>OX451737.1:1407203929-1408441696 GCA_948472305.1 Vicia faba | reverse complement strand
CTATTTCAAACTCTTCTTCTTCCACCTCCAACTCCTTATCTCCATTAGACACTAATGTAGCAAGTCTAGAGTGATGCCTAGTAACTCTTGTTGGTTTATTAGCCCCAGTGGCATTACCAATAACTTCCTAAGGAAAATCCTCTTCTCCTAAAACCAAATCATCTTCCAATATTCCATTTTCATCTTGTTGTGAAAATAACTTCCTGTGAAGAGAAAAAGTGGAAGCATAATATGAAAAAAGGGGAGAAGGAGAATGTGGTTGCTGATTTGAGTGACGAGGGAGAGAATGTAAATGACTAAATGCCTTACTTTTAGCTTTAATATTAATGAAATAAAAGAGAAAAATACCAATTTTCCCTAAAAAATTCAAAATTACAATATTGACCTCATCTTTACAATAGCAGACTGTAAAGCGCTGCAAAACCGTTATTGTGTTGCTATTTCACCGCTAAGCCTCAACAAATCGCGACCGCTATTTTCGCTATCACAGATAGTGGTTAGCAACCCAAAAGCATCGTATTGAGGTCCTCTGTCGCTATGTTATACCACTATAGAGCACTATTGACACTCTAGGAAGAGAATGATGAGAATTTGTGAGAGAACTTGAGAAAAAATGGTGAGAAAGTGTTAAAATGGCTAACCCCTTAAATTGTGAAAAATGACATGTTTATATAGGTTTAATGGTGGAATGAGGACCCTTGGATTGTGATACAAGTAAGAGGTTCATCAATGATTGGAAATTAACTTAAACCTAAGTTGCAGATCACTAATCTCAACCATTGGATCAATTGTTAAGAAGGGTTAGGATTGAATGAAATTTTGGTTTGAAATGGAAGTTGGAATTTGTGTTAGTTTGGTAGTTATGGTAGTTAAGGGTTAATTAGGTAACTTGGATGGTTGTGAACACATAGGTAGTTAGAGACCAATGGTGCTTGGTTTTTGCAAAAGTACCAAGTTGGTATGTAAGTTAATGGTCATAATCTTGGTTGAGTGAAACTTTGAATTTTCAATGTTTTTTACTTGATTTTTTTTTTCATTTTCCCCATGCATTTTTTATGAATCAAACCATGGATTTAAGTGCTTTTTAGAAGTGGCTTTTTATTGAGAATAAACACTTATTAATAATATAAATTTATGGATCAAAATCTGTTTTTTTGGGCATGAATCAATGTTGGAAAGTGTTGGAAAAATAAGCTTATAATGCAGAGTTTTCCCAAGTTATCAACAATTTTTCATGACTTTTTGATTGCTTTTTGATGATTTTAATTCATGATATGAATCTCTAACTTGATGCATCTTCGTCCTTGTAGAAAAGTCAGCATTGTGGTGGAATAATGAACCTAAAGCAACATTGGAGGATGAAGAACAAACCATGGAAGTGAAGCTTGGTGAAACTTGATTTTGTTGGAAATCACATTTGTAACGTAATAATGGCATAATCAATTTTTGATGAGCAATGATGCATTTCTTGATCAAATGTTTGTAGAATAGGTCTAGAAAAATTTAGTGTCAAAATCAAGTCAATGGTTGACCAAAAGTCAATAATTGACCAAAAAGTCAATTGTTTGACCAAAAAGTCAACTGTATCGATGATGTAATTTTCACTCTTTTTTCTTATAATCTATTCTTTTGGCTTGTATCCCAAGCGATTCATAATGTAACTTGAATTTCCAATAAATGAAACAATTTCTTTATTTCAATTTTGTCTTTTTTTTATAATTCAAACAATCTTCTGAATAAATATGATACACACCCGGATGATTACCTAACAATATTTGTCTCGAAAATCCAGTTTAATTTGTGATTTAATGAAATATGCATATTTTGTTGTTTTTGGTATAAATCGGGTATTCTATATGCCCAACTGTAGTCTAAAGCTGATTTCAAACATAAGACCTCCAGTTAAGCTGAAAGAAACTTCCACAATTTCATCCAAGTTAATTGGCAATTTCCTAGTTATAATTGGATTAAATGAAACACAAATAGAATTTCAAGAGAAAATCCTTGACTATTAACTTGTGGTGGCATTTTCAAAGATAGTTTAAGAATATTCTTAAGAGCTTTTTTTAAGTCAAGATTGAAGTTTGCACTTCTATTTAAACTGAATTGTATGGAATCATACTTGCAAGATATCTCATATTTTTAAAGATGTTTTAAGAAAATATGCAAGAAAATAAACTTAAAAAAGAATAATTAGTATGGTTTGTTTTGTTTACGAACTTTTATATTTTTTATATATATTTATAGCAGAAAAAATATGAGATAATTTTTTAAAATTATAAGTCTATGAGTTTATTTTAATTTAATATTAAAATACTCATTCATTGCTTTAATTTTTTATTAAAAATATTAATTTATAAATATCAATAATTTATGTACAAATTTTACATTCATTAGCTTAACTAACACTTACCATTTCAGTTTTTGTCAAAGAGTAATACTTTAAATATTCAAGTTTTAGTTAGCTTACATTTTCTAAATATGAGTTACACGAGAAAAAGAAAGAGTTGAAGAAATTATTTGTCTAGAACCAAACAATTTTTAGTAATATTCAGATATTTGACCATTTTACATATTATCATTAGAAATATGGTTTGATAATGATTATTAAAAAATGTAATTTGAGGTATGAATGTGGGCTAAGAGGGAGATAGTTAGAGTCATATTTCTGTTTTATTTTATTATTATTATATAATTTTTTAATAAAAATATATTATGGAATAAAAAAAAATAAAAAGATAAAAAGAATGGGAACATAAAACCTAAATCATCAAACATTAATAAAAAATAATAGTTGAACATATTCTATTCCTCAAATTTTTTTAATATTATCCATTGATATCTTTTAATTAAATATAAAAATATTTACACATTATCCATTTTTATAGAGGTAATCAACATATTTTCTTTGAACCTCAATTTTTTAAACATTAATATTTGATTGGAATGGATGAAATAGTTCAACTGATATATTCTAATTGAGTTAAATAAATCTAAGTTGCTGGTGCAAAATTTAATTTTTCATGATAATTATTTATATTTATGAATTAATATAAATAAGTTGTTAATATTTATAAATTAATAATTTTTTAAATCTAATAAAAAATCTTTGTATTTATATGATAATAAAATTATTAAAAATTTTAAATAGTTAAATTGTCTTTATAAATAAGCGAGATTTTGATTTTGTCTCTTATTTTTTATTAAATTATTTTCTGAATGTTAAATTTTTTTTTATATTTGTTTTTTAAATTAAAATCTGCAGAAAATTTAAAAACTTTAATTTTAAAGACGAATACCAATTCTTTTTTAACATTCATGAATTATTTTAAGAGACACAAACCAAAAAACTCATAAATTTACAAGAACGATTTAATTATTTAAACCTTAAAAAATTATTTTGGAGAGACATAATGTTTTATTTTTTTAACATTCTTTCATTTAGATTTATACTCTATTGATTTTTATATCTTCATTATTTTTATATATTATTTTAATATTTTAATAATTATTATATGAGTATATATATATATATATATATATATATTTTAATTATATTGACTAATTTATTAATTAAATATCTTAAATAATTAAGTGATTAAACAAAGTTAAAAGGGTGATTAAGTTATTGTAGAAATTATTTAATTAATTAATTAATTAATTGAATATGAGCTTAAATATGAGCAGATGTCAAAATGATCTATTTTGAAATAATTGGAATCCTATTTGGTCGTAACTTTATAAATAGACTACGATCCTCAATATACCGTACTCAAGCAGTTTATCCTTTCTCTTCATCTGAAAAGTGTTCAAGACATTAGGAGTATCGATCAAAGAAGAATCACAAGCCAACAAGTGGTTGTCATTTTGGCTTTACACTTTTGCGTATTAGGATTATTGTTATCATTGACAAAAGAGTTTTATCTTATGGATTCAAGTATCCTGCAATCTTATCACTCATATACTAACATGTCGTAGATCCTATATATACATATATATATATATATATATATATATATATATATATATATATATATATATATATATATATATATATATATATATATATATATATATATATATATATATATATTCATTCTAATTTGCACTAAATATAAGATATAATTAAAGTCGTTTCAAGTTTTTGGAGGCTCTGTGTAGGTCATCCATAGTTTAATCATTCTAAATTAAATGGAGGTCCTATTTAATTATGACTTAACTTAACAAATATTTACCGAGACCCTATTTAACTATAGTTTAACTTTGAAAATTTTGGGGCTCTGTGTGGTAGGCTGTCTTACTCACCCTCAAAGACGATAATGTGTATAATATATAAAATATCTATATATGATTAATTGTTATTGAATTAATTTCAACAAGTGGTATAAGAGCTCATATCCAATTAGTTAATTATTAAATAAAAATCTAATGAGCCTTTTAACTTTATTTTATCACTTAATTATTTAAAATACTTAATTTATAAAATAGTTAATATAATTAAAGGTTAATCACCATTTTACTCCTGTCATATAAGGCGAATTCCAAAACCCAAAAACAATTAGTAAAAAAAACACAGATTTCATTCAGCCATTTATAAATTCCTCTGTTTTACTCCATCGCTAGATTTAGTCAACAAAATTAATATTTATTTATTTTATATTTTGACAACAATGGGTTTTAAACTCATGACCATTTGCTACATTTGCATAATGTTAATAGACCTTACCACTGGACTATTTGATTTTCTTTTCCAAATGATTACATCAAAATGTATATATTACATAGGTATTTTACATAAGTATTATTTAATTATATATATGTTTACATGAAATATTTATACTTAGTTTCTATAAATTAATGTAAGTAAATTAATTTAAGTAAATTAATGTAAATAAATTAACATTATGTATGGTTAGTTTCTATAAATAAAGAAATAAATAAATAAATAACGTTAGTTAATAATTTATTTATTTTTTTAATTAATATATTTCAGTTTAATATACTTAATAATACATTTACTTTTAGCATAATATATTTACAATTTACTTTCAATTTATTTGTTTGTTAATTAATATAAATTAATAAACTGGAAATAAATATATTTTAAATATATTAATTAACTAAAAATTAACATATTTTAATAAACTAGAAATTAGTTAACGTTATTAAATATTTTAATATCAAACAAATATTTAAATACTAAATAGAAACATTAAATCTTTTACAAAATATAATTGATTTCAGTTTATTATTAATAAATATTCAAATATATTTATTTTCAATTTATCATTAAAAAAATTATTAAACATATTAAATTGTTCAATTATTCAGTTTATTATTTAATAAATTTATACAAATATTTAATATTTACTTTATTTATAAATAACGCTAGTTAATAATTTATTTATTTTTTAGTTAATATATTTCAGTTTAATATACTTAATAGTATATTTAGTAGGCTCTGGCGATTTTCGATTGAAGAGGCGATTTTTGGGCAAAGGTAGTTATCTCTGGTGACAGTGGGGAAGATCTCCAACGCTTTGAACTTAGGGTTTAAATTTCTAGGTTTGATAGATCCAAATTTGGGAATGGTTTAAACTCATAACCTTAGGGTTAAGGACCTTTCTCATATTAGGGTTTGTTGAATCTCCATTTTTGAGCTTGATGATGGATCGAGGAAGGCCAAAGAAGACAAAGGCAGCCTCACTCAATACTCTTGGACCATAAGGAGAAACAGATGCAGGTAGCACTACTTCAACGAAAGAACATGAAATCATTAGTAACATAGAAGATAATGGATCTGAAATGAAGAAGGATATCAACAATACAAAATAAGTTATTGACATCCCACAGAAATTATGGATTATTGTGATTAGTGGGAATAGAGTATCAGGGAATAGATTAGCAGTCGAATTCATTGCACCTCATATTATGAATGGGGTAATAAAGGTGGTCATTGAGAAGGAAGATGCACTATGCCAAACAAGGGATTAGACAACGCTTTTTTAGGCCTTTAACAGCGCTTAAAAGCGCTGCTAAAGGTATAGACAGCAGCCTTTTAATGTGGAACTTTAGACAGCGCTTGGTAAAAGCGTTGTCTATTCCCCCCCTTTAGCAGCGCTTTTCCTTATTATTTTTTAATATTTTTTTTCAATCACTTTAGACAGCGCTTTTATGAAAAGCGCTGTCTATTCCCCCCCTTTAGCAGCGCTTTTCCTTATTATTTTTTAATTTTTTTTCAATCACTTTAGACAGCACTTTTATGAAAAGTGATGTCTATTCCCCCCCCCCCCCCCCCCCCCTTTAGCAGCACTTTTCCTTATTATTTTTTAATATATCTTTTTTTTTTCAATCACTTTAGACAGCGCTTTCATGAAAAGCGTTGTCTATTCCCCCCCCCCCCCCCCCCCCCCCCCCCCCGCCCCCTTTAGCAGCGCTTTTCCTTATTATTTTTTTAATATATATTTTTTTCAATCACTTTAGACAGCGCTTCTCATTAAAAGCGCTGTCTATTCCCCCCCTTTAGCAGCGCTTTTCCTTAATATTTTTTTAAATATAATTTTTTTTTCATTTAAAACAAAACGCTGCCTATCAAATTTAATCTCACCATTTTTGCACCAGAATTTATAGCTTCATTATAACATTTTAAACAACAACAACATCAATATACCACAATGAAACAATATTATAACAACATCAATATTCATCTCTTAAATCCTTTTTGCACAATATACACAACAACAACATTAATATATACCACAATAAAACAATATTATAACAACATCAATATTCATCTCTTCAATCCTTTTTGCACAATATACACAACAACAACATTAGTATATACAACAACAATGAAACAATATTATAACTACATCAATATTCATCTCTTCAATCCTTTTTGCACAATATACACAACAACATTAGTATATACAACAATGAAACAAAATCAACGATGAATTACAAAATAACTCTATCTTCTACATCGAGCTGCACCTATATAACCTAAAACAAAATCAAAAAATTAAAATTCATACAAGTTACCAAATAACAACAACAAAAACAATAATATTGTAACACAACTATAACGACATATATTATATTCTCAAAACTCAAAGTTATACCTTATAATAAAACTCTCAACTCCATAACAAATTGGCACCAATCCTCCATAAGTTCATCCAATTGATCTTTTGAGTATGAAGCACACTTGAATTCATCAAAGTACTACATAATAATATAACATAGTATGATTTAATTAAAATACTAAGTCATTTTATGATAAATATGAAAATAATTCCTAAGTTAGAAATTCATATCGTGGATGGAATCTCTAATCGGTCCAAAAGAATAGTTTCTTTCATAAACCTCAACATAAAATAACCGCAATCTACACCATTGCGCTGATGAGGACACTACACATGGAAAGAAAATACGGATATACATCAAGATATACACCTTAACTTGTTTTATCAAGTATCATCGCTATATAATCAAAACTATGAAAATCTATACCTCCACTTTGATCCAAGAAATATTGTTGACTCTACTCCTTGGTACTTGAATATCTCTTTATGCTCGAAAACTTTGTAGAATGCTATAATAAAATAATAACGAATATTTAGAACTATCGCACATAAATAATTAAATATACACAGTAATATTTTGGAACAATCTCACTTACGTGTCAATCGTCTTCTTCATATCTGGGTATGTTGTCCAATCATTGCCCAATGAATCCAGATAATATACAAATTCTCTCACAGGATTAATTGTAACCAATAACCAGTGTCCACTGGAATATTAAACAAAGGTTAGATGGAAATTTTCTGCACAACGTTAAAAAACGAAAAATTATAATAGAGGAAATTTAGAATGAAAATCATACTTGGGGGCCCAGTATTATATGGTAAAAAGAACAATTTTTCTGTATCTTTGCTGGCCATAAATAAACTGAGCACAAATGCTATTACTTCATCTGGTTTTGAGATTATTGACCCTGCGTGGACAATGTTGGGATTTATGAAAGCGAATCTGGACTCTAATCCACGCGGGCGAATCAACTTGTCATACATAAACCTTAAATAAAAACATCATTAACATTAATTATTCATTGAAATGAGTAAATAAATTCTGCAATTAATTAAACAAAGTTGATTGGAGTATACCTGATGTATGTATTGATAACAGTCATGCCTAATGTCAAGTGTCCAAAAACTTCTTCCAAAAACTTCTTCCAAATCCTCCTTACCAATTGCAGTCATGCCTTCAGAACCATAAATCCCTTCATCCAGGGGTATAAGAGAAGTACCACCTTGTGAAATAGTTATGAAGCTTATAAATGTCTGAAGGCACGACCTATATTGTGAAGTAGTTTTCTTTCTAGCCCCGGTCCTCTTAGCAACACTCTTTGTTTCTGTGGGAATGTTGCTAATTACAAGCTCCTTACCCATACTTACAGCTTCAATCTCTTTAGCAGGAATAATCTAAATATCATAAAATTAGAGTGGTCAAGTATAGGACGACAAATTAACATTATCTAAGCATAAATATCATATAATTGTGTTGTACCTGTTTTTTTGCTGTCACTGACTCCTTTGGCCGCGTAATCCCTTTATCTTTTGGTTTGGGTTTTGTAGGAGTCTAACATTACCATGCAAAAAAAATGTAAGTAAAACGAACGTAAAAAATTTGAGTACTAAAAGGTTCATAACGGTTTTAATTATACCTCATCATCTATGCGAACAAGCCTTGACGGCCATGCAACAAACGCTCCTATTGCCTCTCCCACCAAATGTTGCATCCGAAACTTCATCTGGGATTGGTAATAACGCACCCTCCTCTAAAGCAATATCAATCGACACTTTTAAATATCCAGAAGGGAGCGGTTTATGATGAAGTACTTCTCCCAGAGTGTTATGGACTTTTCCCTTGCCAACCATGCGATAAGTTAGTGTCTCTAAAAAGAGTTGACAAAGTGAAATGCCCTAAAATCAATAATAAATATGACATCGTTAATGTGTATATATGTCAGTTAAATAAATTACACTAATTTAATTTCATAATAATATATGTAAGTACCTCGGGAATACTCGGTTGAGCTGCATAATTGACACTAGCTATGTCACTAGCTTCTTTAACACCCGAAGCTTCCCTTTCTGATTGGTACTGTCTTGCTTTTTCCTTCCTCAATTCAAGAACTTCAGCTTCTAATGCATCCAACCTTGCCTGCAGTTCTTTATTGCTAGCAGATTTTTTCTTTAGATTGTTCTTTTTCAAGGAGCTTGGAGTAACCCCATGTCCTTTACCCCTCACCCGACCAGAATACTCACAAACATCTAATGCTCGACTAAGTATGCTCCTGCAATCATCTGGTGGAGATGTAGACTGAGACAAACTCTCCTGAAATTCATATGAATATTGGAAAAACATGAATATTATATGTTAATAAAATTTTGATTTAATTAGAATTAATGTTATACTTATGCATTTTTCAAAAATTTGTTGTACGTCTTCTTTAAGAACTCCATCCTTACCCACACGGGCCGCCTTCCACAAAACATGCTCCGGAAGAGATGTTTCCGAACTACTCTCCTCTTTTAACTACACATTAACACAAAAAAACAAGCTCAGTTATAACTATTGATGAACAAGTATATCATTGCAATTTGTAAATACTTACTATTTTTTGTTTAAATCGTACATATCCCAAACGCCCCTTTTTTGTATGGATATGCGGGAGATGATGCTCTTTGACGATTTACTTCACTTACACTCTGAAATTTTGGGGTTTTCCATTTGGCTTTAAAAACATCCCATTCTTTAACTGAAATCACATCCGCATATTCTGCTGGACGCTCTACATCAACAAATTTTTTTTCGGCATCTCTAAGATATTTTCTGTTTAAATATGTTCTAAACCCTCTTAGTATTTTTCCGGCCAATCCAAGACAATAATATTTTCTTTTGTCATCAATGTTGAAAGACCTCTACAAAAAACATACACAAAGTGCGTTAGTATAAGTAATTTAAAGACATAATTTAAAGTACATAATCGTAATTTAAAGACATAATTTAAAGCACCTGTATCTCACTCCAGATTTTGTTTTTAGCATCATTCAGCTTATCATCTCTCCACTCATCACAAGTTATTGGAATTTCTCTCCTTACAAGTGTGCCAATGTAACTTGTCAATTTAGAACCGTTAGGATCAATTAATTGGTCATTTGGACTCCAATGTACATCGTATTTTATACCCCTATCTCTATCACGAATGATATTCTTCATAATAGTTTTTCCTCTTTTTATTTCTTTTTCCACTCCCTTACTGGATTTTCCTCCATCATTGTCTCCATCATTAATAGAATCATCGTGTGGGTGCTCCTTGTTACTAGTCATCTAACCTGTAATAAAGAAAAACATTAGTATCTAATGAAAAATATTTAATTCCAAATATATAATTCCAAATATCTATTCAGTATATAAAATGACAAATATCAATTGAGTATATAAAATGACAAATATCAATTGAGTATATAAAATGACAAATATATAATTTATTAGAAGTTTGCTAAGTGTTAACAGGTATGGAGGAATATATATTACCTCTTTCACTAACATCTCTTTCTTTTCTTGGTTGGATTCTGAATTACTTGTCTCTTAAGAACGCGGACGGAGGGATTGATCCAAATTCCCTCATCATGATCTTTTCTGATATATGATTCATCCGCTGTAGTATTTTCATCTCGATCGTTTCTAATATACGACTCATTCTCAACATCAACATCAACTTGATCCACACTTTTATCATCAATCACTTTGTTAGATAAAAGCACTATAGACCATTTCGTACTCTTCGGGTCTGTGACATAGAACACTTGTTTAGCTTGAGAGGCTAGAATAAAAGGCTCATCTTTGTACCCCACCCTACTAAGATCCACTTACAAAAACCCTGACTTATCCATTCGTATGTCACTAGTATGTACCCACTTGCAACCAAAGATAGGAATCTGAAACTTCTCGTAATCAAACACCCAGATGTGATTGATAACCCTAAAATATGACAAATTTTCATATTTGGGGTTTAAGTCCTTCATACTAGAAATGTGCATTGCTTCACATACCACTGTGACACCACTATTTTGCATGGTACTTTTCTCATCTTGTTCTTTGGTATAAAATGTGTATCCATTAATTATGTATCCTCTATAAGAGAACACAATCGAACATGGACCATATGCCAAACATCTTAACCTGTCTGATATTGAAGCGGGATTTGAATGAAACTTTGAATATATATGATCCTTAAACCACTGTATAAAACTTTGATTGTGCTCTCGTACTATCCAATTTTCATTTCTACTTTGATTCTCACCTCGGAGTATAGCCTTGTGCATTTCAACAAACGGCTCAACCTCAGTGTCATTGTGCAGAACATACAAATGCACTTGATCCCGTTCATCCCTTGATATTGTCACAATTTCATTTCCAATTAATTTTGTACCTTCTTTTTTTTCGAAAAAATGAGATTTGGGGAGTCCAATGGATTGCACATTGGACAAAAAATCAGTACAAAACTCAACCGCTTCTTCAACAACGTATCGCTCAACGATACAACCCTCTGGACGACTTCGGTTTTTCACGTACCCTTTTAATATTTTCATATAACGTTCAACAGGGTACATCCATCTCATATAAGCTGGTCCACATAATTATGTCTCTTTCACAAGATGAACAACAAGATGTACCATAATGTCAAAAAATGATGGAGGAAAATACATTTCAAGGTCACACAGAGTAATAACAATTTCTTTTTATAATACTGGTAAAATCTCAGGATCGATCACCTTACTATAAATTGACCTGGAAAAAAACACAATTTAGTTATAGCGCTTCTTACCTTTTCTGGCAAAATAGAACGTATACCTATTGGTAGAAAATGTTCCATTATGACATGGCAATCATGTGTCTTCAGACTCTTTAACTTGAGGTCTTTCATGGACACGGGTCTTCTAATGTCTGAGGAGTAACCTTTTGGAACTTTAACTTCACTCAGAAACTTACACAATATTTTCTTTTCCTTTCTAGATAGAGTATAAGCAGTAGGTGGTAGATATGTTCGTCTTCCTTTCTTCACGGGTCCTAATTCAGTTCTTATTCGCATCTCTACCATGTCCTCTTTTGCTTTAAGGCCATCCTTAGACTTTCCTTTTATATTGAGTAACGTACCAATAACACTTTCAAATACATGGTTTTAACTATTATCTAAGTTAAACAAAAACACTAATTAGGGCACAAAACGGTATAATGCAGTGGGAGTACAATGAATTTAAAGAGTCTGTGTTGTCAACAAAAATCAAACATGTGATTAGAACAATTCTAGAAATGAGGATTGTAACGTGTGAGTGAAAGGAGCATAGCCACGAATGTGGTCCAACCTTAGAGGCCTAGTTCATGTTACTGTTGTGGTCCTATAACATATTCAATCAATGATCGTCAACGTTACAATTTTAGAGACATTAGCTTAGTTGTGAACTCATTCGAAGATTCATGATTTGTGTTATTTTTTACTATTACTAAGTTGAATATTAGATGGAGGATTTACATGATGTGATTCCTTTTTTCCTTGCAGGCATGTCTACATGAGCTAAGCATA
Source organism: Vicia faba (assembly GCA_948472305.1). NCBI lineage: Eukaryota > Viridiplantae > Streptophyta > Magnoliopsida > Fabales > Fabaceae > Vicia > Vicia faba. The sequence continues at coordinate 1,408,429,044 of OX451737.1, read as the reverse complement.
CATTATGTTTGAACTATCACTCCATCAACAGGTTCATGTTTGTCATCCCAAAGTTCTGGATTCCTCTTTTTTCAAATACTCCATGTTAAAATGATTTACCATACGGAAGAAATACATCATAAAACCCTTGACTAAGAGCAGTAGGTTATGTAAGGGAAACTAGAGATACACCTTCTGCCAACAATGTATATCAATTACTTATTACAAGATAAATGATATGACTTACTATTAAGTAATGAGAAGAAGTAAGAGAGGATGTGTTAACCTGAACACTACTCTCTTCATGAAACCAAACATCTAACCAAATATAAATCGACTTAAAGGAGAGAAAAACATAAGAATAAGAGGGAGGTTTGAGTTGTGTTAGAGTTTAATATTTTTATTTATAAATTTTAGATAAAATCAAATTTAAACTAAAGTGTCAGAGATATAGAGATAAGGGAAGAGAGATAAACACTTGGAACTTATCCATGATCACCCCCATAATCCAAAGTAATGTCCAATCCTCTCACATTTGAGAGACTTTTATTATAATCCAATTGAATACCATTTCAATAAGACATATTATAGTCCAATTGACTTACACCTTAAATTTTTTAATAAAAAAGAACTGACTATAACTTTGTCTCTTTGTCTTCTTAAAAAGCTAATAACAATTTAGCCATTTATGCATAATTCTGAGAGTGTTTAATAATATATGTAGCTTCATATATTAGACCATTGAAGGATTTTGAATGATGAGATAAGATTTATTATGGCCCATTGTACTATAGAGAAGGATAATTCTACATAACCTTGGACTCACAATAAGAATTTTACCACATGACTTGTACTAGTGTTGATCTTATCTAAATGCCAAAACTCCATTATGCCTTCACTCTCCTTCCATCTATATAACAATATTCCATCTTCATCATGAGAGGGGAGAAAAATGAGAAGAGAAGAATGGTCGAAGAGGCTTACAGTTAGAAAAGGTATGACGTTGTTGTTAAAGCATGAAAAAATACAGAGGAATTTTGTTCTATTTTGGCATAGAGGCTATGCTATTGATACTGATCCACACATAACTTATGCAAGATTGAGTTAACCATAGAAAAAAATATAGAAGGGTGAAGAAATTTTACCTTAGATGAAACTTATTTTGTGAAACTTCTTCTTCACGAGGAGATGGTGATAACGAATCCGAAGTTTCCCAACAACAGCTTTCTGGACAACGAATCTGAAGTTTCCCAACAACGTGCCTCTGGCCCTTGCCCTCGTATAACCGGAGAATCCGAAGTTTGCAACGAGACAACGAATCAGGAAGCGAGTTGGAGAAGAAGATGAACCATGGTTGGACGGTGAGGAGGGAGGAGACGAGTTGGAGAAGAAGATGAACAGTTGCATTTTCTGGGTGTGTGGGGTTTCATTTGTATAAAGTGGGGTTTTTGAAATCTGATAACCAATTTAGGGATTTAGAAACTATTTAATTACCTTAGACAGCGCTTTCAAGAAGCGCTGCTAAAGGTATTACCTTTAGCAGCGCTTTAGGCTTTAGCAGCACTTTAGAGTAATGCTTTTAGCAGCGCTTCTTGAAAGCGTTGTCTAAGGTATACCCTTTAGCACACCTTTAGCAGCGCTTTTAGTAAGCGATGTCTAAGGTATACCCTTTAACAGCGCTTATTCTAATTTTTTTATTTATTTTTACTGAAAACCTATAGCAGCGCTTAGGGAAAGGAAGCGCTGTCTATGGTAAGGCCTATAGCAGCGCTTATAATAAGCGTTGTCTATAGTATACCTTTAGCAGCGCTTACTCTAATTTTTTAAATTTTTTTCTTCTGAAAACCTATAGCAGCGCTTAGGGCATAAGCATTGTCTATGTGGCGCCGTCTAAATTCAATTTTGGCATAGTGACGTTGCTTAAGAAATAGCTTTCTCGAATTCGACACTTATTATGTACGCCTTGGGGAAAGATCTCAGTATGCACGTAGTAAAATAATTTATGAATCGAATGTGGAACTTTGTGCAATTGCCAAACATCTACTACCATGAGGAAGGATATTTTCTGGTGCAGTTTAAGTCACATAAGGATAGGGATGATGTGTTAATGAAAGGTCCATATACCATCTTCGATGTTCCGATGATTTTGAAAGAGTGGGATCCGGATTTCAATTTTTAGAGGGATAGTCTTCGTACACTTCACATATGGGTCAAGTTACCTCAACTTCCTCTGAAATTATGGGGTACAAAGCGTTTGGGTAAAATTTGTAGTATGATTGGAAAACCTATCTTATTGATGAGTGTACAACAAACAAACTAAGAGTATTGTATGCTAGAACTTTAGTGGAGGTTGATATTACGCAAAAACAAAATGATAGCATAAAGATTCAAGATGACAAGGGAAATATCTTTGATCAAGCTGTTGAATTTGAATGGAAGCCTAAGTATTGCGACAATTGTCAGAAAGCTGGCCATCAATGCATTCAAGAGGCAGAGAAACTTAAGAAATGGAGAGCTAAGTTGAACCTGTGAAGAAGGTGAAGGTGATAGTTGTAAAGGAAGTTGAGTAAAAGACTCCGGATCAACCAGTGCAAATCACAACCCCTTGGACACAAGTGAACAAAAAATGTAAACATATTGTACAAGAGTTCAAACTAGACACCATAGATGAAATTAAGTGTAAGAATGGGTTTGAAACTCTAGGTTTTTGGGATGATCATGGACCTAGAAACCCTGTTGGTAAATGATTGTGTCTTGGAATGTTAGGAGGATTACTAATTTGGGTAAATGTCGTGAGATCATCTCCCATCTCGATCATATTAGCCCTTGTTTAGTTATCTTAGTGGAAACTCGTGTTAAGCTTCAGAAAGCTCTGGCTATTCGAAATAAAATGGGTAGAAGATGGAGTTTTATGGATAATTATGATAAACATCATAATGGAAGAATCTGGGTTATGTGGGATGAAACCTAACTCAAGGTGGATTTACTCTCAAGCTCTGATCAATTTATGCATTATGGGTTATTTTTTCATAATGGGACTGTTATGCACTGCACTGCAGTTTATGCCTCGAATTGCTTGGATAAGAGAAAGATCATGTGGAAAGACATTGCTAAGTTGAACATTAACAATATGGACCCTTGGATCATCATGGGATATTTCAACAATGTTTGTCACTATTAGGATATAATGGGTGGGAGAAATGTTTCTGAGGCTGCGTTCATTGACCTTAACATTATGCTTGAGAATAATAGTATGGTTGAGAAAGACTCTATAGGTGACCATTGCACCTGGTTCAATATACATACTGCTGACCCTATATACTCTAGGATTGATATAGTGGTAGGGAACTTGGATTGCCACACCATGAATGCTAGCACCACTTTGAAGATTTTGGAGGCATGGGTCTCAGATCATGCCCTGCTCTGCATAGAGGATACTGTCCAAGCCAGTCCCCTAAAAAGATATTTCAAGTTCAATAATATCATCACAACTGTCGAGGGCTACACTGGAGCAGTTAGAGAGAACTGGCAGAAGTAGATCAATGGTAGTCACATGTATGTGATTTAGAGGGAGCTGAACAGAATAAAGACAACCATAAAAAACCTGTACACTCCTTACAAAAATATTACTTCCCAGCTAGACACATCCAGAGAGAAATTGATAATTGCCCAAGAGAATTTGCATAATGATAGATTGAACATTAAGTTGATAGATGATACAAAAAGATTGTCTACTGAGGTTATTCAGCTGAGAAATATTGATGAGCAAATTTTGAATCAAAAAGCCAAAGTGGAATGGCTTAAGCTTGGAGATGGTAACAACAAATATTTCTATGCTACTTTACAAAGTAAATCCAATCAAAGCAACATCTCTAGCATTATGAAAGAAGATGGTTCTATTACTCTTAATCAACAGGATATTGAAGAGGAATTTCTTCTCCATTTCAAGCAGATTATTGAGACTTCTAAAGACAGATTAAGGGGTATCAACATTGTAGCTATAAGAAACGGGAATCAAATTTCCATAGATCAAATTCGAATGCTTCTCAACCGTATTTCTGAAGAGGAAGTTCTAAAAGCTCTTAAGAGTATCAATGGCAATACTGCTCCTGGGGTGGATGGATTTGGGGCCATATTTTTCAAGTCTTCTTGGGAAATTATTAGATAGGATATTATGAATGTCGTGCAGGATTTCTTGTCAAAAGAAAAAATGTTCAAGGCTGTTAATAGCTCTATTGTAACTCTTATCCCCAAAGTGCCAAATTCTAGAAAAGTTGGAGAATTTAGGCCTATCTCTTGTTGTACCACCATGTATAAGATTATTTCTAAAGTCTTGTAAAATAGACTGAGCTTGGTGTTGAGGAGTATAATTGATGACATTCAGGCTGCATTTGTCCCAGGCTTACATATCCATGACCATATTTTACTTACCTATGAAATCATTAAAGGGTATAATGTTAAAGGGGGGCCTCCAAAGTGCATGATGCAAATGGACCTCCAAAAAGCTTATGATACAGTGGAGTGGGGATCTTTAGAAGCTATATTAAAGGAGTTGAGATTTTGCTCAAAGTTCATTAGACTCATTATGCTGACAATTACTTATGTTTCTTATAGATACAAAGTGAATGGAGTTCATGCCAATATTATCAAGGCTGAGAGGGCCCTTAGACAAGGTGACCCCCTCTCCCCCTTATTATTTGTTATAGTAATGGAGTATTTGCAGAGATTGATGAAGAAACTTAGTGAAAACCCCAATTTCAATTACCACTCTAAGTGTGAGAAGCTCAACGTGGTGAATCTCAGCTTTGCTGATGACCTCCTAATCTTTACTAGAGGCGATAACATATCTGTTCAGCTGGCTTTGCAGAAATTATAGGAATTCTCTTTGTCAACAGGGCTGGAAATTAACCCTTCCAAGTGTAAGGTTATTTTTTGGTAACTTCCCTCTTGAAGAGCAAAAGATAATACATTCTATATCTACTTCCCCTCGGGCACGTTACCACTCAGATACCTTGGTATCCCCCTTACTAGTAAGAAACTTTCTACTAACCATTGTATGATTTTGGCTGACAAGATAGTTAGTAGAGTTAGACACTGGTCTGCTAGATTATTAAGCTTTGCAGGGAGACTCCAATTAATTAAAAGTGTTATCTTTGTCACTGTGAGTTATTGGATGCAATGCATCCTAATTCATAAGAAAGTTATGAAAGCTATATGTTGTACCCAAATTTTTGTCCCTAAGATCCCTTCATCATACCATGTTGATTCCATTACAATAAGATCACACTAGGATTCTTGGTTCCCCTCCCTATATTTAGCTTTACACTTTGAGGAATCACCAAGCACCTTGACTTGTGTTCTTTTGTGATCATGAATATTTTTTGTCTTGATTTCTTCTTTTAATTAATAAAATGCAATGTTGGTTTGTCTTGCTCGTTATCTATGTAGGTAACGGCAGTGAGATTTAACAAGTTGCCTTATGGGTTCATGAGTTTATTTATATGCCTTAGTCAATAAAGCTTGAGAAGTTCAAGCCTCGCCATTGAAGTTGTTTTGGAGGAAATGGCATGGCAAGCTTATTTTGGTTCACCATATTTCAAGATTATCAAATTTGATCCAAAAAAGTACAAGGGGTTGATTGAAAAAATAGTCATGTTTGGACAAGATTTTATTCTTTTTGGTCACAAGTGCATGTTCCTCTCAATTCTCAAGATATGGAAGTGGTTGTGGTTGCTACGAGTTCTCATTATCATCCTCAACAACTTATATTTACAAAGCATTTGTTTTGGTACAAGAATTTTGTTCAAAATTGTCAAAGTTCCTCAAGGCATGTTTCTTAATCTAGGAGCTAGGGTTTTGAACTTCAAAGGAGTATATCTTGCTCATATTTTGGTATTTTTGAGTGATTCCAAAGACAACATTCTCTTTAAAGGGTTACTAACAAATCACTTCAAAAGTTCCAAGGAGTTTTCATGTGGAAGAAACTTGATGAGGAAGAAATATTACAAGTCCTCCAGATGAATCCCCAATTTTTCATGTGTGACTTCAAATGATCATAGCTTGGTCAATTTTATCAACTTGAGCCCACTCTTTTTCCATAATGATCTTGAAGATGTGAATTTATGCCTTCTTTTATGTGCAAAGTGAGAAAATGGATGGAAGTTGCCTTAAGGATACAAAAGATTATAGGTCATTTTATGAAATTTTGCCAACTTTAACAAGTCATAACTTTCTCAATTTTTGGAGAATTTGAATGGTTCAAGTTTCTAAATTTCATTCAAGAGATCCACTTCATTCCGTCTTTTTTGGTCAAGAGAAAATTCCAAGTGGAAGGCTATGTTTAGATGCAAGACATTATAGGTCACTTTTGAAGAAAAATTTGAAATATTTCTAAGTATGGAAAGTCAACCCTTTTTTCTCTAACTTTGACTCAATACAACTTTTAGCTCAAGCATCCATTTAATCTCATTCTTCTTCCATTTCAAAGCTTGGAACCTTATCTTTATGAAGCATCAAGAATCATGCCCTAAGACCCCTTGAACTGAGAATGCCATTGGTCAGAAGTTGGCACTTTGAAACTGAATTTTTCACCAAGTCAGAAGTTTGAAATCCTTGATTTGGCTTCCAAACACTTTGTTTCTGCGTGTTTTGCTTCTGAACGTGTTTAGTGAACTTCTAGACGTGATTAGCACAACAAAACGCGCGTTTTGGATGAGTTTTGATCAAATTGGAAGTCACACTTTTCTTGTTTGCAACTTCACACGATTTCCCTCCAAACTTCATCATTTCCCACGCTTGGACATTCCATTTGATTCCCTATAAATAGAGGTTCATTCCCCATTCATTTCCTCAATCTTGGATAGCCAGAATCACCCTGTCAAACTTGTTCCATAACTCAGAATTCAGCAACTTCGAAATCCATATATAAGCCTTTTTCAATCCAATTTTTTCATCAATTCACCTTCCTTGATCTTCCCTGAAGCTAACCATATAATTACATTCAAGAATCGTGCCCTATATTGCTCCATAGAAGTCCAGTTTCAGAGCTCTGCAACTCAATTTCAATAGGTAGATTCCTTCATCAATTCTTCAAAACTTTGATATCATTGTGATGCTCTCATTGCCCTGATTCTAGTCGCAACACTTGCTTTTTACTGGAAACACGTTTTGACCATGAAATTTCAAATCCATTTTCAAAACTTTCCTTCCATATTGCTTGAGCTACAGTTTATATAAATTTGGCGCGAGGGTGTGGTTGTCTTCGTCTTGAAGAGACGAAGCGAATGGCATAGGTATGAGCTTCTGATTTTACAGTTTGAAAGACCTGCAATTCACGTTGGCTGGAGATTGAAGATGACCAACGTGTCATCTTCCAATCAATGATGGCGTGCCACTTGTTTTTTTGAATTCTGATTTTATTTTTGATTCTATGCTTTATTCACTAATGACCATGATATGCACAGTGCGCCAGACCCTTTGGATCTGATTACTAATACGTTTTGACTCTCATCCAATGGTCCACATATTTTTTACTTTTATTTTCTTTTCTGATTTTTATATTTAATTGTTTTAAACTTCAAAATATCATAGAAAATTCATTTTAAGTCCAAAAAATCTGCAAAAAAATTATGAAAAATATTTTTGATTATTCTATTTCTAATTTTTATTTTTTCACAATTTAATTTTGTATTTTGGTATTTTTTTATAAATTTACACTTTATTTGAATTGTTTTAAATGTTTAAAAATACTTTTATGCATTTTTAAATTCTAAAAAAAATTATGGAATGATCCAATGATATTGTGACAAATATTGGTGACCTTATTTTATTTTTGTTTCTGACTTTGCTATTTTTTTATCATTTTTGGTTTATTTTACCCATTTATTTTAATTTTAAAAATGGTTTCTGACTTTAAAAAAACCAAAAAAATTTATAAAATCATTTGAGCCCTTTTCTGATTTTTCTATGGTCTTACTTTTTATTTCTTGATTAATTGGAACATAGTTGATATTTTTTCTTTTTATTTCTATTTTTAAACATTTTTAAACCTTTTTTTAATGTATATATTAAATGCAATATTATTTTGTGATTATTTTCTGGTTGATCTTGGGTTAAATTTTTGATCATGAGCTTTATTAACATCATTGGATCCATGGTGTTGAGTTTAACTCCATAAAAATGGATGGATAATTTTAATAATAGTTTGATTAAATTTAATTCAAAAGTGGTTTATATTTTCTCTCCCACCCCACTGCATCTCATCCACTTCTTATTGCACTAAATGTTGTTGAAGCATGATCTCTATATCATGTCTCAAAACAAATGATACATAGATTGCTATTGACCGGTCTTAAAATAGATGCGACTTCTATATAAGTCCACTTACGATTGCTTAAAATAACGCTAAATTTTGTCCCGATTCGAATAAATGATCATTCGTGGCCCAAACTTATGTTTGCAGGCCCAAGTATGTTAATTTGATCTCTTTGATCTAATAACCTTGAGATTCATTGTGTGAAGGCTTTGTTCTACCAATCCTCTAATAGATCTACAACACCTTTGGTCAACGCGAATCACTTAAACATTGTTGATCATTAAATGATACTCATAAGGATTCCAAATGGATGATATACTTGACAAAAAGCAAATGCAAATTGTTGTGTGGAGGCTTTGGTTCTACCAATCCTCCAATGAGTTCCAAATGCAAGTTTCAAGATGATCATCCAACTAACCACTAATCACTAATAATTGACTTTATCCTTTATTCTTTTATTATATGCCCCTTTTATTTTTATGCACTATTTACTTTTAGCATTTACATTTCATGCCATTTTTCATCTTTGCTCATTTGATTATTTACTTTCTTGTCATTTTTATTTTTGCTCACTTGAGTTTTACTTTTCTTTTTAAAACACCTAATAATCAACACAAACCTTAAAAATCTTTAATGACACTTGGACAATTTGGTTACTATCCTTGGCATTATGGAGCATTGGACTTTTTAGACTTAGGATTAGAAACCTTAGCCTATGATTCGAGACCTTGTGATCTTATCTGATTATTTTGTCTGGATCTCTTGAGGTTTACCTCAAGACATTGGGTTGTTTGTTTGTTCTGTGTGCAGGTTGTTGTGATTACACCTTTTGTTTGTAATCTGGAATTCACCCGTATACAGCCGTTACTCTATCCAATTTTTGTGAAGACTTAATACACTTGAAGTTTGGTTCTCTCAAGAGGTCTAGTATTTTTGCTTGTTTGGTTTCAATCCAAAGAATGAGAATTCTATCTTGGCTCATAGTATCAAGTATTGGCTTCTTGTTGGTTAGATGGTTCTTATCCCTAACTTTTACCTTATGCTTTAGGATAGCCTCTTCTTCTCCTCCCATCTTCTTTAATTTCAAAAATCTTCTCCCTTCTTTTGAAAACTCTTTTTGTTTTAAACTTGAACCACTTTCATAATAAACTTGGACTTAGGTTCATGCATTTTCAAACATTTTCATAAATAAACTCCAATAAACTTAATAATACTTTGACATCCTTTTTGTGAGAAGACTAAAAGTCAATCAATCTCATTCAAACCATTTTGCCACCTTGGCTTTCATCTTTAAACTTTTCTCAAAAAGATTGGACTCTTGTCAATCCTTGTAGTGATGCAAACAACTATACTTCTACAATATGTAGTGAGGAGAGATATTTTCCACTTGGGTGTTGAGTGAGGCATTATTGATTCTAAAATCCAAGCCATATCCTTCACTTTGAGATGATACAAATTCTCCTTTCTCATGATTATGGGTGGTAGGTATGTTTTCCGCACGGACAATGACGATGATGTTTTATCTGATAAAGTTAACCAACACATTTGTGTTTTAAAATTTTTAAAAGAGGAACTACGTGTGCCCTGATCCCCTATTGCACGAAAAGGTGGTACATAGGCACTAAAGGTTCGCATCCGCGGCGGGTGCAAAAATCATAAAAAAATATATTTCTTTTCTCACCTCCACCATCTATTTAATCAATATTTTTTCATAGCCAAAATATACAGATTTTACAAAGAAGTTCCTGCGGAGTACCGTAGATGTTTAGGGTGCTAATACCTTCCCTTTTCATAACCAACCCCCTTACGTAGAATCTTTCCCCCTCTTTTTGGGTTATTCGCTCTTTTCCCATTCCTTTGGAAACAATAAAGGGCGGTGGCGATTTTTATTTTGATTTGTATAAGTCTAGTCAATCCAATGACTTAGTCTTAAACATTTCTACCGCTACACTATAAAAGCTATTTGTAGATCTTTTCTTTGGAGTGGAACTGACAAGGTTACTAGGAAATCTCCCGTATCTTGGCACCACTTGTACCCCTAAGAAGCAGTGGGGTTTGAATATGGTCGGCCTCTATAACTGGAATAAAGCAAATTCAATAAAGCTCTTGTGGAATCTGGATGGGAAGGCAGATAACCTTTGGGTTCATTGGATACACTGTTATTATACGAAAGGCATGGATATCATGATGGTTCCTATAAAGAATTCTTGCTCGTGGATTCTAAAATCGATCTTAAGATAAAGAGAGACGATTATCAACAATATGAAGTGGATTGAAATGCTGCAAAAAGATTATTTTATCACAAGAACTATATACAAGGAATTAGCTTGTCAGTTACAGGAAGTCCACTGGAAGACGCTCTTCTACTTGAATATTATCAGGCTGCGGTCTCTGTTCATCCTTTGGTTAGCGTGTCATGATAGACTCACAACTAAAAAGCGTATGTACAGGTTTAGGTTTCTTGACAATAGTTGTTGTGTGTTTTGCAGGCAAGAGGAAACTCTTCAGCATCTTTGCTTTGAGTGTCCTACTGTTAACATAATCGGGTGCGTTGTGTTAAAGTGGCTTCAGATTTCTCATGCCCCTGGTGGTTGGAAAGACGAGGTTAATTGGATGGTGGAAAGAGTGAGGTGTAAAGGGGCTTCAGTGGCTCTTCTCAAGTGTGCTTTCGCAAAATCGGTCTATGAAATATGGAAGATGAGAAATACTGTTTATTTTGATAAAGGCAAGATAAGTGTATATATTGAGAACCAGATTATTGAGAGATCATATTTAGAGGTTGGATAAATCCTAAACTTAAGCATAGATTAAGTAGCTTAATGTTGCCTTAGTTTAGTTTGTGTTATTGCTTTGTCATTTGTGGTGGCTGGATCTTTGATCGCCCGGTTTGTTTTTGCTTTTTTATTTTAATAAAAATTTATTTCTTCCAAAAAAATATTTACTTTTAGTATAATATATTTACAATTTACTTTCAGTTTATTTATTTGTTAATTAATATAAATTAATAAACTGGAAATAAATATATTTTAAATATTTTAATTAACTAAAAATTAACATATTTTAATAAACTAGAAATTAATTAATGTTATTAAATATTTTAAATATCAAATAAATATTTAAATATTTAATAGAAACATTAAATCCTTTACAAAATATAATCGATTTCAGTTTATTATTAAATAAATATTAAAATATATTTATTTTCAGTTTATTATTAAAAAAATTATTAAACATATTAAATTATTCAGTTTATTATTTAATAAATTTATTCAAAATTTAATATTTACTGTATTTACTTTCAGTTTATTCATTTTATTAAATATATTTTATTTACTTTCAGTTTATTATATAATAAATTGATTCAAATATTATAATATAATTATTACAATTGAAAGTATATTAGACTTATTAAACATATTAAATTGAAAGTATATTAAACATATTAATTACAATTTTATGTATATTAAACATGATAAAAACTGGAATGTTTAAAAAATAAATTAAATTAATTAATTATAATAAAAACTGAAATGTTTAAAAATAAATAAATAAATTATAATAAAAATTGGAATGTTTCAAAAATAAATTGATTAACTAATTATAATAAAAATTGGAATGTTTAACTAATTAATTATAATAAAAATTGGAATGTTTAAAAAATAAATTAACTAACTAATTATAATCAAAACTGGAATATTTAAAAAATAATTTAACTAATTAATTATAATAAAAATTGAAATGTATTAAATATCAAATAGAAAGTATATGTTATAAATATAACAGGAGAAGAGATATATTATAAGGAACAAAATGACCTAGTGAAAGAGAATTTGGTTTTCATGGTAATGTTGTATGAAATCTGTATTTTTTATATGGTTGTTTTTGAAATTCACCCTATATATAGCAGAGGCAAAATAGTTATTAACCCTAAAATTAAATTATATATGTTTGTATAATAACTATTGAAATATTAAAATAATATATACAAAATATTACAACATTAAATACTCTTTTAGATGAATAATGTATGAACAATATTAAAATGATTACATTTATTATATCTTATGCCAACCACATTGATTCTCGATCGACCATTTTTAAAGAGGCACAATTTTATAGATCCTTTTCAACACACGAGAACAACAATGCAAGTAAAAATAGATGATTCAGTCTTCCAATGCATTTAACAATTCTATGTGATTCACTCCTAACAAATATCAAATATGTTATTTCGTCTCTACCATACAAAATACGTCATTTTAAATATTAAATTTAAATTCAATTTCAACTCTTTTTTCCCCTTAGATATTAACTTATATTGAAGTATTAATCTTATAAGTCAATCGTCTCTTTACCGTACTATAAACGAAGATGTTTCGATAACTCCGATCTTTATTCTATTTTTAATTTCGTATAAAACTATCAATTAAAAAAAATTCAAAAATAATTATTTAGAATAGTTTAACAAATATACTTTTCTCATAAATAGGACAATATGATTTAATTTAAATAAAAAATAAAAGAGTTTTACTTAAATATTATAATTTACTTCAAATTTTACCAAATTATTAAGAGTGTCTCTGTTATTTAATCATTTGGTGATTATTAACACTTTTTAATGCTAATATTTAAACCAATACAATTTTTTTATTTAAGAATTTAATAAAATTATTTAAATTATAAATCAATATTTACGTATTTATTGTGTAATATCATTCTACACAATCTTATTATAATATAATATTATTTTAAAAAAATATTAGAAAACATTTTTAAAATATATTATTTTCATATATGTCAATGTATTTAAACATGTTTTTACTATTCTTATGAAGACTATTGAGAACTTAAAATAGAAGATATTAATTTTTTGTTTTTTTTTATGCAAATAATGGTCCGTAAAAAATTATTAGAAAAAATTTAAATAATTTGATTAAACGGTATATTGTGCAAAAATAATTTACATTGTCGATAACTTTAGAAATTGAATCTTTAAAATTTCCCCCTCTTATATGTAATCAGTGTGAAACTCAAAATAAAATATATTGAACTTCCGTCATCCTATAACGAGCTATTAATTTGATCATTTTACTTAAATTTAAAAAGTCATATATAAATAAATTCATATTTAAATAAAAAAGAATAATAATTTTATTAGATCACTTTTATTATAGTTGAAAATGAGTCGAATCAAGTCGAACTCGCTTCAGCTTAATTCGACTCGTTAAGAATTAATTGAGTTCGATATCAATTTCGAGTTTATCACGAATTTTTTTTCAGTTTAAACTCGACTCGTTAAAAATTGGTCGAGTTCGAGTTCACCACAAATTTTTTTTCAACTCAAACTCGACTTGTTAGCACAATCTTATTTAAAACAATCTTATTTATCCTTAAAAGTAGGTAATAGGAGTAAATAATGAAATGTTACGTATTCAAAATATAGACAATATTTACAAGAATTATAGACAATATTTCTAACTTTCATATAATATAACTTTCATCTCAAATAATATTTACAATTCAAAATATTATCATTAAAAGTAGGTAATAGGAGTAAATAATGAAATGTTATAACTTAAGTTTGCAACATTTATTTTATTATGTTGAATTTGAAGAAAAAAAATTAATCAATAGAATTATAAATTATTTTATCATCTTTTAAATGATATAAATAAATATGAAAATTAAGTATTGATGATTTCATAAAACTTATATATCGAGGCAGTTCATGAACCAAACAAATCGAACTATAGATAGTTCAAATTCAACTTATTTATTTTACAAACTTAATTTTGAACTTAAGTTCGACTAATTTGATTCATGAACCAAATCCAACAAATTAATTATTAAATTGAATCTCAAATTATTTTTGAATTGATTTGATTTATTGTCAGCTCTAACTCCTATCAAGAATTAGTTAGTTCGTCAATATTAAAAGTGCAAAATAAAATATATAAAATTGAGAGTGATACAAATAATAGTAATTAGATGATAAAATAAAAAAAGAATATATTAATATTATATTAAATATTGACAATGTCATTAATTTTAAAATAACTTTTTTTTATAAATATATCACTCATTATGAGACCAACAAAATATGAATTACTAATTTATTTCGTGAGTAATTGTAAAAACTCATTGTTTTTTGTGAGAAACATATTTTAATTATAATAATTGATTCTTCTAGATAAATAATATAATAAATTATTCTAATATTTAAAATTAAATTTTAAAATTTCATAGATAAGAATACACTTAACACTAATATTTTAAAAACCGAATAGTAAAAAGAAACATTAAAATATACGAGTCAAGATTTAATCGATTCAACTGGTTAAACTATAATTGAACCGTATGTTAAATTTAAATAAAAAAATTAATAAATATATTATTAAACATCTTAATAAAATTAATATATCATAATTTATAAAATAAAATTCTCAAATAAATACACTACTAATAAACAAGTTTACAAAAGAAGAAAAATATAATGTAAAATTCAATAACAAATCAAAAAATTAGTTAAGGACCAATATTTATATATTTGTCCTAGTTGCTTAACTCAAAGCCATAAATTCTTCATTAACATAATTTTTCTCATCTCTTTCAAAACCAACATCAATTATTCCATATCCACAAATATTACATTGTTTCTTCTTTTTCTATTTACATTTACATTGTATCATGCCTTCTAATTTTATTCTTTATTTTCTATCTATATAATTTTAAATGTTTTCTATAATCAATTTTTTAGATTTAAACAAAGAAAACAAATTAAATAAAACATAAATTAAAATTATATTTGATTTTAGTGAACCATCTAGTTCACTAAAATTGATCCCTATTTTAGAATTTTTTTTTGCAATAATCAGGTATTAAAATTTTTTTTCGCAAATAACCATGTTTCGAAAAAAATTACGCAAATAACCATGTTTCAGATGACTCCCCAAAGGAGGAGTCATCTCACTTGGCGCCTCCACTTATTATTTAAGAGGAGACGCCATCTCATTTGGCGCCTAGGTGCTTAGGGTTTGCCCTAAGCCAAGTGAGATGGTGCCTTAGTGCATTTCTAGGGCAAATTTCGCATTTTTTTCAATCCGGTGCATTGCGTATTCGATATAGGATCAACAAAATTGACTTTTTATTTAAAAAAAAATGATTACACCCATAAGTATTACATAAAAAAATACAGATTAAAAAAAAACAGATTAATCAGTGGTCTCCCGGAACCCGGTAATGACCCCCGGTTCCGCATCCCCGTCCTCGCCTTTCCCGTGCTGGGTGTCGTCGCGTTTCCTGTTGTGGCAGGGTCGATGGCCCAGCGAAGTCAATGCGTTCCGGATCCATGAAATCAGTCAGATCTCCATTTCTAGAAGATCCACTTTGGTACAGTCGGTTACCCATACCCTCAAAGTTTGGTCGTGTTGGCGGTGGGTGGGGTTCCATGGTTGGTCTGTAGCATTGATCATCTGAGTACGGGGGGTAGAAAGGAAATGGATCTTGGGGTGTTTGGTATTGAGGATGTTGGGTGGTTTGGTGATACTGTGGTTGATAGTAAGTTGGGTCGGTTGGTTCATAATCTTCCGACATTCCCAGATCAGGGCTAAGGCTGGATGTTGAGGGGCCCATATTGGGATATACAGAAGACTGAAATTGTGTGTGGGGTATGTGGTTGTGTTGGTATTGTGATTGGAATTGCGGTTGGGTGTGAGGCATATGGGGGTATCGGTACTGAGGTGGTGATTGTGGTTGGTTGTGGGGCATTTGGGTGTAATTGTGTTGTGGTGGCAACTGTGGTTGGGTGTTTGTGGTTCTGTTTCGTCTGGGGGGTTGGTGGGAGGTTGATGTGTGTTGGGTTTGTTGTTGGGGAAACGAGGGTTGTTCCCATTGTGTTCGTAGGTCAACCAAATACCTTGGATGAGACACGTGCATTTCAGGGTTACTAACCGACCTGTACCAAGATAAATACTGATCCGTGTGTCGCATATTACCATGATTGAGGAAAATTGGGAATTGCAAGATATGTCGGTGACGCCTCTGCCACATCTTACACCATTCTAGAGCAAAGTCTTTCCAGTTGGTAAGACCCCACTGGGCGTCGATCCTTTTGAGATGCCACGGGGACAAACAAGTCGGATTACTGGGTATCTCTTGATGCATTCTGAACTGCATATTCACACGGTCGCTGTGGTGCATCTCCACAACATTGAACCGTATGATTGCAGTCTTGGCGCTCTAAATTGTTGCATCCTCGGGGTTTGGTGCATGGCCCAAACCCAAATATGGTCTCCAAACAAACTGCGCATAAAATTAAATTAGATTAATGAAAGCGTAATACATAAATAATTTAAAAGTAGAAAAGTTGAAAGGTACGACGTACATCATCCGGGCCTAGGTGATCCAATAAATTGCGGTATAGTGCGACATTGAATCTTGGATTCTTGCCGTAATCCATACCCCTCACGCAATACCTAAAGGAAATGGAAAATATTTTATTTTTAACATATATTTGGTGAAGAGATGAACAGTATTAAATGATATAACCAGATGACTTACTTTGTGACGTACGGGAAAACGAATGTGTTGTTGTTGACGGGGTTTAGGGACTCCATCCTCCACCAACCCCAGGCTTGAAGTAAAAAAGCGCAGCCATAAAATGTACATTTTTTCTTGATTGCATTTTTGCACAAGGAACTGTATATGTGGACTAAAACAGCAGAACCCCAACTATACTTTCTAGTATTTTTGAAATCTCTAAGTAAATTTAAATACATAAAATTTACACTATTTATCGTACTTTTGGGAAATAAAAAGGTTCCAAATAGTATCATTAGATAAGTTCTAGCTTTTATTACCCTGTCTTGCTCGGAGGAATTTTCGTTTAATTCCAAAGTTGCATAATGATTTTTAAGCTCAGTTAGTAGTATACCCTGACCTCTCGCACCACCACCTTCAACCATATCCCTGCCCAACAATTCTTCTCACAGAGATTTGGGTTGTTGAACCGAC
This sequence comes from Vicia faba, assembly GCA_948472305.1. Lineage (NCBI taxonomy): Eukaryota > Viridiplantae > Streptophyta > Magnoliopsida > Fabales > Fabaceae > Vicia > Vicia faba. Next base: position 1,408,411,739 of record OX451737.1, on the reverse strand, counting down.
CCGTTAACGGCCTTACCGTCAACAGGGAGACCCAGTAATATGTACACATCCTTTAGCGTGACGGTACATTCACCTATTGGTAGGTGAAATGTATGGGTCTTTGGTCTCCAACTTTCCAACATGGCAAGTATGAACTTTGAATCTATTGTGCAGTTGGAGATCTTTATAACATGTCCGAAACCTGCGCATTCCAGATATGGTACGATAAATGGGTCGGGAGCCAGGTAGTTGTGAGACCGGATTCTGAATCTTTTGGTATCCTGAGTTAATAATGTAAAGGTGTAAGATTAAGTAAGATGAACAAAGCATTACCAGAAGTATAAAAAATGTATAACTATAAAAGAAACTTACAAATGCTGCAATGTTGTCCCTTGTGCCTCTGTGAGAATCCCCCATTCTGAGAAGAGCCGTTGTTGAAAATGCCTGAGATTATGAAAGACTTAGAAATTTTAAGAGATTGTGAAAGACTTGGTAGCAGAGAGTGAGACGGTTGTGGGTGCGAGAGAAGTATGTTATGCTCTATATTTATATGCAAAAAAATTTCATAGAATAAGTTAGGTGGTAGCTGGTGCATGCATGCATGATAAGTGTCACTCTTGCAGTGAAGGCGCGGGCTAGGTGGCAGCCTTGGAGAAGGTATCTCTGCATACATGTAACACGATTGGACATTAAGGGAGGCGCCATTGGACTTGGCGAAAGAGTACAAAAATGAAAGGTGTCGCCATCCCCATTGGCGAATAAGAGGTGGCACGGGTTGCAGAGTAGGCCCATGCTAGGTGACAGCCTTGGAGAAGCCATGTCTGAATGCATGTAACACTATTGGAGGTGATGGGAGGAGACTTACATGTTACAGTGTACGTGCAGAGTAGGTGCATGCTAGGTGGCAGCCTTGGAGAAGGCATCTCTGCATGCATGTAACACGATTGGACATTAAGGGAGGCGCCATTGGACTTGGCGAAAGAGTACAAAAATGAAAGGTGTCGCCATCTCCATTGGAGAATATGAGGTGGCACGGGTTGCAGAGTAGGCCCATGCTAGGTGACAGCCTTGGAGAAGTCATGCCTGAATGCATGTAACACTATTGGAAGTGATGGGAGGAGACTTACATGTTACATGTAGGTGTAGAGTAGACACATGCTAGGTGGCAGCCTTGGAGGTTACATCCTTACTTAGTTCAAATTCAGTATGACCTATTTAGTCTTACATTTATCAAAACACTGATTCACTTAATCTGTCAAACCTTACAACCTTCAAACCTTCATAGAATCAAACCTTCAAACCTTCATACAATCAAACCTTCAAACCTTCAAACAATCAAACATACAAACCTTCGAATAACTCATAAACTTCAAACCTTCCAACCTTCCAACCTTCAAACAACTATACGCAATGGCCTCTGCACCCCAATATGTCATCAATGCACATTTCAACGGTGAGACATACATTTGTCCCACCTCTGGGTTTTTGTTTAGAGACACAGACAACATTCGATTTCTTTTAAACGAGAAAGCCAATTTCTCGTACTTCAAAAAACGATTAGAGGCCAAACTTGGACGAGGCCCGGTGACACAAATATTTTATTAGAATCCAGTTTTCTTTGGTAACAACCAAATAATATTTTATAAGGTTGAGGTTCAAGATGAAGAGGATCTTCATAATATGTTTTCTAGTCATGTGTATTCTGGGTACGACTCTATTGAGTTGTACATTATACTGCGAGAGCCTCAGGTGACACAAGTGGTTGATCCTTTGGAGACCGAACAAGCAGAGGTAGATGCAGTTGATGAAGAAGAAGAAGATGACGATTTAGAGTTTAATGAAATGGTGAATGATGATTCCGAAGATGACGGGATACCTGGTATTCCTGCAAACGAGATCTACACACCACCTCCGCACATGACAAACTTCAACATGGGCGGAGATGAACCATATTCTGATTTATTTTTCAATCTATATATGCAGTCGGATGAAAACTTAAAAGAGAAGGACAAGTTTCATAACAGATAGGAATGCATCAGAGCCATAAAAAAATTCCACATGCTCAACTCAGTCGATTTTAAGGTGGACCGTGTCAACCCAGAAAGGTACAAGATTAAGTGTGTCAACCCTGATTGTATGTTCAAGCTCACTGCATTATACAGATTAAGAGGTGATTGCTGGGTCATAGGTTCCATGTCTACCCACACTTGTGTCAGTTCTACCCAATCACAGGACCATCGAAAACTTAATTACGATCTCATTTGTCAAGAAATCCTACCACTCGTCAGCAACGGCCCATCTTTGAAGGTGAAAACCATCATCTCCCACATCACTACGGTTTTTAACTTTACTTCGTCTTACCGTAAGGCGTGGTTAGAAAAGACCAAGGCGATTGAAAAGGTGTACGGAAACTGGGAGGAGTCATACCAAGAACTTCCTCGCTACCTGAATGCACTCAAGACTTATTCTCCGGGTACTGTTTACATTCTGGAAACAGTGCCAGCATACGCCCAAGATGGTAGTCAACTAAACGGAAACGGAATATTCAGTCGAGTGTTTTAGGCATTTTAACCTTGCATCACAGGGTTTACATCATGCAAACCAATTATACAAATTGGTGGAACTTGGTTGTATGGGAAATACAAAGGCACTCTACTGATGGCTGTTGCACAAGATGGCAACAACAACATTTTCCCAATTGCCTTTTCCCTAGTCGGGGGGGGGGGGGGGGGGGGGGGAGACCGGTGGTGCTTGGAGCTTTTTTCTGAAAAACTTGCAAACACACGTGGCTCCTCAACCAGATCTCTGTTTGATCTCGGACAGACATGCCTCCATTGAAAGTGCCTACAATAATCCTGCGAACGGTTGCCATGATCCTCCTTCTACACATGTCTATTGCGTTAGACATATCGTCCAAAATTTCACGAGGGAGATCAAGGACAAAACACTAAGGAAAACGGTTATGAATGCGGGATATGCATTGACACAACCCACGTTCAAATATTACCGCAACGAGATCTGTTTGTCAAATCCGGAAGTCGGTAGGTGGATCGACAATATTCCGGTGGAAAAATGGACTAGGTCATACAACAATGGCCAAAGATGGGGGCACATGACAACAAATTTAATTGAATCAATGAATGGGGTATTCAAAGGCATACGAAATCTCCTGATCACTGCTTTGGTAAAATCTACATATTTTAGGATGGCTTCGTTGTTTGCCAAAAGAGGTGAAATGTGGAATGCGGTGTTGCAATCTGGACAACTATGGAGTGAGAGCTGCATGAAGTACATTAAGGCAGAAAGTGCCAAAGCTAACACTCATATGGTTATACGGTTTGACCGACACAGCCACAACTTCATTATGAAAGAGACAATCGACCACAATGAATGCCTGCCAAGATAAGAATATAAGGTTGTATTACCTTCTCGTTGGTGCGATTGTTGCAAGTTTCAAGTCTTTCGTATGCCTTGCTCTCAAGTCATTGCCACTTGTGCTTATACCCATCAAGACGCGCTACAACTTCTGTCACACATTTACAAATCTGAAACGTTGCTCAACATTTACAACAACAACTTTCCTTTGGTAGCAAAACCAGATTATTGGTTTGCATACGACGGCGTAATAGTGTGGCACAATGACCAAATGCGAAGGAACAAGAAGGATCGTCCCAAAAGTAAGGGCATCACAACCGAAATGGACGACCTTGACAAGCTGGAAAGAAAGTGTGGTTTATGCCGTCAGGTCGGACACAATCGCAAAAATTGTCCGAATCGGGCGTCTGTCTCGACCACATAAAAATTGTAATACATAAAATCTTTCCTTAATTATGTTGTTAACATTAGGGTTTTGTGTTAACAGTATTTGCTACAATAAATATTGCGCGTACAAGAAAAAAAACACAATATTTCGTCTACGAAATTACAACTGTTAAAACAATTTCATCTGACCCACGCATCATCAACATTACGTCGCTGTCTGTTTTGACTTCCTCCAACCATACATTAGGTCTTCTAGTTGCATGTGAGGTTGTTGTTCGTCTTCGCTGGATCCTTCGAATTTTTCCCCCCTCCACAATGTCTCCATCTAGCCATCGCATCAACTCCCGCTTCAGACGCTCCATGGAGTGAATGTGCCAGAATTTCATTTTCATCGCAGGTTTCGTGGCGGAGAAGATAACGTAACCATCTCTGGTAAAAATCATGGGCGATGTCATGACGCAAATAACAGAGTAAAAAATAAGAAAATAGTGCGAAAAAGTGTGAGAAATGACGGAGAAACAGACGAATTATTTATAAAAACAGCATTTTGTCCTAGGAGCCAAGTGAGATGGCGCCTCCTCTCACTTTTAAAGTGCATGCGCCATCTCACTCGGCTAAAAGTGAGAGGAGGCGCCAAATGAGATGGCGCCTATGGCAAAAATGTTGGTGGAGGCGCCAAGTGAGATGGCTTCTTCTTTGGGGAGTCATCTGAAACATGGTTATTTGCGTAATTTTTTCTGAAACGTGGTTATTTGCGAAATTTTTTTTTAATACCTGGTTATTGCAAAAAAAATTCCCTATTTTACGGTTACTTTGATTTTTCGCAATTGAAGTAGTTTTATCTCAATTTTATAGATCTAACCATTTATTCATTCAAACCAAATTGAATTAGACAACCGTTTAAGGTTAAACTGGTTCAATCCAATACTTAAAACATTGCTTAATACCAAATGTTGTTATAATTTATATTAAATTGGTGCATTAAATTTAAAAACCAAAATTCGGAAAACCTAGCACAAAATACATGTTTGTGGGACAAATGAAAAATATGCCCGGTAGAAGTATGATACCATGAAAATTTTTATTGTTCAACCAGAACGCGGGACATTGACTTTATAAAAATTGGTGCTCATTATTTATTGGTACTCATTATTTATTGGTCAACGAGAAGATGGGGTATTGACTTTACAAAAATATAGTATATCTTTTTAGATATTATTATAAGTCATTTTTTTTATATATTTAATTATTAATATATTTAATTTATATATAAATTAGATATATTGATAGTCAAATGTATAAAAAAAAAAATTATTTATAATATTATTCAAATAGTGTGTAAAAATATATGTTTCTTACATTGTTTAAAGAATGCAAAATATTTATGGGTGCGAGTTAATCCAGAAACACTCTGACTAAAATTAAATCAATTTATTATTTACTCGAACTTGTTCAAAATATAAATAAAAATAAATTTAAATTGTATAATTCATGAGTAAACTCGTGAATCGGTACATTCAACTTAGTCACATGAAATATCATATATTTTATTATTATTATTATTATTATTATTATTATTATTATTATTATTATTATTATTATTATATTTTATTTATTTAAATAAACCATTTTAAAAATATCACTTATTTCTTTACTAAAAAATCTAAGAAAAATTATATATTTTGATTATTGTTATAAAATTATAAGTTTTATTTCTATAAAAAATAATTATAAATTTAACTCATTAATCCTTACGCTATAACTTATGTCAGGTTTTTAATTTAAATGTTTAAAATATGCACAATTCTATTGAATTGTACTCTATCCATTCTAAAATATAAAATAAAAATAAAAATCATATTTATAAAAAAAAGTAAAAAAATATAATGATTTAACTTTGGTTTTATTGAAAAAAGTGCTTACAAAAGATGTAAAAACAATTTTAATTGATTATTAGTTATAGAAATAATTATGAAGATAATAAATTAAATACTATTTATATTTCATCTTAAATAGATGAAATAATTTTTTTTCTTATATTTAAAACAAAAAATATATATTTCTCTTTCTCTCACTCTTATATTTTAGAACGGAGAAAGTATAATTTATTTTCTTAAGTTGAAAAAAAGTATTTAATACATAAGTCAGAACCCATAAACAGTCGCTCACACTGAATTTATTAAAACTTAAACAGATTAAATAAGAAGTTTATGCCACACTCAATCCAACTTAACATGTGTGCACTCCTACAAATTATGGTAATAGAAATTTTTTAATACACTATTGTATCTTTTATTAAGTCTCTCAAAAAATGACAATTTTTTTTTATTTTTGAATATACATTTCCGAACATATCATTTTAAAAAAAAAAAACTTAATTTCATAAATACATATTCGAAAAAACTTTATTTTTTATTAAAAAAATATTTTCGAATATAAATCTCTAAATAAATCTTATTGATGTGTTTTTTTAGAATAAACCTCATTATTATGTGTATTTAAAATATTAATGGAATTATTATCTTAATTAAATAGTTATTAATATAAAATAATTATTTTATTAATCAAAGTTTGAACATTTTTCACAATAACTTAATATTTAAATTTAGTAAAATCAATAATATATTTAATTAACTCAATATAAGATATAAATATTGATCTTATTAAATTTTAATATTGAGTTATTGTGAAAAAATCTTCAAACTTCAATTAGTAAAATAATTATTTTACATTAATAACCATTTAATATAATAAGTCTATTAATATTTTAAATACATTTAAAAATTAGATTTATCTTAAAAAAACTACAACAATAAAATTTATTTGAAGATATATATTCGAAAATATATTTTTTTTTTTAAAAATAGTGTTTTTTTGGATATATATCTCTAAAATTTAGTTTTTTGAAAAAATAATACATAAAGAAATATATCTCAAAACATATAAAATATTTTTGTCATTTCATTAGGAGTCTGATAAAAGATACAATGATGCATTAAAAAAATTCTCTTATCATAATCATTTTTTTACAAGGTTTCAGTTTTTGTTTTGTTCCATTTTTTACATAATACAAAAGTCAATAAATAAGAAAAGTGAATTGTATTTGGCCTCTAGAGAAGAATCTAAGAAAACAATCATTGAAAAATTTACATTTTGACCCATTTGTTTTCAATTTTTTTTTTGATTTTTTTTTAATATTATATTTTTTTTTATAAAAAAATTTACAATTTTTTTTTAATAAATATTTTAAATAAAAAATTGGTTTGAATAGTTATTTTAGATATTTCATATATAATTTTATTGAAACCGTTTTGAATATCAAAATTGTTTAATTTTAAAGTTATTTAATAGCTTTTCATAAATATCAATTTTGAAATATGTTTTTGTTTAAAAAATTGTGATCTCAAGTATATTTTGATTTTTAATAATATATATTTATTTATAGAATGTCAAAACTAATCTTTCAATTTATCAAAAAAATTATTAAAAAATTTATAATATTTTAAGAAACATTTTTAAAAAAAATCATTTTTAAAAATTAAAAAAATCTATTTATTTAAAGCTAAAACAAACAGACCTTTATTTAATTAAAAAATATATATTTTATAGTTTGTTTTCTAGAAATATAATTTACATGATTTAATATTTAAATTACAAATTTCAAAAACTCTAATCACATATATCTTTTAAAAGTATTAAACAAATAAAGATAAACCAACACTATTTAAACCAAAGCTAAATTCATAACTTTGTCAAGTTACTTATGATTTCAATCAAGCACCTTTTTTTTATAGACTTATTTTAATGTTTTTGTTCTAATATATAATTTAACGTACAATTGAATAAATGACAAAAATACAATTGTTTATGTGTGAGTTTTAGTATTCTTTGATAAATATGATAAATATATAATTTTCTTTTAAATATATATAATTTTTTTTAATGATATTTAAATACAGTTTTCATATTTTCATTAGAAGATAATGAAAATCGCACTTAAAAATTTATATTTAAATTTTTTTCTTAAATAAATTGGTGATTTTGTCTTAACTAAGAAAATTCTTTGTAAATTTTTTCTCTTCATATATGTATTTCTGTGGGAAAAAGTAAATATAAAAATATATTGTATTATTTTAACGGTTACAATTTTACCTTTGGAAATATCTCCGTTTTTCAATTTGATTTAAAAGACACTATATTTTTTCCTATAAATTGTTAGAAAGTCTTTAATTTTAATCAAATTTCTCATATCAAAATCTGCTCCCCCTCTCAATCTCATAGTTTGATCTTTTTAATAATATCTTTAAATTTTCTTCTAGATTTCTTCAATCAGGGAAAAGTAAATCCACTGAAAACTTATTTTATTCATCTGTAAAATACGGAAAAATAACATGGTTGTAATCCTGAGAAAACTGCATACCTAAAACCAATTTATTTGTTTCTCCCATGGATAATGATGACTGCGATCTATTTTCCATTGTCCATAGCTGCAAAGCTACCACATTTACTTCTCCTACTACCATTTTTGAAACTCTTCCTCCACCTCGAACCTTAACCACACCATCTTACTTTGATAATTTTTCTTTAACCCTAGAAAATAGATCAACTTGTTTCCCCCCACTTAAACCAACTGATTTTATAGAGCTGGACAAATTGAAAATCAACTTCAATTTAACAACAAGTAATCTCCCAATAATCTTTGAACCACAACAAATCCAACCAAATCTCAACAATCAATGCTCCATTCTCAAACCTGCCGCCTGCATTGAAATTACAACAGCTCATTTTGATCTCGCGTACAACCATCCATCAATTTCCCAACAACGTCCAATTCTAAAACCCCAGACTAATTCTAAGATTTTAGCAAATACAAACCCACAAGGAGAAATATCCAGAACAAGAAAAAGGTAAATTATTTATTCATATTTTTTAACATCTTTAAATATTTATCAATCTTAACATGTCAAATTAATGCAACATTTTTACATAGAGCAACTCCTTATGGTTTTATATCATTTAAGCTTTCATTTTTCCAGAAAGTTTGATAATCAGATGATATCAGAATGCCATGTGAGTGTAGAGAAGCTGGGACAAGATCCATGGGAATGGAGTAAATATGGACAAAAACCCATTAAGAAGTCTCCACATCCAAGGTTTTTTTCTCACTTTTACCTATATTTTCTTCCCTTTACCATTGAAATATTAAATTATGTTACCTAATACTCATACTCACGCCTAATAGTGGGTGAAGGCGTTGTAATCCTTTGTAATCAAATCCGGTTGAAGTGGTCTTCATTGCAATTAAGTTTACATTTTAATTTCCAATCTTACACTAGTATAAAAAAACCTAACCTATATACTTATATATGTTTATATGGTTTTAGTTGTTAAAACGCTATAATTTTCTAATTTTTATTATATTAGTGAATGTTTTAATGATTTTGCAGGAGCTATTACAGATGTAGCACTTTCAAAGATTGTTCAGCAAAAAAACTAGTAGAAAAAAAACAAAACAAAGAGAATATTTATGTGGTGACATATATAGGAGAGCACAACCATCCAAAACCCAATGTTAATTGGAACTATATCTTGGAGTCCCCTAAAAACAAATGATCAAAGAAGAGGTTATGTGGTGTCAAAAACTATGAATCATTGTCAAACAATGAAAACTCTAATTAGAATGGTGATGTCTCAGATTGATCAACCAGAATGCTACAGTATTCATGTTCTCCAATATCAACCAAAAGTTAATAATCCTGAAACTGGACTCATATGGAGTCGTTTACCTGCTACTAGAGAAGATGGTTTGTCACTAAATGTTGAAAACTTGACATAAGCATGAGAGACAAAATGATAAGTTTTGTTATTCCAAATTAAAATTTCTCTATTCAAAAACAGGATTTATGAGTTTGATGACAAAGGACAATACTTCAATTCTCAACTAGGAAAACACCCGTGCTTTTGTACGGGTTTATTATAAATATTTATAAAATATAGAGTATATTGTTATGAATAAATTCAAAGTGGATGTTCATCTTTCTATCTATCATCTTCCTATTCTCTATTAAGTGTTATAATTTCTCACCTTCTCAATATCCTATAAATAAGGACCACATTACAATGTAAATATTGTTACAACAAGATTTGGTTCTGCAATTATACCTTTGAGTTTTGATGATAACAACGAGTATGTTTGTATGAACAATTTTGGTATTCTAATGTTTGTTATTTTTAGTATTTAAAAAACATGTTATATTTCTGATGAAAGGCGTTTCCAAGTCATTAGAAGAGACCAAATTCCACTTTTCTGCGCTACACAAGTTCTAATGAACAATAGCAAACCACTTCAGAAGGCTCTGAAGTTTAGGCTCTGATACACGGTCAAAGAAACCAATTTCTGAAGATCTAAAGACAGGAGTTCTGATGAACAGTCCAGATGCTGAAGACTTATGTTTCTGAAGACAAAGGGTTATGAAGACCAAGTGCTAAAGACTCTACAGACGAAGTTCTGAAGACTCTAAAAACTTGAAGTTCTGATGACCCAAGTTTTATTTTCTTTCTTCTAAGTCATGCTTAAGCAGAAGCCTCTGAAGTCAAGAAGATAAGAAGATAAGGTTACGTGGTACAATACTATATGGTACAAACAAACGTTTCTCTCCACTACCATGAAAGGACAGGCGCGTTGTACGATCTTGTCCTCCACATTGAAACAAGCTGCCAGCTTTCTAGAATTTCCAAAAATACTCTCCAATGGATATATTATTTTATTGGCTATATATATGCTTGAAGACAAAGGAAAAAGGATACTAATTTAAACTTTCTCTCACAAGACTGTACATAAGCATTCCTTTATTTTCTTAAGTCTATTTATTCTTGAAATACTATTTACTATTAGCTTGTTTAGAAGCAAATCTATTATAAACAAATCTTTTTCAAACTGTTGTTTGATTGTGCCTTAAGGGACAAGTTGGTCAGAATCGTTGAGAAGTCTAAGATTAGTGTGTTTTATAAGTTGTACGTGAGTCACTTACAGTTAGCTTGTGCATTATAATAATCTGTGAGATTATTGGATCAATACCTTGTTTGATAAGGCGAAATAACCTTGTCGGATGGATTAGATTAGCTTGATAACTTTCAAGTGCACTAGTATAAACATAACTTGTTCTTTCCTTCTTGCATCTTTAGCTTTATTATCAAGAGTGAAGTAAAATTGTTTTCAGTTAAAGGAGAATTAATTTTAAGAAAATATTTTGATTTAAAACTCAATTCAAATCCCTCTTTCTTGTGTTTTTCACACCTTTAGTTGACATCAGAGTTCCAGTTCTGATTGATAAAAAATTTGAATTTTTATCAAGCACTTAACAATATTCAGTATCGATCCAGACAGTGTGAAAAACAATGGCAAACAACACTAACAACACTGCCATTATTGATAACAAGGATAAGGATAGAGACCAATATAGTGTAAAACCTCCTATCTTTTATGGAGAAAAGTTTGACTATTGGAAGGACAAAATTGAAATTTATTTTCTGGGATTTGATTTAGATCTATGAGATCTGGTAGTTGATGGCTACAGTTATCCAGTAGATGCTGAAGGTAAAAAGATTGCAAGAATTGCAATGACAGATGTTCAGAAAAGACTTACAAGAACCACTATAAAGCTATAACAATTATACTGAGTGCTATTTCTTACAATGAGTATAAGAAGATCACAGATAGAGAGATTGGAAAGTCTATTTTTGATTATCTTAAGATGACTTATGAAGGTAACACTCAAGTTAAGGAGACAAAGGCTTTGTCCCTAATACAGAAATATGAAGCCTTCAGGATGTAAGACGGTGAATCTGTGAAAACTATGTTTTCAAAATTCCAAACGCTTGTGGAAGAACTTAAGGTTCTAAACAAAGGATATACTACTGCAGATCATGTCAAGAAAATTATTAGAAGTTTGCCTAAGAAATGGATATCGATGGTAGCTGCCTTGAAGTTGTCCAAGGATCTGAACAATACTAGTCTTGAGGAGCTAATCAGTTCTTTAAGAAGTCATGAGATTGAACTTCAAGAAGATGAACCTCGGAGAAGAGGTAAATTTGTGGATCTGAAGTCTAAGTCTGAAAAGACAAAAACTTTTCAAGCTGAAGAAGAATCAGAAGAAGATTCAGATGAAAATGAAAGTTCTCTAATATCTTAAAGGATAAACCAGCTATGGAAACATAGACAGAGAAAGTTCAGAGGAATAAGAAGAATAAAAGGTGGATCTGAATCTACATCTGGTCAGAAGAAAATTTCTGGAAAAGAAGTTATGTGTTATGAGTGCAAAGAGCCTAGACACTACAATAATAAATGTCTAAAGCTCAGAAAAAGACAAGAAACCCAAGAAGGTTTTCAAAGCAAAGAATGATATCATGGCAACATGGGATGATTCAGAGTCAGAAGAGGAATATTCTGATGAAGAATGTGCTAACATGGCACTCTTGGCCAAAACAAGTACAAGTGAAGTTATCTCAGGGTGTGAGCTGATAACTGATGATGAGTCAGACTCTAACGACGAAACAAAGGTATTTTCTTCTCTCTCTCTCTCGTATTGAACTTGAGTCTTGTTTATCAAAACTGATGGAAAAATACCAACTTCTTTTAAGTAAACACAAAACTCTGAAAAATACTTTTGTAGTTACTTCTGAGAACTTTACTAAGAGTGAGCAAAATGGTTCTGATTTAAATGAAAAGATATTTGCTTTAGAAAAATCAAATCTTTCTCTTAAAAGTAAAGTCTCAAAGTTGGAAGAAGATATCACTTCTAGCACATCTATTACTGATGAAGTAATCAAATATGATAAAGATTTTCAGCACTTCTTAGCTAAAAGCATAGATAGAAGTAAGATGGCTTCAATGATCTATGGTGTTAGTAGAAACGAAAGGAGAGGCTTGTGATGCTCAGGACAATAAAAAATAATTGATGAGACTCTGATTGTCAAACCAAAACTTCATTATGAACATTTTGTGCTTGCTGGCACTGAACTGAAATATTCTAAACAAAAAGGTTATGTTTCTATTAAATCATAACCACAAACACAAGGAAACTTCTAAGCCCAAATATCATGCATAAATTCCACTTGATTATCCTGTTGCACAAGAATCCAAAGGTGTCAGAACCTCTGGGACTTCTAACAAGAAAGGACCCAAAAATTGGGTACCTAAGTGTCATACCCAAATTTTTTACCTAAGATCCCACCTTCATTTGCATTTTTCATAAAGCATCAAGGTCATATGATACATTTGATTTCTTAATCCTCTCACCTTCGAGCATTGCTTATGTAGAGATTATCAATTGTTGAGGATCTTTTATGCATCACTAACATGTAATCCCATACGATGGTGTATGTTTGTGTTTATTTAGTTTCATGTATAGAGACAGGTCTGAATCAAGCGTCGGGTGTTGTGCCCAAATTAGGATTTTGGATCCCTTAAGTGTTCAAGTATGATGGATCACCAGTTCTCGAAAGTACAATCGATATTTCATCATTATTGGTCCACGTGTGCATCAATATGCCTTGGAATGCAAGGAAAGATCAAGTTTGCAAGTCGATTCAAAACACTTCGACCAAAAGTCAACTTTTTGCAAGATCAAGTTCAAACGATTATAAGTTCTTCATTATTCAATATTTTTGAATGGTTATTTTTGCATATAACTCTCATTGAAGTCATCTCCAACTCCTCTTTACCATTCAAGATCTAATTATATGCGGAGGATCATCAAAAGTTCGAATACTTTAGAGCTCATTATGTGGAATTTGACCTAGTCTTAAAATAGTTGTGCCCAACTTCCAAGGATCATAACTTCATCGATTTTGAATATTTTGAGGTGATTCTTCTTGCACATTGTCATAAGTGATGTCACCAACAAGTTCTCTTCATAGGTCAGAGTTGAATTATGCTTAGAAGACTGTGAAAACTAATGAGACGTTATAGGTCGTTTTTTTTTCGACTTAAAAGTTTCTTGATTTCTAATTTCAAATTCATGGTGCCAACTTCTCAACGTAATTTTTTTTACCTTGAAGCTCTATTTTATTGATCAGTCAAGACTTTTTAGGTTTGGCTCGATTCAAAATGCAAGACGAGTTGATTTGAGATTCATGAACAATTGGTACGAAACTGTCCCTTCGGGCATTCAAAGTAGATTTACAAAAAGAAAAGCTTATAATTGAAACTCATGGAGATAAAAAGAAATGGACCAATATTCTCATGGTGCAAGTTGGAAATTCAAATAAGCAATTGCAAGATGCAAGGTTCAATTTAAATTTACCAAGAGAATTTGTTCAAAATTCATTCACACTTCAAAAAGAAATTACATAGATCTCAAATCTAAACTTTGGTTAAATTTATCATGTTACAAGACTTTATTTTAATACAAGGAAAGCAAAAAAGTTTCTAAGTCTATGCTAAGGTATTTGAGCTTTATCCATTTTGTGGAAAATCAGTCCCAAAACAATGAAACAAAGTCTTGCTGCCCACAAGCAACCAAAAAACCAGCTGAAACACTCCAAAGAAAATATGCACCTTGTTGCTCCACAAAACCTCCAAAGTCATGCTGCTTCCCCTACACCTTGCTGCTCCAGAACCTACACATACAAGTCCAAGCTTGCTGTCAATTTCCAGCCCTGCACAAATGCAAAAAAAAAAAAGAGTCAAATTGTGACCTTTCCTTGTCCAAAATACCCTGCCAATAACCTGCAAAACTCTGCTACAAAATAGTCCACAAATGCCAAATCACCCTGTCCAAAATATGCCCAAAGCAGTCAAAAAATTATGCATCAACAAAAGTAAAAAACAGTACATCAGAAGAATGGCAAGTAGAAAAACTTAGTAGCCAATAATCAATCCAAGCCATCCATTCAAATTCATCAATATCTCATTTTCCCTCTAAATTTCTAATATTCATGTCTATATAAAGAAGTTACAGAAACAATAGAAAAGGGGGTTAGACGAATATTAAAGGAGTTCACATACAGAAATATCTGTAAGAAAATACTCAACTTCAGAACTTTTATTTTAAAATCTCACCTCAACTCAACAAACCCTGCAAAATTCCCTCAGCAACCCAAACCTCACTCACCTCTGTTAAACCGCAAACCCTCAATACATTCACCAAAGCTGCAACACTCATAAACTCCCTCAAAACTTCTCACACATAAGCACATAAGCGGAGGAGCAAATTGCAAACAACAACACAACATCGTAGACACACAAATTCGAAGAAGTGTAGAAGAAGAACTGAGTAGCAATGATAAGATGAAATTATGATAGAAAGAAGAAAATCAAAATTTCGAATTCACGTACCTTTTCCTTCTCTTTCTTTTCATTTTTTGTTTCTATTATTTTCTGTGAATTTGTCACCCTTGTAACAATGTAACCAATGAATAAGTAATGATTGAATTGGGGTCGAGGTTTTAAGTGGGGATTGGGTTTTCTTGTTGTTTCCTTTTGACTGTTTTCATGTTTTGATAATGAACTATGAACTGAAAGAGAGAGCGTGCGATGATGATTTGAAACAAAGGTGATTAGAATGTGAGAGAAGTGAGTTTTGAGAGAGAAGCAAAGAGAGCGCATATAGGGTGAGAGTTGAGAGAGGTTGAGAAACAGAGATAAGATCATGAGAGAGATCGAAAAATTGAAGCATATTGAAATCGAGAGAGAATAGGTGAAAGATATGTGAGTGTGGAATCAGTCCTAGAGAGATGAGCGATTTCGAGGAGAAAGAGAAAGATGAATAGAGAGTGAAAGAGATGAGAGCATCGTTGTTTTAGATTTGAAGAGAGAATGAGTTAAATATTGGATATGAGAGTAGTTACACGGTTGAGAGAAAGAGATTAAATCGGGATAAAGAGAGAAGAGGTTACTGATTGTGATTAATTTGGAATAAACATTAATTAATTGAGTGGACCTTTCCAATGTATGATACAAGGGCTGCCTCTTAGAGCTTCTAGGGTTTTTAAAGCTTCAAATTTTGTTTGGACCCTATACCCAGAAATCCCAATCCATTTTACTACAAGCCCAACTATATATATATATATATATATATATATATATATATATATATATATATATATATATATATATATATATATATATATATTGTTGTTGTTGCTTATATAATCTGTTCCTCTTATCATAGCTTGGGCCTTTCATTTTCCACCTTGAGCCCAGCGAAAATACTTTCTACTACACACCTATATTATGCTTTACACCCCTTTGTTTTAATTTGTTTAGTTTAATTTTAATCTTCTTAACTTTATTTTTTGTTAATTAGTTTAATTTTGTTCTTTTAATTTTCTTAGCTTTATAATTTTCAATTAATAAGTTTAGCCTTAGAATCAAGTTAGTAACTTTGGAATTTATTTTAATATTTGTTTTAGTTTGACTAACATTTTTAGTTAGTTTTATTAGTTACATTTCTTTTCTTTCATGTAAGATTTTTCTTTGTCTCTTTAATTAAATTCTCATTGTCTTTTGTCATTAATTGTTTGTTTAGATTTATTTTCTTGTAAATCTTTGAGTGCTTATGCTTTGGTGTTCATCTTATTGTTTCTTGCTTGCTTAAAACTCCAAGGGAAAGAATCAAATTCATTGACTTCATGTCATCAGATATATATTTAATACGATTATGCGAAAACCCCTTTGTACTTTTTTTTAGTTTTATTAATCTAAATACAAATCTCTTCTAAACCCTAATTTTAAAAACTCACACCTCTTTTAAGCCAAAAACTTCAACACTAGGTCGTTGCATTTTCAAAATATCATCCCCACATTCATTTAGCAAGCAAACCAATTTTAACTAAAAAAAAGATATTTTAAAAGGTTCCTATAGGATACTATAGATACATAGGGTGCTAGTACCTTCCATTTGTATAACTAACCCCCGAACCTTCGATCTCTTTCAAATGCATTGTATTTTTATTTACTTTTAGCAATGCACTTACTTTGCATATTTATGGGTTTTATTTCACACTTTTCCCTTGGAAATAATAAAGCGCGGTGACAACTCTTGCTTTTGCGAGTCAAGTTAATCAATAGCTTGATCTCCGACTTTAACCTCTACACTAAGGATGATATAATCTATGTTGCAGATATCCTTGATGGCTCCACTGAGACACCAATTATGGTACCTGAATAATGGATGCTCACTGTCGCGTCTGGGATTTTTATCGAAGCGCGAACGGAGGTGAAAGACATAAGAGTCACCATTAATGTTATTTATCCCAAGAGAGGGAAATGAAACACTAGTATATAACACCCCATTTCTACCCAACGAATTATATAGAATCAGAGTTACAAAATTTCCAACAAACAAATGGAATGCTAGACTTTCAACTTATAACAACGACATTTAATTGCATATAAAAGAGATGCATAACACTTATAACATCGAATGAACAGATAATAATAATTTTAGTCTTTAAAACGAAACAACTTTATTACTTAAGCAGCGGAATCACAATTTTCAACTCAAATGACATAACATATTTGTCCAACTGAATACAACTTTAGAAACAATAAAGTACTTAACGAAATCAACTTAAAATTCAACAACTGAAGTAATAACAACGATAAAGCAACAACTGTTCATCCCCCCGAGTGTTACGTATCAGAGCGATGACACTGACTCGAACTAATGAAAGTAAACAACCTTCACTCATGATCACCTGCATGTTACCAACATCGGGGTAATATTCAAACAGAAGGGGTGAGATATCAAACAATATAATCGGATGTATGATAAATAATGTATTAGATCATATTATATAAAATCACCACTTCACAAATTTCAACCAACATCAATCATCACAAGTCATCTACACAACAACATAATTATACAACATGGAATGCGACTTATACGATGCACATGCATGTGGTACCAATGGAGCAGAACTCCCAACTTAATAATATGCCAATAAATAGAGGCATCAACAAGGCATAAGCCTTCAACTTAATATTTTGCCAATCCAGGCCAACTTAACGAGCATCAGCTCCAACTTGATATGCAATGTATGTGATACAACATGAATGTAGCAACAACAACAACACACAACAACTCAACATAAATCAACATTCTCCATAAGCCTACAACTTATCTGCCAAGAATTAGAGACATTTCAACAACATCAGTATATCCTGACTCTTTGTATCGTCAACAATATTGACATTACAACAACATAGTAAAATTCACAAATACAATCGGAACCCATTGCAATAACACTACGTAATTATTCCATTATACGTCTATATTCGACTATTAGACATTTTGAGACGGTTCCTCGAATATTAACCTCCTGCAGCTATTATATAAGATAGTACTGCTATCAACAAATTCTACTACTGCTAGTACTACTAATTAATTCTCTACTATTGTTTTATTGCTAATAGCTTTCTGTCACTATTTCACAATTAATTCCTATTGTCAACTTATTCCTACTACATGTAATATGCTTTTATAATATTAATAGTTTACTGATAAGGTTCCTGCAATTACATCTTACTACTATGAATTATCTCCTACTACCATGAATTATCTCTGCTATTAATTTAATGTTAATAGCCTACAACTTGGTTTTAGCCAATCAATACAGGCAGCACAACAAAGTTCATCACTACCTGCAACTTCCCAACTAACAACAACATCATCACAACAACTTAATAATTGTCCCTGCTAAGCATTTTGACCTTGTCATCTATTAATCCTACCTGCTACACATGCTAAGCTACCATTTGTTTACTTCGGTAATGTTGTACCCCAAAATTTTCCCTCCCATTTTTTATATTCAAGATACTATCCTAGGTCTTCTCGAATACTCAATTTGGCTCAGAAATTGATCAGACGGATTCTCTTCCTAAGCAGTAAGTCAACAATTAAGGTTTGGCGTTTCTCAAAGAAAATTGATTCTTCAAGGTTTCAAATGGTCTTCATAGATCTCCCTGTCTCCTCAAGGATGTTCATGTCGAGTTTAAAACCTTGCATTGCAAGTTTGCCCAGTCAATGGTTCAGACGACTGAAAATTACTCCATTAACCCAAAAGTTGACCTTTCGCGAGACCAGGTTCAAGTGACTGTAACTTCTTTATTATTCGATATTTTTGAGAGATTTTTCTTGCGTATGACTCACCCCAATGTTATCTCCAATTTCTCTTCACAAATCAAGAGCTGATTACGTGTAGAAAATCACCAAAATTTGAATACGTTAGAAGTCGCTTCAAGGATTTTGACCTAATCTTAAATAAATGTCGCCTGATTTCTAAGAATTATGATCCTCAAATTACAAGATCTTGAGACGATTATTTCTGCATATGGTCATTAATGATGTCGCTCACGAGTTTATCTTCAAAGATCGAAAAGAAACTGTGTTTAGAAGACTTTGAAAGTTATCGAATCATCGCAAGTCATTTTGTTTGATTTCAAATGTTCTCATCCACAGTTGTTTTGAAATATGTTAATCCTACAAGATTGATGATTGTTCTTAAAAGCATGTTGGTTTGTCAATGAAATTTCATTTTTATCGAGCATAGCGTGCGAGTTCATTTTGAATGCAAATTTGGTTTGGACAGGAGTTGAAGATTAAGACTGTCATTTAGATGACCATGGCTTTGGGTTTGAGTTAACCAAGTTAGAATTGAATTCTTAAACATTTATTTTGTTTAGAAATTTGATTGGAGTACATGGCGCATTGGTTATTTGATCATTTTGTGAATTGCTTGAAATTCAAGTTACCAAACCAAGATATTTTATTCAAAGAATTCAATTGAGAATTACAAAGCTTAATAAATTCAGGATTGGTACGACAAATTTCATCATTCACAAATTTATTCAAAGTCTTGTGTTCATTACGTCACAAATGAAAAAAATTACACATTTTTGCGTTATTTACAAAGAATCACAATGTTTGCTTTGACTACAAAGAGAGAAGTTTATTTTGTTTCTTCAAGTCTCTATTACTTCATATTCAAGTAATCCTCGCTTTCCATCCACACCTCATGTTCATGAAACAAAGAAGAGAAAGTTAACAATTCAAGCAAAATGATGTGTAAAGAAGAGAAAAATAATTCATCATTAGGGTTTGTATGTGGAATCAGATTTAAAGTTTGTTTTGTTTTAATCATATTCCATCTTCTCCTATTTTGAAAATCACAAGGTTTGGGCCTTGGTTCACAAAAAGGGAAAAGAATATTTGCAAACACTTTACTGCAAAAATAGCATAAGGCCCAAAACTACCAAAATATGCAAGCTGCTACAGAAAACAGGCTGTAATGCAAAACCAGCAAACAAAGAAAGCATAGAAACATCAGCTAATATAACAGCAACAATAGGTTGCTATACAAGCAGCACATGGTAAAAACAAGTCCAACAAGTAACATAAGCAAGCAAAACAAAGGCAGGATGCTGAAAAATATAGCATGCAAGTCAAAGCTGCCAAAGCTGCCAAGGCAAGGCTGTCCAAAGCATGCAATAAATAGGGCAGTGGATCAAACAAACAACAAAATACGAACTGAATAGCATGCCAAGCTAGTAACATAAAGCAAGCAATAGGTAGCAGATAAAAACAAGCAAAATGGCCAAAACTGTCCAGCAACAGCAGAATAGTCAGTAGTATTTCATTAAAAAAATAGCAAGTCTACTCAACAAATAAGCACATCATCTATTTCCTAAAATCATACAAACCCTTCAGAAATATTGAAGTAAAAGCAAAATGGCTTTACATCATCATTGAAAGAGAAAGAGGAAAAGAGACAGGTTTAGAGAAATATCACCTAAACCAAAACTACCCATAAAACTGTCAAAGGCAACCTGCACAACCTGCTGTATTTTCTGTCCAAACAGTCCAAGTACAAGAGTCCACAAGCTGCTATACCTCAATCCAAAACCTGTACAAATTTGCACCAAAGTAGACATGCCTTAAACTGCACTCAAAAGGCAGCAAGCCAGCATTCCAAAATAGTCCAAAATTCTGCACCCAAAGGCCACAAGTTCAGTTAACCAAAAGTGTTCATAATTATCTGATTTCCCCCCAAAACACAATGGGACTGTATAAAAAAGAGATAGCCAGCATAAGCAGATGGGGCGAAGACAATACAAAATCAGAAAATCAACCATTCACCTTAAAAATCTTTGTTTCAATATACACTCACGATCACTTTCTTGAAACTGCATCAGACCCATTAACCCCTTTACCAACCGAAACTGGAACAGTTCCAACAAACACCACCCACCAATATTAACATACATATTCCATTTCTCACAAAACCCCTATCATTCAATTTCCACTCAAATTATTGCTTACACACCAGAAGTTATATTCAAAGGAGGAAGGATTAACGAACATCTCATCACCTTAGGTTTGCTATTTTTCACCTGTGTCAGCTTTGAGGTAAGTCACTTTGCATATGCCATTTACTGGTTCATCTTATTCCTTGTGCTATATCTATTCGAGACCTTTGTGCTATGATGTTTGCTTGTTAACATACTTCTGTCTAGACCACGCCACCATTAAAACGGTTTGATCCTGCAAAAAAATAATTGATAACTACAGATGCTTAGATAAAAATATTAAAACCCCAAAAATTGGTGAATATGTTTCTTTTCCTAAGAAGATCAAGTTTCTGTCATAAAATTAGGATATATGCTGAATAGATTGAGCCATAAGCTCGACACATACCCAAGAACACCTCACTTCTGTCTGTAAGCTTCATCTTCGAAGGGGACCGAAAGCTCTGGAACAAAGAACCCTGTGCAGCAGCTTTACGGGTTCCAAACCCTTCACCAAAAGTATGATTGAAGCTCCAAATTTAGTTTGGCTCAACCTCTAAGCAGTACTGCGGTCAAACCACAAACCAACAAATAACATTAAAATTAGAACACGCTTAGAGCCATCAACAGTTACAAATAACAACATAAATCATAGACAAAATAGAAATTGACCACAAAGAGAAGAACAAACATAATAACATGGAGCGTCTAATCCAAAAAGTTTAGATTTGAAGAAGAAATAACTCAGAGATTCAGCGGAAGAAAGAAGCAAAAATCTCGTTCGTACCTAAGGTTACGTCCTTTGAGGGATCCGATTCACCACTGTGTTGACCTTTTTTTTCCGTTTATTTTCTTCGATATCCTTGCTCATCAAACTTTACTGCAACTGCTTCATACTTTATTATGTGATTTCTTCAAGTTTGTATATTTAGGGTTTGAATTGGGACTTGTTTCAATTAGAGAACAAAAGCGATTTAAGTGTGAGAAAGATGAATAGAGAGAGGTTGGAAACCAGTAAAATAATTTTTTTGCAATGGAGAATTGTTTTGTTCTTGAGCGTGATGACAGAAGAGAAATCTTTGTTTTGTTTTTTTGATGTTTCTCGTAAAAAAACATACCCAGCGGCGCCTATTCCCCCACAATTAGGGTTTTCTTTTCAAAAAAACTTGTTTCCCCTCTAGATTGGATTCAGATCCAGGCCAACCCGATCCGGCCCAATAACAACTTTCTTTATCTTGTCTAGTGTTTGTTTGGATGGCATTTGGGCCTCCATTTTCACAATGCAAGCCTGTTCGAAATTGTTACTCTTCCCCTCCAATTTCTTGTCTCACACCTTTCTTTTGTTAAATAATTTAGTTTAGTTTTAAATTAATAGTTTTAGAATGAATTAGGTCAGATGTGATTAAGAAATATTTATAATTAATTTAGTTAACATATAAAGTAATTTAGATATAATTTAGTTGTTGTTAAAATTAGATTTAATTTTCCGCAAATCTTAGAATTTTTATAATCTTAATTTTTAATTTTTGTTTAGAATTAATTTAGTTTAGGACTTTGTGAATAATTTTATTAATTAACATTGGTTAGTTAACATTCTTTTAAATTTTTTAATTTCTTCATAATATAAAAAAAAAACCAAAATATATACATATGATTTAATTTCTTTTAGTCAATCATTTTATTTTTTAGAATAGGTTTTATTTTCTCTTCAAAATTTCTCACAAACAAAAATACCAAGAATTTTATTTTCATATTTTTACTTTGCTAATTTATTTTATTTTATAGATTTCTTTAGTTTAATTAATTGTTTATTCAATTAGATTGTATTGCTTGTTTAGTTAGACTTTTAATCGTATTGTCGATTCGATCCATCCCCATTTGTAAATTTGTACCCCCCATTCCTGAAAGCTCTGTAATAGCGTAGAATTTTAATTTCCGCAATTTACTGTTTTCTATATACTGTATAGTAAATAGGCGTGCATGGAAAGATTCAAAATCAATCGCTAGATAACCTAATCAAAGAGCAACTTAACTTGAATCAAACACACTTTTTCACACGCGCACCTCTAGGGTAACCTCGCTCGTTGCTTCGGAAACACATTCATGTCCCTCGAATATGGGACGCTTTAGCAAAGACCCTTCGATAAAAAAGATCGTAGTCCCTCGATGTTTCCCTTGGTAAAACGATCTAGTCCCTCACGAAAAATTGCTAAAGCGTCTCACAAGTGGCCTTCTATGACTGTACGATTGACCTGCGCATGTCCCTTCACATCCAACGATGGGGCTCCTTACCAAATCAATGGTAAGATAGCAACATCTAAAGGAGGAAAAGAACATTTAAGACCTTTCGAATAGGTAGATTCTCTCTTAGTTGCTCGCTTGCCCACAACCAAACATTTCACACCAACACTTTCATATTAAAACCTTTTTTTCAAAAGACAAAAGCTTTTTGTATACGTTCTTATAGAGACAAGAACCATTACAAAAACATCTTTCCAAGGACATTTTCAAAAACACATTCCACCAACACCTATTTGAACTATTTTTCAAAACAACACTTTGTACGCGTTCTTTTAGAGACGAGAACCATTACAAAGACGTTTTCAAAATACTTTCAAAACCCACACCACAAGCACATTCAAACAAAAGCAAGTGATCTAGAAAGTAACTATGAGCCCGTGGAAAACCATGGATGAAAAGGGTTGTAACACCTTCCCTTTTCATAATCTACCCCCCGAACCCGAGAAGTAATCTCGAAAGGTCTTTCCTGTGATTTTTTACCTTTCCTTTTGGATAAAAGAAAACTCGGTGGCGACTCTTGCTAACCGCACAATTGCCATCAAATGCAAAACGACCTGAGTCAGTTCCTCCACCGTATCACAGAACTGGAGACTCTGCTGGAGAATATTCTAAAAGTGGGGTTACCTTAGGGACAAGATCATATTTACTTGCTTTCTTTGTTTGACTTGTATGCTTTACAATTAGGTTCTTTGTTTGGGTTTGAATCCTCTACCCGGATTTGGGATACCTTATAGGTAAGTAGCAATATATTGTGGAAACTGTGCAGGGTATATCGGCACGGTCTAAGCAATAGCTACGTTAGTGTGACATATTTGTGGGTACCAGTAGCCCTTGAGTAGTCAAGGAGAATACGGGGCCGCTGAGTGATGTCATGAAGCACTAATGAACTTTTAGAACCTTTACTTGGCCAACTTGGCTATTCGGACGTAGTGAGATGACCGGCTTTGGTGCAGTCCGAAGTTGGTAGATACTCGATACTACACTCATTAAGGATTGGTTCTTTGGGATATTTCAGTCGACATTAAAGAGGCTTGCGCTGAAAGAATGACCAAAGAAACAAACCAGTGATATTGAGCTCCTTAGAACCCAGTTACTATTACTAGGACATGTTTTAAGCCAACTAAATTTCAAGAGGGTACTTACCTATGATACTCCATGCAAGCCTAAAACTAAGGATTGTTTGTTTATATTTTACTTGTACATAACATCATGAACATCATAACGTCATACTCATACTCACTAACCATTTCAAGGAGTTCTGGGATTTATCTTTGTTTCTGCTTTGTAGGACATGGATTCTATCCGCAGGAAAACCATTCAAGTCAACCTCGTAAGGATTCCTCCTCAACTCAAAGAGTTAGCATAAAGGATTCCTGAGAATTCTCCATTCACCGAAAGACATGGTCGTCTCCTAAACTTGGTTACCTCCAAAACTGATGAAGATATGTTGAAGGTGCTCTTCCAATTCTTTGATCCTCTAAACCATT
This sequence comes from Vicia faba, assembly GCA_948472305.1. Taxonomy (NCBI): domain Eukaryota; kingdom Viridiplantae; phylum Streptophyta; class Magnoliopsida; order Fabales; family Fabaceae; genus Vicia; species Vicia faba. The sequence goes on along the minus strand of OX451737.1, from coordinate 1,408,386,917 downwards.
GCTTCACGTTCCTCGATTATCAACTTGTGCCAACTTTGGAAGAATTCTCCCAACTCTTGAGGATTCACATTCTCAATCAACTACCTTTCAACAGTACGAAAATAGATCCAAAACCAGAAGAGATTGCTCAAGCTCTACACTTGCAACCATATGATGTCACAACTAATTGGGAAACAAGATGTGGTGTCAAAGGCTTCTTAGCTAAGTTCTTGTTTGAGAAAGCCCAAAGCTGTTGGAATTCCTTGGACTTGCAAGCTTTTGAAGAGATTGTAGCTCTCCTCATCTATGGGATGGTTTTGTTTCCAAATCCCGACCAACTCATAGATGTGAACACCGTCAAAATCTTCATATCTCGCAACCCGGTGCCTACTTTGCTAGGGGACATCCTACATTCTTTTCACACTCTCACTATGAGGAAAAGAGGTATCCTTATGTGTTTCACTCCTCTATTGGCAAGATGGTTTATTTCACATCTTCCCCAATTTGTATTAAGAAACGAGCAAGGTTCAAGGTGGTCACAAAGGTTGATGACGCTCAAACATTCAGACATACATTGGTGTTCTCGATCTATAGAGAATATTATCATCGTCGACCAATGTGGAGAGTTCCGTAATGTCCCCTTACTTGGAATTAGGGGAGGTATCACCTACAACCCCTGCTTAGCCTTAAGACAGTTTGGTTATGCCCGAAGGGATGGTCCACATGAGATGCTGATTCAAGGGTTAGTATTCGATTACAAAAGTGACAATCAAGGTCACCACCAGAGGTTTATCCGAACTTGGAGGATGTTGAACAAGGTAGATGGCAATAAATTGGGGCACAAGAATTCCATCCCTCTTGAGCCTTACCTCAAATGGGTACGAGCTCGTGCTTAAAGTCTTATGATGCCTTATCCCGTCATTCTCCCGGTGATCATAGAGCCTGTTGTGGAAGGAGATGTTCCTTACACCATCCTGCATCCTGACATGCCCACCTCTCTTGAAGACTTACAAAGAGATTCTATATAACTCAAGGGAGAGCGATACACTTTTGAGGCCCAATTCTATGCTAGCGAGAAGAAGGTTTTGGAACTCAGTAAGCAACTTCATGAGGAGTAGAGCCTGAATGCCTATATCGCACCAAAAAGGATGCGTACAACTTTTTTATCTTAGAGTTTTTGTATTCCCGTGTAAGCCTAAATAGGCATTGATGTACTCAAGCTTTAAATTATTAATATAACGTGTGTTTCCTTTTTGTCTAAAAATGAAGTTGAATCCCTAAGTTCCTTGAAATCATTGCATATGCATTTACCATTCATCATAACATAAGCAGGTTTCTTGCAACAAGTCTCCTCATCTTTCTACTGTTTATTTCAGTAAGATGGATCTCGAGCAGACGGTGAAGGACCTCCAAGCACAAAATGCTCAGTTTCAACAGATGTTCTTAACTCTAGCCAAAGGATAAGAAGAGTTGAAGACCTTGTTGGTTGAAAAGAAAAAGAAGAAAACAAAGAAAATAACTAGAGTTCTGAATATGGGAAGAAGATTCCAAGGACAAGAAAGAAGGACCCTAGACTTTGCAATGTCATCTGGTGAGAAAGACAATCAAGATGGGAAAGGAAAGGAAGCTGTTGCCCATCCAGATTCAGAAGAGGAAGAGGAAGAAAAAGATTATTCTGGAGAACAATATCCTCCAGCCGACGATAAGTATAAGTATCTAGAAGAACGGTTAAGTGCAATGGAAATCCAAAAAGTGCCTGGATTGGACTTTGAGAAGTTGGGGTTAGTATCCGGGATTGTCATTCCTCCAAAATTCAAAGCACCAGTGTTCGCCAAATATGACGAAGTTTCATGCCCCAAAATGCATCTCCGGTCCTATGTGAGGAAAATCCAGCCTCATACCGCTGACAAGGATTTATGGGTACACTTTTTCCAAGACAGTTTGTCTGGAACTCAACTTGATTGGTTTTATCAGTTAGAAAGAGCCAATGTTCATAACTGGGAAGATCTGGCCGCTGCCTTTTACAAACAATACCAATACAGTACAGACCTTGCGCCCACCCGTACTCAACTCTAGAGTATGGCCATGGTTTCAAGTGAAGGCTTTAAGGACTACACCCAAAAATGAAGGGACTTAGCAGGAAGAGTCTAGCCTCCCCTATCTGAAAGAGAATTAGTAGACATGTTCTTGGGCACCTTGTCCGGTCCTTTCTTCAATCACTTAATTGGGAGTTCATCGGCAGGTTTTACCGAACTAATATTGACCGGAGAAAGGGTTGAAGCCGGGATAAAGAATGGGAAAATTCAAAAAGATGCATCACATACTGTTGTAAGGAAACCATTCATTAGAAAGAAAGAAGTTATTGTTGTATATCCTCAGAGAAATCAAGATAGGGCTAAACTCCGTCCAATGGTGGGGGCTGTCATGATCCCTAAACATGCGCCTGCTTAGCAAAGATGCAACAAGCCAAGAACGGAAAGCCAAACAGGAAGTTCACCCGAATTAATATGACACTATCTCAAGTATTTCCGCATTTGTTAAGATCCAATCTAGTGACTTTGAAATAAGCTCCAAAGAATCCTAACATAACCTCTCCTCATTATCATCCTAATGCCTGTTGTGCATACCATTCTGAGAGTCCTGGCCATGACACTAACAACAGTTGGGCTCTGAAAAACAAGGTACACGACCTTCTTGAAGCCAAAGAGATTGAATTCGATACGCCAGAGATTCCCAATGTTATCACTGCCCCTATGCCCAAGCACATCCGTGATGTCAATGCTATTGAGGATGATATGTTTGTTACTTTGGTTGATGAACTTGTGATCCCACTCCTGACTATCAAAAAGAATTTGTTGAATGCCGGTGTATTCCCGAGCTATGATGAAAGCTGTCATTTTTGTCTATCCACACCAACCAACTGTCCTTTGTTAAAAGTTGACATTTAATTCCTAATAGATAACAAGGAGGTTTTGTATCAGAGAAGTCTTCTATTCCAATTATTTCTCATAGTGATGTTTCCATCATGACCATTTCCGCCAATTCTTCCAGGGTCTCCACTAAAAGACACGTTAGGATTACATCAGTTCCTAAAGTAGCTCCGTTGATAATTACAATGCCTGGACCAATCCGATATTCGTCAGACAAAACCGTCCCTTGGAATTATGGAGGGGATGTCTACTATCACAGTATCAAGCAAGATTGGCTAGTTGCTGAAAATTCAAGTTCTGAGAAAGTTGATTCCGATATCAGTAACATCTTAGGAACTAGCAAGATAACCCGAAGTGGAAGGGTATTCTCTCCAGAAATTTCTCCTCTAAAAGTTATTCCCAGACCTGTAATCATTCCTGTTGTTGTTGCTCCTCCAAAGGCTATCACTATTCCTACAATCATCTCTACTAATATTCCTGTTGACAAAACTACTTCAGTCCCTGTTATCACCCCTACTGACATTCCTACTGACGAGTCGACCGAGAATCGAGGCAAAGGTATTCTGGTTGAGCCTGTCTGGATGAAGGCACAATTAGTAGCTATCCCTGAGGCCTCCCGAAAGGAGATGGAGGATTTTCTAAAGGTTATAAAAATAAGCGACTACAACATAGTCGAACAACTGGGGAAAACTCCATCAAAAATTTCCATGCTGGCTTTATTGTTATGTTCTGAGGCTCATGCAAAGGCCTTGATAAAATTCCTTAAAACTGCCCATGTACCCCAAGAAACATCTGTCGATCAGTTCCAAGACTACGTAGCCAGCTTGATGGCAGATAATGGTTTAGGCTTTTGGATGCTGATTTAACGCCAAGGGGGAGGAAGCATAATGAGGCATTACATGTCTCATTCGAATGCAGGGGCACAACTTTGGCTCATGTCTTGGTTGATACTGGTTCGTCTCTAAATGTGTTGCCTAAAAAGGCTCTTGATAAGCTTGACTGTGAAGGATTGACCTTGAAACCTAGCAACATAATAGTGAGGGCGTTCGACGGCTCAAAAAGGATGGTGCATGGGGAAGTTGACATCCCCATAAAGGTTGGAACCCAAACATTTGATTCAACTTTTTATGTAATGGATATTCGCCTTTCATATTCCTGCTTGTGAGGCCGACCATGGATTCACAATGCTGGTGCTGTTACCTCGACGTTGCATCAAATGCTGAAATATCCAATTCAAGGAAAAATCATCACCGTTCATGGAGAAGAATAATATATGGTCAGCCATCTAAATTTCTTCAGATATGTGGAATTAGATGGTGAATTTATTGAAACTCCATTCCAACACTTTGAGGAAGTCCCGCAGACTGTGGCAGTAACCAAGGACGTGTCTCAAATCCCCAAGATTACAAGGCCTCCGCTCAAGATGTCGTCTTTGAAGGACGCCAAGGCAGTGATAGAAGAAGGTGGGTGCATTATTTGGGGCCAACTCCCAGATATCCCATACAAATCTGACAAGTTTGGTTTGGGTTTCACTTTAGGAGCCCAGAAAGCTGTACGCCGTGCTCGTGCCGGAGGACCACCCTTGAATATCAGCAACCACGAAGTCAATACAGTGGAGGATGATGAAGATAGCTATAACCTGGAAGACTAGATTTTCCCAACTGTCAGTGGAGGGCTCAGCAACTGGGAGGCTAGAGATTTTTTCCCGATCACATTTATCCAACAGTAATTTGTCTTTAAATTTTGTCGTACTTGTAATATTAAAACAATTCAAACTCTTAAAACCTTGTGTCTTACCCGAGGCACAATGGTCCATTTGTAAGGGTTATTATCTCATTTCCATATGACATCAATGAATCATGGACATTTTGCATACAAACTTTGTGCTCATTGTTTTTTCTTTTTACATTTTCATTTCTTTCAAAGATAGCTATACTCTTACACACACTCACATTCAAAATGTAGATCTACATCCATTCGAGGTCCCATGGGTAAAGATTCTGCTATGGACTTCTGTGACTCTGAAAATCTAATCTACCAAGCCGAAGACGAAGGTGATGAAGATTGTGAAGTGCTAGGAGAACTCGCCAGGTTACTACAGCAAGAAGAGAGGACCATACAGACCCACGAAGAACCAGTGGACACAATTAACCTAGGTACCGAAGAAGACAAGAGAGAAGTCAAGGTGGGTGCCAATCTGGAACCCAATGTCAAGGAGTGTCTGATTCAGTTGCTACATAATTATGTTGAGGTCTTTTCCTGGTTATACGAAGACATGCCAAGACTTGATGCAAATATCGTAGTACATCGTTTACCTACAAAAGAAGAATGTCCTCCGGTAAAACAAAAAGTTCATCGTATGAGGCCAGACATGTCATAAAAGATCAAAACGGAAGTCATGAAACAATTCAACGCCGGATTCTTGGAAGTCACCTCCTATCCACAATGGGTCGCTAATGTTGTTCCCGTGCCTAAAAAGGAAGGAAAGGTACGAATGTGCATGGACTACAAAGATTTGAATAGGGCAAGCCCTAAATATGATTTCCCACTTCCCCATATTGATATTCTAGTTGACAATACGGCACATCACAAAGTGTTTTCCTTCATGGATGGTTTCTCAGGCTACAACCAAATCAAGATGGCGCCTGAGGACATGGAGAGAACAAGCTTTGTCACACAATGGGGGACATTCTGGTACAAGGTTATGCCATTCGGGTTGAAGAACGCTGGGGCAACCTATCAGCGCGCCATGGTAGCTCTATTTCACGACATGATACATCACAAAATAGAGGTCTATATGGATGACATGATAGCCATATCTCAAATAGAAGAAGAACATCTTGATCATTTACAGAAATTATTCGAGAGGCTAAAGAAATATAAGCTAAGGTTGAACCCGAATAAATGCACATTTGTGGTGAGGTCTGGTAAACTCCTAGGCTTTGTTGTCAGCGATAAAGGTATCGAAGTGGATCCTGCCAAGGTAAAAGTGATACAAGAGATTCCTGCTCCTCGTACGGAGAAGGAAGTCAGAGGATTCTTGGGACGTTTAAACTACATTGTCAGATTCATTTCTCACTTGACAGCTACTTGTGAACCAATCTTCAAATTACTGAAGAAAGATCAAGTAGTCAAATGGAATGACGAGTGCCAAACTACTTTCGACAAGATCAAAGAGTACCTGCAAGAGCCTCCTGTTTTGATGCCACCAGTCGAGGGAAGACCATTGATCATGTATTTAACTGTTTTGTAAAATTCAACGGGGTGTATGCTGGGGCAGCATGACGAGTCTGGCCGAAAAGAGAATGCTATTTATTACCTGAGCAAAAAGTTTACCAACTGTGAAACAAGATATTCACTGCTCGAGAAAACTTGCTGCGCTCTGGCATGGGCTTCTCGTCGGCTAAGATAGTATATGCTGACCCATACTACCTTATTGATATCCAAGATGGATCCAATAAAATACATCTTCGAGAAGCCTGCTCTCTCTGGGAGGATAGCAAGATGGTAGATGATCCTGGCGGAGTATGACATCCAGTATACTACCCAAAAAGCAATAAAGGGAAGTGTACTAGCCGATCACCTTACTCACCAAGCTGTGGAGGACTACCAATCCATGAAGTTCGAATTCCTAGATGAAGACATCATGATGGTAAACAACTGTGAAGAATTCAGACGATATGAAGGACCTGAACAACGATCCCGATGGACCCTAGTTTTTGATGGGGCATCCAACTCACTCGGAAATGGTATTGGCGATGTACTTATATACCTTGAAGGATGTCATGCTCCCTTTACTGCAAGACTCTACTTCAACTATACTAATAACATGGCAGAATACGAAGCATGCATTTTTGGTCTCAAAGCCGCCATAGATTTGGGGATCAAATCCTTAAATGTATTCGGAGATTCAGCTTTGGTCATAAGCCAGATCAAAGGGGAATGGGACACCAAACACCCCAACCTTATCCCCTACAAAGAACATGTGTTGACATTGATCCCACATTTTGAGAAGATTACCTTCGAGCATTTCCCGCGAGAAGAAAATCAGCTAGCGGACGCACTAGCCACAATGTCATCCATGTTTAAACTTAAATGGGATAACGAGGCTCCCCAGATCACCATTGACCGAATGGATGAACCAGATCATTGTCACGAGATTTATACTAAAGAAGTAGTGGACCAGCCTTGGTTTCACGAAGTCAAGAGGTATCTGGAGGCTCAAGAATATCCGAAGGAGCTCTAGTCAATGATAAGAAGTTCTTAAGGATATTCTCTGCTAAATTCTTCCTTAGTAATGGCATTCTCTACAAATGCAACCATGACTCTGTGTTACTTCGGTGTGTAGACAAGGTTGAAGCTGAAACGATCATGGCTGAGTTACATGAGGGAACTTTTGGCACCCATTCCAGTGGGCATACAACGACAAAGAAGATCCTATGGGCAGGATATTACTAGTCTACCATGGAAGAAGATTGCTATAAAAACTCTCGAACCTGCCATAAGTGTCAGATCTATGCTGACAAGGTGCACGTACCTTCGGTTCTTCTGAATATCTTGACGGCTCCTTGGCACTTTTCTATGTGGGGCATCAATATGATTGGGGAAATCAAGCCAACAGCCTCTAATGGACACCACTTCATCCTAGTGGCCATTGACTATTTTACAAAATGGGTTGAAGCAGCCTCCTTCGCTTCAGTTACAAAGAATGTTGTCACCTGGTTCATCAAGCAAAATCTCATCCGTCGTTACGGTATCCCGGAGAGGATCATCACAGACAGTGGTACGAATCTAAACAATACTATGATCACCACCCCGTGTGAGCAATTCAAGATCCAACATCATAATTCTTCCCCTTACTGGCCAAAGATGAATGGTGTTGTCGAAGCCACAAATAAGAATATCAAAAAGATCATATAGAAAATGGCAGTCACATACAAAGAATGGAATGAGATGCTACTGTTCGCTCTCCACAGTTATCGTACCACAACTCGCACATCTACCGGGGCAACACCCTACTCTCTGGTATACGACATGGAGGTTGTCTTGCCTATTGAGGTCCAGATCCCCTCTCTGAGGATTGTGAAGGACGCAGGGTTGAACGAAGATGATTGGATCTAGACTCAACTTGATCAACTGAACTTGATTAATGAGAAAAGGCTTACTGCTGTCTGTCATGATCAAATGTATCAAAAACGGATGATCAAGGCTTTCAATAAGAAGGTCGAACGCCAAGTGTATCAAGTTGCGGATCTGGTGATCAAACGTATCATAATGCCGCAAGGTGATCCCAGGGGAAAATGGACCCCTACATACGAAGGACCATTTGTGATCAAAAGCATATTCTCTGGTTGAGCAATGATCTTGACCACAATGGACGGCAATTACCTTTTGCACTCTGTGAACGCAGACATAGTCAAAAGATACTACGCATAAGAGACCCGCTAGGTTGACACACCTAGGAAAAACAAGGGCATCCCGGCGAACCAAAAAGGTTCAGGCAAAAATTAGGGATAAAACAAAAAAATATGTACACCCGGAAAGTTAAAAACCCGAAAGGGAGACTTCAGAAAAAAAGGGTATCCATGTGGACTGAAAACCCGAAAGGGCGGTCCAAGCAAAAGTTAGGGAATTAAAGTGTATGACTATGTCCCATTGGATCACCTTACGGACAACCTTTGGCTTCTACTGACAAGCTCGACGGTTTTGATCAATTCAATCAGCTTCAGACAAGACAACAAATACACAAGATGCTCAGAGACATGAAGGCTATAGCGGAATGGGAACCCCATGGGATTATTGCACATAGCTATATTTTCTTTGTATCAAATTTCATTTTTTACGACGACATTCTCTTACTAGAATGTTTGTCTCATTGTACAAAAATACTTAAAGTCAATACAAAAATATCTCTTTGGAAGTGCAAAACTATCTGCTTTTCTTTTGTTTGCAAAAATGTCCAATGATTTATTTTTGAACATATGCATTTGAACGTAATTACCATTTACAAATGAACAAAATAAAAAGACAATCACTAATGGCTTTAAGAAATATGGAGATCTCTCTAAGCTATTTCCATAAAATCCCCTACAATGTGCAGTTTAATCCCCAGCGGAACAAAACTTCTAGTTATCACTCCCCGGTTGAAGTCGCCAAATTTCTCGGGATTCCCCAACAGGATTTCACAAGCAATACACGGTGTTTCCCTTACAATAGAGTTTATTTCTCTAAGTAGAAACTCATCAACACTTCAACTTCACAAACATGAAGACTTACACTCTACATTCCCAGCAGCAGTTAGGGATTTATTTTCCCTAATCCAACAACATTACAGTAGATTGGCTCACATACGCATAAGTCGCGTCCATATATCTTAAACATCGATGACACGAATGCATATATCACAATCTGATTGTACCATGCATTTCATGCATCATGACATTGCGTACAACTAACGTTTTACCCTTTGTAGGATAAGGTTAATCAATGACTATCATCAACAAATCAGAGATTAATACCTGAAATAGGCCGAGGACAATTCGCTACACGACCAACCTCTTAAGATACAATTCATATACGCTCCAGATACGGATACCATCCTGATACTCATTCAGATTCAGCTTTCAGATACAATTCAAATACGCTCCAGATACGGATGCCATCCTGATACTCATTCAAATTCAGCTTTCAGATGCAGTTCAAATACGCTCCAGATACGGATGCCATCCTGATACTCATTCAGATTCAGCTTTCAGATACAGTTAAAATACGCTCCAGATATGGATGCCATCCTGATACTCATTCAGATTCAACTTTCAGATACAATTCAGATATAGTTCAGATACGCTCCAGATACAGATGCCATCTGGATACTCATTCAGATTCAACTTTCAGATACAGTTCAAATACGCTTTAGATACGGATGCCATCCTGATACTCATTCAGATTCATCTTTCAGATACAATTCAGATACGCTCTAGATACGGATTCCATCCTGATACTCATTCAGATTCAACTTTCAGATACAATTCAAATATGCTCCAGATATGATGCCATCCTGATATTCTTTCAGATTCAACTTTCAGATACAGTTTAGATACGCTCCAGATACGGATTCCATCCTGATACTCATTCAGATTCAGCTTTCAGATACAGTTCAAATACGCTCCAGATACAGATGCCATCCTGATACTCATTTAGATTTAGCTTTCAGATACAGTTCAGATACTCTTCAGACATGAATTCCATCCTGATACTCATTCAGATTCTGCTTTCAGATACAGTTTAGATACACTCTAGATACGGATGTCATCCTGATACTCATTCAGATTCAGCTTTCAAATACATTTTAGATACGCTCCAGATATGGATGCCATCCTGATACTCATTCAGATCTAGGCTTTCCTTTCGAAGTAACCCTGCTATCTAGGTTCCTTCTCCCTTATCTCCAGACAACAGTTTACAATCCTATAAGACCTCGACCTGACCAGATACGGTCGATTTCACATTTCCCCAGTTGAAGTCAAACTTGGACTTGGTCTGATTTCTGTCAACAATCACCTTCGGATGTCATCTTTAAGCCCATTTCCAACAAATTTTTGTCATCTCTCCAAATGGTATCTTTAGGCCCATTCCTTACATAATCAACCAACACATCATCGAGTGCAAATTTCTGGGTACTCTTGTGTTCAATCATCTTCCACTTTCAAGCTATGAACGACAAACATGCCGATCTCACTTTTCAAGTTTAAGAAGATTGAACAGGGGCAACTGTTGTACCCCAAAATTTTCCCTCCCTTTTTTTAAATTCAAGATACTATCCTAGGTCTTCTCGAATACTCAATTTGGCTTAGAAGTTGATCAGACAGATTCTCTTCCTAAGCAGTAAGTCAACAATTAGGGTTTGGCGTTTCTCAAAGAAAATTGATTCTTTAAGGTTTCAAATGGTATTCATAGATCTTCATGTCTCCTCAAGGATGTTCATGTAGAGTTTCAAACCTCGCATTGAAAGTTTGCTCAGTCAATGGTTCAGACGACTGAAAATGACTCCATTAACCCAAAAGCTGACCTTTCACGAGAACAGGTTCAAGTGACTGTAACTTCTTCATTATTAGATATTTTTGAGAGGTTCTTCTTGCGTATGAATCTCCCCGATGTTATCTCCAATTTATCTTCACAAATCAAGAGCTGATTACGTGTAGAAAATCACCAAAATTCGAATACGTTAGAAGTCGCTTAATGGATTTTGACCTAATCTTAAATAACTGTCGCCTGATTTCTAAGAATTGTGATTTCCTCAAATTACAAGATCTTGAGACGATTATTTCTTCATATGGTCATAAATGATGTTTCTCACGAGTTTATCTTAAAAGATCGAAAAGAAATTATGTTTGGAAGACTTTGAAAGTTATCGAATCATCGCAAGTCATTTTGTTTGATTTCAAATGTTCTCAACCATAGTTATTTTGAAATATGTTAATCCTACAAGATTGATGATTGTTCTTAAAAGCACGTTGGTTTGTCAATGAAATTTTATTTTTATCGAGCATGGCGTGCGAGTTCATTTTGAATGCAAATTTGGTTTGGACAGGAGTTGAAGATTAAGACTGTCATTTAGATGACCATGGCTTTGGGTTTGAGTTAACCAAGTTAGAATTGAATTCTTAAACATTTATTTTGTTTTGAAATTTGATTGGAGTACAAGGCACATTGGTTATTTGATCATTTTGTGAATTTCTTGAAGTTCAAGTTACCAAACCAAGATATTTTATTCAAAGCATTCAATTGAGAATTGCAAAGCTTAATAAATTCAGGATTGGTATGACAAATTTCATCATTCACAAATTTATTCAAAGTCTTGTGTTCATTACGTCACAAATAAAATGAAATTACACATTCTTGCTTTGTTTAAAAAGAATCACAATATTTGCTTTGACTACAAAGAGAGAAGTTTATTTTGTTTCTTCAAGTCTCCATTACTTCATCTTTAAGTAATCCCCGCTTGCCATCCACGCCTCATGTTCATGAAACAAAGAAGAGAAAGTTAGCAATTCAAGCAAAATGATGTGTAAAGAAGAGAAAAAAGAATTCATCATTAAGGTTTGTATGTGGAATCAGATTTAAAGTTTGTTTTGTTTTAATCATAGTCCATCTTCTCCTATTTTGCAAATTACAAGGTTTGGGCCTTGGTTCACAAAAAGGGAAAAGAAAATTTGCAAACACTTTATTGCAAAAATAACATAAGGCCCAAAACTGCCAAAATATGCAAGCTGCTACAGAAAACAGGTTGTAATGCAAAACCAGCAAACATAGCAAGCATAGAAACAACAACTAATGTAACAGCAACAACAGGCTGCTATACAAGCAGCACAAGGTAAAAACCAGTCCAACAAGCAACACAAGCAAGCAAAATAAAGGCAGGATGCTGAAAAATATAGCATGCAAGTCAAAGCTGCCAAGGCAAGGCTGTCTAAAGCATGCAACAAATAGGGCAGTGGATAAAACAAACAACAAAATATGAGCTAAACAGCAGGCCAATCCTGTAACATAAAGTAAGCAGTAGGCAGCAGATAAAAACAAGCAAAATGGCCAAAACTGTCCAGCAACAGCAGAATAGTCAGTAGTATTTCATTCAAAAAAATAGCAAGCATGCTCAACAAACAAGCACATCATCATTTTCTAGAAATCATACAAACCCTTCAGAAATCTTGAAGTAAAAGCAAAGTGGCTTTACAACATCATTGAAATAGAAAGAGGAAAAGAGAAAGGTTTAGAGAGATATCACCTAAACCAAAACTACCCATAAAACAGTCAAAGGCAGCCTGCACAACCTGCTGCATTTTTTGTCCAAATAGTTTAAGTACAAGAGTCCACATGCTGCTATACCTCAGTCCAAAACCTACACAAATTTGCACCAAAATAGACATGCCTTAAACTGCACTCAAAAGGTAGCAAGTCAGCATTCCAAAACAATCCAAAATTCTGCACCCAAAGGCCACAAGGTCAGTTAACCAAAAGTGTTCAAAATCATCTGATTTCCCCCCAAAATGCAATGGGACTGTATAAAAAAGAGATAGCCGGCATAAGCAGATGGGGCGAAGACAATACAAAATCATAAAATCAACCATTCACCTTAAAAACCTTTGTTTCAATATACACTCACAATCACTTTCTTGAAACTGCATCAGACCCCTTAACCCCTTTACCAACCGAAACCGCAATAGTTCCAACAAACATCACCCACCAATATTAACATACATACTCCACTTCTCACAAAACCCCTATCATTCAAATTTCACTCAAATTATTGCTTACACACCAGAAGTATGATTCAAAGGAGGAAGGATTAAAGAACATATCATCACCGTTGGTTTGCTATTTTTTCACCTGTGTCAGCTTTGAGGTAAGTCACTTTGCATATGCCATTTACTGGTTCATCTTATTCCTTGTGCGTTTATCTATTTGAGACCTTTGTGCTATGATTTTTGGTTGTTAACATACTTATGTCTCGACTGTGCCATCATTAAAACGGTTTGATCCTGCAAAAAAATAATTGATAACCACAAATGCTTAGATAAAATTATTAAAACCCCAAAAATACGTGAATATGTTTCTTTTCCTAAGAAGATCAAGTTTCTATCATAAAATTAGGATATATGCTGAATAGATTGAGCCATAAGCTCGACAAATACCCAAGAACCCCTCACTTCTGTCTGTAACCTTCATCTTAGAAGGGGACCGAAAGCTCTAGAACAAAGAACCCTGTGCAGCAGCTTTACGGGTTCCAAACCCTTCACCAAAAGTACGATTGAAGCTCCAAATTTAGTTCGGCTCAACCTCTAAGCACCACTGCGGTCAAACCAAAAACCAACAAATAACATTAAAATTAGAACACGCTTAGAGCCATCAACAATGACAAATAACAACATAAATCACAGACAAAATAGAAATAGACCACAGAGAGAAGAACAAACATAATAACATGGAGCGAATAATCCAAAAAGTTTAGATTTGAAGAAGAAATAACTGAGAGATTCAGCGGAAGAAAGAAGCATAAATCTCGTTCGTACCTGAGGTTAAGTCCTTTGGGGGATCCGATTCACCACTGTGTTAACCTTTTTTTTCTGTTGATTTTCTTCGATATCCTTGCTCATAAAACTTTACTGCAACTACTTCATACTTTATTATGTGATTTCTTCAAGTTTGTATATTTAGGGTTTAAATTGGGACTTGTTTCAATTAGAGAACAAAAGCGATTTAAGTGTGAGAAAGATGAATAGAGAGAGGTTGGAAACCAGTAAAATATTTTTTTTGGAATGGAGAATTATTTTGTTCTTGAGCGTGAGGACAAAAGAGAAATCTTTGTTTTGTTTTTTTGATGTTTCTCGTAAAAAACATACACAACGGCGCCTATTCCCCCACAATTAGGGTTTTCTTTTCAAAAAAACTTGTTTCCCCTCTAGATTGGATCTGGATCCAGGCCAACCCGATCCGGCCCAATAACAACTTTTTTTAGCTTGTCTAGTTTTTGTTTGGATGGCATTTGGGCCTTACCTCCATTTTCACAATGCAAGCCCGTTCGAAATTGTTACTCTTCCCCTCCAATTTCTTGTCTCACACCTTTATTTTGTTAAATAATTTAGTTTAGTTTTAAGTTAATAGTTTTAGAACGAATTAGTTTAGATGTGATTTAGAAATTTTTATAATTAATTTAGTTTACATATAAAGTAATTTAGATATAATTTAGTTGTTGCTAAAATTAACGTACAATTGAATAAATGACAAAACTTAAATATAATTGTTTATGTGTGATTTTTACTATTTTTTTGTTAAAAGTATGATAAATATATAATTTTATTTTAAATATATGTAACTTTCTCTTATTTTTAGTTTTTAAATAATATTTAAATATATTTATCATATTTTCATTAGAAGATAATAAAAACTACACTTAAAGAATTATATTTAAATTTTCTCTTTGAATAAATTGGTGATTTTCTCTTAACTAAGAAAGTTCTTTGTAAATTTTTTCTCTTCGTATATGTATTTTTGTGGGAAAAAATAAGTATAAAAACAAAATCGTATTATTTTAATAGTTACAATTTTGCCTTTGGAAATATCTCGGTTTTTCAATTTGATTTAAAAGACACTATACTTTTCCTATAAATTGTTAGAAAGTCTTCAGTTTTAATCAAATTTCTGATATCAAAACCCGCCCCCCCTCTCAATCTCTTAGCATTGTTTGCTTGGTTCACATAAGAAAACATTTGTCGATTTTTGTGTGAAATTAGTTTGATCTTTTTAATAATATCTTTAAATTTTCTTCTAGATTTATTCAATTAGGGAAAAGTAAATCCACTGAAAACTTATTTTATTCATCTGTAAAATACAGAAAAATAACGTGGTTGTAATCCTGAGAAAACTGCATACCTAAAACCAATTTATTTGTTTCTCCCATGGATAATGATGATTGCGATCTATTTTGCATTGTCCATAGCTTCAAAGCTACCACATTTACTTCTCCTACTACCATTTTTGAAACTCTTCCTCCACCTCAAACCTTAACCACACCATCTTACTTTGATAATTTTTCTTTAACCCTAGAAAATAGATCAACTTTTTCCCCCCCACTTAAACCAACTGATTTATAGATCTGGACAAATTGAAAATCAACTTCAATTCAACAACAAGTAATCTCCCAATAATCTTTGAACCACAAAAAATCCAACCAAATCTCAACAATCAATGGTCCATTCTCAAACCTGCCGCCTGCAATGAAATCACAATAGCTCATTTTGATCTCGCGTACAACCATCCATCAATTTCCCAACAATGTCCAGTTCTAAAACCCCAGACTAATTCTAAGATTTTAGCAAATACAAACCCACTAGGAGAAATATGCAGAACAAGAAAAAGGTAAATTATTTATACATATTTTTTAACATCTTTTAATATTTATCAATCTTAACATGTCAAATTAATGCAACATTTTTACATAGAGCAACTCCTTATGGTTTTATATTATTTAAGCTTTCATTTTTCCAGAAAGTTTGATAATCAGATGATATCAGAATGCCATGTGAGTGTAGAGAAGATGGGACAAGATCCATGGGAATGGAGTAAATATGGACAAAAACCATTAAGAAGTCTCCACATCCAAGGTTTTTTTCTCACTTTTACCTATATTTTCTTCCCTTTACCATTGAAATATTAAATTATGTTACCTAATACTCATACTCACGCCTAATAGTGGGTGAAGGCATTGTGATCCTTTGTAATCAAATCCGGTTGAAGTGATCTTAATTGCAATTAAGTTTACATTTTAATTTCCAATCTTACACTAGTATAAAAAAACCTAACCTATATACTTATATATGTTTATATCGTTTTAGTTGTTAAAACGCTAGAATTTTTTTATTTTTATTATATTAGTGTATGCTTTAATGATTTTGCAGGAGCTATTACAGATATAGCACTTTCAAAGATTGTTCAGCAAAAAAACTAGTAGAAAAAAAACAAAACAAAGAGAATATTTATATGGTGACATATATAGGAGAACACAACCATCCAAAACCCAATGCTAATTGGAACTATATCTTGGAGTCCCCTCAAAACAAATGATCAAAGAAGAGGTTATGTGGTGTCAAAAACTATGAATCATTGTCAAACAATGAAAACACTAATTAGAATGGTGATGTCTCAGATTGATCAACCAAAATGCTACAGTTTTCATGTTCTCCAATATCAATCAAAAGTTAATAATCGTGAAACTGGACTCATATGGAGTCGTTCACCTGCTACTAGAGAAGATGAATTGTCACTAAATGTTGAAAACTTGACATAAGCATGAGATACAAAATGATAAGTTTTGTTATTCCAAATTAAAATTTATCTATTCAAAAACAGGATTTATGAGTTTGATGACAAAGGACAATACTTCAATTCTCAACTAGGAAAACACCCGTGCTTTTGTACGGGTTTATTATAAATATTTATAAAATATAGAGTATATTGTTATTAATAAATTCAAAGTGGATGTTCATATTTATTACTATCATCTTCCTATTCTCTATTAAGTGTTATGATTTCTCACCTTCTCAATATCCTATAAATAAGGACCACATTACAATGTAAATATTGTTACAACAAGATTTGGTTATGCAATTATACCTTTGAGTTTTGATGATAACAACGAGTATGTTTGTATGAACAATTTTGGTATTCTAATGTTTGTTATTTTTAGTATTTAACAAACAGGTTCTATTTCTGATGAAAGGCGTTGCCAAGTCATTAGAAGAGACCAAATTTCGCTTTTCTGCGCTATACAAGTTATGATGAACAATAGCAAACCACTTCAGAAGGCTCTGAAGTTTAGGCTCTGATACATGGTCAAAGAAACCAATTTCTGAAGATCTAAAGACAAGAGTTCTGATGAACAGTCCAGATGCTGAAGACTTATGTTTCTGAAGAAAAAGGGTTCTAAAGACCAAGTGTTGAAGACTCTATAGACGAAGTTCTGAAGACTCTGAAAACTTGAAGTTCTGATGACCCAAGTTTTATTTTCTTTCTTCTAACTTATGCTTAAGCAGAAGCCTCTGAAGTCAAGAAGATAAGAACATAAGGTTACGTGGTACAATACTATATGGTACAAACAAACGTTTCTCTCCACTACCATGAAAGGACAGGCGCGTTGTACGATCTTGTCCTCCACATTGAAACAAGCTGCCAGCTTTCTGGAATTTCCAGAAATACTCTCCAATGGATATATTATTTTATTGGCTATATATATGCTTGAAGACAAAGGAAAAAAGGATACTAATTCACACGTTCTCTCACAAGACTGCTCATAAGCATTCCTTTATTTTCTTAAGTCTATTTATTCTTGAAATACTATTTACTATTAGCTTGTTTAGAAGCAAATCTATTATAAACAAATCTTTTTCAAACTGTTTTTTGATTGTGCCTTAAGGGACAAGTTGGTCAAAATCGTTGAGAAGTCTAAGATTAGTGTGTTTTATAGGTTGTACGTGAGTCACTTGTAGTTAGCTTGTGCATTATAATAATTTGTGAGATTATTGGATCAAGACCTTGTTTGATAAGGCGAAATAACCTTGTCGGATGGATTAGATTAGCTTGATAATTTTCAAGTGCACTAGTATAAACATAACCTGTTCTTTCCTTCTTGCATCTTTAGCTTTATTATCAAGAGTGAAGAAAAATTGTTTTCAGTTAAAGGAGAATTCTTTTTAAGAAAATATTTTGATTGAAAACTCAACTCAAATCCCTCTTTCTTGTGTTTTTCACACCTTTAGTTGACATTAGAGTTCCAGTTCTGATTGGTAAAAAAATTGAATTTTTATTAAGCACTTAACAATATTCAGTATCGATCCAGACAGTGTGAAAAACAATGGCAAACAACACTAACAACACTGCCACTATTGATAACAAGGATAAGGATAAAGACCAATACAGTGTAAAACCTCCAATCTTTTATGGAGAAAAGTTTGACTATTGGAAGGACAAAATTGAAATTTATTTTCTGGGATTTGATTTAGATCTATGAGATCTGGTAGTTGATGGCTACAGTTATCCAGTAGATGCTGAAGGTAAAAAGATTGCAAGAATTGCAATGACAGATGTTCAGAAAAGACTTAAAAGAACCACTATAAAGCTATAACAATTCTACTGAGTGCTATTTATTACAATGAGTATATGAAGATCACAGATAGAGAGACTGCAAAGTCTATTTTTGATTATCATAAGATGACTTATGACGGTAACACTCAAGTTAAGGAGACAAAGGCTTTGTCCCTAATACATAAATATGAAGCCTTCAGGATGTAAGGCGATGAATACGTGAAAATTATGTTTTCAAAATTCCAAACCCTTGTGGAAGAACTTAAGGTTCTAAAAAAAGGATATACTACTGCAAATCATGTCAAGAAAAATTATTAGAAGTTTGCCTAAGAAATGGAGATCGATGGTAACTGCCTTGAAGTTGTCCAAGGATCTGAACAATACTAGTCTTGAGGAGCTAATCAGTTCTTTAGGAAGTCATGAGATTGAACTTCAAGAAGATGAACCTCGGAGAAGAGGTAAATCTGTGGATCTGAAGTCTAAGTCTGAAAAGACAAAGACTTTTCAAGCTGAAGAAGAATCAGAAGAAGATTCAGATGAAAATGAAAGTTCTCTAATATCTTGAAGGATAAACCAGCTATGGAAACATAGACAGAGAAATTTCAGAGGAATAAGAAGAATAAAAGGTGGATCTGAATCTACATCTGGTCAAAAGAAAATTTCTGGAAAAGAAGTTACGTGTTATGAGTGCAAAGAGCCTGGACACTACAAGAATAAATGTCTAAAGCTCAGAAAATACAAGATACCCAAGAAGGTTTTCAAAGAAAAGAATGATATCATGGCAACATGGGATGATTCAGAGTCAGAAGAGGAATATTCTGATGAAGAACGTGCTAACATGGCACTCTTGGCCAAAACAAGTACAAGTGAAGTTATCTCAGGGTGTGAGCTGATAAATGATGATGAGTCAGACTCTAACAACAAAACAAAGGTATTTTCTTCTCTCTCTCTCTCTCTCGTATTGAACTTGTCTTTTGTTTATCAAAACTGATGGAAAAATACCAACTTCTTTTAAGTAAACACAAAACTCTGAAAAATACTTTTGTAGTTACTTCTGAGAACTTTACTAAGAGTGAGCAAAATGGTTCTGATTTAAATGAAAAGATATTTGCTTTAGAAAAATAAAATCTTTCTCTTAAAAGTAAAGTCTCAAAGTTGGAAGAAGAGATCACTTCTAGCACATCTATTACTGATGAAGTAATCAGATATGATAAAGCTTTTCAACACTTCTTAGCTAAAAGCCTAGACAGAAGAAAGATGGCTTCAATGATCTATGGTGTTAGTAGAAACGAAAGGAGAGGCTTGTGATACTCAGGACCATAAAAAATAATTGATGAGACTCTGATTGTCAAACCAAAACTTCATTCTGAACATTTCGTGCTTGCTGGCACTGAACTGAAATATTCTAAACAAAAAGGTTATGTTTCTATTAAATCATAACCACAGACATATAAGGAAACTTCTAAGCCCAAATATCATGCATAAATTCCACTTGGTTATCCTGTTGCACAAGAATCCAAAGGTGTCAGAACCTATGGGACTGCTAACAAGAAAGGACCCAAAAAATTGGTACCTAGGTGTCATACCCAAATTTTTTATCTAAGATCCCACCTTCATTTGCATTTTTCATAAAGCATCAAGGTCGCGGGATACATTTGATTTCTTAATCCTCTCACCTTCGAGCATTGCTTATGTAGATATTATCAATTGTTGCGGATCCTTTATGCATCACTAACATGTAATCCCATACGAAGGTGTATGTTTGTGTTTCTTTAGTTTCATGTACAGAGACAGGTCTGAATCAAGCGCCGGGTGTTACGCCCAAATTAGGGTTTTGGATCCCTTAAGTGTTCAAGTATGATGGATCACCGGTTCTCAAAAGTACAATCGATATTTCATCATCACTGGTCTAGTGTACATCAATATGCCTTGGAATGCAAGGAAAGATCAAGTTTGCAAGTCGATTCAAAACACTTCGACCAAAGGTTAACTTTTTGCAAGATCAAGTTCAAACGATTATAACTTCTTCATTATTCAATATTTTTGAATGGTTCTTTTTGCATATAACTCTCATTGACGTCATCTCCAACTCCTCTTTACCATTCAAGATCTGATTATATGCGGAGGATCATCAAAAGTTCGAATACTTTAGAGCTCATTATGTGGAATTTGACCTAGTCTTAAAATAGTTGTGCCCAACTTCCACGGATCATAACTTCCACGATTTTGAATATTTTGAGGCGATTTTTCTTGCACATTGTCATAAGTGATGTCACCAACAAGTTCTCTTCACAGGTCAGAGTTGAATTATGCTTAGAAGACTGTGAAAACTAATGAGACATTATAGGTCGTTTTTTTTTCGACTTAAAAGTTTCTTGATTTCTAATTTCAAATTCATGGTGACAACTTCTCAACACAACAAATTTTACCTTGAAGCTCTATTTTATTGATTAGTCAAGACTTTTTAGGTTTGGTTCAATTCAAAATGCAAGACGAGGCAATTTGAGATTCATGAACAATTGGTACGAAACTGTCCCTTCGGGCATTCAAAGTAGATTTACAAAAAGAAAAGCTTATAATTGAAACTCATGGAGATAAAAAGAATAGGACTAATATTCTCATGGTGCAAGTTGGAAATTCAAATAAGCAATTGCAAGATGCAAGGTTCAATTTAAATTTACCAAGAGAATTTGTTCAAAATTCATTCACACTTCAAAAAGAAATTGCATAGATCTCAAATCTAATCTTTGGTTAAATTTATCATGTTACAAGACTTTATTTTAATACAAGGCAAGCAACAAAGTTTCTAAGTCTATGCTAAGGTATTTGAGCTTTATCCATCTTGTGGCAAATCAGTCCCAAAACAATGAAACAAAGTTTTGTTGCCCACAAGCAACTAAAAAACCAGCTGAAACACTCCAAAGAAAATATGCACCTTGTTGCTCCACAAAACCTCCAAAGTCATGCTGCTGCCCCTGCACCTTGCTGCTCCAGAACCTACACATACCAGTCCAAGCTTGCTGTAAATTTCTAGCCCTGCACAAATGCAAAAAAAAGAGTCAAATTGTGACCTTTCCTTGTCCAAAATATCCTGCCAATTACCTACAAAACTCTGCTACAAAATAGTCCACAAATGCCAAATCACCCTGTCCAAAATATGCCCAAAGCAGTCAAAAAATTGTGCATCAACAAAAGTAAAAAACAGTACATCAAAAGAATGGAAAGTAAGAAAACTTAGTAGCTAATAATCAATCCAAGCCATCCATTCAAATTCATCAATATCTCATTTTCCCTCTAAATTTCTAATTTCATGTCTATATAAAGAAGTTACAGAAATAGTAGAAAAGGGGGTTAGACGAATATCAAAGGAGTTCACATACAGAAATATCTGTAAAAAAATACTCAACTTCAGAACTTTTATTTTAAACTCTCACCTCAACTCAACACAACCTGCAAAATTCCCTCAGCAACCCAAACCTCACTCACCTCTGTTAAACCGCAAACCCTCAATACATTCACAAAAGCTGCAACACTCATAAACTCCCTCAAAACTTCTCACACAGAAGCACATAAGCGGAGGAGAAAATTGCAAACAACAACACAACATCGTAGACACAAAAATTTGAAGAAGTGTAGAAGAAGAACTGAGTAGCATTGATAAGATGAAATTGTGATAGAATGAAGAAAATCAAAATTTTGAATTCATGTACCTTTTCCTTCTATTTCTTTTCATTTTTTGTTTCTATTATTTTCTGTGAATTTGTCACCCTTGTAACAATGTAACCAATGAATAAGTAACGATTGAATTGAGGTTGGGGTTTTAAGTGGGGATTGGGTTTTCTTGTTGTTTTCTTTTGACTGTTTCCATGTTTTAATAATGAACTGTGAATTGAAAGAGAGACCGTGCAATGATGATTTGAAACAAAGGTGATTAGAATGTGAGAGAAGTGAGTTTTGAGAGAGAAGCAAAGAGAGCGCATATAAAGTGAGAGTTGAGAGAGGTTGAGAAACAGAGATAAGATCATGAGAGAGATCGAAAAATTGAAGCATATTGAAATCGAGAGAGAATAGGTGAAAGATATGTGAGTGTGGAATCAGTCCTAGAGAGATGAGCGATTTCGAGGAGAAAGAGAAAGATGAATAGAGAGTGAAAGAGATGAGAGCATCGTTGTTTTAGATTTGAAGAGAGAATGAATTAAAGATTGGATATGAGAGTAGTTACACGTTTGAGAGAAAGAGAGTAAATCGGGACAAAGAGAGAAGAGGTTACTGATTGTGATTAATTTGGAATAAACATTAATTAATTGAGTGGACCTTTCCAATGTATGATACAAGGGCTGCCTCTTAGAGCTTCTAGGGTTTTTAAAGCTTCAAATTTCGTTTGGACCCTATACCCAGGAAGCCCAATCCATTTTACTACAAGCCCAACTATATATATATATATATATATATATATATATATATATATATATATATATATATATATATATATATATATATTTTGTTGCTTATTTAATCTGTTCCTCTTATCATAGCTTGGGCCTTTCATTTCCCACCTTTAGCCTAGCGAAAATACTTCCTACTACACACCTATATTCTGCTTTACACCCCTTTGTTTTAATTTGTTTAGTTTAATTTTAATCTTCTTAACTTTATTTTTTGTTAATTAGTTTAATTTTTCTATTTTAATTTTCTTAGATTTATAATTTTCAATTAATAAGTTTAGCCTTAGAATCAAGTTAGTAACTTTGGAATTTATTTTAATATTTGTTTTAGTTTGACTAACATTTTTAGTTAGTTTTCTTAGTTACATTTCTTTTCTTTCATGTACGATTTTTCTTTGTCTCTTTAATTAAATTCTCATTGTCTTTTGTCATTAATTATTTGTTTAGATTTATTTTCTTGTAGATCTTTGAGTGCTTATTCTTTGGTGTTCATCTTATTGTTTCTTGCTTGCTTAAAACTCCAAGGGAAAGAATCAAATTCATTGACTTCATGCCATCAGATATATATTTAATACGATTATGCGAAAACCCGTTTGTACTTTTTTTAGTTTTATTAATCTAAATACAAATCCCTTCTAAACCCTAATTTTAAAAACTCACACCTCTTTTAAGCCAAAAACTTCAACACTAGGTCGTCCCATTTTCAAAATCTCATCCCACATTCATTTAGCAAGCAAACCAATTTTAACTAAAAAAAAGATATTTTAAAAGGTTCCTATAGGATACTATAGATACATAGGGTGCTAGTACCTTCCCTTTGTATAAACAACCCCCGGACCTTCGATCTCTTTCAAATGCATTGTATTTTTATTTACTTTTAGCAATGCACTTACTTTGCATACTTATGGGTTTTATTTCACACTTTTCCCTTTTCCTTTGGAAATAATAAAGCGCGGTGACGACTCTTGCTTTTACGAGTCAAGTTAATCAATAGTTTGATCTCTGATTTTCACCTCTACACTAAGAATGATATAATCTATGTTGCAGATATCCTTGATGGCTCCACTAAGACACCATTTATGGTACCTGAATAGTGGATACTCACTATCGCGTCTGGGATTTTTATCGAAGCACGAACGGAGGTGAAAGACATAAGAGTCGCCATTAATGTTATTTATCCCAAGAGAGGGAAAGGAAACACTAGTATATAACACCCCATTTCTATCCAACGAATTATATAGAATCAGAGTTACAAAATTTCCAACAAACAAATGGAATGCTAGACTTTCAACTATAACAACGACATTTAATTGCATATAAAAGAGATGCATAACACTTATAACATCGAATGAACAGATAACAATAATTTTAGTCTTTAAAACGAAACAACTTTATTACTTAAGCAACGAAATCACAATTTTCAACTCAAATGACATAACATATTTGTCGAACTGAACACAACTTTAGAAACAATAAAGTACTTAACGAAATCAACTTAAAATTCAACAACTGAAGTAATAACAATGATAAAGCAACAACTGTTCATCCCGCCAAGTGTTACATATCAGAGCGATTACAATGACTCGAACTAATGAAAGTAAACAACCTTCATTCATGATTACTGCATGTTACCAACATCGGGGTAACATTCAAACAGAAGGGGTGAGATATAAAATAATATAATCGGATGTATGATAAATAATGTATTAGATCATATTATATAAAATCACCACTTCACAAATTTCAAGCAACATCAATCATCACAAGTCATCTACACAACAACATAATTATGCAACATGGAATGCGACTTATACGATGCACATGCATGTGGTACCAATGGAGAAGAACTCCTAACTTAATAATATGCTAATAAATAGAGGCATCAACAAAGCATAAGCCTTCAACTTAATATTTTGTCAATCCAGGCCAACTTAACGAGCATCAACTCCAACTTGATATGCAATGTATGTGATACAACATGAATGTAGCAACAGCAACAACAACAAACAACAACTCAACATAAATCAACGTTGGCCATAAGCCAACAACTTATCTGCCAAGAATTAGAGACATTTCAAGAACATCAGTATATCCTGCAACTTTGTATCGTCAACAATATTGACATTACAACAACATAGTAAAATTCACAAATACAATCGGAACCCATTGCAATAACACTACGTAATTATTCCATTATCCATCTATATTAATCTATTAGACATTTTGCAACGGTTCCTCGAATATTAACCTCCTGCAGCTATTATATAAGCTAGTACTGCTATCAACAAATTCTACTACTGCTAGTACTACTAATTAATTCTCTACTATTGTTTTATTGCTAATAGCTTTCTGTCACTATTTCAATATTAATTCCTACTGTCAACTTATTCTTACTACATGTAATATGCTTTTATAATATTAATAGTTTTCTGATAAGGTTCCTGCAATTACATCTTACTACTATGAATTATCTCCTACTAACATGAATTATATCTGCTATTATTTTACTGTTAATAGCCTACAACTTGGTTTTAGCCAATCAATACAGGCAGCACAACAAAGTTCATCACTACCTGCAACTTCCTAACTAACAACAACATCATCACAACAACTTAATAATTGTCCCTGCTAAGCATTTTGACCTTGTCATCTATTAATCCTACCTGCTACATATGCTAAGCTACCATTTGTTTACTTCGGTAATGTTGTACCCCAAAATTTTCCCTCCCATTTTTTTATTCAAGATACTATCCTAGGTCTTCTCAAATACTCAGTAAGTCAACAATTAGGGTTTGGCGTTTCTCAAAGAAAATTGTTTCTTCAAGGTTTCAAATGGTATTCATAGATCTTCATGTCTCCTCAAGGATGTTCATGTCGAGTTTCAAACCTCACATTGCAAGTTTGTCTAGTCAATGGTTCAGACGACTGCAAATGACTCCATTAACCCAAAAGTTGACCTTTCGCGAGACCAGGTTCAAGTGACTGTAACTTCTTCATTATTCGATATTTTTGAGCGGTTTTTCTTGCGTATGACTCTCCTCGATGTTATCTTCAATTTCTCTTCACAAATCAAGAGCTGATTACGTGTAGAAAATCACCAAAATTCGAATACGTTAGAAGTCGCTTCATGGATTTTGACCTAATCTTAAATAAATGTCGCCTGATTTCTAAGAATTGTGATTTCCTCAAATTACAAGATCTTGAGACGATTATTTCTGCATATGGGCATAAATGATGTCGCTCACGAGTTTTTCTTCAAAGATCGAATAGAAATTGTGTTTGGAAGACTTTGAAAGTTATCGAATCATCGCAAGTCATTTTTTTTATTTCAAATGTTCTCAACCACAGTTGTTTTAAAATATGTTAATCTTACAAGATTGATGATTGTTCTTAAAAGCATGTTGGTTTGTCAATGAAATTCCATTTTTATCGAGCATAGTGTGCGAGTTCATTTTGAATGCAAATTTGGTTTGGACAGGAGTTGAAGATTCAGACTGTCATTTAGATGACCATGGCTTTGGGTTTGAGTTAACCAAGTTAGAATTGAATTCTTAAACATTTATTTTGTTTAGAAATTTGATTGGAGTACAAGGCACATTGGTTATTTGATCATTTTGTGAATTGCTTGAAGTTCAAGTTACCAAACCAAGATATTTTATTCAAAGCATTCAATTGAGAATTGAAAAGCTTAATAAATTCAGGATTGGTACGACAAATTTCATCATTCACAAATTTATTCAAAGTCTTGTGTTCATTACATCACAAATGAAATGAAATTACACATTTTTGCTTTACTTACAAAGAATCACAATGTTTGCTTTGACTACAAAGAGAGAAGTTTATTTTGTTTCTTCAAGTTTCTATTAATTAATCTTCAAGTAATCCTCGCTTGCCATCCACGCCTCATGTTCATGAAACAAAGAAGAGAAAGTTAGCAATTCAAGCAAAATGATGTGTAAAGAAGACAAAAAGAATTCATCATTAGGGTTTGTATGTGGAATCAGATTTAAAGTTTGTTTTGTTTTAATCATAGTCCATCTTCTCCTATTTTGCAAATCACAAGGTTTGGGCCTTGGTTCACAAAAAGGGAAAAGAATATTTGCAAACACTTTACTACAAAAATAGCATAAGGCCCAAAACTGCCAAAATATGCAAGCTGCTATAGAAAACAGGTTGTAATGCAAAACCAGTAAACAGAGCAAGCATAGAAACAACAGCTAATGTAACAACAACAGGTTGCTATACAAGAAGCACATGGTAAAAACAAGTCCAACAAGAAACACAAGCAAGCAAAACAAAGGCAAGATGCTGAAAAGTATAGCATGCAAGTCAAAGCTGCCAAGGCAAGGATGTCCAAAGCATGCAACAAATAGGGCAGTGGATCAAACAAAAAACAAAATACAAACTGAACAGCAGGCCAAGCCTGTAACGTAAAGCAAGCAGTAGGAAGCAGATAAAAACAAGCAAAATGGCCAAAACTGTCCAGTAACAGCAGAATAGTCAGTAGTATTTCATTCAAAAAATAGCAAGCCTGCTCAACAAACAAGCACATCATCATTTTCCTAAAATCATACAAACCCTTCAGAAATCTTGAAGTAAAAGAAAAGTGGCTTTACATCATCATTGAAAGAGAAAGAGGAAAGGAGACAGGTTTTGAGAGATATCACCTAAACCAAAACTACCCATAAAACTGTCAAAGGCAGCCTGCACAACCTGCTGCATTTTCTATCCAAACAGTCCAAGTACAAGTGTCCACAAGCTGCTATACCTCAGTCCAAAACCTGCACAAATTTACACCAAAATAGACATGCCTTAAACTGCACTCAAAAGGAAGCAAGTCAGCATTCCAAAACAGTCCAAAATTATGCACGCAAAGGCCACAAGGTCAGTTAACCAAAAGTGTTCAAAATTATTTGATTTCCCCCCAAAACACAATGGGACTGTATAAAAAAGAGATAGCCAGCATAAGCAGAGGGGGAGAAGACAATACAAAATCAGAAAATCAACCATTCACCTTAAAAACCTTTGTTTTAATATACACTCACGATCACATTCTTGAAACTGCATGAGACCCCTTAACCCCTTTACCAACCGAAACTGCAACAGTTCCAACAAACATCACCCACCAATATTAACATACATATTCCAATTCTCACAAAACTCCTATCATTCAATTTTCACTCAAATTATTGCTTACACACCAGAAGTTATATTCAAAGGAGGAAGGATCAAAGAACATCTCATCGCCTTTGGTTTGCTATTTTTTCACCTGTGTCAGCTTTGAGGTAAGTCACTTTGCATATGCCATTTACTGGTTCATCTTATTCCTTGTGCTATATCTATTTGAGACCTTTGTGCTATGATGTTTGCTTGTTAACATACTTCTGTCTAGACTGCGCCATCATTAAAATGGTTTGATCCTGCACAAAAATAATTGATAACCACAGATGCTTAGATAAAATTATTAAAACCCCAAAAATTGGTGAATATGTTTCTTTTCCTAAGAAGATCAAGTTTCTGTCATAAAATTAGGATATATGCTGAATATTTTGAGCCATAAGCTCGACACATACCCAAGAACCCCTCACTTCTATCTGTAACCTTCATCTTGGAAGGGGACCGAAAGCTCTGGAACAAAGAACCCTGTGCAGCAGCTTTACGGGTTCCAAACCCTTCACCAAAAGTATGATTGAAACTCCAAATTTAGTTCGGCTCAACCTCTAAGAAGCACTACGGTCAAACCACAAACCTACAAATAACATTAAAATTAGAACACGCTTAGAGCCATCAACAGTGACAAATAACAACATAAATCGCAGACAAAATAGAAATAGACCACATAGAGAAGAACGAACATAATAACATGGAGCGACTAATACAAAAAGTTTATATTTGAAGAAGAAATAACTCAGAGATTCAGCGGAAGAAAGAAGCAGAAATCTCATTCGTACCTGAGGTTGAGTCCTTTGGAGGATCTGATTCACCACTGTGTTGACCTTTTTTATCCATTGATTTTCTTTGATATCCTTGCTCATCAAACATTACTGCAACTGCTTCATACTTTATTATGTGATTTCTTCAAGTTTGTATATTTAGGGTTTAAATTAGGACTTGTTTCAATTAGAGAACAAAAGCGATTTAAGTGTGAGAAAGATGAATAGAGAGAGGTTGAAAACCAGTAAAATAATTTTTTTGGAATGGAGAATTGTTTTGTTCTTGAGCGTGAGGACATAAGAGAAATATTTGTTTTGTTTTTTTGATGTTTCTCGTAAAAAAACATACCCAGCGGCGCCTATTCCCCCACAATTAGGGTTTTCTTTTCAAAAAAACATGTTTCCCCTCTAAATTGGATTCAGATCCAGGCCAACCCGATCCGGCCCAATAACAACTTTTTTTAGCTTGTCTAGTTTTTGTTTGGATGGAATTTGGGTCTTACCTCCATTTTCACAATGCAAGCCCGTTCGAAATTGTTACTCTTCCCCTCCAATTTCTTGTCTCACACCTTTCTTTTGTTAAATAATTTAGTTTAGATTTAAATTAATAGTTTTAGAATGAATTAGGTCAGATGTGATTTAGAAATTTTTATAATTAATTTAGTTTACATATAAAGTAATTTAGATATAATTTAGTTGTTGTTAAAATTAGATTTAATTTTCCACAAATCTTAGAATTTTTATAATCTTAATTTTTAATTTTTGTTTAGAATTAATTTAGTTTAGGACTTTGTGAATAATTTTATTAATTAACATTGGTTAGTTAACATTCTTTTAATTTTTTTAATTTCTTCATAATATAAAAAAAACCAAAATATATACATATGATTTAATTTCTTTTAGTCAATCATTTTATTTTTTAGAATAGGTTTTATTTTCTCTTCAAAATTTCTCACAAACAAAAATACCAATAATTTTATTTTCATATTTTTACTTTGCTAATTTATTTTATTTTATAGATTTCTTTAGTTTAATTAACTGTTTATTCAATTCGATTGTATTGCTTGTTTAATTAGACTTTTAATCGCATTGTCGATTCGATCCATCCCCATTTGTAAATTTGTACTCCCCATTCCCGAAAGCTCTGTAATAGCATAGAATTTTAATTTCCGTAATTTACTGCTTTCTATATACTGTATAGTAAATAGGCGTGCATGACAAGATTCGAAATCAATCGCTAGATAACCTAATCAAAGAGCAACTTAACTTGAATCAAACACACTTTTTCACACGCGCACCTCTAGGGTAACCTCGCTCGTTGCTTCGGAAACACAATCATGTCCCTCGAATATGAGACACTTTAGAAAAGACCCTTCGATAAAAAAGATCGTAGTCCCTCGATGTTGCCCTCGGTAAAATGATCTAGTCCCTCACAAAAAATTGCTAAAACGTCTCACAAGTTTCCTTCTATAACTGTATGATTGACCCGTACGTCTCCCTTCACATCCAACGATGGGGCTCCTTACCAAATCAATGGTAAGATAGCAACATCTAAAGGAGGAAAAGAAAATTTAAGACCTTTCGAATTGGTAGATTCGCTCTTAGTTGCTCGATTGCCCACAACCAAACATTTCACACCAACACTTTCATATTAAAACCTTTTTTTCAAAATACAAAAGCTTTTTATATACGTTCTTATAGAGACGAGAACCATTACAAAAACATCTTTCCAAGGACATTTTCAAAAACACATTCCACAAACACCTATTTGAACTATTTTTCGAAACAACACTTTGTACGTGTTCTTATAGAGACGAGAACCATTACAAAGACATTTTCAAAATACTTTCAAAACCCACACCACAAGCACATTCAAACAAAAGCAAGTGATCTAGCAAGTAACTAAGAGCTCGTGGAAAACCATGGATGAAAAGGGTTGTAACACCTTCCCTTTTCATAATCTACCCCCCGAACCCGAGAAGTAGTCTCGAAAGGTCTTTCCTGTGCTTTTTTACCTTTCCTTTTGGATAAAAGAAAACTAACCACACAATTGCAATCAAACACAAAATGACCCGAGTCAGTTCCTCCACCGTATCACAGAACTGACGTCTCTGCTGGAGAATATTCTAAAAGTGGGGTTACCTTAGAGCTAAGATCATATTTACTTGCTTTCTTTGTTTGACTTATATTCTTTACATTATGGTTCTTTGTTTGGGTTTGAATCCTCTACCCGGATTTGGGATACCTTATAGGTAAGTAGCAATACATTGTGGAAACTGTGCGGGGTATATCGACACGGTCTAAGCAATAGCTACGTTAGTGTGACATATTTGTGGGTACCGGTAGCCCTTGAGTAGTCAAGAAGAATACAGGGCCGCTGAGTGATGTCATGAAACATTAATGAACTTTTATAACCTTTACTTGACCAACTTGGCCATTCAGACGTAGTGAGATGACCGACTTTGGTGCAGTCCGAAGTTGGTAGATACTTGATATTACACTCATTGAGGTTTGGTTCTTTGGGATATTTCGGTCGACATTAAAGAGGCTTGCGCTAAAACAATGACCAAAGAAACAAACCAGTGATATTGAGCTCCTTAGAACCCAGTTACTATTACTAGGACAAGTTTTAAACCAACTAAACTTCAAGAGGGTACTTACCTATGATACTCCATGCAAGCCTAAACCTAAGGACTTGTTTGTGTATATTTTACTTGTACATAACATCATGAACATCATAACATCATACTCATACTCACTAACCATTTCAAGGAGTTCTAGGATTTATCTTTGTTTCTGTTTCGTAGGACATGAATTCTATCTGCAGGAAAACAATTTAAGTCAACCTCGTAAGGATTCCTCCTCAACTCAAAGAGTTAGCATCAAGGATTCCTGAGAATTCTCCGTTCACCGAAAGACATGGTCGTCTCCTAAACTTGGTTACCTCTAAAACTGATGAAGATATGTTGAAGGTGCTCTTCCAATTCTTTGATCCTCTACACCATTGCTTCACGTTCCTCGATTATCAACTTGTGCCAACTATGGAAGAATTCTCCCAACTCTTGAGGATTCACATTCTTAATAAACTACCTTTCAACAGTACGGAAAGAGATCTAAAACCAGAAGAGATTGGTCAAGCTCTACACTTGCTACCATTTGACGTCACAACTAATTGGGAAACAAGGAGTGGTGTCAAATGCTTCTTAGATAAGTTCTTGTTTGAGAAAGCCAAAAGCTATTGGAATTCCTTGGACTTTCAAGCTTTTGAAGATATTGTAGCTCTCCTCATCTATGGGATGGTTTTGTTTCCAAATCCCGACAAACTCATAGATGTGAACACCGTCAAAATCTTCATATCTCGCAACCCGATGCCTACTTTGCTAGGGAACATCCTATATTCTTTTCGCACTCTCACTATGAGGAAAAGAGGTATCCTTATGTGTTTCACTCCTCTATTGGAAAGATGGTTTATTTCACATCTTCCCCAATCTGTATTAAGAAACAAGCAAGGTTCAAGGTGGTCACAAAGGTTGATGACGCTCAAACATTCAGACATACATTGGTGTTCTCGATCTATAGAGAACGTTATCATCGTCGACCGTTGTGGAGAGTTCCCTAATGTCCCCTTACTTGGAATTAGGGGAGGTATCACCTACAACCCCTTCTTAGCCTTAAGACAGTTTGGTTATGCCTGAAGGGATGGTCCACATGAGATGCTGATTCAAGGGTTAGTATTCGACTACAAAAGTGACAATCAAGGTCACCGCCAGAGGTTTATCCGAGCTTGGAGGATGTTGAACAAGGTAGATAGCAATACATTGGGGCACAAGAATTCCATCCCTCTTGAGCCTTACCTCAAATGGGTACGAGCTCGCGCTCAAAGTCTTATGATGCCTTATCCCTCCATTCTCCCGGTGATCATAGAGCCTATTGTGGAAGGAGATGTTCCTTACACCATCCTGCATCCTGACATGCCCACCTCTCTTGAAGACTTACAAAGAGATTGGATACAGCTCAAGGGAGAGCGAGACACTTTTGAGGCCCAATTCTATGCCAGCGAGAAGAAGGTTTTGGAACTCACTAAGCAACTTCATGAGGAGCAGAGCCTGAATGCCTACATCGCACCAAAAATGATGCGTACAACTTTTTTATCTTAGAGTTTTTGTATTCCCGTGTAAGCCTAAAGAGGCATTGATGTACTCAAGCCTTAAATTATTATTATAACATGTGTTCCTTTTTGTCTAAAAATGAAGTTCAATCCCTAAGTTCCTTGAAATCATTGCATATGCATTTACCACTCATCATAACATATGTAGGTTTCTTGCAACAAGTCTCCTCATCTTTCTACTGTTTATTTCAGTAAGATAGATCTCGAGCAGATGGTGAAGGACCTCCAAGCACAAAATGCTCAGTTTCAGCAGATGTTCTTAACTCTAGCCAAAGGACAAGAAGAGTTGAAGACCTTGCTGGTTGAAAAGAAAAAGAAGAAAAGAAAGAAAATAACCAGAGTTCTAAATATGGGAAGAAGATTCCAAGGAAAAGAAAGAAGGACCCTAGACTTTGCAACGTCATATGGTGAGAAAGAGAATCAAGATGGGAAAGGCAAGGAAGTTGTTGCCCATCCAGATTCAGAAGAGGAAGAAGAAGAAGAAGATTATTCTGGAGATCTATATCCTCCAGCCGACGATAAGTATAAGTATCTGGAAGAACGGTTAAGTGCAATGGAAATCCAAATAGTGCCTAGATTGGACTTTGAGGAGTTGGGGTTAGTATCCGGGATTGTCATTCCTCCAAAATTCAAAGCACCGGTGTTCGCCAAATATGACTGGGAAGATCTGGACGCTGCCTTTTACAAACAATACCAATACAATGTAGACCTTGCACCCACCCGTACTCAACTCTAGAGTATGGCCATGGTTTCAAGTGAAGGCTTTAAGGACTACGCGCAAAAATGGAGGGACTTAGAAGGAAGAGTCCAACCTCCCCTATCTGAAAGAAAATTAGTAGACATGTTCTTGGGAACCTTGTCCGGTCCTTTCTTCAATCACGTAATTGGGAGTTCATCGACAGGTTTTACCGAACTGATATTGACCAGAGAAAGGGTTGAAGTCGGGATAAAGAATGGGAAAATTCAAAAAGATGCATCCCCTGCTGTTGTAAGGAAACCATTCATTGGAAATAAAGAAGTTGTTGTTGTATATCCTCAGAGAAATCAATATAGGGATGAACGTCGTCCAATGGTGGGGGCTGTCATGATCCCTAAACCTACGCCTGCTCAGCAAAGATGCAACCAGCCAAGAACGGAAAGACCAAACAGGAAGTTCACCCGAATTAATAATACACTATCTCAAGTATTGCCGCATTTGTTAAGATCCAATCTAGTGACTTTGAAAGAAGCTCCAAAGAATCCTAACACAACCTCTCCTCATTATCATCCTAATGCCCGTTGTGCATACCATTATGAGAGTCCTGGCCATGACACTAACAACTATTGGGCTCTGAAAAACAAGGTACACGACCTTCTTGAAGCCAAAGAGAATGAATTAGATACGCTAGAGATTCCCAATGTTATCACGGCCCCTATGCCCAAGCACGGCCGTGATGTCAATGCTATTGAGGATGATATGTTTGTTACTTTGGTTGATGAACTTGTGACCCCACTCCTGACTATCAAAAAGAATTTGTTGAATGCCGGTGTATTCCCGAGCTGTGATGAAAGCTGTCATTTCTGTCTATCCACACCAACCAACTGTCCTTTGTTAAAAGCCGACATTCAATGCCTAATAGATAACAAGGAGGTTTTGTTCGAGAAGACTTCTATTCCAACTATTTCTCATAGTGATGTTTCCATCGTGACCATTTTTGCCAATTCTTCCGGGGTCTCCACCAAAAGACCCGTTAGGATTACATCAGTTCCTAAAGTAGCTCCGTTGATAATTACAATTCCTGGACCAATCCCGTATTCGTCAGACAAAACCGTCCCTTAGAATTATGGAGGGGATGTCTAGTATCACGGTATCAAGCAAGATTGGCTAGTTGCTGAAAATTGAAGTTCTGAGAAAGTTGATTCCGATATCAGTAACATCGCAGGGACTAGCAAGATAACCCGAAGTGGAAGGGTATTCTCTCCAGAAATTTCTCCTCCAAAAGTTATTCCCAGACCTGTAATCATTCCTGTTATTATTGCTCCTCCAAAGGCTATCATTATTCCTACAATCATCTCTGCTAATATTCTTATTGACAAAACTACTTCAGTCCCTGTTATCACCCCTACTGACATTCCTACTGACGAGTCGACCGAGACTCGAGGCACAGGTATTCTGGTTGAGCCTGTCCGGATGAAGGCACAATCAGTAGCTATCCCTGAGGCCTCCCGAAAGGAGATGGAGGATTTTCTAAAGATTATAAAAATAAGGGACTACAACATAGTCGAACAATTGGGGCAAACTCCATCAAAATTTTCCATGATGGCTTTATTGTTATGTTCCGAGGCTCATTCAAAGGCCTTGTAAAATTCCTTAAAACTGCCCATGTACCCCAAGAAACATCTGCCGACCAGTTCCAAGATTACGTAGCCAGCTTGACCGCAGATAATGGTTTAGGCTTTTCGGATGCTGATTTAACACCAAGGGGGAGGAAGCATAACGAGGAATTACATGTCTCAGTCGAATGCAGGGGCACGACTTTGGCTCATGTCTTGGTTGATACCGGTTCATCTCTGAATGTGTTACCTAAAAAGGCTCTTGATAGGCTTGATTGTGAATTATTGACCTTGAAACCTAGCAACATAATGGTGAGGTCCTTCGACGACTCAAAAAGGATGGTGCATGGGGAAGTGGACATACCCATAAAGGTTGGAACCCAAACATTTGATTCAACTTTTTATATAATGGATATTCGCCCTTCATATTTCTGCTTATTAGGCTGACCATGGATTCACAATGCTGGTGCCGTTACCTCGACGTTGCATCAAATGCTGAAATATCCAATTCAAGGAAAAATCATCACCGTTCATGGAGAAGAAGAATATATGGTCAGCCATCTAAATTCCTTCAGATATGTGGAATTAGATGGTGAATTTATTGAAACTCCATTCCAACACTTTGAGGAAGTCTCGCAGACTGTGGCAGTAACCAAGGCCGTGTCTCAAATCCCCAAGATTACAAGGCCTCCGCTTAAGATGTCATCTTTAAAGGACGCCAAGGAAGTGATAAAAGAAGGTGGGTGCACTATTTGGGGCCAACTCCCAGATATCCCATACAAATCTGACAAGTTTGGTTTGGGTTTCACTTTAGGAGCCCAGAAAGCTGTACGCCGTGCTCGTGCTGGAGGACCACCTTTGAAGATCAGCAACCACGAAGTCAATGCAGTGGAGGATGATGAAGACAATTATAACCTAGAATACTGGATTTTCCCAACTGTTAGTGAAGGGCTCAGCAACTGGGAGGTTAGAGATTTTGTCCCGATCATATTTATCCAACAGTAATTTGTCTTTAAATTTTGTCGTACCTATAATATTAAAATAATTCAGACTCTTAAAACCTTGTGTCTTACCCGAGGCACAATGGTCAATTTGTAAGGGTTATTATCTCATTTCCATATGACATCAATGAATCATGGACGTTTTGCATACAAACTATGTGCTCATTGTTTTTTCTTTTTACATTTTCATTTCTTTCAAAGATAGTTATACTCTTACACACACTGACATTCAAAATGTAGATCTACATCCATTCTAGGTCCCATGGGTAACGATTATGCTATGGCATTTTGTAACTATGAAAATCTAATCTACCAAGGCGAAGACGAAGGTGAGGAAGATTGTGAAGTGCCAGGAGAACTCGCCAGGTTACTACAGCAAGAAGAGAGGACCATACAGCCCCACGAAGAACCAGTGGACTCAATTAACCTAGGTACCAAAGAAGACAAGAGAGAAGTCAAGGTGGGTGCCAATCTGGAACCCAGTGTCAAGGAGTGTCTGATTCAGTTGCTACATAATTATGTTGAGGTCTTTTCCTGGTCGTACGAAGACATGCCAAGAGTTGTTGCAGATATCCTAGTACATTGTTTACCTACAAAAGAAGAATGTCCTCCGGTAAAACAAAAAGTTCGTTGTGTGAGGTCAGATATGTCAGAGAAGATCAAAATTGAAGTCATGAAACAATTCAACGTCGGATTCTTGGCAGTCACCTCCTATCCACAATGGGTCGCTAATGTTGTTCCCATGCCTAAAGGACAGAAAGGTACGAATGTGTATGGACTACAGAGATTTGAATAGGGAAAGCCCTAAATATGATTTCACACTTCCCCATATTGATATTCTAGTTGACAATACGGAACATCACAAAGTGTTTTCCTTCATGGATGGTTTCTTAGGCTACAACCAAATCAAGATGGCTCCTGAGGACATGGAGAAAACAAGCTTTGTCACACAATGGGGGACATTCTGCTACAAGGTTATGCCATTCGGGTTGAAGACCGCTGGGGCAACCTATCAGCGTGCCATGGTAGCTCTATTTCAAGACATGATACATCATGAAATAGAGGTCTATGTGCACGACATGATATCCAGATCTCGAATAGAAGAAGAACATCTTGATCATTTACAGAAATTATTCGAGAGGCTAAAGAAATACAAGCTAAGGTTGAACCCGAATAAATGCACATTTGGGGTGAGGTCTGGTAAACTCCTAGGCTTTGTTGTCAGTGATAAAGGTATCGAAGTGGATCCTGCCAAGGTAAAAGCGATACAAGGGATATATGCTCCTCGTACGGATAAGGAAGTCAGAGGATTCTTGGGACGTTTAAAATACATTTCCAGATTCATTTCTCACTTGACAGCTACTTGTGAACCAATCTTCAAATTACTAAAGAAAGATCAAGTAGTCAAATGGAATGACGAGTGCCAAACCACTTTCGACAAGATCAAAGAGTACCTGCAAGAGCCTCCTGTTTTGATGCCACCAGTCGAGGGAAGACCATTAATCATGTATTTAACTGTTTTGGAAAATTCAATGGGGTGTGTGTAGGGGCAGCATGACGAGTCTGGCCGAAAAGAGCATGCTATTTATTACCTGAGCAAAAAGTGTACCGACTGTGAAACAAGATATTCACTGCTCGAGAAAACTTGTTGTGCTCTAGCATGGGCTGCTCGCCGACTAAGACAGTATATGCTGACCCATACTACCTTATTGATATCCAAGATGGATCCAATAAAATACATCTTCGAGAAGCCTGCTCTCTTTGGGAGGATAGCAAGATGGTAGATGATCCTGACGGAGTATGACATCCAGTATACTACCTAAAAAGCAATGAAGGGAAGTGTACTAGCCGATCACCTTGCTCACCAAGCTGTGGAGGACTACCAATCCATGATGTTCGAATTCCCAGATGAAGACATCATGATGGTAAACAATTGTGAAGAATTCAGACGATATGACAGACCTGAACAAGGATCCCGATGGACCCTAGTTTTTGATGGGGAATCCAACGCACTCGGCAATGGTATTGGAGCTGTACTTATATCCCCTGAAGGATGTCATACTCCATTTACTGCATGACTCTACTTCAACCGTACTAATAACATGGCAGAATATGAAGCATGTATTTTAGGTCTCAAAGCCGCCATAGATTTTGGGATCAAATCCTTAAATGTATTCGGAGATTCAGCTTTGGTCATCAGCCAGATCAAAGGGGAATGGGACACCAAACACCCCAACCTTATCCCCTACAAAGAACATGTGTTGACATTGATCCCACATTTTGAGAAGATTACCTTCGAGCATTTCCCGCAAGAATAAAATCAGCTAGCAGATGCACTAGCCACAATGTCATCCATGTTTAAACTTAAATGGGATAACGAGGCTCCCCGGATCACCATTGAACGAATGGATGAACCAGATCACTGTCACAAGATTAATACTGAAGAATTAGTGGGCCAGCCTTGGTTTCACGAAGTCAAGAGGTATCTCGAGGCTCAAGAATATCCGGAAGGAGCTCCAGTCAATGATAAGAAGTTCTTAAGGAGATTCTCTGCTAAATTCTTCCTTAGTAATGTCACTCTCTACAAATGCAACCATGACTCTGTGTTACTTCGGTGTGTAGACAAGGTTGAAGTGGAAAATATCATGGTTGAGTTACATGAGGGCACTTTTGGCACCCATTCCAGTGGGCATACAATGGCAAAGAAGATCCAATGGGCAGGCTATTACTGGTCGACCATGGTAGTAGATTGCTATCAACACTCTCGAAACTGCCACAAGTGTCAGATCTAAGCTGACAAGGTGCACGTACCTTCGGTTTCTCTGAATGTCTTGACGGCTCCTTGGCCCTTTTCTATGTGGGGCATCGATATGATTGGGGAAATCAAGCCAACAACCTCTAATGAACACCGCTTCATCCTAGTGGCCATTGACTATTTTATAAAATGGGTTAAAACAGCCTCCTTCGCTTCCGTTACAAAGAATGTTGTCACCCGGTTCATCAAGAAAAATCTCATCTGTCGTTACGGTATCCCGGAGAGGATCATCACAGACAATGGTACGAATCTAAACAATACTATGATCACTGCCCTGTGCGAGCAATTCAAGATCCAGCATCACAATTCTTCCCCTTACCGGCCAAAGATGAATGGTGTTGTCGAAGCCGCAATAAGAATATCAAAAAGATCATACAGAAAATGACAATCACATACAAAGAATGGCATGAGATGCTACCGATTGCTCTCCACAATTATTGTACCACAACACGCACATCAACCAGGGCAACACCCTACTCTCTGGTATACGGCATGAAGGTTATCTTGCCTATTGAGGTCCGAATCCCCTCTCTAAGGATTATGAAGGACGCAGGGTTGAACAAAGACGATTGGATCCAGACTCGACTTGATCAACTGAACTTGATTGATGAGAAAAGGCTTATTGCTGTCTGTCATGGTCAAATGTATCAAAAACGGATGATCAAGGCTTTCAACAAGAAGGTCAGACGCCGAGTGTTTCAAGTTAGGGATCTGGTGATCAAACGTATCATACTGCCGCAAGGTGATCCCAGGGGCAAATGGACCCCTACATACAAAGGACCGTTTGTGATCAAAAGCATATTCTCTGGTGGAGCAATGATCTTGACCACTATGGATGGCAATTACCTACCGCACTCTGTGAACGCGGACATAGTCAAAAGATACTACGCATAAGAGACCCGCTAGGTTGACACACCTAGGCAAAACAAGGGCATCCCGGCGAACCAAAAAGGTTCGGGAAACAATTAGGGATAAAACAAAAAAATCTGTAAACCCGACAAGTTGAAAACCCGAAAGGGAGACTTGGACAAAAAAGGGTATCCCTGTGGACTGAAAACCCGAAAGGGCGGTCCAAGCAAAAGTTAGGGAATTAAAGCGTATGACTATGTCCTATTGGATCACCTTACAGACAACCTTTGGCTTCTACTGACAAGCTCGACGGTTCTGATCAATTCAATCAGCTTCACACAAGACAACAAATATATAAGATGCTCAGAGACACGAAGGCTAGAGCGGAATGGGAACCCCATGAGATTATTGCACATAGCTATCTTTTATTTGTATCAAATTTCATTTTTTACGATGATATTCTCTTAGTAGAATGTTTATCTCATTGTACAAAAATACTTACTCAAAGTCAATACAAAAATATCTCTTTGGAAGTGAAAAACTATCTGCTTTTCTTTTGTTTGCAAAAGCGTCCAATGATTTATTTTTGAACATATGCATTTGAACGTAATTACCGCTTACAAATGAAAAAAATAAAAAGACAATCACTAATGGATTTAAGAAATAGGGAAATCTCTCTAAGCTATTACCATAAAATCCCCCATAGTGTGAAGTTTAATCCCCAGCGGAACAAAACTTCCAGTTATCACTCCCCGGTAGAAGACGCCAAATTTCTCGGGATTCCCCAACAGGATTTCACAAGCAATACACGGTGTTTCCCTTACAACAAAGTTTATTTCTCTAAGTAGAAACTCATCAACACATCAACTTTACAAACATGAAGATTTACACTCTACATTCCCAGCAGTAGTCAGGGATTTATTTTCCCTAATCCAATAGCATTACAGTAGATTGGCTCACATATGCATAAGTCGCGTCCATATATCATAAACATCGATGACACGAATGCATATATCACAATCTCATTGTACCATGCATTTCATGCATCATGACATTGCGTATATCTAACATTTTACCCTTTGCAGGATAAGGTTAATCAATGCCTATCATCAAAAAATCAGAGATTAATACCTGAAATAGGCCGAGAACAATTGGCTACACGACCAGCCTCTCAAGTTACAGTTCATATACGCTCTAGATACGGATGCCATCCTGATACTCATTCAGATTCATCTTTCAAATACAGTTCAAATACGCTCCAGATACGGATGCCATCTTGATACTCATTCAGATTCAGCTTTCGGATACAGTTCAGATACGCTCCAGATACGGATGCCATCCTGATACTCATTCAGATTCAGCTTTCAGATATAGTTCAGATACGCTCCAGATATAGATGCCATCCTGATACTCATTCAGATTCAGCTTTCAGATACACTTCAGATACCCTTCAGATACGGATGCCATCCGGATACTCATTCAGATTCAGCTTTCAGATACAGTTCAAATACACTCCAGATACAGATGTCATCCTGATACTCATTCAGATTCAGCTTTCAGATACAATTCAGATACGCTCCAGATACGGATGCCATCCTGATACTCATTCAGATCCAGCTTTCAGATACAGTTCAGATATGCTCCAGATATGGATGCCATCCTGATACTCATTCAGATTCAGCTTTCAGATATAGTTCAGATATGCTCCAGATACGGATGCCATCCTGATACTCATTTAGATTCATCTTTCAGATACAGTTCAAATACGCTCCATATATGAATGCCATCCTAATACTCATTCAGATTCACCTTTTAGATACAGTTCAGATACGCTCTAGATACGAAAGACATCCTGATACTCATTCAGATTCAGCTTTCAAATACAGTTCAGATACGCTCCAGATATGGATGCCATCCTGATACTCATTCAGATCTAGGCTTTCCTTTCGAAGTAACCCTTCTATCCAGGTTCCTTATCCCTTATCTCCAGACAACAGTTTACAACCCTATAAGACCTGGACCCGACCAGATACGGTCGATTTCACATTTACCCGGTTAAATTCAAACTTGGACTTGGTCTGATTTCTGTCAATAATCACCTTCAAATGGCATCTTTAGGCCCATTTCCAACAACTTTCTGTTATCTCTCCAAATTGCATCTTTAAGCCCATTCCTTACACAATCAACCAACACATCACCGAGTGCAAATTTCTGGGCACTCTAGTGTTCAATCATCTTCCACTTTCAAGCTACGAACGAAAAACATGCCGATCTCACTTTTCAAGTTTAAGAAGATTGAACAGGGGCAACTGTTGTACCCCAAAATTTTCCCTCCCTTTTTTTTTTAAATTCAAGATACTATCCTAGGTCTTCTCGAATACTCAATTTGGCTTAGAAGTTGATCAGACAGATTCTCTTCCTAAGTAGTAAGTCAACAATTAGGTTTTGGCGTTTCTCAAAGAAAATTGATTCTTCAAGGTTTCAAATGGTATTCATAGATCTTCATGTCTCCTCAAGGATTTTCATGTTGAGTTTCAAACCTCGCATTGCAAGTTTTCTCAGTCAATGGTTCAGACGACTGAAAATAACTCCATTAACCCAAAAGCTGACCTTTCACGAGACCAGGTTCAAGTGATTGTAACATCTTCATTATTCGATATTTTTGAGCGGTTCTTCTTGCGTATGACTCTCCCCGATGTTATCTCCAATTTCTCTTCACAAATCAAGAGCTGCTTACGTGTAGAAAATTATCAAAATTTGAATACGTTAGAAGTCGCTTAATGGATTTTGACCTAATCTTAAATAACTGTCGCTTGATTTCTAAGAATTGTGATTTCCTCAAATTACAAGATCTTGAGACGATTATTTCTGCATATGATCATAAATGATGTCGCTCACGAGTTTATCTTCAAAGATCGAAAAGAAATTGTGTTTGGAAGACTTTGAAAGTTATCGAATCATCGCAAGTCATTTTGTTTGATTTCAAATGTTCTCAACCACAATTATTTTGAAATCTGTTAATCCTACAAGATTGATGATTGTTCTTAAAAGCATGTTTGTTTGTCAATGAAATTTTATTTTTATCGAGCATGGCGTGCGAGTTCATTTTGAATGCAAATTTGGTTTGGACAAGAGTTGAAGATTAAGACTATCATTTAGATGACCATGGCTTTGGGTTTGAGTTAACCAAGTTAGAATTGAATTCTTAAACATTTATTTTGTTTAGAAATTTGATTGGAGTACAAGGCGCATTGGTTATTTGATCATTTTGGGAATTGCTTGAAGTTCAAGTTACCAAACCAAGATATTTTATTTAAAGCATTCAATTGATAATTGCAAAGCTTAATAAATTCAGGATTGGTACGACAAATTTCATCATTCACAAATTTATTCAAAGTCTTGTGTTCATTACGTCACAAATGAAATGAAATTACACATTTTTGCTTTGTTTAAAAAAGAATCACAATGATTGCTTTGACTACAAAGAGAGAAGTTTATTTTGTTTCTTCAAGTCTCCATTAATTCATCTTCAAGTAATCCTCGCTTGCCATCCATGCCTCATGTTCATGAAACAAAGAAGAGAAAGTTAGCAATTCAAGAAAAATGATGTGTAAAGAAGATAAAAAGAATTCATCATTAGGGTTTGTATGTGGAATCAGATTTAAAGTTTGTTTTGTTTTAATCATAGTCCATCTTCTCCTATTTTGCAAATCACAAGGTTTGGGCCTTGGTTCACAAAAAGGGAAAAGAAAATTTGCAAACACTTTATTGCAAAAATAGCATAAGGCCCAAAACTGCCAAAATATGCAAGCTGCTATAGAAAACAGGTTGTAATGCAAAACCAGCAAACAGAGCAAGCATAGAAACAACAGCTAATGTAACAACAACAATAGGCTGCTATACAAGCAGCACAAGGTAAAAACAAGTCCAACAAGCAACACAAGCAAGCAA
Organism: Vicia faba; assembly: GCA_948472305.1. NCBI lineage: Eukaryota > Viridiplantae > Streptophyta > Magnoliopsida > Fabales > Fabaceae > Vicia > Vicia faba. The sequence continues at coordinate 1,408,342,897 of OX451737.1, read as the reverse complement.
AATATAGGCAGGATGCTGAAAAATATAGCATGCAAGTCAAAGATGCCAAGGAAAGGTTGTCTAAAGCATGCAACAAATAGGGAAGTGGATCAAACAGACAACAAAATATGAGCTAAACAGCAGGCCAAGCCTGTAACATAAAGAAAATAGTAGGCAATAGATAAAATCAAGTAAAATGGCCAAAACTGTCCAGCAACAGCAGAATAGTCAGTAGTATTTAATTAAAAAAATAGCAAACCTGCTCAACAAACAAGCACATCATCATTTTCTTGAAATCATACAAACCCTTCAGAAATCTTGAAGTAAAAGCAAAGTGGCTTTACAACATCATTGAAAGAGAAAGAGGAAAAGAGACAGGTTTAGAGAGATATCACCTAAACCAAAACTACCCATAAAACTGTCAAAGGCAGCCTGCACAACTTGCTGCATTTTCTGTCCAAACAGTTCAAGTACAAGAGTCCACAGGCTGCTATACCTCAGTCCAAAACCTGCAAAAATTTGCACCAAAATAGACATGCCTTAAACTGCACTCAAAAGGCAGCAAGTCAACATTCCAAAATAGTCCAAAATTCTACACCCAAAGGCCACAAGGTCAGTTAACAAAAAGTGTTCAAAATCATATGATTTCCCCCCAAAACGCAATGGGACTGTATCAAAAAGAGATAGCCAACATAAGCAAAGGGGGGTGAAGACAATACAAAATCAGAAAATCAACCATCCACCTTAAAAACCTTTGTTTCAATATACACTCACGATCACTTTCTTGAAACTGCATCAGACCCCTTAACCCCTTTACCAACCAAAACCGCAACAGTTCCAACAAACATCACCCACCAATATTAACATACATACTCCACTTCTCACAAAACCCCTATCATTCAAATTTCACTCAAATTATTGCTTACACACCAGAAGTATGATTCAAAGGAGGAAGGATTAAAGAACATCTCATCACCGTTGGTTTGCTATTTTTTCACCTGTGTCAGCTTTGAGGTAAGTCACTTTGCATATGCCATTTACTGGTTCATCTTATTCCTTGTGCGTTTATATATTTGAGACCTTTGTGCTATGATGTTTGCTTGTTAACATACTTCTGTCTAGACTGTGCCATCATTAAAACGGTTTGATCCTGCAAAAAAATAATTGATAACCACAGATGCTTAGATAAAATTATTAAAACCCAAAAAATAGGTGAATATCTTTCTTTTCCTAAGAAGATCAAGTTTCTGTCATAAAATTAGGATATATGCTGAATAGATTGAGCCATAAGCTCGACACATACCCAAGAACCCCTAACTTCTGTCTGTAACCTTCATCTTCAAAAAAACTTGTTTCCCCTCTAGATTGGATTTGGATCCAGGCCAACCCGATCTGGCCCAATAACAACTTTTTTTAGCTTGTCTAGTTTTTGTTTGGATGGCATTTGGGCCTTACCTCCATTTTCACAATGCAAGCCCGTTCGAAATTATTACTCTTCCCCTCCAACTTCTTGTCTCACACCTTTCTTTTGTTAAATAATTTAATTTAGTTTTAAATTAATAGTTTTAGAACGAATTAGATTAGATGTGATTTAGAAATTTTTATAATTAATTTAGTTTACATATAAAGTAATTTAGATATAATTTAGTTGTTGTTAAAATTAACGTACAATTGAATAAATGACAAAACTTAAATATAATTGTTTATCTGTGATTTTTACTATTTTTTTGTTAAAAGTATGATAAATATATAATTTTATTTTAAATATATGTAATTTTCTCTTATTTTTAGTTTTTAAATAATATTTAAATATATTTATCATATTTTCATGAGAAGATAATAAAAACTACACTTAAAGAATTATATTTAAATTTTCTCTTTGAATAAATTGGTGATTTTCTCTTAACTAAGAAAGTTCTTTGTAAATTTTTTCTCTTCATATATGTATTTCTGTGGGAAAAAATAAGTATAAAAACAATATCATATTATTTTAACAGTTACAATTTTGCCTTTGGAAATATCTCGATTTTTCAATTTGATTTAAAAGACACAATATTTTTCCTATAAATTGTTAGATAGTCTTCAGTTTTAATCAAATTTCTCATATCAAAACCCGCTCCCCCTCTCTATCTCTTAGCATTGTTTGCTTGGTTCACATAAGAAAACATTTGTCAATTTTTGTGTGAAATTAGTTAGATCTTTTTAATAATATCTTTAAATTTTCTTCTAGATTTCTTCAATTAGGGAAAAGTAAATCCGCTGAAAACTTATTTTATTCATCTCTAAAATATGGAAAAATAACGTGGTTGTAATCCTGAGAAAACTGCATACCTAAAACCAATTTATTTGTTTCTCCCATGGATAATAATGACTTCGATCTATTTTCCATTGTCCATAGCTTCAAAGCTACCACATTTACTTCTCTTACTACCATTTTTGAAACTCTTCCTCCACCTCGAACCTTAACCACACCATCTTACTTTGATAATTTTTCTTTAACCCTAGAAAATAGATCAACTTGTTTTCCCCCAGTTAAACCAACTGATTTTATAGAGCTGGACAAATTGAAAATCAACTTCAATTCAACAACAAGTAATCTCCCAATAATCTTTGAACCACAACAAATCCAACCAAATCTCAACAATCAATGGTCCATTCCCAAACCTGCCGCCTGCATTGAAATCACAACAACTCATTTTGATCTTGCGTACAACCATCCATCAATTTCCCAACAATGTCCAATTCTAAAACCCCAGACTAATTATAAGATTTTAGAAAATACAAACCCACTAGGAGAAATATGCAGAACAAGAAAAAGGTAAATTATTTATACATATATTTTAACATCTTTTAATATTTATCAATCTTAACATGTCAAACTAATGCAACATTTTTACATAGAGAAACTCCTTATGGTTTTATATCATTTAGGCTTTCATTTTTCTAGAAAGTTTGATAATTAGATGATATCAGAATTCCATTTGAGAGTAGAGAAGCTGGGACAAGATCCATGGTAATGGAGTAAATATGGACAAAAACCCATTAAGAAGTCTCCACATCCAAGGTTTTTTCTCACTTTTACCTATATTTTCTTCCCTTTACCATTGAAATATTAAATTATGTTACCTAATACTCATACTCACGCCTAATAGTGGGTGAAGGCATTGTGATCCTTTGTAATCAAATCCGGTTGAAGTGATCTTAATTGCAATTAAGTTTACATTTTAATTTCCAATCTTACACTAGTATAAAAAACCTAACTTATATACTTATATATGTTTATATCGTTTTAGTTGTTAAAACGCTAGAATTTTCTGATTTTTATTATATTAGTGAATGTTTTAATGATTTTGCAGGAGCTATTACAGATGTAGCACTTTCAAAGATTGTTCATAAAAAAAACTAGTAGAAAAAAAAACAAAACAAAGAGAATATTTATGTGGTGACATATATAGGAGAGCACAAACATCCAAAACCCAATGCTAATTGGAACTATATCTTGGAGTCCCCTCAAAACAAATGATCAAAGAAGAGGTTATGTGGTGTCAAAAACTATGAATCATTGTCAAACAATGAAAACTCTAGTTAAAATGGTGATGTCTCAGATTGATCAATGAGAATGCTATAGTGTTCATGTTCTCCAATATCAATCAAAAGTTAATAATCGTGAAACTGGACTCATATGGAGTCGTTCACCTGCTACTAGAGAAGATGGATTGTCACTAAATGTTGAAAACTTGACATAAGCATGAGAGACAAAATGATAAGTTTTGTTATTCCAAATTAATGTTTCTCTATTCAAAAACAGGATCTATGAGTTTGATGACAAATGATAATACTTCAATTATCAACTAGGAAAACACCCGTGCTTTTGTACGGGTTTATTATAAATATTTATAAAATATAGAGTATATTGTTATGAATAAATTCAAAGTGGATGTTCATCTTTATATCTATCATCTTCCTATTCTCTATGAAGTGTTATGATTTATCACCTTCTCAATATCCTATAAATAAGGACCACATTACAATGTAAATATTGTTACAACAAGATTTGGTTCCTAAATTATACCTTTGAGTTTTGATGATAACAACTTGTATGTTTGTATGAAAGATTTTGGTATTATAATGTTTGTTATTTTTAGTATTTAACAAACAGGTTCTATTTATGATGAAAGGCATTGCCAAGTCATTAGAAGAGACCAAATTCCGCTTTTCTGCGCTACACAAGTTCTGATGAACAGTAGCAAACCACTTCAGAAGGCTCTGAAGTTTAGGCTCTGATACGCGGTTAAAGAAACCAATTTATGAAGATCTAAAGAGAGGAGTTCTGATGAACAGTCCAAATGCTGAAGACTTATGTTTCTGAATACAAAGGGTTCTGAAGACCAAGTGCTGAAGACTCTACAGACGAAGTTCTGAAGACTCTAAAAACTTGAAGTTCTGATGACCCAAGTTTTATTTTCTTTCTTCTAACTCATGCTTTAGCAGAAGCCTCTGAAGTCAAGAAGATAAGAAGATATGGTTACGTGGTACAATACTATATGGTGCAAACAAACGTTTATCTCCACTATGATGAAAGGACAGGCGCGTTGTACGTTCTTGTCCTCCACATTGAAACAAGCTGCCAGCTTTCTGGAATTTCAAGAAATACTCTCCAATGAATATATTATTTTATTGGCTATATATATGCTTGAAGACAAAGGAAAAAGGATACTAATTCACACGTTCTCTCACAAGACTGTTCATAAGCATTCCTTTATTTTCTTAAGTCTATTTATTCTTGAAATACTATTTAATATTAGCTTGTTTAGAAGCAAATCTATTATAAACAAATCTTTTTCAAACTGTTGTTTGATTGTGCCTTAAGGGACAAGTTAGTCAGAATCATTGAGAAGTCTCAGATTAGTGTGTTTTATAGGTTGTACATGAGTCACTTGCAGTTAGCTTATGCATTATAATAATCTGTCAGATTATTGGATCAAGAACTTGTTTGATAAGGCGAAATAACCTTGTCGGATGGATTAGATTAGCTTGATAATTTTCAAGTGCACTAGTACAAACATAACTTGTTCTTTCCTTCTTGCATCTTTAGATTTATTATCAAGAGTGAATAAAAATTGTTTTCAGTTAAAGGAGAATTCTTTTTAAGAAAATATTTTGATTTAAAACTCAATTCAAATCCCTCTTTCTTGTGTTTTTCACACCTTTAGTTGACATCAGAGTTCCAGTTCTGATTGATAAAAAATTTGAATTTTTTCAAGCACTTAACAATATTCAGTATCGATCTAGACAGTGTGAAAAACAATGGAAAACAACACTAACAACACTGCCACTATTGATAACAAGGATAAGGATATAGACCAATATAGTGTAAAACCTCCTATCTTTTATGGAGAAAAGTTTGACTATTGGAAGGACAAAATTGAAATTTATTTTCTGGGATTTGATTTAGATCTATGAGATCTGGTAGTTGATGGCTACATTTATGCAGTAGTTGCTGAAGGTAAAAAGATTGCAAGAATTGCAATGACAAATGTTCAGAAAAGACTTACGAGAACCACTATAAAGCTATAACAATTCTACTGAGTGCTATTTCTTACAATGAGTATAAGAAGATCACAGATAGAGAGACTGCAAAGTCTATTTTTGATTATCTTAAGATGACTTATGAAGGTAACACTCAATTTAAGGAGACAAAGGATTTGTCCCTAATACAGAAATATGAAGCCTTCAGGATGTAAGACGATGAATCTGTGAAAAATATGTTTTCAAAATTCCAAACGCTTGTGGCAGAACTCAAGGTTCTAAACAAAGGATATAATACTGCAGATCATATCAAGAAAATTATTATAAGTTTGCCTAAGAAATGGAGATTGATGGTAACTGCCTTGAAGTTGTCCAAGGATCTGAACAATACTAGTCTTGAGGAGCTAATCAGTTCTTTAAGAAGTCATGAGATTAAACTTCAAGAAGATGAACCTCGGAGAAGAGGTAAATCTGTGGATTTGAAGTCTAAGTCTGAAAAGACAAAAACTTTTCAAGCTGAAGAAGAATCAGAAGAAGATTCAGATGAAAATGAAAGTTCTCTAATATCTTGAAGGATAAACCATCTATGGAAACATAGACAGAGAAAGTTCAGAGGAATAAGAAGAATAAAAGGTGGATCTAAATCTACATCTGGTCAGAAGAAAATTTCTGGAAAAGAAGTTACATGTTATGAGTGAAAAGAGCCTGGACACTACAAGAATAAATGTCTAAAGCTCAGAAAAGACAAGAAACCCAAGAATATTTTCAAAGCAAAGAATGATATCATGGCAACATGGGATGATTCAGAGTCAGAAGAGGAATATTCTGATAAAGGACGTGCTAACATGGCACTCTTGGCCAAAACAAGTACAAGTGAAGTTATCTTAGGGTGTAAGCTGATAACTGATGATGAGTCAAACTCTAACAACGAAACAAAGGTATTTTCTTCTCTCTCTCTCTCTCGTATTGAACTTGAGTCTTTTTTATCAAAACTGATGGAAAAATACCAACTTCTTTTAAGTAAACACAAAACTCTGAAAAATACTTTTGTAGTTACTTCTGAGAACTTTACTAAGAGTGAGCAAAATGGTTCTGATTTAAATGAAAAGATATTTGCTTTAGAAAAATCAAATCTTTCTCTTAAAAGTAAAGTCTCAAAGTTGGAAGAAGAGATCACTTCTAGCACATCTATTACTGATGAAGTAATCAGATATGATAAAGCTTTTCAGCACTTCTTAGCTAAAAGCATAGATAGAAGCAAGATGGCTTCAATGATCTATGGTGTTAGTAGAAACGAAAGGAGAGGCTTGTGATACTTAGGACCATAAAAAATAATTGATGAGACTCTGATTGTCAAACCAAAACTTCATTCTGAACATTTCGTGCTTGCTGGAACTGAACTGAAATATTCTAAACAAAAAGGTTATGTTTATATTAAATCATAACCACAGACATAGAAGGAAACTTCTAAGCCCAAATATCATGCATAAATTCCACTTGATTATCCTGTTGCACAAGAATCCAAAGGTGTCAGAACCTCTGGGACTGCTAACAAGAAAGGACCCAAAAAATGGGTACCTAAGTGTCATACCCAATTTTTAAACCTAAGATCCCACCTTCATTTGCATTTTTCATAAAGCATCAAGGTCACGGGATACATTTTATTTCTTAATCCTCTCACCTTTGAGCATTGCTTATGTAGATATTATCCATTGTTGCAGATCTTTTATGCATCACTAACATGTAATCCCATACGAAGGTGTATGTTTGTGTTTCTTTAGTTTCATGTACAACGACAGGTATGAATCTAGCGTTGGGTGTTGCACCCAAATTAGGGTTTTGAATCCCTTAAGTGTTCAAGTATGATGGATCACCGGTTCTCAAAAGTACAATCGATATTTCATCATCACTAGTCCACGTGTGCATCAATATGCCTTGGAATGCAAGGAAAGGTCAAGTTTGCAAGTTGACTCAAAACACTTCGACCAAAAGTCAACTTTTTGCAAGATCAAGTTCAAACGATTATAACTTCTTCATTATTTAATATTTTTGAATGGTTCTTTTTTCATATAACTCTCATTTACGTCATCTCCAACTCCTCTTTACCATTCAAGATCTGATTATATGCGGAGGATCATCAAAAGTTTGAATACTTTAGAGCTCATTATGTGGAATTTGACCTAGTCTTAAAATAGTTGTGCCCAACTTCCACGAATCATAACTTCCTCGATTTTGAATATTTTGAGGCGATTCTTCTTGCACATTGTCATAAGTGATGTCACCAAGAAGTTCTCTTCACAGGTCAGAGTTGAATTATGCTTAGAAGACTGTGAAAACTAATGAGACGTTATAGGTCGTTTTTTTTTTCGACTTAAAAGTTTCTTGATTTCTAATTTCAAATTCTTGGTGCCAACTTCTCAACACAACAAATTTTACCTTGAAGCTCTATTTTATTGATTAGTCAAGACTTTTTAGGTTTGGTTCGATTCAAAATGCAAGACGAGTCGATTTGAGATTCATGAACAATTGGTACGAAACTGTCCCTTCGGGCATTCAAAGTAGATTTACAAAAAGAAAAGCTTATAATTGAAACTCATGGAGATAAAAAGAAATGGACCAATCTTCTCATGGTGCAAGTTGGAAATTCAAATAAGCAATTGCAAGATGCAAGTTTCAATTTAAATTTACCAAGAGAATTTGTTCAAAATTCATTCACACTTCAAAAAGAAATTACATAGATCTCAAATCTAAACTTTGGTTAAATTTATCATGTCACAAGACTTTATTTTAATACAAGGCAAGCAACAAAGTTTCTAAGTCTATGCTAAGGTATTTGAGCTTTATCCATCTTGTGGCAAATCAGTCCCAAAACAATGAAACAAAGTCTTGCTGCCCACAAGAAACCAAAAAACCAGCTGAAACACTCCAAAGAAAATATGCACCTTGTTGCTCCACAAAACCTCCAAAGTCATCCTACTGCCCCTATACCTTGCTGCTCCAGAACCTACACATACCAGTCCAAGCTTGTTGTCAATTTCCAGCCCCGCACAAATGCAAAAAAAAGAGTCAAATTGTGACCTTTCCTTGTCCAAAATACCCTGCCAATAACCTGTAAAACTCTGCTACAAAATAGTCCACAAATGCCAAATCACCCTGTCCAAAATATGCCCAAAGCAGTCAAAAAATTATGCATCAACAAAAGTAAAAAATAGTACATCAGAAGAATGGCAAGTAAGAAAACTTAGTAGCCAATAATCAATCCAAGCCATCCATTCAAATTAATCAATATCTCATTTTCCCTCTAAATTTCTAATATTCATGTCTATATAAAGAAGTTACAGAAACAGTAGAAAAGGGGGTTAGACGAATATTAAAGGAGTTCACATACAGAAATATCTGTATAAAAATACTCAAATTCAGAAATTTTATTTTAAACTCTCACCTCAACTCAACACAACCTGCAAAGTTCCCTCAGCAACCCAAACCCCACTCACCTCTGTTAAACTGCAAACCCTCAATACATTCACCAAAGCTGAAACACTCATAAACTCCCTCAAAACTGCTCACACAGAAGCACATAAGCGGAGGAGCAAATTGCAAACAACAACACAACATCATAGACACACAAATTCTAAGAAGTGTAGAAGAAGAACTGAGTAGCAGTGATAAGATGAAATTGTGATAGAAAGAAGAAAATCAAAATTTCGAATTCACGTACCTTTTCCTTCTCTTTCTTTTCATTTTTTGTTTATATTATTTTATGTGAATTTGTCACCCTTGTAACAATGTAACCAATGAATAAGTAACGATTAAATTGGGGTTGGGGTTTTAAGTGGGAATTGGGTTTTCTTGTTGTTTGATTTTGACTGTTTCCATGTTTTGATAATGAACTATGAACTGAAAGAGAGAGCGTGCGATGATGATTTGAAACAAAGGTTATTAGAATGTGAGAGAAGTGAGTTTTGAGAGAGAAGCAAAGAGAGCGCATATAGGGTGAGAGTTTAGAGAGGTTGAGAAACAGAGATAAGATCTGATAGAGATCGAAAAATTGAAGCATATTGAAATCAAGGGAGAATAGGTGAAAGATATGTGAGTGTGGAATCAGTCTTAGAGAGATGAGCGATTTCGAGGAGAAAGAGAAAGATGAATAGAGAGTGAAAGAGATGAGAGCATCATTGTTTTAGATTTGAAGAGAGAATGAGTTAAAGATTGGATATGAGAGTAGTTACACGGTTAAGAGAAAGAGAGTAAATCGAGACAAAGAGAGAAGAGGTTACTGATTGTGATTAATTTAGAATAAACATTAATTAATTGAGTGGACCTTTACAATGTATGATACAAGGGCTGCCTCTTAGAGCTTCTAGGGTTTTTAAAGCTTCAAATTTCGTTTGGACCCTATACCCAGGAAGCCCAATCCATTTTAATACAAGCCCAACTATATATATATATATATATATATATATATATATATATTGTTGCTTATTTAATCTGTTCCTCTTATCATAGCTTGGGCCTTTCATTTCCCACCTTGAGCCCAGCGAAAATACTTCCTACTACACACCTATATTCTACTTTACACCCCTTTGTTTTAATTTGTTTAGTTTAATTTTAATCTTCTTAACTTTATTTTTTGTTAATTAGTTTAATTTTGTTCTTTTAATTTTCTTAGCTTTATAATTTTCAATTAATAAGTTTAGCCTTAGAATCAAGTTAGTAACTTTGGAATTTATTTTATTATTTGTTTTAGTTTGACTAACATTTTTAGTTAGCTTTCTTAGTTACATTTCTTTTCTTTCATGTACGACTTTTCTTTGTCTCTTTAATTAAAATCTCATTGTCTTTTGTCATTAATTGTTTGTTTAGATTTATTTTCTTGTAGATCTTTGAGTGCTTATGCTTTGGTGTTCATCTTATTGTTTCTTGCTTGCTTAAAACTCCAAGGGAAAGAATCAAATTCATTGACTTCATGTCATCAGATATATATTTAATACGATAATGTGAAAACCCCTTTGTACTTTTTTTAAGTTTTATTAATCTAAATACAAATCCCTTCTAAACCCTAATTTTAAAAACTCACACCTCTTTTAAGCCAAAAACTTCAACACTAGGTCGTCGCATTTTCAAAATCTCATCCCACATTCATTTAGCAAGCATACCAATTTTAACTAAAAAAAAAGATATTTTAAAAGGTTCTGTTGTACCCCAAAATTTGCCCTCTCAATTCTCAAGGCTTTTCTTACAAAGATTTCAAGGTTCAAGCTTGAACAAGTGCATTGGGATTTTCCAATACCAAAATTAAAAGGAAACTGTCAAAAAGGGAGAAAACAAATAAAAATAACATTTTGACAAATTTGGAGGAAAACATGCCTCCTTCGATTCAGCACCCTTCGACTGACTCTAAGCCTCCTTCGAATGCAAGTTTAGGTACATCCTTCATTTGGATTGGAAACCTCCTTCGAATGCAACTTGGGTACATCCTTCGTTTGGATTTGAAACCTTCTTCGAATCCACTTGCACCAAGGGCCTGTTATAGACTTTGCCTCTCACAAGCTTCGTTTGAGCCAAGAGATATCTTCATACAAGATTCGAATAAGTTCTTGCTTCCCTTGAAGGAACACCCTTCGACTCAAAAGCCAGGAACTTCCCTTATGCTAAAAGGAAATGACTCTCTTTATGTTTGTTTCAATCCACATGCTTCGATTGGGAAACATGCTTCCTTCGAACACGAGCTTTCGACTGGGCGATATGTTTGCTTCAATCCAAGCTTCGACTGGGCATTAGCTTCCTTCGAGTAAGCTTGTTTCAACCATAAGCTTCGACTGAGGCAAAGGCTTCCTTCGAACAAGTTCTCTTCGATCTCACTCTTGCATTCGACACAAGACCAAATCTCGTTTTCCAGGCTATGTTGCTTCCAAATCTTTACATAATCAGAGGCTTGTACAAGGGTTTTAAACTTTGTATTTTAGATACTACTATTCTTGTTTAAAGGCTACATACTATTTCTTTTCATGGAGAGTACTTTAATCACAAAATCAGCTTTCAACCTGATTTTGGTCTGAGCACAAGCAAGGCAAGAAGCATAAGTCACATCTTCTGCACCCCAACTGCCAAGAGGCCCCCCACATGTACTTTCACGTTACATTATTTTATCATTTCTTTGCAAGGCTGGCTTTGGACAACATGTCCATTCTTTCTCTATAAATAGAGGAATTTTTTGCAAAGGCAGGGGAGGATCTTTGGACCAGAGGAACGAATCCCCCAAATTTTCTCAAACACAACAAAACTCTCAAGTTCATCAACACTTGAGAAATCAAAAACCCAGAATCCCAAACACTCAGCTCTTTCGATTCTGAAGAACAACCCACACATAGAAGTTTGTTAAAACTCAAAGACAACCTTTTGTGACAACTCTTCGAACCAAAACCAAACCCCCTGTGACTACTCTTCGAATTCCAGAAACATCCAGGTATCAGTTCAAGTTCGAATCCCACACACCAGCTTTGAGGTAAGTCTTTCTGACTTTAACTCTTTCACTTCAAACATCTTTATTGATTCATCTATTAAACCAACATGTAGTAATCATGGCATTCGATGTTAATCTTTTGTGTTTTCCTTTAAAGAACTCATATGTACAGTCCCCTAAAAATGTTGGAATACAAAATACACATGCTTCGACATAGACATGTTCAACACACACACACTTGCTTTGAATACACTGACCTGCAGGCCTAGACGAAAGACACTTCCCCACTGCTTTCAGTCTCCAGTCGAAGGAGGCAGAAAGGAAGATTTGCACCTTGCATTAGTTACAGGCCCAAACGAAAGGTGTGCACTCCATGATGACTCCTAAAGTCTGTCAAAAGAAATAGCAAGAAGGGTGAGTCGAAGGTTACTGGCTAACACTCCTGCAGTTGAAGGAAACAAAAAAAGGCAGATTCGAAAGGGGCCATGAAGATTTGAGTCGAAGGGTGCTACTGCCTGGGTCGAAGAGCCCATTTTCCTTTCTTTTATTTTGTTTTTTCCTTTACATTTTCTTGCCTTTCAATATGGTTGTAATAGTTTAGGATTTTTCTTTTCTGCATTTTTTATTACTCTTGTACAAATGCTAGTAATTAGGCGTGTATGGAAAGATAAAACCGACAAGTAGACAACCCCTAATCAAGACAAAATGCATGCAATCAAACACACTTTGCACACATGCACCCCTAGGGTAAATTCCCCTTGTTTCCTATCAGAAAATAGTCATGTCCCTCGAACATGGGCGTTTTAGCAAAAGACCCTCGATAAAAGATCGTAGTCCCTCGATGACCCTCGATGTTGCCTTCGGTAAACGATCTAGTCCCTAAAACGACATTTCTAAAACGTCCCATATGTTGCCTTCTATGACTATACAAATGTCCCAACGCCCGTCCCTTCACATCCAACGATGGGGCTTCTTACCAAATCAATGGTGAGATAGCCACATCTAAAGGAAGAGGAAAAACACATTTAAGACCTTTCGAGTAGGTAGATTCTCTCTCAGTTACTCGCTTGCTCACAACAAATTTTTTTTTACACCCACACTCTCATCTTTGAACTATTTTCGAAACAATCACTGTGTAGGCGTTCTTATAGAAACGAGAACCATTACGAATTTCCATTTTCAAAATACTTTCAAAAACACATATCACAAACACACTTTTGAACTATTTTTGAAACAAACACTTTGTAGGCATTCTTATAGAAACGAGAACCATTACGAAGTTCCATTTTCAAAAATACTTTCAAAAACACACACTACAAGAACATTCAAACAAAAGTAAGTGATCTAGCAAGTAACTAAGAGCCCATGGAAAACCATGGATGAAAAGGGTGCTAATACCTTCCCTTTTCATAATCTACCCACCGAACTCAAAAACATCTCTAAAGGTCTTTCCGGTGCTTTTTTACCTTTCCTTTTTGGATAAAAGAAAAGTCGGTGGTGACTCTTGCTAAACCGCAATATTCGCAAACACAGACGCAAAACCTCAAGTCAGTTCTCCCACTGCATCACAGAACTAGCGAATCTGCTGGGGATTCCTTAAAAGTGGGGTTACCTTAGGGTTAGATCACCTTTACTTGCTTACATTTTTTTGATTTGTTTGATTTACATTTTGGTTCCTTGTTTGGGTTTTTTTTAAATCCTACACCCGGATTTGGGGACACCTTTTAGGTAAGTAACAATAAACTGTATGGGAACTGTGCGGCGTATACCGACATGGTTGAAGCAGTAGCTACATTGTTGTGGCACTTTGGTTGGTACTGGTAACCCTTGAGTTGAATCAAGGAGAGTACCGGGCTGCCGTGTGGTGTCGTAATGCATCAACTGACTTTAGAACCTTACTTGACCAACTTGGCCATTAGGACGTAGTGAGATGACCGGTTTCGGTGTAGAGCTGAAAATTGGTTGATACTCGATGCTACACTCATTGAGACTTGACCCCTGAGTTTTGTTCGGTTGCGAGTCAATTGCTTATTGAACGAAGCTTGTGGGAAAGGTCAGTGATATTGAGATCCCTTAGAACCCGATTACTATTAACTAAGACAGATTTAGCCAACTAAATTTCAAGAGGGTACTTACCTAAAAACTCCATGCAAGCCTAAACCTAAGGACTTGTCTGCTTTGCGTCTACATGATTATTTGTATAAGTTTGTTTACTTCGCATCCTTGTGCATAACATCATAACATCATACCATAGCATTTTCAATAAACATTTCAAGGATCTCGAGGGTCTTTGATGCAGGTTCACAATGAACTAGATGTCTATCAAGGGGCAAGAGGATTTATTTTCCTCTGACCAAACGCTGTCAAATATCAAGTACAACAAAATTGAGTCAAGGGCTATGATCCACTTGAAATGGTGAGCTTGATTCTCGTGGAAGGACTTCCTTCAATACGAAGTTTTCCAATAAAAGCTGTTGATCAAAGTTCAACTGTTGGTGTAAGCCCTAGAGGCCAATACTTTTGGTACTTGTATCGAATTATTTATTAATAATAAAAGGCATTTCTTTATTATGTTTGCTTTCCAAAATAATAAAGTCCCTAGAATGGTTTATTGGTTTAATGAAATGTTAAGTGTGACTTAATCATGAGATCCCATTAAACATAAGAAACTATTCTTAAAGTATCCGTAGGGCAAGCCCCAAAGATGATTTCCCTCTACCTCATATCGACGTTAGGGTTGACAACACCGCTCAACATAAGGTCTTCTCCTTTATGGATGGTTTCTTCGGTTATAATCAGATTAAAATAGCTCCCGAAGACATGGAGAAGACAACCTTTGTTACTCAATAGGGTACCTTTTGCTACAAGGTCATGCCTTTTGGATTGAAGAATGCTGGGGCAACGTATCAGCGCACCATGGTCGCTTTGTTCCATGACATGATCCATCATGAGATTGAGGTATACGTTGACGATATGATTGCCAGGTCCCAGAATGAGGAAGAACATCTGGACCATCTTCAGAAGCTATTTGACAGGTTGAAGTTGTACAAGCTCAGGTTAAACCCGAACAAGTGCACCTTCGGGGTGAGAACTGGTAAGCTGTTGGGTTTCGTCATAAGCGATAAAGGTATTCAAGTGGATCCTGCAAAGGTGAAGGCTATACAGGAAATGCCAGCTCCTCGAACAGAAAAAGAAGTCATAGGCTCTCTGGGACGTCTGAACTACATTGCCCGATTCATCTCACACCTGACTTCTACTTGTGAGCCAATCTTCAAGCTACTGAAGAAAGATCAAGTGGTAAGATGGAATGATGAATGTCAGGCCGATTTTGAAAGGATCAAAGAATATCTCCAAGAGCCACCTATTCTGATGCCTCCAGTAGAAGGGAGACCTATGATATTATACTTTACAGTACTCGATAATTCAATGGGGTGCGTGCTGGGGCAGCATGACGAGTCTGGCCGAAAAGAGCATGCTATTTATTACCTTAGCAAAAAGTTCACCGACTGCGAGACCTGATACTCGTTGCTTGAGAAAATTTTTGTGCTTTGGCATGGGCTGCTCGCCGGCTGAGACAGTATATGCTGACTCACACTACTCTATTGATATCAAAGATGGACCCAATTAAGTATATCTTCGAAAAGCCTGCCTTATCTGGAAGAATAGCAAGATGGAAGATGATCTTGACTGGGTATGAAATCCAATACACGACCCCAAAGGAAATCAAGGGAAGTGTGTTAGCAGATCATTTGGCACATCAGGCAGTGGACGATTACCAGTCTATGAACTTTGAATTCCTGGATGAGAGCATCATGATAGTAAATGACTGCGAGACACCTGGACCGGATGAAGGACCTGAGGAAGGATCCCGATGGTCTATGTACTTTAATGGAGCTTCAAACTCTTTGGGAAATGGAATTGGCGCCATGATCATATCTTCTAAAGGATCTCATACTCCGTTCACCGCCCGATTATGTTTCAACTGCACCAACAATATGGCGGAGTATGAAGCATGCATTATGGGTCTTCGAGCAGCAATGGACCTAAGGATTAAGTTCTTAAGTGTATTCGGAGATTCCGCTCTCGTGATCTGTCAGATCAAAGGCGAGTGGGATACGAAACACCCAAATTTTATTCCTTACAAGGAGTATGTATTGACGTTGCTTCCACATTTCGAGGAGATAACCTTTGAACACTTCCTTAGAGAGGAGAATCAGTTAGCGGATGCGCTGGCTATGATTTATTCTATGTTCAAGGTTAATTGGGACAACAAAGCTCCTCGGATTACCATTGAAAGGTTGGACGAACCTGCACATTACTGTGATATTGAGACTGAAGAGGTAATGGATAAACCCTGGTTTTATGAGGTGAAGAGGTATCTTGAGGCTCAGGAATACCCCGAGGGTGCATCTGTTAATGATAAGAAGTTTCTGAGGAGGTTCGCGGCGAAGTTTTTCATTATCAATGGCATTCTTTACAAGCGCAACCATGATTCGACCTTATTGCGTTGTGTGGATAAGAACGAAGCAGAAAGGATCATGATGGAGTTACATGAAGGTACTTTTGGAACTCATTTCAGTGGACATACCATGGCAAAGAAAATCCTTTGGGCAGGATATTTTTGGTCCACAATGGAAGCCGACTGTTATCAGCATTCTCGGACCTGTCACAAGTGCCAAGTTTATGCTGATAAGGTGCACATACCTCCAGTTCCTCTGAACGTCTTGACAGCTCCTTGGCCTTTTGCAATGTGGGGTGTTGACATGATCGGCGAGATCAAACCTACAACATCCAATGGGAATCGTTTCATCCTGGTAGCAATTGATTACTTTACAAAGTGGGTTGAAGAGGCTTCCTTTGCTACTGTAACCAAGAACGTCGTAGCACGGTTTATTCGGCACAACCTGATCTGTCGATATGGGGTACCCGAGAGGATCATTACGGACAATGGTACAAATCTCAATAATAAGATGATCACTGAACTCTGCAAACAGTTCAAGATACAACATCACAACTCTTCTCCTTACCAACCGAAGATGAATGGGGATGTAGAAGCGGCTAATAAGAACATTAAGAAGATCGTGCAGAAGATGATGGTGACGTACAAATATTGGCACGAGATGTTAACATTTGCTCTTCATGGGTATCGTACCTCAGCGCGGACGTCAACAAGGGCAACACCCTATTCCTTGGTTTATGGCATGGAGGCCGTCTTGCCCATTGAAGTTCAGATACCCTCTCTTCGGATTATGAAGGATGCAGGTTTGAGCGAAGATGACTGGATTCAGACCCGGCTTGATCAGCTGAACTTAATAGACGAAAAGAGACTTACTGCTATTTGTCATGGTCAGACGTACCAAAAACGGATGATCACCACATTTAATAAGAAAGTTATACGACAAGAGTATCAAGTTAGGGACCTGGTAATCAAGCGCATTATCTTACCTCAAGGTGATCCCCAGGGAAAATGGACCCCTACTTACGAAGGGCCATTTGTGGTTAAGAACATTTTCTCAGGAGGAGCTATAATTCTGACCACCATGGATGGTGACGACCTTCGTCACCCCGTCAATGCAAACATAGTGAAAAGATACTATGCATAAACAAAGACCCGCTAGGTTGACTGGCCTAGGCAAAAATAAGGGCTTCCCGGCGAACCAAAAGGGTTTGGGCAAAAACAAGGGATATAAATAAAAAAAATCTGTACACCTGGCAAGTCGAAAACCTGAAAAGGCGGCTTGGGAAAAAAAGGGTATCCCGGTGGACTGAAAACCCAAAAGGGAGGTCTAGGCAAAAATTAGGGATCAAAGCGTAACACTATGTCTCATTGGATCACCTTGCAACCAGACTTCGGTATCGACTATCAAGCTCGGACGACACTAATCAATTTGATCTACCTTCAACCAAGTAGAAAAGTGATGAGATGCTCGAAGACATAAAGGCAATAGCAGAGTTGGAACCCAGTGGGATTATTCACATAGCTGTTTTGTTTAGTTTTTTCACAAACTATGTAAATTCTATTATTCGGCGGTGTTCTCTTACTAGGACGTCAGCCTCTTGTACAAAAACGCCTATTTACAGGCCAAACTCAAAATCAATACAATTCATTTTCAGATAAATTTCAAACTGTTTTTCCTTTATCTGTTTTGTTTTGCAAAGAACGTCCAATGTTCGTTTTTGATATATGCATTTGACACTAATTGCTGGTCATTAATATTTACATGCGAAACAAAAGACGATTACTTGTAATATCAGAAACAGGGTCAAATGAGATTTGTCCAAGCTTTACAGTTGCTCTGTCCACCAGATACAAAGGTAGATTCAGCCGAAGAATATCGATGAGATGCATTCACTCCCCGCAGAGTAAGAAAGGACAGTAATGTTAGCTCTCTCCAGCTGAGACTCATAACTCTGAACGAATCGGTAATAATCTCCCAAGCAGAGCTTATCTACCATCAGCACTGAAAAGTCTTATCATCCCCGGCGGAGTAAAAAAGATCCCTAGTGGAGTTTGAAATTTTTTCCCAACGCAGTCTGAAAAAGCTTCCCCAGTGGAGTTGGAGAATCATCCCCAGTAGACTCTGGAAGTTTGTCCCCAGTAGAGTCTAAAAGGTTATCCCCAGTGAAGTCGCAACTGAGAATCATCCCCAGCGGAGTTCATTCCTTTCACAAACAGGAATTCAATCCCCAACAGGATTTAGTATCATCAGCAACGGTAATTTATCCCAAGCAGAATTTATCGATGGAATCCTCTATAGAGCATCTCTTCCCCACAGAGTAATCTCCTCATCAATTTATTCCCCAACAGAGTTATCCTCTCCTGCAGGTTTATCCTCACAATCAACTTCATTTGTCATCCCCAGCGGAAACGAAGAATTCAACCATTTTCTCCAATAGCTATCCGGGATTTATTTTCCCCAGCTAAAAACATTACACTTCCATACATCATGACACATGCATATACGCATCATACAACACAATCTCATTTATGTTGAGAACATCATTGCTTGATACATATCATGCATTACATACAACTGACCTTTACCTTTCAGGAAGGATGCGGTTAAATTCTCAGCTATGAAGCTTTCCCCTAAGTCGAATTACTGACAAGTTCTTAAATCTGAACAGAGTTTTTCTCAGTTGAATTAGACAAGGTCCTAAATCTCGACAATTTTCGTCCATTGAAGTACGGGCAGGTTCCTAAATATCAACAGAGAAGTTTTCTCAGTTGAATTACGGGCGAGTTCTTAAATATCGATGAAGATGTTTCCCAAAGTCGAATTACTGACAAGTTCTTAAATTTCAAAAGAGTTTTCTCAGTATAATTATAGACAAGGTCCTAAATCTTGGCAAAGTTCCTCCGTCGAATTACAGACGAGTTCATAAATCTCCGCAGAGTTTTCTCTGTTGAATTACGGGCGAGTTCTTAAATCTCGACGAAGATGTTTCCCTCCAGTCGAATTACTCACAAGTTCTTAAAACTCAACATAGATGTTTTCTCAATTGAAGTACAGACAAGGTCCTAAATCTCGACAATTTTCCTCCATTGAAGTACGGGCAGGTTCCTAAATCTCAGCAGAGAAGTTTTCTCAGTTGAATTACGGGAAAGTTCTTAAATCTCGATGAAGATGTTTCCCAAAGTAGAATTACTGACAAGTTCTTAAAACTCAGAAGAGATGTTTTCTCAGTTGAAGTACAGACAAGGTCCTAAATATCGACGAAGTTCCTCCATTGAATTACAGACAGTTCCTAAATCTCAGCAGAGAAGTTTTCCCAGTTGAATTACGGGCGAGTTCTTAAATTTCGATGAACATGTTCCCCCCCAGTTGAATTATGGACAAGTTCTTAAAACTCAGCAGAGATGTTCTCTCAGTTGAAGTACAAGAAAGTTCCTAAATCTCAACAAAGATCAGACTTCCCCAGCGGAATCTTCCACAACAACAGGTATACAAGCTCTCGCTAAGGAATCTCTTATGCGATCGACACTCCTTCAAATGGCATATCTAAGCCCATCCTCCCATCGGCAATCTCCAAATGGAATCTGTAAGCCCATTCCCGACATCACAAGGCTGATTACCACTTCATGTGAGTGCAAAATTCTGGGCACTCTAGTGTTCAATCATCTTCCACCTTCGGATCACGAAAGGCATGAAAACCAATCTACATCCTCATGTTTAAGATGATTGAACAGGGTAAGCTGTTGTACCCCAAAATTTTCCCTCCCATATTTCTCAAAACATTGCAAGAAAAATCTCCAAGTTGCTCAAGGTTGCTCAGGAGTTGGTCAGACAAGCTCTCTCCTAAGGCAGTCTATCCCAAATTAGGGTTTTATGTTGCATCAAGATCCTTGAGTCCAAATGAATTCAAGTGCTACCCAATGTCCTAATATGTTCTCAAGGTCATCCATGTCAAATTTCAAGCCTTGCAGAAGAAGTTTGCTCAATCAATTGCTCAAAAGATCCAAAAATCGACTGTGCTAAGGCAAAAGTCAACTGTGACCTACAAACAGTCAAACTTCAAGATTTTTTATCAACATTCTAATTTTGAAGGATATTTCATCATTTGATCAAGGGTTGATCAAGATTCATCAAGCATTGCTCAAAATTCATCAAGATTCAAAAGTTGCTAAATTAGGGTTTAGTAGGAAAAGTCAACTCAACTTTGACCAAGCATAACTTTCTCATACTTTATGATAAATGACCCATACAAAGCTCATTTTGAATAGGATGAAATTACCTACAATATATATTCATATCCCAAGATCAAAAAATGCACTCACAAAAAGTTATGAATTTTGACATTATAAGTCATTTTTGAAAGTCAACAAAAACACCTTTTTTGTCAAAGCTTATAACTTGAGCATGGATTATCAAAATGATATGAGACCAATAGGGTTGGGTATAGGATATCTCAAGCTTTATAAAAAGGCCAAGAACACCTCCAAAAGTTCAAAATTGAAGAAGTTATGCATTGTTGAAGTTGGACATTTTTGCAAAATTGCCAAAAGTCAACTATCCCAAAAACATCAAAATTTGCCAAATGGGACCATTCTTTTTCACTTGTTTTGAGTTTGCCTTGTAGCCCACGTGCTCCAGCATTGTCCATGTGTCCATATCACATTTTTATTATTTAATTTGATTTTTATTTGAATTAATTCATTTTAAATCAAATAAAATCACATAAAATCTAAAGCATTGATAACACATGATTTTTTGGTTGTTTCAGGTTCCAACTACAGCTAGTATGGCAATTAAATTCATATCAAGGTCTTTATGCACGAGAAAATGTGATTTGGATCAAATTTGGAAAGGTTGTAAATGGAGATCAAATCAAATATCAAAGCCTTAATAGAGGAAGATTTGGATAGCCAATTGAGACCTAATGCATTAAGTAATACATAAAGGTCATGTGCAGACCAAAACAAGGGTTAGAGATCAAGTGAGGAGGCGGAACCAACTTTGCAAAAATCACAAAAAAGCTTGAGATCGAAATCAAGGTTGGAGACATTTTCAAGAGTTGAGACGTATCCCAATCTCTTCCTGGCAACGCTCACAAGCTAACCCAATCCAAACCAGGCGTTTCCATACCTCCTAGTGCACTGTAAGTCCTTCGTAACATAACTACATTCTTGATTTCAATTCGCATTATTCTAGCATCCATTGAGTGAAATAATTGCATATTTGTGATCACAATAAAATTTGCAAGCTTTTGGTATTAACGAATTTCATTTATCTGATCTGTAACAAGAACCACCATAGTTAGTGTTTCTTGGATTGTTTTTGGGAGTTTTCGTTTCAGGTAAAATTGAGCTACATGATGGACATGGTTGCGTCCAGGGGGTTGAGACGAACTCAACCCTATTAGAAATTATTTTCAAAGCCTGAGGAGGATTTTGGAATGATGCTGCGTTTTTAGTTGCGGATAAAATCCGCAGGTAAATTTACAGGATTTTTGAGGAAGAGGATGATGCATTGTCACCCTCCTGTTGGTTTGTTTGAAATTCACGCCAAATTCCACTAACGCATTTGTTTGTTTTATATTATTGTCATGTTGTATTTTGTTAACAACAAAGCAGCGTAGCCCAGCTGGTCACCATGTGCACATTCAAGGCATTAGTGGCTGGAGGTCAGGGGTTCGATCCCTGCCTCCAGCAATTTGCATTTTTTCAATATTTTTCAGGAAATTATGTGCACGCTTAGGCTTCATGTTTACCATACTCCCTCACCATCAAAGCGCCAGATGGCCAGATCTGGTGGTCAAGATTCAAGGGTACACCATGAGCCAGGTCAACACGCGTGTACTGGATCAGAAAAAGTCAATTGGGTCAGCTTCTAATGGGCCTACAAAATTGCTTTCAGCACCCTCCAAATCTCATGCCCATTCTTTACTTCCTCTCATACTTTTTTTATTTTATTTAATTTTGTTTAATTAATTACTAACCATTAATTAATTTTTCTTTTTATTAAAAAAATCACAAAAATATCATTTTGTCCAATTAAAATTTAGAACTTTATTTTCCTTTAATAAATTTTAATTAATTAATTAGGTTTTTTAATTAGGAAACTTTAATTTATTTTTTTTAAATATTTAAAATTAATTAGAATTAATTAGGTTTTAACTACTAATTTAATTATTTTAATTTCTTTCTTAAAATATCAAAAACTCCAAAAATATACCATTAATTATTTTTTAATTAATTTATAATTAATTTAGTATTTAATTTTAGGATTAATTTCTTTTCTTAAAATAAAAACAACAAAAAAACATTTTCTTTTAAAAGGGTCAAAACCCTAATTGTGCACCCGATTTAATTTCGCGTCGCGATTTACTTTTTTAATCCATATTTATGTATCTGTTTCCGGTATGTAATAGATAATTAGGAAATTTTTATTTAATTACCGCTTTATTTTATTTTCATAGGGTTGTTTTTGGCGATGTAAATATCCGACGCCTTGTAATTTAATTTCTGCATTTTAATTCCGCAAATTATAACTGTTAGATGTTTGATAATAGGGTTTGCATGACAAGACTAAATGCTTAATCTTAAAATCAAATTAGATCACCCTTAACATGTACAAAGATAAAAATAACTGAAAACGACACACTCGCACATGCGCACTCTTAGGGTACACTCCACTTGGTTGCCTTCGTACATGGTCATTGAGTATAGGTCACTTTAGAGGTCGCCCTCTTGTCTAAAAGATCATAGTCGCCTAGAAACGGTTGCCTCAGATATTGTTGCCTCAAACAAATGATCTAAGACATTAGGGTTACCGCTAAGACGTCCTAACATTGCTTTAGTGACCGTAAGTCCCTCATTCGAATTGACCCTCAAACTCCAACAACGGTGCTACCTACTCATTAATAGTGGGATATCATTGTCTAAAGGAAATTAACATAGAAAGATTCCTTTTTTCGAGTAGGTAGATAGTTCTTAGATACTTGCTCTTTCAAAACAAAACTCTTGTCACTTACACTTTTCGAACAAAGTTTTCAAAACACTTCATTACACTCTTGAGGACAAAAGAAAGAGTTAAATCGAAGTTTCAAACAAAAAACTTTTTTCAAACCCACAAGCACAAAGAAAACAATTTTGAAAACAAATAAGCAAGTACCTAAGAGCCCGTAGATAACTACGGATAGAAAGGGTGCTAATACCTTCCCTTTCTATAATCTACCCCCCGAACCCGAGAAATATCTCGAAAAAGGAATTTTTTTGTACTTTTTTTGCATTCCTTGTTGGATAAAATAAAAGTCGGTACGACTCTTGCTTACCGCGACATTTTGCGAAAACAAACGCAAAATGCAAACCAGCATACCAAAAAATAGTCAGTTCTTCCCACCGTATCACAATAGCCTACAACTTGGTTTTAGCCAATCAATACATGTAGCACAACAAAGTTCATTACTACCTACAACTTCCCAACTAACAACAACATCATCACAACAACTTAATAATTGTCCCTGCTAAGAATTTTGACCTTGTCATCTATTAATCCTACCTGCTACATATGCTAAGCTACCATTTGTTTACTTCGGTAATGTTGTACCCCAAAATTTTCCCTCCCATTATTTTTATTCAAGATACTATCCTAGTTCTTCTCGAATACTCAATTTGGCTCAGAAGTTGATCAAACAGATTCTCTTCCTAAGCAGTAAGTCAACAATTAGGGTTTGGCGTTTCTCAAAGAAAATTGATTCTTAAAGGTTTCAAATGGTCTTCATAGATCTTCATGTCTCCTCAAGGATGTTCATGTCGAGTTTCAAACCTCGCATTGCATGTTTTCCCAGTCAATGGTTCAGACGACTGAAAATGACTCCATTAACCCAAAAGTTGACCTTTTGCGAGACCAGGTTCAAGTGACTGTAACTTCTTCATTATTCGATATTTTTGAGCGGTTTTTCTTGCGTATGACTCTCCCCGATGTTATCTCCAATTTATCTTCATAAATTAAGAGCTGATTACGTGTAGAAAATCACCAAAATTCGAATACGTTAGAAGTCGCTTCATGGATTTTGACCTAATCTTAAATAAATGTCGCCTGATTTCTAAGAATTGTGATTTCCTCAAATTACAAGATCTTGAGACGATTATTTCTGCATATGGTCATAAATGATGTCGCTCACGAGTTTATCTTCAAAGATCCAAAATAATTTGTGTTTGGAAGACTTTGAAAGTTATCGAATCATCGCAAGTCATTTTGTTTGATTTCAAATGTTCTCAACCACAGTTTTTTTGAAATAGTTAATCCTACAAGATTGATGATTGTTCTTAAAAGCATGTTGGTTTGTCAATGAAATTCCATTTTTATCGAGCATAGCGTGCGAGTTCATTTTGAATGCAAATTTGGTTTGGACAGGAGTTTAAGATTAAGACTGTCATTTAGATGACCATGGCTTTGGGTTTGAGTTAACCAAGATAGAATTGAATTCTTAAACATTTATTTTGTTTAGAAATTTGATTGGAGTACAAGGCGCATTGGTTATTTGATCGTTTTGTGAATTGCTTGAAGTTCAAGTTACCAAACCAAGATATTTTATTCAAAGCATTCAATTGAGAATTGCAAAGCTTAATAAATTCAGGATTGGTACGACAAATTTCATCATTCACAAATTTATTCAAAGTCTTGTGTTCATTACGTAACAAATGAAATAAAATTACACATTTTTGCTTTATTTACAAAGAATCACAATGTTTTCTTTGACTACAAAGAGAGAAGTTTATTTTGTTTCTTCAAGTCTCTATTACTTCATTTTCAAGTAATCCTCGCTTGCCATCCACACCTCATGTTCATGAAACAAAGAAGAGAAAGTTAGCAATTCAAGCAAAATGATGTTTAAAGAAGAGAAAAAGAATTCATCATTAGGGTTTGTATGTGGAATCAAATTTAAAGTTTTTTTTTAATCATAGTCCATCTTCTCCTATTTTTCAAATCACAAGGTTTGGGCCATGGTTCAAAAAAAGGGAAAAGAATATTTGCAAACACTTTACTACAAAAATAGCATAAGGCCCAAAACTGCCAAAATATGCAAGCTGCTACAGAAAACAGGCTGTAATGCAAAACCGACAAACAGAGCAAGCATAGAAACATCAGCTAATGTAACAGCAACAACAGGTTGCTATACAAGCAGCACATGGTAAAAAAAAGTCCAGCAAGCAACACAAGCAAGCAAAACAAAGGCAGGATGCTGAAAAATATAGCATGCAAGTCAAAGCTGCCAAAGCTGCCAAGGCAAGGCTGTCCAAAGCATGCAACAAATAGGACAGTGGATCAAACAAACAACAAAATACGAACTGAACAGCATGCCAAGCCTGTAACATAAAGCAAGCAATAGGCAGCAGATAAAAACAAGCAAAATGGCCAAAATTGTCAAGCAACAGCAAAATAGTAAGTAGTATTTCATTCAAAAAATAGCAAGCCTGCTCAACAAACAAGCACATCATCATTTTCCTAAAATCATACAAACCCTTCAGAAATATTTAAGTAAAAGAAAAGTGGCTTTACATCATCATTGAAAAAGAAAGAGGAAAAGAGATAGGTTTAGAGAGATATCACCTAAACCAAAACTACCCATAAAACTGTCAAAGGCAGCCTGCACAACCTGTTGCATTTTCTGTCCAAACAGTCCAAGTACAAGAGTCCACAGGCTGCTATACCTCAGTCCAAAACCTGCACAAATTTGCACCAAAATAGACATGCCTTAAACTGCACTCAAAAGGCAGCAAGTCAGCATTCCAAAACAGTCCAAAATTCTGCACCCAAAGGGCACAAGGTCAGTTAACCAAAAGTGTTCAAAATTATCTGGTTTTCCCCCAAAACACAATGGGACTGTATAAAAAAGAGATATCCAGCATAAGCAGAGGGGGCGAAGACAATACAAAATTAGAAAATCAACCATTCACCTTAAAAACCATTGTTTCAATATACACTCACGATCACTTTCTTGAAACTGCATCAGACCCCTTAACCCCTTTACCAACCGAAACTACAACAGTTCCAACAAACATCACCCACCAATATTCCACTTCTCATAAAACCCCTATCATTCAATTTTCACTCAAATTATTGCTTACACACCAGAAGTTATATTCAAAGGAGGAAGGATTAAAGAACATCTCATCACCTTTGGTTTGCTATTTTTTCACCTGTGTCAGCTTTGAGGTAAGTCACTTTGCATATGCCATTTACTGGTTCATCTTATTCCTTGTGCTATATCTATTTGAGACCTTTGTGCTATGATTTTTTCTTGTTAACATACTTCTGTCTAGGCCGCACCATCTTTAAAACGGTTTGATCCTGCAAAAAAATAATTGATAACCACATATGCTTAGATAAAATTATTAAAACCCCAAAAATGGGTGAATATGTTTCTTTTCCTAAGAAGATCAAGTTTCTGTCATAAAATTAGGATATATGTTGAATAGATTGAGCCATAAGCTCGACACATACCCAAGAACCCCTCACTTCTGTCTATAACCTTCATCTTCGAAGGGGACCGAAATCTCTGGAACAAAGAACCCTGTGCAGCAGCTTTACGAGTTCCAAACCCTTCACCAAAAGTATGATTGAAGCTCCAAATTTAGTTCGGCTCAACCTCTAAGCAGCACTACGGTCAAACCACAAACCAATAAATAACATTAAAATTAGAACACGCTTAGAGCCATCAACAGTGACAAATAACAACATAAATCATAGACAAAATAGAAATAGACCACAGAGAAAAGAACGAACATAATAACATGGAGAGGCTAATCCAAAAAGTTTAGATTTGAAGAAGAAATAACTCAGAGATTCATTGGAAGAAAGAAGCAGAAATCTCGTTCGTACCTGAGGTTAAGTCCTTTGGGGGATCCGATTCCCCACTGTGTTGACCTTTTTTTTCCCGTTAATTTTCTTCGATATCCTTGCTCATCAAACTTTACTGCAACTGCTTCATACTTTATTATGTGATTTCTTCAAGTTCTTATATTTAGGGTTTGAATTGGGACTTGTTTCAATTAGAGAACAAAAGCGATTTAAGTGTGAGAAAGATGAATAGAGAGAGGTTGGAAACCAGTAAAATAATTTTTTTGGGATGGAGAATTGTTTTGTTCTTGAGCGTGAGGACATAAGAGAAACCTTTGTTTTGGTTTTTTGATGTTTCTCGTAAAAAAACATACCCAGCGGCGCCTATTCCCCCACAATTAGGGTTTTCTTTTCAAAAAAACTTGTTTCCCCTCTAGATTGGATTCTAATCCAGTCCAACCCGATCCAACCCAATAACAACTTATTTTAGTTTGTCTAGTTTTTGTTTGGATGGCATTTGAGCCTTACCTCCATTTTCACAATGCAAGCCCGTTCAAATTGTTACTCTTCCCCTCCAATTTCTTGTCTCACACCTTTCTTTTGTTAAATAATTTAGTTTAGTTTTAAATTAATAGTTTTAGAATGAATTAGGTCAGATGTGATTTAGAAATTTTTATAATTAATTTAGTTTACATATAAAATAATTTAGATATAATTTAGTTGTTGTTAAAATTAGATTTAATTTTCCGCAAATCTTAGAATTTTTATAATCTTAATTTTTAATTTTTGTTTAGAATTAATTTAGTTTAGGACTTTGTGAATAACTTTATTTATTAGCACTGGTTAGTTAACATTCTTTTTAATTTTTTAATTTCTTCATAATATAAAAAAAAACCCAAAATATATACATATGATTTAATTTCTTTTAGTGAATCATTTTATTTTTTAGAATAGGTTTTATTTTCTCTTCAAAATTTCTCACAAACAAAAATACCAAGAATTTTATTATCATATTTTTACTTTGCTAATTTATTTTATTTTATAGATTTCTTTAGTTTAATTAACTGTTTATTCAATTGGATTGTATTGCTTGTTTAATTAGACTTTTAATCGCATTGTCGATTCGATCCATCCCCATTTGTAAATTTGTACTCTCCATTCCCGAAAGCTATGTAATAGCGTAGAATTTTAATTTCCAGAATTCACTACTTTCTATATACAGTATAGTAAATAGGCGTGCATGGTAAGATTCAAAATCAATTGCTAGATAACCTAATCAAAGAGCAACTTAACTTGAATCAAACACACTTTTTCACACGCGCACCTCTAGGGTAACCTCACTCGTTGCTTCGGAAACACAGTCATGTCCCTTGAATATCGGACGCTTTAGCAAAGACCCTTCGATAAAGAAGATCGTAGTCCCTTGATGTCCCTCGATGTTGCCCTCGGTAAAACGATCTAGTCCCTCACGAGTTGCCTTCTATGACTGTACGATTGACCCATGCCTGTACCTTCACATCTAACGAAGGGGCTCCTTACCAAATCAATGGTAAGATAGCAACATCTAAAGGAGGAAAAGAACATTTAAGACCTTTCGAATAGGTAGATTCTCTCTTAGTTGCTCGCTTGCCCACAACCAAACATTTCACACCAACACTTTCATATTATAACCTTTTTTTCAAAAGACAAAAGCTTTTTGTATACGTTCTTATAGAGACGAGAACCATTACAAAAACATCTTCCCAAGGACATTTTCAAAAACACATTCCACAAACACTTATTTGAACTATTTTTCGAAACAACACTTTGTACGCGTTCTTATAGAGACGAGAACCATTACAAAGACGTTTTCAAAATACTTTCAAAACCCACACCACAAGCACATTCAAACAAAAGCAAGTGATCTAGCAAGTAACTAAGGGCCCGTGGAAAACCAAGGATGAAAAGGGTTGTAACACCTTCCCTTTTCATAATCTACCCCCCGAACCCGAGAAGTAATCTCGAAAGGTCTTTCCTGTGCTTTTTTACCTTTCCTTTTGGATAAAAGAAAACTCTATGGCAACTCTTGCTAACCGCACAATTGCTATCAAATGCAAAACGACCCGAGTCAGTGTTTACCGTGGTTTTTGGTAAACAACTGCTGATCCTTCAAAAAGGAAAGTTCTTTTTGGTTACTCACGGGATCGATCAGATTGATCCCAGAACATATGCTAATTTTTTATGTAAGACAAGTAATCAGGAAGAACGCATGTTCGACTAGAGAAAAGACACTTGAAGATTTTGGAAAAGTAGACAGAAATATAGAAATGCAGGTAAAGATGCAAGAAATATAACTTTGCAAGATAAGCTTAAAGCAATGTAAAAGACTTTCATTAATAAAAAGAGGTGTTTCCAACATACATTTCTCAGTTTTATCCTTTCTCACACAGCGGTTACTTGGACAATATCTGAGTGACTAGTACAATAGGTTGAACACCCTTAAAAACTACACAGGTTTCCTAATTTATACTAAAAACTAAGTAACCGTCGAGGGATGTCTCTGCGCTAAGATGAAGACAAGTGTCTTCTGCATGTCCCTCGACCTCTAGCTTCCAGCCACGTTGCTTCTTCTTAGCCTCTAGCGAAACTGTCTTTCCCTCCAATAATTCAAATTCAAATGTCCCTCGTATCATGTATCAAAGCGAGGGTATTTTCGCTCAATCGAAAGGTCATAAGACCTCTTCAGTCGAAAACCCTGAAGGTGAGCCCTGGTCGAAGGCTCAAATACAACTTAGATTTTTTTCCTAAGTTATTTCATATGTCGAAACATTCTTCTTGGCTTGGTTTATTCCAGTTTTTTGGTCTAAGAGGCCAAATATAGTAAGTGTAGAATTTGAGAGCCAACAAATTTCCCCCCAAGAATTTCTATTTCGACGCCCAAAGAAATAGCCATTCTTTGATCTTTCCATTCGACACCTGTCTTTCTAGTTGTCCATAAGGTCCTGACGTGTGCTTTTCGTCTTCCAACAGCTGCTGCTTTCGAAAAAACCGTCATTACTCTTTCTCCAAGATGTCTTTTCTAACTGCCATTACCACACTTGCCATGATGACCATATTCCTAGAACCTAGGCAAGCATTTCAAAACGTTTCCCAACGTCTGCACGGTAACTGCTTCATACTTTGCCACGTGCCCCACTATCTTCATAGCATTAAATGGCCTTGACGAGACATATCCCTTTCTGAAGGCTATAAATACTTCTGAGCCTTTTCATTTGGAACTTTCACCACTCCAAGCATTTCCAAATCTCCTACTTTCAAACACCTTGTATTGTCAACCTCGTTTTCTCCAAATCTGCAACAATGGCTTTCCTTTCCAATGCACCAAATAATCCCCAACCTAAAAATGCTGATGATATCCAAAACTCACCAGAGATCTTTTCTACTAACCCTTCTCCTTCCTCGATTGATGGGCTTCGGTACGTTGCTGAACCCATGACGAGGGAGTGGCGAGAAGCATATGATTCCCAGCTCCTCATTCCCATTAGGTACTCTGAAGACATATATGCTATGTCTGGTCCTTTGTCTACGTGCGTCGAGAATCCCACGAAGAATCGCACCTTCTTCCCTACTCACCCAAGACTCAGGCCTATAGGCTGCACGAAGAAGCCTAGGGATGACCCTGAAGACGCTACTCCAGCCAATCAGCAGCATGCTCAGACCACAGAGGATATTAACCTTCAATTAATGAACAAAGGGAACAAAATCTTTTGATCATGCCCTAACTTCTCCTCAGAGTATTTAGATTGGTTGAATAAGATGGAGAAGGCGCAAACTTCCATCTGGAAGGAAATGGGAATTTATGATTTGGTGATGCTGTCGAAGACAGGATTGTCTTACTGTCCCCTCATGTTGGTATCTTCACTGAATTTCTGGGATAGTGCACATTTTACCTTTCATCTTCCCTGTGGGATGATGACCCCCACCCTATTCGATATAGCCGCAATTACCGGTTGTGATACGGTGGGAGAACTGACTTGAGGTTTTGCGTTTGTATTCGCAAATGTTTCGGTTTAGCAAGAGTCACCACCGACTTTTTATTTTATCCTAAGGAAAGGTCAAAAAGCACAGGAAAGACCTTTGAGATGTTTTCTTGGGTCCGGGGAGTAGATTATGAAAAGGGAAGGTGCAAGCACCCTTTTCATCAATGGTTATCCATGGGCTCTTAGTTACTTGTTTAGATCACTTGCTTTGATTTTCAATTGTTTGAAATGGTGCTTTGTGTGTGGTTTTGAAAGATGTTTTGAAAAGAGGCCATCGTGGTGGCAACCTTTGTAATGATTCTTGTTTGAATGTATACAAAGGTGTTTTTGTATTTTGAAAAGATTTCAATGTTTGAAAGTTTGTTTTGGGAAATGTTTTGAAATTGTGTTGTGAAGTGTGTGTGAAAATAACAAGGATGTTTTTGCAAGCTTTGATCAAGTAACTAAGAGCTATCTACCCTATTTTACTCAAAGATCTTTCTTATGTTTTTAACCCTTTTAACAGTGTTGTTTCACCATTGTATTTGGTGAACAACCTTGTGTTAGGATGTTAAACGGGACAGGCGCGGGTCATCGTATAAACCATGATAGCAATTGTGCTAAGTATTTTTGGCAATTTTCTTGAGGGATTTGATCATTTTTGTTTAGGCAACCAAGATAGTGTCATCGATGGCCCATTTTTGAAGGCAACAAGTGGATTGTAACCCTAGGGGTGTAAATGTGCATTGTGTTTGATTTTCATGCATTTTTGTCTTTGATTAGGTCAAGCTATTTGTTGATTTTGATTTTGCATACAAACCCTAATTCTCTAATCATGGCATAATTGAAAGCGTAAAGTGCGAGAATTTAAATTCTAAGCTATTACAACATGATTATGGGGATGGGGGTACAATTTTGAATAGTGGGTATTTGACAAGAAATATAAACCCTAATTTACTATTACATCCAAATTGAATTACAATGCATAAATACTTAAATAGGCAATATTTAATTAAACAAAATAAATAAATATTAAATAAAATGTATTATGCAAAAAGAATTTTCATTTGTTTATGTATGCACAAGTATTTTTGATGTAAAAAAGTATATAAAAAAAAGATTAATTTTATTTGTTAAAGGGGTAAACCCTAATTTCTTTAAGAAAATAAATATTATATATTATTTATATACAAAAAATATATTAATATGTACAAAAATGAAATATACTTAAAAAAAGTGTTTTTTAGTATAAATAATAATAAAAATAAAAATGTAATATTTTTTGTATTTTTATTCTAAGTATTTAATAAAATAAAAGTATATATGTATATATGTATATATATTAAATATGTATAATATAAAATAAAATATGTACAAAAATAAATTATACTTTAAATAATATTTTCAGTGTGATAAAAATAAGAAATAAAAATAAAAGTATCATTTACATTATTTTCATGTTTTTAAATAAAATATAAAAGTATTTAAAAGCCTTTAATGTTAGAAAAATCAAAATAAAATGCCAAATAAATGTAAAAAATTATGAAAATATTTTTTAAGCATTTTTTATGTTTGGAAATAATATAACAAAGTCAGAAAAGAAAACAAAAATTCAAAAATGCAAAAATATAAGAAATTGGGTCAGGGGGTGTGAAACTAAAAAGAGGGGTGTTATAAGCAAGCCAGGCCAAGCCCAGCCCACCACTTCATCTTTTTCCTCCAGACTTTGTACAACGCGCGCGCGCCTGGTTCAAAATGGATATCCTGCATACGAGCTCCATTGCAAAAACACATAACACATAACTTGTAGAGAATTTCAATACGATTCTAACCATATAAATAACTAGTCCTAACTCTCAAAGACCAGAGAGAATTTCTCTGGCCCTAAAATCTGACCTAGTTTTTACAGCATGTTCATGGATGAAATTCTCCTAACACACATAATATAAATAAAAACTGAGCATATGTACAGCTTCATGGCATTGAATACTACATTTTTCATTCACAAACCTAAGGCTAAATGTTCCTAAATAGAGAGATAGAAAGTGATGAAAAACCTGTTTCAGTTGGATTCGTGTAGGGAAATGCAGTGCTTCTCAACAAGTTTTGAGGTGTCTAGTAGCTTGCCTGAACTTTACTTGATCTTTTCCAATAGCTAGCTTGCCTTGAATGTCCCTGAATCAGCCTCTAGGACTCAACCTGCACAAGCTTGAAATGAAAATGGTGGACACTGTAAATGGAGTTACAATTGGAAATTGAGGTTTGGGTTTGCTTGAGTGAGTTGAATGGAAGGTGTTTGAAGCAAAAAGGAGCAAAACGCATGAGCCAAATGAGCTGGAGCGCTCAAGTTGCAGCACCTGCCCTATTTTGCCAAAGAAGAGTAATTTCTGGATATGGGAGGTTTTGAGGCTCAAGTATTCGTGTTTTTGGCTCAAAGGGTTGTGTGAAAGTTGTTTGTAATGTTTGTGTAAGCTAACAATGGCTGGTTTTCAAGTTGGGAGGATTTTGCAAGTTTTCTTCTTTTTGAAGCAAGAATGTCTAACTCCTCAATACAGGCCTGTACAAGCCATCTAATAGGCTGCATACAATCCTCTTGGTTGCTGGAATTTTTGGATTTCATTTGGCTTCTGAGATCTTGGCCCTATGCTTCAAAGATCATGTTTTGACATAAAGCATACCTTTTCCAAAATAGAAATGTACCTTTTTCTAATTAAGGCTTAGTTTTGTGTGCAATGTCCAAATGGCCAAGATAATGCATTAGCTCAGTGGATTTGAATTCAATTAAGGAGTGTAAAATGGTTTAGAGGCCTGCAAGCTAGTACAAAGCATGCTGGTTTGAAAATGCCACTTGAGTGAACATGTATTTGCCATGGATACAAAGTGAGTTTTTGCCAACTTCAAGCATTCAATTCTCCCTAAACACAAATGTGTTTGAGGAGTTCTTGGACAATTTGGAAATCTTGAAACATGCTCTATAATCCATCTTTGAAATGCAACTTGATACTCCAAGTGGAACTATGTGAAAAATGTCCAAGAAGATGGGTCAAAATCCTGCCTAAACTAGGGCAAAATTTCTCTAAGTTAAAAGTTTTAGGGACCCTTGTTCCAAAAATCATAACTTGAGATCCAAGCTTCTTTTGAGAAAACTTTGTGAATAAAAGTTGTACACTTTGTGGAGGACTACAACTTTCATGTTGTAAGCTTTGTTTGAATCCATTTGCATCTTGGTGAAAATGTGGGACAAAGTTAGGAAAAATTAAGAAAATTTCATAACTTAGAAAAAATTCTAAGTTATGAAATTTTTACAATTTCAAACCCTAATTTGCAATTTTTGGTTTCTTGGTGAAAAAGTTTCATAATTTGACACATCTTGATGAAAAATGACCCTTGGCACTTGATTTTGACCAAAATGTCAAAGTTTGACTTTTCAGTGTACAGTCAAATTTTGATCAGTTGACTGAAAAATTCATCTGTCAATCCCATGCAATTGAGATCTTTTGAACTTGTTGAATAGGTCAAGATGATGTCATTGAGTCCTTGAGTCCATGGTTGAGCTTAATTTGTCATTGGCTAGGTCAAACAGTCAAAAATTGCCTTTGTACAGTCAAAACCCTAAAAATGACCATTTTGCCCTTTTGGTGATCTGATCAAATTTCTTATGGAATTGTGGTAAAAACTTGATAAAATGGTTCATATGAGTTCATAATGTTGATTTGGGTCAAAATTCATGAGGTTTGACTGTAAATTGGCCACAGTTGACTTTTCCCCCAATATAGTTGATTTCTAGGTCAACTGTCCAATTGACTGGGCAAAAATTTGATTCAAGCCTTGAAACTTGGTATGGGCAAACTTATGAGTCCAACATGAAGTATGAAAGTCACTTTGGGCATTGAAGGTCCAAAAATCCCTGTGCAAACTTAAACCCTAATTTAGGTCAACAATGCAAGGAGGTGTCTTGAGCAGGGCAAACCCTAGCTTGGTCTTGAGTTCCAAGAGCCTTATGGTGAGGAATGTTGATAAAATGAGAGGAAAAATTTTGGGGTACAATAGTTTCCCTTGTTCAATCTTCTTGAACCTGAAGAGTTAGATTGGCAAGTTTGCCTTTCGTGACTCGAAGGTAAAAGAGGATTGGACACTAGAGTGCCCGTAAATTTGCACTCGTCAAAATGTAGCTGAGGGAATGGGCTTAAAGATTCAATTTGGAGATGGTAGAATCTTGTTGGAGATGGGCTTAAAGATGCCATCCAAGATTGTTGAAAATCAGTAGAATGAACATCAGAATGGTATCCGTATTTGGAACGTATCTGAGTTGTATCTGGAGATTGGGTTTGTATGAGCAAGGGAATGATGTCTGTGTCTAGAGCGTATCTGAGCTGTAACTGTATTTGATTCTTGAATGAATATCAGAATTATTGCAGTGTCTGGAGTGTATATGTATTCTGAATGGGTAACAGAGAAACATCTATGTATGGAGCATCTATGTGCTGGAGATAAATTCTGAATGAGTGACATAATGGCAACCGTATCTGGAGCATATCTGGACTGTATCTGAAGTTGAGATTTGTATGAGTAGAAGAATGACTTCCGTGTTTGGAGTGTATTTGAACTTGAAGTTAATAGTTGAATCTCAATGAGAAATAGAATGGCCACCGTGTCTGGAGCGTATCTAGTCTATATCTGATTGCTGAAGTCTGAATGGGTAATAGAATGACCGTCGTGTCTGGGGTGTATCCACACTGTATCTTGACTTGAAATTATGAATGAGTAATAGAATGACCGCCGTGTCTGGGGGTGTATCCATATTGTATCTGAAATCTCTGAATAGTTGTTAACGATAGCCTTTTGATCTTATCCTGAAAAGGGTAGAATGTTAGCTAAAGCACAAGGTTATGTTGCGTGATATGTATGATGCAATAAAATGTGTTTTATCAATGTTTATGATATATGAATGTAATGGATGTGCATGTAAGATGATTAGCTGTCTTGCTGAGGAAAATAAATCCTTGATAACTGAAGATAATGAAATTTTTGACTGCTGCCGCGGGAAGTAAATCCTTGACCGATGTTGGGGATTCCAAAAATCTTTGATTGTTGAAGATGAGAAATCCTGGGACCACCGTTGGGGACTGAAAATCCTTGGTGACTCGTGGGGATTAACAAGAGCTTTGACAACTTCTGCGGGGGATGAGAATCCTTTATGACTTTCTTGGGGAAATAAGGAAAAATCCGACGGCCTCTACTGGGGAACTAAAACCTGGGAGGCTTCAAATGGAGAAACAGGAACTAGAATCTTCGTTCTGTTAGGAAATAACTCTGTGGGGAAAGTGTTTACTCTTCTTGGGAAATCAGGAGCTTGGGTTGTATGCCAATCTATTGGGGATTCCTAGTTTGGGATAAGATAAAGAGTTAACTGTTATCTAATTGATTCTCATACTTTTAAGATAACCCACTGGGGAAGTTGGGGAAAACTGAATGGTTCCTGCCGGGGATTGATAGTTGGGAATTTTGACTCCGCTGGGGAAGAAGGTTTAGAGTATTCTAGCTCCGCTGGGGATATGTATTTTAGGGTTTTCGGGCTCCACTGGGGATTGAGAGTTTGGAGACTTAACTCTGATAGGAATCTTGAAACTTAACTCCGCTGGGGATATGTACCTCAAGGTTTTAGCTTTGTTGAGGATCTGAATGACATACTGTAGGGGGATTTCTTCTGGAATAGCCTAGAAATGTTTTCCTTCACTTTCAACCTACCAGTAATTATCCTTTCTCATTTCGTTTTATTTGTAAGTAATGATTATATTCAAATGCATATGCCTATTTAACAAAACATTGGACGTTTTCAAATAAAACATAAGTGTAAAAAGAAAAGAAAGGAAAGAAAATTTCTGCACTTTGAAGTATTCTTGTATTAACTTTAGTAAGTATTTTTTGTACAAAGGAGACAGACATCCTAGTAAGAGAATGTTGTCGTAAAATTGAGAAATTTTTTTATACAAAAAAAAAAGGCTATGTGTAACAATTCCATGGGGTTCCCATTCTGCTATAGCCTTCACAACTCTGAATGTCTTGTCCATTCGTTGCTTCGTCCGCCGATAATTGGATTGATCAGTAGCTTGGAGCTTCTTGGCGAAGAGATTGTCCTTAAAGTGATCCGAAGAGACATAGTCATACGCTTTAATTCCCTAACTTTTGCCTGGACCGCCCTTTCGGGTTTTCAATCCACCGGGAAACCTTTTTTTGCCCCAGTCGCCCTTTTGGGTTTTCAACTTGACGGGTGTACAAATTTTTTGTTTATCCCTAATTTTTGCCTGAACCGCCCTTTCAGGTTTTCGATTCACCGGGATGCCCATCTTTTTCCCAAGTCGCCCTTTTGGGTTTTCAACTTGTCGGGTCATTTTATGCGTAGTATCTTTTGACTATGTCTGCGTTCACAGGGTGCGGCAAGTCGTCGCCGTCCATGGTGGTCCGAATCATTGCCCCACCGAAAAAGATGTTCTTGATCACAAATGGTCCTTCGTAAGTAGGAGTCCACTTGCCCCTGGGATCACTTTGCGGCAAGATGATCCGCTTGATTACAAGATCTCCGACTTGATATACCTGACGTTTGACTTTCTTGTTGAAAGCCTTGATCATCCGTTTTTGATACGTCTGACCATGACAAACAGCAGTAAGTCGTTTCTCGTCGATCAAATTAAGTTGGTCAAGCCGGGTCTGAATCCAATCGTCTTCACTCGAACCAGTATCCTTCATGATCCTCAAAGAAGGAATGTGAACTTCCATAGGTAAAACAGCTTCCATTCCATATACCAAAGAAAAGGGGGTTGCCCCTGTTGAAGTACGCGCCGTGGTACGATATCCATGCAGAGCAAACAGTAACATCTCATGCCAGTCTTTGTAGGTGACTGTCATCTTTTGAATGATCTTCTTAATATTCTTGTTCGCGACTTCAATAGCACCGTTCATCTTTGGCCGATAGGGAGATGAATTGTGATGTTGAATCTTGAACTGCTCGCACAGAGCGGTGATCACAGTGTTGTTCAAATTTGTACCGTTGTCTGTGATGATCATGTCGGGGATACCATACCGGCATATGAGATTCTGCTTGATGAAGCGGGCAACCACATTCTTTGTAACAGAGGCGTAGGAACCTGCTTCGACCCATTTGGTGAAGTAATCAATAGCGACCAAGATGAAACGATGTCCATTGGATGCCGTGGGATTGATCTCTCCAATCATGTCGATTCCCCACATTGCGAATGGACAAGGAGCTGTTAGAACGTTAAGAGGAACAGGAGGAATATGTACCTTGT
This sequence comes from Vicia faba, assembly GCA_948472305.1. Lineage (NCBI taxonomy): Eukaryota > Viridiplantae > Streptophyta > Magnoliopsida > Fabales > Fabaceae > Vicia > Vicia faba. Next base: position 1,408,304,334 of record OX451737.1, on the reverse strand, counting down.
CAGCATAGACTTGGCATTTGTGACAAGTACGGGAATGTTGATGACAATCAGCTTCCATGGTAGACTAGTAGTAGCCTGCCCTTAGAATCTTTTTAGCCATCGTATGTCCGCTCAAGTGTGTGCCAAATGTACCACTATGTATTTCGGTCATGATCAACTCTGCTTCAACCTTGTCCACACAATGAAGTAGAACACAATCGTGGCTGTGTTTATAAAGGATACCATTGCTTAGGAAGAACTTGGCAGCAAATCTCCTTAAGAACTTTTTGTCATTGACTGAAGCTCCTTCAGGGTATTCTCTAGTCTGGAGATACCTTTTGATTTCATGAAACCAGGGTTGTTCCACTACTTCCTCGTTATTAATCTCATGACAGTGCGCAGGTTCGTCCATTCGCTCGATGGTGATTCGGGGAGCTTCATTATCCCAGTTGAGTTTAAACATGGAAGACATTGTGGCCAGAGCAATTGCTAGTTGATTTTCCTCTCGCAGGAAGTGCTCAAAGGTAATCTGCTCGAAATGAGGCAACAACATCAAGACATGTTCTTTGTATGGGAGAAGATTAGGATGTTTAGTGTCCCACTCTCCTTTGATTTGACTGATAACCAAAGTCGTGTCCCCAAATACGACCAAATGTTTGATTCCCAAGTCTATAGCAGCCTTGAGACCAAAGATACAAGCTTTATATTCAGCCATGTTATTGGTACAACTAAAGCAAAGTCGGGCAGTGAAGGGTGTATGGCAACCTTCCGGAGAAATAAGTACCGCACCGACACCGTCCCAATTGCATTTGAAGCACCATCAAAGTACAGGGTCCATCGGGATCCTTGTTCAGGTCCGTCATACGGTCCGTTACCTTCAATGTTGTCCAATGTCATGATGTCATCGTCAGGGAAGTCGAATCTCATAGATTGGTAATCTTCGACGGCTTGATGAGCTAGATGGTAAGCTAGTACACTCCCCTTTATAGCTTTTTGGGTAGTATACTAGATATCATACTCAGTCACGATCATTTGCCATCTAGAAATTCTTCGAGATAAAGCAGGCTTCTCAAAGATATACTTGATCGGATCCATCTTGGAAATCAGCAAAATGGTATGTGTCAACATATACTGCCTTAGCCGGCGAGCAACCCATACCAAAGCGCAACAACTTTTCTCGAGCAGTGAGTAGCGAGTCTCACAGTCGGTAAACTTTTTGCTAAGGTGATAAATGGCATGCTCTTTTCGGCCAGACTCGTCATGTTGGCCCAGTACGCACCCCATTGAGTTATCCAAAACAGTCAGATACATGATTAACGGCCTTCCTTCCACGGGTGGCATCAAGATAGGAGGCTCCAGCAAATACTCCTTGATCTTATCAAAAGAAACTTGACAATCATTGTTCCATTCAACCACCTGATCTTTCTTCAACAACTTAAAGATTGGCTCACAGGTAGATGTTAGGTGAGAAATGAACCTTGCAATATAGTTTAGGCGTCCCAAGAAACCTCTAACCTCCTTTTCAGTGCGGGGGCCAGGCATTTCTTATATAGCTTTGACTTTAGCAGGATCAACCTCAATGCCTTTGTTGTTGACGATAAATCCCAAAAGTTTAACAGACCTGACTCTAAAAGTGCACTTGCTAGGGTTCAGTCTGAGCTTATATTCCTTCAATCTGACAAACAGCTTTTGCAGATGATCGATGTGTTCTTCTTCTATCTGTGAACGGGCTATCATGTCGTCTACGTAGACTTCGATTTCATGAGGTATCATATCATGAAACAAAGCTACCATGGCTCGCTGATAGGTTGCCCCAGCATTCTTCAGTCCGAATGGCATCACTTTGTAGCAGAAGGTACCCCACTGTGTAACAAAAGTAGTCTTCTCCATGTCTTCGGGGGCCATTTTGATCTGGTTGTATCCCGATAATACATCCATGAAGGAAAACACCTTGTGTTGGGCTGTGTTGTCAACCAAGATGTCGATGTGTGGTAGGGGAAAATCATCTTTAGGGCTAGCCCTGTTTAGGTCCCTATAGTCCACACACATTCTAACTTTGTCGTTCTTTTTAGGCACAGGCACAATGTTAGCAACCCATTATGGATAGGAAGTAACAGCCAGAAAGCCAGTATTGAATTGCTTCATCACCTCAACTTTGATCTTTTCAAACATGTCGAGCCTCATTCAACGGACTTTTTGTTTGATCGATGGATAGTCTTCTCTTGTAGGGAGACGGTGAACCACAATATCTGTATCTAGTCCCGACATGTCTTCATAGGACCAGGCGAAGATCTCGACATATTCATTCAACAACTGTACTAAGCGCTCTTTGACACTTGGCTTCAGGTTGGCACCCACCTTAACCTCTTCCTTGTCTTCCTCTATTCCCAGATTGATGGTTTCTAGCAACTCTTCATGGGGCAGAATAGCCCTTTCCTCTTGTTGCAAAAGTCTGGCTAGCTCTCCAGGCACTTCACAGTCTTCATCACCTTCGTACTCGGCATGATTGACCAAATCTTCAGAGTTACCGAAGGCTAAAGCAGAATAGTCACCCATGGAATCCGGAGTGGATGGGTACCTGCATTTTGTGAGTGTGGGTGTGTGTAGGGGATAAACATCCTTAAACAAAACAAAATGTAAAAGGAAAGAAAATGAACACAACAGTTTATAGATGAAAACATCAAATGATTCATTAAACATGGCATATGATAATGAAGAAATCAAGCCCTTACAAATGGACCTATATGCCCCGGGTAAGGCATAAGGTGAAAATAGTGTACGAATTGTTTAATTATTACAGACCAAAATAGGAAATTGTTCAAAGATAAATTACTGGTTAATGAAAGTGATGGGAACGAAGTATTTCGCTTCCCAGTTGCTTAATCCTCCTTTAACGGTTGGAAAGATCCAATCTTCAAAGTTGTATTCTTCATCATCATCTTCTAAGGCATTAATTCCATGGTGAGTGATCTTTACGGGTGGTCCTTCGGCCCGGGAGCAACGCACAACTTTCTGGCTAGAAGCAGTAAAACCTAGTTCGAACTTGTCCGTCTTGTGAGGAAAATCAGGCAGCTGCCCCCACACTGTAATCCTTCCTTCTTTGACTACGGCCTCCGCATCTTTGAGGGATTCCATCATAGACACAAGCTTTGAAATGATAGGCACATCAGTCATTGTCTTTGCAACTGCGACTTCGGGAGAAACCTCTTCAAAATGTTGGAAAGACGTTTCTATGAATTCGCCATCCAACTCCCCATTGCGGAAGGAGTTAAGGTGACTTATCATGTACTCTTCCTCACTGTGCACCATTATAATCTTACACTGAACTGGATACTTTAGCATTTGGTGTAAAGAGTAAATGACTGCCCCAACATTATGGATCCATGGCCTTCCCAACAAGTAAGAATATGAAGGACGGATGTCCATCACATAAAAGGTAGAGTTGATAATTTCTGTGCCCACCTTGATTGGAATGTCCACTTCTCCATGGACCATCCTCTTAGTACCGTCGAAGGCTCTAACAACGATGTTACTGGGTTTTAGGGTCAAACCTTCGCAGTCCAATCGGTCCAACGCCTTTTTCGGTAGCACATTCAAAGATGAACCGTTATCCACCAGGACATGGGCAAGTGTGGTTCCCCTGCATTCTACTGAGACATGCAGCGCGTCGTTGTGCTTCCTTCCCTTAGGGGTCAAATCAGCATCGGAAAAACCAAGACCATTATCAGCAGTAAGGCTAGCCATGCACTCTTGAAACTGGTCAGCCGAAGTTTCTTGAGGCACGTGTGCCGTCTTTAGAAATTTGATCAAGGCCTTGGCATGTGCCTCAGAGCAGAGTAGGAGAGGTAACATGGAGATTTTGGAAAGGGTCTACCCTAGCTGTTCCACGACATCGTAGTCACTCTTCTTGATTATTTTTAAGATTTCTTCCATCTCTTTCTGGGTGGTTTCAAGGATTACCACAGTCCGAGCCTTCGTCCTATCAGGTGCTTCTAGTATCCCCTTACCTTTGGTAGTAGCATCAGAGGGTCTAACTTTAGGTACATATATTTCTTCAATTATCGGGCTTTGCACAGATGACTTAACAGGCACAGAAACTCTCGAGGGTCCGAAGACTGGCCGTGGAGGAGCAATCTCCAGAGAAAAGATCCTTCCGCTGTGAGTTATCTTACTCGTTCTCGCAATATTCCCTATATCAGGGGTTTCATCATCGGAATTCTCTTAGACTGATTCAATCTGTTTGACACCATGGTAGAAGATTTCTCCTCCGTAGTTCCATGGTATCGTCTTGTTAGATTTATACGGGACATGCCCCGACATGGTGATTTTCAACGGCACAAACTTAGGATCAGGCGTGATCTTAATAGGCCTTTTGCAGGTCTTGGAAAGATCGTAGAAGATGGTTATTATAGCAATGTCATTGGTTGAAGTAACAAAAGTAGCAGGAGTAACATGAGTGATAATATCAACAAGAGTCTTTTTAAAGAGGATCTCTTGGGTATCCATCAGGCGTTGGATGCCTGATTTCAAAAGTGGGCAGTCAGCTTGCAAGTTTGAACAGAAATAACAGTCTTTTCCACAGCCTGGGAATATCCCGACTTTCATCAAATTCTCTTTAATCACTGGTAACAGAGTCAAAAGTTCAGCAACATTGGTAACATGAAGATCTTCCATAACGACATGGACATTATGACTGTGCTTCGGCATTGGGGTAGAAATCACATTCGGCTTTTCGGGCGCATCAAATTCTACCTCCTTGGCGTCTATCAAGTCTTGGATTTTGTTTTTAAGAGCCCAACAGTTGATGGTATCATGCCCTATACTGTCGGAGTGGTATGCACATTTTGCATTGGAATGGTAATAAGGAGAAGAAGTACTAGGGTTCTTTGGCGCTTCTTTCAAGTTGGTGAGATTCATCTTTAACAGACGAGGGAGGACTTGAGCCGGTGTCATGTTGATTCGGGTGAACTGCCGTTGTGGCCTTTCTACCCTTTGCTGATTAGACCTTGGCTGATTGCCTCGAGGTTGATCGGTTGAAGAGTTTTGGATCATCCCAGCCCCCACCATTGGTTGGCGCTCGATTCTTCCTTGATTTCTCTGATTGTGAACAACAGAAACTTCCTTTTTAGATGGGAAGGTCTTCTTAATAGCATTGGAAGCGGAGGCATCCTTATGAATTTTACCACTTTTAATGCCAGCCTCGACCCTTTCATCGGTCAGAATTAATTCGGTGAATCCTGCAGAGGAACTCCCGATTAAATGATTGAAGAAAGGGACAAACAGGGTCCCTAAAAACATGTCAGCCATCTCTCTATCCGACAATGGTGGCTGCACCCTTCCAGCCAAATCCCTCCACTTCTGGGCGTACTCCTTAAATCCCTTATTAAAAGCCATACCCATACTCTGTAGTTGAGTACGAGTGGGCGCTAAATCTGCATTGTATTGGTATTGTCGGTAGAAAGCAGCAGCTAAATCTTCCCAGTTGTGAACCTCAGACCTCTCAAGTTGATAGAACCAGTCCAGTTGTGTACCTGACAAGCTATCTTGAAAGAAGTGGACCCAAAGATCTTTGTCAGAAGAGTGGGGTTGGATCTTTCTGACGTAGGATCTCAGATGCATCTTCGGACACGACAGACCGTCATACTTAGCAAATGTAGGAACTTTGAACTTGGGAGGAATGACAATCCCAGCGACCAACCCTAGTTCTTCAAAATCTAAACCAGGTACCCTTTGCAACTCCATGGCTGCCAACCGATCCTCGAGATTTTTATACTTATCATCCGCCGGGGGATATTGCTGTTCGGAGTAATCTTCATCCTCTTCCTCTTCTTCTTCTTCAGCCTCAGATTCAGAGGGCACTGCAGCTCCTTTACCTTTACCAGCCCCTTCATCAAACGTTGAGGGGAACTCGAGAATCCTCCTAGCCTGGTTTCCAAACCTTCTTCCCATAGTGGCCATACCGATCCTTTTCTTTTTCTTCTCTTTGTCTTTCCCTTTGTCCAACAGTGCTTTAAGGTCCTCTTGACCCTTTGCTAAGGTCATGAGGAGTTGCTGGAATTGGGAATTTTGTGCTTGCAGATCCTTAACCGTCTGCTCCAAATCCATCTTGCTGAAATAAACAACAGAAAGTTAAGGAAACTTGGTGTGAGGACCTGTTTATGCATATGATGAATGATATGTTATTCATGTAATGCATTCAAGGATTCAGAAATTCAAATTTGTTGCGAACAAAAAGAACACACGTCATATTAAGAAGAAATTTGTTAGTACATAAATGCCCCATGGGCAAAATATTACAAAATTCTTAATGTAAAAAGACATTGCGCATCCTCTTTGGCGCGATGTAAGTGTTGAGAGTTTCCTCCTGATGAAGTCGACGGGTAAGCTCCAAAACCTTCTTCTCACAGGCATAGAAGCTGGCTTCGAAAGTATTTCGTTCTTCTTTGAGCTGGATCCAACTCTTTTGTAATTCTTCCAATGATTTTGGCATGTCAGGATGTAGGAGGGTTTATGGAACCTCTCCTTCCATAACAGGCTCTTTGATCACGGGGAGATTGTGAGGGTATGGCATCATAAAATTCTGGGCGCGGGTTCGTACCCACTTGAGATAAGGCTCAAGGGGGATGGAATTCTTGTGCCCCAGTGTCTTACTATCCACTTTTTTGGGCATCCTCCAAGCTTGGATAAACCTTTGTCGAAGTCCTTGCGCATCATTGTCGAAGTCTAAAACCAAGTCAGGAATCAGCATATCATAAGGGCCATCCCTCCGAGCATATCAAAATTGTCTTAGAGCTAAACAGGGGTTGTTGGTGATGCCTCCCCTAATGCCAAATAGTGGGACATTAGGGAATTCTCCACAACGATCAATGATGATGACATTTTCTCTGGACCGAGAACACCAATGAACATCAGAATGTGTGAGGGTCATCAACCGTTATGACCACCTTAAACCCTGCTCATTCTTCAAAACTGATTGGGGAAGGTGAGAAATAAACCACCTTTCTAGAAGAGGAGTACAACACATGAGAACACCTCTTTTCCTCATTGTTCGTGTGTAAAATGAGTGTAGGATGTCCCTAAGCAATGTAGGCACATGATTTTGAGATATGAAAATCTTGACAACATTCACATCTATAAGTTGATCAGGGTTTGGGAACAAGACCAAACCATAGATGAGGAGTGCCACAATCTCTTTAAAAGCTTGTAGATCTAGAAAATTCCAGCAGTCTTGTGCCTTCTCAAACAGAAACTTTACCAAGAAACCCTTGACACCACTTATGGTTTCCCAATGACCTTTGATATCAGATGGTTGCAAGTGTAAGGCTTGAGCAACATCTTCAGGCTTTGGTTCTTTTTCCGTACCGTTGTAGGGTAGTTGATAAAGAATAGGAATTCTCAAGAGTTGAGAAAATTCCTCCAAAGTAGGTACTAATTGATAATCAGGGAATGTGAAACAGTGGTGTAGGGGGTCAAAGAACTGGAAGAGAACTTTCACCATGTCTTCTTCAATGTTGGAGTTAACCAAGTTGAGAAGTCTACCATGTCTTTCACTAAAGAGAGAATTCTCTGGAATCTTGGAAGTAAGCTCCTTGAGTTGAGGAGGGATTCTCACAAGGTTGACTTGAATTGTTTTCCTGCGAAGAGATTCCATGACCTACAAAACAAGAACAAAGATGAAGATCCAAACCCTTGAAATGGTTAGTGGATGCATATGATGCTTTATGATGTTCATAATGTATGCACAAGCATATGTACAAACAAGTCATACAAGATCCTAGTTTCAGGCTTGCATGGGGTTTCATAGGTAAGTACCCTCTTGAAGTTAGTTGGCTCAACCTGTCCTATAAATAGTAACCGGGTTCTAAGGAGCTCAATATCACTGGATTATTTTCTATGTTCATTGTTTTGGTTCAGACACTTAACTGGCGACCAAAATATTCCAAGAAAACAATCCTCAATGAGTGTAGTATCGAGTATCTACCAACTTCGGACTGCACCAAATCCGGTCATCTCACTACCCCTAAAAAAGGCCAAGATGGTCAAGTAAGGTTATAAGAGTTCATTAGTGCTTCATGACATCACTCAGCGGCCTCGTATTCTCTTTGATTGACTCAAAGGCTACCGGTACTCACAAATATGTCGCACTAATATAGCTATTGCTTCAACCATGTCGGTATACCCCGCACAGTTTCCACAACATATTGCTATTTACCTATGAATGTTTCCCAAAAATTCGGGTGGAGGATTCAAACCCAAACAAGAGAACCAAATGTAAAGCAATCTAAGCAATCAAGATAAGCATGTAAAAGGTGATCTAAACCCTAAGGTTAATCCACTTTTAAAGTTTATCCCCAACAAAGTCTCCAGTTCTGTGATACGGTGGGAGAACTGACTTGAGGTTTTGCGTTTGTGTTCGCAAATGTTTCAGTTTAGCAAGAGTCGCCACCGACTTTTTATTTTATCCTAAGGAAAGGTCAAAAAGCACAAGAAATACCTTTGATATGTTTTCTTGGGTTAGGGGAGTAGATTATGAAAAGGGAAGGTGCAAGCACCCTTTTCATCCATGGTTATCCATGGGCTCTTAGTTACTTGTTTAGATCATTGCTTTGCTTTTCAATTGTTTGAAATGGTGCTTTGCGTGTGGTTTTGAAAGATGTTTTGAAAAGAGGCCATCGTTGTGGAAACCTTTGTAATGATTCTTGTTTGAATGTATACAAAGGTGTTTTTGTATTTTGAAAAGATTTTAATGTTTGAAAGTTTGTTTTGGGAAATGTTTTGAAATTGTGTTGTAAAGTGTGTTTGAAAATAGCAAGGATGTTTTTGCAAGCTTTGATCAAGTAACTAAGAGCTATCCACCCTTTTTTACTCAAAGATCTTTCTTATGTTTTTAACCCTTTTAACAGTGTTGTTTCACCATTGTATTTGGTGAAAAACCTTGTGTTAGGATGTTAAACGGGACTGACGCGGGTCATCGTATAGACCATGATAGCAATTGTGCTAAGTATTTTTGGCAATTTTCTTGAGGGACTTCATCATTTTTGTTTAGGCAACCAAGATAGCGTCATTGAGGGACTATGATCTTTTGTTTTCTTTTTGTTTTGCCAAAGTACTCAACATGCATACCATGACCCATTTTTGAAGGCAATAAGTGGATTGTAACCCTAGGGGTGTAAATGTGCATTGTGTTTGATTTTCATGCATTTTTGTCTTTGATTAGGTCAAGCTATTTGTTGATTTTGATTTTGCATACAAACCCTAATTCTCTAATCATGGCATAATTGAAAGCGTAAAGTGCGAGAATTTAAATTCTAAGCTATTACAACATGATTATGAGGATTGGGGTACAATTTTGAATAGGGGGTATTTGACAAGAAATATAAATCCTAATTTACTATTACATCCAAATTGAATTACAATGCATAAATATTTAAATAGGCAATATTTAATTAAACAAGATAAATAAATATTAAATAAAATGTATTATGCAAAAACAATTTTAATTTGTTTATGTATGCACAAGTATTTTTGATGTAAAAAAGTATATAAAAAAAAAGATTAATTTTATTTGTTAAAGGGGTAAACCCTAATTTCTTTAAGAAAATAAATATTATATTTATATACAAAAAATATATTAATATGTACAAAAATGAAATATACTTAAAAAAAGTGTTTTTTAGTATAAATAATAATAAAAATAAAAATGTAATATTTTTTGTATTTTTATTCTAAGTATTTAATAAAATAAAAGTATATATGTATATATGTATATATTAAATATGTATAATATAAAATAAAATATGTACAAATATAAATTATATTTTAAATAATATTTTCAGTGTGAATAAAAATAAGAAATAAAAATAAAAGTATCATTTACATTATTTTCAAGTTTTTAAATAAAACATAAAAGTATTTAAAAGCCTTTAATGTTAGAAAAATCAAAATAAAATGCCAAATAAATGTAAAAAATTATGAAAATATTTTTTAAGTATTTTTTATGTTTGGAAATAAAATAACAAAGTCAGAAAAGAAAACAAAAATTCAAAAATGCAAAAATATAAGAAATTGGGCCAGGGGGTGTGAAACTGAAAAGAGGGGTGTTAGAAGCAAGCCAGGCCAAGCCCAGTCCACCACTTCATCTTCTTCCTCCAGACTTTGTACAACGCGTGTGCACCTTGTTCAAAATGGATATCCTGCATACGAGCTCCATTGCAAAAACACATAACACAAAACTTGTAGAGAATTTCAATACGATTCTAACCATATAAATAACTAGTCCTAACTCTCAAAGACCAGAGAAAATTTCTCTGGTCCTAAAATATGACCTAGTTTTTACAGCATGTTCATGGATGAAATTCTCCTAGCACACATACTATAAATGAAAACTGAGCATATGTACAACTTCATGGCATTGAATACTACATTTTTCATTCACAAACCTAAGGCTAAATGTTCCTAAATAGAGAGATAGAAAGTGATGAAAAACCTGTTTCAGTTGGATTCGTGTAGGTCAATGCAGTGCTTCTCAACAAGTTTTGAGGTGTTTGGTAGCTTGCCTGAACTTCACTTGATCTTTTCTAATAGCTAGCTTGCCTTGAATGTCCCTGAATCAGCCTCTAGGACTCAACCTGCACAAGCTTGAAATGAAAATGGTGGACACTGTGAATGGAGTTACAGTTGGCAATGGAGGTTTGGGATAGCTTGAGTGAGTTGAATGGAAGGTGTTTGAAGCAAAAAGGAGCAAAACGCACGAGCCAAATGAGCTAGAGCACTCAACTTGCAGCACCTACCCTATTTTGCCAAAGAAGAGTGATTTCTGGCTATAGGAGGTTTTGAGGCTCAAGTATTCGTGTTTTTGGCTCAAAGGGTTGTGTGAAAGTTGTTTGTAATGTTTGTGTAAGCTAACAATGGCTGGTTTTCAAGTTGGGAGGATTTTGCAAGTTTTCTTCTTTTTGAAGCAAGAATGTCTAACTCCTCAATACAGGCCTGTACAAGCCATCTAATAGGCTGCATACAATCCTCTTGGTTGCTGGAATTTTTGGATTTGATTTGGTTTCTGAGATCTTGGCCCTATGCTTCAAAGATCATGTTTTGACATAAAGCATACCTTTTCCAAAATAGAAATGTACCTTTTTCTAATTAAGGCTTAGTTTTGTGTGCAATGTCCAAATGGCCAAGATAATGCATTAGCTCAGTGGATTTGCATTCAATTAAGGAGTGTAAAATTGTTTAGAGGCCTGCAAACTAGTACAAAGCATGCTAGTTTGAAAATGCCACTTGAGTGAACATGTATTTGCCATGGATACAAAGTGAGTTTTTGCCAACTTCAAGCATTCGATTCTCCCTAACCACAAATGTGTTTGAGGAGTTCTTGAACAATTTGGAAAGCTTGCAAACTTATATATAATCCATATTTGAAATGAAACTTGAGACTCCAAGTGGAAATATGTGAAAAATGGCCAAGAAGATGGGTCAAAATCCTGCCTATACTAGGGCAAAATTTCTCTAAGTTAAAAGTTTTAGGGACCCTTGTTCCAAAAATCATAACTTGAGATCCAAGCTTCTTTTGATAAAACTTTGTGAATCAAAGTTGTAGACTTTGTGGAGTACTACAACTTTCATGTTGTAAGCTTTGTTTGAATCCATTTGCATCTTGGTGAAAATGTGGGACAAAGTTAGGAAAAATTAAGAAAATTTCATAACTTAGAAAAAAATTCTAAGTTATGAAATTTTTTCAATTTCAAACCCTAATTTGCCATTTTGGGTTTCTTGGTGAACAAGTTTCATAATTTGACACATCTTGATGAAAAATGACCCTTGGCACTTGATTTTGACCAAAAAGTCAAAGTTTGACTTTTTAGTGTACAGTTAAATTTTGATCAGTTGACTGAAAAATTCATCTGTCAATCCCATGCAATTGAGATCTTTTGAACTTGTTGAATAGGTCAAGATGATGTCATTGAGTCCTTGAGTCCATGGTTGAGCTTAATTTTCCATTGGCTAGGTCAAACAGTCAAAAATTGCCTCTGTATAGTCAAAACCCTAAAAATGACCATTTTGCCCTTTTGGTGATCTGATCAAATTTCTTATGGAGTTGTGGTCCAAACTTGATCAAATGGTTCATATGAGTTCATAATGTTGATGTGGGTCTAAATTCATGAGGTTTGACTTAAATTGGCCACTGTTGACTTTTTCCCCAATACAACTGATTTCTAGGTCAACTGTCCAATTGACTGGGCAAAAATTTGATTCAAGGCTTGAAACTTGGTATCGAAAAACTTATGAGTCCAACATGAAGTATGAAAGTCACTTTTGGCATTGAAGGTCCAAAAATCCCTGTGCAAACTTAAACCCTAATTTAGGTCAACAATGCAAGGAAGTGTCTTGAGCAGGGCAAACCCTAGCTTGGTCTTGAGTTCCAAGAGCCTTATGGTGAGGAATGTTGATAAAATGAGAGGGAAAATTTTGGGGTACAAAACTGGTCTTCGACCGACTGGCAATTATTTCGATCCTGAGGATTTGTCTGAAGATGTTATTGGGTTTGCAGCTACAAAACCCACCTACACCACCTTTATCAACCACTTCCACGATAAAGCCTCCAGTACTGTGTCGGAGGTGGAGCATATAGCCTTTTTGGCTATGTGGTTATCCCGTTTCTTTTTTCGCACTAAGTCACTTCAGGTGACTAAGAAAATGCTCATGCTTGCGACGCAGCTTCACCACGGGTATCCCCTTTGCCTGGCCGAATTGATTTTGGCCAATCTATATGAGTCCATCAGTAATGGTGTGACCCAACTCAAGGTTATAGGGGACAGGGGGAGCCTGTTGCTTTCTGGCCCTTTTTGGCTTCTCCAACTTTGGCTCAATGCCACCTTTGAATCTTTTCTTCCTTAGAAGAATAAGATTAATGAAGCGGCCTCAGAAATCCTGAACAGGCGGGTCGAAGGTACCAGGCTTGCACTGCTGACTCCTACTGATGAAGGCTAACAATTTCAGAAGGCTTTCACAAGCTTCATGATGATGTTTGCGGAGCGCAAACATTTTGTTTCGACCATGGCTCCTTTTGCCAGTCGAAAAGTTGGTCCAGAATGGTTCGCTAGACCATTTCCTTCGACTGAGGAGGAAGACTTGAATGATGAATATGTGGGCATGTGGGAATCGTTTCTTCGCCCTAGAATCATGCCATTGAGATTCAAGAGCTCCAAAAATCAATTAAGCTTGATCTCTTATCAACCAAACCTTGTCTCTCGATAATTTGGTATTATTCAGTCACTTCCCTTACCCATTTATCCTCGTGAGAAGCTGCTATTATTTTACAACGCGGACTACTCAGAAGATGCTGCTACCAAGCATATTGGTAGGTACACTGGTCGAACTATACTAACCATGTTCGACTTTAACCTCAATTTTTTGAGTTCTGGTAATTTTGAGGGGTGGTGGAGACAGTATTATGATGAAGAGTTCTTCGATGAGAAGGACTTCGCCCACCACCTTCGTGAGGCGTTTAAGCTGGTTCTCGACAGGATCAAGAAAGGTATTACTTCTTTTCTTTCTCTTCGCTTCAGATTTATCATTCGACGCTCGATTAACTTTAGTTTTCTTGTTTTTTGTTTTTGTGTAGCTGTCCAGAGAACCACTTCGAAGAAGGCTGCTGAGAGCATAAAAGGGGGAGATTCTACTGTCAACCCCTCTCCCAAGGTATTCAATTTCTTCCATACCCTTATTTTTTATGATTGTCTGACATGGGTACTGATTTCTTTGGCTTGTCTTTCTGGGTATTCGGAAAACTACCCCTAAAAAACGGAAGGTCCAGGAGATCGAAATCTCTAGTGACGAAGAAGAGGAGTCTCCTCCTGTTCCTCTGAAGAGACAAAGTTTGAAGAAACCAGTTCCTTCCGTTGAGTCTCATCCCAAAATTAGGATTAAGACTACAGCTGCAAGGCCTCCTCCTATAGTTATCAAAGAGCCTACTGAACAGGAAGTAGTTGCCAGGCTAAAAAACCCTAGCGAGAGTGATAACTCCAGTCTCGGTGCTGAAATCCTAGTCCAGGTATTTACTTCGACAGACCATCATTTACTTCTCGACTCCCCTTTTTGCTTTATGAGAATTCTGAAAGAAACGAACTTCCTTTATTTTCCAGGACACTGCTGGCACCTCAAACCAAGTCCCTACTCTTGTCGAAGGCTCCGTTACCCTGTTGAATAGTGAAGGAGAGCCTACTTATATGCCTTCTTCAGCGAAACGCTCTTTCATGAGTTCAGCTGATGAAGTGAATCAAACTTCCGAACCTCAGCCTGAAACTATAGAGGAATTCAATGAAGAAGGCCATGTAGGAAATCATGAAGAGACTAGGGCTTCGTTGGTTGACGTGCAAGAAACTGAAGATGAAAGGACCCCTATGCTGATACTGTGATAACAACGGAGAATGAAGGGATCCCAGGAGGTGATGGCGAAGAGGGTTCTGCTGAAGGAAACCAGAATCCTACAGGTACTGAGGCAATTCCAGAGCAGGTGGCCAACGTGGTTGTTGCTGCCAACGAAAGTGTCCCTTCAACAGGATCTAGAACTAAGGAGGATTTGGCCTTGCTGAAACAGAAAAATCCTTTAGGCTATCTGACTGCAATTCTAGAAGGTCGAGAAAGTTCCTCTGATTATAGTGCCTCAATTGCGTCTGGAAGATCTACTTCGACCTCTCCTCTCGACGAGGCCCTTCAGAAAGTTAAAGCACAAATATTCAAAAGAGATTTAATGTTAACCTTGGAGGGGGAACCAGTGGCTCCCTCTTTTCTGAAGACTACTCTGAAGGCTGTCGATCTCCTCATTGCTTCTCCGGACGTGGCCAGCGTTATCTTGGATTTAATCTACATTGTTGACCAAGTATCAGCAGATTATAACCGTCAAAGAACTCTTAATCATGATATTTAAGAAACCAATGGTCAAGTGGCTACTTCCTGGTATGCTGCTACCGAATCAGCTTCTAAGGTAAAGGATTTGTCGAAGGCCCAATAGGCTATACAAAAAGAGGTCGAAGAGATAGATCGAGACACTGCTCAACTGAGGGCTGCAGATTGCAGAGCTGGAAGCTAAAATTGCTGCCAACGATAAAAAGAAGGAGGAACTCCTCGCTGTTAACACTGAATCAGAGAGCCAAGAGGAATTGGCTGAAGGGTTAAGACACGTTGATCGAGCCCAATCTCTTGATGCTAAGCTCGAGACCCTTCATCAATCGAAGGCTTTATGTGATTGACACCTAGAATTACAAAGAATTAAGTATCTTCAGATTAAGGCCAATATCCCTTTTTGAATCCTGTTTCTTTCATTTATGTAATCACTTGTTGTAATGATCTCAAAGCCATTTTGGCTATTTCAATGAAAATTTAAGTTTCCATTTTGGCATTCTCTATTCAACAGTGACTATATATTACTTATTTTTACCTCTTGAAGCATAGGTCTATACGCTTTCAGGTATTTATCATTCACCTTTAAAAGTATTTGATCTTCGCTTAACTCTTCAATCTCATAGGCTCCACCAGAGAAGGCTTGGATAATCCTGAAAGGTCCCTCCCACTTAGGAGACCATTTTCCCAAATTCCTATCTTTTCGATCCATCAGAAGAATTACTTTCCAAACTAGATCCTCAGGCTGAAATGTCTTAGATTTCACTCTGCGATTATAGGATTTCTCAACTCGCTTCTTCTACAGTCTCAAAAGATCCAGAGCTCTCAATATTTCTTCGTCTAAGTCGACTAGTTCGTCTAACATCATATTCCAATAGACCTCAAAAGGGATATCATGATGTATCTGAATCCTTGTCGCCTGCAGACGGATTTCCACTGGCAACACTGCATCATGACCATAGGTTAGGCAGAATGGGGTTGTTCTCGTGGCTTCTTTCAGACAGGTTTGATATGCCCATAGAACTTGATCTAGCGTCTTGTGCCAGTTTCTGGGTTTCTTTCCCACGTGTTTCTTTATTAAACTGATCACTACTTTATTCGCTGCTTCGACCTGGCCATTAGCTTGCGCATAATAGGGTGTAGATGTTAACAATTTAAACCCCATTTCCGCAGAAAAGTCTTGCATCTTTCGACCAGTAAAGACTGACCCTTGGTCAGTAGTTATTGTTTCGGGAATTCCAAATCTATATATGATGTACTTTTGAATGGATTCAATGACATTCTCTTGGTCTACATTGACTAAAGGGATTGCTTCAATCCACTTAGTAAAATAATCAATGGCCACCAATATATACTTCTGGATTTTAGAAGATGTTGGTCGAATTTCTCCAATAGGATCTAAAGCCCATCCTCTAAAAGGCCAAGGCTTCACAATCGAGTGAAGTTAGCTTGCCGGCACATGCTGAATACCTGTATGTATTTGACATTCTTGGCATACTTTTGCAAACTCCACACAATCTTTTAACATAGTGGGCAAATATAATCTTTGTCGAAACAATAACCATTTCATCTTTTGGCCTACTTGGTGTGCTCCACATGCCCTGACGTGTGTGGCGGAAAGAGCTATGTATGCTTCTGTTTCACTTAGGCATTTCAGGAGCACACCTTCAGGAGTTTTATTAAATAATTCATTTACCATCAATACATAACTCAGCGCTCTATATTTTATTTTCCATTATGTCGAAGCCGTTGGATTTTGTAAATAATCCACTACAGGCTTTCTCCAATCTTGTTCTGTTAGATTGTCTATGACCGAAATTTCAAATTTTTTGTGATCAGTGCATCCCAACGTTGTGGTCCTTAAATCCAATGGAGATGACTTAGTGGAAGTTACTCTCCCTCTAACTTTGATTGCTTGTGGTAGCCTGTCTTTCGAAACTTTATTCCTGGAAGCAATCTGCGCCAAGTCGTTAGCTACTTGATTTTCCAATCTGGGTATATGTCGAATGTTAACTACTTCGAAGTTCTTCAACAACCGTCTGGCTATTACGAAATACATGATAAGATTTTCTTTTATGCATTTGTATTCTTTCGTGATTTGTTTTAGGACTAACTCTGAATCTCCCATTATTTCGACCTGAGTTTCCCCTAATTCCAACAGGATTTCAAGGCCTACGATTAATGCTTCATATTCAGCCTCATTATTAAAGCAATCCCCATCTATTTTGTACTTAAATGTTGTTGGAATTTTGTTTGGAGAAATAATGAGGACTCCGACTCCAGTTCCATCTTTATAACTGGAACCATCAAAGTATAGTTTCCAATGTTCGACCTCCAAATAATTCAATGATCCTTCTTGTATAGAATGGTCGACTATAAAGTCTGCTACCACTTGACCTTTCATAGCCTTGAGAGGAATAAAGGTTAATGAGTACTCAGTTAGTGCGAGTGCCCATTTTCCAATTCTGCTGTGAAAAATGGGTTTCGACAACATGTATTTGAAAACATCAAAATGAGACGAAACATAAACATCAACTGGCTTTATATATTGCTTAAGTTTTGTACATGAAAAATAAAGACATAAACATAGTTTTTCAACCTCGTTATATCTGGTTTCTGCATTGTTTAAAACTCTATTGAGGTAGTATATGGGTGTTTCGATACCATGCTCATCCTCTTGAGCCATCATGCTCCCTAAAGTTTTATCAGACGCAACTATGTACAGTCTCATACTTCTACTTCGACAAGGAGGTACCAAAATAGGTGGTTCGGTGAGGTACTCTTTGATTTTTTCGAAGGCTTCTTGATGTTCTTGCCTCCACTCGAATCCTCCTTTGTTGATTCGAAGTAGTGGCGAAAAGGCTTGCGTTTTCCCACTGAGGTTGGATATAAATCTCCTCAGGAAATTTATCTTCCCAAGTAAGGATTGCAATTCCTTTTTGTTAGTTGGTGCTTTGGCTTGTAAGATAGCTTTGGTCTTGTTTTGGTTTATCTCAATGCCCTTTTTATAGACCACAAAACCTAAGAAATCTCTCTCTTTGACACCAAAAGCACATTTTAGAGGATTCATCTTCAGACCATAGCGTCTCATCCTCTCCAAGGATTGTCGAAGATGATCCATGTGAGTCTTCCCTGAAATGGATTTGACAACAATATCATCAATATAAATCTGCATGAAAGTGTCAATAAAATCATGGAAGATCGAATTCACGGCTCTCTGGTACGTTGCCCCTGCATTCTTTAGGCCAAAGGGTATCACTACCCATTCATAAGTGCCTAAGTCCCCAGGGAAACAGAATGCCTTTTTCGACACATCTTTTTCAGAAATAAATATTTGATTATATGGAGAGTAGCCATCAAGCATACTCATGTACTCAAAACCAGCGGCATAATCTACAAGCATTTCTGCCACCGACATTGGATATTCATCTTTGGGTGTTGCAGCATTTAGATCTCTGAAATCGATGCACACCCTTAAGGTACCATTTTTATTTATAACAGGCACAATATTTGCAATACATTCGACGTACATGGTCGTTCGGATGAACTTGCATCTCAGCAGCCTTTCGACTTCCGTTTTGATTTTTGATAAAATATCTGGTGCAAACCGTGTTGGAGTCTGCTTAACGGGCTTTTTTCCAGGCTTTATTGGCAACTGCAGTTCTACCAAACTTTTGTCGAGACTAGGCATCTCGTCATAATCCCATGCAAAGCAATCCTTGAACTCTTTTAGTAATTGGATCTTTTCGACCCTGAGTTCTGGATCTATTTTTGTGCTTATGTATGTTGGCTTTTTTACAGGACCGTCGCCTAGGTTTACCTCTTCTAGAGGGTCTTGCGCTAACATTTTAACATTGTTCGCCAACGGGTCCTTTTCGAAACCTAGAGGTTCATCGTCATAGATGGCGTCTAACCTCTGATCTCGAAGGTCTTTCATTTCTAAGTCGGGAGGTTCTGGTTTGAAATCTTTCCCAGGGCCTGTCTTAGAAAGGACTTATTCAGTGGCTTCGAAAGCCGTATATTTAACTTCAGCCTCCAAGGCCGCTATCATTCTACTTTCGGCCACATACGCCGAAATTTTTTTCAGAGTTTGTGACTCAGTCATCATCACCAAACTCACTTCCCCAGCCTGTTGGCCGTATATCATCAACTCCTCCAAAGTCGATGTTGGATAAGTCTTCCCTATCCCACTGAAAGCCGTAGTCAAAGTGTAGGTATAGGGAGAAGAAGGCGTTAGGTGTTAGGGTTAAATCAAACTCAGGTGGATTACATGGCCCTATATGAGCCAAATTTCTGTCGAAACTATTCTTTCCGACACTGTTGATTTCACCTAAGTAATAACTCTAATCTTCCTCAATGTTTTCCACGATACCATCGGGGCGCCAAATTGTGACCCTTTGGTGCATCGAGGATGGCACTCACCGATGCCATGTGTCCACTCTCGACCCAAGAGCAGATTGTAGTTTGGTTTCACTGAGATCACCATGAACATGGTGGGTCAGAGGATTGATCCCACTTTGAGGTCTAGTGGTATGACACCCATTGTGGTGCCAATGCCGCCTTCATAATTGGACAAGACCATGTTATAGGGCTTGATGTCAGCATCTCCCTTTCCTAGCTTTTCCATCATGAATTGTGGGATGATATTGATGGTCGCCCCACAATCAACCAAAATTTTATTTATAGTTGTTTCCCCTATCTTTTCTCTAATGAACAGGGTTTTTAGCTGATTCTTCATTGCCTCTGTCGGTGGCTCAAGAAATGCGTTTTGTTCCTCTACGCAGCCATTGTTCATTACATAGTAACATACTGGCTTGTGTCTAGCCATTTCTTGTTCAACCATTAAGTCAGTTTCCTCAACTTCGACCTGACAGTTGTATTCTTTAGGTAACACTGATATGACATTCACCATGATGTCTAAACTGTCACCGGAATCAGAGTTGTCTTCATCATTCGACCCACATTCCTCCGTCCATGGCATAGAATTCCTCTTTAGAGTCTTCCTTTGTTTCCTTTGCACATTGGTGCTAACCTCTGGATGAGGTTTAGCAGCCTCTTTTACGGCCTTTCTCCGTCTTTGGAATCTTCTCCATTGTGAATGGGACATAGGATTTTTTCCTTTGTAATTGCTCGATATATGGGCCATCTTATTTGACGTAGAAGCATGGTACTCATTTATGTAATCTAAAGAGGAACCTCTTGGCACATTGAACGCCTGCTATCTCTCTTCATTTGGCCTCTTCCTTCCCATGGTGTTAAGCCAGGTATCTGTAGGTACATTAGTTGGAGGTCGAAAAGTTGGTGACCTCCTTACCTGACTCATGGAGCCTTGTTGATGCCCCCTTCCGGGGTCGAATCTGACTTATGAACCCATTTTTTGTTGGGCATTGGTGCCCTGTTTCGCTTTCACAATTCACATAGCTTGTATGTGTTCTGCGGCTTTCTTGTCGAAAATAGAGCTGCATCTAGGGCACAACATTACTTCCGATTTCTTCTTCTGGCACCTATGTAGAAAATCTGCCAGATCTTCATTATCCTTTGGAAATCCCATTTTATTTACTTCTTCTTGACGAATGGCTTCCTCTGAGGCTTTGGCGCCAGAGACTTCAACCATGTTGACCTGCATGTTGCTTTTGGCAACAAGATTCATTTTCTGCATTTTGGCATCTAGATTCTCTGTCGAACCTTTTACAACGACCAAGTAAGAACCTGTGGTGGTTCTTTTGTTGGAGCTCTCAGTAACTCCTTTGCTTTTGTGTAGGTCTTCAGTAACCCGTCTCAGGCCTTCAACAACCTTCTTGTTTGACCCTTGGGTAACTTCCTTTTTCAAATCTAGGCTTAGTGGCCTTTCTCACCCCTTCAATAGTTTTTCTGGAGATGTTTCCAGTAAAACTTCCAAAGATGGGTTTAGTAATGAAATCTTCAGAAACTTCCACCATGTGAATGCGAACTGGTTCAACATAATGTGCCTCCATCTGTAGTGGGTTTGCATCGATTTTCATTGCTGGCTTATCAGCAAATTTCAGCCTTCCTTCCTTTAGCGCTTGTTGAACAAGATCCCTGAAAAGGAAACATTGTGAGGTTTTATGTCCCAAAAAATTATGGTATTTACAAAAACCTCTTTTCTTTCTTTGTTCTAAAGGAGGCAATTTTCCCCCTGGGGGAACTATCATCTGGCCATCTTTAACTAATAGATCAAATATTTTGTCACATTTGGATATATCGAAACTATAAGTTTTCTTAGGAAATTTGTCGCTGTTTTTTTCAGGCTCTACAGGATTTTTCCCATTTGATGGCACTATCAATTTACAAGAATGTGGTGGTCCTTGTTTTAATTCTGCTAAATCTAGTTCGCCTTCTTCGACATCTATAGGATCACTAGATATCTCTGGATTGTTATCATCCATTTCGGCATAGGCTACCCTTTCTCATCGATGAGTTTTCGCAGCTTTAGCTTTCTCAGCTTTAAGGCGTTCTACTTGTCGAAGTCTATCAGCCAGTTGGGCCATATCTCTTAGATATTGTGTATCTAACTTTTTCCTAATCGAATAATCCAGGCCCCCCGCTGCTATTTCAACCAATTCATGCTCAGGCACTTGGGTAAAGCATCTAGCTTTGAGTAATCGAAACCTATTTAAATATTCATCGATTGGCTCTGTAAACCTTCTCTTCACACTAGCCAATTCTTTTAGACTTATTTTGGTCTGGCCAATGTAGAATTGTTCATGGAACAATCTTTTCAATTGGTTCCAGTTGTGGATCGAATTGGCTGGGAGGGTGGTGAACCAAGTGAAAGAATTCTTTGTTAGGGAACTTGGGAAATACTTGATTCTAAGGTTTTCGTTGTTTTCTATTTCCTCGGCCTCTATCAAATATCTAGCCACATGTTTGACAGTGGACTCTGTCGTATCCCCTGAAAACTTAGTTAACTTTGGAACCTTTCCCCTAGGTGGTAAGTCTGTTTGCAGAATATATTCTGACAATGGGGACATGAAGTTTGGTCTGTGAAAACCAACGTTCATCCCGTTTTGAATCATAATCCTTTCGATCATGGCAGTTAGATTATTGTTTGTCCCATAGTTTTGGTGTCGAACTTTCTGTATCAATTCATCAGCGTTTTGGTTTCTATTAGCCATAATAACTCCTTGATTGATTTCTCTAGGGTTTCATGGTATTTCAACCCTTGGTTGTTCTATTTCTACTCTAGGAATCTGGGGGGTTTGGATTAACGGTCAAATCCTCTTCCATGATTACCCCTTGATTTGCTCTCATTGGTATCCTCTGGGGTTGTCGAACAGTTTGGGGTACCCCAAAGAATTCAGCCATGCACGTCATTTATGTTGTCATCTGTTGATTCGACTGCGTAACAATTTGAATGAGGGGGTTTAGCACTGTACTTCGAGTTTGCGCTAACATTTGTACCATATCATGATTACTTTCATCCATCTGTTGCCTCAAAATTATTGTCGAAACATTTGTGAGGCTTGGTATTGTATAAGATGGCCCTCCCAAGAATTGGTTTCTACTGGCTCCAGACCCCTGTAATGGTGATGATGCATTCACCAAAGGTTCTGAAAAAGTGGAAGCATCATTCATAAGGCTAGCCATTTCAGTAGTTGGCATGCCATATGGCTGCTCTCAACCCATCCAGGTTGTCGAAAATCCTGGGGGCACAAATGGTCGAGATCCTAGATTTACCCTTGGTGGAGGGGTTCCTAATGGACCTCTTGGACCTACATACGAAAGTAAGGGTCCAATTTGATTTGTGGTTAGCGTCGGTATTGATCCAACAGAAGTTGGGATATTCCCTTCGGAAGCGGTAGTAACCACTGTTCCAGTAATTGGTGGAGGTATTTCTCCATGATTTGGCTCGTTAGCCATACTACTCTCGCTATTTTTCTTCCTAACAGTATACTCGTTGGTTACTCTACCACTTCTTAATAACATGCAATGTTATAACTATACAGAAGAAACACAATAACATAAACAATAAATTAGCAACGTCCCACCAGGTGTGCCAATTTGTTTACCGTGGTTTTTGGTAAACAACCACTGATCCTCCAAAAAGGAAAGTTCTTTTTGGTTACTCACGGGATCGATCAGATTGATCCCAGAACATATGCTGATTTTTTATGTAATACAAGCAATCAGAAAGAATGCACGTTCGACTGGAGAAAAGACACTTGAAGATTTTGGAAAAGTAGACAGAAATATAGAAATGCAGGTAAAGATGCAAGAAAGATAACTTTGCAAGATAAGCTTAAAGCAATGTAAAATACTTTCATTAATAAAAAGAGGTGTTTCTAACGTACATTTCTCAGTTTTATCCTTTCTCACACAGCGGTTACTTGGACAATATTTGAGTGACTAGTACAATAGGTTGAACACCCTTAAAAACTACACATGTTTCCTAATTTATACTAAAAACTAAGTAACCGTCGAGGGATGTCTCTGCACTAAGATGAAGACAAGTGTCTTCTGCATGTCCCTCAACCTCTAGCTTCCAGCCACGTTGCTTCTTCTTAGCCGCTAGCGAAACTGTCTTTCCCTCAAATAATTCAAATTCAAATGTCCCTCGTATCATGTGTCAAAGTGAAGGTATTTTCTCTCAATCGAAAGGTCATAAGACCTCTTCAGTCGAAAACCCTGAAGGTGAGCCCTGGTCGAAGGCTCAAATACAACTTAGATTTTTTTCCTAAGTTATTTCATACGTCGAAACATTCTTCTTGGCTTGGTTTATTCCAGTTTTTTGGTCTAAAAGGCCAAATATAGTAAGTGTCGAATTTGAGAGCCAACAGTCAGTTCCTTCACCGTATCACAGAACTGGCGACTCTGCTGGAGAATATTCTAAAAGTGGGGTTACCTTAGGGCTAAGATCATATTTACTTGCTTTCTTTGTTTGACTTATATGCTTTACATTATGGTTCTTTATTTGGGTTTGAATCCTCTACCCGGATTTGGGGATACCTTATAGGTAAGTAGCAATACATTGTGGAAACTGTGCGGGGTATATCGACACGGTCTAAGCAATAGCTACGTTAATGTGACATATTTGTGGGTATCGGTAGCCCTTGAGTAGTCAAGGAGAATACATGGCCGCTGAGTGATGTCATGAAGCACTAATGAACTTTTAGAACCTTTACTTGACCAACTTGGCTATTCGGACGTAGTGAGATGACCGACTTTGGTGCATTCCGAAGTTGGTAGATACTCGATACTACAATCATTAAGGTTTGGTTCTTTGGGATATTTCGGTCGACATTAAAGAGGCTTGCGCTGAAACAATGACCAAAGAAACAAACCAGTGATATTGAGCTCCTTAGAACCCGGTTACTATTACTAGGATAGGTTTTAAGCCAACAAAACTTCAAGAGGGTACTTACCTATGATTTTCCATGCAAGCCTAAACCTAAGGACTTGTTTGTGTATATTTTACTTGTATATAACATCATGAACATCATAACACCATACTCATACTCACTAACCATTTCAAGGAGTTTTGGGATTTATCTTTGTTTTTGTTTTGTAGGACATGGATTCTATCCGCAGGAAAACCATTCAAGTCAACCTCATAAGGATTCCTCCTCAACTCAAAGAGTCAGCATCAAGGATTCCTGAGAATTCTCCGTTCACCGAAAGACATGGTCGTCTCCTAAACTTGGTTACCTCCAAAACCTGATGAAGATATGTTGAAGGTGCTCTTCCAAACTTTGATCCTCTACGCCATTGCTTCACGTTCCTCGATTATCAACTTGTGCCAACTTTTGAAGAATTCTCCAAACTCTTGAGGATTCCCATTCTCAATCAACTACCTTTCAACGATACGGAAAGAGATCCAAAACCAGAAGAGATTGCTCAAGCTCTACACTTGCAACCATCTGATGTCACAACTAGTTGGGAAACAAGGAGTGGTGTCAAAGTCTTCTTAGCTAAGTTCTTGTTTGAGAAAGGCCAAAGCTGTTGGAATTCCTTGGACTTGGAATATTTTAAAGAGATTGTATCTCTCCTCATCTATGGGATAGTTTTGTTTCCAAATCCAGACCAACTCATAGATGTGAACACCGTCAAAATCTTCATATCTTGCAACCCGGTGCCTACTTTTCTAGGGGACATCCTACATTATTTTCACACTCTCACTATGAGGAAAAGAGGTATCCTTATGTGTTTCACTCCTCTATTGGAAAGATGGTTTATTTCATATCTTCCCGAATCTGTATTAAGAAACGAGAAAGGTTCAAGGTGGTCACAAAGGTTGATGACGCTCAAACATTCAGACATACATTGGTGTTCTCGATCTATAAAGAATGTTATCATCGTCGACCATTGGTGAGAGTTCCCTAATGTACCCTTACTTGGCATTAGGGGAGGTATCACCTACAACCCCTGCTTAGCCTTAAGACAGTTTGGTTATGCCCGAAGGGATGGTCCACATGAGATGTTGATTCAAGGGTTAGTATTCGACTATGAAAGTGACAATCAAGGTCACCGCCAGAGGTTTATCCGAGCTTGGAGGATGTTGAACAAGGTAGATAACAATACATTGGGGCACAAGAATTCCATCCCTCTTGAGCCTTACCTCAAATGGGAACCATCTCGCACTCAAAGTCTTATGATGCCTTATCCCTCCATTCTCCCGGTGATCATAGAGCCTGTTGTGGAAGGAGATGTTCCTTACACCATCCTGCATCCTGACATGCCAACCTCTCTTGAAGACTTACAAAGAGATTGGATACAGCTCAAGGGAGAGCGAGACACTTTTGAGGCCCAATTCTATGCTAGCGAGAAGAAGGTTTTGGAACTCACTAAGCAACTTCATGAGGAGCAGAGCCTGAATGCCTACATCGCACCAAAAAGGATGCGTACAACTTTTTTATCTTAGAGTTTTTGTATTCCCGTGTAAGCCTAAAGAGGCATTGATGTACTCAAGCTTTAAATTATTAATATAACGTGTGTTTCCTTTTTGTATAAAAATGAAGTTGAATCCCTAAGTTCCTTGAAATCATTGCATATGCATTTACCATTCATCATAACATAAGCAGGTTTCTTGCAACAAGTCTCCTCATCTTTCTACTGTTTATTTCAGTAAGATGGATCTTGAGAAGACGGTGAAGGACCTCCAAGCATAAAATGCTCTATTTCAACAGATGTTCTTAACTCTAGCCAAAGGACAAGAAGCGTTGAAGACCTTGCTGGTTGAAAAGAAAAATAAGAAAACAAAGAAAATAACCAGAGTTCTGAATATGGGAAGAAGATTCCAAGGACAAGAAAGAAGGACCCTAGACTTTGCAACGTCATCTGGTGAGAAAGACAATCAAGATGGGAAAGGAAAGGAAGTTGTTGCCCATCCAGATTCAGATTCAGAAGAGGGAGAAGATGATTATTCTGGAGAACAATATCCTCTAGCTGACGATAAGTATAAGTATCTGGAAGAACGGTTAAATGCAATGGAAATCCAAATAGTGCCTAGATTGGACTTTGAGGAGTTGGGGTTAGTATTCGGGATTGTCATTCCTCCAAAATTCAAAGCACCGGTTTTCGCCAAATATGACGGAGTTTCATGTCCCAAAATGCATCTCCGGTCCTATGTGAGGAAAATCCAGCCTCATACCGCTGACAAGGATTTATGGGTACACTTTTTCCAAGATAGTCTGTCTGGAACTCAACTTGATTGGTTTTATCAGTTAGAAAGAGCCAATGTTCATAACTGGGAAGATCTAGCCGCTGCCTTTTACAAACAATACCAATACAATGCAGACCTTGCGCCCACCCGTACTTAACTCCAGAGTATGGCCATGGTTTAAAGTGAAGGCTTTAAGGCTACGCGCAAAAATGGAGGGACTTAGCAGGAAGAGTCCAGCCTCCCCTATCTGAAAGAGAATTAGTAGACATGTTCTTGGGCACCTTGTCCGGTCCTTTATTCAATCACTTAATTGGGAGTTCATCGGCAGGTTTTATCGAACTGATATTGACCAAAGAAAGGGTTGAAGCCGGGATAAAGAATGGGAAAATTCAAAAAGATGCATCCCCTGCTGTTGTAAGGAAACCATTCATTGGAAAGAAAGAAGTTGTTGTTGTATATCCTCAGAGAAATCAAGATAGGGCTGAACTCCGTCCAATGGTGGGGACTGTCATGATCCCTAAACCTGCACCTGCTCAGCAAAGATGCAACCAGCCAAGAATGGAAAGACCAAACAGGAAGTTCACCCGAATTAATATGACACTATCTCAAGTATTTCCGCATTTGTTAAGATCCAAGATAGTGACTTTGAAAGAAGCTCCAAAGAATCCTAACACAACCTCTCCTCATTATCATCCTAATGCCTGTTGTGCATACTATTCTGAGAGTCCTGGCCATGACACTAACAAATGTTGGGATCTGAAAAACAAGGTACACGACCTTCTTGAAGCCAAAGAGATTGAATTCGATACGCCAGAGTTTCCCAATTTTATCACTTCCCCTATTCCCAAGCACGACTGTGATTTCAATGCTATTGAGGATGATATGTTTGTTATTTTGGTTGAGGAACTTGTGACCCCACTCCTGACTATCAAAAAGAATTTGTTAAATGCCGGTGTATTCTTGAGCTGTGATGAAAGCTGACATTTCTGTCTATCCACACCAACTAGCTGTCCTTTTTAAAAGTCGACATTAAATGCCTAATATATACCAAGGAGGTTTTGTTCGAGAAGTCTTCTATTCCAACTATTTCTCATAGTGATGTTTCCATCGTGACCATTTCCGCCAATTCTTCCAGGGTCTCCACCAAAAGACCCGTTAGGATTACATCAGTTCCTAAAGTAGCTTCGTTGATAATTACAATGCCTAGAGCAATCCTGTATTCGTCAGACAAAACCGTCCCTTGGAATTATGGAGGGTATGTCTACTATCACGGTATAAACAAGATTGGCTAGTTGTTGAAAATTCAAGTTCTGAGAAAGTTGATTCCGATATCAGTAACATCGCAGGGACTAGCAAGATAACCCGAAGTGGAAGGGTATTCTCTCCAAATATTTCTCCTCTAAAAGTTATTCCCAAACCTGTAATCATTCCTATTGTTGTTGCTTCTCCAAAGTCTATCATTATTCCTACAATCATCTCTACTAATATTCCTGTTGACAAAACTACTTCAGTCCCTGTTATCACCCCTACTGACATTCCTACTGACAAGTCGACCGAGACTCGAGGAAAATGTATTCTGGTTGAGCCTGTCCGGATGAAGGCACAATCAGTAGATATCCCTGAGGCCTCCCGAAAGGAGATGGAGGATTTTCTAAAGATTATAAAAAGAAGTGACTACAACGTAGTCGAACAACTAGGGAAAACTCCATCAAAAATTTCCATGCTGGCTTTATTGTTATGATCTGAGGCTCATGCAAAGGCCTTGGTAAAATTCCTTAAAACTGCCCATGTACCCCAAGAAACATATGTCGATTAGTTCCAAGACTACGTAGCCAGCTTGACCACAGATAATGGTTTAGGCTTTTCGGATGCTGATTTAACGCCAAGGGGGAGGAAGCATAATGAGGCATTACATGTCTCAGTCGAATGCAGGGGCACGACTTTGGCTCATGTCTTGGTTGATATCGGTTCATCTCTGAATGTGTTGCCTAAAAAGGCTCTTGATAGGCTTGATTGTGAAGGATTGACCTTGAAACTTAGCAACATAATAGTGAGGGCCTTCGACGGCCAAAAAGGATGGTGCATGGGGAAGTGGACATCCCCATAAAGGTTGGAACCCAAACATTTGATTCAACTTTTTATGTAATGGATATTCGCCCTTCATATTCCTTCTTGTTAGGCCGACCATGAATTCACAATGCTGGTGTCGTTACCTCGACGTTGCATCAAATGCTGAAATATCCAATTCAACGAAAAATCATCACCGTTCATGGAGAAGAAGAATATATGGTGAGCCATCTAAATTCCATCAGATATATGGAATTAGATGGTGAATTTATTGAAACTCCATTCCAACACTTTGAGGAAGTCCCGCAGACTGTGGCAGTAACCAAGGCCGTGTCTCAAATACCCAAGATTACAAGGCCTCCGCTCAAGATGTCGTCTTTGAAGGACGCCAAGGCAGTGATAGAAGAAGGTGGGTGCACTATTTGGGGCCAACTCCCAGATATCCCATACAAATCTGACAAGTTTGGTTTGGGTTTCACTTTAGGAGCCCAGAAAGTTGTACGCCGTGCTCGTGCCGGAGGACCACCCTTGAAGATCAGCAACCACGAAGTCAATGCAATTGAGGATGATGAAGATAGCTATAAGCTGGAAGACTGGATTTTCCCAACTGTCAGTGGAGGGCTCAGCAACTGGGAGGCTAGATATTTTTTCCCGATCACATTTATCCAACAGTAATTTGTCTTTAAATTTTGTCGTACTTGTAATATTAAAACAATTCAGATTCTTAAAACCTTGTGTCTTACCCGAGGCATAATGGTCCATTTGTAAGGGTTATTATCTCATTTTCATATGACATCAATGAATCATGGACGTTTTTCATACAAACTTTGTGCTCATTGTTTTTTGTTTTTACATTTTTATTTCTTTCAAAGATAGATATACTCTTACACACACTCACATTCAAAATGTAGATCTATATCCATTCGAGGTCCCATGGGTAACGATTCTGCTACGACTTATGTGACTATGAAAATCTAATCTACCAAGCCGAAGAGAAGGTGAGGAAGATTGTGAAGTGCCAGGAGAACTCGCCAGGTTACTACAGCAAGAAGAGAGGACCATACAGCCCCACGAAGAACCAGTTGACACAATTAACCTAGGTACCGAAGAAGACAAGAGAGAAGTCAAGGTGGGTGCCAATCTAGAACCCAATGTCAAGGAGTGTCTGATTCAGTTGCTACATAATTATGTTGAGGTCTTTGCCTGATCATACGAAGACATGCCAGGACTTGATGCAGTTATCGTAGTACATCGTTTACCTGCAAAAGAAGAATGTCCTCCGGTAAAACAAAAAGTTCATCGTATGAGGCCAGACATGTCAGAAAAGATCAAAATTGAAGTCATGAAACAATTCAACGTCGGATTCTTGGCAGTCACCTCCTATCCATAATGGGTCGCTAATGTTGTTCCCGTGCTTAAAAAGGACGTAAGGGTACGAATATGCATGGACTACAGAGATTTGAATAGGGAAAGCCCTAAACATGATTTCCCACTTCCCCACATTGATATTCTAGTTGACAATAGGGCACATCACAAAGTGTTTTCCTTCATGGATGGTTTCTCAGGCTACAACCAAATCAAGATGGCGCCTGAGGACATGAAGAAAATAAGCTTTGTCACACAATGGGGGACATTCTGCTACAAGGTTATGCCATTCGGGTTGAAGAACGCTGGGGCAACCTATCAGCGTACCATGGTATCTCTATTTCACGACATGATACATCACAAAATAGAGGTCTCTGTGGATGACATGATAGCCAGATCTCAAATAGAAGAAGAACATCTTGATCATTTACAGAAATTATTCGAGAGGCTAAAGAAATACAAGCTAAGGTTGAACCCGAATAAATGCACATTTGGGGTGAGGTCTGGTAAACTCCTAGGCTTTGTTGTCAGCGATAAAGGTATCAAAGTGGATCCTGCCAAGGTAAAAGCGATACAAGAGATGCTTGCTCCTCGTACAGAGAAGGAAGTCAGAGGATTCTTGGGACGTTTAAACTACATTTCCAGATTCATTTCTCACCTGACAGCTACTTGTGAACCAATATTCAAATTACTGAAGAAAGATCAAGTAGTCAAATGGAATGACGAGTGCCAAACTTCTTTCGACAAGATCAAAGAGCATGGCGAGTCTGCAAAATTCAATGGGGTGTGTGCTGGGGCAGCATGACGAGTCTGGCCGAAAAGAGCATGCTATTTATTACCTGAGCAAAAATTTTACCGACTGTGAAATAAGATATTCACTGCTCGAGAAAACTTGTTGCGCTCTGGCATGGGCTGCTCGCTGTCTAAGACAATATATGCTGACCCATACTACCTTATTGATATCCAAGATGGATCCAATAAAATACATCTTCGAGAAGCCTGCTCTCTCTGGGAGGATAGCAAGATGGTAGATGATCCTGGCGGAGTATGACATCCAGTATGATACCCAAAAAGCAATAAAGGGAAGTGTACTAGCCAATCACCTTGCTCACCAAGCTGTGGAGGACTACCAATCCATGAAGTCCGAATTCCCAGATGAAGACATCATGATAGTAAACAATTGTGAAGAGTTCAGATGATATGACATAACTGAACAAGGATTTTGATGGACCCTAGTTTTTGATGGGGCATCTAATGCACTCAGAAATGGTATTGGTGTTGTACTTATATCCCCTGAATGATGTCATACTCCCTTTACTGCAAGACTCTGCTTCAACTGTACTAATAACATGGCAGAATACGAAGCATGCATTTTTGGTCTCAAAGCCGCCATAGATTTGGGGATCAAATCCTTAAATGTATTCGAAGATTCAGCTTTGGTCATCAGCCAGATCAAAGGGGAATGGGACACCAAACACGCCAACCTTATCCCCTACAAAGAACATGTGTTGACATTGATCCCACATTTTGAGAAGGTTACCTTCGAGCATTTCCCGCGAGAAGAAAATCAGCTAGCGGACGCACTAGCCACAATGTCATTCATGTTTAAACTTAATGGGGTAACGAGGTTCCCCAGATCACCATTGAACGAATGGATGAACCAGATTACTGTCATAAGATTAATACTGAAGAAGTAGTGGACCAGCCTTGGTTTCACGAAGTCAAGAGGTATCTGGAGGCTCAAGAATATCCGGAAGGAGCTCTAGTCAATGATAAGAAGTTCTTAATGAGATTCTCTGCTAAATTCTTCCTTAGTAAGTGCATTCTCTACAACCGCAACCATGACTCTGTGTTACTTCGGTGCGTAGACAAGGTTGAAGCGGAAAAGATCATGGCTGAGTTACATGAAGGAACTTTTGGCACCCATTCCAGTGGGCATACAATGGCAAAGAAGATCCTATGGGCAGGCTATTACTGGTCTACCATGGAAGCAGATTGCTATCAACACTCTCGAACCTGCCACAAGTGTCAGATCTATGCTGACAAGGTGCACGTGCCTTCGATTCCTCTGAATGGCTTGACGGCTCCTTGGCCCTTTTTTATATGGGGCATCGATATGATTGGGGAAATCAAGCCAATAACCTCTAATGGAAACCGCTTCATCCTAGTGTCCATTGACTATTTTACAAAATGGGTTGAAGCAACCTCCTTCGCTTCCGTTACAAAGAATATTGTCGCCCGGTTCATCAAGCAAAATCTCATCTATCGTTACGGTATCTCGGAGAGGATCATCACAGACAATGGTACGAATCTAAAAAATACTATAATCACTGCCCTGTGCGAGCAATTCAAGATCCAGCATCACAATTCTTCCCCTTACCGTCCAAATATGAATGGTGTTGTCGAAGCTGCAAATAAGAATATCAAAAAGATCATACAGAAAATGACAGTCACATATAAATACTGGCATGAGATGCTACTGTTTGCTCTCCACGGTTATCGTACCATAACACACACATCAACTGGGGCAACACCTTACTCTCTGGTATACGACATGGAGGTTGTCTTGCCTATTGAGGTCCAAATCCCCTCTCTGAGGATTGTGAAGGACGCAGGGTTGAACGAAGATGATTGGATCCAGACTCGACTTGATCAACTAAGCTTGATTGATGAGAAAAGGCTTACTGCTGTCTGTCATGTTCAAATGTATCAAAAACCGATGATTAAGGCTTTCAACAAGAAGGTCAGATGACAAGTGTATCAAGTTGGGGATCTGTTGATCAAACGTATCATACTTCTGCAAGGTGATCCCAGGGGAAAATGGACCCCTACATATGAAGGACCGTTTGTGATCAAAAGTATATTCTCTGGTGGAGCAATGATCTTGACCACTATGGATGGCAATTACCTACTGCACTATGTGAACGCGGACATAGTCAAAAGATACTATGCATAAGAGACCCGCTAGGTTGACACACCTAGGCAAAACAAGGGCATCCCGAAAAACCAAAAAGGTTCGGGAAAAAATTAGGGATAAAACAAAAAAATCTGTACACCCGGAAAGTTGAAAACTCGAAAGGGAGACTTGGGCAAAAAAGGGTATCCCTGTGGACTGAAAACCCGAAAGGGCGGTCCAAGAAAAAGTTATGGAATTAAAGCGTATGAATATGTCCCATTGGATCACCTTACGGACAACCTTTGGCTTCTACTGACAAGCTCGACAGTTTTGATCAATTCAATCAGCTTCAGACAAGACAACAAATAGACAAGATGCTCAGAGACACGAAGGCTATAGCAGAATGGGAACCCCATGCGATTATTGCACATAGCTATCATTTCTTTATATCAAATTTCATTTTTTACGACGGCATTCTCTTACTAGAATGTTTGTCTCATTGTACAAAAATACTTACTCAAAGTCAATACAAAATATCTCTTTGGAAGTGCAAAACTATCTGCTTTTCTTTTGTTTGCAAAAACGTCCAATGATTTATTTTTGAACATATGCATTTGAACGTAATTACCGTTTACAAATGAACAAAATAAAAAGACAGATTGGCTCACATACGCATAAGTCGCGTCCATATATCATAAACATCGATGACACGAATGCATATATCATAATCTCATTGTACCATGCATTTCATGCATTATGACATTGCGTACAGCTAACATTTTACCCTTTGCAAGATAAGGTTAATCAATGATTATCATCAACAAATCAGAGATTAATACCTGAAATAGCCTGAGGAAAATTGGCTACACGACCAGCCTCTTAAAATACAGTTTAGATACGCTTCAGATATGGATTCCATCCTGATACTCATTCAGATCTAGGCTTTCCTTTCGAAGTAACCCTGCTATTCAGGTTCCTTCTCCCTTATCTTCAGACAACAGTTTACAACCCTATAAGACCTGGACCCTACCAGATACTGTCGATTTCACATTTCCCCAGTTGAAGTCAAACTTGGACTTGCTCTGATTTCTGTCAACAATCACCTTCGAATGGCATCTTTAAGCCCATTTCCAATAAATTTTTGTTATCTCTCCAAATGGCATCTTTAAGCCCATTCCTTACACAATCAACCAACACATCACCGAGTGCAAATTTCTGGGCACTCTAGTGTTCAATCATCTTCCATTTTCAAGCTACAAACGGCAAACATGTCGATCTCACTTTTCAAGTTTAAGAAGATTGAACAGGGGCAGATGTTGTACCCCAAACTTTTCCCTCCCTTTTTTTTTTAATTCAAGATACTATCCTAGGTCTTCTCGAATACTCAATTTGGCTTAGAAGTTGATCAGACAGATTCTCTTCCTAAGCAGTAAGTCAATAATTAGGGTTTGGCGTTTCTCAAAGAAAATTGATTCTTCAAGGTTTCAAATGGTATTCATAGATCTTCATGTCTCCTCAAGGATGTTCATGTCGATTTTCAAACCTCGCATTGCAAGTTTGCTCAGTCAATGGTTCAGACGACTGAAAATGACTCCATTAACCCAAAAGTTGACCTTTCACGAGACCAGGTTCAAATGACTGTAACTTCTTCATTATTCGATATTTTTGAGCGGTTCTTCTTGCGTATGACTCTCCCCGATGTTATCTCCATTTTCTCTTCACAAATCAAGAGCTGATTACGTGTAGAAAATCACCAAAATTCGAATACGTTAGAAGTCGCTTCATGGATTTTGACCTAATCTTAAATAACTGTCGCCTGATTTCTAAGAATTGTGATTTACTCAAATTACAAGATCTTGAGACAATTATTTCTGCATATGGTCATAAATGATGTTGCTCACGTGTTTATCTTAAAAGATCAAAAAGAAATTGTGTTTGGAAGACTTTGAAAGTTATTGAATCATCACAAGTCATTTTGTTTGATTTCAAATGTTCTCAACCACAGTTATTTTGAAATCTGTTAATCCTACAAGATTGATGATTGTTCTTAAAAGCATGTTGGTTTGTCAATGAAATTTTATTTTTATCGAGCATGGCGTGCGAGTTCATTTTGAATGCAAATTTGGTTTGGATAGGAGTTGAAGATTAAAACTGTCATTTAGATGACCATGGCTTTGGGTTTGAGTTAACCAAGTTAGAATTGAATTCTTAAACATTTATTTTGTTTAGAAATTTGATTGGAGTACAAGGCACATTGGTTATTTGATCATTTTATGAATTTCTTGAAGTTCAAGTTACCAAACCAAGATATTTTATTCAAAGCATTCAATTGAGAATTGCAAAGCTTAATAAATTCAGGATTGGTACGAAAATTTTTATCATTCACAAATTTATTCAAAGTCTTGTGTTCATTACGTCACAAATGAAATGAAATTACACATTTTTGCTTTGTTTACAAAGAATCACAATGTTTGCTTTGACTACAAAGAGAGAAGTTTATTTTGTTTCTTCAAGTCTCCATTACTTCATCTTCAAGTAATCCTCGATTGCTATCCACGCCTCATGTTCATGAAACAAACAAGAGAAAGTTAGCAATTCAAGCAAAATGATGTGTAAAGAAGAGAAAAAAGAATTCATCATTAAGGTTTGTATGTGGAATCAGATTTAAAGTTTGTTTTGTTTTAATCATAGTCCATCTTCTCCTATTTTTCAAATCACAAGGTTTTGGCCTTGCTTCACAAAAAGGGAAAAGAAAATTCGCAAACACTTTTTTGCAAAAATAGCATAAGGCCCAAAACTGCCAAATATGCAAGCTGGTACAGAAAACAGACTGTAATGCAAAACCAGCAAATAGAGCAAGCATAGAAACATCATCTAATGTAACAGCAACAACAGGCTTCTATACAAGCAACACAAGGTAAAAACAAGTCCAACAAGCAACACAAGTAAGCAACATAAAGGCAGGATGCTAAAAAATATAGCATGCAAGTCAAAGCTGCCAAGGCAAGGATGTCTAAAGCATGCAGCAAATAGGGAAGTGGATCAAACAAACAACAAAATACAAGCTAAACAGCAAGCCAAGCCTGTAACATAAAGCAAGCAGTAGGCAACAGATAAAAACAAGCAAAATGGCCAAAACTGTCCAGCAACAGCAGAATAGTCAGTAGTATTTCATTCAAAAAAATAACAAGCTTGCACAACAAACAAGCACATCATCATTTTCTTGAAATCATACAAACCCTTCAAAAATCTCGAAGTAAAAGAAAAGTGGCTTTACAACATCATTGAAATAGAAAGAGGAAAGAGAAAGGTTTAGAGAGATATCACCTAAACCAAAACTACCCATAAAACTGTCAAAGGCAGCCTGCACAACCTGCTGCATTTTTTGTCCAAACAATTCAAGTACAAGAGTCCACATACTGCTATACCTCAGTCCAAAACCTGCACAAATTTGCACAAAAATAGACATGCCTTAAACTGCATTCAAAAGGCAGCAAGTCAGCATTCCAAAACAGTCCAAAATTATGCACCCAAAGGCCACAAGGTCAGTTAACCAAAAGTGTTCAAAATCATCTGATTTCCCCCCAAAATGCAATGGGAATGTATAAAAAAGAGATAGCCAGCATAAGCAGAGGGGGCGAAGACAATACAAAATCAGAAAATCAACCATTCACCTTAAAAACCTTTGTTTCAATATACACTCACGATCACTTTCTTGAAACTACATCAGACCCCTTAACCCCTTTACCAACTGAAACCGCAACAGTTCCAACAAACATCACCCGCCAATATTAACATACATACTCCACTTCTCACAAAACCCCTATCATTCAAATTTCACCCAAATTATTCCTTACACACCAGAAGTTAGATTCAAAGGAGGAAGGATTAAAGAACATCTCATCACCTTTGGTTTGCTATTTTTTCACCTATGTCAGCTTTGAGGTAAGTCACTTTGCATATGCCATTTACTGGTTCATCTTATTCCTTGTGCGTCTATCTATTTGATACCTTTGTGGTATTATGTTTGCTTGTTAACATACTTCTGTCTCGACTGTGCCATCATTAAAACGGTTTGATCCTGCAAAAAAATAATTGGTAACCACAAATGCTTAGATAAAATTATTAAAACCCCAAAAATACGTGAATATGTTTCTTTTCCTAAGAAGATCAAGTTTCTGTCATAAAATTAGGATATATGCTGAATAGATTGAGCCATAAGCTCGACACATACCAAAGAACCCCTCACTTCTGTCTGTAACCTTCATCTTCGAAGGGGACCGAAAGCTCTGGAACAAAGAACCCTGTGCAGTAGCTTTACGGGTTCCAAACCCTTCACCAAAAGTACGATTGAAGCTCCAAATTTAGTTTGGCTTAACCTCTAAGCAGCACTGAGCTCAAACCACAAACCAACAAATAATATTAAAATTAGAACACGCTTAGAGCCATCAACAGTGACAAATAACAACACAAATCACAGACAAAATAGAAATAGACCACAAACAGAAGAACAAACATGATAACATGGAGTGGATAATCCAAAAAATTTAGATTTGTAGAAGAAATAACTCAGAGATTCAGCGGAAGAAAGAAGCAGAAATCTCGTTCGTACCTGAGGTTAAGTCCTTTGGGGGATCCGATTCACCACTGTGTTAACCATTTTTTCTGTTGATTTTCTTTGATATACTTGCTCATCAAACTTTACTGCAACTGCTTCATACTTTATTATGTGATATCTTCAAGTTTGTATATTTAGGGTTTAAATTGGGACTTGTTTCAATTAGAGAACAAAAGCAATTTAAGTTTGAGAAAGATGAATAGAGAGAGGTTGGACACCAGTAAAATAATTTTTTTGGAATGGAGAATTATTTTATTCTTGACTGTGAGGACAAAAGAGAAATCTTTGTTTTGTTTTTTTGATGTTTCTCGTAAAAAAACATACACAGCGGCGCCTATTCCCCCACAATTAGGGTTTTCTTTTCAAAAAAACTTGTTTCCCCTCTAGATTGGATCTGGATCCAGGCCAACCCGATCCGGCCCAATAACAACTTTTTTTATCTTGTCTAGTTTTTGTTTGAATGACATTTGGGCCTTACCTCCATTTTCACAATGCAAGCCCATTCGAAATTGTTACTCTTCCCCTCCAATTTCTTGTCTCACACCTTTATTTTGTTAAATAATTTAGTTTTGTTTTCAATTAATAGTTTTAGATCGAATTAGGTTAGATGTGATTTAGAAATTTTTATAATTAATTTAGTTTACATATAAAGTAATTTAGATATAATTTAGTTGTTGTTAAAATTAACGTACAATTGAATAAATGACAAAACTTAAATATAATTGTTTATGTGTAATTTTTACTATTTTTTTGTTAAAAGTATGATAATATATAATTTTCTTTTAAATATATGTAATTTTATCTTATTTTTAGTTTTTAAATAATATTTAAATATATTTATCATATTTTCATTAGAAGATAATAAAAACTACACTTAAAGAATTATATTTAAATTTTCTCTTTTAATAAATTGGTGATTTTCTCTTAACTAAGAAAGTTCTTTGTAAATTTTTTCTCTTCATATATGTATTTTTGTGGGAAAAAATAAGTATAAAAACAATATCGTATTATTTTAACAGTTACAATTTTTCCTTTGGAAATATCTTGGTTTTTCAATTTGATTTAAAAGACACTATGTTTTTCCTATAAATTGTTAGAAAGTCTTCAGTTTTAATCAAATTTCTCATATCAAAACCCGCTCCCCCTCTCAATCTCTTAGCATTGTTTGCTTGGTTCACATAAGAAAACATTTGTCGATTTTTGTGTGAAATTAGTTAGATCTTTTTAATAATATATTTAAATTTTCTTCTAGATTTATTCAATTAGGGAAAAGTAAATCCACTGAAAACTTATGATTTTATATCATTTAGGCTTTCATTTTTCCAGAAAGTTTGATAATCAGATGATATCAGAATGCCATGTGAGTGTAGAGAAGTTGGGACAAGATCCATGGGAATGGAGTAAATATGGACAAAAACCCATTAAGAAGTCTCCACATCTAAGGTTTTTTTCTCACTTTTACCTATATTTTCTTCCCTTTACCACTGAGATATTAAATTATGTTACCTAATACTCATACTCACTCCTAATAGTGGGTGAAGGCGTTGTGATCCTTTGTAATCAAATTCGGTTGAAGTGATCTTAATTGCAATTAAGTTTACATTTTAATTTCCAATATTACACTAGTATAAAAAACCTAACCTATATACTTATATATGTTTATATGGTTTTAGTTGTTAAAACTCTAGAATATTTTGATTTTTGTTATATTAGTGAATGTTTAAATGATTTTGCAGGAGCTATTACATATGTAGCACTTTCAAAGATTGTTCAACAAAAAAACTAGTAGAACAAAAAACAAATTAAAGACAATATTTATGTGGTGACATATATAGGAGAGCACAACCATCCAAAACCCAATGCTAATTGGAACTATATCTTGGAGTCCCCTCAAAACAAATGATAAAAGAAGAGGTTATGTGGTGTCAAAAACTATGAATCATTGTCAAACAATGAAAACTCTAATTAGAATGGTGATGTCTCAGATTGATCAACCAGAATGCTACAGTGTTCATGTTCTCCAATATCAATCAAATGTTAATAATTGTGAAACTGGACTCATATGGAGTTGTTCACCTGCTACTAGAGAAGATGGATTATCACTAAATGTTGAAAACTTGACATAAGCATGAGAGACAAAATGATAAGTTTTGTTATTCCAAATTAAAATTTCTCTATTCAAAAACAGGATTTATGAATTTGATGACAAAGGACAATACTTCAATTCTCAACTAGGAAAACACCCGTGCCTTTGTACGGGTTTATTATAAATATTTATAAAATATAGAGTATATTGTTATGAATAAATTCAAAGTGAATGTTCATCTTTCTATCTATCATCTTCTTATTCTCTATTAAGTGTTATGATTTCTCACCTTCTCAATATCCTATAAATAAGGACCACATTACAATGTAAATATTGTTACAACAAGATTTGGTTATGCAATTATACCTTTGAGTTTTGATGATAACAACGAGTATGTTTGTATGAATAATTTTGGTATTCTAATGTTTGTTATTTTTAGTATTTAACAAACAGGTTCTATTTCTGATGAAAGGCATTGCCAAGTCATTAGAAGAGACCAAATTCCGCTTTTATGCGCTACACAAGTTCTGATGAACAGTAGCGAACCACTTCCGAAGGCTCTAAAGTTTAGGCTATGATACGCGGTCAAAGAAACCAATTTCTGAAGATCTAAAGACAGGAGTTCTGATAAATAGTCCAGATGCTGAAGACTTGTGTTTCTGAAGACAAAGGGTTCTGAAGACCAAGTGTTGAAGACTCTACGGACAAAGTTCTGAAGACTCTGAAAACTTGAAGTTCTGATGACCCAAGTTTTATTTTCTTTCTTCTAACTCATGCTTAAGCAGAAGCCTCTGAAGTCAAGAAGATAAGAAGATAAGTTTACGTGGTACAATACTATATGGTACAAACAAATGTTTCTCTCCACTACCATGAAAGGACAGGCGCGTTGTACGATCTTGTCATCCACATTGAAACAAGTTGCCAGCTTTCTGGAATTTCCAGAAATACTCTCCAATGGATATATTATTTTATTAGCTATATATATATGCTTGAAGACAAAGGAAAAAGGATACTAATTCACACGTTCTCTCACAAGACTGTTCATAAGCATTCCTTTATTTTCTTAAGTCTATATATTCTTGAAATACTATTTACTATTAGCTTGTTTAGAAGCAAATCTATTATAAACAAATCTTTTTCAAATTGTTGTTTGATTGTGTCTTAAGGGACAAGTTGGTCAAAATCGTTGAGAAGTCTAAGATTAGTGTGTTTTATAGGTTGTACGTGAGTCACTTGCAGTTAGCTTGTGCATTATAATAATCTGTGAGATTATTGGATCAAGACCTAGTTTGATAAGGCGAAATAACCTTGTCGGATGGATTAGATTAGCTTGATAATTTTCAAGTGCACTAGTATAAACATAACTTGTTCTTTCCTTCTTGCATCTTTAGTTTTATTATCAAGAGTGAATAAAAATTGTTTTCAGTTAAAGGAGAATTCTTTTTAAGAAAATATTTTGATTTAAAACTCAATTCAATCCCTATTTCTTGTGTTTTTCACACCTTTAGTTGACATCAGAGTTCCAGTTCTGATTGATAAAAAATTTGAATTTTTATCAAGCACTTAACAATATTCAGTATCGATCTAGACAGTGTGAAAAACAATGGCAAACAACACTAACAACACTGCCACTATTGATAACAAGGATAAGGATAGAGACCAGTATAGTCTAAAACCTCCTATCTTTTATGGAGAAAAGTTTTACTATTGGAAGGACAAAATTGAAATTCATTTGATGGCTACAGTTATCTAGTAGATGCTGAAGGTAAAAAGATTGCAAGAATTGCAATCACAGATGTTCAGAAAAGACTTACAAGAACCACTATAAAGCTATAACAATTCTACTGAGTGCTATTTCTTACAATGAGTATAAGAAGAACACAGATAGAGAGACTACAAAGTCTATATTTGATTATCTTAAGATTACTTATGAAGGTAACACTCAAGTTAAGGAGACAAAGGCTTTTTCCCTAATACAGAAATATGAAGCCTTCAGGATGTAAGACGATGAATCTGTGAAAACTATGTTTTCAAAATTCCAAACGCTTGTGGAAGAACTCAATTTTCTAAACAAAGGATATACTACTGCAGATCATGTCAAGAAAATGATTAGAAGTTTGCCTAAGAAATGGAGATCGATGGTAAACTGCCTTGAAGTTGTCCAAGGATCTGAACAATACTAGTCTTGAGGAGCTAATCAGTTCTTTAAGAAGTCATGAGATTGAACTTCAAGAAGATGAACCTCGGAGAAGAGGTAAACCTGTGGATCTGAAGTCTAAGTCTGAAAAGACAAAGACTTTTCAAGCTGAAGAAGAATCAGAAGAAGATTCAGATGAAAATGAAAGTTCTCTAATATCTTGAAGGATAAACCAGCTATGGAAACATAGACAGAGAAATTTCAGAGGAATAAGAAGAATAAAAGGTGGATCTGAATCTACATCTGGTCAAAAGAAAATTTCTGGAAAAGAAGTTACGTGTTATGAGTGCAAAGAGACTGGACACTACAAGAATAAATCTCTAAAGCTCAGAAAAGACAAGAAACCCAAGAAGGTTTTCAAAGCAAAGAATGATATCATGGCAACATGGGATGATTCAGAGTCAGAAGAGGAATATTTTGATGAAGAACGTGCTAACATGGCACTCTTGGCCAAAACAAGTACAAGTGAAGTTATCTCAGGGTGTTGTTTCCAATGATTTCTGGTAAACAACCGCTAGTCTTCCAAACTATCGAATAAACTTACTGACTGTTATTCAATTTCTTTGGTAACTCACAGGATCGACTAGATTGATCCTAGGATTCCTTGGTCATTAGGGTAACTCTCATGATCGAACAGATATTCATGGTTGGTATTTGAGTGTTGTATAGGTGTTTGGCTTATTTCAATTTCTCTCTTAAAGATCTAAAGGTGTAATCAAAATGTATGTGCGTGAAACTAACTTGCATGAATAAATGTTAATTGTAAAGACATGTAAAATTGCATAAAAAGCAAGTAAATGGCTTCGAATTATAAAAACAGTTAATGTAAAAGATGCTCTGGAACGTAAAAGATTCGAAATATGAAGAAAGCGTTTAATGCAAGAAATCTGTAAATGACTTTAAGTAAAAATAGACTTTCGAAAGACAAAACTTGAAGATAAAGGCATGAAAAGTATGACAGTTTTCTGAAATGTAAAGTGCTTGAAATGTAAAGAAAGCATTGAAATGTAAAACTTTAATGAAGAGATTTCGAAATAAAAAGACTTTGAATGAGAAAACTTGTAAATGTTATTTGGCAGAAAGATAAAGGAAAGTGCTGGAAATGATAAAAGGTTTTCATTAAATCATAAATATGTGGTGCTATCATACGTACATTGCTCTTGCATTCGTTTCCCTTGCCATGTGGTAGTTTGAATGTTACTGAGTATTTAGTACAATAGATATGACACACGAAATCCTAATACTAAGACTTCTATTTATACTAATTCGACCATAACGGTCTTGCTATAGGATTATGCCACGTTCAGAACATGCAGAACAATGCCTCTCTCCTCTTTCCACGTGTCTCCAAATGCTCCAGCACATAAATTTCAAACTTCCAATGTCCCGCTTCCATTTGAATTTCAAATGTTTTGGTATTTCTCCGTTTCGAACGCACTTCTCAGACACAGCCTTGTTATTATTTCGAGACTTCTTTAGATATGTTTCCATAATCGCCACTCGAAGC
This sequence comes from Vicia faba, assembly GCA_948472305.1. NCBI lineage: Eukaryota > Viridiplantae > Streptophyta > Magnoliopsida > Fabales > Fabaceae > Vicia > Vicia faba. The sequence continues at coordinate 1,408,261,101 of OX451737.1, read as the reverse complement.
TTTAAGCTTTGATATGCTTATTCGAAACACTGCTTCTGCTACTTCGAAACATGACCAATTTGTTTCATTTCGATCGAAACGTTCAATTCGCTTGGCTTCTAATAATATTATCAAAATCTTCAGCCAACAAATTGCCCCTTTAAAATATGTATTTCGATCTCTCTGAGAAATACCTATTTTAAACATCTACACAAGATTTTGATGCGACCTTCGAATCATCGTAACATTTAATGCATTTGACTCCAGTCACGTCAATCATAGCACTTTTTGGATTCCTTAACCTTCTGGAGCCACTTCACAGTATGGTGCAGTTACAAACAATGATTATCTTTAAATCACGCCTATTACCCATGTTAACTTTACGCCACCTCTTCATCACACCAACCCATGATTTCCACGTATCACACCCTTATTCAGTGGATGCTTAAACTTCCACATTATAAAACATCATCCACTTAGTCTTTTTCTTTTCTTTCTACATTCTGAATCTTTTACCCTCCTTCTCTCGCCAAAAACCCTAAGCTCTCAACATCCTTCAAAAATGTCTTCTTCTACTTCATCCCAACTCAAAAAAGTCTCCAAGAAGAAAGGAAAAACTGCAGGAACTACAATGGAAAGTAAGATTATCACTCACCAAGGTCAATCCATTCTTGCTCCTCAGATGATCTCAAAGAAAAAAGAAATGTTGTATGCATCACAGGTACTCATTCCTACCACGGTTGCTGGTAAGAGGTTAGCTTTAAATGGCCCTCTTACGGTTTTTGAAAATTTAAAAGATACCAGGACGATTTTCCCAGTTTGCTATAGTTTCAAACCCTTGTTTAACAAAATGGATGCCCCTAAGCAATAGAATCTTCTGGCTCAAACACCATAGAAAATCCAATTGTTCCTCCTAAGGACCCCTTTGTATTGGACTATGTAAAAAGTAATTTTAAGCCATTTCGATCTTGCCCCACCTCTGATACTGCTTATCAAAACTGGTTCAAGAAAGTAGAAGCTAAGAAATCCCAGCAATGGGAAGAATTAGGTATCTACAATTTGATTAAGCTATCGAAGCCTGGTTTCACTTACAGCCACCCTCTGCTATTCGCGTCCCTCTATTTCTGGGACAGTACCTATAATACTTTCCATCTCCCAGGTGGAATGATCACCCCTACCTTCTTCGACATAGCGGCCATCACTGGGCTATCGCCAGTAGGAGAAACATATATCCCCGGCAACGAAGAACATTCAAGCATAATTGACTTCAAAGTCAAGCTAGCAAGTTTTTCCAAGTTTATCAGTCACTACCATGCTGAGGGGGACAATGTGTCTGACGTAGAACACATTGCTTTCCTAACCCTATGGCTGTCAAGATACGTTTTCTGCAGTAGATCCCTACAGGTAGCCAGTAGGTTTATTCCTCTAGCTAGGGATTTGCATGAAAATCGAAAAGTGTGCTTAAGTGAACTGCTCTTAGTTGACCTTTATGAAAGCCTGACGTCAGCTGTTTCGAGCCTCAAATCCCATACCTCCAAGAATATCCTTTTGGCTGGCCCTTTTTGACTACTTCAGCTATGGCTAAATGCCATGTTCGAACCCTCCTTGTCAACTGCCAACACCATTGATGAACAAGACCCTGAGATAACTGATAGGATATTCGAAGGCACTAGGCTTCGAAGATTAACTCCAAATGACGACAAAGACGACTTCAAAGTCCTATTCTCGAAGTACATCATGATATTCTCCAAAAGGCACAAGTTCGAAGAGAGCATGGCGCCTTTTGCTTCGAGGGCTCATGGACCTTCCTGGTTCACCATGGCTCTCTCAGAAGCTATCAAGAGCAAGGAGATTCAGGATGTATGGAGAGCTTTTTTGCTACCTAGACTCATTTCTTCAAGAATAACTCCTGCCAAGAATCAGATTTTTCTTTTTGCTTACCAGCCAAATTTTGTTTCGAGACAGTTTGGCTTATGCCAACTAATTCCTGAACCTTTATTTCAAACTGAGAGTTCCATTACTTCTGGGCGAACTTTCAAGGCACGGGAAGCCAAAATACAGCAAGAACAATATCAAGGCTTTTCCCAGTTTGAGCTGATAACCTTCGAACCTACCCATCTCACAGCTAAGGGGTTTCTGGAATGGTGGACCAAGTTTTATCAAACTTATATGTTCGATACACTTACAATTCAACAGAAACTAATTGATGCCTTCGATGTGCAGGTACCAGCAAAGAAAGGTATGTTTACTCATTCCAAAGAGATTAAAGCTTTCCAAAATTATTTTGAAACTACTTATGACCCCACGCGCTTGGAATCCACTGTGTATCAAGCGGCTGAGACCTTGAAGGAAAAATTCAAACAAAAAGTTTCTAAGTTAAAACATCCTTCAGGGTTGTCACCTGAGGATAGGTATAGGTTGGCATTCGAAATGCATCCACCTAAATTTCCTAGACTACCTACCTCAGAACTGGCTCTGGCTTGGTTTCCCCCATATCCTTGGTGGTTCACTTGCAAAGAGATGTTCAAACATCTTCAAAGGAAACCAAAGCCATCTGAGACTGTGACATGGGCTCGACACTGGCTTCACGATTTCCCAGGACACCTTCGATACGACCTTTCTGCCATGTCAATTAAATCTGATCAAGGCACAGGTGCGAATGCTTGGGAAAATCCCAAACGTCTTTTATTTTCCATATCTTTAACCTTTGCTTTAATTGTTTCGATTTTCAGCCATCAGGATAAAGACAGCCGCCTCGAAGTCGAAAGAAGGGAGCGCCTCTCAAGCCTCCATCGAAACTACTGACAAAGTGACCCCACCCGAAACAACCATTGCTGCAAACACAACAACAACAACAATACCAACAACAACCAGTGTCCCAACTCCAACGGTAATCACTTAGCCTTGATGTTTCGAATTCACTCATGTTTTATGGTTTGCATCTAACTCTTTGTTTGAATCTTTTCAGACCAACAAACTTCCTCCTACCACTCCCAAGAAGCGGAAATCAAGCACCACTGGGGAAGACCCCAAGGCTGGAGGAAACTTACCAACTGCTTCGAAGAAAAAGCAAAAGAAAGATATTTCGAAAAGTACCGTTCCAACTAGTGTCTCTGGACTAGATTCCAGGGATGCTGCTCCCTCACCCAAATCCAAAATTCCACCTTCGACCTCCAACACAATGTTGGAACGCATAGCTAGTAACCTCTCCTCCGAGAGTCCACAGGTGAATTGAACTTTTAAATCTCTTTGAAAATAATAAATTCTTATTACCTTGGTTCATGTTTTTTAACATTCTTTTGCTCCTTGCAGAACATCTTGAATCCAGCTTCCACTACTTCGAACTCACCATCCAAAGCTGCTGCTCCACTTAACTCCTCTCCTCAAGGAGATTCCAGCAACCTTGTACAGAACAAAGGTTCCTCCAATATGGCGGTTCTGGCTGGAACTTTTGAGCAGCAGGATGATCAAGGCACCTCTATTCCTCTGAAAGAGACAAACGAAACACTACTTCAAACATCTGCAGAGGATTTGCAAAGAGCTTATCTTCAAAAGTCCCCTCTTGAAACTCTTCAAGAGGACCCAAAGGACACTCAAACTGAAGGAGAGAAAGCTGATTCTGGCCAAAGAGACGAAGAATCTGCAGACGAAGAGTCTGAGGAGGAGGATGCTAATGATGGTTCGACTGCTGGGACGGAGTCCAACGCAAATAGAAGTGAAAGGGAAGGCATCGAAGTGGTAGACTTGGATGATGATGAAGAAGATCATGAGCACGAAACGAATGAAGGGGATGGTGATGCAACCAACGAACCCATGGAGGTTGAAATGGACGTGACTCCCCTACGTGTGGAACTCCCTCAATCCTCTTTGTCTCGAATGACTGACGAGGAGCTTGCACTTCTGAGACGAAATGACCCTATTGGGTACATGAAGGCAAAGCTGGCTCAAAGGGACGTCCCACTTGCTAGGGCTGGCACAAGTTCGACCAACTATCCTCTTCCCACAGATGAAAGAATTATACTTCTTAATAAGATTAGGAAAACAATTCTCAATGTGGATATATTCGAAGTGCTCAAACAAGATAGTACTGCTTGCTATACTATGAAGGAGCTGCTCACAAAGGTCAATCTTGCTAAGTGCTCCTTGCCAGTTAGTACTCTCTTGTTCGATCTTCAGGCTTTGCTGGACAACGTAACTGGTTACCTTCTCCAAGATGAATCTGCTGCCAAGAAGGTTCAAGAAAAACGCATTGCAATGGATGCTGCTTATGAACAAGCTTCGAAACTCTCTCAAGAAGCTGAGGATCAAGCTATGCATCTAAAGCAGGCGAAAACTGATTATGAGGCTCGAGTTAAGTCCATACTTCTTTGGGAAAGGCAGATTCTGGAACTTCAACAGAAGGTTAAGGAGGCTAAAGAACAACAAATAGCCTTTGAAACCAATACTGCTGGTAACCAATTCGAAGAGTTTCTCAACCAGGGGCTTGCAGAAATGGAAACTGCAGAACAACTTAAAGGAGAAGTGGCAACCTTGGAAGGAGCCAGGCGTTTCGCTCAGCAGAGGCTTGAATCATTTTGAAGCACTTTCAACCGATTGAAAAATAACTCTTATTTCTAAATTTCGATGTTTATTTGACTACAATTTTAGTTTCTTATATGTAATATTCGAACAACGCCATTTTGGCATCTTATCTTGCCATTTTGGCCTTTTTATAATATCTTGGTTACGTTGTTACTATCCGAATCTCCTGCAGGCGTGGCTTATATTTCTTTAAATATTTCCCATTAACCTTTAGGATACGTTTATCATCCACCAGTTCTTCGATTTCGTATGCATTGTTTGAGAATACATTTAATATTCGAAAAGGTCCTTCCCAATGAGGTGACCATTTACCTAATGCTTTATTTTTCTTGTCCATGGGCAATATGACTTTCCAAACTAAGTCATTAATAATGAATACTTTTTTCTTCACCCTCTTGTTGTATGTTCTGGCCACTCTTTCTTTTTGTCTCATCAAAATTTCCAATGCATGTAATCTAATTTCGTCCAACTCAACTAATTCATTCATCATCATTTCCCAATATAATGCAGCTGGGATTTCGTTTTGTCTCTGAATTCGAACTGATTGTAGATGAATTTCTACTGGCAACACTGCATCATGACCAAATGTGAGTTGGAAAGGCGTAGTGTTAGTAGCTTCCTTAGGAGATGTTCTACAAGCCCATAATATTTGGTCCAAAGTTTTGTGCCAGTTTCTTGGCTTTTTTCCAATATGCTTCTTGATTAATCCTATTATTACTTTATTGGCTGCTTCGACTTGACCGTTTGCTTGAGCATAATATGGTGTTGACGTTAGCAATCTAAACCCCATTTCTTGGGCAAATTCTTGCATCTTTCTACCAGTAAACACAGAGCCTTGGTCTGTGGTTATGCTCTCTGGCAATCCGAACCTATAGATAATGTGCTTCTGTATAAACTCAATAATAGCCTCTTGATCAGCAACTATTAATGGTATAGCTTTGATCCACTTGGTAAAATAATCTATTCCTACCAAGATATATTTCTGTCCCTTGGACGAAGCAGGATTTATTTCTCCTATCAAATCCAATGCCCATCCTCTAAATGGCCATGGTTTGATGATCGAATGCAACTCACTTGCAGGGGCATGTTGAATCCCTGCATGTTTCTGACATTCCTCACATCCTTTAGCAAAGTATATGCAATCTTTGAGCATGCTAGGCCAATACAAGCCGTATCGAAATAACAGCCATTTCATTTTATGGCCTGCTTGATGTGCCCCACATGCCCCATTGTGGACTTCTGACAATGCTAAATATGCCTCACTTTCTCCTAGGCATTTCAATAATACGCCCTCTTGGGTCTTTTTAAACAATTCGTTCCCCATGAGGAGATATGACAATGCTCTATATTTTGTCTTTCTATCCACGTTCAGAGTTGGGTCTGCTAAATAACTCTTCAGTGGACTTCGCCAATCTGCATCTGACAAAGTATTTATGGCTAATATTTCGAATCCCTGTTTCTCAGCATATCCCAATTTCATACTTTCCAGATCCAATGGTGTGAATCTAGTAGCCATAACTCTACCCCTTAATTCAACTAAATCCTTAAAGTTCCTGGTAGAAACTTTATAACCCGAAGCCAACTGCGCTAAGTCATTTGCTTCTTGGTTCTCTATTCTTGGTATGTGTTGAATATCCATGTATTCAAATTTCCTTAATAGCCTATTGACTATGACGAAGTATACCATTAAGTTTTCCTTTATGCACTTATATTCCTTTGTGATTTGTTTGACCACTAATTCAGAGTCTCCTTTAATTTCGACTCTGGTTGCCCCCAATTCCAACAAAGCTTCAAGTCCAACAATGAGCGCTTCATACTCAGCTTCGTTGTTCGAGCAACGAGGACCATCTAATTTATACTTGAATTTTGTTGGAATTCCTTCAGGAGAAATTAGAAGGACTCCAACGCTACTTCCATTCCTGTGGGTTGAACCATCAAAGTACAATTTCCATGGTTGCATTTCGACGTAACTCATGACAGTCCGCTCAACCAAAGAATGGTCCACAATGAAGTCAGAAACCACTTGACCTTTCATAGCTTTTAAAGGCATGAAAGTCAAAGAATATTCTGTTAAGGCTAAAGCCCATTTACCAACTCTACTATGCATTATTGGTTTTGAAAGCATATGTTTAATGACATCGAAATGAGATGAAACATAAACATCAACAGGCTTTATATAATACTTGAGTTTCATACAAGAGAAATACAAACAGAGACATAGCTTTTCTAGATTGCTATATCTGGTCTCTGCATCATTTATTACTCTACTTAAATAGTATATGGCTCTTTCGATACCATTGCTATCTTCTTGTGCTAACATACTACCTATACTATCTTCAGAGGCAGATATGTACAATCTCATGGGCTTCCCCCATGAAGGTGGAGACAAAATAGGAGGTTGAGAGAGGTATCTTTTTATCCTGTCAAATGCCTCCTGGTGGGCTTCGTTCCATTCGAAGGCTTGGCCTTGCTTTAGACGAAGTAACGGAGAGAAAGCTTGGGTTCTTCCACTCAGGTTCGAAATGAATCTTCTGAGGAAGTTAATTTTCCCTAGTAAAGATTGCAACTCCCTTTTTGACGTAGGTGCTTTCGTCTCCATTATGGCTTTGGTTTTGTTCTGGTTGATTTCAATCCCTTTCTTGTGAACCACAAAACCAAGAAAATCTCCAGCCTGCACAAAAAATGCACATTTAAGGGGATTCATCTTTAAGCCATGTTTTCTCCTTCGCTCGAATGATTGGCTCAAATGATGCAAATGTGTTTCTGCAGATATAGATTTGATGACTATATCATCAATATACACCTGCATGAAGGTTTCAATGAAATCATGAAAAATTGAATTCATTGCCCTTTGATAAGTTGCCCCAGCGTTCTTTAAACCAAAAGGCATCACCACCCATTCGTAAGTGCCTAAGGCTCCTGGGAAACGAAATGATGTCTTTGCAACATCTTCTTCCGCAATGAAAATCTGATTATACCCAGAGTATCCATCTAACATACTCAAGTATTCGAACCCTGCAGCAGAATCTACTAGCATTTCTACCACAGGCATGGAATATTCATCTTTAGGGGTTGCAGTGTTTAAATCCCTAAAATCTATGCAAATTCTTAAAGAACCATTTTTCTTAATAACAGGTACTATGTTTGCTAACCATTCGACGTACCTTGTTGTTCTGATGAATTTGCAACGCAGCAACCTTTCGATCTCAACTTTAATCTTTGTGAGAACCGCTGGTGCGAATCTTCTGGGAGTTTGTTTGATGGGCTTCTTGCCATCTTTGATTGGCAGTCTGTGTTCGACCAACTCCCTCTTTAAACCAGGCATCTCGTCATAATCCCATGCGAAGCAATCTTTGTTTTCCTTGAGGACTTCGATTACTTCCTTCTTGAGGCCTGGGCTAAGTTTTGCACTTATGTAGGTTATTCTTTTCGTTTTTTCATCCCCTAAGTTGACTTCTTCGAGTGGATCTTGTGCCAACATTTTGGCACCTGAGTTTATGGGGTCCCTTTCGAAGCCTAAGGGTTCTTTATCGTAGATGGAATCCAACCTTTGATCCATCTCAAACTCTTTGAAGGGTGAGCAATTCGAGCCATCCCCACTTACTTCGTTCATCTTTACAGTTAATTTATTTATTTCAGCCTCTAAGGCCGCTTTTGATTCGTTCTCAGCCATATAGGCCGAAATCCTTTCGAAAAAGGTGGACTCAGTCATGGATAAGGTTGTCGAAGTCCCAGCCTGCTGGCCGTTTTTGTATAGTGCTTTCGACTCCCTCTTCTTCACTGATTATTGTTCTATCCCAGTAAAGGCCATCATGGCGAAGGGTCATGTAGTAGTGGGCGTTTCTGGTTTCGTTAATCTCATCATTTGGAACACACGGAGCAATCTTCGCCATATTTTTATCATAATCCCTCTTGTAAACTAAATTGACTGTTGACATGAAGTAACTCTGGTCTGCTTCGATGTTTTCCACGATTCCATCATCTCTCCACAGAACTAGTCGCTGGTGCATTGATGAAGGAACTGCCCCCACGCCATGGATCCACTCCCTTCCCAGCAATAAGTTATAGTTAGCTTTGGCTTCGATCACCATAAACATGGTGGGCCTGCAGCTTGAGCCTATTGTCAATTCCAACTGGACCACTCCCAGTGTTTTGCCCACTTTTCCTTCATAATTGGACAGAACCATATTATGGGGCTTGATGTCTCCTTCGCGGATCTCTAGTCTTTTCAGCATGAAGTGGGGTATCAAATTGACTGCCGCACCCCCATCCACTAGGACCTTTTTCACACCATGGGCACCAACTTTTGCCCGAATAAATAGTGGCTTAAGATGGTTCTTCATAGCAGGTTCTGGACGTTCGAAGAACGCATTTTGCTCCTCAACAGCCCCATTGTCCATCACATAGTAGCACACAGGCCTATGCTTCATCAAATCTGTGGTATCTTCCTCCTCATATTCATCAATTTCGGTTTCCTGCCCAAATTCGCAGGGAAGCACAAACACCATGTTACAGTTTAGGTTGAATGAAGACTCCCCCTCCGATTCGAAGTTATCTGTTATCATATCTTCGTCCTCTTCTGGGCCTGGAGTGTATTCATTTGGTTCATCCCGTTGTACTTCAGAGAAAAGCCTCCTATTAACTGGAGGTTTGTCTTCAGTTTGATTTTTTGGTTTGTTGGTGGTAGATTCACCTTGGTTCTTTGTTGAAGTGACCCCTTTGTTTGCCACAGCTTCCCTCTCAGCCTTTCGAATCCTTTGTTGTCTGCGCAACTGGGATCTTGACATGGGGTTCCTTCCTTTGTAATTTTCTAATCTTACCTCCTCCCTTTTTGCTGTGTTGAATCGCCTCCTGTATGTCACAGCATGGCGTGCATTTCGTTCGATGTTTCTCCATCTATCTTTGCCTTTGTCATTTCTGACTTGTAACTGTTGTACCCCAAAATTTGTCCTCCCATATTTCTCAAAATATTTCAAGAAAAATTCACAAGTCCAACCCGGCGCATCATATTCAGGTATTCTTTCGCCAAGATATCTCTGATAACATATTCTCAAATTCAGGTTCGGCTCAAGAGTCAATTCTTTAAAGAAGGTATCCGAATGTGCGAGTTTTCTTGAAGAAATATGGTGAAAAAGTGTGCTGAAAGTGCAGTTTTTACGCGCTAAAAAATTCATAACTTGAAGATCGTGACTCGTTTTGAACCCGTTCCAGTGGCCAAAATTCCGTCTTGACATTATCTACGTTTTCATCTCTCACGGCTGGAAGCCAATTTCGATCAGAAGGTCTTCAAAAATGTGGATTTATCAAGTATTTTCATACAGAAAATTTGTGACAGAAGTTTATTTGCGTCATGTTCAGAAAATCATAACTTGGTCGATTTTCATCGTATCGAGCTGGTTCCGGCGCCAAAATTTCACAAATTGAGTTAGATACATTTTCACATAAGGTATTGAGTTCAAACGGTATTCAAAAGGCCTTCGTTTTTGCTTAGAGCGCATGACACGCCGAAAATCCTGAATGCTGAATATTATTTCATCTGGACCGAAACTTCGAAAATTCATAACTCGGTCAATTTTTATCGGATTGGGCTCATATTTTTACACAAGGTCCCTGACTCATAGTTCTACAACTTTGCTTCAAAAGTCGAGACCAAATTATGCACCGATCAATACCAGTTTTTTATTGAAGAACGTGTCAGAGTCGACATTGGAGCCCAAAATAAGTTTGTCTGAGCTGAAACTTCAAAAATTCATAACTAATTCACCGTTTATCCGATTGAACCGATTTTCGGACAGGAGTTAGTTCTTGATGTCGGCTACATTTTGTTTTCACATTTCAACTTCAAAAATTGCACTTAATTCCCTGCGATTTAGCCTGGAAAGTGACGAACTCAAGTGAATATTGGAGGCCCAATTGCACATTCAAAGCCCATTTTCTTTACCCTAATTTCCATTATATAATCACCTTCTTTTCACACAAACCAGGGAGGAGAAAAAGAGAGAAAAAACCTTGCCACAACACTGTTAGAATATGAAATTCTTTCAAGAATCCTAAAACCTTGAAATCCTTATTACAAATCCCTCTCTCACTACAAACAAGCCATCACAGTTACAAACTAACACCTCACTACTTCTTCAGTAAGGATAAGGCTGGCTTGATCTCCATGATCCAAAGGGCATAAAAGCATTCAGGTCACTAATTTTCCAGTAAGGGTAAGATTGATTTGATCTCCATGATCAAAAGGGTATAATCATTCATACATGTCATATTGTGCCTAAACATTAAATTTCTTCATATATTGGCTTTATTTGCATTTTATGATTTTATTTAATGTGTTCATGAGATTCAACACTGCAGATTTAGACAGGATCCCATGCAGGTTCATTAAGGAACGTTGAGGCCAAAAGCCAAATGGCCAAAAGCCAAAAGCCAAATGGCCAAAAGCCAAAAGCCAAAAGCCAAAAGCCAAATGGCCAAAAGAACAACTTATGCATGACACCAATACATGGCGAGACAGACATCCTGAGAAGATTAAGGAACGTTGAGGCCAGAACACAAATGGCCAACAGCCAGAACACAAATGGCCATGAAACCCAATCCAATGGCCAAAAAATGCAGACCACGGTACTCAGGAGTCAATGAACACGCACGTGATGCCAGAAAGTCAAACAAGGCTTTTTGTCTAATGGGCCAGAATACTTCAAAAAAAACCTCCTAAATGGGTCTGAATACCCCCATGGTTTGCACATTCTTAATCGTTATTTGATTTTGTTTTCTAATTCTTTTTTAATGTTTTAATTATTTCTTTTTACCATAAATTAATTTTCACAATATAAAAATACAGAAAAACTAAAAATATGTTTAATTAATATTTAATTCATTATTATTTTTTGTAAATAAGTTTTAACCATTATTTTAGTAAATTAGGTTTTAAAACTTTAATATTTTTCTTAATAAATAAAATATGTAGAAATTAGGATTTTTAACTTTTTCATCCTTTTTAATAAATAATTTTTTTTCTTATTATTATTATTAGTTATTAAATATCTTTGTAAATAAACTCTAACAATTAACATAGTTTAATTTAGGTTTTTAAACTTTAATCTTTTTCTTAATAAGTAAAAAGTATCTAGAATTAGGTTTTATTTGACATATTCATCTTTTTCTTAAATAAATTGTTAATCATCATTATTTATCATTATTATTAATTATCATTAATTTTGTAAATAAACATGTAAATAAATAAATTAACTAGTAAATTAGGTTAACTTTAATATTTTCATTAATAATTAAAATAATCTAGATTTAGGGTTTCCTTTTAATTCTTGTTCTTTATTTTTCATAAATACAAAAAACACTAAAACACTTTCTTTTCTTTAATTAAATAATTAATTGGACTTTAATTTAATTTAATTTCATGCAAAGGGTCAAAACCCTCGGACGTCCTAATTTTAATTCTTTTCATGCATTATTTCTTTCGATCATTATGTAAATGTTTCTCAGATGTAATAGTAATTAGGTTTATCTTTCCGCATTTATTTACTTTCCGCATCTTTTATCAAAAACGGGTCTTTGTATTTTGGCGATGTATAGACCCGCGCCTTGTAATAGCGTAGCTTTTAGCTTTCCGTCTTTTAATTTTCCGCACCTTTAAATTCTAAATTGCATGAAAGAATGAATGGCTAATTAAAAACAAAGCGTAGCTCACCATAACATGTTCAAAGATAATTGCTAAACTGAAAACAACACACAGATTCACACACCACTTCTAGGGTACGCCTCACTGTTGCCTTACCTTCGAAACGTGGTCGTCGAGTATAGGACGTTTTAGTAAGTCCTTATGTCCATGATCCAGTTGCCTCGAAACGGTTGCCTCGGATTAAAAAAGGATCAATGGCATAAGGGTAGCTTCTAAGGTGTCCTACTGTTACTCTGGTGACCACACTGTCCCTACAAACGAATTGACCCAAACACCTCCAACGGTGGTGCTACCTACCTCTCAATGGTGGGATGGCACTACCTTAAGGACATTTACACAGCCTAATTCCTTAGGGTAGGTAGATGACTCATAGATACTTGCTCTATTTCAAAAAACAAATCAAAAACTCTTTTCACACCGACACTTTCAAAAAAGCTTTCAAAACAATTTTTCAAACACTCTTGAGGACTGATACAAGAGTCGATCTGAAATCTTTACATGAAACTTTTTCAAACCCACTCACACTTGAAAAGCAAACAAACATTTTGAAAACACAATGAGCAAGTATCTAAGAGCCCATGGATAACCATGGATAGAAAGGGTGCTAACACCTTCCCTTTCTATAAATCTACCTCCCGAACCGAGAGATAATCTCATAAGGAATTTTGCTGTGATTTTGTCCTTTCCATGTTGGAGAACATAAAAGACGGTGGCGACTCTTGCTTACCGCGACATTTCGCGAACCAGCGTTAAACAGTCAGTTCCAGATCCACCGATCACAGTAACCATCTGTCGGTTGGCACTTCAGCAGGGAGTTTGAAAGTCACTCTTCGCGCAGCCTTGGGGTGAGGGCTATCAGGCCTTCGTTGTTTATGTCTGCTGTCGAAACGTGGGCCCATCTGGACAGTTTCTTGATGGTTCCACCAAGTGGCGAAGGGAATCGTTTCGAAGGCTCTGGCCATGCTTTGGTCATACACAGCAGAACACCTTGGGCAAATCAAACACTTGGTTGCCCCTTTGTAGCAACGAAACACAAATTCCAGCAAACTTTCCCCAGCCTTAGGATAACACCTGAACAACTGGTTATCCTGGCGCCAATTGTTGCCAGTTCGAGTCCTCTGTACCCTTTCGAAATTCGCAGCGATTCTCTGATTGCAGAGGATGCTGCACCTAGGGCACAGTATCATGCATGTATCTCCCTTGTGGCATGTCATGAGGTAATCCTTGAGACTAGCATCTCCAGCGTGATTATCCTCCATTCTATACTTCTCTTTTTCTAAGTATTTTTCTACCTCCTCCATCTCAGAGCGAGGCCTCTCCATATCCACCATATTTATCTCAACATCTTCCCCCTTAGCTTCATCATCGCCCCATCCTGTGGGCTTTATATCCTCAATCTGAACCTTCGAACTCTCTGGGGCAGAATATTTGACCAAATAGTCAAATTTTCCACTGGGTTCCCCTAGAGTGTCCCATATTTCCTTCTGAGGGGAAGTTGGCTTCGTGATTTGGACCTTCTCCAATTCCAGCCTCAAGCCTTCAGTGACCTGTGTTAGTTCTTGATTCCCCTGGCCTTCAGTAGCCTGGATTTCTTTTGCAACAGCTACAGGTGCTGCTTCAATCGAAGTCTCTGGCGTCTTCTGGATGTCTTTAGTGACCTCCTTATCGACTTCGACCATCACCCAGTTTTTAGTTTCAGTACCTTTCTCCCCTATTAAGGCATCGCTTTGGTCAGTTTCCACCATGTTGATCTCTCCAATGCATGCAGGCTCGGAGTAGTTGGTGTCTGCGACGTCCAAGGGATCTTCGTCCACTTTCATCTTTGCCTTATCAGCTAACTTTAGTCTGCCATCTTTGATTGCATTTTGAATTAGGTCCCTGAAAAGAAAACATTGTGAGGTTTTATGGCCTAGGAAACTATGATATTTGCAAAACCCTCTCTTCTTTCTCTGATCTAAAGGAGGTATTTTGACATTTGATGGCACAATGAGTTGGCCATCTTTGACAAGTAAGTCAAAAATCTCGTCACATTTAGTGACATCGAAGGTATAAACCTTCTTTGGGAATTTGTCACTTTTCTCATTTTCAACAATCTCTTTCCCTTTTGTGGGAACCAATAATTTGCAGGAGTAAGGTGGAGCCTGTTTTAATTCAGCGAGGTCGATTTCGACCTCTTCGAATTCGAATTCAGGATATTCTTCTGCTTCCTCAGTTCCAACATAGGAGATCCTTTCCTTCTTGCTATTCTTAAAGACTCTGGCTTTTTCGGCCTTTAGCCTTTCGACCTGTCGAACCCTATCGGCTAACTGAGCCATATCCCTCAAATATTGAGTGTCTAGTTTCTTTCGAATAGAGTAATCCAAGCCACCAGCGGCCATTTCGACTAACTCATGTTCAGGCACTACTGTGTAACATCTGGATTTCAAAAGCCTAAATCTATTCAGATAATCATCTATGGGTTCGGTGAACTTTCTCTTGACACTGGCTAATTCCTTCAAGCTTATTTTCGACTGTCCCATGTAAAATTGTTCATGGAATAATCTCTCCAAGAGAGCCCAAGTGTCAATGGACCCAGGAGGCAAAGTGGTAAACCATGTGAAGGCATTTTTAGTCAAGGAACTTGGGAAGTATTTGATCCTGAGATCTTCATTATTGGCTATATCTCCCGCTTCGGTTAGATATCTCGCTATGCGTTCGACTGTTGACTCATTGGTATCCCCAGCGAACTTTGTAAATTTAGGGACTTTATATCCCCTTGGTAAATCAGTATGCATTATGCAATCTAATATAGGAGAAGCATAATTTGGCCTTCTTATTCCTGTGTTGAGGCCATTCTGGGCCATGACTCTCTCTATCATGGTGGTTAGATTATTTTCTGCCAAGATGTTATCGTTTCGAATTCTATGAACGACAGCATCAGCATCTTGATTTCGACCAACCATGACAATTCCCCTAGGTTGTTCTTCTCGAAACTCTGGGGCTTCTAGCCTTTCGACCCTTGCCCCTGGTTCCATAATTTCTCTTTGTGGGCCTGGGATTATTGGGGCTTCTAACCTTGGTGCCCTGGCCCCCAAGTTAACTTCTTCTCTAGGTGGTCTATAAATTGGGTCGTTAGCAATTTGTTCTATAACAGGCATGTTTGCTCGAAATCCCGCCTGATTCTGCCTACGCCTTTCTGGGGGAGCAAAGAAATCTGCTATTCGACTCATGTTGTCAGTGTTTTCCCTGTTTGTCACAGTCACATTTTGCACTATTGGGGCAAATATTTCCTGCATAGTTTGTGCTAACACCCCTATCATATTATGGTTACTGTCATCCATCAATTGCCTAAAAGCCAACTAGTTTTCTGTGGTTAAAATAGGCATTGTGCTATAACCCACTGACCCTTGGTTATTTGTCATAAACTGATTCGCCCCAGACCCAGACCCTAATTGTGGTGATGAATTCGATGTGGAATTGTGTAAACCTGCCATAAAGGAAGTTGGCATTCCATAAGAGGAGTTTCTGGTTCTATTACCATCGAAACCGGGTGGTCTAGTTAGTGGAATGGTGAAATGGGATTGTGTCCCTGATGGTGGAACGAATCCCCCAGGGTAACCAATGGTTCCAGTATTTCCTAAGATCGAACTATTAGTTGATATGCCACTTACTCCATTGGTGGCTATATTACTGGTTGAAGATGCAACAGACTGTGCATTCGAAGGGATCACATTAGATGTTCCCATCGAAGTGGATACATTAGTGCCTGTTGTATGTGGGGCAATTTGTTCCCCTTGTTGATTGTCAGAATTAGACATCTTGGTCAAACGTTTTCTTCTGGATAAGGGTTGGTTGCTGTTGGTTATTTTACCACTTCTTAGGTTCATAAAACAACAAACTTCTTAGGTTCCAACGTTTTTATAATGGTTATGTCTCAACAATCTTTATTTCTAATGTCCAATTATTTGTCCCACTAGGCGTGCCAATTTGTTTCCAGTGATTTCTGGTAAACAACCGCTAGTCTTCCAAACTATCGAATAAACTTACTGACTGTTATTCAATTTCTTTGGTAACTCACAGGATCGACTAGACTGATCCTAGGATTCCTTGGTCATTAGGATAACTCTCATGATCGAACAGATATTCATGGTTGGTATTTGAGTGTTGTATAGGTGTTTGGCTTATTTCGATTTCTCTCTTAAAGATCTAAAGGTGTAATCAAAATGTATGTGCGCGAAACTAACTTGCATGAATAAATGTTAATTGTAAAGACATGTAAAATTGCATAAAAAGCAAGTAAATGGCTTCGAATTATAAAAACAGTTAATGTAAAAGATGCTCTGGAACGTAAAAGATTTGAAATATGAAGAAAGCGTTTAATGCAAGAAATCTGTAAATGACTTTAAGTAAAAATAGACTTTCGAAAGACAAAACTTGAAGATAAAGGCATGAAAAGTATGACAGTTTTCTGAAATATAAAGTGCTTGAAATGTAAAGAAAGCATTGAAATGTAAAACTTTAATGAAGAGATTTCGAAATAAAAAGACTTTGAATGAGAAAACTTGTAAATGTTATTTGGCAGAAAGATAAAGGAAAGTGCTGGAAATGATAAAAGGTTTTCATTAAATCATAAATATGTGGTGCTATCATACGTACATTGCTCTTGCATTCGTTTCCCTTGCCATGTGGTAGTTTGAATATTACTGAGTATTTAGTACAATAGATATGACACACGAAATCCTAATACTAAGACTTCTATTTATACTAATTCGACCATAACGGTCTTGCTATAGGATTATGCCATGTTCAGAACATGCAGAACAATGCCTCTCTCCTCTTTCCACGTGTCTCCAAATGCTCCAGCACATAAATTTCAAACTTCGAATGTCCCGCTTCCATTTGAATTTCAAATGTTTTGGTATTTCTCCGTTTCGAACGCACTTCTCAAACACAGCCTTGTTATTATTTCAAGACTTCTTTAGATATGTTTCCATAATTGCCACTCGAAGCTTTAAGCTTTGATATGCTTATTCGAAACACTGCTTCTGCTACTTCGAAACATGACCAATTTGTTTCATTTCGATCGAAACGTTCAATTCGCTTGGCTTCTAATAATATTATTAAAATCTTCAGCCAACAGGTGTGAGCTAATAACTGATGATGAGTCACACTCTAACAATGAAACAAAGGTATTTTCTTCTCTCTCCCTCGTATTGAACTTGAGTCTTGTTTATCAAAACTGATTGAAAAGTACCAACTTCTTTTAAGTAAACACAAAACTTTGAAAAATACTTTTGTAGTTACTTCTGAGAACTTTACTAAGAGTGAGAAAAATGGTTCTGATTTAAATGAAAAGATATTTTATTTAGAAAAATGAAATCTTTCTCTTAAAAGTAAAGTCTCAAAGTTGGAAGAAGAGATCACTTCTAGCACATCAATTACTGATGAAGTAATCAGATATGATAAAGCTTTTCAGCACTTCTTAGCTAAAAGCATAGATAGAAGCAAGATGGCTTCAATGATCTATGGTGTTAGTAGAAACGAAAGGAGAGGCTTGTGATACTCAGGACCATAAAAAATAATTGATGAGACTCTGATTGTCAAACCAAAACTTCATTCTGAACATTTCGTGCTTGCTGGCACTGAACTGAAATATTCTAAACAAAAAGGTTATGTTTCTATTAAATCATAACCACAGACACAGAAGGAAACTTCTAAGCCCAAATATCATGCATAAATTCCAATTGATTATCCAGTTGCACAAGAATCAGAAGGTGTCAGAACCTCTGGGACTCCTAACAAGAAAGGACCCAAAAAATGGGTACCTAAGTGTCATACCCAAATTTTTTACCTAAGATCCCACCTTCATTTGTATTTTTCATAAAGCATCAAGGTCACGGGATACATTTGATTTCTTAATCCTCTCACCTTCGAGCATTGCTTATGTAGATATTATCAATTGTTGCGGATCTTTTATGCATCACTAACATGTAATCCCATACGAAGGTGTATGTTTGTGTTTCTTTAGTTTCATGTACAGAGACATGTCTGAATCAAGCGTCGGGTGTTGCGCCCAAATTAGGGTTTTGGATCCCTTAAGTGTTAAAGTATGATGGATCACCAGTTCTCAAAATTACAATCGATATTTCATCATCACTGGTCTACGTATGCATCAATATGCCTTGGAATGCAAGGAAAGATCAAGTTTGCAAGTCAATTCAAAACACTTCCACCAAAAGTCGAATTTTTTCAAGATCAAGTTCAAACAATTATAACTTCTTCATTATTCAATATTTTTGAATGGTTCTTTTTGCATATAGCTCTCATTGACTCCATCTCTAACTCCTCTTTACCATTCAAGATCTGATTATATGCGGAAGATCATCAAAAGTTCGAATACTTTAGACCTTATTATGTGGAATTTGACCTAGTCTTAAAATAGTTGTGCCCAACTTCCACGGATCATAAATTCCTCGATTTTGAATATTTTGAGGCGATTTTTCTTGTAGATTGTCATAAGTGATGTCACCAACAAGTTCTCTTCACAGGTCAAAGTTGAATTATGCTTAGAAGACTGTGAAAACTAATGAGACATTATAGGTCTTTTTTTTTTTACTTAAAAGTTTCTTGATTTCTAATTTCAAATTCATGGTGCCAACTTCTCAACGCAACAAATTTTACCTTGAAGCTCTATTTTATTGATTAGTCAAGACTTTTTAGGTTTGGTTAGATTCAAAATGCAAGACAAGTCGATTTGAGATTCATGAACAATTGGTATGAAACTGTCCCTTCGGGCATTCAAAGGAGATTTACAAAAAGAAAAGCTTATAATTGAAACTCATGGAGATTAGAAGAAATTGACCAATATTCTCATGGTGCAAGTTGGAAATTCAAATAAGCAATTGCAAGATGCAAGGTTCAATTTAAATTTACCAAGAGAATTTGTTAAAAATTCATTCACACTTCAAAAAGAAATTACATAGATCTCAAATCTAAACTTTGGTTAAATTTATCATGTTACAAGACTTTATTTTAATACAAGGCAAGCAACAAAGTTTCTAAGTCTATGCTAAGGTATTGGAGCTTTATCCATCTTGTGGAAAATCAGTCCCAAAACAATGAAACAAAGTCTTGCTGCCCACAAGCAACCAAAAAACCAGCTGAAACACTCCAAAGAAAATATGCACATTGTTGCTCCACAAAACCTCCAAAGTCATGCTGCTGCCCCTGCACCTTGCTGCTCCAGAACCTACACATACCAGTCCAAGCTTGCTGTCAATTTCCAGTCCTGCACAAATGCAAAAAAAGAGAGTCAAACTGTGACCTTTCCTTGTACAAAATACCCTGCCAATAACCTACAAAACTCTGTTACAAAATAGTCCACAAATTCCAAATCACCCTGTCCAAAATATGCCCAAAGCAGCCAAAAAATTATGCATCAACAAAAGTAAAAAATAGTACATCAGAAGAATGGCAAGTAAGAATACTTAGTAGCCAATAATCAATCCAAGCCATCCATTAAAATTCATCAATATCTCATTTTCCCTCTAAATGTCTAATATTCATGTCTATATAAAGAAGTTACAGAAACAGTAGAAAAGGGGGTTAGACGAATATTAAAGTAGTTCACATACATAAATATCTGTAAAAAAATACTCAACGTCAGAACTTTTATTTTAAACGCTCACCTCAACTCAACACAACCTGCAAAATTTCCTCAGCA
Source organism: Vicia faba (assembly GCA_948472305.1). Taxonomy (NCBI): domain Eukaryota; kingdom Viridiplantae; phylum Streptophyta; class Magnoliopsida; order Fabales; family Fabaceae; genus Vicia; species Vicia faba. The sequence goes on along the minus strand of OX451737.1, from coordinate 1,408,241,140 downwards.
ACCCAAACCTCACTCACCTCTGTTAAACTGCAAACCCTCAATACATTCACCAAAGTTGCAACACTCATAAACTCCCTCAAAACTACTCACACAGAAGCACATAAGCGGAGGAGAAAATTGCAAACAACAACACAACATCGTAGACATACAAATTCGAAGAAGTGTAGAAGAAGAACTAAGTAGCAGTGATAAGATGAAATTGTGATAGAAAGAATAAAATCAAAATTTCGAATTCACGTACCTTTTCCTTCTCTTTCTTTTCATTTTTTGTTTCTATTATTTTATGTGAATTTGTCACCCTTGTAACAATGTAACCAATGAATAAGTAACGATTGAATTGGGGTCATGGTTTTAAGTGGGGATTGGGTTTTCTTGTTGTTTGCTTTTGACTGTTGCCATGTTTTGTTAATGAACTGTGAACTGAAAGAGAGAGCGTGCGATGATGATTTGAAACAAAGGTGATTAGAATGTGAGAGAAGTGAGTTTTGAGAGAAAGGCAAAGATATCGCATATAGAGTGAGAGTTGAGAGAGGTTGAGAAACAGAGATAAGATCATGAGAGAGATCGAAAAATTGAAGCATATTGAAATCGAGAGAGAATAGGTGAAAGATATGTGAGTGTGGAATCAGTCCTAGAGAGATGAGCGATTTCGAGGAGAAAGAGAAAGATGAATAGAGAGTGAAAGAGATGAGAGCATCGCTGTTTTAGATTTGAAGAGATAATGAATTAAAGATTGGATATGAGAGTAGTTACACGGTGGAGAGAAAGAGAGTAAATTGGGACAAAGAGAGAAGAGGTTACTGATTGTGATTAATTTGGAATAAACATTAATTAATTGAGTGGACCTTTCCAATGTATGATACAAGGGCTGCCTCTTAGAGCTTCAAGGGTTTTTAAAGCTTTAAATTTCGTTTGGACCCTATACCCAGGAAGCCCAATCCATTTTAATACAAGCCCAACTATATATATATATATATATATATATATATATATATATATATATATATATATATATATATATATATATATATATATATATATATATATATATATATATATTTGTTGCTTATTTAATCTGTTCCTCTTATCATACCTTGGGCCTTTCATTTCCCACCTTGAGCCCAGCGAAAATACTTCCTACTACACACCTATATTCTGCTTTACACCCCTTTGTTTTAATTTGTTTAGTTTAATTTTAATCTTCTTAACTTTATTTTTTTGTTAATTAGTTTAATTTTGTTCTTTTAATTTTCTTAGCTTTATAATTTTCAATTAATAAGTTTAGCCTTAGAATCAAGTTAGTAACTTTGGAATTTATTTTAATATTTGTTTTAGTTTGACTAACATTTTTAGTTAGTTTTCTTAGTTACATTTCTTTTCTTTCATGTACGATTTTTCTTTGTCTCTTTAATTAAATTCTCATTGTCTTTTGTCATTAATTGTTTTTTTAGATTTATTTTCTTGTAGATATTTGAGTGCTTATGCTTTGGTGTTCATCTTATTGTTTCTTGCTTGCTTAAGACTCCAAGGGAGAGAATCGAATTCATTGACTTCATGTCATCAGATATATATTTAATACGATTATGCAAAAACCCGTTTGTACTTTTTTTTTAGTTTTATTAATCTAAATACAAATCCCTTCTAAACCCTAATTTTAAAAACTCACACCTCTTTTAAGCCAAAAACTTCAACACTAGGTCGTCGCATTTTCAAAATCTCATCCCCACATTCATTTAGCAAGTAAACCAATTTTAACTAAAAAAAAGATATTTTAAAAGGTTACTATAGGATACTATTGATACATAGGATGCTAGTACCTTCCCTTTATATAACCAACCCCCGAACCTTCGATCTCTTTCAAATGCATTGTATTTTTATTTACTTTTAGCAATGCACTTACTTTGCATATTTATGGGTTTTATTTCACATTTTTCCCTTTTCCCTTGGAAATAATAAAGCGCGATGACGACTCTTGCTTTTGCGAGTCAAGTTAATCAATAGCTTGATGACCGATTTTCACCTCTACACTAAGGATGATATAATCTATGTTACATATATCCTTGATGGCTCCACTGAGAAACCAATTATGGTACCTGAATAGTGGATGCTCACTGTCGCGTCTGGGATTTTTATCGAAGCGCGAACGGAGGTGAAAGACATAAGAGTCACCATTAATGTTATTTATCCCAAGAGAGGGAAAGGAAACACTAGTATATAACACCCCATTTCTACCCAACGAATTATATAGAATCAGAGTTACAAAATTTCCAACAAAAAATGGAATGCTAGACTTTCAACTTATAACAACGACATTTAATTGCATATAAAAGAGATGCATAACACTTATAACATCGAATGAACATATAACAATAATTTTAGTCTTTAAAACGAAACAACTTTATTACTTAAGCAGCGGAATCACAATTTTCAACTCAAATGACATAACATATTTGTCCAACTGAATACAAATTTAGAAACAATAAAGTACTTAACGAAATCAACTTAAAATTCAACAAATGAAGTAATTACAATGATAAAAAGCAACAATCGTTCATCCCTCCAAGTGTCACGTATCAGAGCGATGACACTGACTTGAACTAATGAAAGTAAACAACCTTCACTCATGATTACCTGCATGTTACCAACATCGGGGTAACATTTAAACAGAATGGGTGAGATATCAAACAATATAATCGAATGTATGATAAATAATGTATTAGATCATATTATATAAAGTCACCAATTCACAAATATCAACCAACATCAATCATCACAAGTCATCTACACAACAACATAATTATGCAACATGGAATGCGACTTATACGATGCACATGCATGTGGTACCAATGGAGCAGAACTCCTAACTTAATAATATGCCAATAAATAGAGGCATCAACAAGGCATAAGCCTTCAACTTAATATTTTGCCAATCCAGGCTAACTTAACGAGCATCGGCTCCAACTTGATATGCAATGTATGTGATACAACATAAATGTAACAACAACAACAACAAACAACAACTCAAAATAAATCAATGTTGGCCATAAGCCTATAACTTATCTGCCAAGAATTAGAGACATTTCAACAACATCAGTATATCCTGCAACTTTGTATCGTCAACAATATTGACATTACACAACATAGTAAAATTCACAAATACAATCGGAACCCATTGCAATAACACTACGTAATTATTCCATTATACGTCTATATTCGGCTATTAGACATTTTGCGACGGTTCCTCGAATATTAACCTCATGCAGCTATTATATAAGCTAGTACTGCTATCAACAAAATTCTACTACTGCTAGTACTAATAATTAATTCTTTACTATTGTTTTATTGTTAATAGCTTTCTGTCACTATTTCACAATTAATTCCTACTGTCAACTTATTCCTACTACATGTAATATGCTTTTATAATATTAATAGTTTTTTGATAAGGTTCCTGCAATTACATATTACTACTATGAATTATCTCCTACTACCATGAATTATCTCTGCTATTATTTTACTGTTAATAGCCTACAACTTGGTTTTAGCCAATCAATACAGGCAGCACAGCAAAGTTCATCACTTCCTGCAACTTCCCAACTAACAACAACATCATCACAACAACTTAATAATTGTCCCTGCTAAGCATTTTGACCTTGTCATCTATTAATCATACCTGACACATATGCTAAGCTACCATTTGTTTACTTCGGTAATGTTGTACCCCAAAATTTTCCCTCCCATTCTTTTTATTCAAGATACTATCCTAGTTCTTCTCGAATACTCAATTTGGCTCAGAAGTTGATCAGACAGATTCTCTTCCTAAGCAGTAAGTCAACAATTAGGGTTTGGCATTTCTCAAAGAAAATTGATTCTTCAAGGTTTCAAATGGTCTTCATAGATCTTCATGTCTCCTCAAGGATGTTCATGTCGAGTTTCAAACCCCGCATTTCAAGTTTTTCCAGTCAATGGTTCAGAAGTCTGAAAATGACTCCATTAACCCAAAAGTTAACCTTTCGCGATACCAGGTTCAAGTGACTGTAACTTCTTCATTATTCGATATTTTTGAGCGGTTTTTCTTGCGTATGACTCTCCCCGATGTTATCTCCAATTTCTCTTCACAAATCAAGAGCTGATTATGTGTAGAAAATCACCAAAATTCGAATACGTTAGAAGTCGCTTCATGGATTTTGACCTAATCTTAAATAAATGTCGCCTGATTTCTATGAATTGTGATTTCCTCAAATTACAAGATCTTGAGACGATTATTTCTGCATATGGTCATAAATGATGTCGCTAACGAGTTTATCTTCAAAGATCGAAAAGAAATTGTGTTTGGAAGACTTTGAAAGTTATCGAATCATCGCAAGTCATTTTGTTTGATTTTAAATGTTCTCAACCACAATTGTTTTGAAATATGTTAATCCTACAAGATTGATGATTGTTCTTAAAAGCATGTTGGTTTGTCAATGAAATTCCATTTTTATCGAGCATAGCGTGCGAGTTCATTTTGAATGAAAATTTGGTTTGGACAGGAGTTGAAGATTTAGACTGTCATTTAGATGACCATGACTTTGGGTTTGAGTTAACCAAGTTAGAATTGAATTCTTAAACATTTATTTTGTTTAGAAATTTGATTGGAGTACAAGGCGTATTGGTTATTTGATCATTTTGTGAATTGCTTGAAGTTCAAGTTACCAAACTGTTTACCTTGGGTTTTGGTAAACAACCGCTGATCCTCCAAATGGTTACTTATTTGGTTACTCGCAGGATCGATCAGATTGATCCTAGGACATAGGTTGATTTTGAAGTTTTGATTAAATTGGATAAGGCTTTAAATAAAGAGGCTTTAAATAAAATAAAGAGGCTTCAAGTAAATTGCATGAAGAAAAGACTTGGTAAAATAAATGAAGGTTTAAAGTAAAGGGCTCCGACAGGAATGTAAAGAAGAAAGCAAGTAAATTTCTGGAAAAGTAAATGACTTTGATTAATAAAGTTGGTGTTTCACACATACATTTCTCAATAATTCTTTCTCACACGCTGGGTACTCGAATCTATATGAGTGACTTTGTATAGAATTGTGAACACACGCGAGAAACTACATGACTACTACTATTTATACTAAAACATCCCAAGTAACCGTCAGGAAGTTACACTGCTTCGAGATGATTCCACTTGGCACGTTCTCAACGTTCGACGCTCCAGATCTTTGCACGTTGCACTTGGTAACCGCTGGAAACCGTTTTCCCTCCAAAAGCTTGAATTTCAAACTGCTCCACTCTGAACCATCGAACATCTTCGTCGAGAAACATCTTCGACGAGAAACTCCTTCGACGTCGAAGGCAACCAACTCCTCCCTTGGAAGAAATCTTTTAAGTACCTTGCCATCTTTCGATGGGCATTTCGACGAACCTAGCTAGTCGAAAACATCCTTCAGCTTTAATGGCTGAAATTAATAAAACAAGGGTGTCGAATTTAGGAGCCAACAAATTGCCCCCCAAGAATGCCTTATTTCGACTCTGAAAGAAAAAGGCATTCTTTGAAACGCCATTCGACACCTGTCTTTTCACGCTTAGTCACAAATTAATTTGTGCACTTTTTGTTGTCTTCTACCAACCACTGGCAATCCCAAGAAAACCATCATTTATCCGTACCTAAGACGTCACTTCAGCACAGCGTGCAGTGCTAAACGTCATTTCAGAATTTGTCATTATGACAATTCCCAAAAACGAGGACGCACGCTGCGTCTCTCTATTTCTGCAGAACGGCTAAAACAACAGGGGGATGCCACGTGTCCCACTATCTCCTGCAACATTAAATGGCATTTAATGTCCTCTGTTTTGGGGATTTTCCCCCACTACTATAAATAGCAGTAAGTACCCCATTGTGGGACTTTTTACGCCATCTAGCTTTCAGACTTCTCATACAAACTTGTCATCTTTGCAAAAAACCTTTTCTCCTTCACTTCGTCTTCATCCTCACCATTAACAATGGCATTTGGTTCCAGTGCTCCTAGCGCTACCGTACCAACTGGAAATGCCAAACCTAAGGTTTTCGTCACCGCTCCAGTAGTAACTTCTACGGGTCAACGAAGGGTCCCTGAACCCTTGGATATCGCCGTACGTGATGCTTACTCACACCACCTTATGATCCCGGTTGGATACTCCAACCAGATCTTTGCTATGTCTGGCCCCTTGTATCCAAGTATTGCTGAGGCCATGAAGATCAAGAGTTATTTTCCGGTAGTTGAGAAACTCAAACCGGTTGCATGCGCCAAGAAAGACGCAGAGGACAATGAAGATCCTGCGCATGAAAAAATCAACCTCCGTTTCTTCAACAAAGGTGTTAGGGCTTTCAGGTCTGGCCCTAGCCTTACTCCTGATTACGTTGCTTGGCTGGAAAAGATGGAGAAACACCAAGCTTCGATCTGGAAAGATATGGGGATTTTCGACCTGGTGATGCTGTCGAAGACAGGTTTGAACTATTCTCCGGAGATGTTGATAGCTTCTCTACTTTTCTGGGACTACTCCCACTTTACTTTCCATCTTCCCTGTGGGATGTTGACTCCTACACTCTTCGATGTGGCCGCTATCACTGGCCTTCGACCCACCGGGGACTACTTCGATCCGGAGGAGATGTCGGAGGATCAAATTGGATTTTCTGCCACCAAACCAACATACACCACCTTCATCCATCACTACCACGACAGGTCGACGGATACTGTGTCGGATGTCAAACACATAGCGTTTCTAGCCTTATGGCTGACTCACTTTGTATTTTGCTCGAAGTCCTTACAGGTGACCAAAAAGATGGTCACTCTCGCCACTCAACTCCATCATGGCCAAAATATCTGTTTGGCAGAATTGATTTTGGCCAGCCTCTATGATTCGATTAGCAATGGGGCAACTCTTCTAAAAATTATCGAGAACAGGGCCAGTTTGCTACTTGCTGGGCCTTTTTGGCTGCTCCAACTGTGGCTCAATGCCACCTTCAAATCTTTCTTGCCTAAGAAGGTTCAAATAAATGAGCAGGCTCCAGAGATAGCGAACAGACGCGTCGAAGGAACCAGACTGGCTCTGTTGACGCCTATGGAAGATGGACTGGAGTTTCAGCAAACCTTCACCAACTTCGTTCTGATGTTTGCTCGAAGGAAAGAGTTTGCTTCGACTATGGCTCCGTTTGCTCGACGGAAGGTAGGCCCAGCCTGGTTCACAAGGCCACATCCAAGGACGTCGAGTGGTCCTAATGTTGACGAACATACAATACTGTGGGAGGCGTTCCTCACACCAAGGATCATGCCTCTTCGATTCAGGAGCTCTAAGACTCACTTGAGTCTGATTGCATACCAACCAAACCTGGTATCTCGCCAGTTTGGTATTATTCAAACCCTACCTTCTCCAATTTTTCCAAGAGAGAAGTCTATGTTGTACTTCTGCAATGATTACACCGAAGAAGCTGCCATTAAGCATATCGGAAGATATGCTGGTCGAACAGTTCTCTCGTTGTTTGACTACCAGCTCAACTTCCTTTGCTCACCATCCTTCGAGGAGTGGTGGAAAAGTTATTACGCTGAGGAGTTCTTCGACGAGAAGGACTTCGTGGATGAGCTTCAGAAATCTTTTGTCCTTGTGTTGGACAAAATAAAGAAATGTAAGTTCATCCTTTCACATTACTTTGTCTTTCTCTTTCGACTGTTAGCCTGTTAACTATTTATTTGATTTCAGTTGTTCGAAAGCCTGTAGCCAAGAAGGCTACAGAAGGCCAACAGGGAGGAGGCCCCTCAACAAAACCTCCACCGCCGGCGAAGACTACAGCGCCGGCGAAGACCACGACCAACCAACAGGGGGAAGGCCCTTCGAAGAAGCCTTCTGTATCGGTAACCAGACTTTCATTATTTTCTTCTGGCTTTCGATTTTTTACGTTCGATGCAATTGCTGAATCGAATTCCCATTGGTTTTTTAGGCACCTTCGCCCAAGAAACGGCCAGCACTGGTGGTCGAATCTGGGGGCGACGAAGAGGGTGATTCTCCCCCTGCTCCTCTAAAAAGGCGAAAGCTGGCGAAGGACGCTCCTGCTCCTGCTCCTGCTCCTGAAGGTCGAACAATCAGAATAAAGGTTGCTGGGAGAAAACCCAGGCCACCTCCAGTGATCATTGAGGAGCCAACGGAGGAGGAACTAAACGTTCTTCTCAATAAGCCTGTCGAAAGCGACAATTCCAGCCCTGGGGCTGAAGCTAATTTACAGGTAATCTCTTAGACCCTTTTGTAACTTAGGTGTAGATACCTATATTCGACTGTGTCTCTTTCGATCTCTGAAGATTCTTCTTCTTTCCTTTTTCAGGACACCACTGAAAGCTCTCCGCCAAGGACCTCTGAAACACTGGAGTCTGCTGAACTCAGCAGGCCACAAGAAAAAGGCTTGGAAAATGACGAAGCCCATACTGAAATAAATGAGGCTAATGCTGAGACGGTAGAAAAACCAGCAGAGGATCCTCAAACGGAAGAACAACAGCCCCAAGAGGTTCAGGTGGTGGATCTGTCGAAAGAGAATCATGAAGAAGGGGACCATGGCAATGCTGGCGAAGAAAACCAAGGTACCACTGGCGAAGATAACCAAGGTGACACTGGCGAAGGACACCAAGGTGACGCTGGTACTGCCCCAGTCCGAGTCGAAGGGGAACAAGTCGAGGCACCTAACACTCAACAGCCTCAAACCCAAGACAATGCTGTTGCAAGGGCTGCTACCTCAACGAAGCACAGGTCGAAAGAGGACTTAGAACTCTTGAAACAAACTGACCCTGTTAGCTATCTTAACGCAATCATCGAGAGCAAGAGTTCATCCGATGCTAGTCAGGAAGTTCCTACCCTGTCGGGGAAGTCCACTGAAACCTCTCCTCTTGATGAAGCTTTAGCGAAGGTTAAGGCCCAGTTTTTCAAGAAGGACTTGATGAAGGCTTTAGAGGGGGACCCCACTGCTCCATCATACTTGAGGGATGTTTTGAATGCTGTCGACTTGTTAGCTGTAGCTCCAGAAGTTTCAGGCTTGATCATGGAGTTACACTCTATGATTGATCAAGTCTCAGCAGATTATAGGCGCCAAAGGGGCTTTAATAGTCAGCTTGAGGTGTTATATGGCAAAAGCTCCTCTGCGTGGACTGCTGTTTCGGATACGACTTCTCGAATTGCGGAGTTGTCGAAGCAAAAAGCATCTACGCAGGAAGAAGTCGATGCCATCGATCGAGAGAATGCTTCCTTCAGGGCACAAATCGAAGAAATAGAGGCTAAGATAAATGCCAACACTAAACGCAAGGAGGAACTTCTTTCGACCATCCCAGACACCGAGAGTCAAACTGAAATCAAACAAGGCCTGGAATTTGCTGAGAAGGCCCAAGGCTTCGACGCTCAGATTGCCAAGCTTGTGCAGGAGAATGCCTGGTGCAAGAAAAGATTGGAGCTGCAGCAAGTCAAATACCTTCGACTCAAGGACTCTGTTCCCTTCTGATTGATTCAACTTTTGTAACCATATTTTGTAATCTATATTCGACAACATTGCCATCTTGGCTAAATTTATAAAAGTTTCCATTTTGGCTTTTTATGGTTAATTCAGTCTTGTTATTTTATTATTTTATTTTTATCTCTTGGAGTGTAGGTTTGTATTTTTTCAAATATTTACCATTTACTCTCAAGAGCCTTTTATCTTCACCTAACTCCTCGACTTCATAGGCTCCACCAGAAAAAGTTTGGATAACTCTGAATGGTCCTTCCCATTTGGGTGACCATTTCCCCATGCTTCGATCTCTTCGATCCATGGGAAGAATTACCTTCCAAACTAGTTCGTCAGGCAAAAATACCTTAGGTTTTACCTTTTTATTATAAGAGTCTTCTACTCTTTTCTTCTGAAGCCTGAGTAGGTCAAGAGCGCGCAATCTCTCTTCGTCTAAATCCACCAGTTCTTCTAGCATCATGTTCCAATAAATTTCAGAGGGAATATCATAATGCCTCTGAACCCTTGCAGATTGAAGACAAATTTCTGCTGGCAACACTGCATCATGGCCAAAAGTTAGCCTATATGGTGTTGTACCTGTGGCTTCTTTTGGGGACGTTCGACAAGCCCACAGAATCTGGTCTAACGTCTTGTGCCAATTCTTTGGTTTCTTCCCAACATGCTTTTTAATCAAGCCAATCACTACTTTGTTTGCTGCTTCGACTTGACCATTCGCCTGTGCATAATAAGGCGTTGATGTTAGGAGTTTGAAACCTGTTTCCTGAGCAAATTCCTGCATCTTTCGACCAGTGAAAACTGATCCTTGATCAGTTGTTATCGTCTCAGGGATTCCATACCTAAAGATAATGTTCTTTTGAATAAATTCAATGACATTTTCTTGGTCTACATTGACTAAATGGATAGCTTCGATCCACTTAGTAAAGTAATCAATGCCTACCAGTATGTATTTCTGACTCTTTGATGATGCTGGTCGAATCTCTCCAATGAGGTCCAACGCCCATCCTCTAAAGGGCCAAGGCTTCACTATCGAGTGAAGTTCGCTTACTGGTACATGTTGGATTCCTGTATGGACTTGACACTCTTGACAACCTTTGGCGAACTCAACACAATCTTTTAGCATAGTGGGCCAATATAGTCCTTGTCGAAACAACAACCATTTCATCTTATGGCCTGCTTGGTGAGCCCCACATGCTCCAGCGTGCGTAGTCGAAAGGGCTATGTATGCCTCAGTTTCACTTAAACATTTTAGCAATACCCCTTCAGGCGTTTTCTTGAATAACTCATTACCCATGAGTACATAACTCAACGCCCTGTATTTTGTTTTTCGTTCTGTCGAAGCTCCCGGATTTTAAAGATAGTCCACAATGGGTTTCCTCCAATCTTGCTCTGACAAATTATCTATGAACGAAATTTCGAAGTTACTTTGATCAGCATATCCTAATCTCGTCGATTCCAAGTCTGTTGGTGATAGACAAGTTGCTTTTATCTTTTCTCGAACTTCGATTGCTCTTTGTAATCTCCTTTTTGAAATCTTATACCCAGATGCAATTTGTGCCAAGTCGTTGGCTATTTGATTTTCGACTCTGGGTATATGTCGAATATTGACCGATTCAAATTTTTTCAATAAACGATTTGCTATCACAAAGTACATAATGAGATTCTCTCTTATGCATTTATATTCCTTTGTGACTTGCTTGATGACTAACTCTGAGTCTCCCATTATTTCGACTCGAGTTGCCCCCAATTCCAACAATATTTCAAGGCCAGTAATTAGAGCTTCATACTCAGCCTCATTGTTCGAACAAGAACCTGATATTTTGTACTTGAATGTTGTTGGAATTTTATCTGGAGAAATAATCAAGACTCCTACCCCTGTTCCATCTTTATGGCTGGAACCATCGAAGTAGAATTTCCAAGGTTCTATCTCCACATAATTAATATCCTCGACTTGAATTGAGTGGTCGACTATGAAGTCTGCAACCACTTGTCCTTTTACTGCCTTAAGAGGCATAAAGGTCAAGGAGTATTCAGTTAATGCTAATGCCCACTTGCCAATTCGACTGTGCAAGATAGGTTTCGACAACATATACTTGAAAACATCAAAATGAGACGAAACATACACATCAACTGGTTTTATATATTGCTTGAGTTTTGTACAAGAGAAATACAGACATAGACACAATTTTTCAACTTCACTATATCTAGTTTCTGCATCGTTCAAAACTCTACTGAGATAGTAAATGGGTCTTTCGACTCCATTCTCATCTTCTTGGGCTAACATGCTTCCCAAAGTTTTGTCGGATGCAGCTATGTACAATCTCATACTCCTATTGCTACAAGGAGGCACCAAAATAGGTGGCTTAGTGAGGTACCCTTTGATTTTGTCGAAGGCTTCTTGCTGCTCTTGCCCCCATTCGAACCCCTCTTTATTCAGTCGAAGTAAGGGTGAAAAGGCCTGAGCTTTCCCACTTATATTAGATATGAATCTCCTTAAGAAATTTATCTTCCCTAACAGGGATTGCAGTTCCTTCTTATTCGATGGCGCTTTCGCTTCCAGAATTGCCTTCGTCTTGTTCTGGTTGATTTCGATTCCTTTCTTGTGGACAACGAAGCCCAAGAAATCTCCAGCTTTCACACAGAACGCACACTTCAAAGGGTTCATCTTCAGACCATGTTCTCTCATTCTTTCGAATGATTGTCGAAGGTGGTCAATATGATTCTTCCTGGAAACAGATTTTATAACAATGTCATCAATATATACTTGCATAAAAGTGTTAATAAAATCATGGAAGATAGTATTCATCGCTCGCTGGTACGTTGCCCCAGTGTTCTTTAGGCCAAAAGGCATCACTACCCACTCGTAAGTGCCTAAGGCCCCAGGGCATCGAAAAGCTGTTTTCGACACATCATCTTCAGCAATGAATATTTGATTATATCCTGAATAACCATCGAGCATACTCAGGTATTCATAGCCAGCGGCAGAATCGACTAGCATTTCCGCCACAGGCATAGGATATTCATCTTTGGGTGTAGCAGCATTCAAATCTCTGAAATCTATGCACACCCTTAACGTACCATTTTTCTTAATTACTGGCACAATGTTCGCAATCCATTCGACGTACCTTGTAACACGTATGAATTTGCATTTCAGCAGTCTTTCGACTTCCGTCTTGATCTTCGACAGTATTTCTGGAGCGAAGCGCCTTGGATTTTGCTTGATTGGCTTCTTCCCAGGTTTGATTGGCAACTGAAGTTCTACCAATCCTCTGTCGAGACCAGGCATTTCATCATAATCCCATGCAAAACAGTCTTTGAACTCTTTCAGCAATTGGATTACTTCCAACCTAAGTTCTGGATCAATTTTGGCGCTGATGTAAGTTGGCCTTTTCTCTGACCCTTCGCCTAAGTTGATTTCTTCTAAAGGATCTTGCGCTAACATTTTAATGTTGTTCGCCAAGGGGTCCTTTTCGAAGCCCAAAGGCTCATCGTCATAAATGGCGTCGAGCCTCTGTTCCTGCATTTCTTCTGGCATGATATCAGGGGGTCTCGGATCGAAATCCTTTCCTGGACCTGCAGCAGATAACTGTTGATCATTGTCCTGTGTGGCCATGTACTTTACTTCGGCTTCGAGAGCCGTTATCATCTTAGTTTCGGCTACATAAGCCGAAATTCGCTTCAAAGATTGTGACTCAGTCATTATCACTGAATTCACTTCCCCAACCAGTTGGTTGGATATCAGTTAACCCACTGAAGTCTATGTGGGACAAGTCTTCTCTGTCCCATTGGAAACCATGCTCAGGATGCAGGTATAGGGAACAAAAAGTGTTTGGCGCTGGCGCCATGTCGAAGTCAGGTGTTGGACATGGCCCTATGTGAGCCAAGTTCTTGTCGAAATCTGCCAAACCCAGGTGATTCACTTCGCCCAGGTAGTAGCTTTGATCTGCCTCTATGTTTTCGACCATCCCATCTGGACGCCATAAGAGCAGCCTCTGGTGCATTGATGATGGCACAGCTCCAACACCATGAATCCATTCACGGCCCAACAAAAGATTGTAGTTAGGTTTGGCCGATATGACCATAAACATCATTGGTCGAAGGAGAGATCCTACTTTGATGTCCAGCTGGATCACTCCCATAGTGGTCCCTATGCCGCCCTCATAGTTCGACAGGACCATGTTGTGAGGCTTAATGTCCTCATCCCTTTTGCCAATTTTCCTTAGCATGGAGTGAGGAATAATGTTGATGGTCGCCCCGCAATCCACCAAAATCTTATTCACAGTAGTTTCTTCGAGTTTAGCCCTTATAAATAAAGGCTTGAGGTGATTTTTCATCGCCTCTGTAGGTGGCTCGAAGAACCCATTTTGTTCCTCAGTATTGCCATTGTCCATAACGAAATAGCACACTGGCCTGTGTTTGGCCATTTCTTGCTCCACTTCCCAGTCACTTACTTCGACCTCCACCTGTCGATTGAATTCTCTGGGCAGCACTGAGACTATATTCACCATTATGTCCAAAGTATCATCAGACTCAGAATCGTCTTCGTCTTCGACTTCACTTTGGTTAGGCCAAACTAGCCTGTTGGTTACTGGCTCTCTTTCTAGAGGTTTCCTTTGCTTCCTTTGAGGAACGTTCGAACTGGTTTCTGCCTTTGGTTCGTTGGCAGCCTCCCTTTCAGCTTTTCGTCTCCTTTGGTATCTCCTCCATTGAGATCGAGACATGGGATTTTTACCTTTATAGTTGCTTGACACTTGTGCAACTTTAGGTGCAACAACTTGAGGCTCTTTCTTTTGAGTTAAAGAGGAACCTCTTGGCACATCGAAAGAGTGCCATCTCTCCTCACTTGGCCTTTTTCGACCAGAGGTTTTGTACCAAGTATCTACTGGCACATTTGTGGGAGGCCTAAAAGTCAATGGCCTCTTTTCTTGGTTTGAACCTCTTTGGGAGGCTCTTCTGGGATCATGTCGAAGATCAACATTTTCCCTTCTCTTATTCGCTGCTCTTACGCCTTGAATGTGCTCAGCAGCTTTTTTGTCAAAGATCGAACTGCATCTTGGACACAGCATCACCTCTGATTTCTTTTTCTGGCATCTTTGTAGAAAATCTGCCAAATTTTCATTTTCCCGAGGGAAAGCAGTCTTATTAGCTTGTTCTTGCCTCATGGCCTCTTCTGATGCTTTTGGGTCAGAAAGTTCGACCATGTTGATATTCATTGTATCTTTGTTAGCAAGAGTTAACTGCTTCATTTGTATTTCCAGATTCTCCGTCTGGCCTTGAACCGTGGCCAAGTGGGAACTGGGTTTTGGTCCAGTTTTTTGTGCTTCAGCGGTCTCCAACTTCGGGCTTTCGACCGCTTTCTGAACAACTTCAATTGTCTTCCTGGATAAATTTCCAGAAAAACTGCCAAAGATTGGCATGTTGATATGGTCCTTTGAGACTTCGACCATTGTGATTCCTGGATTCTTCGACTGGCTCCTGGTTACCTCTATCACGTTCACCTCAGAGGGCTCAGCATAGTGGGCTTCAGCCTGCAATGGATTTGAGTCGACAGCCATGGGGGTTTTGTCAGCGAACTTCAACCTCCCTTCTTCGATAGCGTCTTGCACAAGATTCCTGAAAAGAAAACATTGAGAAGTTTTATGGCCCAAAAAATTATGATATTTGCAAAAACCTCTCTTCTTTCTTTGATCAAGAGGAGGCACTTTTACCCCTGGGGGTATTATCATTTGGCCATCTTTAACCAGCAAGTCGAATATTTCATCACATTTTGTGATGTCAAAACTATAAGTCTTTTTGGGGAACCTATCGTTGGTCCTTTCTGGACCAATGGGATTTTTCCCACTTGAGGGGACTAACAGTTTACAAGAGTATGGTGGCCCTTGTTTCAGTTCTGCTAAATCGACTTCTCCTTCTTCGACAGCTAAGGTATCGTCGAAGGATTCCGGATCTTCGTCATCCATCTCAACGTACGCTATCCTCTCTCTCTTGTGAGTTTTCGTTGCCTTTGCTTTTTCAGCTTTGAGGCGTTCTACCTGTCGAACTCTATCGGCTAGTTGGGCCATGTCTCTCAGGTATTAGGTGTCTAGCTTCTTCCTAATGGAATAATCTAAACCGCCTGCGGCTATTTCGACTAACTCATGTTCTGGCACTTGTGTAAAACATCTCGCCTTGAGCAACCTAAACCTATTTAGATATTCGTCTATAGGTTCAGTGAAACGTCTCTTCACACTGGCCAATTCTTTCAGGCTTATCTTGGTTTTCCCCATGTAGAATTGTTCATGGAACAATCTTTCCAACTGGGTCCAATGATGGATCGAATTGGGGGGAAGAGTTGTAAACCAAGTAAAAGCGTTCTTTGTTAAAGAACTTGGGAAGTACTTGATCCTTAGGTTTTCGTTATTCGAAATGTCACCTGCTTCGATCAAGTATCTCGCCACATGCTCGACAGTAGATTTTGTCGTGTCCCCAGAGAACTTAGTAAATTTGGGGACTTTGCATCTAGGAGGTAAGTCTGTTTGTAACACGTACTCTGACAATGGAGATGTAAAGTTGGGCCTTCGAAAGCCCATGTTCATCCCATTTTGAGTCATGATCCTTTCGATCATGGTTGCCAGATTATTTTCCAAACCCATATTTTGGTATTGGATATGCTGGACTACTTCGTCAGCATTTTGGTTTCTGTTAACTAACCTTACCTCTGGGGTTATTACCCTAGGTTCCTCGACAGGTTGCTCCAATCGTGCCCTAAGGTTTTCTCCGACAGGCTGTTGAACCTGGTTAATGGTGGTTTCTTCCTCTAAGAATATCCCCTGGTTACCCCTTATTTGCGCCCTTTGGGGCTGTCGAATAGGTTGGGGTACTCCAAAGAAATTAGCCAAACGCGTCATTTGCGCTGTCACTTGCTGATTCGATTGAGTAGTGTTTTGTATTAGAGGGTTTAGAACTGTACTCAAAGTTTGTGCCAACATTTGCACCATATCATGGTTGCTTTCGTCCATTTGTTGCCTCAAGACTGCTGTCGAGGCATTTGTAAGGCCATGGGCTACTTGGGACGTTCCTCCTAAGAGTTGGGTCCTATTTCTATTCGCCATGCCTACTCCAGAACCTTGGAGTGGCGAAGAGGCACTCACTAAAGGGTCTGAAAAAGTGGACGTAGAATTCGTCAGGCTAGCCAATTCAGAAGTTGGCATACCATAGAGTGGCATAAATCCTGGTGGCGCAAAAGGCCTTGTGCCTAAATTTCCCCTGGATGGGGGAGTTCCCAAAGGCATCCTGGGGCCTGTGAACGAAGTTAATGGCCCCGTTGCTGTGACCGTTACTGCTGGTGTCGAACCAACAGTTGTTGCTTCACTTACGGTCGTACTAACCGTTGCTCCCACAGTCGTTTGTGGGATTTCGTTATTGTTTGGCGGATTCGCCATCTCTTCCCTTCTTCTGGAAGTATTGTTATTGTTAGTGTATATTCTACAACTTCTCAATAACATACAACACTCCTCGAAAAGATGAGATTATTTTCAACAATCAACACACTGTCCCACCGGGTGTGCCAATTTGTTTACCTTGGGTTTTGGTAAACAACCGCTGATCCTCCAAATGGTTACTTATTTGGTTACTCGCAGGATCGATCAGATTGATCCTAGGACATAGGTTGATTTTGAAGTTTTGATTAAATTGGATAAGGCTTTAAATAAAGAGGCTTTAAATAAAATAAAGAGGCTTCAAGTAAATTGCATGAAGAAAGGACTTGGTAAAATAAATGAAGGTTTAAAGTAAAGGGCTCCGACAGGAATGTAAAGAAGAAAGCAAGTAAATTTCTGGAAAAGTAAATGACTTTGATTAATAAAGTTGGTGTTTCACACATACATTTCTCAACAATTCTTTCTCACACGCTGGGTACTCGAATCTATATGAGTGACTTTGT
Source organism: Vicia faba (assembly GCA_948472305.1). Lineage (NCBI taxonomy): Eukaryota > Viridiplantae > Streptophyta > Magnoliopsida > Fabales > Fabaceae > Vicia > Vicia faba. Next base: position 1,408,223,724 of record OX451737.1, on the reverse strand, counting down.
ATAGAATTGTGAACACACGCGAGAAACTACATGACTACTACTATTTATACTAAAACATCCCAAGTAACCGTCGGGCAGTTACACTGCTTCGAGATGATTCCACTTGGCACGTTCTCAACGTTCGACGCTCCAGATCTTTGCACGTTGCACTTGGTAACCGCTGGAAACCGTTTTCCCTCCAAAAGCTTGAATTTCAAACTGCTCCACTCTGAACCATCGAACATCTTCGTCGAGAAACATCTTCGACGAGAAACTCCTTCGACGTCGAAGGCAACCAACTCCTCCCTTGGAAGAAATCTTTTAAGTACCTTGCCATCTTTCGATGGGCATTTCGACGAACCTAGCTAGTCGAAAACATCCTTCAGCTTTAATGGCTGAAATTAATAAAACAAGGGTGTCGAATTTAGGAGCCAACACAAACCAAGATATTTTATTCAAAGAATTCAATTGAGAATTGCAAAGCTTAATAAATTCAGGATCGGTACGACAAATTTCATCATTCACAAATTTATTCAAAGTCTTGTGTTCATTACGTCACAAATGAAATAAAATTACACATTTTTGCTTTATTTACAAAGAATCACAATGTTTGCTTTGACTACAAAGAGAGAAGTTTATTTTGTTTCTTCAAGTCTCCATTACTTCATCTTCAAGTAATCCTCGCTTTCCATCCACGCCTCATGTTCATGAAACAAAGAAGAGAAAGTTAGCAATTCAAGCAAAATGATATGCAAAGAAGAGAAAAAGAATTCATCATTAGGGTTTGTATGTGGAATCAGACTTAAAGTTTGTTTTGTTTTAATCATAGTCCATCTTCTCCTATTTTGAAAATCACAAGGTTTGGGCCTTGGTTCACAAAAAGGGAAAATAAAATTTGCAAACACTTTAATGCCAAAATAGCATAAGGACCAAAACTACCAAAATATGCAAGCTGCTACAGAAAACAGGTTGTAATGCAAAACCAGCAAACAGAGCAAGCATAGAAACAACAACTAATGTAACAGCAACAAAAGGCTGCTATACAAGCAACACAAGGTAAAAACAAGTCCAACAAGCAACACAAGCAAGCCAAATAAAGGCAGGATGCTGAAAAATATAGCATGCAAGTCAAAGCTGCCAAGGAAAGGTTATCTAAAGCATGCAGCAAATAGGGCAGTCGGTCAAACAAACAACAAAATACGAGCTAAACAACAGGCCAAGCCTGTAACATAAAGCAAGCAGTAGGCAGGAGATAAAAACAAGCAAAATTGCCAAAACTGTCCAACAACAACAGAATAGTCAGTAGTATTTCATTCAAAAAAATAGCAAGCCTGCTCAATAAACAAGCACATCATCTTTTTCTTGAAATCATACAAACCCTTCAGAAATCTTGAAGTAAAAGCAAAGTGGCTTTACATCATCATTGAAAGAGAAAGAGGAAAAGAGACAGGTTTAGAGAGATATCACCTAAACTAAAACTACCCATAAAACTGTCAAAGGCAGCCTGCACAACTTTTTGCATTTTTTGTCCAAACAGTTCAAGTACAAGAGTCCACAGGCTGCTATACCTCAGTCCAAAACCTGCACAAATTTGCACCAAAATAGACATGCCTTAAACTGCACTCAAAAGGCAGCAAGTCAGCATTCCAAAACAGTCCAAAACTCTGCACCCAAAGGCCACAAGGTCAGTTAACCAAAAGTGTTCAAAATCATCTGATTTCCCCCAAAACACAATGGGACTGTATAAAAAAGAGATAGCCAGCATAAGCAGATGGGGAGAAGACAATAAAAAATCAGAAAATCAACCATTTACCTTAAAAACCATTGTTTCAATATACACTCACGATAACTTTCTTGAAACTGCATCAGACCCCTTAACCCCTCTACCAACCGAAACCGCAACACTTCCAACAAACATCACCCACCAATATTAACATACATACTCCACTTCTCACAAAACCCCTGTCATTCAAATTTCACTCAAATTATTGCTTACACACCAGAAGTTAGATTCAAAGGAGGAAGGATTAAAGAACATCTCATCGCCTTTGGTTTTCTATTTTTTCACATGTGTCAGCTTTGAGGTAAGTCACTTTGTATATTCCATTTACTGGTTCATCTTATTCCTTGTGCGTTTATCTATTTGAGACCTTTGTGCTATGATGTTTGCTTGTTAACATACTTCCTTCTAGACCGTGCCATCATTAAAACGATTTGATCCTGCAAAAAAAATTGATAACCACAGATGCTTAGATAAAATTATTAAAACCCCAAAAATAGGTGAATATGTTTCTCTTCCTAAGAAGATCAAGTTTCTGTCATAAAATTAGGATATATGCTAAATAGATTGAGCCATAAGCTCGACACATACGTAGGAACCCCTCACTTCTGTTTGTAACCTTCATCTTCGAAGGGGACCGAAAGCTCTGGAACAAAGAACCCTGTGCAGCAGCTTTACGGGTTCCAAACCCTTCACCAAAAGTATGATTGAAGCTCCAAATTTAGTTCGGCTCAACCTCTAAGCAACACTGAATTCAAACCACAAACCAACAAATAACATTAAAATTAGAACACACTTAGAGCCATCAACAGTGACAAATAACAACACAAATCACAGACAAAACAGAAATAGACCAAAAAGAAAAGAACGAACATAATAACATGGAGCGGCTAATCCAAAAAGTTTAGATTTGAAGAATAAATAACTCAGAGATTCAGCGGAAGAAAGAAGCAGAAATCTCGTCCGTACCTGAGGTTAAGTCCTTTAGGGGATCCGATTCACCACTGTGTTAACCTTTTTTTTTTTGTTGATTTTCTTCGATATCCTTGCTCATCAAACTTTACTGCAACTTCTTCATACTTTATTATGTGATTCGTTCAAGTTTGTATATTTAGGGTTTGAATTGGGACTTGTTTCAATTAGAGAACAAAAGCGATTTAAGTGTGAGAAAGATGAATAGAGAGAGGTTGGAAACCAGTAAAATAATTTTTTTAGAATGCAAAATTATTTTGTTCTTGAGCGTGAGGACAAAAGAGAAATCTTTGTTTTGTTTTTTTGATGTTTCTCGTAAAAAAACATACCCAGCGGCGCCTATTCCCCCACAATTAGGGTTTACTTTTCAAAAAAACTTGTTTCCCCTCTAGATTGGATCTGGATCCAAGCCAACCCGATCCGGCCAAATAACAACTTTTTTTAGCTTGTCTAGTTTTTGTTTGGATGGCATTTGGGCCTTACCTCAATTTTCCAAATGCAAGCCCGTTCGAAATTGTTACTCTTCCCCTCTAATTTCTTGTCTCACACCTTTATTTTGTTATATAATTTAGTTTACTTTTAAATTAATAGTTTTAGAACGAATTAGGTTAGATGTGATTTAGAAATTTTTATAATTAATTTAGTTTACATATAAAGTAATTTAGATATAATTTAGTTGTTGTTAAAATTAACGTACAATTGAATAAATGACAAAACTTAAATATAATTGTTTATGTGTGTTTTTTACTATTTTTTTTGTTAAAAGTATGATAAATATATAATTTTATTTCAAATATATGTAATTTTCTCTTATTTTTAGTTTTTAAATAATTATTAAATATATTTATCATATTTTCATTAGAAGATAATAAAAACAACACTTAAATAATTATATTTATATTTTCTCTTTGAATAAATTGATGATTTTCTCTTAACTAAGAAAGTTCTTTGTAAATTTTTTCTCTTCATATAAGTATTTATGTGGGAAAAAATAAGTATAAAAACAATATCGTATTATTTTAACCGTTACAATTTTTCCTTTGGAAATATCTTGGTTTTTCAATTTGATTTAAAAGACACATTATTTTTCCTATAAATTGTTAGAAAGTCTTCAGTTTTAATCAAATTTCTCATATCAAAACCCACTCCCCCTCTCAATCTCTTAGCATTGTTTGCTTGGTTCACATAAGAAAACATTTTTCGATTTTTGTGTTAAATTAGTTAGATCTTTTTAATAATATCTTCAAATTTTCTTCTAGATTTCTTCAATTAGGGAAAAGTAAATCCACTGAAAACTTATTTTATTCATCTGTAAAATATGGAAAAATAACGTCGTTGTAATCCTAAGAAAATTGCATACCTAAAACCAATTTATTTGTTTCTCCCATGGATAAAGATGAATGCGATCTATTTTCCATTGTCCATAGATGCAAAGCTACCACATTTACTTTTCCTACTACCATTTTTGAAAATCTTCCTCCACCTCGAACCATAACCACACCATCTTACTTTGATAATTTTTCTTTAACCCTAGAAAATAGATCAACTTGTTTTCCCCCACTTAAACCAACTGATTTTATAGAGTTGTACAAATTGAAAATCAACTTCAATTCAACAACAAGTAATCTCCCAATAATCTTTGAACCACAACAAATCCAACCAAATCTCAACAATCAATGGTCCATTCTTAAACATGCGGCCTGCATTGAAATCACAACAACTCATTTTGATCTCGCGTACAACCATCCATCAATTTCCCAACAATGTCCAATTCTAAAACCCCAGACTAATTCTAAGATTGTAGCAAATACAAACCCACTAGGAGAAATATGCAGAACAAGAAAAAGGTAAATTATTTATACATATATTTTAACATCTTTTAATATTTATCAATCTTAACATGTCAAATTAATGCAACATTTTTACATAGAGCAACTCCTTATGGTTTTATATCATTTAGGATTTCATTTTTCCAGAAAGTTTGATAATCAGATGATATCAGAATGCCATGTGAGTGTAGAGAAGCTGGGACAAGATCCATGGGAGTGGAGTAAATATGGACAAAAACCCATTAAGAAGTCTCCACATCCAAGGTTTTTTTCTCACTTTTACCTATATTTTCTTCCCTTTACCATTGAAATATTAAATTATGTTACCTAATACTCATACTCATGCCTAATAGTGGGTGAAGGCATTGTGATCCTTTGTAATCAAATCCGATTGAAGTGATCTTAATTGCAATTAAGTTTACATTTTAATTTCCAATATTACACTAGTATAAAAAAACCTAACCTATATACTTATATATGTTTATATCGTTTTAGTTGTTAAAACGCTAGAATTTTCTAATTTTTATTATATTAGTGAATGTTTTAATGATTTTGCAGGAGCTATTACAGATGTAGCACTTTCAAAGATTGTTCAGCAAAAAAACTAGTAGAAAAAAAACAAAACAAAGAGAATATTTATGTGGTGACATATATAGGATAGCACAACCATCCAAAACCCAATGCTAATTGGAACTATATCTTGGAGTCCCCTCAAAACAAATGATCAACGAAGAGGTTATGTGGTGTCAAAAACTATGAATCATTGTCAAACAATGAAAACTCTAATTAGAATGGTGATGTCTCAGATTGATCAACCAGAATGCTACAGTGTTCATGTTCTCCAATATCAATCAAAAGTTAATAATCGTGAAAATGGACTCATATGGAGTCGTTCACCTGCTACTAGAGAAGATGGATTGTCACTAAATGTTAAAAACTTGACATAAGCATGAGAGACAAAATGATAAGTTTTGTTATTCCAAATTAAAATTTCTCTATTCAAAAACAGGATTTATGAGTTTGATGACAAAGGACAATAATTCAATTCTCAACTAGGAAAACACCCGTGCTTTCGTACGGGTTTATTATAAATATTTATAAAATATAGAGTATATTGTTATGAATAAATTCAAATTGGATGTTCATCTTTCTATCTATCATCTTCCTATTCTCTATTAAGTGTTATGATTTCTCACTTTCTCAATATCCTATAAATAAGGACCACATTACAATGTAAATATTGTTACAACAAGATATGGTTCTGCAATTATACCTTTGAGTTTTGATGATAACAAAGAGTATGTTTGTATGATATTTTTTGGTATTCTAATCTTTTTATTTTTAGTATTTAACAAACAGGTTCTATTTCTGATGAAAGGCATTGCCAAGTCATTAGAAGAGACCAAATTCCTCTTTTCTGCGTTACACAAGTTTTGATGAACAGTAACAAACCACTTCAGAAGGCTCTGATACGCGGTTAAAGAAACCAATTTATGAAGATCTAAAGACATGAGTTCTGATGAACAGTCCAGATGTTGAAGGCTTATGTTTCTGAAGACAAAGGGTTATGAAGACCAAGTGCTGAAGACTCTACAGACGAAGTTCTGAAGACTCTGAAAACTTGAAGTTCTGATGACCCAAGTTTTATTTTCTTTCTTCTAACTCATGCTTCAGCAGAAGCCTCTGAAGTCAAGAAGATAAGAAGATAAGGTTACGTGGTACAATAGTATATGGTACAAACAAACGTTTCTCTCCACTACCATGAAAGGACAGGCGCGTTGTACGATCTTGTCCTCCACATTGAAACAAGCTGCCAGCTTTCTGGAATTTCCAGAAATACTCTCCAATGGATATATTATTTTATTGGCTATATATATATGCTTGAAGACAAAGGAAAAAAGGATACTAATTCACACGTTCTCTCACAAGATTGTTCATAAGCATTCCTTTATTTTCTTAAGTCTATTTATTCTTGAAATACTATTTACTATTAGCTTGTTTAGAAGCAAATCTATTATAAACAAATCTTTTTCAAACTGTTGTTTGATTGTGCCTTAAGGGACAAGTTAGTCAGAATCGTTGATAAGTCTAAGATTATTGTGTTTTATAGGTTATACGCGAGTCACTTGCAGTTAGCTTGTGCATTATAATAATCTGTGAGATTATTGGATCAAGACCTTGTTTGATAAGGCGAAATAACCTAGTCGGATGGATTAGATTAGCTTGATAATATTCAAGTGCACTAGTATAAACATAACTTGTTCTTTCCTTCTTGCATCTTTAGCTTTATTATCAAGAGTGAAGAAAATTTGTTTTCAGTTAAAGGAGAATTCTTTTTAAGAAAATATTTTGATTTAAAACTCAATTAAAATCCCTCTTTCTTGTGTTTTTCACACCTTTAGTTGACATCAGAGTTCAAGTTCTGATTGATAAAAAATTTGAATTTTTATCAAGCACTTAACAATATTCAATATCGATCCAGACAGTGTGAAAAATAATGGAAAACAACACTAACAACACTGCCATTATTGATAACAAGGATAAGGATATAGACCAATATTGTGTAAAACCTCCTATCTTTTATGGAGAAAAGTTTGACTATTGGAAGGACAAAATTGAAATTTATTTTCTGGGATTTGATTTAGATCTATGAGTTCTGGTAGTTGATGGCTACAGTTATCCAGTAGATGCTGAAGGTAAAAAGATTGCAAGAATTGCAATCACAAATGTTCAAAAAAGACTTACAAGAACCACTATAAAGCTATAACAATTCTACTGAGTGCTATTTCTTACAATGAGTATAAGAAGATCACAGATAGAGAGACTGCAAAGTCTATGTTTGATTATCTTAAGATGACTTATGAAGGTAACACTCAAGTTAAGGAGACAAAGGCTTTGTCCCTAATACAGAAATATGAAGCCTTCAGGATGTAAGACGAAGAATCTGTGAAAACTATGTTTTCAAAATTCCAAATGCTTGTGGCAGAACTCAAGGTTCTAAACAAAGGATATACTACTGCAGATCATGTCAAGAAAATTATTAAAAGTTTTCCTAAGAAATGGAGATTGATGGTAACTCCCTTGAAGTTGTCCAAGGATCTGAACAATACTAGTCTTGAGGAGCTAATCAGTTCTTTAAGAAGTCATGAGATTGAACTTCAAGAAGATGAACCTCGGAGAAGAGGTAAATTTGTGGATCTGAAGTCTAAGTCTGAAAAGACAAAGACGTCTCAAGCTGAAGAAGAATCAGAAGAAGATTCAGATGAAAATGAAAGTTCTCTAATATCTTGAAGGATAAACCAGCTATGAAAACATAGACAGAGAAAGTTCAAAGGAATAAGAAGAACAAAAGGTGGATCTGAATCTACATCTGGTCAGAAGAAAATTTCTGGAAAAGAAGTTATGTGTTATGAGTGCAAAGAGCCTGGACACTACAAGAATACATGTCTAAAGCTCAGAAAAGACAAGAAACCCAAGAAGGTTTTCAAAGAAAATAATGATATCATGGCAACATGGGATGATTCAGAGTCAGAAGATGAATATTCTGATGAAGAACGTGCTAACATGGCACTCTTGGCCAAAACAAGTACAAGTGAAGTTATCTCAGGGTGTGAGCTGATAACTGATGATGAGTCATACTCTAACAACGAAACAAAGGAATTTTATTCTCTCTCTCTCTCTCGTATTGAACTTGAGTCTTGTTTATCAAAACTGATGGAAAATGTTGTACCCCAAAATTTTCCCTCCCATATTCTTCAAAGTTTTGACAAGCATCATCTCAATTTGCTCAAGTCTACTCAAGGGTTGCACAGTTCAAACACCCTCCTAAGCCAGTTAAATTAGGGTTTTGGTTCTTGCAAGGAATTTGAGGTTTTCAAGGGCTCAATCAAGTCCCACATGCCTATAAACATTGTCAAGCATCTACATGTCAAGTTGCAAGACTCACAAGGTCAAGTTGCACAGTCAAAAGCCTCATTTGCTTCACAATCAACTGCATGAGCAAAATGGTCATTTGGCAGTCAAAAGTCAAAATTTTTGGTCAACATCTTATTTTGAAGCCACAATCATCATTTGATTAAGTCTTGATCATGATTCCACAAGAATGGCTCAGAAATCATCAAGATGTCAAAAGTTTCTATTTTGGGACAGTTGAAAAGTCAACTGTAACTTGACCAAGGCATAACTTTTTCATGGTTCATCAGAAAAATCCCATCCAATGCTCATTTTGAAGGGGAGGACATTTCCTACAACTCATATTCACATTCCAAGTCCAATAAATGCTCTCACAAAAAGTTACCAATTTCAACATTATAGGTCATTCTCAAAACTCAACAAAAAGGCATTTTAAGTCAAAGACCATAACTTGATATTGCTAAATTCAAATGACATGGGACCAAAGGCATTGGTTAGAGGACTTCAAGACCTTTCCAAAATGTCCAAGAACATGTTCATATGATCAAAATTGAGCAAGATATGCATTGGAGAAGTTGGGAAATTTTTGTGAAATGGCAAAAGTCAACTATCCTTGAAACTTCAATTTTTGACAAAAGGGCCCACTTTTTCCCACTTGATTCAGCCTTGTCATGCCACCCACGTGTCCCATGATCAATTTCAAGACCAAACAATTATTTTTCCATTTTTATTTAATTTTTATGGATTTAATTCATTTTAATCCATAATAATTCAAATAAAATTAAAAAAATTAATTAAATGATATCTTGTGGTTTGATTAGCCTTCATGTGTCATATTCCACATACCAAAACCATGTCAAGCTCATTTATGCACGAAATTTTGAATTTGGACAAAGCTTTGAAAGGCCTTTAATGGTGGTTAAGACAAAATCCAAAAACATAATGGCACAAGTTTAAGGCTCCTAAAGGTGAATTATTCTCATTCATGACTACATATGCAAGCCTTGCAAGCCTCATTCACAACCTAGAGTGTGCACAAACGGCCAGAGCAAAATCCAAAAAGTGTCAAAAAAAAGTGTGAGATCAAAAGGAGTGTTGCAAGCATTTTCAGGCCAAAAGGAGAACGTGACTCTCTTCTTGGCCATACTCTGAAGCTAAAGCAACCCTTGCCACGTCCTAAGGTCCATTATACCGCGCTGTAAGTTTTCCCAGGTCCCCTCAAAATCCCATATTATTTTTTCTAACATACTTATGTGCAGGCTTCAAAGAAGGCTTATCATGCGCCTCACAAATCCAAAGCGCCAAGTGCAAATCCAATGGCCACAAGGGAAGGAGCATCATGTTCTCAGGTCAAAGCAGGCATAGGCGATTCCCAAAGTCAACAAGGCTTGGAGTGTTGTTGGGCCAGAATTTCTAAATCAAACACCCCATTCTGGCCCATACCCCCCTTTTGGGTTTGCATTTCTTTTTTTTTCTTTTTTTTCATTTGCTTTATTTATTTTATTGTTTTAATTATTAACCATTTAATTAATCAACATTTTTCATAATAAAAATTCAAAAAAACCAAAAAAAATGTAAATACTTTATTAATTTCATTTAGGTAATTATTTTGTAAATAAATACTAATAAATTGAATTAGTTTTAATTAGGCAACTTTAACCTTTTTTTTTCTTAATAACTAAAATAAATTTAGAATTAGGTTTTTATTAACTTTTAATTTTAGTTCCTTTTATTTTATTTTCATAAAAAACATAAAAATACAAAAAAAAAACTTTTTTTTTATTAATTAATTAATTAGATTAGTTATTAATTTTAATTTCATTTAATCACAAAAAGGACAAAAAATTCATTTCTTTTCTTAAAAGGGTCAACACCCTAAAGACTTCCCGATTTAATTCTTTCGCGCGCATTTATTTTATTTTTATTATTATGTAACTGCTTCAAGAATGTAATAGTAATTAGGTTTATTGCTTTCTTTACTTTCCGCACTTTATCAAAACGGATCTTTGTTTTTTTTGGCGATGTATAGACCCGCGCCTTGTAATAGTTAGAATTTACATTTATGCAATTTACTTTCCGCACCCCTAACTGTTAACAATGCATGAAAGAATGTATGTAAATAAAATTAATCCGTAGCTCACAAATAACATGTACAAAGAAAATTAACTGAAAAACAATACACAAAGCACATGCCACTCCTAGGGTACGCTTCACTCATTGCCTCGAAACGTGGTCATCAAGTACAGGACGTCTTAGAGGTCACCCTTTGTCTAAAGATCCAGTTGCCTCGAAACGGTTGCCTCGGATATAAAAGGATCTAGGACATTAGGGTTACTTCTAAGGTATCCTACCATTGCTTTGGTGACCACACTGTCCCGATAATCGAACTGACCCGAACACCTCCAACGATGGTGCTACCTACCTCTCAATGGTGGGATAGCACTATCTAAAGGACTCTTACACAGCTTAATTCCTTAGGGTAGGTAGATGACTCATGGGTACTTGCTCTTTTCAAAACAAAAACAACTTTTCGCACCTACACTTTCAAAAAGTTTTCAAACAAACACTTCATACACTCTTGAGGACTGATACAAGAGTTACCTAGAAGTCTTTCAAACTAAACTTTTTCAAAACCCACACACACTTGAAAAGCAAACAAATTTTTGAAAACATAAGAGTAAGTACCTAAGAGCCCGTGGATAACCACGGATAGAAAGGGTGCTAACACCTTCCCTTTCTATAAATCTACCTCTCGAACCGAGAAACATTCTCAAAGAAGGAATTTTGCTGTGCTTTTGTCCTTTCCATGTTGGAGAACATAAAAGACGGTGGCAACTCTTGCTTACCGCGACATTTCGCGAAACCAGCTTAAAAAACAGTCAGTTTTATTTCCACCGATCACAGAACTGGCGACTCTGCTGGGGATATTGAAAGTGAGGTGTACCTTAGGAATAATTCATCATCATGTTTTCAATTGCTTGATTTGTTTGCTTTAATATTATGGGTCTGTCTTGGGAGTTTCATAGATCCTAACTCGGATCTGGGGGATACCTTCTTAGAAAGAAGCAACAAACTGTGAGGGAACTGTGCGGGGTATACCGACACGGTTGAAGCAGTTTGCTACATTGATGTGGCACTTTGGTGAGTATCGGTAACCCTTGAGTCAAGTCAAGGAGAGTACGGTGCCGCCGCATGGTGTCGTGAAGCATCAACTGACCTTAGGAACCTTACTTGAACCATCCTGGCCTCTTTAGGGTAGTGAGATGACCGACTTTGGTGCAGTCCGAAGTTGGTAGATACTCGATACTACACTCATTAAGGGTTGTTTTCTTGGAATATTTTGATCGCCAGTTCAGTGGCTAAATCAAAACAATGAACATAGAAAACAACCCAATGATATTGAGCTCCTTAGAACCCGGTTACTTTTGATAGGACAGGTTTTTGAGCCCACCAACTTCAAGAGGGTAGTACCCTAAACTTCATGCTGGCCTAAACTCTAAGGGCTGTCTTGTGTGACTTGTGTTCTTTCAAACTTGACTACTTGCATGCTTGTTATCTAACACATGAGTTTCTTGCAGGGTTTGCTTACAGTCCTTAATCTGGGCTCATAACAGGGTTTACCTACATTACTCCACGCATAGCATAACATCATACCATCATACCATTGCATACATCCTACATAAGGACTAATCCATTTCAAGGATCTCAAGGGTTTGTGATGCAGGTCATGATGAATCAAATGTCTAGCAAGGGGCAAAGGGGATTTATTTTCCTCTAGCCAAGGTTAATGACTTGTGCCAGGGGCTATGACCCACTCGATATGGTGAGCCTTGACTCTTGAAGAAGGACTCTCAACAATATGCAGTGCCTTCCATCAAGAAACCAGATTCAAATTCTAACAAGTTTCTCTATTTACCCCACGAGATCCTTGAACACATTGCATGCATACATACATATCATTGCATTACGGGTACCCTTGTTACAGGTCACTTACCATCTTCGCTGTTTATTTCAGCAATGGCTTCCAAACAAGACAACCAGGATCTTCATGCTCAAGAGACTCGGTTCGGGGAGATCCTCCTAAATCTCTCCAAGGGACAGGAAGAGCTGAGGACACTCCTCATGGGGACTTTGGTCAGGAACAGTCCTGAAGACGATAAGGATGAACGGCTGAAACGTCTACAAGCTGAGGTGGATACAATGAGAACCCAGATGCTGGGGCAAATGGCTCTTATCCAAGACTTATCTCAAAGACAAGGAGAGCTCAGGGTTCTCATCAACCAACTGCTTCGGGATAACCAACTGGGGAAAACATCTAAGGTTGAAGAGCAAGCCATCATTCAACCACCTGTGGTGCAAGAAGACAAGGGAAAAGCTCCTCAGTTTGCTTCAGGGTCACAAGCCCAGCATCAACCTCACCAGCGTCAACAGGGTAATCGGCGTAAGCGAAATACGTCTGGAAGACATTTCTCAAAGACTGGTATACCATCATCACTGATACTGAGACACTTGTTGGAGGTCAAGCTGATTGCTTTAAAAGATCCTCCTAAGAATCTCAACATAACCTCCCTGAAGTACAATCCTGATGAAAGGTGTGCCTACCATTCTGACAGTCCTGGACATGACACTGACGACTGTTGGAGCTTGAGGAACAAGATCCAGGACTTGATCGACGGAAGGGTGCTGGAGTTCATGCCGGGTGGCAAAATGAAAATCTTCTGCTGAGAATCTTCCATCTGAGATGACTAGTGCAAACTAAGAAGCTTTTGTTTATTCGAATGTTCAAGTTGTATTTTTCTTTGATTGTTCAAACATTTGTTCATGTCAAACTCTTTTACTTTATCAATGCATCGCATATGTCTGGTTTGAATCAATATATTCGCATTCGCTATATTCAAACTGCTTTCATTTTTTTGATGTCAACTCTCAATTAATAATTCTAAGCCTCTTGAGGGAGGATGACGAAAACGATACCACGATCTACAGTATGCTTTTGAACAGACCCCGCTGATGAGGTACAGGCATTGTTTCAATTCCTAAACACCGGAGTTATAAGGAAGATAATCCCTCGTCAACCCCTTTGAGCCAAAGAAGTAGGAGTTTTTCTTTTCGAAAATTAAAACCCTTAATCGTAACCTGGGGCAGGGTAGTTATCTCAGCTGATCCAAGTGCACAACGAATGACACCAAAGAGGTCCTTACAAAACAAAAGACAGTGATGGCTCCGAATAATCATAAAGACAGGCAGTCATTATATCCCAAAAATAAAAGCCCATTAAGTCAAAACCTATGAAGGAGACTTACAAAACTGGGGCATCCCGATGACTGTGATCATGAAAGAAACAGTTCAGGCAAAAAACAAGGATAACAAAATCAAAAAAAAGAAAGAGGTCCTACAAACCCTCAACCAAAAAAGGAATGACTTCCTATTCCAAATAAATTGTCAATATCCGAACCATCACTGGTATATCAGAGCAAAAGACTCAAACAAGGTCTAACGCACGATCAGCTGAGTTTAGGTTTGAAGAACATCACGAAGAACAGGTGGGTACAAATAAAATTTGAGCCTTTATCCTTTGTTTCTTAAACCGTGAACCAGGCCACGCTACAACCCTTAAAAGTCCTAGCTGAAGCATGGGTTATTTCGGAAGCATACTGTTACCAAAGGTATCCTGACTCCTTAAGGCTTGCGGTAAAATAACGAGTTGATATCATAGTTCAAAAAAAATTCACTTGGTTTTACTGAAAATGCATTTTCAAAAACGTCAAGACAGACATAAGCTTTGCATTTTTAATATAACATTGCTTGCATATGACCATGTGTTTGAATAACATAGAAGTTCGCACGACGAATGTCTAATGAACAAAGCACTTCCAACCAAGGGGCAGACATGATCATGGTCTATTATCTGGGGCAGTTAAGTCAAGATTCGGAGAATCTCTCAAAAGGCCAACCAACTTGGGGAAAATCTCCATCTAGGATCACTTGGGGCATTGGACGATTAAACGAAGATCTTCTGGTAGTAGGGCAACGCAACACTACTGACAGGGACACCTCCCTACATCCTAAGAGCACGGACATAGTAAAAAAAAATACTACGCATAATCAAAGACCCGCTAGGTTGACACACCTAGGCAAAAATAAGGGCTTCCCGGCGAACCAAAAGGGTTCGGGCAAAAATAAGGGATGAAATAAAAAAATCTGTACACCCGGCAAGTCAAAAACCTGAAAAGGCGGCTTGAGCAAAAATGGGTATCCCGGTGGACTGAAAACCCGAAAGGGCGGTCCAGGAAAAAATTAGGGATCAAAAGCGTACGACTATGTCCCGTCATCTCGTCACTCGCCTACCAGAAGAAGATTTGTCGAATAGGCAGTTGTCTAACACCTCACAAGGTATCTTCTTCTCTCACATCAAGAACAGGGGCAATAATGAATTGTCCAAACGGTACAAGCTGCTCCGTCCACCAAGGTACCAAGGTAGGTTCGGCTGAAGAACGTAACCAAGATACCTTCACTCCCCGAGAGTAAGACAAGATTCAGCAATACTCTCCCCAAGCAGAGTTGGTCTCCCATCAGTCCTGAAAAGTCACAGTATCTCCAGCAAGTCAGCAACGTTCTCCCCAAGCAGAGTTAGTCTACTGCCAGCCTTAAGGAAGTTGGATATCCCCAGCAAATCTCAATATTCCCCAGCGGAGTATACAGATATTCCTTAACGAGTATCCCCGACAGTCTTAATATAAGATTGTTCCCCGGCGGAATACTAGACATCCAGTGGAGCCATTTCCAGTACAGTTCAAAAGTTTCCCCAGGAGAGTTGAATTATCCTCCCCAGTAGATTCTGGAAGCTTATCCCTAGTAGATCCCGGAAGCTTGTCCCCTGCAGAATACGAATGCGTCTCCCCGGCTTTATTCAAAGGTTATTCTCCACCAGAGCTTATAACTGGGTTATCCTCAGCTAATTACCACGGAAATATCGTCCTCGGCGAAGTTCTTCCTACCCCCAGCGGAGTTCATCAATTCCCCAACATAACATATCAATGGCATCCCCAGCGGAGTTCTCATCAAAATCTCAGCGAAGTATCTCTTCCCCACAGAGTATTCCCCGCAGAGTAATCTCTCCAACAAGTTTATTCCCCAACGAAGTCATCTTCTCCTACCGGTTTATTCTTGTAATCACCATCCCCAGCGGAAACAAAGAACTCTACTCTTCAACATCAGGCCAGGATTCAACAAACTCCCGGCATTCGTCAAGGATTTATTTTCCCAGACGAGAATACATTCATAAACATCACATCTTCATACATTATAGCATGCATACGCATCATACAACACAAATCTCATTTATTTGTGAGAACATCTTAAAATCATGCAGTTCATGCATCATGACATTGCATACGACTAATACTTTGCCTTTTCAGAAAAAAGTCAATCAAAAGATGATTACCATCTACCCTTACAGTTCCAGATTAACACCGGTAACAAGCCAGGAAAATTCTGTGGACGACTGATCGTGGGTTAATATCCGAAACCAAACAGGACAATTATCTATTTGATCATCCTCAGGCAACCATACACTGGTTCCTTTTTTTCCAGAAGAAGTCTTACACGGGCTCATCAACAGGCAACCCTACACATGTTCCTTCTCAACTTCAGATGTAGTTTTACACGAACTCATCATCAGGCAACCCTACACCGGTTCCTTCTCAATTTTCAGACGAAGTCTTACACGGACTTATCATCAAAGTAACCCTACACCGGTTCCTTTTCTTTCAGAAGAAGTCTTACACGGGCTCATCAACAGGCAACCCTACACCGGTTCCTTCTCAACCTCAGATGTAGTTTTACACGAACTCATCATCAGGCAACCCTACACCGGTTCCTTCTCAATTTTCAGACGAAGTCTTACACGGACTTATCATCAAAGTAGCCCTACACCGGTTCCTTTTCTTTCAGAAGAAGTCTTACACGGGCTCATCAACAGACAACCCTACACCGGTTCCTTCTCAACTTCAGATGTAGTTTTACACGAACTCATCATCAGGCAACCCTACACCGGTTCCTTCTCAATTTTCAGACGAAGTCTTACACGGACTTATCATCAAAGTAACTCTACACCAGTTCCTTTTCTTTCAGAAGAAGTCTTACACGGACTTATCTCAAGATGACCTTACCCCGGTTCATCAAGAAGTTTTACACGAACTTATCCTGCAGTAACCTTACCCTGGTTCCTCCAGAAGTCTTACACGGACTTATCTCAAGATGACCTTACCCCGGTTCATCCAGAAGTTTTACACGAACTTATCCTGCAGTAACCTTACCCCGGTTCCTCCAGAAGTCTTACACTGACTTATATCAAGATGACCTTACCCCGGTTCATCCAGAAGTTTTACACGAACTTATCCTGCAGTAACCTTACCCTGGTTCCTCCAGAAGTCTTACACGGACTTATCTCAAGATGACCTTACCCGGGTTCATCCAGAAGTTTTACACGAACTTATCTTGCAGTAACCTTACCCCGGTTCCTCCAGAAGTCTTACACGGACTTATCTCAAGATGACCTTACCCCGGTTCATCTAGAAGTTTTACACGAACTTATCCTGTAGTAACCTTACCCTGGTTCCTCCAGAAGTCTTACACGGACTTATCCCGAAGTAACCTTACCCCGGTTCCTCCAGAAGTTTTACACGAACTTATCCCGAAGAAACCCTACACAAGTTCTCTCTTTCCAAAGATGCAGTTTTACACGGACTCGTCATCAGAAACCCTACCCAGGTTTTACTTCTTCCAGGATGCAGTTTTACACGGGCTCATAATTAAAATAACCCCACATAGGTTCCCTTCTCAAACTCCAGACGTAGTTTTACACGGACTCGTCATCCGTAAACCCTACACAGGTTTCCTTCTCAGCTCTAGATGCGGTTTTACACGGACTCGTCATCAAAATAACCCTACACAGGTTCCTTCTCCATTTCAGATGCATTCTTATACGGACTCATTATCAGTAAACCCTACACAGGTTTCCTTCCTCCAAAGATGCAGTTTTACACGAGCTCATCATCAGTCAACCCTACACAGGTGTCCTTCTTTTCAAGATGCAGCTTTACACGAGCTCATCATCAGGAAACCCTACACAGGTTCCCTCTTTCAACTTACAAAAACTACAGTTCAACAGACCACCTTCAGATGGCATCTATAAGCCCATCCACCTACCAACAGTCTCCAAATGAAATCTATAAGCCCATTCCCGACAAGGTTCTGTCACATCTCCCGATGGCATCTATAAGCCCATCCTCTTATCCACCATCTCTCCAAATGGCATCTGTAAGCCCATTCCCGACATCATACTGCTGATATTCTACTATGTGAGTGCAAATTTCTGGGCACTCTAGTGTTCAATCATCTTCCACCTTCGGATCACGAAAGGCGCGCTAGCCAACCTACATCCTCAGGTCTAAGAAGATTGAACAGGGGAAACTGTTGTACCCCAAAATTTGCCCTCCCATATTCTTCAAAGTTTTGACAAGCATCATCTCAATTTGCTCAAGTCTACTCAAGGGTTGCACAGTTCAAACACCCTCCTAAGCCAGTCAAATTAGGGTTTTGGTTCTTGCAAGGAAGTTGAGGTTTTCAAGGGCTCAATCAAGTCCCACATGCCTATAAACATTGTCAAGCATCTACATGTCAAGTTGCAAGACTCACAAGGTCAAGTTGCACAGTCAAAAGCCTCATTTGCTTCACAATCAACTGTAGGGGCAAAATGGTCATTTGGCAGTCAAAAGTCAAAATTTTTGGTCAACATCTTATTTTGAAGTCACAATCATCATTTGATCAAGTCTTGATCATGATTCCACAAGAATGGCTCAGAAATCATCAAGATGTCAAAAGTTTCTATTTTGGGACAGCTGAAAAGTCAATTGTAACTTGACCAAGGCATAACTTTTTCATGGTTCATCAGGAAAATCCCATCCAATGCTCATTTTGAAGGGGAGGACATTTCCTACAACTCATATTCACATTCCAAGTCCAAGAAATGCTCTCACAAAAAGTTACCAATTTCAACATTATAGGTCATTTTCAAAACTCAACAAAAAGGCATTTTAAGTAAAAGACCATAACTTGAGATTGGTAAATTCAAATGACATGGGACCAAAGGCATTGGTTAGAGGACTTCAAGAACTTTCCAAAATGTCCAAGAACATGTTCATATAATCAAAATTGAGCAAGATATGCATTGGAGAAGTTGGGAAATTTTTGTGAAATGGCAAAAGTCAACTATCCTTGAAACTTCAATTTTTGACAAAAGGGCCCACTTTTTCCCACTTGATTCAGCCTTGTCATGCCACCCACGTGTCCCATGATCAATTTCAAGACCAAATAATTATTTTTACATTTTTATTTAATTTTTATGGATTTAATTCATTTTAATCCATAATAATTCAAATAAAATTAAAAAAATTAATTAAATGATATCTTGTGGGTTGATTAGCCTTCATGTGTCATATTCCACATACCAAAACCATGCCAAGCTCATTTATGCACGAAATTTTGAATTTGGACAAAGCTTTGAAAGGCCTTTAATGGTGGTTAAGACAAAATCCAAAAACATAATGGCACAAGTTTAAGGCTCCTAAAGGTGAATTATTCTCATTCATGACTACATATGTAAGCCTTGCAAGCCTCATTCACAACCTAGAGTGTGCACAAACGGCCAGAGCAAAATCCAAAAAGTGTCAAAAAAAAGTGTGAGATCAAAAGGAGTGTTGCAAGCATTTTCAGGCCAAAAGGAGAATGTGACTCTCTTCTTGGCCATACTCTGAAGCTAAAGCAACCCTTGCCACGTCCTAAGGTCCATCATACCGCGCTGTAAGTTTTCCCAGGTCCCCTCAAAATCCCATATTAGTTTTTCTTACATACTTATATGCAGGCTTCAAAGAAGGCTTATCATGCGCCTCACAAATCCAAAGCGCCAAGTGTCTCCAAGTGCAAATCCAATGGTCACAAGGGAAGGAGCATCATGTTCTCAGGTCAAAGCAGGCATAGGCGATTCCCAAAGTCAACAAGGCTTGGAGTGTTCTTGGGCCAGAATTTCTAAATCAAACACCCCATTTTGGCCCATACCCCCCCTTTGGGTTTGCATTTCTTTTTTTTTCTTTTTTTCATTTGCTTTATTTATTTTATTGTTTTAATTATTAACCATTTAATTAATCAACATTTTTCATAATAAAAATTCAAAAAAACCAAAAAAAATGTAAAAACTTTATTAATTTCATTTAGGTAATTATTTTGTAAATAAATACTAATAAATTGAATTAGTTTTAATTAGGCAACTTTAACCTTTTTTTTTCTTAATAACTAAAATAAATTTAGAATTAGGTTTTTATTAACTTTTAATTTTAGTTACTTTTATTTTATTTTCATAAAAAACATAAAAATACAAAAAAACTTTTATTTTTTTTTATTAATTAATTAATTAGATTAGTTATTAATTTTAATTTCATTTAATCACAAAAAAGGACAAAAAATTCATTTCTTTTCTTAAAAGGGTCAACACCCTAAAGACTTCCCGATTTAATTCTTTCGCGCGCATTTATTTTATTTTTATTATTATGTAACTGATTCAAGAATGTAATAGTAATTAGGTTTATTGCCTTCTTTACTTTCCGCACTTTATCAAAACGGGTCTTTGTTTTTTTTGGCGATGTATAGACCCGCGCCTTGTAATAGTTAGAATTTACATTTCTGCAATTTACTTTCCGCACCCCTAACTGTTAACAATGCATGAAAGAATTTATGTAAATAAAATTAATCCGTAGCTCACAAATAACATGTACAAAGACAATTAACTGAAAAACAATACACAAAGCACATGCCACTCCTAGGGTACGCTTCACTCGTTGCCTCGAAACGTGGTCATCAAGTACAGGACGTCTTAGAGGTCACCCTTTGTCTAAAGATCCAGTTGCCTCGAAATGGTTGCCTCGGATATAAAAGGATCTAGGACATTAGGGTTACTTCTAAGGTATCCTACCATTGCTTTGGTGACCATACTGTCCCGATAATCGAACTGACCCGAACACCTCCAATGATGGTGCTACCTACCTCTCAATGGTGGGATAGCATTATCTAAAGGACTCTTACACAGCTTAATTCCTTAGGGTAGGTAGATGACTCATGGGTACTTGCTCTTTTCAAAACAAAAACAACTTTTCGCACCTACACTTTCAAAAAGTTTTCAAACAAACACTTCATACACTCTTGAGGACAGATACAAGAGTTACCTAGAAGTCTTTCAAACTAAAATTTTTCAAAACCCACACACACTTGAAAAGCAAACAAATTTTTGAAAACATAAGAGCAAGTACCTAAGAGCCCGTGGATAACCACGGATAGAAAGGGTTCTAACACCTTCCCTTTCTATAAATCTACCTCTCGAACCGAGAAACATTCTCAAAGAAGGAATTTTGCTGTGCTTTTGTCCTTTCCATGTTGGAGAACATAAAAGACGGTGGCGACTCTTGCTTACCGCGACATTTCGCGAAACCAGCTTAAAAAACAGTCAGTTCTATTTCCACCGATCACAGAAAAGTACCAACTTCTTTTAAGTAAACACAAAACTTTGAAAAATACTTTTGTAGTTACTTCTGAGAACTTTACTAAGAGTGAGCGAAATGGTTCTGATTTAAATGAAAAGATATTTGCTTTAGAAAAATCAAATCTTTCTATTAAAAGTAAAGTCTCAAAGTTGGAAGAAGAGATCACTTCTAGCACATCTATTACTGATGAAGTAATCAGATATGGTAAAGCTTTTCAGCACTTCATAGCTAAAAGCATAGATAGAAGCAAGATGGCTTCAATAGTCTATGGTGTTAGTAGAAACGAAAGGAGAGGCTTGTGGTACTCAGGACCATAAAAAATAATTGATGAGACTCTGATTGTCAAACCAAAACTCCATTCTGAACATTTCATGCTTGCTAGCACTGAACTAAAATATTCTAAACAAAAAGGTTATGTTTCTATTAAATCATAACCACAGACACATAATGAAACTTCTAAGCCCAAATATCATGCATAAATTCCACTTGATTATCCTGTTGCACAAGAATCCAAAGGTGTCAGAACCTCTGGGACTGCTAACAAGAAAGGACCCAAAAACTGGGTACCTAAGTGTCATACCCAAATTTATTACCTAAGATCCCACCTTCATTTGCATTTTTCATAAAGCATCAAGGTCACGGGATACATTTGATTTCTTAATCCTCTCACCTTCGAGCATTACTTATGTAGAGATTATCAATTGTTGCCGATCTTTTATGCATCACTAACATGTAATTCCATACGAAGGTGTATGTTTGTGTTTCTTTAGTTTCATGTACAGAGACAGGTCTGAATCAAGCGTTGGGTGTTGCGCCCAAATTAGGGTTTTGGATCCCTTAAGTGTTCAAGTATGATGGATCACTGGTTCTCAAAAGTACAATCAATATTTCATCATCACTGGTCCACGTGTGCATCAATATGCCTTGGAATGCAAGGAAAGATCAAGTTTGCAAGTCGATTCAAAACACTTCGACCAAAAGTCAACTTTTTGCAAGAACAAGTTCAAACGATTATAACTTCTTCATTATTCAATATTTTTGAATGGTTCTTTTTGCATTTAACTCTGATTGACGTCATCTCCAACTCCTCTTTACCATTCAAGATCTGATTATATGCGGAGGATCATCAAAAGTTTGAATACTTTAGAGCTCATTATGTGGAATTTGACCTAGTCTTAAAATAATTGTGCCCAACTTCCACGGATCATAACTTCCTTGATTTTGAATATTTTGAGGCGATTCTTCTTGCACATTGTCATAAGTGATGTCACCAACAAGTTCTCCTCACAGGTCAGAGTTGAATTATGCTTAGAAGACTGTGAAAACTAATGAGACGTTATAGGTTGTTTTTTTTTCGACTTAAAAGTTTCTTGATTTCTAATTTCAAATTCATGGTGACAACTTCTCAATGCAAAATTTTTTACCTTGAAGCTCTATTTTATTGATTAGTCAAGACTTTTTAGGTTTGGTTCAATTCAAAATGCAAGACGAGTCGATTTGAGATTCATGAACAATTGGTACGAAACTGTCCCTTCGGGCATTCAAAGTAGATTTACAAAAAGAAAAGCTTATAATTGAAACTCATGGAGATAAAAAGAATAGGACCAATATTCTCATGGTGCAAGTTGGAAATTCAAATAAGCAATTGCAAGATGCAAGGTTCAATTTAAATTTACCAAGAGAATTTGTTCAAAATTCATTCACACTTCAAAAAGAAATTACATAGATCTCAAATCTAAACTTTGGTTAAATTTATCATGTTACAAGACTTTATTTTAATACAAGGCAAGCAACAAGGTTTCTAAGTCTATGCTAAGGTATTTAAGCTTTATCCATCTTGTGGCAAATCAGTCCCAAAACAATGAAACAAAGTCTCGTTGCCCACAAGCAACCAAAAAACCAGCTGAAACACTCCAAAGAAAATATGCACCTTGTTGCTCCACAAAACCTCAAAATTCATGTTGCTGCCCCTACACCTTGCTGCTCCAGAACCTACACATACCAGTCCAAGCTTGCTGTAAATTTCCAGCCCTGCATAAATGCAAAAAAAAGAGAGTCAAATTATGACCTTTCCATGTCCAAAATACCCTACCAATAACCTGCAACACTCTGCTACAAAAGAGTCCACAAATTCCAAATCACCCTGTCCAAAATATGCCCAAAGCAGTCAAAAAATTATGCATCAACAAAAGTAAAAAACAGTACATCAGAAGAATGGCAAGTAAGAAAACTTAGTAGCCAATAATCAATCCAAGCCATCCATTCAAATTCATCAATATCTAATTTTCCCTCTAAATTTATAATATTCATGTCTATATAAAGAAGTTACAAAAACAGTAGAAAAGGGGGTTATACGAATATTAAAGGAGTTCACATACAGAAATATCTACAAAAAAATACTCAACTTCAGAACTTTTATTTTAAACTCTCACCTCAACTTAACACAACCTGCAAAATTCCCTCAGCAACCCAAACCTCACTCACCTCTATTAAACCGCAAACCCTCAATACATTCACCAAAGCTGCAACACTCATAAACTCCCTCAAAACTGCTCACACAAAAGCACATAAGCGGAGGAGCAAATTGTAAACAACAACACAACATCGTAGACACACAAATTCGAAGAAGTGTAGAAGAAGAACTGAGTAGCAGTGATAAGATGAAATTGTGATAGAAAGAAGAAAATCAAAATTTCGAATTCACGTACCTTTTCCTTTTCTTTCTTTTCATTTTTTGTTTCTATTATTTTCTGTGAATTTGTCACCCTTGTAACAATGTAACCAATGAATAAGTAACGATTGAATTGGGGTCGGGGTTCTAAGTGGGGATAGGGTTTTCTTGTTATTTGCTTTTGATTGTTTCCATGTTTTGATAATGAAATGTGAACTGAAAGAGAGAGCGTGTGATGATGATTTGAAACAAAGGTGATTAGAATGTGAGAGAAGTGAGTTTTGAGAGAGAAGCAAAGAGAGCGCATATAGAGTGAGAGTTGAGAGAGGTTGAGAAACAGAGATAAGATCATGAGAGAGATCGAAAAATTGAAGCATATTGAAATTGAGAGAGAATAGGTGAAAGATATCTGAGTGTGGAATCAGTCCTAGAGAGATGAGCGATTTCGAGGAGAAAGAGAAAGATGTATAGAGAGTGAAAGAGATGAGAGCATCGTTGTTTCAGATTTGAAGAGAGAATGAGTTAAAGATTGGATATGAGAGTAGTTACACGGTTGAGAGAAAGAGAGTAAATCGGGACAAAGAGAGAAGAGGTTACTGATTGTGATTAATTTGGAATAAACATTAATTAATTGAGTGGACCTTTCCAATGTATGATACAAGGGCTGCCTCTTAGAGCTTCTAGGGTTTTTAAAGCTTCAAATTTCGTTTGGACCCTATACCCAGGAAGCCCAATCTATTTTACTACAAGCCCAACTATATATATATATATATATATATATATATATATATATATATATATATATATATATATATATATATATATATATATATATATATATATATATATATATATATATATATATATATATATATATATATATATATATATATA
This sequence comes from Vicia faba, assembly GCA_948472305.1. Lineage (NCBI taxonomy): Eukaryota > Viridiplantae > Streptophyta > Magnoliopsida > Fabales > Fabaceae > Vicia > Vicia faba. Next base: position 1,408,199,094 of record OX451737.1, on the reverse strand, counting down.
TATATATATATATATATATATATATATATATATATATATATATATATATATATATATATTGTTGCTTATTTAATTTGTTCCTCTTATCATAGCTTGGGCATTTCATTTCCCACCTTGAGCCCAGCGAAAATACTTCCTACTACACACCTATATTCTGCTTTACACCCCTTTGTTTTAATTTGTTTAGTTTAATTTTAATCTTCTTAACTTTATTTTTTGTTAATAAGTTTAATTTTGTTCTTTTAATTTTCTTAGCTTTATAATTTTCAATTAATATGTTTAGCCTTAGAATCAAGTTAGTAACTTTGGAATTTATTTTAATATTTGTTTTAGTTTGACTAACATTTTTAGTTAGTTTTCTTAGTTACATTTCTTTTCTTTCATGTACGATTTTTCTTTGTCTCTTTAATTAAATTCTCATTGTCTTTTGTCATTAATTGTTTGTTTAGATTTATTTTCTTGTAGATCTTTGAGTGCTTATGCTTTGGTGTTCATCTTATTGTTTCTTGCTTGCTTAAAACTCTAAGGGAAAGAATAAAATTCATTGACTTCATGTCATAAGATATATATTTAATACGATTATGCGAAAACCCCTTTGTACTTTTTTTTAGTTTTATTAATCTAAATACAAATCCCTTCTAAACCCTAATTTTAAAAACTCACACCTCTTTTAAGCCAAAAACTTCAACACTAGGTCGTCGTATTTTCAAAATCTCATCCCCACATTCATTTAGCAAGCAAACCAATTTTAACTAAAAAAAAGATATTTTAAAAGGCTCCTATAGGATACTATAGATACATAGGGTGCTAGTACCTTCCCTTTGTATAACCAACCCCCGAACCTTCGATCTCTTTCAAATGCATTGTATTTTTATTTACTTTTAGCAATGCACTTACTTTGCATATTTATGGGTTTTATTTAACACTTTTCCCTTTTCCCTTAGAAATAATAAAGCACGGTGTTGACTCTTGCTTTTGCGAGTCAAGTTAATCAATAGCTTGATCTCCGATTTTCACCTCTACACTAAGGATGATATAATCTATGTTGTAGATATCCTTGATGGCTCCACTGAGACACCAGTTATGGTACCTGAATAGTGGATGCTCACTGTCGCGTCTGGGATTTTTATTGAAGCGCAAACAGAGGTGAAAGACATAAGAGTCGCCATTAATGTTATTTATCCCAAAAGAGGGAAAGGAAACACTAGTATATAACACCCTATTTCTACCCAACGAATTATATAGAATCAGAGTTACAAAATTTCGAAAAAACAAATGGAGTGCTAGACTTTCAACTTATAACAACGACATTTAATTGCATATAAAAGATATGCATAACACTTATAACATCGAATGAAAAAATAACAATAATTTTAGTCTTTAAAACGAAATAACTTTATTACTTAAGTAGCGGAATCACAATTTTCAACTCAAATGACATAACATATTTGTCCAATTGAATACAACTTTAGAAACAATAAAGTACTTAACGAAATTAACTTAAAATTCAACAACTAAAGTAATAACAAGAATAAAGCAACAAATGTTCATCCCCCCCGAGTGTTACGTATCAGAGCAATGACACTGACTCGAACTAATGAAAGTAAACAACCTTCACTCATGATTACCTGGATGTTACCAACATCGGGGTAACATTCAAACAGAAGGGGTGAGATATCAAATAATATAATCGGGTGTATGATAAATAATGTATTAGATCATATTATATAAAATCATCACTTCACAAATTTCAACCAATATCAATCATCACAAGTCATCTACACAACAACATAATTATGCAACATGGAATGCGACTTATACGATGCACATGCACGTGGTACCAATGGAGCAGAACTCCCAACTTAATAATATGCCAATAAATACAGGCATCAACAAGGCATAAGCCTTCAACTTAAAATTTTTCCAATCCAGGCCAACTTAACGAGCATCAGCTCCAACTTGATATGCAATGTATGTGATACAACATGAATGTAGCTACAACAACAACAACAAACAAAAACTCAACATAAATCAACGTTGGCCATAAGCCTACAACTTATCTGCCAAGAATTAGAGACATTTCAACAACATCAGTATATCCTGCAACTTTGTATCGTCAACAATATTGACATTACAACAACATAGTAAAATTCACAAATACAATCGGAACCCATTGCAATAACACTACGTAATTATTCCATTATACGTCTATATTCGGCTATTAGACATTTTGCGACAGTTCCTCGAATATTAACCTCCTGCAGCTATTATATAAGCTAGTACTGCTATCAACAAATTCTACTACTGCTACTACTACTAATTAATTCTCTACTATTGTTTCATTGCTAATAGCTTTCTGTCACTATTTCACAATTAATTCCTACTGTCAACTTATTCCTACTACATGTAATATGCTTTTATAATATTAATAGTTTTCTAATAAGGTTCCTGAAATTACATCTTACTACTATGAATTATCTCCTACTACCATGAATTATCTCTGCTATTATTTTACTGTTAATAACCTACAACTTGGTTTTAGCCAATCAATACAGGCAGCACAACAAAGTTCATCACTACCTGCAACTTCCCAACTAACAACAACATCATCGGAACAACTTAATAGTTGTCCCTGCTAAGCATTTTGACCTTGTCATCTATTAATCCTACCTGCTACATATGCTAAGCTACCATTTGTTTACTTCGATAATGTTGTATTCCAAAATTTTCCCTCCCATTTTTTTATTCAAGATACTATCCTAGGTCTTCTTGAATACTCAATTTGGCTCAGAAGTTGATCAGACAGATTCTCTTCCTAAGCAGTAAATCAATAATTAGGGTTTGGCATTTCTCAAAGAAAATTGATTCTTCAAGGTTTCAAATGGTCTTCATAGATCTTCATGTCTCCTCAAGGATGTTCATGTCGAGTTTCAAACCTCGCATTGCAAGTTTGCCCAGTCAATGGTTCAGACGACTGAAAATGACTCCATTAACCCAAAAGTTGACCTTTCGCGAGACCAGGTTTAAGTGACTGTAACTTCTTCATTATTCGATATTTTTGAGAGGTTTTTCTTGCGTATGACTCTCCACGATGTTATCTCCAATTTCTCTTCATAAATCAAGAGCTGATTACGTGTAGAAAATCACCAAAATTTGAATACGTTAGAAGTCGCTTCATGGATTTTGACCTAATCTTAAATAAATGTCGCTTGATTTCTAAGAATTGTGATTTCCTCAAATTACAAGATCTTGAGACGATTATTTCTTCATATGGTCATAAATGATGTCGCTCACGAGTTTATCTTCAAAGATCGAAAATAAATTATGTTTGGAAGACTTTGAAAGTTATCGAATCATCGCAAGTCATTTTGTTTGATTTCAAATGTTCTCAACCACAGTTGTTTTGAAATATGTTAATCCTACAAGATTGATGATTGTTCTTAAAAGAATGTTGGTTTGTCAATGAAATTCCATTTTTATCGAGCATAGCGTGCGAGTTCATTTTGAATGCAAATTTGTTTTGGACAGGAGTTGAAGATTAACACTGTCATTTAGATGACCATGGCTTTGGGTTTGTGTTAACCAAGTTAGAATTGAATTCTTAAACATTTATTTTGTTTAGAAATTTGATTGGAGTACAAGGCTCATTGGTTATTTGATCATTTTGTGAATTGCTTGAAGTTCAAGTTACCAAACCAAGATATTTTATTCAAAGCATTCAATTGAGAATTGCAAAGCTTAATAAATTCAGGATCGGTACGAAAAATTTCATCATTCAGAAATTTATTCAAAGTCTTGTGTTCATTACGTCACAAATGAAATAAAATTACACATTTTTGCTTTATTTACAAAGAATCATAATGTTTGCTTTGACTACAAAGAGAGAAGTTTATTTTGTTTCTTCAAGTCTCTATTACTTCATCTTCAAGTAATCCTCGCTTGCCATCCATGCCTCATGTTCATGAAACAAAGAAGAGAAAGTTAGCAATTCAAGCAAAATGATGTGTAAAGAAAAGAAAAAGAATTCATCATTAGGGTTTCTATGTGGTATCATATTTAATGTTTTTTTTGTTTTAATCATAGTCCATCTTCTCCTATTTTTGCACATTACAAGGTTTGGGCCTTGGTTCACAAAAAGGGAAAAGAATATTTGCAAACACTTTACTGTAAAAATAGCATAAGGCCCAAAACTGCCAATATATGCAAGCTGCTACAGAAAACAGACTGTAATGCAAAACCAGCAAATAGAGCAAGCATAGAAACAACAGCTAATGTAACAGCAACAACAAGTTGCTATACAAGTAGCACATGGTAAAAACAAGTCCATCAAGCAACACAAGCAAGCAAAACAAAGGCAGGGTGCTGAAAAATATAGCATGCAAGTCAAAGCTGCCAAGGCAAGGCTGTCCAAAGCATGCAACAAATAGGGCAGTGGATCAAACAAACAAAAAATACGAACTGAACAGCAGCCCAAGCCTTTAACATAAAGCAAGCAGTAGGCAGCAGATAAAAACAAGCAAAATGGCCAAAACTGTCCAGCAACAGCAGAATATTCAGTAGTATTTCATTCAAAAAAATAGCAAGCCTGCTCAACAAACAAGCACATCATCATTTTCCTAAAATCATACAAACCCTTCAGAAATCTTGAAGTAAAAGCAAAGTGGCTTTACATCATCATTGAAAGAGAAAGAGGAAAAGAGACAGGTTTAGAGAGATATCACCTAAACCAAAACTACCCATAAAATTGTCAAAGGCAGCCTACACAACCTGCTGCATTTTCTGTCCAAACAGTCCAAGTACAAGAGTCCACAGGCTGCTATACCTCAATCCAAAACCTACACAAATTTGCACCAAAATAGACATGCCTTAAACTGCACTCAAAAGGAAGCAAGTCAGCATTCCAAAACAGTCCAAAATTCTGCACCCAAAGGCCACAAGGTCAGTTAACCAAAAGTGTTCAAAATTATCTGATTTCCCCCCCAAAAACAATGGGACTATATAAAAAAATATATAGCCAACATAAGCAGAGGGGGCGAAGACAATAAGAAACCAGAAAATCAACCATTCACCTTAAAAACCTTGGTTTCAATATACACTCACGATCACTTTCTTGAAACTGCATCAGACCCCTTAACCCCTTTACCAACCGAAACTACAAAAGTTCTAACAAACATCACCCACCAATATTAACATACATATTCCACTTCTCACAAAACCCCTATCATTAAATTTTCACTCAAATTATTGCTTACACACCATAAGTTATATTCAAAGGAGGAAGGATTAAAGAACATCTCATCACCTTTGGTTTGCTATTTTTTCACCTGTGTCAGCTTTGAGGTAAGTCACTTTGCATATGCCATTTACTGGTTCATCTTATTCCTTGCGCTATATCTATTTGAGACCTTTGTGCTATGATGTTTGCTTGTTAACATACTTCTGTCTAGACTGCGCCATCATTAAAACAATTTGATCCTGCAAAAAAATAATTGATAACCACAGATGCTTAGATAAAATTATTAAAACCCCAAAAATTGGTGAATATGTTTCTTTTCCTAAGAAGATCAAGTTTCTGTCATAAAATTAGGATATATGCTGAATAGATTGAGCCATATGCTCGACACATACCCAAGAACCCCTCACTTCTGTTTGTAACCTTCATCTTCGAAGGGGACCGAAAGGTCTGGAACAAAGAACCCTGTGCAGCAGCTTTACGGGTTCCAAACCCTTCACCAAAAGTACGATTGAAGCTCCAAATTTAGTTCGGCTCAACCTCTAAGTAGCACTGCAGTTAAACCACAAACCAACAAATAACATTAAAATTAGAACATGCTTAGAGCCATAAACAATGACAAATAACAACATAAATTGCATACAACATAGAAATAGTCCACATAGAGAAGAACAAACATAATTACATGGAGCGGCTAATCCAAAAAGTTTAGATTTGAAGAAGAAATAACTAAGAGATTCAGCGGAAGAAAGGAGCAGAAATCTCCTTCGTACCTGAGGTTAAGTCCTTTAGGGGATCCAATTCACCACTGTGTTGACCTATTTTTTTTCGTTAATTTTCTTCGATATCTTTGCTCATCAAACTTTACTGCAACTAATTCATACTTTATTATGTGATTTCTTCAAGTTTGTATATTTAGGGTTTGAATTGGGACTTGTTTCGATTAGAGAACAAAAGGGATTTTAGTGTGAGAAAGATGAATAGAGAGAGGTTGGAAACCAATAAAATAATTTTTTTTGAATGCAGAATTATTTTGTTCTTGAGCGTGAGGACAGAAGAGAAATCTTTGTTTTGTTTTTTTGATGTTTCTCGTAAAAAAACATACCCAGCGGCGCCTATTCCCCCACAATTAGGGTTTTCTTTTCAAAAAAACTTGTTTCCCCTCTAGATTGGATCTGGATCCAAGCAAACCCGATCCGGCCCAATAAAAACTTTTTTTAGGTTGTCTAGTTTTTGTTTGGATGGTATTTGGGCCTTACCTCCATTTTCACAATGCAATCCCGTTCGAAATTGTTACTCTTCCCCTCCAATTTCTTGTCTCACACCTTTCTTTTGTTAAATAATTTAGTTTAGTTTTAAATTAATAGTTTTAGAATGAATTCGGTCATATGTGATTTAGAATTTTTTATAATTAATTTAGTTTACATATAAAGTAGTTTAGATATAATTTAGTTGTTGTTAAAATTAACGTACAATTGAATAAATGACAAAACTTAAATATAATTGTTTATGTGTGTTTTTTACTATTTTTTGTTAAAAGTATGATAAATATATAATTTTATTTTAAATATATGTAATTTTCTCTTATTTTTAGTTTTTAAATAATTATTAAATATATTTATCATATTTTCATTAGAAGATAATAAAAACTACACTTAAAGAATTATATTTATATTTTCTCTTTGAATAAATTGGTGATTTTCTCTTAACTAAGAAAGTTCTTTGTAAATTTTTTCTCTTCATATATGTATTTATGTGGGAAAAAATAAGTATAAAAACAATATCGTATTATTTTAACAGTTACAATTTTGCCTTTGGAAATATCTCAGTTTTTCAATTTGATTTAAAAGACACAATATTTTTCCTATAAATTGTTAGAAAGTCTTCAGTTTTAATCAAATTTCTCATATCAAAACCCACTCCCCCTCTCAATCTCTTAGCATTGTTTGCTTGGTTCAAATAAGAAAACATTTTTCGATTTTTGTGTGAAATTAGTTAGATCTTTTTAATAATATCTTCAAATTTTCTTCCTGATTTCTTCAATTAGGGAAAAGTAAATCCACTGAAAACTTATTTTATTCATCTGTAAAATACGGAAAAATAACGTGGTTGTAATCCTGAGAAAACTGCATACCTAAAACCAATTTATTTGTTACTCCCATGGATAAAGATGACTGCGATATATTTTCCATTATCCATAGCTGCAAAGCTACCACATTTACTTCTCCTACTACCATTTTTGAAAATCTTCCTCCACCTCGAACCATAACCACACCATCTTACTTTGATAATTTTTCTTTAACCCTAGAAAATAGATCAACTTGTATTCCCCCACTTAAACCAACTGATTTTATAGAGCTGGACAAATTGAAAATCAACTCAATGCTAATTGGAACTATACCTTGGAGTCCCCTCAAAACAAATGATCAAAGAAGAGGTTATGTGGTGTCAAAAACTATGAATCATTGTCAAACAATGAAAACTCTAATTAGAATGGTGATGTCTCAGATTGATCAACCAGAATGCTACAGTGTTCATGTTCTCCAATATCAATCAAAAGTTAATAATCGTGAAACTGGACTCATATGGAGTTGTTCACCTGCTACTAGAGAAGATGGATTGTCACTAAATGTTGAAAACTTGACATAAGCATGAGAGACAAAATGATAAGTTTTGTTATTCCAAATTAAAATTTCTCTATTCAAAAACAGGATTTATGAGTTTGATGACAAAGGACAATACTTCAATTCTCAACTAGGAAAACACCCGTGCTTTTGTACATGTTTATTATAAATATTTATAAAATATAGAGTATATTGTTATGAATAAATTCAAAGTGGATGTTCATATTTCTATCTATCATCTTCCTATTCTCTATTAAGTGTTATGATTTCTCACCTTATCAATATCCTATAAATAAGGACCACATTACAATGTAAATATTGTTACAACAAGATTTGGTTCGCAATTATACCTTTGAGTTTTGATGATAACAACGAGTATGTTTGTATGAAAATTTTTTATATTCTAATGTTTGTTATTTTTAGTATTTAACAAACAGGTTCTATTTCTGATGAAAGGCATTGCCAAGTCATTAGAAGAGACCAAATTCTGCTTTTCTGCGCTACACAAGTTCTGATGAACAGTAGCAAACCACTTCAGAAGGCTCTGAAGTTTAGGCTCTGATACGCGGTTAAAGAAACCAATTTATGAAGATCTAAAGACAGGAGTTCTGATGAACATTCCAGATGTTGAAGGCTTATGTTTCTGAAGACAAAGGGTTCTGAAGACCAAGTGCTGAAGACTCTACAGACGAAGTTCTGAAGACTCTGAAAACTTGAAGTTCTAATGACCCAAGTTTTATTTTCTTTCTTCTAACTCATGCTTAAGCAGAAGCCTCTGAAGTAAAGAAGATAAGAAGATAAGGTTACGTGGTACAATACTATATGGTACAAACAAACGTTTCTCTCCACTACCATGAAAGGACAGGCGCATTGTACGATCTTGTCCTCCACATTGAAACAAGCTGCCAGCTTTCTGGAATTTCCAGAAATACTCTCCAATGGATATATTATTTTATTGGCTATATATATATATATATATATGCTTGAAGACAAAGGAAAAAAGGATACTAATTCACACATTCTCTCACAAGATTGTTCATAAGCATTCCTTTATTTTCTTAAGTCTATTTGTTCTTGAAATACTATTTACTATTAGTTTGTTTAGAAGCAAATCTATTATAAACAAATCTTTTTCAAACTGTTGTTTGATTGTGCCTTAAGGGACAAGTTAGTCAGAACCGTTGAGAAGTCTAAGATTATTGTGTTTTATAGGTTGTACGCGAGTCACTTGCAGTTAGCTTATGCATTATAATAATCTGTGAGATTATTGGATCAAGACTTTGTTTGATAAGGCGAAATAACCTAGTCGGATGTGTTATATTAGCTTGATAATATTCAAGTGCACTAGTATAAACATAACTTGTTCTTTCCTTCTTGCATCTTTAGCTTTATTATCAAGAGTGAACAAAAATTGTTTTCAGTTAAAGGAGAATTCTTTTTAAGAAAATATTTTGATTTAAAACTCAATTCAAATCCCTCTTTCTTGTGTTTTTCACACCTTTAGTTGACATCAGAGTTCCAGTTCTGATTGATAAAAAATTTGAATTTTTATCAAGCACTTAACAATATTCAGTATCGATCCAGACAGTGTGAAAAATAATGGCAAACAACACTAACAACACTGCCACTATTGATAACAAGGATAAGGATATAGACCAATATAGTGTAAAACCTCCTATCTTTTATGGAGAAAAGTTTAACTATTGGAAGGACAAAATTGAAATTTATTTTCTGGGATTTGATTTAGATCTATGAGATCTGGTAGTTGATGGCTACAGTTATCCAGTAGATGCTAAAGGTAAAAAGATTGCAAGAATTTCAATCACAGATGTTCAGAAAAGACTTACAAGAACCACTATAAAGCTATAACAATTCTACTGAGTACTATTTCTTACAATGAGTATAAGAAGATCACAGATAGAGAGACTGCAAAGTCTATTTTTGATTATCTTAAGATGACTTATGAAGGTAACACTCAAGTTAAGGAGACAAAGGCTTTGTCCCTAATACAAAAATATGAAGCCTTCAGGATGTAAGACGATGAATCTGTGAAAACTATGTTTTAAAAATTCCAAACGCTTGTGGCAGAACTCAAGGTTCTAAACAAAGGATATACTACTGCAGATCATGTCAAGAAAATTATTAAAAGTTTGCCTAAGAAATGGAGATTGATGGTAACTCCCTTGAAGTTGTCCAAGGATCTGAACAATACTAGTCTTGAGGAGCTAATCAGTTCTTTAAGAAGTCATGAGATTGAAATTCAAGAAGATGAACCTCAGAGAAGAGGTAAATCTGTGGATCTGAAGTCTAAGTCTGAAAAGACAAAGACTTCTCAAGCTGAAGAAGAATCAGAAGAAGATTCAGATGAAAATGAAAGTTCTCTAATATCTTGAAGGATAAACCAGCTATGGAAACATAGACAGAGAAAGTTCAGAAGAATAAGAAGAACAAAAGGTGGATCTGAATCTACATCTGGTCAGAAGAAAATTTGTGGAAAAGAAGTTATGTGTTATGAGTGCAAAGAGCCTGAACACTACAAGAATAAATTTCTAAAGCTCAGAAAAGACAAGAAACCCAAGAAGGTTTTCAAAGCAAATAATGATATCATGGCAACATGGGATGATTCAGAGTCAGAAGATGAATATTCTGATGAAGAACGTGCTAACATGGCACTCTTGGCCAAAACAAGTACAAGTGAAGTTATCTCAGGGTGTGAGCTGATAACTAAGGATGAGTCATACCCTAACAACGAAACAAAGGTATTTTCTTCTCTCTCTCTCTCTCTCGTATTGAACTTGAGTCTTATTTATCAAAACTGATGGAAAAGTACCAACTTCTTTTAAGTAAACACAAAACTTTGAAAAATACTTTTGTAGTTACTTTTGAGAACTTTACTAAGAGTGAGCAAAATGGTTCTGATTTAAATGAAAAGATATTTGCTTTATAAAAATCAAATCTTTCTCTTAAAAGTAAAGTCTCAAAGTTGGAAGAAGAGATCACTTCTAGCACATCTATTACTGATGAAGTAATCAGATATGGTAAAGCTTTTCAGCACTTCTTAGCTAAAAGCATAGATAGAAGCAAGATGGCTTCAATAGTCTATGGTGTTAGTAGAAACGAAAGGAGAGGCTTGTGGTACTCAGGACCATAAAAAATAATTGATAAGACTTTGATTGTCAAACCAAAACTCCATTCTGAACATTTCGTGCTTGCTGGCACTAAACTGAAATATTCTAAACAAAAAGGTTATGTTTCTATTAAATCATAACCACAGACACATAAGGAAACTTCTAAGCCCAAATATCATGCATAAATTCCACTTGATTATCCTGTTGCACAAGAATCTAAAGGTGTCAGAACCTCTGGGACCGCTAACAAGAAAGGACCCAAAAAATAGGTACCTAAGTGTCATACCCAAATTTATTACCTAAGATCCCACCTTCATTTGCATTTTTCATAAAGCATCAAGGTCACGGGATACATTTGATTTCTTAATCCTCTCACCTTCGAGCATTGCTTATGTAGAGATTATCAATTGTTTCCGATCTTTTATGCATCATTAACATGTAATTCCATATGAAGGTGTATGTTTGTGTTTCTTTAGTTTCATGTACAGAGACAGGTCTGAATTAAGCGTCGGGTGTTGCGCCCAAATTAGGGTTTTGGATCCCTTAAGTGTTCAAGTATGATTGATCACCGGTTCTCAAAAGTACAATCGATATTTCATCATCACTGGTCCACGTGTGCATCAATATACCTTGGAATGCAAGGAAAGATCAAGTTTGCAAGTCGATTCAAAACACTTCGACCAAAAGTCAACTTTTTGCAAGATCAAGTTCAAACGATTATAACGTATTCATTATTCAATATTTTTGAATGGTTCTTTTTGCATTTAACTCTGATTGACGCCATCTCCAACTCCTCTTTACCATTCAAGATCTGATTATATGCGGAGGATCATCAAAAGTTTGAATACTTTAGAGCTCATTATGTGGAATTTGACCTAGTCTTAAAATAATTGTGCCCAACTTCCACGGATCATAACTTCCTTGATTTTGAATATTTTGAGGCGATTCTTCTTGCACATTGTCATAAGTGATGTCACCAACAAGTTCTCTTCATAGGTCAGAGTTGAATTATGCTTAGAAGACTGTGAAAACTAATGAGACGTTATAGGTCGTTTTTTTTTTCCGACTTAAAAGTTTCTTGATTTATAATTTCAAATTCATGGTGCCAACTTCTCAACGCAACAAATTTTACCTTGAAGCTCTACTTTATTGATTAGTCAAGACTTTTTAGGTTTGGTTCGATTCAAAATGCAAGACGAGTCGATTTGAGATTCATGAACAATTGGTACGAAATTGTCCCTTCGGGAATTCAAAGTAGATTTACAAAAAGAAAAGGTTATAATTGAAGCTCATGGAGATAAAAAGAAATGGACCAATCTTCTCATGGTGCAAGTTGGAAATTCAAATAAGCAATTGCAAGATGCAAGGTTCAATTTAAATTTACCAAGAGAATTTGTACAAAATTCATTCACACTTCAAAAAGAAATTACATAGATCTCAATCTAAACTTTGGTTGAATTTATCATGTTACAAGACTTTATTTTAATACAAGGAAAGCAACAAAGTTTCTAAGTCTATGCTAAGGTATTTGAGCTTTATCCATCTTGTGGAAAATCAGTCCCAAAACAATGAAACAAAGTCTTGTTGCCCACAAGCAACCAAAAAACCAGCTGAAACACTCCAAAGAAAATACGCACCTTGTTTCTCCACAAAACCTCCAAAGTCATGTTGCTACCCCTACACCTTGCTGCTCCAGAACCTACACATACCAGTCCAAGCTTGTTGTCAATTTCCAGCCCTGCACAAATGCAAAAAAAAGAGTCAAATTGTGACCTTTCCATGTCCAAAATACCCTGCCAATAACCTGCAAAACTCTGCTACAAAAGAGTCCACAAATTCCAAATCACCCTGTCCAAAATATGCCCAAAGCAGTCAAAAAATTATGCATCAACAAAAGTAAAAAACAGTACATCAGAAGAATGGAAAGTAAGAAAACTTAGTAGCCAATAATCAATCTAAGCCATCCATTCAAATTCATCAATATCTCATTTTTCCCTCTAAATTTATAATATTCATGTCTGTTGTACCCCAAAATTTGCTCTCTCATGTTTTCCAAAGTCTTCCCCTTGCGTGGATGGTCAGCAAACTATGGCCTAAGGAAAAGGAAAATTTTTTAGTGATGTTTTAAGTACATTTCGATTGGCATTCTGAAGGAGCACTTCGATTGGCATTCTGAAAGACCCTTCGATGGGCATTCTGAAGGAGCACTTCGATTGGCATTCTGAAAGACCCTTTCGATGGGCATTCTGAAGGAGCATTTCGATTGGTATTCTGAAGGAGCATTTCGATCGGCAGTCTGAAGGAGAACTTCGATTGACATTCTGAAAGACCCTTCGATGGGCATTCTGAAGGAGCATTTCGATTGACATTCTGAAGGAGCATTTTGATTGACACTCTGAAGAGGAATTTCGATTGGAATTAAGGACAAGTACTTCGATTGGAATTCCAAAAAGGTCCATTCGAAGAAGCATTCAAAGGGTCCATTCGATGAAGCTTTCGAAGAGCATTCGAAGGAGGCCATCAGCCCATTCGAAAGGGAGCATTCGAAGGCCAGCTGCTTGTCATTCAAAATTCAAAAAGGGACAAAATCCCATGTGTTTAGCCAACGTTGCAAACTCTCATTCATGGCTTTCAAACACATGTTTAACGTTACGAATTCTCCTTCATGGCTGTCAAAACACATATTCAAGGTCATTTAAACCTTTGTATTCCTGTCCCCTCCACCCCTCTATATAAAGAAATCACAAATGCTGCAAAACGAACACACAAGAAAATAGACAGAAAAATAGAGAACTTGGAGAGACGTTGCCCAGAATTTTCCAAGCCAAAGTTGCCACCCAGCGAACGCCTCCCCCCTCATAACTACAAGTCGAAGCACATCTGTTTGGTAAAAGAAAAATCTAATCTCAAGCTCACTCTCAAATTCATTTCGATTGCATATTCATATTTTTATTTCTGTTTGTGAATGATTTTAATGTGCTTCATGTGAGCTACAGTGCAGAGTTGAGATTGTGCCATTGCTTGGGCACAATCTGAGTTTATCCTTCGAATCCTAGGATAAAACGAACCCAGACCCAGATTCAGCATGTGCGAATAGGAGGAGATTCGAACCAGGGGGTTAAATCCCCCCTGGACTTTTAATATGTGTTTCGTTTTGCAGGAACCATATGCTCAGCTTTTTGTTCAGAGCTTCGAAGCTCAGCAGTTTAGCTTTGAACTGGACCCAGGACTTCCAGTTCGAAGGATGACATATCTAGATCAAACCCCCTCAGAGTGCATCCCCTCATGCACCTTTGATCCAGACTCTTCACTGGGTCGAAAGACAGCCTGCCTCTCTTTCGACCCAGTCCTCCAGAATTACATTTTTTTCTTATTTTGCCGCCTGGACCATTTGTACTCTGTTTATTTTGTTTATGTTTATTCTTTTTAGTTTAAGTTTTAATTAGCATAAAAAATCATAAAAAATAAATAACTTTGAATTAGGATTTAATTTAGTTAATTATTCTAACTTATTTTCTTCAATTTTAAAATCAGTAGACTTAGGATTTATTCAAATTCAATCTTTTTCATAAACAAAAATACAAAAAAATATTAGTTTTGTTTTAGAGTAAATTTTAATCAATTTTTTAATTAAATTCGACTTAATTAAACATTTAGCATTTTCCCAAAATAAAATAAAACAACAAAAAAAAGAGTTCTTATTCTTAGGATTTTTTAGATTCACGCGCGTTTATTTTATTGTAACTGCTTAATGGTTTTAATAGTTTAGCTTAGACTTTTACTTTATTGTTTTTTTTTATTCCCCCATTTTTTTTGGACATGTAAATAATCCCCTCCCCCGAAGCCTTGTAATAGTGTAGTATTTACGGTTTCTGCACTTTAAATTCTTGTATATATATTAACTGCTTAGATGTATGCCAATTAGGATTGTATGACAAGATCTAAAAACAAATGGTAGAACACCTAAAAATACAAAGATAATATAAACTGAAAATTGACACACTTGCACACGCCACTCCTAGGGTACACCTCATTTGGTTGCCTCAAATTTGGTCATTAAGTATATGATGTTTTAGAGGTCGTCATTTTTGTCCCAAGGTCATAAGTTGCCTCGATAAAAAATGATCTAAGACATTATGATTACCACTAAAGCGTCCTAATGTTGCTTTAGTGACCACAAGTCCCTTAAATCGAATTGACCCGAAAACTCCAACGACGGTGCTACCTACTCCTCAATAGTAGGATAGTACTATCTAAAGGACATTTGCATAATTAAAGTCCTTTTTGAGTAGGTAGAGGTTCTTAAGTACTTGCTCTCTTTTAAAAACAAAACAAAAACTTTTTGCACTTACACTTTCTTCAAAAACAAAATTCTTTTCAAAACCCACAATCACAAAGAAAATAAAACCTTTTGAAAACATAGTGAGCAAGTACCTAAGAGCCCGTGGATAACCACGGATAGAAAGGGTGCTAACACCTTCCCTTTCTATAATCTACCTCCCGAACCCGAGAAACATCTCGAAAAGTAGTTTTTTATGTGCTTTTGTCCTTTCCCTTGTTGGATAAAATAAAATACGGTGGCGACTCTTGCTTACCGCGACACTTTGCAAAAACAAAACGCAAACGCGAACCAGCATATTAAAAAACAGTCAGTTCTCGTTCCCACCGATCACAGAACTGGCGACTCTGCTGGGGAAATGTTATAAGTGAGGTGTACCTTAGGACTAGATCACTTGTGTTTTCATTTGTATTGCTTTGTATGCTTTTAATTTTATGGGCTTGTATCGGAGATCTATAAATCCTCCACCCGGATTTTGGGAAACATTCATAGATAGTAGTACGTTGTGGAAACTGTGCGGGGTATACCGACACGGTTGAAGCAACAGCTATATTAGTGCGACATATTTGTGAGTACCGGTAGCCTTTGAGTCAATCAAAGAGAATACGGGGCCGCTGAGTGATGTCACTAAGCACTAATGACCTAGAACCTTACTTGACCATCTTGGCCTTTTTAGGGGTAGTGAGATGACCGACTTTGGTGCAGTCCGAAGTTGGTAGATACTCGATACTACACTCATTGAGGATTGTTTTCTTGGAATATTTTGGTCGCTAGTTCAGTGGCTAAACCAAAACAATGAACATAGAAAACAATCCAATGATATTGAGCTCCTTAGAACCCGGTTACTATTTATAGGACAGGTTTTGAGCCAACTACACTCAAGAGGGTACTTACCTATGAAACTTCCTGCAAGCCTGAAACTAGGGTTTTTGTGTGACTTGCTTGTACATGTGTTTTTGCATACATCATAAAGCATCATATGCATCTGCTAACCATTTCAAGGGTTTAGATCTTCATCTTTGTTCTTGTTTTGTAGGACATGGAGTCTCTCCGCAGGAAAACAATTCAAGTCAACCTTGTAAGGGTCCCTCCTTAACTCAAAGAACTTACATCCAGGATTCCTGAGAATTCTCTCTTCAGTGAAAGACATGGTAGACTCCTCAGCTTAGTCAACACCAACATTTAAGAAGACATGATGAAAGTTCTCTTCCAGTTCTTTGACCCCCTACACCACTGTTTCACATTCCCTGATTATCAATTAGTGCCTACTTTGGAGGAATTTTCTCAACTCTTGAGAATTCCTATTCTTAGTCAACTACCCTACAACGGTACGGAAAAGGAACCAAAACTTGAAGATGTTTCTCAAGCATTACGCTTACAACCATCCGACATCAAAGAGCATTGGGAAACCAAAAGTGGTATCAAAGGATTCTTGGAAAAGTTTCTGTTTGAGAAGGCACGAGAATGCTGGAATTCTCTTGATCTACAAGCCTTTGAAGAGATTGTGGCACTCCTTATCTATGGGTTGGTTTTGTTCCCATACCTGCATTGCTTGGGGATATCCTCCACTCATTTTACACACGAACAATGAGGAAAAGAGGTGTTCTCATGTGTTGTACTCCTCTCTTAGAAAGGTGGTTTATTTCTCACCTTTCATAGTCAGTTTTGAAGAATGAGCAGGGTTTAAGGTTGTCACAACGATTGATGACCCTCACACATTCTGATGTACATTGGTGTTCTCGGTCCAGAGAGAATGTCACCATCATTGATCGTTGTGGAGAATTTCCTAATGTTCCATTACTGGGAATTAGGGGAGGCATTACCTACAACCCTTGTCTAGCTTTGAGACAATTTGGATATGCTCGGAGGGATGGCCCTCATGACATGCTGATTCCTGACCTAGTTTTTGACTTCGACAACGATACGCAAGGACTCCGACAAAGGTTTATCAGAGCTTGGAGAATGCCTAATAGAGTGGATAGTAAGACACTGGGGCACAAGAATTCCATCCCCCTTGAGCCTTACCTCAAGTGGGTACGAACCCGCTCCCAGAATCTTATGATGCCATATCCTCACATTATCCCCTTGATCAAAGAGCCTGTTATGGAAGGAGAGGTTCCATACGCCATCCTACATCCTTACATGCCAACATCATGGGAAGAAATGCAAAAGAGTTGGATCCAACTCAAGGAAGAGCGGAATACTTTTGAAGCCAGCTTCTATGCCAGTGAAAAGAAGGTTTTGGAGCTTACCCGCCGACTTCACGAGGAGGAGACCCTCAAGACTTACATCGCTCCAAAGAGGATGCGCAATGTCTTTTTACATTAAGAATTTTGTAATATTTCGCCCATGGGGCACTTATGTACTAACAAATTGCTTCTTAATGTGACGTGTGTTCTCTTTTGTCTGCAAAAAATTTGAATTTTTGAACCCTTGAATGCATTACATAAATAGCATACCATTCATCATATGCATAACAGGTACCCTTTTACAGGTCTCTTATCTTCTTCGCTGTTTATTTCAGCAATCATCATGTCTACTGAAACTTCCACTGAGCAAGCTATCAAGGCCCTCCAGGCCCAGAATGCCCAATTTCAAGAGTTGGTTATGAATCTAGCTAAGGGTCAGCAAGACCTGAAGACCCTGCTTCTGAAAAAGAAGAAGAAGAAGAGGACCGTCCTGTTCAACACTGGACGCAGGTTTGGAAACGGGCTGCAAAATGAAATTGATCTGGCCACCCCGTCTGGAGAGAAAGACAGTCCACAAGAAAGAAGGGCTCCTAGCCCTGAAGTCTCCGACAATGAGACAGACTATGATGAAGAACAGTATCCTCCTGCTGAGGATAAGTACAAACAGCTGGAAGACCGTCTGAACACCATGGAAGTACAGAAGGTGCCCGGTCTGGACTTCGGAGATTTGGGTTTATCATCTGGGGTGGTGATTCCCCACAAGTTCAAGGCACCTGCCTTTGCCAAATATGACGGAGCTTCCTGTCCAAAGCTGCACCTCCGGTCATATGTAAGGAAGATCCAACCTTACACTACTGATAAGAACTTATGGATTCATTTCTTTCAGGACAGTCTCTCAGGGACTCAGCTTGAGTGGTTCTATCAGTTGGACGGGGCCAGTATCCGCAGCAGGGAGGATTTGGCTGCTACATTCTTTAAGCATTATCAATATAATTCCGACCTCGCTCCTACGCGTACCCAACTCCAGGGTATGTCAATAGGGACGGGCGAAGGATTTAAAGAGTATGCTCAAAAATGGAGAGACCTTGCCGGAAGGGTGCAACCACCTTTAGCTGATCGTGAACTTGTTGATATGTTTTTGGGGACCCTGTTTGGTCCATTCTTTAACCATTTGATTGGAATCTCTTCAGCCGGGTTTACAGACCTTATCTTGACTGGAGAGAGGATTGAAGCTGGAATTAAGGCTGGAAAAATACAGAAGGGTGCCTCATCGAGCACCGAGAAGAGACCATTTAAAAAAGAGTCCAGTGTTGTCTATAGTTCAAGAAGACAAAGCAGACCTGAACACCGCCAAGCTGTCAATGCGGTTGTTATCTCAAAACTTGTTGGTGCTCCTTAGCATCACAACCAACAAAGGGACGAGAGACCTAGAAGGCAATTTACTCGTCTCAGCATGACTTTGTCTCAGATGTTGCCACAGTTGCTGAAGACTAATCTGGTGACTCTAAGAGAAGCTCCAAAGAATCAAAATACTGCATCACCGAAATACAACCCTAATGCCCGCTGCGCCTTTCACTCTGATAGCCCGGGGCATAATACAGATGATTGTTGAAGTCTGAAGAACAAGGTGCAAGACTTAATCGATGCAAATGAGATCGAATTTGAGGCGCCCGAAAGGCCTAATGTTGTGACTGCTCCCATGCCCAAACATGGAGTAAATGCTATGGAGGAAGACTTGTTCGTAGTTTCTGTGGATGATGTCGTTACCCCTTTGATGACTATCAAGAAGAACCTATTGCTAGCCGGTTTATTTCCAGGATGTGGTGAAGGTTGCCCTATGTGCTCTGCTTTACCTACTGGTTGCCCATCTTTGAAGTCAGGTATCCAAAACCTGATGGATAGCAAAGAGATTCTTTTTGAAAAGACTGCTGTTCCACCCGTTCATTCTGAAGAAGTTTCAATCATTACCATTTACGACAATTCTTCCAAGGCTACCTCGAGGACGCCCGTTCGAATTACATTTGTTCCGAAGACCGAACCCATAATCATCACTGTTCCAGGGCCCATCCCCTATACCTCTGACAAAGTTGTCCCTTGGAACTATGGGGCAGATGTTTATGTTCTCAGAGTTAAGCAAGAGTTTGATACCGACGTCAACAACATTACCGGGCCTGCTAAAGTCACCCGCAGCGGTATACTTTTCTCCCCTGATATTGCTCCACCATTTGTCCGAAGACTTGTTGTCATTAAGCCTGCAAGTATACCTGCTGCCATTTCTGATCAAGTCCCTATTCCTACCCCTGTCGCCGAGTCATCTAGCGCTCGGGGCAAAGGGATCTCTACTGATATGCCTGCCTAGACGGAGGCGCCAAAGACCATTGCTATTGAAGCTTCCAAATAGGAGATGGAAGAAATTCTGAGGATCATTAAGAAGAGTGATTATAATGTGGTTGTGCTACTGGGGAAAACCCCATCCAAGAGTTCTATGTTATCACTGCTGTTGTGTTCAGAGGCCCATGCCAAGGCCCTGATTACCTTCCTGAAGACGGCCCACGTGCCACAAGAGACGTCAACTGATCAATTTACCGATTGTGTGGCCAATTTAACTGCTGATAATGGTTTGGGTTTCTCCGACGATGATCTGACTGTTAAAGGGAAGAACCATAATGATGCCCTGCATGTCTCCATTGAATGCAGGGGCACTACTCTTGCACATGTGTTGGTTGACACTGGTTCCTCATTGAATGTCTTGCCAAAGAAAGCTTTAGACAGGCTGGATTGCGAAGGTTTTGAGCTAAAACCGAGTAACATTGTTGTCCGGGCCTTTGATGGGTCTAAGAGGATGGTGCATGGTGAGGTTGATATTCCAATCAAGGTTGGTTCTCAGGTCTTCAACTCTACATTTTACGTGATGGACATTCGGCCGTCCTATTCTTGTTTGCTGGGTCGTCCATGGATCCACAAAGCGGGAGCCGTAACCTCGACACTCCACCAGAAGTTGAAGTACCCGGTCAGAGGCAAGATTGTAACAGTTCAAGGGGAGGAGGAGTATATGGTCAGCCACCTCAACTCATTCAGATACGTAGAAATGGATGGGGAGTTCATTGAGACCCCATTTCAACACTTTGAAGAGGTTCCTCAGATACTGGCGTCAGCTGAGGCTGTGATTAAAGGTTCTCCCATGAAGATGGCTTCCTTAAAGGATGCCCGGGCTGTTATTGAGAAGGGTGAGTACGCAAACTGGGGCCGACTTCCTGATTTCACTCAGAAGACTAACAAGTTCGGTTTGGGTTTCACTGCAGAAGCTCAGAGGGCTGTTCGAAGTGCAAGGATTGGAAGACCTCTTGTGTTCATCAGTAACTCGGGAGTAAATGCCATCAAAGATGAAGTGGAGGAGACTGAATTCGACAGCTGGATATATCCTACGACCAACGGTGGACCAAACAACTGGACAGCAAAGGATTTCATCCCTATTACTTTTATTACTCAGTAATGAGCTCTTTGTTTCGAATTTGTAACAGACAATGCTTTGAAACTTTATGGCCCGGTGTCTTACCCGAGGCACCGTGGCTTCATTTGTGAGGGATTTTGTATGCCATTTTCATATACCATTAAATAAAGCATTGGACGTTTTTGCATTTCAAATTTTGTGCTCCTTGTCTTTCCTTATTACATATTGCAAAACAGCTATTTTACACACACTCACATATACAGGTCCCAATCCACTCTGGATCTCACTGGTAACGACTCTACTACTGCCAGTTATGACTTCAAAAATCCGATCAACTTAGCCGAAGACGAAGGTGAAGATGATTGCGAAGTTCCTGGTGAGCTTACAAGACTACTACTCCAGGAAGAGAGGGCCATTCAGCCACATGAAGAGCCGGTGGAAACAGTGAATCTGGGTACCGAGACAGACAAGAAGGAAGTCAAGATCGGTGCAAATCTGGAGCTTAGTGTGAAACAGCGGTTGATTCAAATGCTGCACGACTACGTGGAGATCTTCGCCTGGTCTTACGAAGATATGCCTGGGTTGGATACTGACATTGTGGTTCATCGCTTGCCTACCAAGGAAGGATGTCCTACCGTAAAATAGAAAGTTCGCCGTATGCGCCCAGAGATGTCTGAGAAAATTAAGGCCGAAGTTATGAAACAGTTTGACGCCGGTTTTCTAGTAGTAACATCTTACCCTCAGTGGGTCGCCAATGTGGTTCCAGTGCCGAAGAAAGATGGTAAGGTCAGAATGTGTGTTGATTATAGAGATTTGAACAGGGCAAGCCCTAAGGATGACTTCCCTCTGCCTCACATCGACGTTCTGGTTGACAATACTGCTCAGCACAAGGTATTCTCCTTTATGGATGGTTTCTCCGGTTATAATCAAATCAAAACGGCTCCTGAAGACATGGAGAAGACCACTTTTGTCACTCAGTGGGGAACTTTTTGTTATAAGGTCATGCCTTTTGGGTTGAAAAATGTTGGGGCAACGTATCAGCGTGCCATGGTTGGTTTATTTCATGATATAATCCATCATGAAATTGAAGTATATGTCGACGATATGATTGCGAGGTCCCAAACTAAGGAGGAACACCTTGACCATCTACAGAAACTGTTTGACAGGTTGAAATTATACAAGCTGAGATTGAACCCAAACAAGTGCACCTTCGGAGTGAGGTCTGCCAAACTGCTAGGTTTCGTTGTAAGCGACAAAGGTATTCAAGTGGACCCTGCCAAGGTGAAAGCCATACAAGAGATGCCAGCTCCCAAGACAGAGAAAGAGGGCAGAGGCTTTCTAGGACATCTGAACTGCATTGCTCGATTCATCTCGCACCTAACTGCTACTTATGAGTCGATCTTCAAACTGTTGAAGAAAGATCAAGTGGTACGTTGGAATGACGAATGCCATGCCGCTTTCGAAAGAATCAAAGAGTATCTTCAGGAACCACCCATTCTGATGCCGCCAGTGGAAGGGAGACCTCTAATCTTATACTTGACAATACTTGAAAACTCAATGGGGTGTGTGCTGGGACAGCATGACGAGTCTGGCCGAAAAGAGCATGCCATTTATTACCTTAGCAAAAAGTTTACCGACTGTGAGACCCGATACTCACTGCTCGAGAAAACTTGTTGCGCTTTGGCATGGGCTGCTCACTGGCTGAGACAGTATATGGTGACTCACACTACTCTGTTGATTTCAAAAATGGATCCAATCAAGTATATCTTCGAAAAGCCTGCCTTATCCGGAAGAATAGCAAGATGGCAGATGATCTTGACTGAATATGACATCTAGTACACGACTCAAAAAGCAATCAAGGGAAGTGTATTGACAGACAATTTGGCACACCAGGCAGTGGATGATTACCAGTCTATGAACTTTGAATTTCCATACGAGAATATCATGTTCATAACTGATTGTGAAACACCTGGACCGGATGAAGGACCTGAAGAAGGATCTCGATGGTCTATGCACTTCGATGGAGCTTCAAACGCTTTGGGTAACGACATTGGCGTTGTGATCATATCTCCTAAAGGCTCTCATACTCCGTTTACCGCCCTACTGTGTTTCAACTACACCAACAACATGGCAGAGTATGAAGCATGCATTATGGGTCTTCGGGCTGCAATTGACCTAAGGATTAAGTTTCTAAGTGTCTTCGAAGATTCCGCCCTCGTGATCTGTCAGATCAAAGAAGAGTGGGATACGAAACACCCGAATCTTATTCCTTACAAGGAGTATGTGTTGACACTGCTTCCCCATTTCGAGGAGATAACTTTTGAACACTTCCCAAGAGAGGAGAATCAGTTGGCGGACACGTTAGCTACGATGTCTTCTATGTTCAAAGTCAAGTGGGACAACGAGGCTCCCCGAATCATTATTTGGAAATTGGATGAACCTGCACATTGCTGTGATCTTGAGACCGTAGAGGCAACAGAAAAGCCTTGGTATCATGAAGTGAAGAGGTACCTTGAAACTCAAGAATACCCTGAGGGTGCATCTGTTAACGACAAGAATTTTCTGAGAAGGTTCGCGGCAAAGTTCTTCATCAAGAATGGCATTCTTTACAAACGTAACCATGATTCAACTTTACTGCGTTGCATGGATAAAATCGAAGCAGAAAGGATCATGGAAGAGCTGCATGAAGGTACCTTCGGAACTCATTCCAGTGGACATACTATGGCAAAGAAAATCCTTCGGGAAGGATATTACTTGTCCACAATATAAGCCGACTGTTATCAGCATTTTCAGACGTGTCACAAGTGCCAAGTCTATGCTGATAAGGTGCATATTCCTCCAGTTCCTCTGAATGTTTTAACAACACCTTGGCCTTTTGCAATGTGGGGCATTGATATGATCGGCGAGATCAGACCTACAGCATCCAACGGGCATCGTTTCATCCTGGTAGCAATTGATTACTTCACAAAATGGGTTGAAGTAGCTTCCTTTTCTACGGTCACCAAGAACTCCATGGCACGGTTCATTCGACATAACTTGATCTGTCGATACGGTGTACCGGAGAGAATCATTACGGACAATGGTACCAATATTAACAACAAGATGATCACTGAGCTCTGCGAACAATTCAGGATACAGCATCATAACTCTTCTCCCTACCGGCCGAAGATGAATGGGGCTGTAGAAGAAGCTAATAAGAACATTAAGAAGATTGTGCAGAAGATGACAGTGACATACAAAGACTGGCATGAGATGTTACCATTTGCTCTTCATGGGTACCGTACCTCGGCACAGACGTCAACAGGGGCAACACCCTATTCCTTGGTTTATGGCATGGAGGCAGTCTTGCCCATTGAAGTTCAGATACCCTCTCTTCGGATCATGAAGGATGCAGGTTTGAGCGAAGACGACTAGATCTAGACCTGACTTGATCAATTGAGTCTAATCGACGAAAAGAGACTCACAGCTATTTGTCATGGTCAGACGTACCAAAAACGGATGATCAAGGCATTTAACAAGAAAGTCAGAAGACAAGAGTATCAAGTTGGGAACCTGGTAATCAAGCGCATTATTCTAACTCAAGGTGATCCCAGGGGAAAATGGACCCCTACTTACGAAGGGCCATTTGTGGTTAAGAACATATTCTCTGGAGGAGCGATAATTCTAACCACCATGGATGGCGACGACCTTCCTCACCCCGTCAATGCAGACATAGTAAAAAGATACTACGCATAATCAAAGACCCGCTAGGTTGACTGGCCTAGGCAAAAATAAGGGCTTCCCGGCGAACCAAAAGGGTTCAGACAAAAATAAGGGATGAAAATAAAAAAATCTGTACACCCGGCAAGTCGAAAACCTGAAAAGGCGGCTTGGGCAAATATGGGTATCCCGGTGGACTGAAAACCCGAAAGGGCGGTCCAGGAAAAAGTTAGGGATTAAGGCATAACACTATGTCTCATTGGATCATCTCGCATCCGGACTTCGGTATCAACTATCAGGCTCGGATGACACCAACCAATCAGATTCATCTTCAACTAAGCAGCAAAGTGATGAGATGCTTGAAGATATAAAGGCAGTAGCAGGGTTGGAACCCAGTGGGATCATTCACATGGTTGTTTTATTTTCACAAATTGTATAAACCCTATTGGTCCGGAGGCGTTCTCTTACTAGGACGTCAGCCTCTTGTACAAAACGCCTATTTACAGGCCAAACTTCAAAGTCAATACAAATTCATTTTTAAACAAAATTCGAATTGCTTTTCCTTTATCTGTTTTGTTTTACAAAGAACGTCCAATGTTCATTTTTGGTATATGCATTTGACATTAATTTCCGCTCATAAATATTTACATGCGAAACAAAAGACTAATTACGGGTGATATCAGAAGTAGGGGCAATAAGAATTATCTGAGCGGTCTGTTTGCTCCGTCCACCAGGTACCAAGGTTTATATTCAGCTGAAGAATATGGCTAAGATACTTTCACTCCCCCAGTGTAATACAGCAATGGTAACTCTCCCAGCCGAGACTTGCAACTATGAACAAATCAGCAATGCTCTCCCCAAGCAGAGCTCATCCACCATCAGCGCTAAAAAGGTCGAGTATCCCCAGAAGATCTTAATTTTCCCCAGCGGAGTATAAAGATTTTCCCCAACGGGGTATAAAGACATTCTCCAGCAAGTGTAAGAGCATCCCCAGCGGTCTTAATATTCCTCAACAGAGTATAAGAATGTTCCCCGGCAGAATGCAAGACCCCCCCCCCCCAGTGGAGCTATTTCCCCAGCGCAGTCTAAAAAAGCTTCCCCGACAGAGTTGAATCGTCTTCCCCAGCAGATTTTGGAAGCTTATCCCCTGCAAAGCACAAATAAATCTCCCCAGCCAATTTCAAAAGGTTACCCTCATAAGAGTCTAACTGGGTTATCCTCAGCAAGTTGCAACTGAAAGATCATCCCCAAGCAAGACTTCTATCCTCAACAGACTCAATATCACCAGTAATGGTAATCAATCCCCAACGGAGTTCATCATCAGAATCCCCAATAGAGCTTATCAACGGAATCCCCAGCGGAGTTTATCGTTAAAATCTCAACAAAGTATCTCTGCCCCCACAGAGTATTTCTCCTCGGAGTAATCTCTTCATCATGTTTATTCCCCAACGGAGTTCTTCTCTCCTACAGGTCAATCATCTTAGTTCACCATCCCCAGCGGAAACTAAGAACTTAACTCTATTCTCCAGCAGCTCCGGGATTTGTTTTCCCCAGCCGAAACATCACATTTCCATACATCATGATACATGCATATACGTATCATACCATACAATCTCATTCATGTTAAGAGCATCACTGCTTGATCCATATCATGCATTGCATATGACTGACCTTTTACCTTTCAGGAAAGATCCAGTTAAGTTCTCAGCTATTCCAAGACCTCCTCTGGTTCAGATAAATCGATTCCTAAAGATTTTTCTGATGCCGATCCAGTTGAAGTTATTCCAAGACCTCCTCTGGTTCAGATAAATCGATTCCTAAAGATTTTTCTAATGCCGATCCAGTTGAAGTTATTCCAAGACCTCCTCTGGTTCAGATAAATCGATTCCTAAAGATTTTTCTGATGCCGATCCAGTTGAAGTTATTCCAAGACCTCCTCTGGTTCAGATAAATCGATTCCTAAAGATTTTTCTGATGCCGATCCAGTTGAAGTTATTCCAAGACCTCCTCTGGTTCAGATAAATCGATTCCTAAAGATTTTTCTGATGCCGATCCAGTTGAAGTTATTTCAAGACCTCCTTTGGTTCAGTTACATCAATTCCTAAAGATTTTTCTGATGCCGATCCAGTTGAAGTTATTTCAAGACCTCCTCTGGTTCAGTTAAATCGATTCCTAAAGATTTTTCTGATGCCGATCCAGTTGAAGTTATTTCAAGACCTTCTCTGGTTCAGTTAAATCAATTCCTAAAGATTTTTCTGATGCCGATCCAGTTGAAGTTATTTCAAGACCTCCTCTTGTTCAGTTAAATCGATTCCTAAAGATTTTTCTGATGCTGATCCAGTTGAAGTTATTCCAGACCTCCCCTGGTTCAGTTAAATCGATTCCTAAAGATTTTTCTGATGCCGGTCCAGTTGAAGATATTCCAAGACCTTGTCAAGGTCAGCTAAATTGATTCCTAAAGATCTTTCTGAGGAGAAGCCAGTCAATGGAGACAAAGTCAGTTAAATCGATTCCTAAAGATTTTTCTGTGGCCAAACTCGTCAACAAGGATAGAACCACCTACCAACAATCTCCAAATGGCATTTGTAAGCCCATTCCTGACATCACAATGCTGATACTTCACTATGCGAGTGCAAATTTTTGGGCACTCTAGTGTTCAATCCTCTTCCACCTTCGGATCACGAAAGGCCCGCAAGCCAATCTACATCCTCAGGTTTAAGAAGATTGAACAGGGGCAACTGTTGTACCCCAAAATTTGCCCTCTCATGTTTTCCAAAGTCTTCCCCTTGCGTGGATGGTCAACAAACTCTGGCCTAAGGAAAAGGAAAATTTTCGAGTGATGCTTTAAGTACATTTCGATTGGCATTCTGAAGGAGCACTTCGATTGGCATTTTGAAAGACCCTTCGATGGGCATTCTGAAGGAGCACTTCGATTGGCATTCTGAAAGACCCTTCGATGGGCATTCTGAAGGAGCATTTCGATTGGTATTCTGAAGGAGCATTTCGATCGGCAGTCTGAAGGAGCACTTCGATTGACATTCTGAAAGACCCTTCGATGGGCATTCTGAATTAGCATTTCGATTGGCATTCTGAAGGAGCATTTCGATTGACACTCTGAAGAGGCATTTTGATTGGCATTAAGGACAAGTACTTCGATTGGAATTCCAAAAACGTCCATTCGAAGAAGCATTCAAAGGGTCCATTCGAAGAAGCTTTCGAAGAGCATTCGAAGGAGGTCATCAGCCCATTCGAAAGGGAGCATTCGAAGGCCAGCTGCTTGTCATTCAAAATTCAAAAAGGGACAGAATCCCATGTGTTTAGCCAATGTTGCAAACTCTCATTCATGGCTTTCAAACACATGTTTAACGTTACGAATTCTCCTTCATGGCTGTCAAAACACATATTCAAGGTTATTTAAACCTTTGTCTTCCTGTCCCCTCCACCCCCTCTATATAAAGAAATCACAAATGCTGCAAAACGAACACACAAGAAAATAGACAGAAAAATAGAGAACTTGGAGAGACGTTGCCCAGAATTTTCCAAGCCAAAGTTGCCACCCAGCGAACGCCTCCCCCCTCATAACTACAGGTCGAAGCACATCTATTTGGTAAAAGAAAAATCTAATCTCAAGCTCACTCTCAAATTCATTTCGATTGCATATTCATATTTTTATTTCTGGTTGTGAATGATTTTAATGTGCTTCATGTGAGCTACAATGCAGAGTTGAGATTGTGCCATTGCTTGGGCACAATCTGAGTTTATCCTTCGAATCCTAGGATAAAACGAACCCAGACCCAGATTCAGCAGGTGCGAATAGGAGGAGATTCGAACCAGGGGGTTAAATCCCCCCTGGACTTTTAATATGTGTTTCGTTTTGCAGGAACCATATGCTCAGCTTTTTGTTCAGAGCTTCGAAGCTCAGCAGTTTAGCTTTGAACTGGACCCAGGACTTCCAGTTCGAAGGATGACATATCTAGATCGAACCCCCTCAGAGTGCATCCCCTCATGCACCTTTGATCCAGACTCTTCACTGGGTTGAAAGACAGCCTGCCTCTCTTTCGACCCAGGCCTCCAGAATTGCATTTTTTTCTTATTTTGCCGCCTGGACCATTTGTACTCTGTTTATTTTGTTTCTGTTTATTCTTTTTAGTTTTAGTTTTAATTAGCAAAAAAAATCATAAAAAATAAATAACTTTGAATTAGGATTTAATTTAGTTAATTATTCTAACTTATTTTCTTCAATTTTAAAATCAGTAGACTTAGGATTTATTCAAATTCAATCTTTTTCATAAACAAAAATACAAAATAATATTAGTTTTGTTTTAGAGTAAATTTTAATCAATTTTTTAATTAAATTCGACTTAATTAAACATTTAGCATTTTCCCAAAATAAAATAAAACAAAAAAAAAGAGTTCTTATTCTTAGGATTTTTTAGATTCACGCGCGTTTATTTTATTGTAACTGCTTAATGGTTGTAATAGTTTAGCTTAGACTTTTACTTTATTGTTTTTTTTATTCCCCCATTTTTTTGGACATGTAAATAATCCCCTCCCCCGAAGCCTTGTAATAGTGTAGTATTTACGGTTTCTGCACTTTAAATTCCTGTATATATATTAACTGCTTAGATGTATGCTAATTAGGATTGTATGACAAGATCTAAAAACAAATGGTATAACACCTAAAAATACAAAGATAATATAAACTGGAAATTGACACACTTGCACAGGCCACTCCTAGGGTACACCTCATTTGGTTGCCTTGAATGTGGTCATTAAGTATAGGATGTTTTAGAGGTCGTCCTTTTTGTCCCAAGATCATAAGTTGCCTCGAAATGGTTGCCTCGATAAAAAATGATCTAAGACATTAGGATTACCACTAAAGCGTCCTAATGTTGCTTTAGTGACCACAAGTCCCTTAAATCGAATTGACCCGAAAACTCCAACGACGGTGCTACCTACTCCTCAATAGTAGGATAGTACTGTCTAAAGGACATTTGCACAATTAAATTCCTTTTTGAGTAGGTAGAGGTTCTTAAGTACTTGCTCTCTTTTAAAAACAAAACAAAAACTTTTCTCACTTACACTTTCTTCAAAAACAAATTTTTTTTCAAAACCCACAATCACAAAGAAAAGCAAACCTTTTGAAAACATAGTGAGCAAGTACCTAAGAGCCTGTGGATAACCACGGATAGAAAGGGTGCTAACACCTTCCCTTTCTATAATCTACCTCCCGAACCCGAGAAACATCTCGAAAAGGAATTTTTTCTGTGCTTTTGTCCTTTCTCTTGTTGGATAAAATAAAAGACGGTGATGACTCTTGCTTACCGCAACACTTTGCGAAAACAAAACGCAAACGCGAACCAGCATATTAAAAAACAGTCAGTTCTCGTTCCCACCGATCACAATGTCTATATAAAGAAGTTACATAAACAGTAGAAAAGGGGGTTAGACGAATATTAAAGGAATTCACATACAGAAATATCTGTAAAAAATACTCAACTTCAGAACTTTTATTTTAAACTCTCACCTCAACCTAACACAACCTGCAAAATTCCCTCAGCAACCCAAACCTCACTCACCTTTATTAAACCGCAAACTCTCAATACATTCACCAAAGCTGCAACACTCATAAACTCCCTCAAAACTGCTCACACAAAAGCACATAAGCGGAGGAGCAAATTGTAAACAACAACACAACATTGTAGACACACAAATTCGAAGAAGTGTAGAAGAAGAACTGAGTAGCAGTGATAAGATGAAATTGTGATAGAAAGAAGAAAATCAAAATTTCTAATTCACTTACCTTTTCCTTCTCTTTCTTTTCATTTTTTGTTTCTATTATTTTCTGTGAATTTGTCACCCTTGTAACAATGTAACCAATGAATAAGTAACGATTGAATTGGGGTCGGGGTTCTAAGTGGGGATTGGGTTTTCTTGTTATTTGCTTTTGACTGTTTCCATGTTTTGATAATGAAATGTGAACTGAAAGAGAGAGCGTGTGATGATGATTTGAAACAAAGGTGATTAGAATGTGAGAGA
The DNA here is from genome assembly GCA_948472305.1 of Vicia faba. Classification (NCBI taxonomy): domain Eukaryota; kingdom Viridiplantae; phylum Streptophyta; class Magnoliopsida; order Fabales; family Fabaceae; genus Vicia; species Vicia faba. Next base: position 1,408,168,392 of record OX451737.1, on the reverse strand, counting down.
AGTGAGTTTTGAGAGAGAAGCAAAGAGAGCGCATAAAGAGTGAGAGTTGAGAGAGGTTGAGAAACAGAGATAAGATCATGAGAGAGATCGAAAAATTGAAGCATATTGAAATCGAGAGAGAATAGGTGAAAGATATCTGAGTGTGGAATCAGTCCTAGAGAGATGAGCGATTTCGAGGAGAAAGAGAAAGATGTATAGAGAGTGAAAGAGATGAGGGCATCGCTGTTTCAGATTCGAAGAGAGAATGAGTTAAAGATTGGATATGAGAGTAGTTACACGGTTGAGAGAAAGAAAGTAAATCGGGACAAAGAGAGAAGAGGTTACTGATTGTGATTAATTTGGAATAAACATTAATTAATTGAGTGGACCTTTCCAATGTATGATACAAGGGCTGCCTCTTAGAGCTTCTAGGGTTTTTAAAGCTTCAAATTTCGTTTGGACCCTATACCCAGGAAGCCCAATCTATTTTACTACAAGCCCAACTATATATATATATATATATATATATATATATATATATATATATATATATATATATATATATATATATATATATATATATATATATATATATTGTTGCTTATTTAATCTGTTCCTCTTATCATAGCTTAGGCCTTTCATTTCCCACCTTGAGCCCAGTGAAAATACTTCCTACTACACACCTATATTCTGCTTTACACCCCTTTGTTTTAATTTGTTCAGTTTAATTTTAATCTTCTTAACTTTATTTTTTGTTAATAAGTTTAATTTTGTTCTTTTAATTTTCTTAGCTTTATAATTTTCAATTAATAAGTTTAGCCTTAGAATCAAGTTAGTAACTTTGGAATTTATTTTAATATTTGTTTTAGTTTGACTAACATTTTTAGTTAGTTTTCTTAGTTACATTTCTTTTCTTTCATGTACGATTTTTCTTTGTCTCTTTAATTAAATTCTCATTGTCTTTTGTCATTAATTGTTTGTTTAGATTTATTTTCTTGTAGATCTTTGAGTGCTTATGCTTTGGTGTTCATCTTATTGTTTCTTGCTTGCTTAAAACTCTAAGGGAAAGAATAAAATTCATTGACTTCATGTCATCAGATATATATTTAATACGATTATGCAAAAACCCCTTTGTACTTTTTTTTAGTTTTATTAATCTAAATACAAATCCCTTCTAAATCCTAATTTTAAAAACTCACACCTCTTTTAAGCCAAAAACTTCAACACTAGATCGTCGCATTTTCAAAATCTCATCCCCACATTCATTTATCAAGCAAACCAATTTTAACTAAAAAAAAGATATTTTAAAAGGCTCCTATAGGATACTATAGATACATAGGGTGCTAGTACCTTCCCTTTGTATAACCAATCCCCGAACCTTCTATCTCTTTCAAATGCATTGTTGTTTTTATTTACTTTTAGCAATGCACTTACTTTGCATATTTATGGGTTTTATTTCACACTTTTCCCTTTTCCCTTGGAAATAATAATGCGCGGTGACGACTCTTGCTTTTGTGAGTCAAGTTAATCAATAGTTTGATCTACGATTTTCACCTCTACACTAAGGATGATATAATCTATGTTACAGATATCCTTGATGGCTCCACTGAGACACCAGTTATGGTACCTGAATAATGGATGCTCACTGTCGCGTCTGGGATTTTTATTGAAGCGCGAACGGAGGTGAAAGACATAAGAGTCGCCATTAATGTTATTTATCCCAAGAGAGGGAAAGGAAACACTAGTATATAACACCCCATTTCTACCCAACGAATTATATAGAATCAGAGTTACAAAATTTCGAAAAAACAAATGGAATGCTAGACTTTCAACTTATAACAACGACATTTAATTGCATATAAAAGAGATGCATAACACTTATAACATCGAATGAACAAATAACAATAATTTTAGTCTTTAAAATGAAATAACTTTATTACTTAAGCAGCGGAATCACAATTTTCAACTCAAATGACATAACATATTTGTCCAACTGAATACAACTTTAGAAACAATAAAGCACTTAACGAAATCAACTTAAAATTCAACAACTAAAGTAATAACAACGATAAAGGAACAACTATTCATCCCCCCCGAGTGTTACGTATCAGAGCGATGACACTGACTCGAACTAATGAAAGTAAACAACCTTCACTCATGATTACCTGCATGTTACCAACATCATGGTAACATTCAAACAGAAGGGGTGAGATATCAAACAATATAATCGGATGTATGATAAATAATGTATTATATCATATTATATAAAATCACCACTTCACAAATTTCAACCAACATCAATCATCACAAGTCATCTACACAACAACATAATTATGCAACATGGAATGCGACTTATACGATGCACATGCACGTGGTACCAATGGAGCAGAACTCCCAACTTAATAATATGCCAATAAATACAGGCATCAATAAGGCATAAGCCTTCAACTTAATATTTTGCCAATCCATGCCAACTTAACGAGCATCAGCTCCAACTTGATATGCAATGTATGTGATACAACATGAATGTAGCAACAACAACAACAACAACAACAAACAATAACTCAGCATAAATCAACATTGGCCATAAGCCTACAACTTATCTGCCGAGAATTAGAGACATTTCAACAACATCAGTATATCCTGCAACTTTGTATCGTCAACAATATAGAAATTACAACAACATAGTAAAATTCACAAATACAATCGGAACCCATTGCAATAACACTACGTAATTATTCTATTATACGTCTATATTCGGCTATTAGACATTTTGCAACAGTTCCTCGAATATTAACCTCTTGCAGCTATTATATAAGCTAGTACTGCTATCAACAAATTCTACTACTGCTAGTACTACTAATTAATTCTCTACTATTGTTTTATTGCTAATAGCTTTCTGTCACTATTTCACAATTAATTCCTACTGTCAACTTATTCCTACTACATGTAATATGCTTTTATAATATTAATAGTTTTCTGATAAGGTTCCTGAAATTACATCTTACTACTATGAATTATCTCCTACTACCATGAATTATCTCTGCTATTATTTTACTGTTAATAACCTACAACTTGGTTTTAGCCAATCAATACAGGCAGCACAACAAAGTTCATCACTACCTGCAACTTCCCAACTAACAACAACATCATCGCAACAACTTAATAGTTGTCCCTGCTAAGCATTTTGACCTTGTCATCTATTAATCATACCTGCTACATATGCTAAGCTACCATTTGTTTACTTCGATAATGTTGTATTCCAAAATTTTCCCTCCCATTTTTTTATTCAAGATACTATCCTAGGTCTTCTTGAATACTCAATTTGGTTCAGAAGTTGATCAGACAGATTCTCTTCCTAAGCAATAAATTAACAATTAGGGTTTGGCATTTCTCAAAGAAAATTGATTCTTCAAGGTTTTAAATGGTCTTCATAGATCTTCATGTCTCCTCAAGGATGTTCATGTCGAGTTTCAAACCTCGCATAGCAAGTTTGCCCAGTCAATGATTCAGACGACTGAAAATGACTCCATTAACCCAAAAGTTGACCTTTCACGAGACCAGTTTTAAGTGACTGTAACTTCTTCATTATTCGATATTTTTGAGAGGTTTTTCTTGCGTATGACTCTCCCCGATGTCATCTCCAATTTCTCTTCATAAATCAAGAGCTGATTACGTGTAGAAAATCACCAAAATTCGAATACGTTAGAAGTCGCTTCATGGATTTTGACCTAATCTTAAATAAATGTCGCCTGATTTCTAAGAATTGTGATTTCCTAAAATTACAAGATCTTGAGACGATTATTTCTGCATATGGTCGTAAATGATGTCGCTCACGAGTTTATCTTCAAAGATCGAAAATAAATTATGTTTGGAAGACTTTGAAAGTTATCGAATCATCGCAAGTCATTTTGTTTGATTTCAAATGTTCTCAACCACAGTTGTTTTGAAATATGTTAATCCTACAAGATTGATGATTGTTCTTAAAAGAATGTTGGTTTGTCAATGAAATTCTATTTTTATCAAGCATAGCGTGCAAGTTCATTTTGAATGCAAATTTATTTTGGACAGGAGTTGAAGATTAAGACTGTCATTTAGACGACCATGGCTTTGGGTTTGTGTTAACCAAGTTAGAATTGAATTCTTAAACATTTATTTTGTTTAGAAATTTGATTAGAGTACAAGGCGCATTGGTTATTTGATCATTTTGTGAATTACTTGAAGTTCAAGTTACCAAACCAAGATATTTTATTCAAAGCATTCAATTGAGAAATGCAAAGCTTAATAAATTCAGAATTGGTACGAAAAATTTCATCATTCACAAATTTATTCAAAGTCTTGTGTTCATTACATCACAAATTAAATAAAATTACACATTTTTGCTTTATTTACAAAGAATCATAATGTTTGCTTTGACTACAAAGAGAGAAGTTTATTTTGTTTCTTCAAGTCTCTATTACTTCATCTTCAAGTAATCCTCGCTTGCCACCCATGCTTCATGTTCATGAAACAAAGAAGAGAAAGTTAGCAATTCAAGCAAAATGATGTGTAAATAAGAGAAAAAGAATTCATCATTAGGGTTTGTATGTGGAATCATATTTAAAGTTTATTTTGTTTTAATCATAGTCCATCTTCTCCTATTTTGCAAATCACAAGGTTTGGGCCTTGGTTCACAAAAAGGGAAAAGAATATTTGCAAACACTTTACTGCAAAAATAGCATAAGGCCCAAAACTGCCAATATATGCAAGCTGCTACAGAAAACAGGCTGTAATGCAAAACCAGCAAACAGAGCAAGCATAGAAACAGCAGCTAATGTAACAGCAACAACAGGTTGCTATACAAGCAACACATGGTAAAAACAAGTCCAGCAAGAAACGCAAGCAAGAAAAAAAAAGGCAGGATGCTAAAAAATATAGCATGCAAGTCAAAGCTGCCAAGGCAAGGCTGTCCAAAGCATGCAAAAAATAGGGCAGTGGATCAAACAAACAAAAAATACGAACTGAACAGCAGCCCAAGCCTTTAACATAAAGCAAGCAGTAGGCAGCAGATAAAAACAAGCAAAATGGCCAAAACTATCCAGCAACAGCAGAATATTCAGTAGTATTTCATCCAAAAAATAGCAAGCCTACTCAACAAACAAGCACATCATCATTTTCCTAAAATCATACAAACCCTTCAGAAATCTTGAAGTAAAAGCAAAGTGGCTTTACATCATCATTGAAAGAGAAAGAGGAAAAAAGATAGGTTTAGAGAGATATCACCTAAACCAAAACTACCCATAAAACTGTCAAAGGCAGCCTACACAACCTGCTGCATTTTCTGTCCAAACAGTCCAAGTACAAGAGTCCACAGGCTTCTATACCTCAGTCCAAAACCTACACAAATTTGCACCAAAATAGACATGCCTTAAACTGCACTCAAAAAACAGTCCAAGATTCTGCACCCAAAGGCCACAAGGTCAGTTAACCAAAAGTGTTCAAAATTATCTGATTTCCCCCAAAAAAAACAATGGGACTGTATAAAAAAGATATAGCCAGCATAAGCAGAGGGGCAAAGACAATAAAAAATCAGAAAATCAACCATTCACCTTAAAAACCATTGTTTCAATATACAATCACGATCACTTTCTTGAAACTGCATCAGACCCCTTAACCCCTTTACCAACCGAAACTGCAAAAGTTCCAACAAACATCACCCACCAATATTAACATACATATTCCACTTCTCACAAAGCCCCTATCATTCAATTTTCACTCAAATCATTGCTTACACGCCAGAAGTTATATTCAATGGAGGAAGGATTAAAGAACATCTCATCACCTTTGGTTTTCTATTTTTTCACCTGTGTCAGCTTTGGGTAAGTCATTTTGCATATGCCATTTACTGGTTCATCTTATTCCTTGTGTTATATCTATTTGAGACCTTTGTTCTATGATGTTTGCTTGTTAACATACTTCTGTCTAGACTGCGCCATCATTAAAACGGTTTGATCCTGCAAAAAAATAATTGATAACCACAGATGCTTAGATAAAATTATTAAAACCCCAAAAATTGGTGAATATGTTTCTTTTCCTAAGAAGATCAAGTTTCTGTCATAAAATTAGGATATATGCTGAATAGATTGAGCCATATGCTCGACACATACCCAATAATCCCTCACTTCTGTTTGTAACCTTCATCTTTGAAGGGGACCGAAAGCTCTGGAACAAAGAACCCTGTGCAGCAGCTTTACGGGTTCCAAACCCTTCACTATAAGTACCATTGAAGCTCCAAATTTAGTTCGGCTCAACCTCTAAGCAGCATTGCGGTCAAACCACAAACCAACAAATAACATTAAAATTAGAACACGCTTAGAGCCATCAACAGTGACAAATAACAACATAAATCGCATACAAAATAGAAATAGACCACAGAGAGAAGAACAAACATAATAACATGGAGCGGCTAATCCAAAAAGTTTAGATTTAAAGAAGAAATAACTAAGAGATTCAGCGGAAGAAAGGAGCAGAAATCTCCTTCGTACCTGAGGTTAAGTCCTTTGGGGGATCCGATTCACCACTGTGTTGACCTTTTTTTTCCGTTGATTTTCTTCGATATGCTTGCTCATCAAACTTTACTGCAACTAATTCATACTTTATTATGTGATTTCTTCAAGTTTTTATATTTAGGGTTTGAATTGGGACTTGTTTCAATTAGAGAACAAAAGGGATTTAAGTGTGAGAAAGATGAATAGAGAGAGGTTGGAAACCAGTAAAATAATTTTTTTTGAATGGAGAATTGTTTTGTTCTTGAGCGTGAGGACAAAAGAGAAATCTTTGTTTTGTTTTTTTGATGTTTCTCGTAAAAAAACATACCCAGCAGCGCCTATTCCCCCACAATTACGGTTTTATTTTCAAAAAAACTTGTTTCCCCTTTAGATTGGATTCGGATCCAGGCCAACCCAATCCGGCCCAATAACAACTTTTTTTAGCTTGTCTAGTTTTTGTTTGGATGGTATTTGGGCCTTACCTCCATTTTCACAATGCAATCCCGTTCGAAATTGTTACTCTTCCCCTCCAATTTCTTGTCTCACACCTTTCTTTTGTTAAATAATTTAGTTTAGTTTTAAATTAATAGTTTTTGAATGAATTAGGTCATATGTGATTTAGAAATTTTTATAATTATTTTAGTTTACATATAAAGTAATTTAGATATAATTTAGTTGTTGTTAAATTTAGAGTTAATTTTCCGCAAATCTTAGAATTTTTATAATCTTAATTTTTAATTTTTGTTTAGAATTAATTTAGTTTAGGACTTTGTGAATAATTTTATTAATTAACATTGGTTAGTTAACATTCTTTTAAAATTTTTAATTTCTTCATAATATAAAAAAACCAAAATATATACATATGATTTAATTTCTTTTAGTCAATCATTTTATTTTTTAGAATAGGTTTTATTTTCTCTTCAAAATTTCTCACAAACAAAAATACCAAGAATTTTATTTTCATATTTTTACTTTTCTAATTTATTTTATTTCATAGATTTCTTTAGTTTAATTAACTGTTTATTCAATTGGATTGTATTGCTTGTTTAATTAGACTTTTAATCGCATTGTCAATTCGATCCATCCCCATTTGTAAATTTGTACTCCCCATTCCCGAAAGCTCTGTAATAGCGTAGAATTTTAATTTCCGCAATTTACTGCTTTCTATATACTGTATAGTAAATAGGCGTGCATGGCAAGATTCAAAATCAATCGCTATATAACCTAATCAAAGAGAAACTTAACTTGAATCAAACACACTTTTTCACACGCGCACCTCTAGGGTAACCTCGCTCGTTGCTTCGGAAACACAGTCATGTCCCTCGAATATGGGACGCTTTAGTAAAGACCCTTCGATAAAAAATATCGTAGTCCCTTGATGTCCCTCGATGTTTCCCTCAGTAAAACGATCTAGTCCCTCACGAAAAATTGCTAAAGCGTCTCACAAGTTACCTTCTATGACTGTACGATTGACCCGCGCCTGTCCCTTCACATCCATTGATGGGGCTTCTTACCAAATCAATGGTAAGATAGCAACATCTAAAGGAGGAAAAGAACATTTAAGACCTTTCGAATAGGTAGATTCGCTCTTAGTTGCTCGCTTGCCCACAACCAAACATTTCACACCAACACTTTCATATTAAAACCTTTTTTTCAAAAGACAAAAGCTTTTTGTATACGTTCTTATAGAGACGAGAACTATTACAAAAACATCTTTCCAAGGACATTTTCAAAAACACATTCCACAAACACCTATTTGAACTATTTTTCAAAACAACACTTTGTACGCATTCTTATAGAGACGAGAACCATTACAAAGATGTTTTCAAAATACTTTCATAACCCATACCACAAGCACATTCAAACAAAAGCAAGTGATCTAGCAAGTAACTAAGAGCCCGTGGAAAACCATGGATGAAAAGGGTTGTAACACCTTCCCTTTTCATAATCTACCCCCTGAACCCGAGAAGTAATCTCGAAAGGTCTTTCTTGTGCTTTTTTAGCTTTCCTTTTGGATAAAAGAAAACTCGGTGGCGACTCTTGCTAACCCCATAATTATGATCAAACGCCAAATGACCCGAGTCAGTTCCTCCACCGTATCACAGAACTGGCGACTCTGCTGGAGAATATTCTAAAAGTGGGGTTACCTTAGGGCTAAGATCATATTTACTTGCTTTCTTTGTTTGACTTATATGATTTACATTATGGTTCTTTGTTTGGGTTTGAATCCTCTACCCGGATTTGGCATACCTTATAGGTAAGTAGCAATACATTGTGGAAACTGTGCGGGGTATATCGACACGGTCTAAGAAATAGCTAAGTTAAGGTGACATATTTATGGGTACCGGTAGCCCTTGAGTAGTCAAGGAGAATACGGGGCCGCTGAGTGATGTCATGAAGCACTAATGAAATTTTAGAACCTTTACTTGACCAACTTGGCCATTCAGACGTAGTGAGATGACCGGCTTTGGTGCAGTCCGAAGTTGGTAGATACTCGATACTACACTCATTGAGGTTTGGTTCTTTGGGATATTTCGGTCGACATTAAAGAGGCTTGCGCTGAAACAATGACCAAATAAACAAAACAGTGATATTGAGCTCCTTAGAACCTGGTTACTATTACTAGGACAGGTTTTAAGCCAACTAAACTTCAAGAGGGTACTTACCTATGATACTCCATGCAAGCCTAAAACTAAGGATTGTTTGTTTATATTTTACTTGTACATAACATCATGAACATCATAACGTCATACTCATACTCACTAACCATTTCAAGGAGTTCTGGGATTTATCTTTGTTTCTGTTTTGTAGGACATGGATTCTATCCGCAGGAAAACCATTCAAGTCAACCTCGTAAGGATTCCTCCTCAACTCAAAGAGTTAGCATCAAGGATTCCTGAGAATTCTCCGTTCACCGAAAGACATGGTCGTCTCCTAAACTTGGTTACCTCCAAAACTGATGAAGATATGTTGAAGGTGCTCTTCCAATTCTTTGATCCTCTAAACCATTGCTTCACGTTCCTCGATTATCAACTTGTGCCAACTTTGGAAGAATTCTCCCAACTCTTGAGGATTCCCATTCCCAATCAACTACCTTTCAACGGTACGGAAAGAGATCCAAAACCAGAAGAGATTGCTCAAGCTCTACACTTACAACCATCTGATGTCACAACTAATTGGGAAACAAGGAGTGGTGTCAAAGGCTTCTTAGCTAAGTTCTTGTTTGAGAAAGCCCAAAGTTGTTGGAATTCATTGTACTTGCAAGATTTTGAAGAGATTGTAGCTCTCCTCATCTATGGGATGGTTTTGTTTCCAAATCCCGACCAACTCATAGATGTGAACACCGTCAAAATCTTCATATCTCGCAACCCGGTGCCTACTTTGCTAGGGGACATCCTACATTCTTTTCACACTCTCACTATGAGGAAAACATGTATCCTTATGTGTTTCACTCCTCTATTGGCAAGATGGTTTATTTCACATCTTCCCCAATCTGTATTAAGAAACGAGCAAGGTTCAAGGTGGTCACAAAGGTTGATGACGCTCAAACATTCAGACATACATTGGTGTTCTCGATCTATAGAGAACGTTATCATCGTCGACCATTGTGGAGAGTTCCATAATGTCCCCTTACTTGGCATTAGGGGAGGTATCACCTACAACTCCTGCTTAGCCTTAAGACAGTTTGGTTATGCCCGAAGGGATGGTCCACATGAGATACTGATTCAAGGGTTAGTATTCGACTACGAAAGTGACAATCAAGGTCACCGCCAGAGTTTTATTCGAGCTTGGAGGATGTTGAACAAGGTAGATAGAAATACATTGGGGAACAAGAATTCCATCCCTCTTGAGCCTTACCTCAAATGGGTACGAGCTCGCACTCAAAGTCTTATGATGCCTTATCCCTCCATTCTCCCGGTGATCATAGAGCCTGTTGTGGAAGGAGATGTTCCTTACACCATCCTGCATCCTGACATGCCCACCTCTCTTGAAGACTTACAAAGAGATTGGATACAGCTCAAGGGAGAGCGAGACACTTTTGAGGCCCAATTCTACTCTAGCAATAAGAAGGTTTTGGAACTCACTAAGCAAATTCATGAGGAGCAAAGCCTGAATTCCTACATCGCACCAAAAAGGATGCGTACAACTTTTTTATCTTAGAATTTTTGTATTCCCGTGTAACCCTAAAGAGGCATTGATGTACTCAAGCTTTAAATTATTAATATAACGTGTGTTTCCTTTTTGTCTAAAAACGAAGTTGAATCCCTAAGTTCCTTGAAATCATTGCATATGCATTTACCATTCATCATAACATAAGAAGGTTTCTTGCAACAAGTCTCCTCATCTTTCTACTGTTTATTTCAGTAAGATGGATCTCGAGCAGACAGTGAAGGACCTCCAAGCACAAAATGCTCAGTTTTAACAGATGTTCTTAACTCTAGCCAAAGGACAAGAAGAGTTGAAGACCTTGCTAGTTGAAAAGAAAAAGAAGAAAACAAAGAAAATAACTAGAGTTCTGAATATGGGAAGAAGATTCCAAGGACAAGAAAGAAGGACCCTAGACTTTTCAACGTCATCTGGTGAGAAAGACAATCAAGATGGGAAAGGCAAGGAAGTTGTTGCCCATCCAGATTCAGAAGAGGAAGAGGAAGAAGAAGATTATTCTGAAGAACAATATCCTCCAGCCGATGATAAGTATAAGTATCTGGAAGAACAGTTAAGTGCAATGGAAATCCAAAAAGTGTCAGGATTGTCATTCCTCCAAAATTCAAAGCACCAATGTTCGCCAAATATAACGGAGTTTCATGTCCCAAAATGCATCTCCGGTCTTATGTGAGGAAAATCCAGCCTCATACCGCTGACATGGATTTATGGGTACACTTTTCCAAGACAGTCTGTCTGGAACTCAACTTGATTAGTTTTATCAGTTAGAAAGAGTCAATGTTCATAACTGAGAAGATCTGGCCGCTGCCTTTTACAAACAATACCAATACAATGCAGACCTTGCGCCCACCCGTACTCAACTCCAGAGTATGGCCATGGTTTCAAGTGAAGGCTTTAAGGAATACACGCAAAAATGGAGGGACTTAGCAGGAAGAGTCCATCCTCCCCTATCTGAAAGAGAATTAGTAGACATGTTCTTGGGCACCTTGTCTAGTCCTTTCTTCAATCACTTAATTGGGAGTTTATCGGCAGGTTTTACCAAACTGATATTGACCGGAGAAAGGGTTGAAGCCGAGATAAAGAATGGGAAAATTCAAAAATATGCATTCCCTGCTGTTGTAAGGAAACCATTCATTGGAAAGAAATAAGTTGTTGTTGTATATCCTCAGAGAAATCAAGATAGGGCTGAACACCGTCCAATGGTGGGGGCTTTCATGATTCCTAAACCTGCGCCTGCTCAGCAAAGATGCAACCATCCATGAACGGAAAGACCAAACAGGAAGTTCACCGGAATTAATATGACACTATCTCAAGTATTTCCGCATTTGTTAAGATCCAATCTAGTGACTTTGAAAGAAGCTCCTAAGAATCCTAACACAACCTCTCCTCATTATCATCCTAATGCCCGTTGTGCATACCATTCTGAGAGTCCCGGCCATGACACTAACAACTGTTGGACTCTAAAAAACAAGGTACACGACCTTCTTGAAGCCAAAGAGATTGAATTCTATACGCCAGAGATTCCCAATGTTATCGCTGCCCCTATGCCCAAGCACGGTCATGATGTCAATGCTATTGAGGATGATATGTTTGTTACTTTGGTTGATGAACTTGTGACCCCACTCCTGACTATCAAAAAGAATCTGTTGAATGCCGGTGTATTCAGGAGCTGTGATGAAAGCTGTCATTTCTGTCTATCCACACCAACCAGATGTCCTTTGTTAAAAGCCGACATTTAAGTCCTAATAGATAACAAGGATGTTTTGTTCGAGAAGACTTCAATTCCAACTATTTCTTATAGTGATGTTTCCATCGTGACCATTTCCGCCAATTCTTCCAAGGTCTCCACCAAAAGACCCGTTAGGATTACATCAGTTCCTAAAGTAGCTCCGTTGATAATTACAATTCCTGGACCAATCCCGTATTCGTCAGATAAAACTGTCCCTTAGAATTATGGAGGGGATGTCTACTATCACGGTATCAAGCAAGATTGGCTAGTTGCTGAAAATTCAAGTTCTGAGAAAGTTGATTCTGATATCAGTAACATCGCAGGGACTAGCAAGATAACCCAAAGTGGAAGGGTATTCTCTCTAGAAATTTCTCCTCCAAAAGTTATTCCCAGACCTGTAATCATTCCTGTTGTTGTTGCTCCTCCAAAGGCTATCACTATTCCTACAATCATCTCTGCTAATATTCCTGTTGACAAAACTACTTTAGTCCCTGTTATCACCCCTACTGACATTCCTACTGACGAGTCAACCGAGACTCGAGGCAAAGGTATTTTGGTTGAGCCTGTCCGGATGAAGGCACAATCAGTAGCAATCCGTGAGGCCTCCCGAAAGGAGATGGAGGATTTTCTAAAGATTATAAAAAGAAGCGACTGCAACATAGTCGAACAACTGGGGCAAACTCCATCAAAAATTTCCATGTTGGCTTTATTGTTATATTCCGAGGCTTATGCAAAGGCCTTGGTAAAATTCCTTAAAACTGCCCATGTACCCCAAGAAACATCTGTCGATCAGTTCCAAGACTACTTAGCCAGCTTGACCGCAGATAATGGTTTAGGCTTTTCAGATGCTGATTTAATACCAAGGGGGAGGAAGCATAACGAGGCATTACATGTCTCAGTCGAATGCAGGGGCACGACTTTGGCTCATGTCTTGGTTGATACCGGTTCGTCTCTGAATGTGTTGCATAAAAAGGCTCTTGATAGGCTTGACTGTGAAGGATTGACCTTGAAACCTAGCAACATAATAGTGAGGGCCTTCGACGGCTTAAAAAGGATGGTGCATGGGGAAGTGGACATCCCCATAAAGGTTGGAACCCAAAAATTTGATTCAACTTTTTATGTAATGGATATTCGCCCTTCATATTCCTGTTTGTTAGGCCGACCATTGATTCATAATGCTGGTGTCGTTACCTCGACGTTGCATCAAATGCTGAAATATCCAATTCAAGGAAAAATCATCACCGTTCATGGAGAAGAAGAATATATGGTCAACCATCTAAATTCCTTCAGATATATGGAATTAGATGATGAATTTATTGAAACTCCATTCCAACACTTTGAGGAAGTCCCACAGACTATGGCAGTAACCAAGGTCGTGTCTCAAATCCCCAAGATTACAAGGCCTCCGCTCAAGATGTTGTCTTTGAAGGACGCCAAGGCAGTGATAGAAGAAGGTGGGTGCACTATTTGGGGCCAACTCCCAAATATCCCATACAAATTTGACAAGTTTGGTTTGGGTTTCACTTTAGGAGCCCAGAAAGTTGTATGTCGTGCTTGTGCCGGAGGACCACCCTTGAAGATCAGCAACCACGAAGTCAATACAGTGGAGGATGATGAAGACAACTATAACCTGGAAGACTGGATTTTCCCAACTATCAGTGGAGGGCTCAGCAACTGGGAGGCTAGAGATTTTGTCCCGATCACATTTATCCAACAGTAATTTATCTTTAAATTTTTTCCTACCTGTAATATTAAAACAATTTAGACTCTTAAAACCTTGTGTCTTACCCGAGGCACAATGGTCCATTTGTAAGGGTTATTATCTCATTTCCATATGACATCAATGAATCATGGACGTTTTGCATACAAACTTTGTGCTCATTGTTTTTTGTTTTTACATTTTCATTTCTTTCAAAGATAGCTATACTCTTACACACACTCACATTCAAAATGTAGATCTACATCCATTCGAGGTCCCATGGGTAACGATTCTGCTATGGCCTTCTGTGACTCTGAAAATCTAATCTACCAAGCCAAAGACGAAGGTGAGGAAGATTGTGAAGTGCCAGGAGAACTCGCCAGGTTACTACAGCAAGAAGAGAGGACCATACATCCCCACGAAGAACCAGTGGACACAATTAAACTAGGTACTGAAGAAGACAAGAGAGAAGTCATGGTGGGTTCCAATCTGGAACCAAGTGTCAAGGAGTGTCTGATTCAGTTGCTACATAATTATGTTGAGGTCTTTGCCTGGTCGTACGAAAACATGCCAGGACTTGATGTAGATATCGTAGTACATCGTTTACCTACAAAAGAAGAATGTCCTCCGATAAAACAAAAAGTTCGTCGTATGAGGCCAGACATGTCAGAAAAGATCAAAACTGAAGTCATGAAACAATTCAACACCGGATTCTTGGTAGTCACCTCTTATCCACAATGGGTCGCTAATGTTGTTCCCGTGCCTAAAAAGGACGGAAAGGTACGAATGTGCATGGACTACAGAGATTTGAATAGGGCAAGCCCTAAATATGATTTCCCATTTCCCCACATTGATATTCTAGTTGACAATATGGCACATCATAAAGTGTTTTCCTTCATGGGTGGTTTCTCAGGCTACAACCAAATCAAGATGGCGCCTGAGGACATGTAGAAAACAAGCTTTGTCACACCATGGGGGACATTCTGCTACAAGGTTATGCCATTTGGGTTGAAGAACGTTGGGGCAACCTATCAGCGCGCCATGGTAGCTCTATTTCACGACATGATACATCACGAAATAGAGGTCTATGTAGACGACATGATAGCCAAATCTAAAATAGAAGAAGAACATCTTGACCATTTACAGAAATTATTCGAGAGGCTAAAGAAATACAAGCTAAGGTTGAACCCGAATAAATGCACATTTGGGGTGAGGTCTGGTAAACTCCTAGGATTTGTTGTCAGCGATAAAGGTATCGAAGTGGATCCTGCCAAGGTAAAAGCGATATAAGAGATTCCTGATCCTCGTACGGAGAAGGAAGTCAAATGATTCTTGGGACATTTAAACTACATTTCCATATTCATTTCTCACTTGACAGCTACTTATGAACCAATCTTCAAATTACTGAAGAAAGATCAAGTAGTCAAATGGAATGACGAGTGCGAAACTGCTTTCAAAAAAGATCAAAGAGTACATGCAAGAGCCTCTTGCTTTGATGCCACCAGTCGAGGGAAGACCATTGATCATCTATTTAACTGTTTTGGAAAATTCAATGGGGTGTGTGATGGGGCAGCATGACGAGTCTGGCCGAAAAGAGCATGCTATTTATTACCTGAGCAAAAAGTTTACCGACTATGAAACAAGATATTCACTGCTCGAGAAAACTTGTTGTGCTCTGGCATGGGCTGCTCGTAGGACAAGACAATATATGTTGACCCATACTACCTTATTGATATCCAAGATGGATCCAATAAAATACATCTTCGAGAAGCCTGCTCTCTCTGGGAGGATAGCAAGATGGTAGATGATCTTGGCCGAGTATGACATCCAGTATACTACCCAAAAGCAATAAAGGGAAGTGTACTAGCCGATCACCTTGCTCACCAAGCTGTGGAGGACTACCAATCCATGAAGTTCGAATTCCCAGATGAAGACATCATGATGGTAAACAATTGTGAAGAATTCAGACAATATGACGGACCTAAACAAGGATCCCGATGGACCCTAGTTTTTGATGGGGCATCCAACGCACTCGGCAATGGTATTGGCTTTGTACTTATATCCCCTGAAGGATGTCATACTCCCTTTACTGCAAGACTCTGCTTCAACTGTACTAATAACATGGCAGAATACGAAGCATGCCTTTTTGGTCTCAAAGCCGCCATAGATTTGGGGATCAAATCCTTAAATGTATTCGGAGATTCAGCTTTGGTCATCAGCTAGAACAAAGGGGAATGGGAAACCAAACACCCCAACCTTATACCCTACAAAGAACATGTGTTGACATTGATCCCACATTTTGAGAAGATTACCTTCGAGCATTTCCCGCGAGAAGAAAATCAGCTAGCGGACACACTAGCCAAAACGTCATCCATGTTTAAACTTAAATGGGATAACGAGGCTCCCCAGATCACCATTGAACGAATGGATGAACCAAATCACTGTCACGAGATTAATACTGAAGAAGTAGTGGACCAGCCTTGGTTTCACGAAGTCAAGAGGTATCTCGAGGCTCAAGAATATCTGGAAGGAGCTCCAGTCAATGATAAGAAGTTCTTATGGAGATTCTCTGCTAAATTCTTCCTTAGTAATGAAATTCTCTACAAACACAACCATGACTCTGTGTTACTTCGGTTCATAGACAAGGTTGAAGCGGAAAAGATCATGGCTGAGTTACATGAGGGCACTTTTGGCACCCATTCCAGTGTGAATACAATGGCAAAGAAGATCCTATGGGCAGGCTATTACTGGTCTACCATGGAAGGAGATTGCTATCAACACTCTCGAACCTACCACAAGTGTCAGATCTATGCTGACAAGGTGCACGTACCTTTGGTTCCTCTGAATATCTTGACGGCTCCTTAGCCCTTTTCTATGTGGGGCATCGATATGATTGGGGAAATCAAGCCAACAACCTCTAATGGACACCGCTTCATCCTAGTGGCCATTGACTATTTTACAAAATGGATTGAAGCAGCCTCATTCGCTTCCGTTACAAAGAATGTTGTCGCCCGGTTCATCAAGAAAAATCTCATATGTCGTTACGGTATCTCGGAGAGGATCATCACAGACAATGGTACGAATCTAAACAATACTATGATCACCTCCCTGTGCGAGAAATTCAAGATCCAGCATCACAATTCTTCCCCTTACCGACCAAAGATGAATGGTGTTGTCGAAGCCGCAAATAAGAATATCAAAAAGATCATACAGAAAATGACAGTCACATACAAAGACTGGCATGAGATGCTATTGTTCGCTCTCCACGGTTATCGTACCACAACACGCACATCAACCGGGGAAACACCCTACTCTCTGGTATACAGCATGGAGGTTGTCTTGCCTATTGAGGTCTAGATCCCCTCTTCGAGGATTATGAAGGACGCAGGGTTGAACGAAGACAATTGGATCCAGACTCGACTTGATCAACTGAACTTGATTGATGTGAAAAGGCTTACTGTTGTCTGTCATAGTCAAATGTATCAAAAACAGATGATCAAGGCTTTCAACAAGAAGGTCAGATGCCAAGTGTATCAAGTTGGGGATCTGGTGATCAAACGTATCATACTGCCACAAGGTGATCCCATGGACAAATGGACCCCTACATACGAAGGACCGTTTGTGATCAAAAGCATATTCTCTGGTAGAGAAATGATCTTGACCACTATGGATGGCAATTAGCTACCGCACTATGTGAACGCGGACATAGTCAAAAGATACTACGCATAAGAGACCCGATAGGTTGACACAGCTAGGAAAAACAAGGGCATCCCGGCGAACCAAAAAGGTTCGGGAAAAAATTAGGGATAAAACAAAAAAATCTGTACACCCGGCAAGTTGAAAACCCGAAAGGGAGACTTGGGAAAAAAAGGGTATCCCTGTGGACTGAAAACCCAAAAAGGTGGTACAAGAAAAAGTTACGGAATTAAAGCGTATGACTATGTCCCATTGGATCACCTTACGGACAACCTTTGGCTTCTACTGACAAGCTCGACGGTTTTGATCAATTCAATCAGCTTCAGACAAGACAACAAATAGACAAGATGCTCAGAGACACGAAGGCTATAGCGGAATGGGAACCCCATGGGATTATTGCACATAGATATCTTTTCTTTGTATCAAATTTCATTTTTTACGACGGCGTTATCTTACTAGAATGTTTGTCTCATTGTACAAAAATACTTACGCAAAGTCAATACAAAAATATCTTTGGAAGTGCAAAACTATCTGCTTTTCTTTTGTTTGCAAAAACGTCCAATGATTTATTTTTGAACATATGCATTTGAACGTAATTACCGTTTTCAAATGAACAAAATAAAAAGACAATCACTAATGGCTTTAAGAAATAAGGAAATCTCTCTAAGCTATTTCCATAAAATCCCCCATAGTGTGCAGTTTAATCCCCAGCGGAACAAAACTTCCAGTTATCACTCCCTAGTAGAAGTCACCAAATTTCTCGGGATTCCCCAACAGGATTTCACAAGCAATACACGGTGTTTCCCTTACAACAAAGTTTATTTCTCTAAGCAGAAACTCATCAACCTTTCAACATCACAAACATGAAGACTTACACTCTACATTCCCAGCAGCAGTCAGGGATTTATTTTCCCTAATCCAACAGCATTACAACACTTTGGCTCACATACGCATAAGTCGCGTCTATATATCATAAACATCGATGACACGAATGCATATATTATAATCTCATTGTTCCATGAATTTCATGCATTATGAAATTATGTACAGCTAACGTTTTACCCTTTGCAGGATAAGGTTAATCAATGACTATCATCAACAAATCAGAGATTAATACCTGAAATAGGCCGAGGACAATTGGCTACACGACCAGCCTCTCAAGATATAGTTCAGATAAGCTCCAGATACGGATGCCATCCTGATACTCATTCAGATTCAGCTTTCAGATACAATTCAAATACGCTCCAAATATGGATGCCATCCTGATACTCATTCAGATTCAGCTTTCAGATACAGTTCAGATATGCTCCAGATACGGATGTCATCCTGATACTCATTTAGATTCAGCTTTCAGATACAGTTCAGATACGCTCCAGATATGGATGCCATCGTGATACTCATTCAGATTCATCTTTAAGATACAGTTCAGATATGCTTCAGATACGGATGCCATCCTGATACTCATTCAGATTCAGCTTTCAGATACAATTCAGATACGCTCCAGATATGGATTCCATCCTGATACTCATTCAGATTCAGCTTTTAGATATGCTCCAGATACGGATGCCATCTTGATACTCATTCTGATTCAGCTTTCAGATACAGTTCAGATACGCTCCAGATACGGGTGCCATCCTGATACTCATTCAGATTCAGCTTTTAGATACAGTTCAGATACGCTCCAGATACGGATTCCATCCTGATACTCATTCAGATTTAGCTTTCAGATACAATTCAGATATGCTCCAGATATGGATGCCATCCTGATACTCATTTAGATTCAGCTTTTAGATACAGTTCAGATACGCTCCATATACGGATGCCTTCCTGATACTCATTCAAATTCAGCTTTCAGATACGCTCCAGATAAGTATGTCATCCTGATACTCATTCAGATTCATCTTTCAAATACAGTTCAGATACGCTCCTGATACATATGCCATCCTGATACTCATTCAGATTCAGGCTTTCCTTTCGAAGTAACCCTGATACCCAGGTTCCTTCTCCCTTATCTCCAGGCAATAGTTTACAACCCTATAAGACTTGGACCCTACCAGATACGATCGATTTCACATTTCCCCAATTGAAGTCAAACTTGGACTTGGTCTGATTTCTGTCAACAATCACCTTCGAATGGCATCTTTAAGCCCATTTCCAACTACTTTCCGTTATCTCTCTGTTGTACCCCAAAATTTGCCCTCCTATATTTCTCAATACATTTCAAGTGAGGTTCTCAAATTGCTCAAGGAAGTCCAAGGGTTGACCAGACAAATTCTCTCCCAAAGGCAGTCTACCTCAAATTAGGATTTCATTTTGCATCAAGATACTTGAGTCCAAAGGATCCCAAATGCTCACCATTGTCCTAATATGTTCTCAATATCATCCATGTCATGTTTCAAGCCTTGCATAGGAAGTTTGCTCAGTCAATTGCTCAAAGGCCTGAAAATCGACTATGCAAGGGCAAAAGTCAATTGTGGCCCACATACAGTCAAACTTCAAGATTTTTTGTCCACATCCTCATTTTGAAGTATTATTCATCATTTGATCAAG
This sequence comes from Vicia faba, assembly GCA_948472305.1. Classification (NCBI taxonomy): domain Eukaryota; kingdom Viridiplantae; phylum Streptophyta; class Magnoliopsida; order Fabales; family Fabaceae; genus Vicia; species Vicia faba. The sequence continues at coordinate 1,408,148,048 of OX451737.1, read as the reverse complement.
GTTTGATCATTATTCCTCAAGGATTGCTCACAATTCATCAAAACCCAAAAGTTGCTAAATTATGGTTTTGCAAGAAAAGTCAACTCAACTTTGACCAAGCATAACTTTCTCATACTTTATCATAAATGACCCATCCAAAGCTCATTTTTAATAGGATGCAATTCCCTACAACTCATATTCATCTGCCAAGTTCAAAATATGCACTCACAAGAAGATATGAATTTGGACATAATAGGTCATTTTGAAAAGTCAACAAAAACACCTTTTTTGTCAAAGCTTTATACATGAACATGGAAGACTCAATTGAGATGAGACCAAAAGGGTTGCTTAGAGGACATCCTAATATTTCTAAAAAGTCCAAGAACACATCTCTAGGATAAAAATTGAAGGAGTTATGCATTGGAAAAGTTGATTTTTTTGCAAAATTTCCAAAAGTCAAAAGTGGCCAAAGTTGCAATATTTGTCAAATGGGCCCAACTTTTTTTACTTGTATTGAGTTTGTAACATGATCCACGACCCATGATCCTTCCCACTTGTCTTTATTTTATTTTTATCATTTATTTTGATTTTGATTTCAATTAAATCAAATAAAATCAAAATAAAATCATGGAAATATCAAAACTAATCAAAGCTTGAGATTTCGTGCATGTTTAGGCCTCTTATACAGCTGGAAAGAGAATAAAATCGTGCAAGCTTCAAATGGACACAAAAAGATTGGATTTTGGCTTGATTTGGAAAGATTTACATGAGAATCAAATCATGATTCAATAATATTAATTGAGAAAGATTTGAAGCAAGTTTATGACCTAATTTATTCTAGAGTACATATAGAGCATTTGCAGATCAAAAACAAGGGCATTGGAGGCGTGTGAAACTGAAAGAAAACTTGCAAAAACTGAACAAAAGTGGTGAATCAAATTCCAATTTCCATGCCATCTCAAGCCTTCCCAGCTATCCCAATCGCTTTCTGGATATCTCCGGGTCATATTGCAATCATTAACAAGCCCAATAACATCCTAAAACGCATTGTAAGCATCTTACGACATTGATACTTTCTTGAAATCAAATATCATGATTCTGGCATTTGTAGCATGATTTCTTTACATATTCTTGATCCTTGAATCATTTGCAAGCTATTGGTTATGTTCAATTGCATTTTTATTAACTGTAGAGCAAGATGCCATAGTTAGGGTTCTTGGCTCGTTTTTGGGGTTTTTTGTTACAGGTACAATTAGCCATGGAAAGTGGTACTATGATGCTCGTGAGGTTGCCACGAGTTGATTGGTACCATTGTTAGGCATTTATCTTATTCGTATGAGATTTTGGAGAAACCCAGGCTTATACCTACGCCCAGAGGACTGTAGGTAAATTTTTGGACTTTTGCCAACGGAGGGAGGAAGAAGAAGGGTAGCGTGGCACCCCGTGATTCGCCCATTCAAAAATTCACGCGTTTTGATATATTAATTTGGTTTTCCAATATAATGTTTGATTGTTGTCCTTTGTACAACAAAACACGCTAGCTCAGTTGGCCATCAGGCGCTTGGAAAAGCCAAAGGGCCTGGGTTCGATCCCCAGTCCCCCATATTATTTCATGATTTTGTTTCTTGTATAATCAGGCACATGTGCATGCAAGGAGACCCCCATACGCCCTTAATGTGAAGCCAACCAAATGTCCAGCATGCCAAATCCAAGGGCCATCCTTTGGAGGTCTACAATGCACCCTAGTCAAGCAAGCACATGGGATTTGAAAAGTCAACGTGGACCAAGGAGTTTTGGGCTCAGAAATGCAATTGACACCCCCCTTCTTGCTACAAAACCAGGCCCATTTTCTTTATTTTTCTTATATTTTTCTTTTATTTATTTATTTTATTTAATTATTTTCTAACATAAAATTAATTCTTTTTTACAAAAACTCATAAAATCAATTTTCAACAATTTAGATTTAGGTTTTATTTTTATCAAATTTAATTTAATAATTAGTTTAATTTAATTTTAGGGTAATTTTAACCTTTTTGTAAATAATTTAAAGTAAATTAGAAAATTAAGGTTTGTTTGATTTAATTTTATTTTCTTTTCTTAAAATAACAAAAATGCAAAAATAAGTCAAATTAATTACTTTTCTTAAATTAAATTAATTAGTAATTAGGTTTGTATTTATTTAATTTAACCTTATTTTCTCAAAATAATCAAAAACAACAATAAATGAATTTTCTTTTAATTAGGTTAGACGGGGTCAAAACCCTAATTTTTTTTCTCGTTCTCGTTTCATCGCGCGCGTTTATTTATTTTTACGATATTAATGTAACTACTCATGGTATGTAATAGTTTAACTAGGATTTTTCTTTTATTTATCGTTTTACGGGTTTTTGGTTATGTAATTAATCCCCCTCCCCGAAGCCTTGTAATAGCGTAGTTTCATTTCTTGCATTTTAATTTTCGCAAATATTAACTGCTAGATGTATGATAATAGGATTGCATGACAAGACTGTATGTTAATTTAAAATGGTTAGCAAACCCTAAATGTGCAAAGATAATAACCAAAATCAAATCACTCGCACATGCGCACTCCTAGGGTATACTGTCACTTCGGTTGCCTTCGGTAAACGATCATTAAGTATAGGGTGTCTTAGTGGTTGCCCTCTTGTCTAAACAAAGATCAAATGTCCTGTTCGTAAATGTTGCCTCATAAATGTTGCCTCAGAAAGGTTGCCTAGTAAATGTTGCCTCGAATATGATCTTAAGACACTAGGGTTATTACTAAGACGTCCTAACATTTCTTTAGTGATCGTACGTCCCTTTCGAATTGACCCTTACAACTCCAACGATGGTGCTACCTACTCATTAATAGTGGGATAGCATTGTCTAAAGGAAACAAGAACAGAAACATTCTTTTTTCGAGTAGGTAGATGCTAGTAGGTACTTGCTCAAAATCAAACTTTTTTTCACACTTACACTTTTTCAAACAAGGTTTTCAAAAAATGACTTCGTAACACTCTTGAAGACAGAAGCAAGGGTTAAAGCGAAGTAAAACAAAAACTTTTCAAAACACACAAACACGGAAGCAATTTTTAAAATGATGAGCAAGTACCTAAGAGCATGTAGAAAACTACGGATAGAAAGGGTGTTAATACCTTCCTTTTCTATAATCTACCCCCCGTACTCAAAATCTCGAAAAGGGAATTTTTCTGTGCTTTTTTCCTTTCTAGTTGGATAAAATAAAAGTCAGTGGCGGCTCTTGCTTACCGCGACATTTTGCAAACAAAAAACGCAAAACGAAAACCAGCATTTTCCTAAAACAGTCTGGTTCTGCCACCGTATCACATAACTGACGACTCTGCTAGGGATTAAATAAGTGGGGTATACCTTAGGATTAGTTCATCATAATTGCTTCTCTTGTTTGTTCTGGTTGCTTTACTTTTAAGGGTTGTATTGGGAGTTACTATAGATCCTAACCCGGATCTGGGGGACACCTTTTAGGTAAGTAGCAATAAACTGTGAGGGAATTGTACGGCGTAGACCGATACGGTTGAAATAGTAGCTACGTTGATGTGGCACATTGGTTGGTACCGGTATCCCTTGTGGAGAAACGGGGAGAATACGGGGTTGCTATGTGTGTCATTAAGCATCAACTAACCTTAGAACCCATAATTGACCAACTTGGCCATTAGGAAGTAGTGAGATAGCCGACCTCAGTGTAAAGCTGAGATTTGGTTGATACTCGATACTACACTCATTGAGACCATACTCTCGAGATAGTTCCGGCTGCAAGAAAAGATTGCGTGAGCTGAAACCATGACCGATGGAGGATGGTCAGTGATATTGAGAACCTCTAGAACCCGGTTACTATTATTAGGACAGGTTGAAACCAACTGAACTTCAAGAGGGTAATACCTAGACCCCATGCAAGCCTGAAACTTAAGTGCTCTTGTGTGACTTGTTTTCCTTTACCATGTCTGTTATCTGCTATACCTGTTGTGTGTTTTATCATGACATCATGCATCATAACATATCATGCATACTTCATTATACTAACCATTTCAAAGACAGAGGGGATTTATCTTTGTTCTGTTTTGGAGATTATGGCTTCCATGCGCAGAAACACCATCCGAGTTAACTTTGTGCAAATACTTGCTCAACTCAAAGATTTAGCCTCGAGAGTTTCTGATACTTCTTCATTCATTAGGAGACATGGTTAGCTTCTTAGCTTGGTTACCTCAAAGTTTGATGAGCAGATGATGAGTGTGCTTTTCCCATTCTTCGATCTGGTGCATCATTGCTTCACTTTCCCGGATTATCAGCTAGTTCCTACTATGGAAGAGTTTTCTCACTTATTGGGCATATCCATCCTCGAGCAGATGCCCTTCACAGGTTTGGAAGATACTCCTAGACCAGAAGACATTGCTTTGGCTCTACATTTGAAACGGGCTGATGTAATATCTAATTGGGAAACACGAAGCAGGGTTGAAGGTTTCTTAGCCAAGTTTTTGATGGATCAAGCTCAACTATTCTAGGATAACTTGGACTTTCAGGCTTTTGAAGATATCTTGGCTCTCCTTATCTAATGTTTGGTTCTTTTCCCGAATCCAGATTCCTTCATAGATGTGAATGCGGTTAAGATCTTCCTGTCCCGCAATCTTGTACCTACTCTTCTGGGTGATATCTTACATGCCCTTTATACTCGTACTATGCGAAGAAGAGGAACTCTCATGTGTTGCATGCCGCTGCTGGCGAGGTGGTTTATTTCTCACCTCCCCAAGTCCATGTTGAAGAATGAGGAAGGGTTAGGATGGTCTTACAGGATAATTTCCCTTGCCCATACAGACATTCTGTGGAGTTCCAAGGCTATGGAAAGCATTGCTGTCATTGATCAATGTAGGGGATACCCTAATGTCCCATTGCTTAGAATCCGAGGAGGAATAACCTACAGTCCTTGCTTGGCTTTGCGACAGTTTGGTCATGCTCGGAGAGACGGTCCTCATGAGTTACTTCTTACAGATATTGCATTTGACTACAAGGAGTACATTGACGAGCATCTACGAAGGTTTATACAAGCTTGGGGCATGGTGAACAGGTATGACCCTCAAGAGCTAGGACCAAGGACTTCTCTCCCTATGCATCCTTCTCTCCAGTGGGTCCGAGCTCGAGCCCAGAAGCTTGGGATGCCTTATGAAGCTGTTTTTCCAGTGATTGTGGAGCCTACCAATGAAAAGGGCATTCCTTATATCGTCCTTTATCCCTACATGCCCACTGACCTTGGGGCATTGAAGAGGTCTTGGATTCAGCTGAAGGAGGAAAGGGATACCTACCGGGAAAAGTACCATGAGCAAGAGAGGAAGATCTTGAAGCTCACCAGGAAACTCGAGAATGAAAGAACGATCAATGACTATGTCAGCAGGAAGCAGAAGCGTCCATGGGATTCCTGATTTTGCTTTTTCTAGTTTAGATTTGTTTTTCATTTACTTCTTTGTAAACGCCTTAAAGGCATTGTTGAACCTTTTTACAAGTTTAATCTAATAAAGTTGTTTTATTTCTTGTTTTGAAAATTTAAATCTTCCAAAGTCTTTGAAATCATTATATACGCATCCCATTATCATGCACACCATTACAGGTACCATTACAGGTTTCTCATCTTCTTCACTGTTTATTTCAGCAGAAATGTCTTCCGATCAAGCTATCAAAGATCTTCAGGCACAAAATGCCTAATTCCAAGAGATGTTCTTAAGCTTGGCTAAAAGGCAAGAGGATTTGAAAGCTCTCATCCTGAAAGAGAAAGAGAAGGAGAAGAAGAAGAAGAAGAAGAAGGTTTTTCTTTTGAGTATGGGTAAAAGGTTTAGGGATAGGATGAAACAACAAGTTGATCTGTCCCTTTCATCCAAAGGAGAGGAGGAGCAAGAAGAATAAAAGGGCCCCAGTCCTGCAGTTTCTGATAATGATACAGATTATGATGAAGAACAATATCCTCTTGTTGAGCATGGGTACAAGCAACTTGAAGACTGTCTGAGTGCTATGGAGTGTCAGAAGATCCCCGGTTTGGATTTTTATGAACTAGGACTGGCATCTTGGGTGGTGATCCCTCATAAGTTCAAAGCTCTAGTTTTTGCCAAGTACGATGGAGCATCCTGTCCCAAATTCCATCTCCGCTTGTACGTCAGAAAAATCTAACCTTACACTGCTGCTAGAAATTTGTGGGTGCATTTCTTTCAAGATAGTCTGTCAGGGACTCAGCTTGAATGGTTTTATCAATTGGAAGGAGCTAATGTCTGAAACTGGGAGGACCTTACTGCTGCTTTCTACAGGCAGTATTAGTATAACGCCGACCTTGCTCCAACTCGTACTCAGCTTCAGGTTATGTCTATGGGTGCAAGTGAAGGTTTTAAGGACTATGCTCAGAAGTGGAGAGATTTGGCTGGAAGAGTCCAACCCCCTTTGTCTGACAGGGAGTTGGTTGATATGTTTCAAGGGACGTTGTCTGGTCCATTTTTCAATCATCTGATCGGCAGTTCGTCATCTGGGTTTACTGAGTTGATCTTGACTGGAGAGAGAGTAGAAGCTGGTAGCCGAAGTGGTAAGATACAGAAGGATACCTCATCAAGTGTAGTAAAGAAGCCTTTCACCGGTAAGAAAGAAGCTAGTGCAGTTTACGGCCCGAGGGGCCAAAGCAAACCTGAACACCGTCAAGCAGTAAGTGCAGTAGTGATATCAAGACCCACAGTTGCTCCACAATGCAAAAATCAGCAAAGGGTGGAGAGACCACAAAGACAGTACACTCGGCTCAATATGACCTTGTCTCAAATTCTACCACAATTATTGAAGACCAATCTGGTAACTCTGAGGGAAGCCCCGAAGAATCCCAGCACCACATCTCCGCTATATAACTTGAACGCCCGCTGCGCCTATCACTCTGATAGCCCAGGTCATGATACAAACAACTGTTGGGCTTTGAAGAATAAAGTGCAAGACTTGATCGAAGCCAAAGAGATTGAGTTTGACGCTCCAGAGAAACCCAACATTATAACTGCCCATATGCCCAAACATGGTCATGGAGTGAATGTTGTGGATGATGATTTATTTGTAACCTCCATGGAAGAAATTTCTACTCCTTTGATGATAGTTAAGAAGAATCTATTGTTGGCCGGTTTATTTTCGGGATATGGCAAAGGTTTCCACGTGTGTTCAGTTCTTCCTGCTGGTTGCCACTTATTAAAATCACGTATTCAACGCCTGATGGATAACAAAGAAATCCTTTTCGAGAAGACTATGATTTCGTTGGTTCCATTTCAAGATGTTTCCATCATAACCATTTCCGCCAATCCTTCCAAGGCTTCCTCGAGAAATCTTGTTAGGATTACATCCGTTCCAAGAATAACTCTGTTAATCATTACTATCCCGGGCCCTATCCCATACACTTCGGATAAGGCTGTCCCTTGGCACTATGGGGTCGATGTCTATTACCATGGAGTTAAGCAAGACTTAAAGATTGAAGAAGCTGATGTTAATGTCAGTAATATTGTCGGGGCTAGCAAGGTCACCAGAAGTGGAAGAATCTTCTCTCCTGAGATTTCCCCTCTGACTGTTCACAAACCTATTGTCATTCCATCTGCTAGTACATCATCTACTGTCCCAGTTCCTATCCCAGTTATCACCCCTGTCGCCGAGCAATCTGGCACTCGGGGCAAAGAAATCAAGGTGAGCCTTCCCGGACGGAGGCTCCTAAGAAGATCATTGTAGAAACCTCTAAGCAGGAGATAGAGGAAATTCTGAAGATCATCAAGAAGAGTGACTACAACGTAGTCGAGCAGTTGGGGAAGACCCCGTCAAAATATCCATGTTGTCCTTGTTATTATGTTTGGAAGCCCATGCAAAGGCTTTAATTGCTTTCCTCAAAACTGCGCATGTGCCGTAGGAAACCTCTGTCGATCAATTCAAAGACTACATAACTAGTTTGACTGCCGACAACAGATTGGGTTTCTCAGATGCAGATCTGACTACTAAAGGAAGAAATCACAATGATGCTCTGCACGTCTTGATCGAATGCAGGGGCACTACTTTGGCCCACGTACTGGTGGATACCGAGTCCTCATTGAATGTTTTTCCCAAGAAAGCATTAGACCATCTGGACTGTGAAGGTTTTATTCTGAAGCCGAGCAATATTGTGGTTAGGGCTTTCGACGGGTAAAAAAGGATGGTGCACGGGGAAGTGGACATCCCTGTTAATGTTAGCTCCTAGACTTTTGCATCCACTTTTTATGTGATGGATATCAGGCCATCATATTCTTGTTTGTTGGGTCCCTCTTTGATTCATAAGGCTGGGGCAGTGACTTCTACGCTCCATCAAATGTTGAAGTATCTAGTAAAGGGGAAGATTGTTAAGGTGCAAGGAGAAGAGGAGTACAAGGTAAGTCATCTTAATTCCTTTCTCTATGTGGAGATGGATGGGGAATTCATCGAAACCCCTTGTCAGAACTTTGAAGAGGTCCCCCAGACTTTGGCGTCAACTGAAGTTGCTATTGATGAACCTCCGATGAAGATGACTTCCCTCAAGGATGCCAGGGCTGTAATTGAAAAAGGTGGATTTGCAGATCGGGGTCAGCTCCCTGATTTCACACATAAGACTGACAAGTTTGGTTTGGGCTTTACTGCAGAGGCTCAAAGGGTTGTTCGACGCGCACGGATTGGAAGACCTCCTCTGCATATCAGTAATCGGGAGTGAATGCAATTGAAGATGGTGAAGAAGATTCAGATATCAACAGCTGGATCTACCCTACAACCAATGGTGGCTTGAACAACTGGACGGCGAAGGACTTCGTACATGTTTCTTTTATTACACAGTAATTGACTTTTGTTTTGAGATTTGTAACATACTGTTTGAAACTTTATGGCCCGGTGCCTTGCCCGAGGCACCTTGGCTTTGTTTGTGAGGGCTTATTATTTGTCATTTTCATATACCATCAATAAAGCATTGGACGTTTTTTGCATTACAAATTTTACGCTCCTTGTTTTTCCTTTCTATCTCGCACTTTATCAAAACATTTATTGTCTTACACACACTCACATATCATAATGCAAATCCACATCCACTTTGGGTCCCATTGATAACGACTATGCAACTGCCAGTTATGACTTCGAAAATCCGATCAACCAAGCCGAGGACGAAGGTGAGGATGATTGTGAAGTGCCTGGGGAGCTTGCTAGACTGTTACTGCAAGAAGAGAGGGCCATACAGCCTCATGAAGAGACAGTGGAATCAGTGAATTTGGGTACAGAGGAAGATAAGAAATAGGTCAAGATAGGTGCAAATCAGGAGCCTAGTGTCAAGAAACGGTTGATACAGATGCTACGCGACTATGTTGAGATCTTCTCCTGGTCTTATGAAGATATGCCTGGTTTGGACACTAACATCGTGGTACACCTCCTGCCGACTAAAGAAGACTGTCCTCCGAATAAGCAGAAGGTTCACCGTATGCGCCCCGAGATGTCTGAGAAAATCAAAGCTGAAGTCATGAAACAGTTTGACACTGGATTTCTAGCTGTCACTTCTTACCCACAGTGGGTTGCCAACGTGGTTCTGGTGCCTAAGAAGGATGGTAAGGTACGGATGTGTGTGGACTATAGAGATCTGAATAGGGCGAGTCCCAAAGATGATTTCCCACTTCCTCACATCGATGTTCTGGTCGACAACACCGCGCAACATAAGTTCTTCTCCTTTATGGATGGTTTTTCTGGTTACAATCAGATTAAGATGGCTCCCGAGGACATGGAGAAGACAACCTTTGTTACGCAGTGGCGCACTTTTTGTTACAAGGTAATGCCTTTCGGGTTGAAGAATGCTAGGGCAACTTATCAGTGCACCAAGGTCGCTTTGTTCCACGACATGATTCATCATGAGATTGAGGTTTACATTGATGACATGATCGCAAGGTCCCAGACTGAGGAAGAGCACCTTGACCATCTCCAGAAATAGTTTGACAGGTTTAAGATGTACAAGTTGAGGTTAAACCCGAACAAGTGCACCTTCGAGGTGAGGTCTGGTAAGCTGTTAGGGTTCGTCATCAGTAATAAGGGTATTCAGGTGGATCCTACAAAGGTGAAGGCTATATAGGAGATTCCAGCTCCCCGAATGGAAAAGGAAGTTAGAGGCTTTTTGGGACGTCTGAACTACATCGCCCAATTCATTTCACATCTGACTGCTACTTGTGAGCCGGTCTTCAAGCTGTTGAAGAAAGATCAAGTGGTAAAATGGAATGATGAATGTCAGACCGCTTTCGAAAGGATCAAGGAATACCTCCGAAAGCCACCTATTCTGATACCTCCAGTTGAAGGAAGACCCTTGATCTTATACTTGACAGTGCTGGATAATTTAATGGGGTGCGTGCTGGGGAAGCATGACGAGTCTGGCCGAAAAGAGCACATTATTTACTACCTTAGAAAAAAGTTTACCGACTATGAGACCCGATACTCACTGCTCGAGAAAACTTGTTGCACTTTGGCATGGGCTGCTCGCCGGCTGAGACAGTATATGCTAACTCACACTACCCTTTTGATATCAAAGATGGATCCAATCAAGTATATCTTCAAAAGCCTGCCTTGTCCGGGAGAATAGCAAGATGGAAGATGATCTTAACTGAGTATGATATCCAATACACAACCCAAAAAGCAATCAAGGGGAGTGTGTTGGCGGATCATTTGGCGCATCAGGCAGTGGATGAGTACCGATCCATGAAGTTCGAGTTCCCGGATGAGAACATCATGTTGGTGACCGACTGTGAAGAACCTGGACCGAATGAAGGACCCGAGGAAGGATCCCGATGGTCCATGTATTTTGATGGAGCCTCAAACGCATTGGGTAATGGAATTGGCACCGTGATCATATCTTCTGAGGGCTGTCATACTCCATTCACGCCCGATTATGTTTTAACTGCACCAACAATATGGCGGAGTATGAAGCATGCATCATGGGCCTTCAAGTAGCTATTGACCTGAGGATTAAGTTTTTGAGTGTATTCATAGATTCTGCTCTAGTGATCAGTCAGATCAAAGGCGAGTGGGATATGAAGCACCCAAATCTTATTCCTTACAAAGAGTATGTACTGACGTTGCTCCCGCACTTTGAGGAGATAACCTTTGAACACTTCCCCAAAGAAGAGAACCAGTTAGCGGATGCGCTAGCTACCATGTCTTCTATGTTCAAGGTCAGGTGGGACAATGAAGCTCCCCAGATTACCATCGAGAGGTTGGACGAACCCGCACATTATTGTGATATCGAGACTGAAGAGGTAGCAGATAAACCCTGGTTTCACGAGGTAAAGAGGTATCTTGAGGCTCAAGAGTACCCCGAGGGTGCATCTGGTAATGATAAGAAGTTTATGAGGAGATTCGCGGTGAAGTTCTTCATCAGTAATGGTATCCTTTACAAGTGTAACCATGACTCAACCTTACTGCGATGTATGGACAAGAACGAGGCAGAAAGGATTATGGCAGAGTTACATGAAGGTACTTTCGGAACTCATTCCAGTGGACATACCATGGCAAAGAAAATCTTACGGGCGGGATATTATTGCTCTGCTATGGAAGTCGATTGTTATCAGCATTCTCGGAATTGTCATAAGTGCCAAGTCTATGCTGATAAGGTGCATGTACCTCCAATTCCTCTGAACGTCTTGACAGCTCCTTAGCCTTTTGCAATGTGGGACATCGATATGATTAGCGAGATCAGACCTACTACGTCTAATGGGCATCGGTTCATTCTGGTAGCAATTGACTACTTTACAAAGTGGGTTGAGGCAACTTCCTTTGCTACAGTAACCAAGAACGTCGTGGCGCGGTTCATCCGACACAACTTGATCTGTCGATACGGTGTACTAGAGAGGATCATTACGGACAATGGTACAAATCTCAACAATACGATGATCACCGAGCTCTGCAAATAGTTTAAGATATAGCATCACAACTATTCTCCTTACCGGCTGAAGTTGAATGGGGCTGTTGAAGCAGCAAACAAGAATATCAAGTCGGGGATCTGGTGATCAAACGCATCATACTTTCGCAAGGTGATCCCAGGGGAAAATGTACCCCTACGTACGAAGGGCCATTTATGGTTAAGAGCATTTTCTCGGGAGGAGCTATGATTCTAACCACCATGGATGGTGACAACCTTCCTCACCCCGTCAATGTAGACATAGTGAAAAAATACTACGCATAATCAAAGACCCGCTAGGTTGACTGGCCTAGGCAAAAATAAGGGCTTCCCGGTGAACCAAAAGGGTTCGGGAAAAAATATGGGATGAAAATGAAAAAAATTGTACAACTGGCAAGTCGAAAACCTGAAAAGGCGGCTTGGGCAAAAAAGGGTATCCCGGTGGACTGAAAACCTGAAATGGCGGTCCAAGAAAAAATTAAGGATCAAAGCGTAACACTATGTCTCATTGGATCATCTTGCAACCAAACTTCAGTATCGACTATCAAGCTTGAACGGCGCCAACCAATCTGATCTACCTTCAACCAAGTAGCAAATTGATGAGACACTCGAAGATATAAAGGAAATAGTAGAGTTAGAACCCAATGGGATTGTTTCACATAGCTGTTTTTCTTGGTTTTACACAAATTGCATAAATTTTGTTCTTTCAGCGGTGTTCTCTTACTAGGACGTCAGCCTCTTGTACAAAACTCTTATTACAAGCCAACTTCAAAATCAATAGAATTCATTTTCACAAAGAAATTTCAACTTGTGTTTTCTTTTTCTGTTTTGTTTTGCAAGAACGTCCAATGATTCATTTTTGATATATGCATTTGACAATAATTTCCGCTCATAAATATTTACATACGAAAAAAAAGACGATTACTGGTAATTTCAGGAACAGGGGCAAACAAGAAATGTCCAAACCTTACATTTTCTCTACCCACCAGGTACAGGGATAGCCCCAGGCTGAGAATGTGACTAAAAATGCATACACTCCCCGCAGAATAAGAGATACCTAAAAGTAGTGGTGTTAATTCTCCCTAAGCAGAGTTCATCTATCACCAACAATGGAAGCCTATCCCCAGTGGATTTTACTTCTTCCACAGGCAGAAATTCAATCCCAAACAGGATTCATTATCTCCAGCAATGGTAATTCATCCCCAGCCGAGGTTATTTCTCCAAATCAGCAGATCTTCTGGCAGAGTATCTCTTCCCCACAGAGTCATTCTCTCGCCAGTTTATTCCCCACAAAGTCATTCTCTCGCCGGTTTATTTTCCAGCAGAGTTATTCTCCCGCCAATTTATTCTCAAATAATCTTCGATCATTATCCCCAGCGAGAATGAATAACTCAACTCTTTGTACTCTCCAGCAGTGGTCCGGGTTTATTTTCCCCAGTTAGAAAACATCACGAGAACATTTGCATATCCATACATCATGGCATGCGCATACGCATCATACAACACAATCTCATTTATTTTTAGAGCATCATTACTCGATACATGTATGTTGTACCCCAAAATTTGCCCTACCATATTTCTCAAAACATTGCAAGAAAGATCCTCAAGTTGCTCAAGGTAGTCCAAGGGTTGGCCAGACAAGCTATCTCCTAAGGCAGTCTACCCCAAATTAGGGTTTCATGTTGCATCAAGTTACTTGAGTCCAAGTTGTCCCAAATGCTCAACATTGTCCTAATATGTTCTCAAGATCATCCATGTCAATTTTCAAGCCTTGCAGAGAAAGTTTGCTCAGTCAATTGCTCAAAGGCCTGAAAATCGATTGTGCTAGGGCAAAAGTCAACTGTGACCCACATACATTCAAAATTCAATATTTTTTGTCAACACCCTCATTTTGAAGTATATTTCATCATTTGATCAAGGGTTGATCATGATTCATCAAGGATTGCTCACAATTCATCAAGATTCAAAAGTTACTAAATTAGGGTTTTGTAGGAAAAGTCAACTCAACTTTGACCAAGCATAACTTTCTCATACTATATGAGAAATGACCCATCTAAATCTCATTTTGAAGAGGATTCAATTTCCTACAATCCATATTCATCTCCCAAGATCAAAATATGTACTCACAAGAAGTTATGAATTTGGACATTATATGTTATTTTGAAAAGTCTACAAAAACACCTTTTTTTCCAAAGCTTCATACATGAGCATGGAATTTAAAAATGAGATGATACCAAAAGGGTTGATTAGAGTACATCGCAAGCTTTCTAAAAAGTCAAAGATAACCTCCAAAGAGTTAAAATTGAGGACGTTATGCATTGTTGAAGTTGAGCTTTTTTGCAAAATTGCCAAAAGTCAACTTCCCCCAAAACTTCAAATTTTGCCAAATGGGCCCATTCATTTTCACTTGTTATGAGTTGGAATCATAGCCCACGTGCCCTAGCCTTTGCCACTTGTCCATATCATATTTTTATTAATTATTTTGATTTTTATTTGAATTAATTTGATTTAAATCAAAATAAATCAAATAAAAATACAAAGCATTGATAACAAGGGATTTGGTGCTTGTTTCAGGTTCCAATTATAGCTAGCATCATTCAAATTTGTGCCAAGCCTTAGAGTGCACAAAAAGATTCAAAATAAGCCATGTTTGGAAAGATTTCCAAAGAAAATCAAATCAATATCCAAAGCATTGAAAGAAGAAGATTTGGACACAACTATTAACCCTAATGTATTGTTGGATACATAAGGAGGCGAGGTAAATAAAAACAAGGGTTGAAAACAGGTGCTAGAGAGAAAACAAAATCTGGAAAAAAATCAAAGAAAAGTGTGAGATCAAAGTCCCACTTATAAACATCCTCAAGGCCTGATATCTGTCCCAATCATTTCCTGGCAGTCTCCACAAGCGAAAGCAATCCAAAGCAGGCGTTTTCAAGCCCTCCCATGCACTGTAAGTCCGCAACAGTATCACTCTTTTCTTGAATTCGAAAAGCTTCATTCTTGCATCTATAGCGTAAAATAATGGCATAATCTTTATCACCATGATGTTTGCAAGCTTTTGGCATTATTCAAATTCATTTATATGACCTATACCGTGAATCACCATTTTTAGGTTTTTTTTGAGTTTTTTAGGGTTTTTGATTTCATGAATAATTGGCCCTAGTAATGGGTATGGTTGTGATCAGAAGAAGGAGACGACCTCAACCATTTCCTTAGATATCATTTCCATGGCTTGTGGGAGATTTTGAGAATGGACAGGGTTATAGCAACGGACACTGTCTGTGGGTATAGCCCTTTGAATTTTTAGCCACGGTGCAGAGGAAGGAGACGATGAAGTGTCGTCCCACCATTGGCTTGTTTAAACGAGCGCGCATTTTTTTATTTTTGTTTCCATTATTATCTATTTTCTTATATTATTATGAGCTTGTATTATATTAACAATAAAAAGCAACCAGCCTAGTGGTTGCCACGTGAATGTTAAGGCGCTCAGAGGCTGGAGGTCAGGGGTTCGATCCCTGCCTCCAGCATTTGTTATTTTTCCTTGTTATTTCAGGAAATCCAGTACACGCTCAAGCCTAATGTCCACCATATGCCTTCAGCATCAAGCGCGCCAGATGGCCAGATAGCCAGATCTGGTGGCCACCATTGCAAGTACACCATAAGCCAAGTCAACACGTGCGCACTAGATTGCAAAAGTCAAGTGGATCTTCATCAAATGGGCCAGAATTCTTGTTTTCTACACCCTTAATTTCAGCCCCATCTCTCTCTTTTTCTATATTTTGTTTATTTCATTTAATTATTTTTTATTAATTATTAACCAATAATCAATTTTCTTTTTAGCAAAAAATCACAAAAATATTTTTATATCCAATAAAAGTCAGAATTTTTTATTTTTCATTAATAAATATTAATTAAAATAATTAGGTTAATTTATTAGACAATTTTAATCTATTTTGCAAATGATTAAAATCAATTAGAATAAATAGGTTTTTCTATTAATTTAATTATTTAATTTCTTTCCTAAATTAACAAAAATCTAAAAATGTGTCACTTAATTATTTTTCATTTATTAAATTAATAACTAATTAATTTAGCATTTAATTTTAGAATTTAATTTCTTTTCTTAAATATTAAAAACAACAAAAACATTTTCCTTTAATTAGGAGGGTCAAAACCCTAGTTTCGCATTCGATCCGATTGTCTCGCGCGCTTTATTTTTCTTTATCCAAATTATTGTATCTGCTCCTGGTTTGTAATAATTAATTAGGACATTATCTATTTCACCGCTTTTATTTTCAAAGGGTTGTTTTTGGCGATGTAAATACCTAACGCCTTGTAATAGTTAGTTTAAATTCCGCACTTTTATTTCTGCAAATATTCAATTGTTAGATGGTTGATAATAGGGTTTGCATGATAAGAATGAATGACTAAATTTAAAACAGTTAGATCACCCTAAACATGTGCAAAGATAAAAATAATATGAAATCAACACACTCGCACATGCGCACTCCTAGGATACACCCCACTTGGTTGCCTTCTTAAATGGTCATTAAGTATAGGTTGTTTTAGAGGTCGCCCTCTTGTCTAAAAGATCATAAGTTGCCTCGATATGGTTGCCTCGGATATTGTTGCCTCGAACAAATGATCTAAGACATTAGGGTTACCACTAAGACGTCCTAAAATTGCTTTAGTGACCGTATGTCCCTCTTTCGACTTGACCCTCAAACTCCAACGATGATGCTACCTACTCACTAATAGTGGGATAGCGTTGTCTAAAGGAAGCATACATATAACGATTCCTTTTTCGAGTAGATAGATTAGTTCTTAGATACTTGCTCATCCAAAACAAAACTTTTTCACGCTTACACTCCTTTTATAAACAAATTTTCAAAAACACTTCATTACACTCTTAAAGACAGAAGCAAGAGTTCAATCGAAGTTAAAACAAAAACTTTTCAAAACCCATAAACACAAAGAAAACAATTTTGAAAATGATGAGCAAGTACCTAAGAGCCCGTTGTTGTACCTCAAAATTTTCCCTCCCATATTCTTCAAAGTTTTGACAAGCATCATCTCAATTTGCTCAAGTCTACTCAAGGGTTGCACAGTCAACCACCCTCCTAAGCCAGTCAAATTAGGGTTTTGGTTCTTGCAAGGAAGTTGAGGTTTTCAAGGGCTCAATCAGGTCCCACATACCTATAAACATTGTCAAGCATCTACATGCCAAGTTTCAAGACTCACAGCATCAAGTTGCACAGTCAAAAACCTTAATTGCTTCACAATCAACTATAGGGGTAAAATGGTCATTTGGCAGTCAAAAGTCAAAAAATTTTGTCAAAATCTTATTTTGAAGCCACAATCATCACTTGATCAAGTCTTGATCATGATTCCACAAGAATGGCTCAAAAATCATCAAGATGCCAAAAGTTTCTATTTTGGGACAGTTGAAAAGTCAACTGTAATTTGACCAAGGCATAACTTTTTCATGGTTCATCAGAAAAGTCCCATCCAATGCTCATTTTTAAGGTGGGGACATTTCCTACAACTCATCTTCACATTCCAAGTCCAAGAAATGCTCTCACAAAAAGTTATCAATTTCAACATTATAGGTCATTTTCAAAAGTCAACAAAAAGGCATTTTAAGTCAAAGACCATAACTTGAGATTGGTAAATCAAAATGACATGGGACCAAAGGCATTGGTTAGAGGACTTCAATACCTTTCCAAAATGTCCAAGAACATGTTCATATGGTCAAAATTGAGCAAGATATGCATTGGAGAAGTTGGGAAATTTTTGTGAAATGGCAAAAGTCAACTATCCTTGAAACTTCAATTTTTGACAAAAGGGCCCACTTTTTTCCACTTGATTCATCCTTGTCATGCCACCCACGTGTCCCATGATCAATTTCAAGACCAAATAATTATTTTTCCATTTTTATTTAATTTTTATGGATTTAATTCATTTTAATCCATAATAATTCAAATAAAATTAAAAAAATCAATTAAATGGTATCTTGTGGTTTGATTAGCCTTCATGTGTCATATTCCACATACCAAAACCGTGCCAAGCTCATTTATGCACGAAATTTTGAATTTGGACAAAGCTTTGAAGGGCCTTTAATGGTGGTTAAGACAAAATCCAAAAACATAATGGCACAAGTTTAAGGCTCCTAAAGGTGAATTATTCTAATTCATGACTACATATGCAAGCCTTGCAAGCCTCATTCACGACCTAGTGTGTGCAGAAACGGCCAAGAGCAAAACCAAAAATTGTCCAAAAAGTGAGACTTCTAAAACACAGTTACGAGCATTTTTAGATCAAAAGGAGGACGTGACTCTCTTCTTTGCCATACCCTGAAGCTAAAGCAATCCATGCCACGTCCTAAGGTTCATCATACCGCGCTGTAAGTTCTTCCAAAGTCACCCCTGTACATGAAACATGAACTCTTTATTCTTGCATTTTCTTCAAAAATATTAGCATAGTTATGTTTCTTGTTTGATTTCTGATCTAATGACAATAGCCAATTTCATTGTTAGGCATTATACTGTGATAAACGATTCTAGGTTTTGCTTGCTTGTTTTTTAGGTGTTTTCAGTGCAGGAAAAATTGGTCACCATGATGGGTATAGAAGTGATCAGGACATGGAGACGAAACCAACCATGGTTTTGGAATTAATTTTCGAAGCCTAGGGATGATTTTCAGAAGAGCCTACGAAACTACCTGCGGATAAAAATCCGCAGGTAAATAACCAGGAATTTTCATTGAAGAAGATGATGATGTGTTGCAGCTTGATTCGCCCATTTCAAAAATTGCGCGTTTTTATATTTTTTTAGGCATATGCTGTGGTTTTCCCATTTAATAATTACGTGTTATTTTAATAACGAATGAAGCATGCAGCACAGTTGACTAAGGCGTTGGTGTAGTGAGCATTGGGACCTGGGTTCGAATCCCAGGTCCCCCATAATTTTCATGTTATTTTGCTTTACATGTTCACGTGCAGGCCCTCAAGGACGTCCCACCATACACCTCACACCCAAGCGCGCCATGTGTCCAGTCCCACAGATATGAAGGCCAAGGAATGAAGGAACACCATGCTCATGAGTCAACGTGCTCCAGGCAATCTCCAAAGGTCAACAAGGCTGGTTAATGGGCCAGCAATTTCTAGGCTTCACACCTCCATTGGGCCATCAACACCCCCTTGGTTTTGTTATTTCTTTTTCTTTTTCTTTTCTTTTATATTTCCTTTTTTAATTATTAATTTTATTATTATTTAATTAACATAACTAATTTTTCCCATAAAAATTCAGAAAACCAAACAAAAAAAGAATATTTTATTATTTATTAACTTATTTTGTAAATAAATGTAAATTAAATTAAATTAGTTTAATTAGTTAACTTTAATACATTTTTACAATAAATAAAATAATTTAGACTTAGGCTTTTATTTTGATATTTTTTAATTCCTTTCTATATTTTATTTCATTAAAACATAAAAACACAAAAAAATATTTTCTTAATTAATTAATTAATTAGTTATTAATTTTAATTTCATTTAATCACAAAAAAGGACAAAAAATTCAATTCTTTTCTTAAAAGGGTCAAAACCCTTAGGACGTTCCCGATTAAATTTCCATTCGCGCATATTTATTTATTCTGATTATATTTATGTATCTGTACAGACGATGTAATAGTAATTAGGATTTTATTGCTTTCTTTAATTTTCTGCATTTACTTATTTACCAAAACGGGTTTTTGTTTTTGGCGATGTATAGACCCGCGCCTTGTAATAGCTAGATTTACATTTCCGCAATTTACTTTCCGCACCCCCTAACTGCTAGCTCACAAATAACATGTACAAAGACAATTAACTGAAAAACAACACACATGCACATGCCACCCCTAGGGTACGCCTCACTGGTTGCCTCGAACGTGGTCATCAAGTATAGGGTGTCTTAGAGGTCGCCCTTCTGTCCAAAAGATCCAGTTGCCTCGAAACAGTTGCCTCGGATACAAAGGATCTAGGACATTAGGGTTACTTCTAAGGTGTCCTACCATTGCTTCGGTGGCCACACATGTCCCTTAATTGAATTGACCCGAACAACTCCAACGATGGTGCTACCTACCTCTCAATGGTGGGATAGCACTATCTAAAGGACGCTTACACAGCCTAATTCCTTAGAGTAGGTAGATTTCTCTTAAGTACTTGCTCTTTTCAAAACAAAACAAAAACATCTTTTCACACCTCACACTTTCTAAAAGTTTTCAAACAAATCTCTTATACACTCTTGAGGACCGATACAAGAGTTACTTAGAAATTTTTCAAACGAAACTTTTTCAAACCCACACACACTTGAAAAGCAAACAAATTTTGAAAACATAAGAGCAAGTACCTAAGAGCCCATGGATAACCATGGATAGAAAGGGTGCTAACACCTTCCCTTTCTATAAATCTACCTCCCGAACTGAGAAACATTCTCAAATAAGGAATTTTGCTGTGCTTTTGTCCTTTCCATATTGGAGAACATAAAAGACGGTGGCGACTCTTGCTTACCGCGACATTTCGCGAAACCAGCTTAAAAACAGTCAGTTCTATTTCCCCCGATCACAGAACTGGCGACTCTGCTGGGGAATTTTTAATAAGTGAGGTGTACCTTAGGACTAGACCACTCTTATGTTTTCAATTGCTTGTTTTGTTTGCTTTAATATTGTGGGCCTGTCTTGGAGTTTCATAGATCTTAACCCGGATCTGGGGGATACCTTTTAGAAAGTATCAACAAACTGTGAGGGAACTATGCGGGGTATACCGACACGGTTGAAGCAGTTTGCTACGTTGATGTGGCACTTTGGTGAGTACCGGTAACCCTTGAGTCAAGTCAAGGAGAGTACGGGGCCACCGCGTGGTGTCGTGAAGCATCAACTGACCTTAGGAACCTTACTTGACCATCCTGACCTCTTTAGGGGTAGTGAGATGACCGACTTTGGTGCAGTCCGAAGTTGGTAGATACTCGATACTACACTCATTGAGGGTTGTTTTCTTGGGATTTTTTGATCGCCAGTTCAGTGGCTAAATCAAAACAATGAACATAGAAAATAACCCAATGATATTGAGCTCCTTAGAACCCGGTTACTTTTGATAGGAAAGGTTTTGAGCCCACCAACTTTAAAAGGGTAGTACCCAAACTTCACGCTGGCCTGAACTCTAAGGGTTGTCTTGTGTGACTTGTGTGCTTTCAAACTTGACTACTTGCATGCTTGTTATCTAACACACGGGTTCCTTGCAGGTTTTGTTTGCAGTCCTTAATCTGGACTCATAACAGGGTTCACTTACATCACTCCATACATAACACAACATCATATCATCATACCATTGCATACATCCTGCATAAGGACTAATCCATTTCAAGGATCTCAAGGGTCTGTGATGCAGGTAATGATGAATCAAATGTCTAGCAAGGGGCAAAGGGGATTTACTTTCATCTAGCCAAGGTTGTCAGGGGCTATGACCCACTCGATATGGTGAGCCTTGACTCTTGAAGAAGGACTCTCAACAACATGAAGTTCCTTCAATCAAGCTACACAAATTCAAATTCTAACAAGTTTCTCTGTTTACCCCGCGAGATCCTTGGAAACATCGCATGCATACATACATATCATTGCATTACAGGTACTCTTTTCCACAGGTTGCTTAATCTTCTTCGCTGTTTATTTCAGCCATCATCCTGAATCCTGAATCATCCAATGAACAAGCTATCAAGGCCCTCCAGGCCCAGAACGCCCAGTTCCAGGAGCTGGTCATGAGCTTAGCCCAAGGACAACAGGAATTGAAGACTCTTCTTTTGAAGAAAAAGAAGAAGAGGACTGTTTTGTTCAACCCTAGACGCGGATCTGGGAATACACTGCAGAATGAAGCTGAGCGGACTACTCTATCTGTTGGGGAACGCAGTCACCAAGAGGGAAGGGTTCCAAGTCCCGTAGCCTCTGACACCGAGACAGATTTCAATGATGAACAGTACCCTCCTGCTGAGGACAGGTACAAGCAACTAGAGGACCGTCTAAATGCCATGGAGATTCAACAGGTACCCAGGTTGGACTTTGGAGACCTAGGCTTATCTTTTGGGGTGGTGATCCCTCACAAGTTCAAGGCACCTGCCTTTGCAAAATACGACGGGGCTTCCTGTCCTAGGTTGCACCTCCGTTCATACGCAAGGAAGATCCAGCCCTACACGGCAGACAAGAATCTATGGATCCGTTTCTTCCAGGAAAGTCTTTCAGGGACTCAGCTCGAATGGTTCTATCAGTTGGATGGAACCAGTATTCGTAACTGGGAGGACTTGGAAACTGCTTTTTATAAGCAGTATCAGTATAATGCCGACCTCGCTCCTACGCGTACCCAACTCCAGGGTATGTCACTAGGGACGGGTGAAGGTTTTAAGGAGTACGCGCAAAAATGGAGAGACCTGGCTAGTAGGGTGCAGCCACCGTTGACTGACCGTGAGCTTGTTGACATGTTCTAGGGAACCCTGTCTGGTCCATTCTTCAACCATCTGATTGGGAATTCTTCTGCTGGGTTCACAGATCTGATCTTAACTGGTGAGAGGATAGAAGCTGGTATTAAGTCCGGGAAGATACAAAAGGGTGACTCCTCGAACGCTGAAAAGAAACCATTCAAGAAAGAGTCTAATGCTGCATACAGTTAGAAGGATCGTCGTGACCAACACGTAGGGGTAGTCATGATCTCAGGTTCTGCGTCACGCCGACAACCGCCAAAGGGAAATCCGCGAAGGCCAGACGAGCCTAAAAGACAATTCACCAACATCAACATGCCATTATCACAAGCATTGCAGCACATGTTGAAAATGAATCTGATTGCGGTGATCAACCCTCCTGCAAATCCCAAGACCTCTTCTCCAAACTACAACCCAGATGTGAGGTGTGATTATCATCCCGGTAGCCCAGGGCACGATACTGGGGATTGTTGGGCACTGAAATACAAGATCCAGAATATGATTGACGCCAAAGAGATTGAATTCGAGCCTGCCGAGACTCCCAACGTGATCGCTGCTCCCTTGCCAGAACATGGCTAGGATTGAGAGACTTTTGTTCATTTAAATTCTGATATTGTATTTTTTTATTCTTATTCAAACAATTATCATGTCAAACTCTATTATTTCATTAATGCATTACACATGTCTGTTTTGAAGTAATTGTGTTCTCTATATTCAAAATTGCTTTTATTTTTTTCTTGATGTTCAACTCTCGATTGAAAATTCTAAGCCTCTTGAGGGAGGATGATGAAAACGATACCACAATTTACAGTATGCTTTTGAACGGACCCCGCTGATGCGGTACAGGCACTGTTTCAATTCCTAAACACTGGAGTTATAAGGAAGATAATCCCTTGTCAACCCCTTTGAGCCAAAGAAGTAGGAGTTTTTCTTTTCGAAAATTAAAACCCTTAATCATAACCTGGGGCAGGGTAGTTCTCTCAGTTGGTCCAAGTGCACAACGAATGGCACCAAAGAAGTCCTTACAAAACAAAAGACAGTAATGGTTCCGAATGATCATAAAGACAGGCGATCGTCATTTCTCAAAATAAAAGCCCATTAAGTCAAAACCTATGAAGGAGACTTACGAAACTGGGGCATCCCGCTGACTGTAATCACAAAAGAAACAGTTCAGGCAAAAGACAGGGATAATAAAAAAAAAAAAAAAGAGGTCCTACAAACCCTCAACAAAAAATGACTGCCTATTCAAAATAAATTGTCAATATCCGAACCATCATTGGAATATCAGGACAAAGACTCAAACAAGGTCTAATGCACGATTAACTGAGTTTAGGATTGAAGAACATCACGAAGAACGGGTGGGTACAAATTAAGTTTGAGCCTTTATCCTTTGTTTCTTAAACCGTGAACCAGGCCACGCTACAACCCTTTAAAAGTCCTAGCTGAAGCATGGGTTTAGTTCGAAAGCATATTGTTACAAAGGTATCCTGACTCCTTAAGGCTCGATGTAAAATCTTGAGTTGACATCACATGTTACATAATTTACTTGTTTTACTGAAAAAATGAATTTTCAAAAACTTCAAGACAGACATAAGCTTTACATTTTTAATATAACATTTCTTGCATATGACTATTTGTTTGAACAAGCATAGAAGTTCGCACGACGAATGTCTAATAAACAAAAGCACCTCCAAGCAAGGGGCATGGCATGATCATTGTCCATTATCTGGGGCAGTTAAGTCAAGATTCGAAGAATCTCTCAAAAGGCCAACCAGCCTGGGGCAAATCTCCATCTAGATCACTTGGGGCATTGGACGATCAAACGAAGATCTTCTGGTGGCATGGTAACACTGCACTACTGATAGTGACAACTCCCTGCATCCTGAGAGCACAGACATAGTCGAAAAAACACTACGCATAAGCAAAGACCCGCTAGGTTGACACACCTAGGCAAAAATAAGGGATGAAATGAAAAAATCTGTGCACCCGGCAAGTCGAAAACCTGAAAAGGCGGCTTGGGAAAAAATGGGTATCCCGATGGACTGAAAACCCGAAAGGGCGGTCCAGGCAAAAGTTAGGGATCAAAAGCATACGACTATGTCCCGTCATTTCGTCACTTGCCTACCAGAAGAAGATTTGTCGATCGACAGTTATCAAGCATCTCCACAAGGTATCTTCTTCTCCCACATCAGAAACAGGGGCAATAATGAGTTGTCCAAGCGGTCTAGTTGCTCTGTCAACCAAGGTACCAAGGTAGGTTCGGCTGAAGAACATAATCCAGATACCTCTCGAGTAAGACAAGACTCAACAATACTCTCCCCCGAGCAAAGTTGATCTCCCATCAGCCCTAACAAGGCACTGTAACTCCAGCAAGTCAGCAACACTCTCCCCAAACAGAGTTAGTCTACTATCAGCCTTAAGGAAGTTGGGTATCCCCAGAAGATCTCAACATTCCCCAGCGGAGTATACAGATGTTCCCAAGCAAGCATCCCCGGCAGTCTTGATCTAAGATTTTTCCCCGGCGGAATACCAGACACCCCAGCGGAGTCACTTCCTCAGTACAATCCAAGAAGTTTCCCCAGGAGAGTTGAATCAATCTCCCCAGTAGATTTTTGGAAGCTTATCCCCAGTAGATTCTGGAAGCTTATCCCCTGCAGAGCACGAACGCGTCCCCCCGGTTTTATTCAAAGGTTATTCCCTACCAGAGCCTATAACTGGGTTATCCTCAGCCAATTACCACGGAAAGATCGTCCTCGGCGAAGTTCTTCCTACCCCCCAGTGGAGTTCATCAAATTCCCCGACAAGGCTTATCAACGGTATCCCCAGCGGAGTTATCATCAATTTTAAACCTCAACGAAGTATCTCTTCCCACAGAGTAATTCCCCGCAGAGTAATCCCTCCAACAAGTTTATTCCCCAACGGAGTCATCTTCTCCTACCGGTTTGTTCTTGCAATCATCACCCCCAGCGGAAACGAAGAACTCTATTCTTCAACATCAGCCCAGGATTCAACAAACTCCCGGCATTCGTCAAGGATTTATTTTCCCAGATGAGAATACATTCATAAACATCACATCTTCATACATTATAGCATGCATACGAATCATACAACACAAATCTCATTTATTTTTGAGAACATCTTAAAATCATGCAGTTCATGCATCATGACATTGCATACGACTAATACTTTGCCTTTTCAGAAAAAAGTCAATCAAAAGATGATTACCATCTACCCTTACATTTCCAGATCAACACCAGTAACAAGCCAGGAAAATTCTGTGGACGACTGATCGTGGGTTAATATGTGAAACCAAACAGGACAATTATCTATTTGATCATCCTCAGGCAACCCTACACCGGTTCCTTTTCTTTCAGAAGAAGTCTTACACGGGCTCATCAACAAGCAACCCTACACCGGTTCCTTCTCAACCTCAGATGTAGTTTTACACGAACTCATCATCAGGCAGCCCTACACCGGTTCCTTCTCAATTTTCAGACGAAGTCTTACACGGACTTATCATCAAAGTAACCCTACACCGGTTCCTTTTCTTTCAGAAGAAGTCTTACACAGACTTATCTCAAGATGACCTTACCCCTGTTCATCCAGAAGTTTTACACGGACTTATCCTACAGTAACCTTACCCTGGTTCCTCTAGAAGTCTTACACGGACTTATCTCAAGATGACCTTACCCCGGTTCATCCAGAAGTTTTACACGAACTTATCCTGCAGTAACCTTACCTCGGTTCCTCCAGAAGTCTTACACGGACTTATCTCAAGATGACCTTACCCCGGTTCATCCAGAAGTTTTACACGAACTTATCCTGCAGTAACCTTACCCCGGTTCCTCCAGAAGTCTTACACGGACTTATCCCGAAGTAACCTTACCCCGGTTCCTCCAGAAGTCTTACACGGACTTATCTCAAAGTAACCTTACCCCGGTTCCTCCAGAAGTCTTACACGGACTTATCTCAAGATGACCTTACCCCGGTTCATCAAGAAGTTTTACACGAACTTACCCTGCAGTAACCTTACCCCGGTTCCTCCAGAAGTCTTACACGGACTTATCTCAAGATGACCTTACTTCGGTTCATCCAGAAGTTTTACACGAACTTACCCTGCAGTAACCTTACCCCGGTTCCTTCAGAAGTCTTACACGGACTTATCTCAAGGTAACCCTACACCGGTTCCTCCCAAAGTCTTACACGGATTTATCCCAAGGTAGCCTTACCGTGGTTCCTCAAGAAGTTTTACACGAACTTATCCCAAAGAAACCCTACACAGGTTCTCTCTCTCTAGACGTAGTTTTACACGGGATCATCGTCAAAGAAACCCTACACAGGTTCTCTCTTCCCAAAGATGCAGTTTTACACGGACTCGTCATCAGAAACCCTACCCAGGTTTTACTTCTTCCAGGATGCAGTTTTACACGGGCTCATCATCAAAGTAACCCCACACAGGTTCCCTTCTCAAACTCCAGACGTAGTTTTACATGTACTCGTCATCAGTAAACCCTACACAGGTTTCCTTCTCAGCTCTAGATGCGGTTTTACACAGACTCGTCATCAAAGTAACCCTACACATGTTCCTTCTCCATTTCAGATGCAGTCTTATACGGACTCATTATCAGTAAACCCTACACAGGTTTCCTTCCTCCAAGGATGCAGTTTTACACGAGCTCATCATCAGTAAACCCTACACAGGTGTCCTTCTTTCCAAGATGCAGCTTTTACACGAGCTCAACATCAGGCAACCCTACACAGGTTCCCTCTTTCAACTTACAAAAATTACACCTCCAGATGGCATCTATAAGCCCATCCACCTGTCAACAGTCTCCAAATGGCATCTATAAGCCCATTCCCGACAAGGTTCTGTCACATCTCTAGATGGCATCTATAAGCCCATCCTCTCATACCATCTTTCCAAATGGCATCTATAAGCCCATTCCCGAAAAGGTTTTGTCACATCTCCAGATGGCATCTATAAGCCCATCCTCCTATCCACCATCTCTCCAAATGGCATCTGTAAGCCTATTCCCGCCATCACACTGCTGATACTCCACTATGTGAGTGCAAATTTCTGGGCACTCTAGTGTTCAATCATCTTCCACCCTCGGATCACGAAAGGCACACAAGCCAATCTACATCCTCAGGTCTAAGAAGATTGTACAGGGGCAACTGTTGTACCCCAAAATTTTCCCTCCCATATTCTTCAAAGTTTTGACAAGCATCATCTCAATTTGCTCAAGTCTACTCAAGGGTTGCACAGTCAACCACCCTCCTAAGCCAGTCAAATTAGGGTTTTGGTTCTTGCAAGGAAGTTGAGGTTTTCAAGGGCTCAATCAGGTCCCACATACCTATAAACATTGTCAAGCATCTACATGCCAAGTTTCAAGACTCACAGCATCAAGTTGCACAGTCAAAAACCCTAATTGCTTCACAATCAACTGTAGGGGTAAAATGGTCATTTGGCAGTCAAAAGTCAAAAAATTTTGTCAACATCTTATTTTGAATCCACAATCATCACTTTATCAAGTCTTGATCATGATTCCACAAGAATGGCTCAAAAATCATCAAGATGCCAAAAGTTTCTATTTTGGGACAGTTGAAAAGTCAACTGTAATTTGACCAAGGCATAACTTTTTCATGGTTCATCAGAAAAGTCCCATCCAATGCTCATTTTTAAGGGGGGGACATTTCCTACAACTCATATTCACATTCCCAGTCCAAGAAATGCTCTCACAAAAAGTTATCAATTTCAACATTATAGGTCATTTTCAAAAGTCAACAAAAAGGCATTTTAAGTCAAAGACCATAACTTGAGATTGGTAAATCAAAATGACATGGGACCAAAGGCATTGGTTATAGGACTTCAATACCTTTCCAAAATGTCCAATAACACGTTCATATGATCAAAATTGAGCAAGATATGCATTGGAGAAGTTGGGAAATTTTTGTGAAATGGCAAAAGTCAACTATCATTGAAACTTCAATTTTTGACAAAAGGCCCACTTTTTTCCACTTGATTCATCCTTGTCATGCCACCCACGTGTCCCATGATCAATTTCAAGACCAAATAATTATTTTTCCATTTTTATTTAATTTTTATGGATTTAATTCATTTTAATCCATAATAATTCAAATGAAATTAAAAAAATCAATTAAATGGTATCTTGTGGTTTGATTAGCCTTCATGTGTCATATTCCACATACCAAAACCGTGCCAATCTCATTTATGCACGAAATTTTGAATTTGGACAAAGCTTTCAAGGGCCTTTAATGGTGGTTAAGACAAAATCCAAAAACATAATGGCACAAGTTTAAGGCTCCTAAAGGTGAATTATTCTCATTCATGACTACATATGCAAGCCTTGCAAGCCTCATTCACGACCTAGTGTGTGCAGAAACGGCCAAGAGCAAAACCAAAAATTGTCCAAAAAGTGAGACTTCTAAAACACAGTTACGAGCATTTTCAGATCAAAAGGAGGACGTGAATCTCTTCTTTGCCATACCCTAAAGCTAAAGAAATCCTTGCCACGTCCTAAGGTTCATCATATCGCGCTGTAAGTTCTTCCAAAGTCACCCCTGTACATGAAACATGAACTCTTTATTCTTGCATTTTCTTCAAAAATATTAGCATAGTTATGTTTCTTGTTTGATTTCTGATCTTAATGACAATAGCCAATTTCATTGTTAGGCCTTATACTGTGATACACGATTCTAGGTTTTGCTTGCTTGTTTTTTAGGCGTTTTCAGTGCAGGAAATATTGGTCACCATGATGGGTATAGAAGTGATCAGGACATGGAGACGAAACCAACCATGGTTTTGGAATTAATTTTCGAAGCCTAGGGATGATTTTCAGAAGAGCCTACGAAACTACCTGCGGATAAAAATCCGCAGGTAAATAACCAGGAATTTTCATTGAAGAAGATGATGATGTGTTGCAGCTTGATTCGCCCATTTCAAAAATTGCGCGTTTTTATATTTTTTTTAGGCATATGCTGTGGTTTTCCCATTTAATAATTACGTGTTATTTTAATAACGAATGAAGCATGCAACACAGTTGGCTAAGGCGTTGGTGTAGTGAGTGTTGGGACCTGGGTTCGAATCCCAGGTCCCCTATAATTTCCATGTTATTTTGCTTTACATGTTCACGTGCAGGCCCTCAAGGACGTCCCACCATACACCTCACACCCAAGCGCGCCATGTGTCCAGTCCCACAGATCTGAAGGCCAAGGAATGAAGGAACACCATGCTCATGAGTCAACGTGCTCCAGGAAATCTCCAAAGGTCAACAAGGCTGGTTAATGGGCCAGCAATTTCCAGGCTTCACACCTCCATTGGGCCATCAACACCCCCTTGGTTTTGTTATTTCTTTTTCTTTTTCTTTTCTTTTATATTTCCTTTTTTTAATTATTAGTTTTATTATTATTTAATTAACATAACTAATTTTTCCCATAAAAATTCATAAAACCAAACAAAAAAAGAACATTTTATTATTTATTAACTTATTTTGTAAATAAATGTAAATTAAATTAAATTAGTTTAATTAGTTAACTTTAATACATTTTTACAATAAATAAAATAATTTAGACTTAGGCTTTTCTTTTGATATTTTTTAATTCCTTTCTTTATTTTATTTCATTAAAACATAAAAACACAAAAAAATATTTTCTTAATTAATTAATTAATTAGTTATTAATTTTAATTTCATTTAATCACAAAAAAGGACAAAAAATTCAATTCTTTTCTTAAAAGGGTCAAAACCCTTAGGACGTTCCCGATTAAATTTCCATTCGCGCATATTTATTTATTCTGATTATATTTATGTATCTGTACAGAGGATGTAATAGTAATTAGGATTTTATTGCTTTCTTTAATTTTCTGCATTTACTTATTTACCAAAACGGGTTTTTGTTTTTGGCGATGTATAGACCCGCGCCTTGTAATAGCTAGATTTACATTTTCGCAATTTACTTTCCGCACCCCTAACTGCTAATATGCCTGCAAGAATGTATGTAAATAAAATCAATCCGTAGCTCACAAATAACATGTACAAAGACAATTAACTGAAAAACAACACACATGCACATGCCACCCCTAGGGTACGCCTCACTGGTTGCCTCGAACATGGTCATCAAGTATAGAGTGTCTTAGAGGTCGCCCTTCTGTCGAAAAGATCCAGTTGCCTTGAAACGGTTGCCTCAGATACAAAGGATCTAGGACATTAGGGTTACTTCTAAGGTGTCCTACCATTGCTTCGGTGGCCACACATGTCCCTTAATCGAATTGACCCGAATAACTCCAACGATGGTGCTACCTACCTCTCCATGGTGGGATAGCACTATCTAAATGACGCTTACACAGCCTAATTCCTTAGAGTAGGTAGATTTCTCTTAAGTACTTGCTCTTTTCAAAACAAAACAAAAACATCTTTTCACACCTCACACTTTCTAAAAGTTTTCAAACAAATCTCTTTACACTCTTGAGGACCGATACAAGAGTTACTTAGAAATTTTTCAAACGAAACTTTTTCAAACCCACACACACTTGAAAAGCAAACAAATTTTGAAAACATAAGAGCAAGTACCTAAGAGCCCATGGATAACCATGGATAGAAAGGGTGCTAACACCTTCCCTTTCTATAAATCTACCTCCCGAACCGAGAAACATTCTCGAATAAGGAATTTTGCTGTGCTTTTGTCCTTTCCATATTGGAGAACATAAAAGACGGTGGCGACTCTTGCTTACCGCGACATTTCGTGAAACCAGCTTAAAAACAGTCAGTTGTATTTCCACCAATCACACTCGTAGATAACTACGGATAGAAAGCGTGATAATACCTTCCCTTTCTATAAATCTACCCCCCGTACTCAGAAATATCTCGAAAAAGGAATTTTTTTGTGCCTTTTTTCCTTTCCTTGTTGGATAAAATAAAAGTCGGTGGCGACTCTTGCTTACCGCGACATTTTGAGAAAACAAATGCAAAATGCAAACCAGCATTCCAAAAACAGTCAGTTCTTCCCACCGTATCACAGAATTGGCGACTCTGCTGGGGACTTAATAATTGGGGTGTACCTTAGGATTTATTTCATCATAATGTTTTCAATTACTTGATTTGTATGCTTTATCTTTGTGGGTTTGAATCGGAGTTATTATAGATCCTAACCCGGATCTGGGGGATACCTTTTAGGTAAGTAACAATAGACTGTGAGGGAACTGTGCGGCGTAGACCGATACGGTTAAAGCAGTAGCTACGTTGGTGTGGCACTTTAGTTTGTACCGATATCCCTTGTGGTGGAACAAGGAGAATATGGGGCTGTTAAGGGGTCCATAAGCACAAACTGACCTTAGAACCTATAATTGATCAACTTGGCCATAGAAAAGTAGCAGTATGCTACACTCATTGAGACCAAACTCTCGCGATGATTCCGGATGCAAGAAAAGGTTACTAAACTGGAATTATGACCGATCGAGGATGGTCAGTGATATTGAGATCCTCTAGAACCCGGTTACTATTTCTAGGATAGGTTGAACCAACTAAACTGAAAGAGGGTAATACCTAAACTTCATGCCAGCCTGAAATCTAAGGGCTACTATGTGACTTGTTTTCCCTTACCATGTTTTCTATCTATGAATACTTGTTATGTGTTTCTATCATGACATCATGCATCATGACATTGCGTGCATATTGCATTGGACTAACCATTTCAAAGACCGAGGGGATTCATCTTTGTTCTGTTTTGCAGAGCATGGCATTTATGCGTAGAAACACTATTCGGATCGGCTTTGTACAAATTCCTACTCATCTTAGAGATTTGGTTTCCAAGGTTCCTGACACTTCCTCTTTTGACAAAAGACATGGTCACGTCCTCAGTCTAGTCACTTCCAAGCTGGATGAACAAATGATGAGTGTCTTATTCTAGTTCTTTGATCCATTATACCACTGCTTCACCTTCCTGGACTATCAGTTGGTCCCTACTTTGGAGGAGTTCTCTGATTTACTTGGTATTTCTATTCTAGAGCAGACACCATTTACAGGTTGGGAGATAGCTCTTAGGCCAGAGGATATTGCTACAGCCCTACATCTGACAAAGGCTGAGGTAATGTCTAATTGGGAGACTCGTAGTGGAGTTAAAGGCTTCACTATGCCAAAATTGAATTTAGACAGTGCCACATAGACAACGCTTATGCCCTAAGCGCTGCTATAGGTTTTCAGAAGAAAAAAAATTAAAAAATTAGAGTAAGCGCTGCTAAAGGTATACCTTAGAGAGCGCTTACTAAAAGCGCTGCTAAAGTCCTTACCATAGACAGCGCTTCCTTTCCCTAAGCGCTGCTATAGGTTTTCAATAAAAAAAATAAAAAAATAAGAATAAGCGCTGCTAAAGGGTATACCTTAGACAATGCTTACTAAAAGCGCTGCTAAAGGCTTTACCATAGACAGCGCTTCCTTTCCCTAAGCGCTGCTATAGGTTTTCAATAATAAAAAAAAAGAAAAAAAGAATAAGCGCTGCTAAAGGGTATACCTTAGACAGCGCTTACTAAAAGCGCTGCTAAAGGTGTGATAAAGGGTATAGCTTAGACAACACTTTCAAGAATCGCTGCTATAGGCATTACACTAAAGCGCTGCTAAAGGTAATACCTTTAGCAGCGCTTCTTGTAAGCGCTGTCTAAGGTAATTAAATAGTTTCTAAATCCCTAAATTGGTTATCATAAATCCCACTTTATACAAACGAAACCCCACACACGCAACTGTTCATCTTTGTCTAACTCGTCTCCTCCCTCCTCACCATCCAACCGTGGTTCATCTTCTTCTCCAACTCGCTTCCTGATTCGTTGTATCGTTGCAAGCTTCGGATTCTCCGGTTATACGAGGCACGTGGTTAATCTTCTTCTCCAACTCGCTTCGAATTCGTTACCAAGAAGTTTCACAAAACCAGTTTCACTATAAGGTAAAATTTCTTCATCCTTCATTTTGTTTCATCACTTTGAATATATATGATAATCATACAAGAATTTTCCTGGATTATTGGATATAAGATGGGAATTCCTAGAGCTAATTTCTTACTGTTTTCAACTTTTAGTTCTTTTGTACTCCTAAAGTTCTTTTCCTCTGGATTACAATTTTCTTAACTATAATGTGTCATCATCATGTAGTAGTCTATAACCGATTAACATATGCAGTTTGTCTTGTTCTTAACTCTGTCATTGTGTCCCACTAAATGTTTATCCTCATCTTAAACTGTTCATTTTTGTGTTCATGTTAGGTGATTTGGTTGTGGTTTTTGTTTTATTACTGTTAAGGCAAAGCAGCACATTTTCCCAATTTTCCTATTATGTTCTGAATTTTGCTTCTGTTTTCAATCTTTGTCCTAATAGTATATTTATGTATATACACCAGTATTTCACATGCTATTTATTGAATGATTCCTTCCTCTTTCTTTGTTGTATATGTTGTGTTGATTTAGGGCTCACTTTGTGTCACACGTATATGCGTATGTTTGTATGAGTTCTTCATTTCCTGTTTTTCTTTTGACATTGGAAGCTTTAAATGGGTGCTGTTAATTTGTATCTGACTCTTTTTCTTTAATTTTTGAATTGTAGCAAACATATTTTTACTTCTACTCCTTCATTTTGTTTCATCACTTTGTTGTTTCTTTCTATATTTTATTGTTATGTTACTAAACAATTCAACTTGTTCTTTAATCCTCTGAAGAGAGTAGTGTTCAGGTTAACACATCCTCTCTTACTTCTTCTCATTACTTAATAGTAAGTCATATCATTTATCTTGTAATAAGTAATTGATATACATTGTTGGTAGAAGGTGTATCTCTAGTTTCCCTTACATAACCTGCTGCTCTTAGTCAAGGGTTTTATGATGTATTTCTTCCGTATGGTAAATCATTTTAACATGGAGTATTTGAAAAAAGAGGAATCTAGAACTTTGGGATGACAAACATGAACCTGTTGATGGAGTGATAATTCGAACATAATGTATGCTTAGCTCATGTAGACATGCCTGCAAGGAACAAAGGAATCACATCATGTAAATCCCCCATCTAATATTCAACTTAGTAATAGTAAAAAATAACACAAATCATGAATCTTAGAATGAGTTCACAACTAAGCTAATGTCTCTAAAATTGTAACATTGACGATCATTGATTGAATATGTTATAGGACCACAACAATCCTCATTTCTAGAATTGTTCTAATCACATGTTTGATTTTTTTTGACAACACAGACTCTTTAAATTCATTGTACTCCCACCGCATTATACCGTTTTGTGCCCTAATTAGTGTTATTGTTTAACTTAGATAATAGTTAAAACCATGGATAAAAAATGGATGTGTGCCGATCGATTGTCAAAAGAGTACGAGAATGGGGTATTAGAGTTCGTTAAGTTTGCTGTTGAACACGCTGAAGACCCGAATAAAATGAAATGTCCTTTCTTGGGTTGTTGTTATATGGGTCGGGTTGATTCAGATGGATTGAAATTGCATTTACTAATGCGCGGAATTGATCGAAGTTATACGTGTTGGATATTTCATGGTGAGAAAAGCATCTAGAATGTTGAACCAGGGGTGAAAAGTAATGCGACCTATGTTTTGTACGACAATGCCACGGATACATATGATTGTGATCGGGTTGAAGAGATTGCAGAAGCACTTGAAGAAGATCTTCAAGATTGTCCCAAAATGTTTGAGAGGTTGGTAAGCAATCCGGAGAAACCGTTGTATAAAGATTGCCCCAAATTCACAAGATTGTCTGCGGTATTAAAATTGTACAACTTAAAGGCGCGCAATGGATGGTCGGATAAAAGTTTCACACAGTTATTAGCCCTTTTGAGAGATATGCTTCCTGAGGATAATGTTCTTCCTAATCGAACCTACGAGGCCAAAAAAATGTTGTGCTCTATTGGCATGACCTATGATAAGATGCATGCATGTCTAAATGATTGTATTTTGTTTCGAAACGAATATGCATCATTGAATGAGTGCCCAAAGTGCGGTTTATCTCGATATAAGAAAAAATTATCTCCAGCGAAAGTCTTATGGTATTTTCCTATTATTCCGAGATTCAGACGCATGTTTCGTAGTGAAACCGATGCTAGACACTTGACTTGGCATGTAGATGAAAGAATTATCGATGGAAACTTTCGACATCCGGCAGATGCACCATAGTGGAAGAAAATTGATAATGATTATCCTGATTTTGGAGGAGAAACAAGAAACCTTCGCTTGGCATTATCTATGGATGGAATGAACCCACATGGTCTTCAAAGTATCTCACATTCCACATGGCATGTGATTATTATGATTTATAACCTACCTCCATGGCTATGTATGAAGCGCAAGTACATGATGTTATCTATGTTAATTTCTGGGCCTAAACAACCAGGGAATGACATAGATGTATACTTGAAACCTTTAATTGAAGATTTGATGATTTTGTGGGAGAACGGTGTGGAGGTTTATGATGGATATAGGAAAGAAAGTTTCAATTTGAGGGCGATGTTGTTTGGCACAATTAACGATTTTCCAGCATACGGAAATCTATCCGAGTATAGCATTAAAGGTGAAAAAGCATGTCCTGTCTGTGAAGATGGAACCGATACGACACGATTGAAACTTTGTCAAAAGAATGTCTTTCTCGGTCATCGTAGATTCTTAAATTCAAAACATCAATATCGTGGATGGAGAAAAGCGTTCAATGGAAATACCAAACAACGTAGAGCTCCACCTGGATTGACAGGTGATCAAATTTGTGAAAAGGTGAAAGATGTGAGTATTCAGTTTGGCAAGCCTTTTGCACATAAAGTTGTCACAGGTGGGTGGAAGAAGAGGTCAATTTTTTTTTGAATTGCCATATTGGAAATCTTTGTACGTAAGACATTTTCTTGATGTTATGCATATTAAAAAAAATGTATTTGAAAGTGTTATTGGTACGTTACTCAATATAAAAGGAAAGTCTAAGGATGGCCTTAAAGCAAGAGAGGACATGGTAGAGATGGGAATAAGAACTGAATTAGGACCCGTGAAGAAAGGAAGACGAACATATCTACCACCTGCTTCTTATACTCTATCTAGAAAGGAAAAGAAAATATTGTGTAAGTTTCTGAGTGAAGTTAAAGTTCCAGAAGGTTACTCCTCAGACATTAGAAGACTCGTGTCCATGAAAGACCTCAAGTTAAAGGATCTGGAGACACATGATTGCCATGTCATAATGGAACATTTTCTACCAATAGGTATACGTTCTATTTTGCCAGAAAAAGTAAGAAGCGCTATAACTAAATTGTGTTTTTTTTCCAGGTCAATTTGTAGTAAGGTGATCGATCCCGAGATCTTACCAGTATTACAAAAAGAAATCGTTATTACTCTGTGTGACCTTGAAATGTATTTACCTCCATCATTTTTTGACATTATGGTACATCTTGTTGTTCATCTTGTGAAAGAGACACAATTGTGTGGACCAGCTTATATGAGATGGATGTACCCTGTTGAACGTTATATGAAAATATTAAAAGGGTACGTGAAAAACCGAAGTCGTCCAGAGGGTTGTATCATTGAGCGATACGTTGTTGAAGAAGCGGTTGAGTTTTATACTGATTTTTTGTCCAATGTGCAATCCATTGGACTCCCCAAATCTCATTTTTTCCAGAAAAAAAAAGAAGGTAACAAATTAATTGAAAATGAAATTGTGACAGTATCAAGGGATGAACGGAATCAAGTGCATTTGTATGTTCTGCACAATGACACTGAGGTTGAGCCGTTTGTTGAAATGCACAAGGCTATACTCCGAGGTGAGAATCAAAGTAGAAATGAAAATTGGATAGTACGAGAGCACAATAAAAGTTTTATACAGTGGTTTAAGGATCATATATATTCAAAGTTTCATTCAGATCCCGCTTCAATATCAGACAGGTTGAGATGTTTGGCATATGGTCCAAGTTCGATTGTGTTATCTTATAGAGGATACAGAATTAATGGATACACATTTTATACCAAAGAACAAGATGAGAAAAGTACCATGCAAAATAGTGGTGTCACGGTGGTATGTGAAGCAATGCACATTTCTGGTATGAAAGACTTAAACCCCAAATATGAAAATTTGTCATATTTCGGGGTTATCAATCACATCTGGGTGTTTGATTACGAGAAGTTTTAGATTCCTATCTTTGGTTGCAAGTGGGTACATACTAGTGGCATACGAATGGATAAGTCAGGGTTTTTGCAAGTGGATCTTAGTAGGGTGGGGTACAAAGATGAGCCATTTATTCTAGCCTCTCAAGCTAAACAAGTGTTCTATGTCACAGACCCGAAGAGTACAAAATGGTCTATAGTGCTTTTATCTAACAAAGTGATTGATGATAAAAGTGTGGATCAAGTTGATGTTGATGTTGAGAATGAGTCGTATATTAGAAACGATCGAGATGATGATACTACAGCGGATGAATCATATATCAGTAAATATCATGATGAGGGAATTTGGATCAATCCCTCCGTCCGCGTTCTTAAGAGACAAGTAATTCGGAATCTAACCAAGAAAAGAAAGAGATGTTAGTGAAAGAGGTAATATATATTCCTCCATACCTGTTAACACTTAGCAAACTTCTAATAAATTATATATTTGTCATTTTATATACTCAATTGATATTTGTCATTTTATATACTCAATTGATATTTGTCATTTTATATACT
The DNA here is from genome assembly GCA_948472305.1 of Vicia faba. Lineage (NCBI taxonomy): Eukaryota > Viridiplantae > Streptophyta > Magnoliopsida > Fabales > Fabaceae > Vicia > Vicia faba. The sequence continues at coordinate 1,408,109,929 of OX451737.1, read as the reverse complement.
CAATTGATATTTGTCATTTTATATACTGAATAGATATTTGGAATTATATATTTGGAATTAAATATTTGTCATTAGATACTAATGTTTTTCTTTATTACAGGTTAGATGGCTAGTAACGAGGAGCACCCTCGCGATGATTCTATTAATGATGGAGACAATGATGGAGGAAAATCCAGTAAGGGAGTGGAAAAATAAATAAAAAGAGGAAAAACTATTATGAAGAATATCATTCGTGATAGAGATATGGGTATAAAATATGATGTGCATTGGAGTCCAAATGACCAATTAATTAAGCCTAACGGTTCTAAATTGACAAGTTACATTGGCACACTTGTAAGGAGAGAAATTCCAATAACTTGTGATGAGTGGAGAGATGATAAGTTGAATGATGCTAAAAACAAAATCTGGAGTGAGAAACAGGTGCTTGAAATTATGTCTTTAAATTACGATTATGTACTTTAAATTATGTATTTAAGTTACTTATACTAACGCACTTTGTGTATGTTTTTTGTAGAGGTCTTTCAACATTGATGACAAAAGAAAAGATTATTGTCTTGGATTGGACGGAAAAATACTAAGAGGGTTTAGAACATATTTAAACTGAAAATATCTTAGAGATGCCGAAAAAAATTTGTTGATGCAGAGCGTCCAACAGAATATGTGGATGTGATTTCAGTTAAAGAATGGGATGTTTTTAAAGCCAAATGGAAAACCCCAAAATTTCAGAGTGTAAGTGAAGTAAATCATCTAAGAGCATCATCTCCCCGCATATCCATACAAAAAAGGGCGTTTGGGATATGCACAATTAGAACAAAAAATAGTAAGTATTTAAAAATTGCAATGATATACTTGTTCATCAATAGTTATAAATGAACTTGTTTTTTGTGTTAATGTGTAGTTAAAAGAGGAGAGTAGTTCGGAAACATCTCTTCCGGAGCATGTTTTGTGGAAGGCTACCCGTGTGGGTAAGGATTGAGTTCTCAAAGAAGATGTACAACAAATTTTTGAAAAATGCGTAAGTATAACATTAATTCTAATTAAATCAAAATTTTATTAACATATCGTATTCATGTTTTTCCAATATTCATATGAATTTCAGGAGAGTCGGTCTCAGTCTACATCTCCACCAGATGATTGCAGGAGCATACTTAGTCGAGCATTAGATGTTCGTGAGTATTCTGGTCGGGTGAGGGGTAAAGGACATGGGGTTACTCCAACCTCCTTGAAAAAGAATAATCCAAAGACAAAATCTGCTAGCAATAAAGAACTGCAGGCAAGGTTGGATGCATTAGAAGCTGAAGTTCTTGAATTGAGGAAGGAAAAAGCAAGACAGTACCAATCAGAAAGGGAAACTTCGGGTGTTAAAGAAGCTAGTGACATAGCTAGTATCAATTGTGCATCTCAACCGAGTATTCCCGGGGTACTTATATATATTATTATGAAATTAAATTAGTGTAATTTATTTAACTGACATATATACACATTAACGATGTCATATTTATTATTTATTTTAGGGCATTTCACCTTGTCAACTCTTTTTAGAGACACCAACTAATCGCATGGTTGGCAAGGGAAAAGTCCATAACACTCTGGGAGAAGTACTTCATTATAAACAGCTCCCTTCTGGATATTTGAAAGTGTCGATTGATATTGCTTTAGAGGAGGGTGCGTTATTACCAATCCCAGATGAAGTTTCGGATGCAACATTGGTGGGAGAGGCAATAGGAGCGTTTCATGCATGGCCGTCAAGGCTTGTTCGCATAGATGATGAGGTATAATTAAAACCGTTATGAACCTTTTAGTACTCAAATTTTTTACGTTCGTTTTACTTACATTTTTTTTGCATGGTAATGTTAGACTCCTACAAAACCCAGACCAAAAGATAAAGGGATTACGCGGCCAAAGGAGTCAGTGACAACAAAAAAATAGGTACAACAAAATTATATGATATTTATGCTTAGATAATGTTAATTTGTCGTCCTATACTTGACCACTCTAATTTTATGATATTTAGATTATTTCTGCTAAAGAGATTGAAGCTGTAAGTAGGGGTAAGGAGCCTGTAATTAGCAACATTCCCACAGAAACAAAGAGTGTTGCTAAGAGGACCGGGGCTAGAAAGAAAACTACTTCACAATATAGGTCGTGCCTTCAGACATTTATAAGCTTCACAACTATTTCGCAAGGTGGTACTTCTCTTATACCCCTGCATGAAGGGATTTATGGTTCTGAAGGCATGACAGCAATTGGTAAGGAGGATTTGGAAGAAGTTTTTGGGCACTTGACATTAGGCATGGCTGTTATCAATACATACATCAGGTATACTCCAATCAACTTTGTTTAATTAATTGCAGAATTTATTTACTCATTTCAATGAATAATTAATGTTAATGATGTTTTTATTTAAGGTTTCTGTATGACAAGTTGATTCGCCCGCGTGGATTGGAGTCCAGATTCGCTTTCATAAATCCCAACATTTTCCACGCAGGGTCAAAAATCTCAAAACCAGATGAAGTAATAGCATTTGTGCTCAGTTTATTTATGGCCAGCAAAGATATAGAAAAATTGTTCTTTTTACCATATAATACTGGACCCAAGTAAGATTTTCATTCTAAATTACCTCTATTATAATTTTTCGTTTTTTAACGTTGTGCAGAAAATTTCCATCTAACCTTTGTTTAATATTCCAGTGGACACTGGTTATTGGTTACAATTAATCCTGTTAGAGAAATTGTATATTATCTGGATTCATTGGGCAATGATTGGACAACATACCCAGATATGAAGAAGATGATTGACACGTAAGTGACAGTGTTCCAAAATATTACTGTGTATATTTAATTATTTATGTGCGATAGTTCTAAATATTCGTTATTATTTTATTATAGCATTCTACAAAGTTTTCGAGCACAAAGAGATATTCAAGTACCAAGGAGTGGAGTCAACAATATTTCTTGGATCAAAGTGGAGGTATAGATTTTCACAGTTTTGATTATATAGCGATGATACTTGATAAAACAAGTTAAGGTGTATATCTTGATGTATATTTGTATTTTCTTTCCATGTGTAGTGTCCTCGTCAGCGCAATGGTGTACATTGCGGTTATTTTATGTTGAGGTTTATGAAAGAAACTATTCTTTTGGACCGATTAGAGATTCCATCCACGATATGAATTTCTAACTTAGGAATTATTTTCATATTTCTCATAAAATGACTTAGTATTTTAATTAAATCATACTATGTTATATTATTATGTAGTACTTTGATGAATTCAAGTGTGCTTCATACTCAATAGATCAATTGGATGAACTTATGGAGGATTGGTGCCAATTTGTTATGGAGTTGAGAGTTTTATTATAAGGTATAACTTTGAGTTTTGAGAATATAATATATGTCGTTATAGTTGTGTTACAATATTATTGTTTTTGTTGTTGTTATTTGGTAACTTGTATGAATTTTGATTTTTTGATTTTGTTTTAGGTTATATAGGTGCAACTAGATGTAGAAGATAGAGTTATATATTCATCGTTGATTTTGTTTCATTGTTGTATATACTAATGTTGTTGTTGTGTATATTGTGCAAAAAGGAGTGAAGAGATGAATATTGATGTAGTTATAATATTGTTTCATTGTTGTATATACTAATGTTGTTGTTGTGTATATTATGCAAAAAAGATTGAAGAGATGAATATTGATGTTGTTATAATATTGTTTCATTGTGGTATATATTAATGTTGATGTTGTGTATATTGTGCAAAAAGGATTTAAGAGATGAATATTGATGTTGTTATAATATTGTTTCATTGTGGTATATTGATGTTGTTGTTGTTTAAAATGTTATAATGAAGCTATAATTTCTGGTGCAAAAATGGTGAGATTAAATTTGATAGGCAGTGTTTTGTTTTAAATGGAAAAAAAATTATATTTTAAAAAATATTAAGGAAAAGCGCTGCTAAAGGGGGGGAATAGTCAGCGCTTTTAATGAGAAGCGCTGTCTAAAGTGATTGAAAAAAATATATATTTTAAAAAATAATAAGGAAAAGCGCTGCTAAAGGAGGGGGAATAGACAACGCTTTTCATGAAAGCGCTGTCTAAAGTGATTGAAAAAAAATTTTAAAAATAATAAGGAAAAGCGCTGCTAAGGGGGGGGGGGGGGGGGGGGGGGGGGGGGGGGGGGGAATAGACAGCGCTTTTCATGAAAGCGCTGTCTAAAGTGATTGAAAAAATTTTTAAAAATAATATGGAAAAGCGCTGCTAAAGGGGGGGTAACAGACATCGATTTCCATAAAAGCGCTGTCTAAAGTGATTGAAAAAAAATATTAAAAAATGAAAAGGAAAAGCGCTGCTAAAGGGGGGGAATAGACAACGCTTGATAAAAGCGTTGTCTAAAGTTCCATATTAAAAGCGTTGTTTATACCTTTAGCAGCGCTTTTAAGCGCTATTAAAGGCCTAAAAAAGCGCTGTCTAATCCCTTGTTTGGCACAGTACTTCCTGGCTAAATTCTTGTTTGATCAGGCTCAACAGTTTTGGGACAGTTTGGACTTTCAAGCATTCGAAGATATCCTAGCACTTCTCATATATGGGCTGGTTTTGTTCCCTAATTCAGATTCTTTTGTCGACGTGAATGCAGTGAAGATCTTCATGTCCCGTAATACAGTGCCCACTCTCTTAGGTGATATTCCGCATGCTCTTTATGCCTGTACTGCTCGGAAACGGGGAACCCTTATGTGTTGTGCACCATTACTGGCGAGGTGGTTTATTTCTCACCTCCCCAAATCTGTTTTAAAGAATAAGGAAGGCATGGATTGGGCCTACAGAATTATGTCCCTTGCTCACACGGACATCATATGGAGCACTAAAGACATGGAAGAAGTGGTTGTCATTGATCGTTGTGGGGAATACCCCAATGTTCCATTGCTGGGAATTAGAGGAGGGATCACCTATAATCCTTGTTTGGCCTTACGACAGTTTGGGCGAGCTAGGAGGGACGGACCTCATGAGTTGCTGCTTTCGTACATTGTCTTTGACTTCCAAGGGGATGTTGAGGAACATCGTCGTAGGTTCATACAAGCTTGGAATAGGGTTCACAGGTCTGATCCGCATGAACTAGGAATGAAGACCTCTCTTCTGATGGAACCATATCTCCGGTGGGTTTGAACCCGTGCTCAAAAACTGGGGATGCCATACGAAGTTGTTTTACCAATAATTGTAGTACATACTGATGAAGAAGGGGTTCCTCCTACCATCCTCCACCCATACATGCCTACTGACATTGGGGCATTAAAGAGGTCTTGGATCCAATTGAGAGAAGAGCGGGATACTTACAGAGAGAAGTATCATGAGCAGGAGCGGAAGATCCTAAAGCTTACAAGGCAGCTGGAGAATGAGAAGGTCCTCAACGATTATGTCAGCACCAACGGAAAACAACCATGGGAGCGCTGATGTCTTTTGTTATTTCTAGTTTTGATTTACTTTTCAGTTTTTCTTTTTGTAACGCCTTAAAGGCATTTGTCAAACATTGTTTCAAGTTTTTAATCTAATAAAAGTGTGTTTCATTTTGGTTTGAAAATTTGAATCTCCAAAGTCTTTGAAATCATATCATACGCATTCCATTCCCATGCACCTCATTACAGGTACCCTTACAGGTTTCTCATCTTCTTAGTTGTTTATTTCAGCATCATGTCTTCTAAAACATCCACTGATCAAGCTATCAAGGCTCTACAAGCTCAGAACGCTCAGTTCCAGGAAATGTTCATGAACCTGGCCAAGGGGCGAAAAGATTTAAAGACTCTTATCTTGAAGGATAAGAAGAAGAAGAAGAAGAAGAAGAAGAAGAAGAAGAAGAAGACGGTCCTCCTGAGCATGGGTCACAGGTTTGGGAACATGCTGCGGGACGAAGTTGATTTATCCCACTCATCTGGAGGGGAGAGAACCAAGAAGAAAGGAGGGCTCCTAGCCCTGTGGTTCCTGACAATGAGACTGACTTTGATGAAGACCAGTATCCTCCGGCTGAGGACAGGTATAAGCAACTTGAAGACCGGTTGAGCATAATGGAGGTCCAGAAAGTTCCTGGTCTGGACTTCGGAGATTTGGGTTTGGCATCTGGGGTGGTGATTCCCCACAAGTTTAAAGCACCAGTATTTGCTAAGTACAACGGGGTCTCCTGCCCAAAGCTACACCTTCGCTCGTATGTTAGAAAGATGTAACCATATACTGCTGATAAGAACCTCTGGATCCATTTCTTTCAACATAGTCTTTCAGGGATTCAACTTGAGTGGTTCTATCAGCTAGAAGGAGTTAATTTCCGTAACTGGGAGGACCTTGCTGCTGCTTTTTACAAGCAGTACTAGTACAATGCCGACCTCTCTCCCACGCGTACTCAACTTCAGGGTATGTATATGGGTGCGAGCGAAGGTTTTAAGGACTACACTCAGAAATGGAGGGACCTTGCTGGAAGAGTACAACCCCCTCTGGGTGATAGGGGTTAGTGGATATGTTTCTGGGGACTTTGTTTGTTCCGTATTTTAATCATCTGATCAGAAGTTCATCGTCGGGTTTTACCGAATTAATCATGACTGGGGAGAGAGTTGAAGCCGGTATTAAGAGTGGAAAGATACATAAGGGTGCTTCGTCAAGTACCGAGAAGAAGCCCTTTAAGAAGGAGTCCAGTGCAGTTTACAGCTCAAGGAGCCATAACCGACCTGAGCGCCGCCAAGCCGTCAATGCGATGGTTATATCAAGGCATGTTGTTACCCCTCAACGCAATAATCAGCCAAGAACAGAGAGGCCGCAAAGACAATTTACTCGGCTCAACATGACTTTATCTCAAATTTTGCCACAGTTGCTAAAGACCAACTTGGTGATTCCGAGGGAGGCCCCAAAGAATCCCAACACCACATCACCGTTGTATAATCCGAACGCCCGTTGTGCTTATCACTCTGATAGCCCAGGGCTTGATACTAATAATTGCTGGGGTTTGAAGAGTAAAGTGCAAGATCTAATTGATGCTAAGGAGATTGAGTTAGAAGCGCCGGAAAAGCCTAATGTTATGATTGCTCCTATGCCCAACCATGGAGTGAATGCTGTAGATGATGATTCATTTGTGACTTCCGTAAAATACATTGCTACTCCATTGATGACTGTGAAGAAGAACCTTCTGTTTGCCGGTTTATTTTTGGACTATGGCGAAGGTTTCCATCTGTGTTCCGTCCTACCTACTGGTTGCCATCTATTGAAGTCAGGTGTCCAACGCCTGATGGATAACAAAGAAATTTTGTTTGAGAGGACTTTGGTTCCATTGATTCCTTTTGAAGATGTTTCTATAATCACCATTTCTGCCAATTCTTCCAAGGCTTCCTCGAGAAAGCCTGTTAGAATTACATCTGTTCCGAGAATTGCTCCTTTGATTATTGCCATTCCTGGACCTATCCCTTACACGTCAGATAAAGTTGTCCCATGGCACTATGAGGATGACGTGCATTATCATGGGATTAAACAAGATTTGAAGGGTGAAGAGGTTAATACTGACGTCAGCAATATTGTTGAATCTAGCAAGGTCACCCGCCGCAGAAGACTTTTCTCCACTGAGATCTCTCCACCAATTGTTCAGAAGCCTGCCAGTACATCTGCTACTGTCCCTGTTCAAGTTCCAATCCTTACCCTTGTCGCTGAGTCATCCAATACTCGGGGCAAAGGGATCACCGATGAGCCTGCCCGAACGGAGGCACCGAAGAAGATTATTGTTGAAGCCTCTAGACAGGAGATAGAGTAAATTTTAAAGATCATCCAAAAGAGTGACTACAATGTAGTCGAACAGCTGGGGCAAACCCCGTCGAAGATCTCTATGTTGTCTTTATTGTTGTGTTCAGAGGCCCATGCTAAGGCTCTGATTGCTTTCCTGAAAACTGTGCACGTGCCCCAAGAAACATTTGATGACCAGTTCAAAGATTGTGTGGCTAGTTTGACAACGGATAACGGTTTGGGTTTCTCCGACGCAGATTTGACGGCCAAGGGGAAGAATCACAATGACGCTCTGCATGTTTCGATCGAATGCAGTGGCACTACTCTAGCTCATGTGCTGGTGGATACTGGGTCCTCGTTGAACATTTTACCCAAGAAAGTGCTAGACCGGTTAGACTATGAAGGGTTGGTGCTGAAACCAAGCAATATTGTGGTTAGGGCCTTTGACGGGTCCAAGAGGATGGTACATGGAGAAGTGGATATTCCAGTTAAGGTTGGTTCTCAGATTTTCGCGTCTACATTCTATGTGATGGACATTCGGCCATCTTATTCCTGTTTGCTGGGTCGCCCATGGATCCATAAAGCTGGGGCAATAACTTCTACGCTCCCCCAGATGCTGAAATACCAAGTGAAATGGAAAATTGTTACAGTACGAGGGGAAGAGGAGTACATGGTGAGCCACCTCAACTATTTTTAGTATGTAGAAATGGACGGGGAGTTCATTGAAACCCCGTGTCAACACTTTGAAGAAGTCCCCCAGACACTGGCGTCGACTGAGACTGTTGCTGAAGATCCTCTAATGAAGATGGCTTCCCTCAAGGATGCCAGGGCTGTTGTTGAAAAAGGTGGGTGTGCGAATTGGGGCCAACTCCCTGACTTTGCACATAAGACTAACAAGTTTGGTTTGGGTTTCACTACAGAAGCTCAAAGGGTTGTTCGGCGTGCGCGGATCAGAGGACCTCCCCTGTTTATCAGCAATTCAGGAGTGAATGCCATTGAAGACGATGATGAAGAGTTTGATATTGACAACTGGATTTACCCAACTACCAATGGTGGATTAAGCAATTGGACGGCAAAGGACTTTGTGCCAATTTATTTTATTACACAGTAATCAGACTTTTGTTTCGAGTTTTTGTAATAGACAATTGTTAAACTTTACGGCCCGGTGTCTTACCCGAGGCACCGTGGCTTTGTTTGTGAGGTCTTTATATTTGTCATCTCCATATATCATTAATAAAAGCATTGGACGTTTTCTTGCATTACATATTTTGTGCTCCTTGTTTTTCTTTCTTTTTCATCTTGCAAAATAGCTATTTTACACACACTCACATATACAGGTCTACATCCACTCTAGATCCCACTAATAACGACTCTGCTACTGCCAGTTATGACTTCGAAAGTCCGATCAACCAAGCCGAGGACGATGGTGAGGATGATTACGAAGTGCCTGGTAAACTTTCTAGACTGCTACTTCAGGAAGAGAGGGCCATACAGCCGCATGAGGAGTCAGTGGAAACGGTAAATCTGGGTACAGAGGTAGACAAGAAAGAGGTCAAGATTGGTGTAAATCTAGAGCCTAGTGTTAAACAACGGTTGATACAGATGCTGCGTGACTATGTTGAGATCTTTTCCTGGTCTTATGAAGATATGCCTGGTTTGGATACCGATATTGTGGTTCACCGTTGTTGTACCCCAAAATTTGCCCTCCCATATTCTTCAAGATTTGCCAAGATCATGGTTCAAAATCTCTCAAGGGTTGCACAGTCCAATGGCCTCCTAACAGTCAAAAATTAGGGTTTTGGTTCTGACAAAGAAATTGAAGTTTCCAAGGGTCCAAACAAGTCCCACATGCCTATAAACATTGTCAAGCATCCATATGTCAAGTTTCAGGACTCACAGCATCAGATTGCACAGTCAAAAACCCTAATTGCCCTACAATCAACTGTAGGGGAAAAATGGTCATTTGACAGTCAAAAGTCAAAAATTTTGGTCAACATCTTATTTTGAAGCCACAAACATCATTTGATCAATTATTGATCATGATTATCAAGGCATGGCTCAAAAGGTCTCAAGATGCAAAAGTTTCTATTTTTGGACAGTTGAAAAAGTCAACTGCAAATTGACCAAGGCATAACTTCCACATGGTTTATCAGAAAAATTCCATCCAAAGCTCATTTTGAATAGAATGACATTTCCTACAACTCATCTTCACACTTCAAGTCCAAGAAATTCTCTCACAAAAAGTTATTAATCTCAACATTATAGGTCATTTTCAAAAGTCAACAAAAAGGCACTTTAAGTCAAAGACCATAACTTGATATTGGTAAATAAAAATGACATGGGACCAAAGACATTTGTCATAGGACTTCAAGACCTTTCCAAAATGTCCAAGAACATGATCAAAGCTTAAAAATTGAGCAAGATATGCCTTGTGGAAGTTGGGAAATTTTTGGGAATTTTGAAAAGTCAACTTTGCTTCAAATGCCTCAAAATTGCTAATGGGCCTCAATTTCTTCCATGAATCATTACCCAAAGGCTATGCACGACCCATTGACATCCAAGGGAGTTATTTTCTCATTTTTGATTAATTATTTGAATTTTTATTATTATTAATTCACTTAATTAAAATTAAATATGAAAAAATATCAAATGACACCTTTCAAATCTTTTTATGCAGCATATTCACTCTTTATGAGCTCAAGATTTCGTGCACATTCTAAAAGGAAAGAATCTCCCATGATTGGCAATGATTGGTATGGAAAAGTTTGAAAAAAGATCATGAAAATCAAATATTCAAAATCATCAATGCATGGATTATGGGCCAATTTTCTTGACCTAATTCACTCACATACATATGCACATTGAAAACCTAATGCATTGGAGAAGCAAGCTGCGCAGAAACTCATAGAACAAGGTTGCACTTTTTTCACAAAATATCAAAAACTGTTTTCATAGTTGCAGTGTGATTCAAGGCCTCAAAACTATTCCAAAGGCTTGCTGACACCACCAGGAAGAGATTGCAATCAAGAACATAGACCTTGACCTCAAGAATTGGTAGAACCGCGTTGCCCTGTTCATAAAATTTCCCATATTCGTGTTTGCATTTTCATACATTATTAATGTCTTTTAATGATTGATTTATACTAACATGATGATTCTGAAGCTATTGGTGTTCTCCAATTGGATTAATACTGCCTGTGTAAAAAGTTACCATTGATGGTTGCTAGGGTTTCAAAGCTACAAATTTAGGGCTTTCTTCATCTGGGAAAATTAGACAATAAGACATACACCATTAAAATCGCGACATTCTGATGAATAGAATCCATACCTCGCGCCCTTTTTCTTTTTAACCATGCTCTAATCGCTATTTTGCAGGTTTGAGTTTAGTGGGGGTTTAAAACCCCCGCTATTTGTTTCTTATTTTTCAGGACAAGCGAAGAAGAAGACTGGGTGTCATCACGTGGTTGGTTGATTCAAAAATCTGGCGCGTTTTCTTGTTTTCATATCATTAACCTTTGTTTCTTATTATAATATTTAATGTCCAAAATTATTACAAACGCGTTGAATGGCATAGTGGTTGGGAACGTGATTGGCAAGCCTTGGGACCTGGGTTCGATTCCTAGGTCCCCCATATTTCTTCATAATTTTGTTTGTAATGTATTCAGGTGTTGCTTCTCTCCAGTGGTCCACCAAACGCCCCAATGCCTGTGCTTGCCACCTATGCATAAGGATCAATCCAAAGGCTAAGATGTGGAGACTATCATGCATGCTCAGTCAACCACAAGCACGTGATCACTGGAAATTCAAAAAAAGGCCAGATTTCTTGGGCCAAATTCCACAAATCACACCTACAAATTGGGCAGAAACCCCCCATTGTTTGTATTTCTTTTTTCTAAGTCCCTTTTCTTTTTCTTCTTTTTATTTTAATTGTTTTTTTATTTAATTCACAAAATAATTTTCATAATAAAAATAACACATAAAAATCAAAAATCAGAAATCATAAAAATAAAAATATGTTTATTTAATATTATTTTCATCAATATTTTTGTAAATAAATTCTTAATAATTAATTTAGTAAAATTAGGTTTTTATTTTAATGTTGTTTTTCTTAATAACCAAAAAAATGTAGAAATTAGGTTTTAGCATTTTATTCTTTTTGCTTAATAAATAATTTTCTTATTACCATTATTATTAATTCTTAATTATTTTGTAAATAAATATTTCATTTAATTAATTAGGGTAAATTAGGTTAAAACTTAAACATTTTTTCTTTAATAATTAAAAACAATTTAGAACTAGGGTTTTATCTAATTTCTAATTTTAATTAATTCTCTTTATTTCCATTAAAAACCAAAAAAACATCAAGAAATAACTTCTTTTCTTATTAAATAATTAATTAACTTCCAATTTCAATTTAATTTCTTTAAAGGGTCCAACGCCCTCGAACTTTCGCTTCTAATTTCTTTTCGCGCGTTTGCTTCTATTTTTCATTTTAAATATTATATAATTCCCCCAAAGCCTTGTAATAGTAATTAGGACTTTTGTTTTCCGCATTTTTATTCAAATCGGGTCTTTGTTAATTTGGCGATGTATAGACCCGCGCCTTGTAATAGTGTAGGACTTTCTTTTCCGCACTTTAATTTCCGCACCCCTTAACTGCTAATAATTTGCATGAAAGAATGAATGGACCAAATAAAATCAAAGCGTAGCTCACCCAATGCATGATCAAGATAAAACATAATTGAAAATGACACACAATTCACACACCACTCTCAGGGTACGCCTCACTGTTGCCTTGCCCCTCGAAACGTGGTCGTCGAGTATAGGACGTCTTAGTGAGTCCTTATGTCCATTGATCTAGTTGCCTCGAACAAGTTGCCTCGGAACGGTTGCCTCGAAATAGTTGCCTCGAAACGGTTGCCTCGGAATAAAAAGATCAATGGCATAAGGGTAGCTTCTAAGGTGTCCTACTGTTGCTCGGTGACCACACTGTCCCTAAAACACGAATTGACCCGAACACCTCCAACGGTGGTGCTACCTACCTCTCAATGGTGGGATGGCACTACCTCAAGGACATTTACACAGCCTAATTCCTTAGGGTAGGTGGATGACTCATAGATACTTGCTCTAATTCAAAACAAATCAAATCAAAAACTCTTTTCACACCGACACTTTTCAAAAAGCTTTCAAAACAATTTTTCAAACACTCTTGAGGACTGATACAAGAGTCGATCTGAAACTTTCAAAGAAACTTTTTCAAACCCACTCACTTTGAAAAGCAAACAAACATTTTGAAAACACAAATGAGCAAGTATCTAAGAGCCCATGGATAACCATGGATAGAAAGGGTGCTAACACCTTCCCTTTCTATAAATCTACCTCCCGAACCGAGAAACTATCTCAATAAGGAATTTTTTTGTGCTTTTGTCCTTTCCATGTTGGAGAAAATAAAAGACGGTGGCGACTCTTGCTTCCGCGAAATTTCGCGAACCAACGTTAAACAGTCAGTTCCAGATCCACCGATCACAGAACTGGCGACTCTGCTGGGGAATCTTATAAAGTGAGGTGTACCTTAGGATAGTTCATAAATGTGTTTTCAATTGCTTTGACTTGTTTGCTTTATTATTGTGGGACTGTCTTGGGAGTTCTATAGATCCTAACCTGGATCTGGGGATACCTTCTTAGAAAGTAGCAACAAGGTTGTGAGGGAACTGTGCGGGGTATACCGACATGGTTGAAACAGTCTTCTACGTTGATGTGGCACTTTGGTGTGTACCGGTAACCCTTGAGTTCAGTCAAGGAGAGTACGGGGCCTCCGCGTGGTGTCGTGAAACATCAACTGACCTTAGGAACCTTAATTGAACCATCTTGGCCTCTTTAGGGTAGTGAGATAACTGACTTTGGTGCAGTCCGAGGTTGGTTGATACTCGATACTACACTCAATTGAGGGTTGCTTTCCTGGAATATTTTGGTCGCCAGTTCAGTGGCTAAATCGAAACGATGAACAATGAAAGCAATCCAGTGATATTGGGACCCTTAGAACCCGGTTACTTCTGATAGGACAGGTTGAGCCCACCAACTTCAAGAGGGCAGTACCCCAAACTCCATGCTGGCCTAAACCCTAAGGGTCTGTCTTGTGTGACTTGTATGCCTTATCATGTTTGCCTTTGTAAATATTTGTGGTGTGTTTAATCATAGCATCATGACATCATACAGCATCATATGCATTGACTAACCATTTCAGGGGTTCGAATCTTCATCTTTGTTCTTGTTTTGTAGGACATGGAAACTGTTCGCAGAAAGACAATTCAGATCAGCCTTGTAAGGATCCCTCCTCAGCTTAAGGAACTTATATCCAGGATTCCCGAGAGCTCTTCATTCAGTGAGAGACATGGAAGACTCATCAGCTTGGTCAACACCAACATTGAGGAAGATATGATAAAGGTCCTGTTCCAGTTCTTTGACCCTTTGCATCACTGTTTCACTTTCCTGGATTATCAACTGGTACCTACATTGGAAGAGTTCTCCCGGCTCTTGAAGATCCCTATCCTTGATCAACTACCCTACAACGATACGGAAAGGGAACCCAAGCTTGAAGAGATTGCTAAAGCCTTACACCTACAATCATCTGACCTCAAGGGACATTGGGAAGTTAGAAGTGGTATCAAAGGGTTCTTAGCCAGGTTTCTGTTTGAGAAGGCCCAAGAATGTTGGAACTCCCTTGACCTACAAGATTTTGAAGAAGTTGCGGCCCTCCTGGTCTATGGTTTGGTGTTGTTCCCTAATCCAAATCAGCTTATAGATATCAGTGCTGTCCAGATCTTCATGTCTAGGAATCCTATACCTACGTTGCTGGGGGACATCCTTCACTCATGTTACACTCGAACCATGAGAAAAAGAGGTGTCCTTATGTGATGTACTCCTCTCCTGGGAAGGTGGTTTATTTCGCACCCTCCACAATCAGTTTTGAAGAACGAGCGGGGTTTGAGATGGTCACAGCGATTGATGACTCTTACACATGCTGATATACATTGGTGCTCTCGGTCCAAAGAGGATGTCACTATCATTGATCGTTGCGGGGAGTACCCTAATGTTCGTTTACTTGGAATCAGAGGAGGTATTACTTACAACCCGTGCCTGGCTTGGAGACAGTTTGGTTATGCTCGGAGGGATGGCCCTCATGACATGTTAATTCCTGACATAGCTTTTGACTTCGACAACGAGGCCCAAGGACTTCGCCAGAGGTTTATCAGAGCTTGGAGGATGCCCAACAAGATAGACAGTAAGACACTGGGGCATAGGAATTCCATCTCGTTGAAGCCTTATCTCAAGTGGGTACGCGCCCGCTCCCAGAAGTTAGTGATGCCATATCCTCATGTTCTCCCGGTGATCAAAGAGCCAGTATTGGAAGGAGAGGTGTCCTACACCATTCAACATCCTGACATGCCCACATCCTGGGAAGAAATGCAGAAGAGTTGGATCCAGCTTAAGGAAGAACGGATTTCTCTTGAGACCAGTCTACATGCTAGTGAAAAGAAGGTCTTGGAGCTCACCCGCCTACTGCACGAGGAGAGGAATCTCAACACCTACATAGCTCCAAAGAGGATGCGTAGTGTCTTCTGGGATTGATTCACTTTTGTAATGTTTTTCCCATGAGGCTTCGATGTACTGAACAATTATTTTCTTAATGATAACGTGTGTTCCTTTTTGTCTACAACAAATTTGAACTTTCGAACCCTTGAATGCATTGCATAATCACATATCATTCATCATGTGCATGGCGGGTACTCTTCTTTTCAGGTTGCTTACCGTTCTTCGCTGTTTATTTCAGCATCATGAACCCTGAATCATCTACCGAGCTGTCTATCAAGGCCCTTCAGGCGCAGAATGCACAATTTCAGGAGTTGATCATGGGTTTGGCTCAAGGTCAAGAAGAGCTGAAGGCTTTGCTCCTGAAGAAGGAGAAGAAGAATAAGAGAACTGTTCTATTCAACACGGGCCGGAGATTTGGTAACACACTACAGAATGAGGAATTTGGTTCTTCTGTAGGCAAAAACAGTCCCCAGGGGGGAAGAGCTCCAAGTCCGGTGGTCTCTGACAACGAGACTGATTTTAATGAGGAACAGTATCCTCCGGCTGAAGACAGATACAAGCAGTTGGAAGACCGGCTGAACGCCATGGAAATTCAACAAGTGCTTGGTTTGGATTTCGGAGACTTGGGTTTATCTTCTGGTGTGATCATCCCTCACAAGTTTAAAGCACCATCTTTCACCAAGTATGACGGGGCGTCCTGCCCTAAGTTACATCTCAGATCTTATGTGCGGAAGATTCAGCCGTATACTGTGGATAAGAACTTGTGGATCCACTTCTTCAAGGAGAGTCTTTCAGGGACTCATCTCGAATGGTTCTACCAGCTGGATGGAACCAAGGTTCGTAACTGGGAGGAGTTGGCTACTGCTTTTTACAAGCAGTATCAATATAATGCCGACCTTGCTCCTACACGTACCCAACTCCAGGGTATGTCGCTAGGATCAGGCGAAGGTTTTAAAGAGTATGCGCAGAAATGGAGGGACCTGGCTGGCAGGGTGCAGCCACCATTAACAGACCGGGAGTTGGTAGATATGTTCTTGGGGACCCTATCCGGGCCATTTTTCAATCATCTTATTGGCAATTCATCTGCAGGATTCACTGACCTTATTCTGACTGGGGAAAGGATAGAGGCTGGTATGAAGTCAGGAAAGATTCAGAAAAGTGCGTCTTCAAGTGCTGAGAAGAAACCATTTAAGAAGGAGGCCAGTGCTGTGTATGGGCCTAGGAGGCAAGACAAACCAGAGCACCGCCAAACTGTCAACGCGGTGGTGATTGCTAAGCCTGCTGCCGCTCCTCGGCAAACTAATCAACCCAGGGCTGAAAGGCCTAGAAGAGAATTTACCCGGCTGAGTATGACCTTGTCACAAATCTTGCCGCAGCTGTTATCAACCAACTTGGTGACTGTCAGGGAGGCCCCGAAGGTTGTGAATACTACCTCTCCTAAGTATAATCCAAATGCCCGCTGTGCTTATCACTCCGATAGCCCGGGACATTATACTGATGACTGTTGGGCCCTGAGAAATAAGGTGCAGGACCTTATTGATGCAAAGGAGGTACAGTTTGAGGCACCTGAGAAGCCCAATGTAGTGACAGCTCCCCTGCCTGCTCATGGAGTGAATGCTATCAGGGATGATGACGAGGTGGAAGAATCTGAGTTCGACAGCTGGATTTATCCGACGGCCGACAGTGGACCTAGCAATTGGACTGCAAAGGACAACCTACCTGTTACTTTTGTTACGCAGTAATGAATTCCTTTGTTTTTGTTATTTGTAATAAACAATGAATTGAAACTTTATGTCCCGGTGTCTTACCCGGGGCACCGTTGGCTTCATTTGTGAGGGCTTATAACTGTCATTTCCATATATCATGAATAAAGATCTTGGACGTTTTTTCGCATTTCAAATCTTGTGCTCCCTTTCTTTCTTTCTTTCTTTATATATTGCAAAACAGCTATATTTACACACACTCACCTACACAGGTTTCAATTCACTCTGGATCTCACTGGTAACGACTCTGCTACTGCCAGTTATGACTTCGAAAATCCGATCAACTTAGCCGAAGATGAAGGTGAAGATGATTGCAAAGTGCCTGGCGAGCTTGCAAGACTGTTACTCCAGGAAGAGAGGGCAATTCAACCACATGAAGAGCCAGTGGAAACGATAAATCTGGGTACTGAGGCAGATAGAAAGGAGGTTAAGATTGGTGCCAATCTGGAGCTCAGCGTAAAACAACGGTTGACTCAGATGTTACATGATTATGTGGAGATCTTCGCCTGGTCCTATGAAGACATGCCTGGGTTGGATACCGACATTGTGGTCCATCATTTGCCTACCAAGGAAGACTTCCCTCCGGTTAAGCAAAAGGTCCGCCGTATGCGTCCAGAGATGTCTAAGAAGATCAAAGCTGAAGTCATGAAACAGTTTGATGTCGGGTTTCTTGCAGTGACTTCTTACCCTCAGTGGGTTGCCAACGTGGTGCCGGTGCCGAAGAAGGACGGTAAGGTCAGAATGTGTGTTGACTATAGGGATCTGAACAGGGCCAGCCCCAAGGATGACTTCCCCCTACCTCACATTGACGTTCTGGTTGACAATACTGCTCAGCACAAGGTGTTCTCTTTCATGGATGGTTTTTCAGGTTATAATCAGATCAAGATGGCTCCTGAAGACATGGAAAAGACTACCTTTGTTACTCAGTGGGGCACCTTCTGCTACAAGGTCATGTCATTCGGGTTGAAAAATGCCGGGGCAACCTACCAACGTGCCATGGTTGCTTTATTTCATGACATGATCCATCATGAGATTGAAGTGTATGTCGACGACATGATTGCAAGGTCCCAAACTGAGGAGGAACACCTTGACCATCTACAGAAGCTATTTGACCGTCTGAAGTTGTACAAGCTGAGGTTGAACCCGAACAAGTGCACCTTCGGGGTTAGATCTGGAAAGTTGCTAGGCTTCGTTGTAAGTGATAAGGGTATTCAAGTGGACCCTGCCAAGGTTAAAGCCATTCAAGAGATGCCAGTTCCTAAGACAGAGAAAGAAGTCAGAGGCTTTCTAGGACGTCTGAATTACATTGCCCGATTCATCTCGCATCTAACTGCTACCTGTGAGCCAATCTTTAAGTTGCTGAAGAAAGATCAGGTAGTACGTTGGAATGATGAATGTCAAATCGCTTTTGACAGAATCAAAGAGTATCTCCAAGAACCGCCCATTCTTATGCCACCGGTTGAAGGGAGACCTCTGATACTATACTTAACAGTACTTGACAATTCAATGGGGTGTGTGCTGGGGCAGCATGACGAGTCTGTCCGAAAAGAGCATGCCATTTATTACCTTAGCAAAAAGTTTACCGACTGTGAGACCCGATACTCACTGCTCGAGAAAACTTGCTGCGCTTTGGTATGGGCTGCTCGTCGGCTGAGACAGTATATGCTGACTCACACTACCTTGTTGATCTCAAAGATGGATCCGATAAAGTACATATTTGAAAAGCCTGCTCTGTCTGGGAGAATAGCAAGATGGCAAATGATCTTGACGGAATACGACATCCAGTACACGACTCAGAAAGCTATCAAAGGAAGTGTATTGGCAGACCACTTGGCACACCAGGCAGTAGATGACTATCAGTCAATGAACTTTGAGTTTCCTGACGAGAGCATCATGATAGTGACTGATTGTGAAGTACCTGGACCGGATGAAGGACCTGAGGAAGGATCCCGATGGTCTATGCACTTTGATGGAGCCTCCAACGCTTTGGGTAACGGTATTGGCACCGTGATCATATCCCCTCAAGGCACTCATACTCCACTTACTGCCCGGCTATGTTTCAACTGCACCAACAACATGGCAGAGTATGAGGCATGCATCATGGGTCTTCAAGCTGCGATTGACTTAAGGATCAAGTTTCTGAGTGTCTTTGGAGATTCCGCTCTCGTGATCAATCAGATCAAAGGCGAGTGGGATATGAAACATCCGAGCCTTATTCCTTACAGAGAATGTGTGTTAACATTGATCCCCCATTTCACAGAGATCACTTTTGAACATTTCCCAAGAGAGGAGAATCAGTTGGCGGACGCGTTAGCTACGATGTCTTCCATGTTCAAAGTCAAGTGGGACAATGAGGCTCCCCGGGTCATTATCTGGAAACTGGACGAACCTGCATACTGTTGTGATCTTGAGGCTGAGGTAGTGACTGAGAAACCTTGGTACCACGAGGTGAAGAGATACTTGGAAGCTCAGGAATACCCTGAAGGTGCATCTGTCAACGACAAGAAGTTTCTGAGGAGGTTCGCAGCAAAGTTCTTCCTTAGCAACGGCATTCTGTACAAACGGAACCATGATTCGACCTTACTGCGCTGTGTGGATAAGACTGAAGCAGAAAGGATCATGGCAGAGCTGCATGAAGGTACCTTCGGAACGCACTCCAGTGGACACACCATGGCAAAGAAGATCCTTCGGGCAGGATATTTCTGGTCCACAATGGAAGCCGACTATTACCAACACTCTCGGACATGTCACAAGTGCCAGATTTATGCAGACAAGGTGCACGTTCCTCCAGTCCCTCTGAATGTCCTGACTGCACCTTGGCCTTTTGCAATGTGGGGCATAGATATGACCGGCGAGATTAAACCTACGGCATCCAACGGGCATCGCTTCATCCTGGTAGCGATCGATTACTTCACAAAGTGGGTTGAAGCAGCTTCCTACGCTACGGTAACCAAGAATGTCGTGGCACGGTTCATTCGGCACAACCTGATCTGTCGATACGGCGTCCCAGAAAGAATCATTACAGACAACGGTACCAATCTTAATAACGAGATGATCACTGAGCTCTGCGAGCAATTTAAGATACAGCACCACAACTCTTCTCCTTACCGGCCGTAGATGAATGGGGCTGTAGAAGCAGCATATAAGAATATCAAGAAAATTGTGCAGAAGACGACAGTGACCTATAAAGATTGGCACGAGATGTTACCGTTCGCTCTTCATGGGTACCGTACCTCAGCAAGGACGTCAACCGGGGCAACTCCTTTCTCCTTGGTCTACGGCATGGAGGCAGTCTTACCGATTGAAGTGCAGATACCCTCTCTCCGGATAATGAAGGATGCAGATCTGAGCGAAGATGATTGGATCCAGACACGACTTGATCAACTAAACTTAATCGATGAAAAGAGACTCACTGCTATTTGTCATGGTCAGACGTACCAAAAACGGATGATCAGAGCATTTAACAAGAAGGTCAGACCACAAGAATATCAAGTTGGGGATCTGGTAATCAAACGCATCATCCTTCCTCAGAGTGATCCCAGGGGCAAATGGACCCCTACGTACGAAGGGCCATTTGTGGTTAAACATGTGTTCTCAGGAGGAGCCATGATTCTGACCACCATGGATGGTGACGACCTTCCTCACCCCGCCAATGCAGACATAGTAAAAAGATACTACGCATGATGAAAGACCCGCTAGGTTGACATACCTAGGCAAAAATTAGGGCTTCCCGGCGAACCAAAAGGGTTCGGGCAAAATGAGGGATGAAATGAAGAAATCTGTACACCCGGCAAGTCGAAAACCTGAAAAGGCGGCTTGGGCAAAAATGGGTATCCCGGTGGACTGAAAACCCGAAAGGGCGGTCCAGGTAAAAGTTAGGGATTGAAGCGTAATACTATGTCTCAATGGATCACCTTGCATCCAGAATCCGGTATCTACATAAAGTTCAGACGGCATCGACTAATCAGCTTCATCTTCAACTGAGCAGCAAAGTGATGAGACGCTCGAAGATATAAAGGCGATAGCAGAGTTGGAACCCAGTGGGATTATTCTCTTCACATAGCTGTTTTTGTTTTCCCTTTGTACAAATTGTATAAACTCTTTTATTCAGCGGCGTTCTCTTACTAGGACGTCAGCCTCTTGTACATAAAACGCCTATTTTCAGGAAAATTCAAAAAATCAATACAAGTTCACTTTTCAGCTAAAATTACCAATTGTTTTTCCTTTTTCTGTTTTGTTTTGCGAAGAACGTCCAAGGTTCAATTTGTGATATATGCATTTGACACTAATTGCTAACTCATAAATGTTTGCATACGAAACAAAGGATTAATTACAGGTAACATTAGAAACAGGGGCAATAATGAGTTGTCTAAGCGACCTAATTGCTCTATCCACCAAGGTACCAAGGTAAGTTCAGCTGAAGAACGTAACCAAGATATCTTAACTCCCCAGAGAGTGAGCCATCAAGTCAATACACTCTCCCCAAGCAGAGTTAGCCTACTCCGTCAGCCTTATAGAAATTGGGTATTCCTAGCAGATCTCAACATTCCTCAACAAATTATATAGGCATTCTTAAGAAGCATCCCCGACAGTCTTAATTTAAGATTGTTCCCCGGTGGTATACCAGACATTCAGCGGAGCCACTTCCCCAATACATCTCAAAAATTTCCCCAGGAGAGTCCAGCCTGAAGACTTCCCTAGGAAGGCTGAATCATCTCCCCAGCAGTAAGCTTATCCCCAGTAGATTCTGGAAGCTTACCCCCTGCAGAGCACGAACGCGTCTCCCGGCTTTATTCAAAGGTTATTGCCCTACCAGGATATAACTGGGTTATCCTCAGCCAAAAGCCACGGAAAGATCGTCCTCGGCGAAGTCTTCCTATCCCCAGCGGAGTCTATTAAAACTTCCAACACATCAACGGTATCCCCAGCGAAGTTATCATCACATCTCAACAGAGTACCTCTCTTCCCACAGAGTATTGTTCCCCAGCAAGATCGCTAGAGTAATTTTCTCCCCGCAGAGTAATCTATTCACCAAGTTTATTCCCCAACAGAGTTATCTTCTCCTACCGGTACTCTTGCAACCATCGCTCCCCAGCGGAAACAAAATGCTATTCACATCAGCCCAGGATTTAACTTCCCGGCACCCGTCAAGGATTTATTTTCCTAAGACGAAAACATACATTCATAAACATCGCATATTCATACATTATAGCATGCATATACGCATCATGAACATACAATCTCACTTATCACATCTCGCATGTCATACATCATGACATTACGCACAACTAACGTTTTGTCTTTTCAGGACAACGGTTAATACAAATATAATTACTATCAGCGGTCGTAACTAAAGATCCGATTCCTGTATCTCGCCAGGGTGTATCTGTTGACGATCGATTCCAGACCCGATTCCTGTATCTTGCCAGGGTGCGTCTGAAGAGTTCGAGGATCCGATGCTTGTATCTTGCCAGGGTGTATCCGTTGAAGACTAGCATTACCAGATCTGATTCCTGTATCTTGCCAGGGTGTGTCTGAAGAGTTCGAGGATCCGATGCCTGTATCTTGCCAGGGTGTATCCATTGAAGACTAACATTACCAGATCCGATTCCTGTATCTTGCCAGGGTGCGTCTGAAAAGTTCGAGAATCTGATGCCTGTATCTTACCAGGGTGTATCCGTTGAAGACTAACAGTACCAGACCCAATTCCTGTATCTTGCCAGGGTGTGTCTAAAGAGTTCGAGGATCCGATGCCTGTATCTTGCCAGGGTGTATCCGTTGAAGACTAACAGTACCAGACCTGATTCCTGTATCTTGCCAGGGTGCGTCTGAAGAGTTTGAGGATCCGATGCCTATATCTTGCCAGGGTGTATCCGTTAAAGACTAACATTACCAGATCTGATTCCTGTATCTTGCCAGGGTGTGTCTGAACAGTTCGAGGATCCGATGCCTGTATCTTGCCAGGGTGTATCTGTTGAAGACTAGCATTACCAGATCCGATTCCTGTATCTTGCCAGGGTGTGTCTGAAGAGTTCGAGGATCCGATGCCTGTATCTTGCCATGGTGTATCCGTTGAAGACTAACATTACCAGATCCGATTCCTGTATCTTGCCAGGGTGCGTCTGAAGAGTTCGAGGATCCGATGCCTGTATCTTGCCAGGGTGTATCCGTTAAAGACTAACAGTACCAGACCCGATTCTTGTATCTTGCCAGGGTGTGTCTGAAGAGTTCGAGGATCCGATGCCTGTATCTTGCCAGGGTGTATCCGTTGAAGACTAACATTACCAGATCCGATTCCTGTATCTTGCCAGGGTGTGTCTGAAGAGTTCGAGGATCCGATGCCTGTATCTTGCCAGGTTTTATCCGTTGAAGACTAACAGTACCAGACCCGATTCCTGTATCTTGCCAGGGTGCGTCTGAAGAGTTTGAGGATCCGATGCTTGTATCTTGCCAGGGTGTATACTTTAAAGACTAACATTACCAGATCCGATTCCTGTATCTTGCCAGGGTGTGTTTGAAGAGTTCGAGGATCCGATGCCTGTATCTTGCCAGGGTGTATTCATTGAAGACTAACATTACCAGATCCGATTCCTGTATCTTGCCAGGGTGTGTCTGAAGAGTTCAAGGACCCGATGCCTGTATCTTGCCAGGGTGTATCTGTTGACAACTAGCATTACCAGACCCGATTCCTGTATCTTGCCAGGGTGCGTCTGAAAGGTTCTCTCATCACCCCGTTGAGGTAGTAATCGCCCAAAGGTTCTCTCATCGTCCCGTTGAGGTAGTAACCATCCCTGATTCATTCATCACATCATTATCAACAAAAACCTTTTGAAGCTCCAGACTTGATTCCTGTATCTCGCCAGGGCACGTCTGAAGAGTTCAAAGATTCGATACCTGTATCCAGCCAGGGCGCGTCTATATAAAGAATTTTAAGGTCAATTCCTATAACAGGCCAGGTAATTATCTCTCTTTTTTCAGGTACGCAAGTTCTCGCTAAGGAATCTCTTACGCGATCGACACCCAGATGGCATCTATAAGCCCATCCACATATCCATCACATCTCAACATGGCATATGTAATCCCATCTTCCTATCCATCAATCTCCAAATGTCATCTGTAAGCCCATTCCCCACATCACATTGTTGATACGTCACTATGTGAGCGCAAATTTCTGGGCACTCTAGTGTTCAATCATCTTCCACCTTCGGATTACGAAAGGCACGCCAGCCAATCTACATCCTCAGGTCTAAGAAGATTGAACAGGGGCAACTGTTGTACCCCAAAATTTTCCCTCCCATATTCTTCAAGATTTGCCAAGATCATGGTTCAAAATCTCTCAAGGGTTGCACAGTCCAATGGCCTCCTAACAGTCAAAAATTAGGGTTTTGGTTCTGACAAAGAAATTGAAGTTTCCAAGGGTCCAAACAAGTCCCACATGCCTATAAACATTGTCAAGCATCCATATGTCATGTTTCAGGACTCACAGCATCAGATTGCACAGTCAAAAACCCTAATTGCCCTACAGTCAATTACAGGGGCAAAATGGTCATTTGACAGTCAAAAGTCAAAATTTTTTGTCAACATCTTATTTTGAAGCCACAAACATCATTTGATCAATTCTTGATCATGATTCTCAAGGCATGGCTCAAAAAGTCTCAAGATGCAAAAGTTTCTATATTTGGACAGTTGAAAAAGTCAACTGCAAATTGACCAAGGCATAACTTCCACATGGTTTATCAGAAAAATTCCATCCAAAGCTCATTTTGAAGAGAATGACATTTCCTACAACTCATCTTCACACTTCAAGTCCAATAAATGCTCTCACAAAAAGTTATTAATCTCAACATTATAGGTCATTTTCAAAAGTCAACAAAAAGGCACTTTAAGTCAAAGACCATAACTTGAGATTGTTAAATCAAAATGACATGGGACCAAAGACATTGGTTAGAGGACTTCAAGACCTTTCCAAAATGTCCAAGAACATGATCAAAGCTTAAAAATTGAGCAAGATATGCCTTGTGGAAGTTGGGAAATTTTTGGGAATTTTGAAAAGTCAACTTTGCTTCAAATGCCTCAAAATTGCTAATGGGCCTCAATTTCTTCCATGAATCATTACCCAAAGGCTATGCACGACCCATTGACATCCAAGGGAGTTATTTTCTCATTTTTGATTAATTATTTGAATTTTTATTATTATTAATTCACTTAATTAAAATTAAATATGAAAAAATATCAAATGACACCTTTCAAATCTTTTTATGCAGCATATTCACTCTTTATGAGCTCAAGATTTCGTGCACATTCTAAAAAGAAAGAATCTCCCATGATTGGAAATGATTGGTATGGAAAAGTTTGAAAAAAGATCATGAAAATCAAATATTCAAAATCATCAATGCATGGATTATGGGCTAGTTTTCTTGACCTAATTCACTCACATACATATGCACATTGGAAACCTAATGCATTGGAGAAGCAAGCTGCGCAGAAACTCATAGAACAAGGTTGCACTTTTTTCACAAAATATCAAAAACTGTTTTCATAGTTGCAGTGTGATTCAAGGCCTCAAAACTATTCCAAAGGCTTGCTGACACCACCAGGAAGAGATTGCAATCAAGAACATAGACCCTGACCTCAAGAATTGGTGGAACCGTGTTGCCCTGTTCATAAAATTTCCCATATTCGTGTTTGCATTTTCATACATTATTAATGTCTTTTAATGATTGATTTATACTAACATGATAATTCTAAAGCTATTGGTGTTCTCCAATTGGATTAATACTGCCTGTGTCAAAAGTTACCATTGATGGTTGCTAGGGTTTCAAAGCTACAAATTTAGGGCTTTCTTCATCTGGGAAAATTAGACAATAAGACCTACACCATTAAAATCGTGACATTCTGACGAATAGAATCCATACCTCGCGCCCTTTTTCTTTTTAACCATGCTCTAATCGCTATTTTGCAGGTTTGAGTTTAGCGGGGGTTTAAAACCCCCGCTATTTGTTTCTTATTTTTCAGGACAAGCGAAGAAGAAGACTGGGTGTCATCACGTGGTTGGTTGATTCAAAAATCTGGCTCATTTTCTTGTTTTCATATCATTAACCTTTGTTTCTTATTATAATATTTAATGTCCAAAATTATTACAAACGCGTTGAATGGCATAGTGGTTGAGAACGTGATTGGCAAGCCTTGGGACCTGGGTTCGATTCCCAGGTCCCCCATATTTCTTCATAATTTTGTTTGTAATGTATTCAGGTGTTACTTCTCTCCAGTGGTCCACCAAACGCCCCAATGCCTGTGCTTGCCACCTATGCATAAGGATCAATCCAAAGGCTAAGATGTGGAGACTATCATGCATGCTCAGTCAACCACAAGCACGTGATCACTGGAAAGTCAAAAAAAGGCCAGATTTCTTGGGCCAAATTCCTCAAATCACACCTCCAAATTGGGCAGAAACCCCCCATTGTTTGTATTTCTTTTTTCTAAGTCCCTTTTCTTTTTCTTCTTTTTATTTTAATTGTTTTTTTATTTAATTCACAAAATAATTTTCATAATAAAAATAACACATAAAAATCAAAAATCAGAAATCATAAAAATAAAAATATGTTTATTTAATATTATTTTCATCAATATTTTTGTAAATAAATTCTTAATAATTAATTTAGTAAAATTAGGTTTTTATTTTAATGTTGTTTTTCTTAATAACCAAAAAAATGTAGAAATTAGGTTTTAGCATTTTATTCTTTTTGCTTAATAAATAATTTTCTTATTACCATTATTATTAATTCTTAATTATTTTGTAAATAAATATGTCATTTAATTAATTAGGGTAAATTAGGTTAAAACTTAAACATTTTTTCTTTAATAATTAAAAACAATTTAGAACTAGGATTTTATCTAATTTCTAATTTTAATTAATTCTCTTTATTTCCATTAAAAACCAAAAAAAAACATCAAGAAATAACTTCTTTTCTTATTAAATAATTAATTAACTTCCAATTTCAATTTAATTTCTTTAAAGGGTCCAACACCCTCGAACTTTCGCTTCTAATTTCTTTTCGCGCGTTTGCTTCTATTTTTCATTTTAAATATTATGTAATTCCCCCAAAGCCTTGTAATAGTAATTAGGACTTTTGTTTTCCGCATTTTTATTCAAATCGGGTCTTTGTTAATTTGGCGATGTATAGACCCGCGCCTTGTAATAGTGTAGGACTTTCTTTTCCGCACTTTAATTTCCGCACCCCTTAACTGCTAATAATTTGCATGAAAGAATGAATGGACCAAATAAAATCAAAGCGTAGCTCACCCAATGCATGATCAAGATAAAACATAATTGAAAATGACACACAATTCACACACCACTCTTAGGGTACGCCTCACAGTTGCCTTGCCCCTCGAAACGTGGTCGTCGAGTATAGGACGTCTTAGTGAGTCCTTATGTCCATTGATCTAGTTGCCTCGAACAAGTTGCCTCGGAACGGTTGCCTCGAAATAGTTGCCTCGAAACGGTTGCCTCGGAATAAAAAGATCAATGGCATAAGGGTAGCTTCTAAGGTGTCCTACTGTTGCTCGGTGACCACACTGTCCCTAAAACACGAATTGACCCGAACACCTCCAACGGTGGTGCTACCTACCTCTCAATGGTGGGATGGCACTACCTCAAGGACATTTACACAGCCTAATTCCTTAGGGTAGGTGGATGACTCATAGATACTTGCTCTAATTCAAAACAAATCAAATCAAAAACTCTTTTCACACCGACACTTTTCAAAAAGCTTTCAAAACAATTTTTCAAACACTCTTGAGGACTGATACAAGAGTCGATCTGAAACTTTCAAAGAAACTTTTTCAAACCCACTCACTTTGAAAAGAAAACAAACATTTTGAAAACACAAATGAGCAAGTATCTAAGAGCCCATGGATAACCATGGATAGAAAGGGTGCTAACACCTTCCCTTTCTATAAATATACCTCCCGAACCGAGAAACTATCTCAATAAGGAATTTTTCTGTGCTTTTGTCCTTTCCATGTTGGAGAAAATAAAAGACGGTGGCGACTCTTGCTTCCGCGACATTTCGCGAACCAGCCTTAAACAGTCAGTTCCAGATTCACTGATCACAACCTCTTACCTACTAAGGAAGACTGTCCTCCGGTGAAACAGAAAGTTTTTCGAATGCACCTAGAGATGTCTGAGAAAACCAAGGCTGAAGTGATGAAGCAGTTTGACGCCGGTTTTCTAGCAGTTACTTCTTACCCGCAGTGGGTTTCCAACGTGGTTCTAGTGCCGAAAAAGGATGGTAAGGTTCGCATGTGTATTGACTATAGGGATCTGAACAGGGCAAGCCCCAAGGATGATTTCCCTCTGCCTCATATCGACGTTCTGGTTGACAACACCGCACAACATAAGGTCTTCTCTTTTATGGATGGTTTCTCCGGTTATAATTAGATTAAAATGGCTCCCAAAGACATGGAGAAGACCACTTTTGTTACACAGTGGGGTACCTTTTGCTACAAAGTCATGCCTTTCGGATTGTAGAATGCTGGGGCAACGTATCAGCGCGCCATGGTCGCTTTGTTCTACGACATGATTCATAATGAGATTGAGGTATACGTTGACGACATGATTGCAAGATCCCAAACTGAAGAAGAACATCTTGACCACCTTCAGAAGTTATTTGACAGGTTGAAGTTGTACAAGCTGAGGCTAAACCCGAACAAGTGCACCTTCGGGGTGAGATCTGGTAAGCTGTTGGGTTTCGTTGTTAGTGACAAAGGTATTCAAGTGGATCCTGCAAAGGTGAAGGCTATACAGGAAATGCTAGCTCCTCGAACAGAAAAAGAAGTCAGAGGCTTTCTGGGACGTCTGAACTATATCGCCCGATTCATCTCATACCTGACTGCTACTTGTGAGCCAATCTTCAAGTTACTGAAGAAAGATCAAGTGGTAAGATGGAACGATGAATGTCAGGCCGCTTTTGAAATGATTAAAGAATATCTCCAAGAGCCACCTATTTTGATGCCTCCAGTTGAAGGGAGACCTTTGATCTTATACTTGACAGTACTTGATAATTCAATGGGGTGCGTGCTGGGGCAGTATGACGAGTCTGGCCGAAAAGAGAATGCTATTTACTACCTTAGCAAAAAGTTTACCGACTGCGAGACCCGATACTCGTTGCTTGAGAAAACTTGATGCGCTTTGGCATGGGCTGCTCGCCGACTGAGACAGTATATGCTGACTCACACTACTCTATTGATATCAAAGATGGATCCAATCAAGTATATCTTTGAAAAGCCTGCCTTGTCCAGAAGAATAGCGAGATGGAAAATGATCTTGACTGAGTATGACATTCAATACACGACCCAAAAAGCAATCAAGGGAAGTGTGTTGGCAGATCATTTGGCACATCGGGCAGTGGATGATTACCAGTCTATGAACTTCGAGTTCCCGAATGAGAATATCATGTTGGTGACTGACTGCGAGACACCTGGACCGGATGAAGTACCTGAGGAGGGGTCCCGATGGTATATGTACTTTGACGGTGCTTCAAACGCTTTGGGTAATGGCATTGGCGCCATGATCATATCTCCTGAGGCTCTCATACTCCGTTCACCGCCAGACTATGTTTCAACTGCACCAACAACGTGGTGGAGTATGAAGCATGCATCATGGGTCTTCGAGCAGCAATTGACTTAAGGATTAAGTTTTTGAGTGTATTCGGAGATTCCGCTCTCATGATCAGTCAGATCAAAGGCGAGAGGGATACAAAACATCCAAATCTTTATCCTTACAAAGAGTATGTATTGACATTGCTTCCGCATTTCGATGGACTGAATACCCGAAAGGGCGGTCCAGGAAAAAATTAGAGATTAAAGCGTAACACTATGTCTCATTAGATCACCTTGCAACCAGACTTCGATATCGACTATCAAGCTCGGATGGCGCTAACCAATCTAATATACCTTCAACCAAGTAGCGAAGTGATGATATGCTCGAGGATATAAGGGCAATAGCAGAGTTGGAACCCAGTGGGATTGTTCACATAGCTGTTTTGTTTAGTTTTTCACAAATTGTATAAACTCTATTTGTTCGGCGGCGTTCTCTTACTAGGACGTCAGCCTTTTATACAAAAACGCCTATTTACAGGCTAACTTCAAAATCAATACAAGTCATTTTACAAAGAAATTTCAAATTGTTTTCCTTTTCTGTTTTGTTTTGCAAAGAATGTCCAATGTTCAATTTTTGATATATGCATTTGACATTAATTGCTGCTCATGAACATTTACATGCAAAACAAAAGACGATTACTTGTAATATCATAAACAGGGGCAAACGAGAAATGTACAAACCGTACAATTGCTCTGTCCACCAGGTATAGGGATAGACCTAGCTGGAGGGAACGATTGAAAGTGCATTCATTCCCTGCAGAGTAATGAGAAAGACAGTGGTTAAGCTCTCCCCAGCTGAGACTCGCAACTATGAATGAATCGATAATATTCTCCCCAAGCAGAGTTTATCTACCATCAGCACTAAGAAGTCTTATCATCCCCAGCGGAGTATAGAATATCCCTAGTGGAGTTTGAGGAAATGTCCCCAGTAGACTCTGGAAGATTATCCCTAGTAGAGACTAAAAGATTATTCCCCGTGAAGTCACAACTGGAAAACCATCCCCAGCGGATTTCTTCCCTTTCATAAAACAGGAATTTAATCCCCAACAAGGTTCGTTATCACCAGCATCGGTAATTCATCCCCAGTTGAATTTATTAGCGGAATCCTCAGCAGATCATCTCTTCCCCACAGAGTAATCTCCTCATCAGTTTATTCTCCAGCGAAGTTATCCTCTCCCGCAGGTTTAGTCTCACAAACATCTTCATCCACTATCTCCAGCGGAAACGAAAAATTCAATTCTTTTCTCCAGCAACAATCAGGGATTTATTCCCCCATCTAAAAACACTACATTTCCATACATCATGAAACATGCATACGCATCATACAACACGATCTCATTTATTTTGAGAAAATCATTACCTGATACATATCATGCATTACATACAGCTAACCTTTACCTTTCAGGAAAGGATATGATTAAATTCTCACAAGTTCAAGCTATGAAGCTTCTACCTCAGTCGAATTACGGACGAGCTCCTAAATCTCAACAAAGATATTACTTCAGTTGAATTACGGACGAGTTCCTAAATCTCAACAAAGATGTTTCCTCAGTTGAATTACGGACGAGCTCCTAAATCTCAGCAGAGACGATTTCCTCAGTCGAATTACGGACGAGTTCCTAAATCTCAGTAGAGATGTTTTCTCAGTTGAATTACGGACAAGTTCCTAAATCTCAGCAAATTTGTTGAATTACGGACGAGTTCCTAAATATCGACAGATATTTCCTCAGTTGAATTACGGACAAGTTCCTAAATATGAACAAAGATGTTTTCTCAGTTGAATTACGGACGAATTCCTAAATCTCGACAAAAATGCTTCCTCAGCTGAATTATGGACGAGCTCCTAAATCTCAGCAAAGTTGTTGAATTACGGACGAGTTCCTAAATCTCGACAGATATTTTCTCAGTTGAATTATGGACTAGCTCCTAAATCTCAGCAGAGATGTTTCCTCAGTTGAATTACGGACGAGTTCCTAAATCTCGACAGATATTTCCTCAGTTGAATTACAGACGAGCTCCTAAATCTCAGCAGATATGTTTCCTCAGTTGAATTACGGACGAGTTCCTAAATCTCAGCAGAGATATTTCCTCAGTTGAATTATGGACGAGTTCCTAAATCTCAACAGAGATGTTTTCTTAGTTGAATTACGGACGAGTTCCTAAATCTCAGCATAGATATTTCCTCGATTGAATTACGGACGAGCTCGTAAATCTCAGCGAAGATATTACCTCAGTTTAATTACGGACGAGTTCCTAAATCTCAACAAAAATGACTCTTCAGTTGAGTACGGACGATCGAAGTTCCTAAATATCAATAGAAACGACTCATCAGCAGAATAACGGATGATTGAAGCTCCTAAAATTCTACTTCTCTCAACAAGGATCAGACTTCCCCAGCGGAATCTTCCTCAACAACAGGCATACAAGCTCTCGCTAAGGAATCCCTTAGGCGATCAATACTCCTTCGGATGGCATCTTTAAGCCCATCTCCCGTCAGCAATCTCCAAATGGAATATGTAAGCCCATTCTCAATATCACAAGGCAATCATTAATTCATGTGAGTGCAAATTTCTGGGCACTCTAGTGTTCAATCCTCTTCCACCTTTGGATAACGAAAGGCACGAAAGCCAATCTACATCCTCAGGTTTAAGAAGATTGAACAGGGGCAACTTTTGTACCCCAAAATTTACCCTCCCATATTTCTCAAAACATTGCAAGAAAGATCCTCAAGATGCTCAAGGTAGTCCAAGGGTTGGCTAGACAAGCTCTCTCCTAAGGCAGTCTACCCCAAATTAGGGTTTCATGTTGCATCAAGATACTTGAGTCCAAGTGGTCCCAAATTCTCAACATTGTCCTAATATGTTCTCAAGATCATCCATGTCAATTTTCAAACCTTGCAGAGAAAGTTTGCTCAGTCAATTGCTCAAAGGCCTGAAAATCGACTGTGTTAGGGCAAAAGTCAACTGTGACCCACATACAGTCAAACTTCAATATTTTTTGTCAACATACTCATTTTGAAGTGTATTTCATCATTTGATCAAGGGTTGATCATGATTCATCAAGGGTTGCTCACAATTCATCAAGATTCAAAAGTTGCTAAATTAGGGTTTTATAGGAAAAGTCAACTCAACTTTGACCAAGCATAACTTTCTCATACTTTATGAGAAATGACCCATCCAAAGCTCATTTTGAAGAGGATACAATTCCCTACAGTCCATATTCATCTCCCAAGATCAAAATATGCACTCACAAGAAGTTATGAATTTGGACATTATAGGTCATTTTGAAAAGTCAACAAAAACACCTTTTATGCCAAATATTCATACATGATCATGGAATATCAAAATTAGATGAGACAAAAAGGGTTGATTAGAGGACATCTCAAGCTTTCTAAAAAGTCCAAGAACACCTCCAAAGAGTCAAAATTGAGGAATATATGCATTGTTGAAGTTGACCTTTTTTGCAAAATTGCCAAAAGTCAACTACCCCCAAAACTTCAATTTTTGCCAAATGGGCCCATTCTTTTTCACTTGTTTTGAGTTGGAATCATATCCCACGTGCCCTAGCCTTTTCCACTTGTCCATATCATATTTTTATTAATTATTTTGATTTTTATTTGAATTAATTTGATTTAAATCAAAATAAATCAAATAAAAATCCAAAGCATTGATAACAAGGGATTTGGTGCTTGTTTCAGGTTCCAATTACAGCTAGCATCTTTCAAATTCGTGCCAAGCCTTAGAGTGCACAAAAAGATTCAAAATAAGCCATGTTTGGAAAGATTTTCAAAGCAAATCAAATCAATATCCAAAGCATTGAAAGAAGAAGATTTGGACACAACTATTAACCCTAATGAATTGCTGGATACATAAGGAGGCGAGGCAGATCAAAAAAAGGGTTGGAAACAGGCGCTAGAGAGAGAAAAAATATGGAAAAAAATCAAAGAAAAGTGTGAGATCAAAGTCCCACTTAGAAGCATCCTCAAGGCCTGATATCTGTCCCAATCGTTTCCTGACAGTCTCCACAAGCGAAAGTAATCCAAAGCAGGCGTTTTCAAGCCCTCCCACGCACTGTAAGTCAGCAACGGTATCACTCTTTTCTTGAATTCGAAAAGCTTCATTCTTGCATCCATAGCGTAAAATAATGGCATAATATTGATCACCATGATGTTTGCAAGCTTTTGCCATTATTCAATTTCATTTATATGACCTATACCATGAATCACCATTGTTAGGTTTTTTTGGAGTTTTTTAGGGTTTTTGATTTCAGGAATAATTGGCCCTAGTAATGGGTATAGTTGTGATCAGAAGAAGGAGACGACCTCAACCATGGCCTTAGATATCATTTCCATGGCTTGTGGGAGATTTTGATAATGGAGAGGGTTATAGCAACGGACACTGTCCATGGGTATAGCCCTTTGAATTTTTAGCCACGGTGCAGAGGAAGGAGACGATGAAGTGTCATCCCACCATTGGCTTGTTTAAACGAGCGCGCGTTTTTTTTATTTTTGTTTCCATTAATATCTATTTTCTTATATTATTATGATCTTGTATTATATTAACAATAAAAAGCAAACAACCTAGTGGTTGCCACGTGAATGTTAAGGCATTTAGAGGCTGGAGGTCAGGGGTTCGATCCCTGCCTCCAACATTTGTTATTTTTCCTTGTTATTTCAGGAAATCCAGTACACGCTTAAGTCTAATGTCCACCATATGCCTTCAGCATCAAGCGCGCCAGATGGCCAGATCTGGTGGCCACCATTGCAAGTACACCATAAGCCAAGTCAACGCATGTGCACTAGATTGCAAAAGTCAAGTAGATCTTCATCAAATGGGCCAGAATTCCTGCTTTCTACACCCTTAGTTTCAGGCCCATCTCTCTCTTTTTCTATATTTTGTTTATTTCATTTAATTATTTTTTATTAATTACTAACCAATAATCAATTTTCTTTTTAGCAAAAAATCACAAAAAATTTTTATATCCAATAAAAGTCAGAATTTTTTATTTTTCATTAATAAATATTAATTAAAATAATTAGGTTAATTTATTAGACAATTTTAATCTATTTTGCAAATAATTAAAATAAATTAGAATAAATAGGTTTTTCTATTAATTTAATTATTTAATTTCTTTCCTAAATTAACAAAACTCCAAAAATGTGTCACTTAATTATTTTTCATTTATTAAATTAATAACCAATTAATTTAGCATTTAATTTTAGAATTTAATTTCTTTTCTTAAATATTAAAAACAACAAAAACATTTTCCTTTAATTAGGAGGGTCAAAACCCTAGTTTCGCATTCGATCCGATTGTCTCGCACGCTTTATTTTTCTTTATCCAAATTATTGTATCTGCTCCCGGTTTGTAATAATTAATTAGGACATTATTTATTTCACCGCTTTTATTTTCAAAGGGTTATTTTTGGCGATGTAAATACCCGACGCCTTGTAATAGTTAGTTTAAATTCTGCACTTTTATTTCTGCAAATATTCAATTGTTAGATGTTTGATAATAGGGTTTGCATGACAAGAATGAATGACTAAACTTAAAACAGTTAGATCACCCTAAACATATGCAAAGATAAAAATAATCTGAAATCAACACACTCGCACATGCGCACTCCTAGGATACACCCCACTTGGTTGCCTTTGTAAACGGTCATTAAGTATAGGTTGTTTTAGAGGTCGCCCTCTTGTCTAAAAGATCATAAGTTGCCTCGATATGGTTGCCTCGGATATTGTTGCCTCGAACAAATGATCTAAGACATTAGGGTTACCACTAAGACGTCCTAACATTGCTTTAGTGACCATATGTCCCTCTTTCGAATTGACCCTCAAACTCCAACGACGATGCTACCTACTCACTAATAGTGGGATAGAGTTGTCTAAAGGAAGCAAACATAGAACGATTCCTTTTTCGAGTAGATAGATTAGTTCTTAGATACTTGCTCATCCAAAACAAAACTTTTTCACGCTTACACTCCTTTTATAAACAAATTTTCAAAAACACTTCATTGCACTCTTAAAGATAGAAGCAAGAGTTAAATCAAAGTTAAAACAAAAACTTTTCAAAACCCACAAGCACAAAGAAAACAATTTTGAAAATGATGAGCAAGTACCTAAGAGCCCGTTGATAACTACGGATAGAAAGGGTGATAATACCTTCCCTTTCTATAAATCTACCCCCCGTACTCAGAAATATCTCGAAAAAGGAAATTTTCTGTGCCTATTTTCCTTTCCTTGTTGGATAAAATAAAAGTCGGTGGCGACTCTTGCTTACCGCGAAATTTTGCAAAAACAAACACAAAACGCAAACCAGCATTCCAAAAGCAGTCAGTTCTTCCCACCGTATCACAATGTCATACATCATGACATTACATACGACTAACTCTTTACCTTTCAGGGAAAGATACAATCAAATTCTCAGAAGTTTTCTCTGGTTCAGTCAAATTGATGCTAAGATTTCTATTCCAGTTCAAGCTATGAAGCCCAGATTTGACCGGATAATATCTTGATTTCTCCATCATACTATGAAGCCCGGAGAACGACCGGATAATAGTACCCAAATACTACGAAGCCTGAAATCGACCAGATAGTGGTATCTCTTAAATTCAAGCTATGAAGCCCGGAAATCAACCAGAAAATAGTTGAATCCTCAGCAAGTTATTGTGAAGCCTGGAGAACGACCAGATAGCAATGCAAGTTACTGTGAAGCCTGG
Organism: Vicia faba; assembly: GCA_948472305.1. NCBI lineage: Eukaryota > Viridiplantae > Streptophyta > Magnoliopsida > Fabales > Fabaceae > Vicia > Vicia faba. The sequence goes on along the minus strand of OX451737.1, from coordinate 1,408,073,450 downwards.
AATCTACCAGATAGTGGTATATCATAAACACAAGCGGTGAAGCTCGAAAATCGACCGGAAAACAGCTTAACAAGGTATTATGAAGCCTGGAAATCGACCAGATAGCAGTACAGAACACCATGAAGCCTGGATTCTACCAAATAATGGTATAAGACATCGTGAATCCTGGATTATGACCAGATAGCGGCAAAAGACACTGAAACCTGGGACTACGACCAGATAACAGTAAGGGACACTGTGAAGCTTGGATTTTGACCAAATATCAGTCTACCCGACCAATTACTATGAAGCCCGGAAATCGACCGAATATTAGTAGGCCTTAAAATCAAATGGAAGCCCGGATGCGACTGGATAACCACTTGATTTTTTCCGAAGCCTGGAACACGACCAGATAAGAAGTAAGAAGTTGCGAAGCCTGGATTACGACCAGATAGCGGCAAAGGACTGAAGCCTGGAAACGACCAGATAACAGTATAAGACATTGCGAAGCTTGGATTTCGAACAAATAGCAGTTTACCTAGACTATTACTAAGAAGCCCGGAATCGATCAGATATTAGTGTGCCCTAAATTCAAGTTGAAGCCCGAATGCGACCGAATAATAACTTAATTCCTTCTGAAGCCTGAAGTACGACTAGATAAGAATTGAGAAATTGTGAAGCTTGGAGAATGACCAGATAGCAAGTTTAATCTCATCTCCCCGTTAAGTCACTGTAAAGCCTGGAGCACGACCAGATAGCAGTCGATCTTATCACTATGAAGCCTGGATCACGACCAGATAGTAGTTCATGTTCACCTCTTCGACCAAGAGATGATTCCCCAGTATAATAACGGACGACTGAAGCTCCTAAAATTCTATTTCTCTCAAGACAGAGACCAGCATTCCCTAGCGTAGTCCTCCTCAACAACAGGTATACAGGCTCTCGCAAAGGAATCTCTTGTGCGATCGACACTTATTCTGATGACATCTTTAAGCCCATTTTCCGTCATTAACTTCCAAATGGCATCTATAAGCTCATTCCTGAAATCGCAAGGCCAGTACCACTTCATGCGAGTGCAAATTTCTGGGCACTCTAGTGTTCAATCATCTTCCACCTTCGGATCATGAAAGGCAAGCAAGCCAATCTACATCCTCAGGTTTAAGAATATTGAACAGGGGTAGCTGTTGTACCCCAAAATTTTCCCTCCCATATTTCTCAATACATTTCAAGTGAGGTTCTCAAATTGCTCAACGAAGTCCAAGGGTTGACCAGACAAATTCTCTCCTAAAGGCAGTCTACCTCAAATTAGGGTTTCATTTTGCATCAAGGTACTTGAGTCCAAAGGATACCAAATGCTCACCATTGTCCTAATATGTTCTTAATATCATCCATGTCAGGTTTCAAGCCTTACAGAGGAAGTTTGCTCAGTCAATTGCTCAAAGGCCTGAAAATCGACTTTGTTAGGGAAAAAGTCAACTATGGCCCACATACAATCAAACTTCAATATTTTTTGTTCACATCCTCATTTTGAAGTATTATTCATCATTTGATCAAGGGTTGATCATTATTCCTCAAGGATTGCTCACAATTCATCAAACCCCAAAAGTTGCTAAATTAGGGTTTTGTAGGAAAAGTCAACTCATTTTTGACCAAGCATAACTTTCTCATACTTTATCAGAAATGACCCATACAAAGCTCATTTTGAAGAGGATGAAATTCCCTACAATTCATCTTCATCTCTCAAGTTCAAAATATGCACTCACAAGAAGATATGAATTTGGACATTATAGGTCATTTTGAAAAGTCAACAAAAACACCTTTTTTTGTCAAAGCTTCATACATGAACATGGAAGACTCAATTGAGATGAGACAAAAAGGGTTGCTTATAGGACATCCTAAGCTTTCTAAAAAAGTTAATAATACATATCTAGGGTCAAAATTGAAGGAGTTATGCATTGGAAAAGTTGATCTTTTTTGCAAAATTTCCAAAAGTCAAAAGTGGCCAAAGTTGCAATTTTTGTCAAATGGACCCAACTTTTTGTAATTGTATTGAGTTTGTAACATGATCCACGACCCATGATCCTTACCACTTGTCTTTATTTTATTTTTATCATTTATTTTGATTTTTATTTCAATTAAATTAAATTAAATCAAAATAAAATCATGGAAATATCAAAACTAATCAAAGCTTGAGATTTTGTGCATGTTTAGGCCTCTTATACAGTTGGAAAGAGAATCAAATCGTGCAAGCTTCAAATGGACACAAAAAGATTGGATTTTGGCTTGATTTGGAAAGATTTACATGAGAATCAAATCATGATTCAATCATCTTAATTGAGAAAGATTTAAAGCAAGTTTGTGACCTAATTTATTCTAGAGTACATATAGAGCATTTGCAGATAAAAAACAAGGGCATTGGAGGCGTGTGAAACTGAAAGAAAACTTGCAAAAACTCAACAAAAGTGGTGAATCAAATTCCAATTTCCAGGCCATCTCAAGCCTTCCCAGCTATCCCAATCACTTGCTGGATATCTCTGGGTCATATTGCAATCATTAACAAGCCTCATAACATCCTAAAACGCACTGTAAGCATCTCACGACATTGATACTTTCTTGAAATCAAATATCACGATTCTGGAATTTGTAGCATGATTTCTTTACATATTCTTGATCCTTGAATCATTTGCAAGCTATTGGTTATGTTCAATTGCATTTTTATTAACTGTAGAGAAAGATGCCATAGTTAGGGTTCTTGGCTCGTTTTTGGAGTTTTTTGTTACAGGTACAATTAGCCATGGAAAGTGGTGCTATGATGCTCGTGAGGTTGCCACGAGTTGATTGGTACCATTGTTAGGCATTTATCTTGTTCGTATGAGATTTTGGAGAAACACAAGCTTATACCTACGCCCAGAGGACTGTAGGTAAAAGTCTGGACTTTTGCCAATGGAGGGAGGAAGAAGAAGGGTAGCGTGGCACCCTGTGATTCGCCCATTCAAAAATTCGTGCATTTTGATATATTAATTTGCTTTTCCAATATAATGTTTGTTTGTTGTCCTTTGTACAACAAAATGCGCAAGCTCAGTTGGCCACAGGCGCTTGGAAATGCCAAAGGGCCTGGGTTCGATCCCCAGGTCCCCCATATTATTTCATGATTTTGTTTCTTGTATAATCAGGCACATGTGCATGCAAGGAGACCCCCATACGCCCTCAATGTGCAGCCAACCAGATGTCCAGCATGCCAAATTGAAGGGCCATCCTTTAGAGGTCCACAATGCACCCTAGTTAAGCAAGCTCATGGGATCTGAAAAGTCAACGTGGGCCAAGGAGTTTTGGGCTCAGAAATGCAATTGACACCTGTAACACCCCGTTTTCAATTAATTGATTTATTTAAATTTGGGAATTTATTTTATTAGAATTAATAAAATAAAAAGAATTATTTATTTTGGAGTATTTGAGGAAAATAAAAGAAATAAGGAATATTGGGATTTTTATGTTATTGGGCTTAGATGTTGTTAGTAAAGAGTGGGGGTGCAGAGAAATAAAGTTATGTTTGGGACTTAGGCCATTTTCTCATTTTTGGTTTTTCACGTAAGAACAGAAGTTGGAATTTGGGAAAATAGAGCTCTGAAGAACGGAGAACGAAGAACATCGCTCAAGAACTCAAAGCTGCTAATTGATAAGGTAAGGGGGGCTATAACTCGATTTACCTTTGTTTATGGGTTTATGTACGGTTGATTCGGGTAATTGTAGGGAAACCCCAATTGTTAGATGTTTCTAGGAATCGATACCCTTAGGATTGAACCTTGTTAGAAGAGGGTCAGGTTTCCAATTGTCATGAATCGATTAGGAATTTTAGGTCCCAAATGGTGAATTGGGAGTATATCTAATGATCGTGAATTTACCTTGGAAGTTGTAGGGATAACCTCAGTGTCAGTAGAATTCCCCAAAAGGACGGTTAATCCCCGGTTAAGGTTACTATAACGATTGTTGGTATTTTGGATATGGTGGTGTTGTTGTGAATTGTACGAACCTGATGTCGTTAGGTACCGAATTACGCGTTTGGCGGACGTTTTCCCGCGTTTGGACTGCTGTTTCTGAGCTGCTGCAGGTTCAGGAAAATCCTGTACGCGCTCAGCAACACGGGCCGTGTTGCACAACACGGGTGCCCGTGTTGCTCTTCTGTGTTGGAAGAGGGTGTGCTTCTGGTTGCATGACACGGGCCGTGTTGCACAACACGGGTACCCGTGTCAGATCCCCTGTACTGATAAAAATAAAGTGTGCGTCTTTCTGGACGTGCTGCACAACACGGGCCGTGTTACACAACACGGGTGCCCGTGTTGCTCTGCTGTGATGATTTTCTGAATTTTTGGTTTCAGTGTTTTGATGTTGGATTTTTATTGCCATGCTTTTAGATATGTTATCGAGCATGAATTATGATATAATTGATGTGATTGGTTGATGTTTGAATAGTATGCTGAGTGATTACATGCTATTCGTAACTTGATATGATTGATGTTTAAATAGTATGCTAAGTGGTTATATGCTATTCATATCATGTTATGTTTGATGTTGTTGATGTGCATGATATGTTGATCGATGTTCATAGTATGCTGAGTGTTACATACTTACATATCATGTTGCATTTGTTAATTCCCATTGTGTGGAATTAACATGGTGGCCAATATACGTGTCCGCGATTTAATGGAACGTTGAGGTGGTAGCCGTGTCCGCGATATAATGGAACGGTGAGTTATCCGTGACCCGCGATTTAATGGGGCGGTAAAGTGGTACCACATGCATGGGTGTGTTGCATTACTCGAATATAACATGAATGGATGATTTTTCCAATGTTATATTTGATTGTTTGTATGCACGTATGGTTTGATAAATGGTTGATGATGTTTGATGAATAATTGCAAAAATGAAAGGCAATATGTCATGGATACATGAATTGTAAAGGTTTTGTAAACTATGAAATATGCTAATTATTGGGTGATGCTTATGATTTCGTGAATTGATTGTTATGAATGTATAACCAAATGTATATTTGAGAAGCTCACCCTTACTGTTGCATATTTTAGATTAAGGAGCTTCGTTCAGGTGCTTGGCGAAGGCTTATCGTGTCTAGTTTAGTTTCGTTTTAGTATGTCCGGGTCATGCTCTGATAGTTGTAACTCCGGGAACGTTTGGTTGTCGAGCTGCTTTAGTCAGACTCGTTTATTCCCTTTTTATTTGTTATAATATGATGTTGACTTTCCAGGTGTTAATCCCTGATGATTTGGAAATTATTATAACATTTGATTTTATTAATTAAAGTATTCCGCTGTGTAAACATGTATGAGTTACTACTAAAATTATGCATGACAGGAATTTGTTTTATTAAAAAGAGAATTGTAGCATCCTCGATTATACATGTACTCTGAGTTTATAATTTTAATTAATCGCGTAAATTATATGCGGGTTTTAGAGGGTGTTACAATAGTGGTATCAGAGCATAGTCGGTCGTTGCGACCAGAGTCTTGAGTCAGTCATTCCTTTTGTATGCGATTAGTGTAAGGCAACACTGTCGATACTGTATTCTGATGTGGAGTATGTTTTAATTCTCAGGAATATGGCTGGAGGTAACGGACGAAATGATGCTGCACTAGCTGAGGCTTTGGGGATGTTAGCTGGTGTACTTGCTGGAAACCCAACTGGAGGCGTGATTGGTGCTGATAGGCAATTGGGAAATTTCCAAAGGAACAATCCTCCGTTGTTCAAAGGTACACATGACCCTGAAGGTGCTCAGAAGTGGCTGAAGGAAATCGAAAGGATTTTCCGTGTGATTGATTGTGCTGAAGATCTGAAAGTCAGATATGGTACGCATATGTTGGCAGAAGAGGCCGACGACTGGTGGGTTGCCACAAGGACTGAAATGGTTCAGGATGGAGAGGCACTGACTTGGGCTAACTTCAGAAGAGCTTTTCTGAGGAGGTACTTTCCTGAAGATGTTCGGGGAAGAAAGGAAATTGAATTTTTGGAGCTTAAGCAGGGCAATCTGACTGTTAGTGAGTATGCTACTAAGTTCACTGAACTGGCAAAGTATTATGCGCACTACAACAATGATGAGGCTGGAGAATTCTCTAAATGTATCAAATTTGAGAATGGTCTCCGAGATGAGATTAAGCAGGGAATCAGGTACCAGCGTATTCGTAGATTTTCTGATCTGGTGGATTGTAGCAGAATCTTGGAAGAAGATATTACCAAGAATAGGTCGTCTCACTCTCGTGGGGTTGTTGACAAAAGAGGAAAGCAACATATGGACCGTGGCAAGCCATATGGTAGAGATAACCAGAGATCAGGCGGTTGGAAAAGGCCTAGTGGGGGAGATTCTAAGGCTCCTATCAGATGCTACAGGTGTGGTGAGTCTGGTCATCACATTAGAGATTGCAAGAGTGATGAGAAGAAGTGCTATAAATGTGGAAAGGCTGGTCATTTGTCTATTGATTGCAAAGGGAGGTTTGTTACTTGTTACAATTGTGGCGAAGAAGGTCACATTCGTCCGCAGTGTCCTAAGCCTAGGAAGGATCAGTCAGGTGGAAAAGTGTTCGCTTTGTCTGGATCTGAGACTACTCCAGAGGATCGATTGATTAAAGGTACGTGTTTTATTCATGGCACACCTTTAGTTGCAATTATTGATACTGGTGCAACTCATTCTTTCATTTCTTTGGATTGTGCTGAGAGGTTGAAACTGGACATATCTGGTATGCGAGGTAGCATGGTTGTTGATACTCCTGCATCGGGTTCAGTGACAACTTCACTTGTATGTAGGAATTGTCCTATTGAGATTTTTGGTAGAGGTTTCGGTATAGATTTAGTGTGCCTACCGCTTGAACAAATTGATATTATCCTTGGGATGAACTGGTTGGAATTCAACCGGGTTCATCTGAACTGTTTTGCTAAGACGGTGATTTTTCCAGAAGCAGTTGGCGTCGAGAATTTGACTATGACTGCTAGGCAGGTACAAGAAGCAATGGAAGACGGTGCTAATGTGTTTATGTTACTTGCTTCGTTAGATGCAACAGGAAAGGTCAGGAGTGTGGAATTGCCAGTGGTGTGTGATTTCCCAGAAGTCTTTCCTGAGGATATCGGTGAGTTACCTCCTGAGAGAGAAGTGGAATTTTCTATAGATTTAATTCCTGGTACGAGACCGGTGTCGATGGCGCCATATCGTATGTCTGCGTCTGAATTGGCTGAATTGAAGAGTCAGTTGGAAGATTTACTGGAGAAGAAGTTTATTCGTCCAAGTGTTTCACCTTGGGGTGCTCCGGTATTGTTGGTTAAGAAGAAAGAAGGTTCTATGAGACTGTGTGTTGATTACAGGCAATTGAACAAGGTAACCATTAAGAATCGGTACCCGTTACCGAGGATTGATGATTTAATGGACCAGCTAATTGGAGCCAGTGTATTCAGTAAGATTGACTTGAGATCGGGATATCATCAGATTCGTGTGAAAGCGGAAGATATTCAAAAGACTGCTTTTCGAACGAGGTATGGGCATTATGAATATTCTGTTATGCCGTTCGGAGTTACTAATGCACCTGGTGTTTTCATGGAATATATGAACAGGATTTTTCATCCGTATCTGGATAAGTTTGTTGTGGTTTTTATTGATGACATCCTGATTTATTCCAAGAATGACAAAGAGCATGCGGAACATCTCAGAATTGTGTTAGAATTGTTGAAAGATAGGAAGTTGTATGCAAAGTTGTCCAAATGTGAGTTCTGGCTGAATGAAGTTAGTTTTCTTGGACATGTGATTTCTAAGAATGGTATTGCAGTGGATCCTACAAAAGTAGAAGCGGTATCTCAGTGGGAAGCGCCGAAGACTGTTTCTGAAATCAGAAGTTTTCTTGGTCTTGCAGGTTATTACAGAAAGTTTATCGAAGGATTCTCAAAGTTAGCCTTGCCGTTGACGAAGTTGACTCGTAAAGGACAAGCGTTTATTTGGGATTCTGATTGTGAGAAAGGTTTCCAAGAATTGAAGCGGAGATTGACTAGTGCTCCTATTCTGATTTTGCCGAATCCGGTGGAATCTTTTGTGGTCTATTGTGATGCATCTCTGTTGGGTTTAGGCGGTGTTTTAATGCAGAATCAACAGGTAGTTGCGTATGCTTCGAGACAGTTGAAGGTTCATGAAAGGAACTATCCTACTCATGACTTAGAACTGGCGGCAGTTGTGTTTGTCTTGAAATTGTGGAGACATTATCTGTACGGTTCGAGATTTGAAGTGTATAGTGATCATAAGAGTTTGAAGTATCTTTTCGATCAGAAAGAGCTCAATATGAGGCAAAGAAGGTGGTTGGATTTTCTCAAAGACTATGATTTTGGTTTGAATTACCATCCTGGTAAGGCAAATGTGGTTGCAGATGCTTTGAGCAGGAAATCCTTGCATATGTCTATGATGATGGTTCGTGAATTGGATTTAATTGAACAATTCCGAGATTTGAGTTTAGTTTGTGAAAGTACTCCGAAGTGTGTTCGTTTGGGTATGTTGAAACTTACTAGTGGTATTCTGGAAGAGATCAGGATTGGGCAGAAATTTGATGTTAATTTAGTTGATAAATTGACATTGATCAACCAAGGTCAAGGTGGTGAGTTTAGGATTGATGAAAATGATGTTATGAGATTTGGCGATAGAGTTTGTGTTCCTGATGTCGCAGAAATCAAGAGAAGTATATTAGAGGAAGGACATCGCAGTGGGATGAGCATTCATCCGGGTGCCACGAAAATGTATCATGATTTGAAGAAATTGTTTTGGTGGCCGGGAATGAAAAAGGAAATAGCTGAATTTGTGTATGCATGTTTAATCTGTCAGAAATCGAAGATTGAGCATCAGAAGCCGTCTGGATTTATGCAACCAATGTTTATTCCAGAATGGAAGTGGGATAGTATTTCTATGGATTTTGTATCTGGGTTGCCGAGGACTCCTATGAATTGTGAAGCGATATGGGTCGTTGTGGATAGGTTGACTAAGTCTGCTCATTTTATACCGGTGCGAATGGATTACTCGATGGAGAGATTGGCACAGTTATATATTGAGAAAATAGTGAGTTTGCATGGAGTTCCTTCTAGTATTGTGTCAGATAGAGATCCGAGGTTCACTTCGAAATTTTGGGAAGGGTTGCAGAAGGCTTTAGGTACTAAATTGAGGTTGAGTTCAGCTTACCATCCTCAGACTGATGGACAGACGGAGAGGACGATTCAATCGTTAGAAGATTTGTTGCGCGCTTGTGTTTTAGAGAAGGGTGGAGCTTGGGATAGCTATTTGCCATTGATTGAATTTACTTATAACAATAGTTACCATTCGAGTATTGGTATGGCTCCGTTTGAGGCATTGTATGGTAGACGGTGTAGGACGCCTTTGTGTTGGTATGAATCTGGAGAGAGTTCGGTAATTGGGCCAGAGATTGTTCAGCAGACTACCGAAAAGATCAAATTGATTCAAGAGAAGATGAGAGCTTCTCAGAGTCGTCAGAAAAGTTATCATGATAAGAGGAGAAAGAATTTAGAATTCAGTGCTGGAGATCATGTGTTTATGAGAGTTACTCCGATGACGGGTATTGGTCGGGCGTTGAAGTCTAAGAAGTTGACTCCGCGTTTTATTGGTCCGTTTCAGATTACGGAAAGAGTTGGAGAAGTTGCTTATCGCATTGCTTTACCTCCGAGACTTGCGAATTTGCACGATGTTTTTCATGTTTCTCAGCTGAGGAGATACATTCCAGACCCATCTCATGTAATCCAAATAGATGATGTACAGGTGAGAGATAACCTGACAGTAGAAACATTGCCTATGAGGATAGAAGATCGGGAAGTGAAACAGTTAAGGGGTAAAGAGATAGCATTAGTGAAGGTTGCTTGGGGAGGTCCAGCAGATGGAAATATCACTTGGGAGCTGGAGAGCCAGATGAAAGAGGCTTATCCGGAGCTGTTCGTCTAAGGTATGTTTTCGAGGACGAAAACTCTTTTAGTGGGGGAGAGTTGTAACACCCCGTTTTCAATTAATTGATTTATTTAAATTTGGGAATTTATTTTATTAGAATTAATAAAATAAAAAGAATTATTTATTTTGGAGTATTTGAGGAAAATAAAAGAAATAAGGAATATTGGGATTTTTATGTTATTGGGCTTAGATGTTGTTAGTAAAGAGTGGGGGTGCAGAGAAATAAAGTTATGTTTGGGACTTAGGCCATTTTCTCATTTTTGGTTTTTCACGTAAGAACAGAAGTTGGAATTTGGGAAAATAGAGCTCTGAAGAACGGAGAACGAAGAACATCGCTCAAGAACTCAAAGCTGCTAATTGATAAGGTAAGGGGGGCTATAACTCGATTTACCTTTGTTTATGGGTTTATGTACGGTTGATTCGGGTAATTGTAGGGAAACCCCAATTGTTAGATGTTTCTAGGAATCGATACCCTTAGGATTGAACCTTGTTAGAAGAGGGTCAGGTTTCCAATTGTCATGAATCGATTAGGAATTTTAGGTCCCAAATGGTGAATTGGGAGTATATCTAATGATCGTGAATTTACCTTGGAAGTTGTAGGGATAACCTCAGTGTCAGTAGAATTCCCCAAAAGGACGGTTAATCCCCGGTTAAGGTTACTATAACGATTGTTGGTATTTTGGATATGGTGGTGTTGTTGTGAATTGTACGAACCTGATGTCGTTAGGTACCGAATTACGCGTTTGGCGGACGTTTTCCCGCGTTTGGACTGCTGTTTCTGAGCTGCTGCAGGTTCAGGAAAATCCTGTACGCGCTCAGCAACACGGGCCGTGTTGCACAACACGGGTGCCCGTGTTGCTCTTCTGTGTTGGAAGAGGGTGTGCTTCTGGTTGCACGACACGGGCCGTGTTGCACAACACGGGTACCCGTGTCAGATCCCCTGTACTGATAAAAATAAAGTGTGCGTCTTTCTGGACGTGCTGCACAACACGGGCCGTGTTGCACAACACGGGTGCCCGTGTTGCTCTGCTGTGATGATTTTCTGAATTTTTGGTTTCAGTGTTTTGATGTTGGATTTTTATTGCCATGCTTTTAGATATGTTATCGAGCATGAATTATGATATAATTGATGTGATTGGTTGATGTTTGAATAGTATGCTGAGTGATTACATGCTATTCGTAACTTGATATGATTGATGTTTAAATAGTATGCTAAGTGGTTACATGCTATTCATATCATGTTATGTTTGATGTTGTTGATGTGCATGATATGTTGATCGATGTTCATAGTATGCTGAGTGTTACATACTTACATATCATGTTGCATTTGTTAATTCCCATTGTGTGGAATTAACATGGTGGCCAATATACGTGTCCGCGATTTAATGGAACGTTGAGGTGGTAGCCGTGTCCGCGATATAATGGAACGGTGAGTTATCCGTAACCCGCGATTTAATGGGGCGGTAAAGTGGTACCACATGCATGGGTGTGTTGCATTACTCGAATATAACATGAATGGATGATTTTTCCAATGTTATATTTGATTGTTTGTATGCACGTATGGTTTGATAAATGGTTGATGATGTTTGATGAATAATTGCAAAAATGAAAGGCAATATGTCATGGATACATGAATTGTAAAGGTTTTGTAAACTATGAAATATGCTAATTATTGGGTGATGCTTATGATTTCGTGAATTGATTGTTATGAATGTATAACCAAATGTATATTTGAGAAGCTCACCCTTACTGTTGCATATTTCAGATTAAGGAGCTTCGTTCAGGTGCTTGGCGAAGGCTTATCGTGTCTAGTTTAGTTTCGTTTTAGTATGTCCGGGTCATGCTCTGATAGTTGTAACTCCGGGAACGTTTGGTTGTCGAGCTGCTTTAGTCAGACTCGTTTATTCCCTTTTTATTTGTTATAATATGATGTTGACTTTCCAGGTGTTAATCCCTGATGATTTGGAAATTATTATAACATTTGATTTTATTAATTAAAGTATTCCGCTGTGTAAACATGTATGAGTTACTACTAAAATTATGCATGACAGGAATTTGTTTTATTAAAAAGAGAATTGTAGCATCCTCGATTATACATGTACTCTGAGTTTATAATTTTAATTAATCGCGTAAATTATATGCGGGTTTTAGAGGGTGTTACAACACCCCCCTTCTTTCTATAAAACCAGGCCCATTTTCTTTATTTTTCTTTTATTTATTTATTTTATTTAATTATTTTCTAACATAAAATTAATTCTTTTTTACAAAAACTCATAAAATCAATTTTCAACAATTTAGATTTAGGTTTTATTTTTATCAAATTTAATTTAATAATTAGTTTAATTTAATTTTAGGGTAATTTTAACCTTTTTGTAAATAATTTAAAGTAAATTAGAAAATTAGGGTTTGTTTGATTTAATTTTTATTTTCTTTTCTTAAAATAACAAAAATGCAAAAAAATGGGCAAATTAATTACTTTTCTTAAATTAAATTAATTAGTAATTAGGTTTGTATTTATTTAATTTAACCTTATTTTCTCAAAATAATAAAAAACAACAATAAATGATTTTTCTTTTAAGTAGGTTAGACGGGGTCAAAACCCTAATTTTTTTTCTCGTTCTCGTTTCGTCGCGCACGTTTATTTATTTTTACAATATTAATGTAACTACTCATGGTATGTAATAGTTTAACTAGGATTTTTCTTTTATTTATCGTTTTACGGGTTTTTGGCTATGTAATTAATCCCCTTTCGCAAAGTCTTGTAATAGCGTAGTTTCATTTCTCGCATTTTAATTTTCGCAAATATTAACTGCTAGATGTATGATAATAGGATTGCATGACAAGACTGTATGTTAATTTAAAATGGTTAGAAAACCCTAAATGTGCAAAGATAATAACCGAAATCAAATCACTCGCACATGCGCACTCCTAGGGTATACTCTCACTTCGGTTGCCTTCGGTAAACGATCATTAAGTATAGGTGTCTTAGTGGTTGCCCTCTTGTCTAAACAAATATCAAATGTCCCGTTCGGAAATGTTTCCTCTGAAATGTTGCCTCGGAAAGGTTACCTAGGAAATGTTGCCTCGAATATGATCTTAAGACACTAGGGTTATTACTAAGACGTCCTAACATTCCTTAAGTGATCATACGTCCCTTTCGAATTCACCCTTACAACTCCAGCGACGGTGCTACCTACTCATTAACAGTGGGATATCGTTGTCTAAAGAAAACAAGAACAAAAACATTCTTTTTTCGAGTAGGTAGATGCTAGTAGGTACTTGCTCAAAATCAAAAAAAAATTTCACACTTACACTTTTTCAAACAAGGTTTCCAAAAAACGACATCGTAACACTCTTCAGGACAGAAGCAAAGGTTAAAAAGAAATAAAACAAAAACTTTTCAAAACACACAAACACGGAAGCAATTTTTAAAATGATGAGCAAGTACCTAAGAGCCCGTAGAAAGCTACAGATAGAAAGGGTTCTAATACCTTCCCTTTCTATAATCTACCCCCCGTACTCAAAACTTCGAAAAGGGAATTTTTCTGTGCTTTTTCCCTATCTAGTTAGATAAAATAAAATTCGGTGGCGACTCTTGCTTACCGCGACATTTTGCGAACAAAAAACGTAAAACGCAAACCAGCATTTTCCTAAAACTGTCTGGTTCTGCCACCGTATCACACTCTCCAAATGGCATCTTTAAGCCCATTCCTTACACAATCAACTAACGCATCACCGAGTGCAAATTTCTGGGCACTCTAGTGTTAAATCATCTTCCACTTTCAAGCTACGAACGGCAAACATGTCAATCTCACTTTTCAAGTTTAAGAAGATTGAACAGGGGAAGTTGTTGTACCCCCCCCCCCCCTTTTTTTAATTCAAGATAATATCCTAGGTCTTCTCGAATACTCAATTTGGCTCAGTAGTTGATCAGACAGATTCTCTTGCTAAGCAGTAAGTCAACAATTAGGGTTTGGCGTTTCTCAAAGAAAATTGATTCTTCAAGGTTTAAAATGGTCTTCATAGATCTTCATGTCTCCTCAAGGATGTTCATGTCGAGTTTCAAACCTCGCATTGCAAGTTTTCTCAGTCAATGGTTCAGACGACTGAAAATAACTCCATTAACCCAAAAGCTGACCTTTCGCAAGACCAGGTTCAAGTGACTGTAACTTCTTCATTATTCGATATTTTTAAGCGGTTCTTCTTGCGTATGACTCTCCCCGATGTTATCTCCAATTTCTTATCACAAATCAAGAGCTGATTACGTGTAGAAAATCACCAAAATTCGAATACGTTAGAAGTCGCTTCATGGATTTTGATCTAATCTTAAATAATTGTCGCCTGATTTCTAAGAATTGTGATTTCCTCAAATTACAAGATCTTGAGACGATTATTTCTCCATATGGTCATAAATGATGTCGCTCACGAGTTTATCTTAAAAGATTGAAAAGAAATTGTGTTTGGAAAACTTTGAAAGTTCTCGAATCATCGCAAGTCATTTAGTTTGATTTCAAATGTTCTCAACCACAATTATTTTGAAATCTGTTAATCCTACAAGATTGATGATTGTTCTTAAAAGCATGTTGGTTTGTCAATGAAATTTTATTTTTATCGAGCATGGCGTGCTAGTTCATTTTGAATGCAAATTTGGTTTGGATAGGAGTTGAAGATTAAGACTGTCATTTAGATGACCATGGCTTTGGGTTTGAGTTAACCAAGTTAGAATTGAATTCTTAAACATTTATTTTGTTTAGAAATTTGATTGGAGTACAAGGCACATTGGTTATTTGATCATTTTGTGAATTGCTTGAAGTTCAAGTTACCAAACCAAGATATTTTATTCAAAGCATTCAATTGAGAATTGCAAAGCTTAATAAATTAAGGATTGGTACGACAAATTTCATCATTCACAAATTTATTCAAAGTCTTGTGTTCATTACGTCACAAATGAAATAAAATTACACATTTTTGCTTTATTTACAAAGAATCACAATGTTTGCTTTGACTACAAAGAGAGAAGTTTATTTTGTTTCTTCAAGTCTCTATTACTTCATCTTCAAGTAATCCTCGCTTTACATCCACGCCTAATGTTCATGAAACAAAGAAGAGAAAGTTAGCAATTCAAGCAAAATGATGTGTAAAGAAAAGAAAAAGAATTCATCATTAGGGTTTGTATGTGGAATCAGATTTAAAGTTTGTTTTGTTTTAATCATAGTCCATATTCTCCCATTTTGCAAATCACAAGGTTTGGGCCTTGGTTCACAAAAAGGGAAAAGAAAATTTGCAAACACTTTACTGCAAAAATAGCATAAGGCCCAAAACTTCCAAAATATGCAATCTACTACACAAAAATAGGCTGTAATACAAAACCAGCAAGCATAGAAACAACAGCTAATGTAACAGCAACAACATGCTGCTATAGAAGCAGCACAATGTAAAAACAAGTCCAGTAAGCAACACAAGCAAGCAAAATAAAGGCAGGATGCTGAAAAATATAGCATGCAAGTCAAAGCTACAAAAGCTGCCAAGGCAAGACTGTCCAAAGTATGCAGTAAATAGGGTAGTGGATCAAACAAACAACAAAATACGAACTGGATAGCAGACCAAGCCTGTAACATAAAGCAAGCAGTAGGCAACAGATAAAAACAAGAAAAATGGCCAAAACTGTCCAGCAATAGCAGAATAGTCAGTGGTATTTCATTCAAAAAATAGCAAGCCTGCTCAACAAACAAACACATCAATATTTTCCTGAAATCATACAAACCATTCAGAAATCTTGAAGTTAAAGCAAAGTGGCTTTACAACATCATTGAAAGAGAAAGAGGAAAAGAGACAGATTTAGAGAGATATTACCTAAACCAAAACTAACCATAAAACTGTCAAAGGCAGCCTACACAACCTGCTGCATTTTCTGTCCAAACAGTCCAAGTACAAGAGTCCACAAGATGCTATACCTCAGTCCAAAACCTGCACAAACTTTCACCAAAATAGACATGCCTTAAAATGCACTCAAAAGGCAGCAAGTCAGCATTCCAAAACAGTCCAAAATTCTGCACCCAAAGGCCACAAGGTCAGTTAACCAAAAGTGTTCAAAATTATCTGATTTCCCCCCAAAACGCAATGAGACTGTATAAAAAAGAGATATTCAGCATAAGCAGAGGGGCCGAAGACAATACAAAATCAGAAAATCAACCATTCACCTTAAAAACCTTTGTTTCAATATACACTCACGATCACTTTCTTGAAACTGCATCAGACCCCTTAACCCCTTTACCAACTGAAACCGCAACAGTTCCAACAAACATCACCCACCAATATTAACGTACATACTCCACTTCTCACAAAACTCCTATCATTCAAATTTCACTTAAATTATTGCTTACACACCAGACGTTAGATTCAAAGGAGGAAGGATTAACGAACATCTCATCACCTTTGGTTTGCTATTTTTTCACCTGTGTCAGCTTTGAGGTATGTCACTTTGCATATGCCATTTACTGGTTCATCTTATTCCTTGTGCATTTATCTATTTGAGACCTTTGTGCTATGATGTTTGCTTGTAATTGTACTTCTGTCTAGAGTGCGCCATCATTAAAACGGTTTGATCCTGCAAAAAAATAATTAATAACCACAGATGCTTAGATAAAATTATTAAAACCCCAAAATTGGTGAATATGTTTCTTTTCCTAAGAAGATCAAGTTTCTGTCATAAAATTAGGATATATGTTGAATAGATTGAGCCATAATCTCGACATATAACCAAGAACCCCTCACTTCTGTATGTAACCTTCATCTTCGAAAGGGACCAAAAGCTCTGGAACAAAGAACCTTGTGCAGTAGCTTTACGAGTTCCAAACCCTTCACCAAAAGTACGATTGAAGCTCCAAATTTAGTTCGGCTCAACCTCTAAGCAGCACTGCAGTCAAACCACAAACCAATAAATAACATTAAAATTAGAACATGCTTAGAGCCATCAACAGTGACAAATAACAACACAAATCACAGACAAAATAGAAATAGACCACAGAGAGAAGAACAAACATAATAACATGGAGCGGCTAATCCAAAAAGTTTAGATTTCAAGAAGAAATAACTCAGAGATTTAGCGGAAGAAAGAAGCATAAATCTCGTTCGTACCTGAGGTTATGTCCTTTGGGGGATCCGATTCACCACTATGTTGGCCTTTTTTTTTGTTGATTTTCTTAAATATCCTTGCTCATCAAACTTTACTGCAACTGCTTCATACTTTATTATGTGATTTCTTCAAGTTTGTATATTTATGGTTTTAATTGAGACTTGTTTCAATTAGAGAACAAAAGCGATTTAAGTGTGAGAAAGATGAATAGAGAGAGGTTGGAAACCAGTAAAATAATTTTTTTGGAATGGAGAATTGTTTTATTCTTGAGCGTGAGGACATAAGAGAAATATTTGTTCTGTTTTTTTGATGTTTCTCATAAAAAACATACCCAACGGCGCCTATTCCCCCACAATTATGGTTTTCTTTTCAAAAAAACTTCTTTCCCCTCTAGATTGGATCCCGATCCAGGCCAACCTGATCCGGCCCAATAACAACTTTTTTTAGCTTGTCTAGTTTTTGTTTGGATGGTATTTGGGCCTTGCCTCCTGGTGTACCCCAAAATTAGCCCTCCCATATTTCTCAATACATTTCAAGTGAGGTTCTCAAATTGCTCAAGGAAGTTCAAAGGTTGACCATACAAGCTCTCTCATCAGACAATCTACCTCAAATTAGGGTTTCAGTTTGCATCAATATGTTTGAATCCAAAGGGTCCCAAATTCTCACCATTTTCCTAATATGTTCTCAAGATCACCCACGCCAAGTTTCAAGCCTTGCAGAGGAAGTTTTCTCAATCAATTGATCAAAGGCCTAAAAATCGACTATACTATGGCAAAAGTCAATTGTGGCCTACATACATTCAAACTTCAAGATTTTTGGTCAACATTCTAATTTTGAAGTATTATTCATCATTTGATCAAGTGTTGATCATGATTCCTCAAGGATTTCTCACAATTCATCAAAACCCAAAAGTTGCTAAATTAGGGTTTTGTAGGAAAAGTCAACTCAACTTTGACCAAGCATAACTTTCTCATACTTTATCAAAAATGACCCATCCAAAGCTCATTTTGAAGAGGATGTAATTCCATACAATCCATATTCATCTCCCAAGTTAAAAATATGCACTCACAAGAAGATATGAATTTAGACATTATAGGTCATTTTGAAAAGTCAACAAAAACACCTTTTAGGTCAAAGCTTCATACATGAACATGGAAGACTCAATTGAGATGAGACAAAAAGGGTTGCTTAGAGGACATCTTAAGCTTTCTAAAAAGTCCAAGAACATCTCTCTAGGGTCAAAATTGAGGGAGTTATGCATGGGCAAAGTTGACCCTTTTTGCAAAATTGCCAAAAGTCAAATGTGTCCAAAATTGCATTTTTTGCTAAATGGGCCCAACTTTTTATGCTTGCATTGAGTTTGTAATGTGACCCACGACCCATGAGCCCTTCCACTTGTCATTATTTTATTTTTGTTATTTATTTTGATTTTATTTCAATTAAATCAAATAAAATCAAAATAAAATAGTAAAAATATCAAAAGCTAATCAAATCTTGAGATTTTGTGCATGTTTAGGTCTATTATAAGGCTGGAAGTGAGATCAAATCGTGCAAGGCTCATATGGATACAAAAAGATTACATTTTTTTTATTTGGAAAGATTTGCACAAAGGATAAAATCATGAATCAATAATCATAATTGAGGGAGATTTGATACAAGTTTTCAACCCTAATTCATTCTAGGGTACATAAGTGACAATTGCAGACCAAAAACGAGCAGGCTAGAGGCGTGAAAAACAGAAAGCAAAGTTGCAAAAATTCAAGAAAAGTTGTAAATCAATTTCCAGGATTCAGGCTATCTCAAGCCATTCTAGGCCTACTAATCATTTGTTGGGCATCCCAGGAACGTGTTTCAACCACTAACAAGCTCCCTCAAGCCTTGAATCGCGTTGTAAGTTTCACACGGTTTCCATATTTTCTTGAAATTGAATATAATCATTCTGGCACATTTAGCACTATTAATTGATATATTCATGATCCTTGAGTTATTTGCAAGCTATTGATTATATCCAATTGCATTTTTACTGACTATACGCCAAGATGCCATGGTTAGGGTTCGTGGTTCATTTTTAGGGATTCTTCATACAGGAACAATTAGCCATTAATAATGGTACCATAATGCTCGTGAGGTTGCAATGAGTTGATTGGTACCATTGGTTGAGATTTATCATGCTTGCACATGATTTTGGAGATGCACAGGGTTGTATCTATGCCCAGTGTCCGTAGGTAAAAGTATGTGATCTAAAACGACATAAGCCATGAGGAAGATGATGGTGTGGCATGCTGTGAATGGGCCATTTGAAATTCGCGCATCTCAGAATTTGTTGTTTTGTTTTCATCATATAATATTTATTTTTTATCAATTATACAACTAACCAAGCCAGCTCAGCTGGTAAGCACGCAGTGTGATTATGCTCAAGGACCTGGGTTCGATCCCCAGGTCCCAACTTTGCTTCATATTATTTTTTCTTGCATAATCAGGTACACTAGCCCCCCATGAGTCCACCATACACCATCAATATTCACCCATCAGATCATCAACCAGCCAGATCCAAGGCTTCTTCAATAAGGGTCCACCATGTGCATAGGTCAAGCGTATACACAGGATCTGGAAAAATCCAAATAGGGCCAGGATTTGTTGGGCCCAGATTTTCCATCAACACCCCCTCCTTTGTTATTCAAACATCAGGCCCATCTTATTCTTTCTTTTCTATTTTCATTTATTTAATTAATTAGTTTAGTTTTGTTTAACCACAATTAATTTCTTTTTCACAAAAAAATCATAAAATCAAATTTCACAAATTTAGAATTAGGTTTTATTTTATTTTACCAAATTTAATTTAATGTTAGTTTAATTTAATTTAGGATTAATTTTAAATTTTTCATATATTTAAAATCAATTAGAAAAATTAGGTTTAGCATGTGATTTAATTTTTATTTCATTCTCAAACAAAACAAAAAATACAAAGATATGTCGATTTAATTATTTTTCTTAAATTTAAATTAGTTAGAAATTAGTTTTTTTATTTATTCAATTAAACTTTATTTTCTCAAAATAATCAAAAACAACCAAAAATGATTTTTCTTTAAATAACAATTAGGTAGTTAGGGTCAAAACCCTAAATCTCTCGTTTTCAATTCATCGCGCGCGTTTATTATTATTTTTGCGATATTAATGTAACCGCTCACGATATATAATAGCTTAATTAGGATTTTATTTATTTATCGTCTTTTACGGGTTTTTTGGCTATGTAATTAATCCCTACCCCAAAGCCTTGTAATAGCGTAGTTTTTATTTCTCGCATTTTAATTCTCGCAAATATTAACTGTTAGATGTATGTTAGTAGGATTGTATGACAAGATGGCATGTTAATTTAAAATGGCTAGCAAACCCTAATGTGCAAAGATAATAACTGAAACCAAATCACTCGCACATGCACACTCTTAGGGTATACTCTCACTTCGGTTGCCTTCGATAAACGATCATTAAGTATATGGTGTCTTAGTGGTTGCCCTATTGTCTAACAAAGATCAAAAGTCCCGTTCAGAAAGGTTGCCTCAGAAATGTTGCCTTGAATATGATCTTAAGACTTTAGAGTTATTACTAAAACGTCCTAACATTGCTTTAGTGATCGTACATCCCAATCGAATTGACCCTTACAACTCCAACAACGGTGCTACCTATTACTCAATAGTAGGATAGCATTGTCTAAAGGAAACAAGAACAGAAACGATCATTTTTCGAGTAGGTAGATGCTAGTAGGTACTTGCTCAAAACAAACAAATTTTTTCACACCAAACACTTTTCAAACAAAGTTTTCAAAAACACTTCGTAACACTCTTGAAGACAGAAGCAAGGGTTAAAACGAAGTAAAACAAAG
The DNA here is from genome assembly GCA_948472305.1 of Vicia faba. Taxonomy (NCBI): domain Eukaryota; kingdom Viridiplantae; phylum Streptophyta; class Magnoliopsida; order Fabales; family Fabaceae; genus Vicia; species Vicia faba. The sequence continues at coordinate 1,408,052,474 of OX451737.1, read as the reverse complement.
CTTTTCAAAACAAACACACACAAGCAATTTTAAAAAGATGAGCAAGTACCTAAGAGCCCGTGGAAAACCATGGATAAAAAGGGTGGTAACACCTTCCCTTTCTATAATCTACCCCCCGTACTCAAAATCTCGAAAAAGGATTTTTTCTGTGCTTTTTTCCTTTCCAGTTGGATAAAATAAAAGTCGATGGCGAATCTTTCTTACCGCGACATTTTGCGAACACAAACGCAAAACGCAAACTAGCATTTTTAAAACAGTCGATTCTACCACCGTATCACACCTCCATTTTCACAATGCAAGCCCGTTCGAAATTGTTTCTCTTGCCCTCCAATTTCTTGTCTCACACCTTTCTTTTGTTAAATAATTTAGTTTAGTTTTAAACTAATAGTTTTAGAATGAATTAGGTTAGATGTGATTTAGAAATTTTTATAATTAATTTAGTTTATATATAAAGTAATTTAGATATAATTTAGTTGTTGTTAAAATTAGATTTAATTTTCGGCAAATCTTAGAATTTTTATAATCTTAATTTTTAATTTTTGTTTAGAATTAATTTTGTTTAGGACTTTGTGAATAATTTTATTAATTAACATTGGTTAGTTAACATTATTTTAAATTGTTTAATTTCTTCATAATATAAAAAAAAAACCAAAATATATACATATGATTTAATTTCTCTAGTCAATCATTTTATTTTTTAGAATAGGTTTTATTTTCTCTTCAAAATTTCTCACAGACAAAAAATACCAAGAATTTTATTTTCATGTTTTTATTTTGCTAATTTATTTTATTTTATAGATTTCTTTAGTTTAATTAAATGTTTATTCAATTGGATTGTATTGCTTGTTTAATTAGACTTTTAATCGCATTGTCGATTCGATCCATCCCCATTTATAAATTTGTACTCCACATTCCGGAAAGCTCTGTAATAGTGTAGAATTTTAATTTCCGCAATTTACTGCTTTCTATATATTGTATAGTAAATAGGTGTGCATGGCAAGATTCAAAATCAATCGCTATATAACCTAATCAAAGAGCAACTTAACTTGAATCAAACACACTTTTTCGCACGCGCACCTCTAGGATAACCTCGCTTGTTGCCTCGGGAACACAGTCATGTCCCTCGAATATGGGACGCTTTAGCAAAGACCCTTCAATAAAAAATATCGTAGTCCATCGATGTCCCTCGATGTTGCCCTCAGTAAAACGATCTAGTCCCTCACAAAAAAATTGCTAAAACGTCTCACAAGTTGTCTTCTATGACTGTACGATTGACCCGCGCCTGTCCCTTCACATCCAACGATGGGGCTCCTTACCAAATCAATGGTAAGATAGCAACATCTAAAGGAGGAAAAGAATATTTAAGACCTTTCGAATAGGTATATTCGCTCTTAGTTGCTCGCTTGCCCACAACCAAACATTTTACACCAACACTTTCATATTAAAACCTTTTTTTCAAAAGATAAAAGCTTTTTGTATACGTTCTTATAGAGACGAGAACCATTACAAAAACATCTTTCCAAGGACATTTTCAAAAACACATTCCACAAACACCTATTTGAAGTATTTTTCGAAACAACACTTTGTACGCGTTCTTATAGAGACGAGAACAATTACGAAGACGTTTTAAAAATACTTTCAAAACCCACACCACAAGCACATTCAAACAAAAACAAGTGATCTAGCAACTAACTAAGAGCCCATGGAAAACCATGGATGAAAAAAGTGTTAACACCTTCCCTTTTCATAATCTACCCCCCAAACCCGAGAAGTAATCTCGAAAGGTCTTTCCTGTGCTTTTTTTCCTTTCCTTTTGGATAAAAGAAAAGTCGATGGTGACTCCTGCTAACCGCACAATTGCGATCAAATGCAAAACGACCTGAGTTAGATCCTCCACCGTATCACAGGTAAATAACAAATAATCTCTGCTATTATTTATTTTTGCTAACTCTGCTACATAACAATTTTGTAACTAATTTAATAAAGTAACAGACACATGAAACAGACCAAACAACAAAAGAAAGTAGAGCTTTATGGGTGTGCCCCTCGTCACCCAATTGTGCCCCTCGGCACAAACTAAAAATAACCATGACGCTTGCCATGGAGTTATACCGCTCAGCACACTCCTCTCCATACCATGCCGGTCGACATGCTTGTGTTCCCCTCGACACGTCCCTTCACCTTGTGCTGTCCGGAACAACACTTATGCCCCTCGATACAGACTATTTCCTTTTTTACAGACTTACTGATTCGAACACAAAATTCTCTTCGATTAGAAGTTTCTCAAATACTAGACCAACACAACATAATCCCTATAGCAACATCAACATAGAAAATTTTTTTCAAAACAGATTCATTGACAGTAAGAAAATTTCAGCAATTTCAGAAGTAACCACAACAAATATACACGCACAGTAAAAATTTTACATGACATGATTCCCACATGCTATTCATCATGTACCCAATTATAGAGTGAGAACCCCACCCTTACCTCGGATTGAAGGTCGCTCTACAATTTTCTGATCGAACCTAGCTTTTCCTCTTCTTCTTTTGCTCTGCAACTTTTACGTTCTCTTTCTCTCTTCCAACCCTTATTCCTCTTCTACTTGACAAAACCTATTTTCTCATGTCAACTTAACCTTATTTTAGTAATCACATTTGGGCCTAACTTACACACCCCCACTTACTACATACCACCATATAAATAAACCCAACAACTTAATTTTATATTATTCCATTAATTCCAACATTATTATTATTAATCAACTAATAAATTAATTAATAATAATCTAACAACTTATACCAACAATTTTCAACATCTCACACTTTTAACAAATAATCCAAAAATAATTTAATTAAGTAATTAATTAAATTAACGTGCGTTTCCGAGTAAACCTGGGGGAAGGAAATACACTCTGGTGACCGCTCCCCGCGAGCGCATCCTCGTCGAGTTTATCAACTATGAATTCAAATAAGGTGGTGTTTGATTTCCCAGGCCAACATCCTCTAAGGAAAATGTCAACAAGACCAAGTACTATCGTTTCCATCGGAGTCACGACCACGTCACTAAAGATTGCATCCACCTCAAGGATGCATTTAAAACCCTCATCAAGGAAGGTCGTCTGAGATAATACACCCAGAGAAACGAGCCTCCCCAAAAGGACGTTCGTGAAACAAAGAGGGTCGAGGAGGAAACACCACCCTCCAATGACGCTTGTAATCTGTAGGTTTCCATGTGCGTCTCCCGACCTGAAGATTTCTTCGTATTTGAGGAGGGCAACCTCCCTATCTCCACTCATAGTACCTGGGAAAGATTCCTCACTTCCATGGTCATATCTGGCGTGGGATTCAACAAGACCATCTTCGGGTCGGTGAAAAGGAAGTTTGAGGAGTTGATCGACGCGAGCTCAACTTGGAACGTAACTCTCGACAAGTTCTGAGAAAAATCTGATCCCATCACCTTATATCTCGAATAACTTCTAAGTATGGCACCAAATCCAGCATCCCTTTGCTGGAGAGGGAATAAAATGGAGAACTTTGATGTCCATCGAGTTCTGGTCGATCAAGGGAGCTTTGTCGATATAATGTACGCGCACCTGTTGACAACCCTCCAGCTCACCACACCCACTTGACACGGTTGCACCCTAAATTTTCCCCCTACATTTCTTAATCGTATTTTCATATCATATTTTGTTATTTGGTCACAATCATCAATAAACATCTTCATTCATCACATTATGCATCGTTAGATGTATTTAAGTTGTCCAAAAGTCAGTTTAAATCGACGTTTACATCATTTTATAGTTGAAAATATATGTTCTTTCACTTCATGCATTTTTATCTCTTTACTCACTTCTTGCATTACTCCAAGTTATTTATATGTTTTTAATATTGATATTTCGATTTTACGAATAGATCGTTAAACGTGATTCGATATTGTGCGGAAAATTAGCGAGAAAGTATTTCAAGTTTTCACCTTTAAGTGACTATTTTATGAATCTGTGTTTTGCGTAGATCATGTCGGTGTGCTTGCTTTTATTTTTGGTACAGTTTGAAGTCTCGTTCTTAACCGTAAACGTTTGTTCAACCTGATATTTTTATTTCATTTTATTTCGTTTATAACCATTTGAATACTTTTTAATTAATCTTTGAGATCTGTAATTTATTTTAATATATTCATTTTATTTTTTTCGGATAGTTTAATATCTATTTTTTTTATTATTTTTAATTATTTTGGATCTCCGTTTTTTATTTCAAAAAATTAAAACAAAAATATCTTTGACTATGTTATTTTTTAATGGTTCAATTTTTCTTGTTAATTTTATCATAAGGTCATGTTAGTCATTTGTGAAAATTGTTGAAAGCCTAGATTTTTGTATATAAGATAGAAATTGAAACGGGGGCAGATCATTTGTGAAAAAACAGAGAAATATGAAGGCTGTAGATTTGTAAATCAGAAAATGAGAGAACGGATCCCCTCACCGTTCTTCTTCCATTTCCTTCCGCTCTCACGAGCATCACAACAACCTTCACAGTCTCCAATGCTAGTCTGGATTTCATCTTGTATTTGTTGTGTTGAATTTGGGATGTTGAAGTTAAGTTAGTATTATGCATGTTCCATTAAATCAATGTGAAGTTTTGTCGTTGAAGTATTAGTTTAATTCAATTGGATTTTGAAGGATTAATTTGGCTATGGCATTATTTTTTGTTGTCTTGAGTTGTTGAACACTTTTGAGATGATTTTATCGAATATCACTTTTGAGATGATTTTATCGAATATCAACATGTATATACGTGGTTGTTGTCTGATTTTGATTTAAAAGCTCTTAAGTTTGTTTAGAATTTGATTTTCTCATATCTTGAACTTGATTGGATTGACCATGAATTCTTGACTTTTGTTTTTATTATTGATGTGATAATCATGTTTACTATTATGTTACTTGATGTTAATTGAATGCCATGCTGATTAAATAGTAACACAAACTTTAATCCTTTGAAGTTGTTCGTGTACATGTAAATAATGCAAGTTGTCATTCATTTAATTTTAATCTCTATTATGCTACTAACAAGTTTGTTATTGTGAAGGATTTCAAGAATTGTCCAATCATATATTTTCTCGTAACACATCTATACATTGTCATTTACATTTTTATTGTATTTATTTATTTTTACTTTGATTTAATATTTAGTAATGTAAATATATAATTATATATAGTACTTTTGATTTTATATTTTATTCAATTCACTTGTAAATAAATTTAAGTTATGTTGATATTTTTTTTGTTGCATTGCGATTTTAAACTTTAATTCAAGTTAACTTTTAAAAATCGTATGAACGCATACATTTTTGCCCGGCCACTTAGAGTTGATTCATACATGAATCTATTCTAAAAGAAATACTTGATAAAGTGCAATATTTAGTAATTTACACTTGAGTTTTAATTAAGATTTCAAATAGGTTTCCCTGTGTTGTTGTTTGTCTGTGTATTTCATGTGATCCAGGGATTCTTATTCGATATCTTGAGTCTTATCCGATACCATGAACTTTATCTCGCCTTTGCACTTTATCTGATTCCTCTCAGGTCTATCCAAGCTTTCTTCGTCCGTGATTTATTTTCACGTGTTGCATTTCTTGCTTATGATTTGATATGCTTTATCCGATGTTTGGAGTATTATCTGACATTTGGGTTTCTTTGATGTTGTCAGCTTGTGATTTATTTTCACCTGAGATTTGATATACTCTTGGTTTATTCATCTGTCTGTGGCTTTAAACCTAAATGGATGGGAACATTATATTGACTTTATCATGTCAAGTACTGGTTTCTTATTCGGTTGAATCCTCTTTACCTTATCTTTTATCCTCCTGTACATTGGATACTCTCTTCATCTTCTCCCATTCTTTAATTTTTAAAACCTTCTCATCTTTTTCAAAACCTTCTTTGTTTATAAACTTGAACCACTTTCATAATAAACCTCGACTTTATCAAGTGCATTTTCTTTTAAAACTTCTTTTCTTTAAATAAACTTCAACTCATTTAATCATACTTTGACATCTCTCAAAATTAACAAAAACACTTCAACTCATTCAATCTTTTTTATGCGCTCGAGTACCTTTTACCTTTTAAATTTTTTTCCAAGATTAGACATGATTCATTTATAGTCGAGATATCATCCTTCTATCCCCATGGTTATAAAGGTATCGACTTTTCCACTTGAGTACTAGAGGTGTTCTCAAGCCCTCACTCTTGCTGACGCAAGGTCCATCTTTCTCACACCTTGTGGGAGTTAGTTGAGATTTCTCTCCTAAAAATAACGAATTGTCTCTTCATTTAAAATCAACCAACATACAAGTCTTTTCTAGCCGAACTAAGGTGCTCTTACTTTCCCATTGCACGAAGGAGTACGTAGGCACTAAGTCTTACGACCCAAGGCGAGCAAAAATAATAAAAAAAACATTTTCTTTTGTTTGCAAATACTCATTCTTTCTTTCTCTTTAGCAAGTAAGTCTTTAGATAACACACCTTTTAAAAGAAAACAAAGTGGATCCTGCAGAGTATCGTAGATGTTTAGCATGCTAATACCTTCCCTCAGCATAACCGACCCCCATACCTCGATCTCTAATTTTTTATTTCATTGTGGGTTTTGTTCGTTTTTTTCCAATTTTTCTTTGGAAATAATAAAGTGTGGTGGTGACTTCATTGAGTGAGATAAGTCAATTGATGGCTTAATCTCAAATTCTTTATTTCTGCATCTTTTTGCATTTTTACATAGTGCAACAGACACCCACCATACATAGGCTCAGATCTACAGGGTTTTAATGGCACGACCACCAAGCCTTGGGGTTACGTCGAGCTTCTAGTCACCTTCTTGGAAGAAGCCACGACCAAACAAGTGATCATTCGCTTCCTGGTCATTGAGTGTGCGTCTTTGTACAACTGCATCTTGGGAAGACCAATGCTGGCCAAGCTAATCGTCGTGCCATCCACAGTCCATTTGAAGATTAAGTACTATATGAGGAGGGGTTGTATAATCACTATGCATGGCGATATTGAGGCCACGAGAAGATGTTTCCATGAAGCCGCTAAGGGACAGAACTCGATCGACACAACACCCAAGGCCGCCACTAAACAAGACCAACCAGCAGATGACAAGCCAACTCGAGTAACTGAGCAGAAGCCACCTCATGTCAGCTCAGTAGAGCTCGACACCCGTTTCACCAGAGATGAGATGAAGGAAGAAAAGAGGGAGGAAAGATGTGTTCGACCCACTGATAACAGGGAGCCTCTTTGTCCCGTGCGCCCCATTCCAAACGGAGACTTTGAAGTCACCCTCCTCAGAAACGAGCCAAACAAAGGTGTGAAGATTGGCACATGACTCCCCGACCTGGCGAGGAAGCAACTCAAAGCTTGCCTGAGATAATGCTGATATGTTTGCATGGAGCACTGCTGAGATGCCCGGACTCGACCCTAAGGTTGCATGTCATCAGCTGACCATAGATCCAACCGCTAGGGCAGTAGTTCAATGTAGGCGTAGGCAGTCTTCTGATAAAGCGGAGGCTGCTGAAAAATCTGTAAAAGACCTCCTAGAGATAAATTTTATTTCTGAGGTTGAGTATATAAATTTCTTGTCTAATGTTGTATTGGTCAAAAAACTAATGGAAAATGGCAAATGTGTGTTGATTATATAGATCTCAATAGGGCAAGTCCCAAAGATGCATATCCATTAACTAATGTTGATAGACTGGTAGATAATTTTGCAGGTTATAAACTTTTGTCATTCATGGACACCTATTCGGGCTACAATCATATCCCAATGGCGAGGAGCGCCAAACAGTACACTGGGTTCATGACCTAGTCAGGCAACTATTACTACAACGTAATTCCCTTCAGATTTAAGAATGTCGGCGCTACTTATCAAGGAATGATGAACAAAGTTTTCCGACGAGAGATCGAGGATATGCTTGAAGTCTACATGGACGATATGATTGTGAAGTCTCGAGATGAAGCTGACCATACTTCCCACCTTAAGAAGGTCTTCGACCAGGCAAGAAAATGCAGGATGAGGTTCAATCCGGAGAAATTCACTTTCAGTGTACAGGCATGAAAATTCCTCGGTTTCTGCTTAACTTAATGAGGAATCGAGTCCAAACCAGACAAATGCAGGGCCTTCTTCGAGTTCCCGATATCGAACTCAAAAAAATCCATCCAATCTCTGAACGGGATACTCACCTAGCTGTCTCGTTTCATCGCCAAATACGCCCACCACACACTCCTTTTTTTAAACTACTGTGCAAGTAAGCGATGTTCGAATGGATAGAAGAGTGCGAACAAGCTCTCCTCCATCTCAAACAAGCTCTTTTGCAACTACCATTTCTTTCGTATCTTGAAGACAGAGATACCTTGTACCTTTACTTGGCCGTCTCGGTCGAGGTCGTCAGCGTGACACTCATCCATGAAACCCCTAACGTACAGAGGCCAATATACTTCACGTGCAAGGCCCAGAAATAAGATACAAAATATTCGAGAAGGTCGCCTTGGCCCTTATAAATGCGGAGAGGAGATTGAGACACTACTTTTTTGCGTACACGGTCATTGTAAAAACATACCAGCCCATGAAATAATTACTCGGTCGCCTGGACATAGTCAGTAGAATACTTAAATGGTCGCTAGAGCTGTCAGAGTTTAATATTATATACGTGAGCAGGAAGTTCCTCAAAGCCCATGTCTTGGCCGACTTTGTGACTAAGATGACTGTGCCTACCTCCCCGACGAGCGGAGACTTATGTATTCAATACGACCAGAGAACGAATAACATAAACCTGATATTTCACACACCTACCATAACCTAGAGGATAGATGATTTAAGAGTTTATGCACTTATCACGACATAGAGGATCAACTACACAAAGATAGTCTTACATATTTATCACGACCTAGAGGATAAATAACGTATTCCTGAAAATTCGCCTACCTACCATAACCTAGAGGATAAATACTTGAAAAGTGTTTTGGTAATTATATCTTATATAACTAGACCAAAGATAAGATCAAATTTTACTGGTTATGTGTGTTCTAAACCAAGGTATTCATTCGTTAAGATAACTCAACAATGGGCCCCAAGAGAGTTTGTAGTTTAACCAAAGTAGATTTGAAAAATGTTGGGCGTGATGTATATGCAGAATGCCCTAGATTGATATGGAACCCAAATGTATATGCACTGAGTATTTTGTATATTCCCCAAATGTATATGCGCTGAATTTTTTCTGTATATGCCCCAAATGTATATGCACCATGTGTTTGTATATACCCCAAATGTTTGTATATGCCCCAAATGTTTGTTGTAAATGCTTTAATATTATCTCCTTTTAAAAGATTGGTTTTGTGTCACCGACTCCAACATCGTATGTTCCGTTATCGTGGTGCCTTTGCGTTAATAAGTGTCAACAAGATTTTTATATTTTATCTCAAGCGCAGACGTAGGCGTGGGCATAGTCGTGGACATAAGTGTGGACGTGGCTATGGTCGCAAGTGTAGATGTAGTCATGGACCTCTTTCGACGTTTTTCTAACTAAAATAAACTTTGATGTTTTATCAAATGCTCTTTGGTGTTTCTGAATGTTAGATGCACCAAATGTTATGAATGACCTTGATACTTTGATATGGTTTTGTGCATGTCACGCTTGATGTGAGGCTCTTAACGAGAAGTCCACTGTCGAGATTTCCAAGGAATATACTACCGAGATTCGATTGAGAACTACCTTTTTTCGAGGTCTTTGGATAATCAATTGTCAAGATTAACCAGGAGAATTTATTGCTGAGATTCTATTGAGAAACTACCTTCTACTGAGGTATTATGGAAAATCATCTATCGAGATTAACCAGGGGAATCTACTGCCGAGATTCAATATAGAACTACCTTCTACCGAGGTCTTCTGGATAATCAACTGTCGAGATTAACTAGGGGAATCTACTGCCGATATTCTGTTCAGAACTACCTGTAGCGATAAAAATGTAGCGGGGTAAATCGGAGATCGAATTATTGATTAATTCGTCTCACAAAAGCAAGAGTCGCCACCGCGCTTTATTGTTTCCAAAGGAAAAGGGAAAAGAGAGAAATAAAACCTTAAATATGCAATGTAAATAATACTTTTAAAAGTAATAAGAATACAAGGCGTTTTTGAAAAAGAGATCTTATGGTTCGGGGGTTGGTTATACAATGGGAAGGTATTAGCACCCAATGTATCTATAGTATTCTATAGGAACCTTTTGAAATATCTGTTTTATTTAAAATTGATCGCTTGATTGAAAATAAATTATTTTGGCCGAAAAAAAAAGGATACGGACGGGTTTTTGAAAATGCGACGACCTAATGTCGAAGTTTTGGCTTAAAAGGTATAAGTCTTGAAAAGGTTGAAATTTTGAAGAAAGGTGAATATTTGAGGAAAATTAACCTAAGTTTTTAATGAATGAGAGTATTCGCTCGATCGTTTTTGAGGACATGAAGTCAACAAAAATTAGACAATTCCCTTTGGATTGACGCAAACAGAATAATCAAGTAAATGCGAAATATTTAAACAGAAAATTATGAGATAAATGATATACAACAAATTAAATAAAAGACTGAGCGTGAATATGCATTTTTTTGATTTTTTTGTTTAATATGTGAAAAGAAAAATGTTTTAATTGGTTTTTATTTTTTTACGCATTTTTTAATGACAAACGGTAATGAGAATTAATTAAGGAAATAGAAATGTTTTTTTTTAAGTTTTAATTTTTTTATTTTTTTATGTGTTTTTTTTTTAAATATAATAGAAAGTATTACTTAAGAATTCTTTAATGATTAAATTAAAACCTACTACTACTAACTTAAGTCTAATTTTAAAAGATATTAAGATTATAGAAAGTTTGAATAAAATGGCCTATTATTTAAAATGCTTTAAATTAATTTTGGGTTATCTAACACTATAATTAAAACTAATAAGATTTTAAGAAGGTAATTAAAAAAAGAGAGAAATGAATTAATAGGGGTGTAACTAAGTCAAAATGGGCCGGATGGTTGGGATAAAGCCCAAGGCGTAATGAAGACAGGGGGGTGTACAAATTCGTGGGCTTAAGCTGAACACATTAGGGGTCCAAAAGGTTAATGTATCATTAGGGTTATGTTATGTTTGCAAATGGGATTTAGGGTTTGCTTGAAGGCAGAACGGCGCTCACGATCTTCATCTCTCTCGCGCAGCTTCTTCATTTTTCGCCTCCAGTGTTGACGTTCCCTCGTTCCGGCCACCCACGCTAGGCTCTTCTTCCCTCCATTGAACGAGATGGCTTAAGCAGAGACGGTAAGGACAAGTCTTTTCGTTAACGTTAGATTCGATTCGCATGTAGATTTTTACAGTTCGTTGTTGATTTTACGATTTCGTTGTTGATTCTGACTAGTTTTCATATTTATCTTCCCATGTTGATTTAAATGCCATTTAAGGAATAAGAAGGAAGAAAGCTTGTTACCTAGGTGGAGAAGGAGGAGGAGTTAGGGGTGATGGAGGCCGGACAGCAGGGAGACGGTCAGCGCACACAGTGGTGAACGGTATTTGCGGTTTTCCTCTTCCTCTTGCTTGAACGTGCTACTGTGTTTGTCTTGCTTTTCTTCTCACTTGAATACGATGCTACACTTGTTCCTCTTGAAACTTGTTGAAACCGTACTTTGTTTCTTTCTTCTTCTGCTTGAGTGTGATACTGCACTTGTTCTTGTTGGTCTGAAAAATGGTTTGCAGGAATGATGTAGGCTTGAGAAAAAAATGCTTTGAAAAGCCAATGATGTTGAACTGAGGCTTAGTCGGTTGCCTTAGGAACTTTCAGGTTGTTGGATGGATAATGCACAGGTTTGGGCAATGGTTGGACATGGTGACGGATGTGGGATTTCTGTGTAGTTTTCTGATGTTTTTTGATGGCAGGGGATGATGATATTGGCTCTAGAGGCTCAATCGGTTGGGTAGTGTTTTTTGTATGATATGGAAATGGTTTTCTCAGTATGATTATGCAGGTTTAGTTTTGGTTTTTGGCATTGGTTTGAGATAACTCAGTTTACAGGTTATGTGAGGTTTTGGGACAGGTTCAGTAGGCTTTTTGTTAGGTGTTTGAGTTGGCTTCAGTTTGATGGGTTCTTGGACTGTGTATTGGCTTGAGACAACTCAGTTTGCGGGTTAGGTGTTGACAAGGAGCTAAGGCATTCGCAGGTTATCAGCTTGGTGATTCTGGTTAGGAGCTTTTTTGAAAAGTGTCTTTATAACTTGTGGGTTTTTGTTGTTGGTCTCTGCTGTTTGATGAGGTTGGATATATTTTTTTGTTTTGTTTTCTTTTGTTGTCTAATATAACAGCTCTTTCCTTCTTCTTGAACGCTACAGATTGAAAAATTTGAAAATATGCTGCTGGGATTTCCTGAGCACTCTGCACTACTGTCCCCCCAATTTGTCTCTACTCCTCTTTTGTGTTATTAATTATACTGGCTATATTTTCTTGGTTTGTCTTGTATATCTCCTTATGCCTATGCTAAGCCTGCAAATCCCACACTTCTCCCTCTCTTTTTTTCTCTCAGCATAGCTTTGATAAAAAGATGATAAGCTGTACATTTCTGAAACTGTAATGGCCAGAAAATGATGAAAAAGGAATTTTTATATTGCTTGCAAGTATGGTCAAACTGCATGTTTTCCTTTTAATACAAAAGCTGTTTTGTTTCTGCTGGTGTAGGCAATAGTTCAAGTAACATGCTTGCATATTAGTTACTACATGGTTTTGTATGCTTATGCTGTATGCTTTTTGAAATTACATTTGGGATTTAAAACGAATGTAATTAGTTTAAATATGCAGTTTTTTTTGGAAAACAACTTGTGCATATGCTTTAAAATTCTTTTCTTTTTTTGTGAACCGGGAATAATCCCGTGATTTGCAAAAAAATAGTAACTGATTCCGGCCATTACATTTAATGATGAACATTAAATTTATTTTCTGCATTTAATTATTTATTCGAATTCTAATTCTTTTCTTTTAATTGTGCAGGTAGAATTAAATGAGCGGACAAACGCATTGGATTGGAAGCTTTAGAATTAAGATAGATTAGTTTTTTTTTATTTCATTTTAATTTTGTCCATTCATTATTGTAATTTACTGTAATATATATACAATATTTACATAATAACTTGTACAATAAGAAAATGAATAAAAGAAAACTATTTGTCCATTAAATTCTTCTTCTTTATTTATTTATCGTTTATTATTTCTCCAAACGAATAATAATTGAAAACAGATTTCCAATTACCTACATTCAAAATAATAAGCAGATAAATAATAATTATCATTGATCAACTAATATCTTCGGTTATTTAATTCATCATTCCCAACTAAATTATAATAATTAAAACAGGGTTTCAATTATTTAACTTAGAACGACGAGTGATTAAACAATCGTTATTGACCAATGAATTTTTCCGAATGCTTATTATATTATTCATAACCTTTAAATTATGTAATAACTAAGAATAAATTCTAGTTACTTAAATTTAAAATAATGAGTAATAAATAAATACTGTCCACACAATTAATGCGCCTCTTCTCTGATGTTCATTTTATTATCCATACATCTTTAAACTAAATAATAATCAAAAATGAATTTCAATTATTTAAGTTTTAGATAATAGATAATTAATAAACATCATTTTTTGCACGAATCGATTAAATGATTTAATGTTCAGCATAAATAGCTCTTGGCCCGAAAAAGTCATGAAATTTAAAATCGATGGATCAAAACAAATGTAATGTAAAGATGCAGATAGGAGACGACGTCTTAGGTCAAAATTTGGGGTACAACAGCTGCCCCTATTTAAGTTTCTTCTATCCGGAGATATGAAGATTAAAATCTTCGTGTCGACGAGATTGAAGGTACTTAAATACATAACTACGCAAATTTTGTCCTAAGATGCCGTCGTCATGTTTGGTATGAATGCAGCGATCTAACTCACAGAGAAAGATATTGTGAAACGAGACAATGTTGAGGGAATCGAACGTCAACAAAACACAAAGACATGAATTATACGCTACTGGGAGAACGAGCTATCGACTTCAAACGACAGACTCCTGACAGCGAATAAAACTGAGGGAATACGACCTCTAAACCTAACAAAGAGAGCATCTTGCATAGGCCATAACAGATTATTGATCCAAAACAGTGAGTTCGCAACTCAAGGTCGACGGTAGACAGGGAGTATCAAATCGCTGATAACTGGTTACCGACTTCTGGAGGTGTAGATTCGTACCAGACTTCTCTGCGAGATTTTCAGAGATATACTCATTAATGCTGAGGTAATAGGACTGTAGATACGAACGTTGTTCAAATAAAGAAAACTGCCATTTGTTGTCGTCCAAAGAAAATACCGATAACAAACAAGTTGCTCAAATAAAGAAGCTGCCGCTTGCTGTGTTCCAGAAAATACCGATAACATACAAGCTGCTCAAATAAAGAAGCTGCCGCTTGCTGTGTTCCAGAAAATACCGATAACATACAAGCTGCTCAAATAAAGAAGCTGTCGCTTGCTGTATTCCAGAAAATACCGATAACATACAAGCTGCTCAAATAAAGAAGCTGCCGCTTGCTGTTTTCCGAGGAATAATAACATACTGGTAGCTCATGAAGAGTTTGCTGCTTGTCGCTTTAAAAAAAAATAAAAATGACGCACTAGTAGCTCATGAAGAACTGCTGCTCGGCGCTTTCCGAAAGATAAAATGACGATGACGCACTAGTAGCTCATGAAGAACTGCTGCTCGGCGCTTTCACAAAGTCATAACTGACGCACTAGTAGCTCATGAAGAACTGCTGCTCGGTGCTTTCCAACGGAATAAAATGACGCACTAGTAGCTCGTGAAGAACTGCTGCTTGGCGCTTTCCGAAAGATAAAATGACGATGACGCACTAGTAGCTCATGAAGAACTGTTGCTCGGCGCTTTCACAAAGTCATAACTGACGCACTAGTAGCTCATGAAGAACTGCTGCTCGGCGATTCCCAAAAAGGATAAATGACGCACTAGTAGTTCATGAAGAACTGCTGCTCGGCGTTTCCCAAAAAGGATAAATGACGCACTAGTAGCTCATGAAGAACTGCTGCTCGGCGTTTTCAAAGAGTAACGTACAAGTTGCTCGTGAAGAGCTACCGCTTGTCGTTTTCCAACGGTGCCTATAACGTACAAGTTGCTCATGAAGAGTTGCCGCTTGTCGTTTTCAAAAGAATAACTCAGAAGGAAAATGCAACGATATTGGTAGAGAATGAAATCTTCGTCAGAGAGGACCCTGAATCAATCCTTCCCGAGGAGATCATATACTTTAACGTGCAAAATAAATGCACCAACCGTCTAGGTCGCAAATTCACTGGGGAAAATCAATGAGATAGCCTATGCAAGAGGCAACAACTTCATCCAGGGATAACCAGAGAGAAACAGTCAAACAAGACTCTACCCAATGAGAAAGTAACTCGATTGGGGAATTTATCCTATCCAGAAATGGACAAGGTAAGCTGAATCAAAAATCATCCACGAGGATTAGCTCAGTTGGGGAATTAGAAGGGAGGCGCACTTTATGCTTAAGTTGACACCCTATTTGGAAAGATCAAATACGTTATTTGAAAAGACACAACCAAGATGTACGAATTTAATGACATTAACAAATACAACTGTGTGTGCATGATGCGAGTGTGAATGAATAAATGAATGTCATGTATATGCTGACAAAACAGATGGAATATCTTGGAGATAATAAGGTGTCACAGCAACGTAAATGCTCGGCCACTCTTGAAAAGATGGAAGATAAACGGAATACAAAGCAACGTCGGAGGGCGTCACGCTACGAGGTCCAAGTCTTCTGAGGAGACAAACAATCAAATCCAATCTTCTAACACCAAAAGATCAGGGTATGAGACAAAATGCACCACATCGGAAATCGCCCAACTAGTGATAGCCAAAACAATGCTCAACTGGAAAAGCTGGGGGAGGCACCAGACTTAGCACCACCACGACCAAGCGTGTACACCGCCAACACTTCCGGACGATTTTGAAACGAAACAATGCTCATCATGTAGGGATAAACTAACTGTACTGCTTTGCATTTCATGGCTTGACCATCCTTGGAACAAACTAGGTATTCCTTTCGTTATTCACGACACATTTTTTGAAAAAAAGAACATTTTACGTAAATTTGTTTCAAGTATTTTTCATAAAATTAAATTTTGCCCACAAAAGTAAATGCTCAAATTTCATTAATAAGGGGTTGTTCGCTAACAATGCGACTCCAACGGTTTACAAAAGTTTGGGGAGATAACACATGAAATAATAGGTCATACACAAACAATGATCGCTATTCTCCCTAACAACTTTGAATTCCAGAATGTGCTCAGATGCCGAGACTGATTTGACCAGAAATCTGCCTAAGCGAAATACTTCTTGACTGCATCGGCGTTCAAGGGACGCGGGAGGTCTTCGCCATCCATATTGGCGAGAATCATGGCACCTCCAGAGAAAACTTTCTTAACAACATACGGTCCTTCATAGTTAGGAGCCCATTTGCCCCTAGAATCAGGTTGGAAAGATAATATCTTCTTGAGCACAAGGTCACCTTCTCTGAACTCGCGAGGTCGAACCTTCTTGTCAAAAGCCTTCTTCATTCTCTGCTGGTACAACTGACCGTGACACAAAGCTGTTAATCTCTTCTCTTCGATTAAATTCAACTGATCGTATCTACTTTGACACCATTCGGCCTCAGAAAGCTTGGCCTCCATCAACACTCTCAGAGACGGAATCTCAACCTCCACGGGGAGTACTGCTTCCATACCATAAACTAGGGAGAAAGGGGTCACGCCTGTTGAAGTTCGAACTGAAGTACGATACCCGTGTAAAGCAAACGGAAGCATTTCATGCCAGTCCTTATAAGTTACCACCATCTTCTGGACAATCTTCTTGATGTTCTTGTTAGCAGCTTCAACAGCTCCATTCATCTTCGGTCTGTAAGGAGAAGAATTATGATGTTCGATCTTGAACTCTTCGCAAAGTTCTCTCATCATCTTGTTATTCAAATTCGAACCATTATCAGTGATAATCTTGCTCGGGATGCCGTATCGACAAATGATCTGATTCTTGATAAATCTGACTACTACTTGTCTGGTTACATTAGCATAAGATGCTGCTTCCACCCATTTAGTAAAATAATCGATCGCTACCAAGATGAAACGATGACCATTTGAAGCTTTGGGTTCAATCATCCCAATCATATCAATGCCCCACATAGAGAAAGGCCAAGGCGAAGATATAACATTGAGGAGGGTCGGCGGCACGTGCATCTTGTCCGCATAAATCTGGCATTTATGACACTTCTTCACATACTTGCAGCAGTCGGATTCCATTGTCATCCAATAGTAACCAGCTCTCAACATCCTTCTGGCCATTGCATGTCCATTGGCATGAGTGCCAAAGGATCCTTCGTGTACCTCTTGCATCAGCATGTCTGCTTCACGTCCGTCTACACATCTGAGCAAGACCATGTCATAATTCCTCTTATACAACACTTCTTCATTGAGAAAGAAACTGCTTGCTAATCTTCTCAACGTCTTCCTATCTTTGTTGGATGCCCCAGGCGGATACTCTTGAGTTTGAAGAACACGTTTGATGTCATAGAACCAAGGTTTGTCGTCGGTGACCTCTTCTACTGCGAACACATGAGCAGGTCGGTCGAGGCGCATAACTCGGATTGTAGGCACGTCGTTCCAATCATTCACTTGGAACATTGAGGACAAAGTAGCCAAAGCATCAGCCATTTGATTCTCATCCCTAGGGATATGATGCAATTCCACCTTGTTGAAGAAGGTTAACAACCTTCTAGCATAGTCTCTGTACGGGATCAAACCAGGATGACGAGTTTCCCATTCTCCTTTGATTTGATTAATCACCAATGCCGAATCTCCGTAAATATCAAGAATTTTAATCCTTAGATCTACTGCTTCTTCGAGACCCATAATACATGCCTCATACTCCGCCATGTTGTTCGTACAGTCAAACTTCAGTCTCGCCGTGAACGGGATATGAGTACCTCGGGGAGTGACGATAATTGCCCCAATTCCATTTCCATAGGAATTCACAGCTCCGTCAAAAATCAAACCCCACCGGGATTCAGGATCAGGTCCTTCTTCAGGTAACGGCTCCTCACAGTCTTTAGCTTTCAAGTACATAACATCTTCATCGGGGAAGTCAAACTTGATGGATTGATAGTCTTCAATTGGTTGGTGAGCCAAATGATCGGCTAAAATACTCCCTTTGATCGCTTTCTGAGTGTGGTACTCAATGTCATATTCAGATAACAACATCTGCCAACGGGCTATCCTTCCAGATAAGGCGGGCTTCTCAAAGATATACTTGATTGGGTCCATTTTGGAGATCAACCAAGTAGTGTGATTAATCATATACTGGCGCAGACGGCGAGCAGCCCAAGCTAAAGCACAACAAGTTTTCTCCAGCAATGAGTATCGAGACTCACAGTCTGTGAATTTCTTACTCAGATAATATACAGCGTGTTCCTTTCTTCCAGTCTCGTCTTGCTGACCAAGCACACATCCCATGGAATCTTCTAATATGGTCAAATACATAATCAAGGGCCTTCCTTCCACCGGAGGAATCAAAATGGGAGGTTCGAGCAAATATTCTTTGATACTATCGAAAGCTTTCTGACAATCCTCTGTCCACACACATCCTTGGTTCTTGCGGAGAAGCTTGAAAATCGGCCCACAAGTAGCAGTCATATGAGATATAAACCTAGAAATGTAATTCAGTCTCCCAAGGAATCCTCTTACTTGTTTTTCCGTCTTGGGTGCGGGCATTTCCCGAATAGCTTTGACTTTATCGGGATCTACTTCAATACCTTTCTGACTGACAATGAAACCTAAAAGTCTTCCTGAACGAACGCCAAAAGTGCACTTATTGGGATTCAGACGGAGTTTGTACTTTCTCAAACGCTGGAATAGCTTTAACAAATGCTCCAAGTGATCTTCTTCAGTTTGTGATTTGGCAATCATGTCATCCACATATACTTCAATCTCCTTATGCATCATGTCATGGAACAAAGCAGTCATGGCCCTTTGGTACGTTGCACCAGCATTCCTCAAACCAAACGGCATAACTCGATAACAGAAAGTTCCCCACGGTGTAATGAAAGCGGTCTTTTCCATATCTTCCGGTGCCATCTTGATTTGGTTGTAACCAGAGAAACCGTCCATGAAAGAAAAGACTTTGAACTTGGCAGTACTGTCGACCAACACGTCAATATGAGGTAATGGGAAATCATCCTTCGGACTAGCTCTATTCAGATCTCTGTAGTCTACACACATCCGAACCTTACCATCCTTCTTAGCAACGGGCACGATGTTGGCTAACCACTGAGGATAGACCGACGTCACAAGAAAACCTGCGTTGATTTGCTTCTGAACTTCTTCTTTAATCTTGTCGGCCATGTCAGGACGAGTCCTTCTCAACTTCTGTTTGATCGGTGGACACTCAGGTCTCAACGGTAAACGATGCTCCACGATGTCGTTGTCCAACCCTGGCATATCTTGGTAGGACCAAGCAAATACGTCGACATACTCTCTGAGAAGCTTCGACATTTTCTCTTTAACTTCCGGGATAAGCAATGCTCCGACTTTGACTTCCTTTCTATCCTCTTCATCACCTAAGTTGACCAACTCTACAGGTTCTTCAAAAGGTTGAATGACCTTCTCATCTTGCTCAATCAAACGGGAAATCTCAACAGGAACCTCTTCATCATCCCCTTCTTCGGCTCTGAACACAGGGAATTCAAAGTTGGGAGAGGGCATAGGATCATTGTTTTCGATGGTTAAGTCATGAAGTAATCTGCACACATGATTATGCTTTATTTTAGAAATCGATTTGTGCAAATAAAACAAAATGTTCTTAATCAATTTTCATTATTATTTCCCGAAAAAATGAAAAATAAAACAGCAGTGGACAAAAATAACATTTTTATTCATTAAAGGGGAAATACTTGAAACAGGAAGCCCAGACATTTCTCTTTTGCCTTGGGCAGAGCAAAAGGAGTTATTTTTCATAGCCCGACACAAAATACGTTTCGCCTTGGGCAGAGCGATTTTTCAAAAAGGAAAATAAACAAAACATTACTCGGAAATATGCATAACCACAGGAATATCAACAGCTATCCAGTTTTGGCAAGCCAATCCAGGCGTCACAAATACGGGCAAATCCTCCTCGGAATCAACATCTATGACAGCATCAACCTCAGGATGCACAAACCCTGCACTCCGAAAGACCTCTTGAATCGGACGAACAACCACTTCTTTCTTTACCCTTGCAGCTATTGGATGAAAACCCAAACCTTCCCCAGACTTGTTCTCGGGTAACGTCAACACCTGGCCCCATCCTTCGGCCGAACCACTTTCCACTACTCGCCGTGCATCCTCAAAAGAAGAGATGGATGCCCCTTGCTTCTTCACTGTATTCTTAGCAACAGATAGGCCCTGAAACTGGGTCCCGACGTCCTCGTCAGCATCAATAAAAGAAAATGATGATAAATGACTTACCACCATGGCCTGCTCTCCCCCAATCATCACTAGCTTCCCATGTCTTACAAACTTTAATCTCTGATGGAGCGTGGAGGTGACTGCCCCGGCATCATGGATCCAGGGACGACCCAATAAACAGCTGTAAGCAGCACGGATGTCCATCACTTGGAAAGTGATTTGAAAAGTATGGGGACCAATCACTATGGGAAGATCCACTTCACCAATAACTGTCTTCCTGGAACCATCAAAAGCTTTAACAATTACTCCGCTAGGCCTCATAGGAGCACCTGGATATGAAAGTCGAGACAACGTGGTCTTGGGCATCACATTCAATGACGAGCCCGTATCCACCAACACGCTTGATAAGGTATCGTTTCCACAACTTACTGAAATGTGCAGAGCCATATTATGGTTTCTCCCCTCCTCCGGGAGTTCTTCATCACTGAAACCCAAGTTGTTACACGAGGTTATATTTCCCACAATCCCATCAAACTGATCAACTGTCACATCATGGTCTACGAACGCCTGGTCCAAAACTTTCATCAAGGCTTCTCTATGTGCCCCAGAATCTCTCAATAAGGCAAGCAAGGAAATTTTGGAAGGCGTTTGCAGAAGCTGGTCCACAATCTTATACTCGCTTCTTTTGATAAGCTTTAAGATTTCATCTTCTTCAGGGTGGGGGATAGGTTCACTGGATCGACCTATCTCAACCCTTGGTTCATTTCTTACAGGGATCTCCGCCGGCATGGGCCTCCTTACTTGAACTTCTGGTCTTCTTGACGGTACCGCGACAAAAACACGCCCACTTCTTGTCACTCTACTTACATCGGCAATATTAACGAAAGACGGTCTAGTTGGTATGGGGACTTCTACCCCATTCTCAATCATGGTGGCGTTATACTTGTATGGCACGGCTTGGTCTGAGCTGTAAGGCACAGGGCCAGGTGGGTAAATAATCAAAGGATCAGCAGACGCAGTCTGGCTGTTGTAAGCAATCTCTACTGATTCTGGCAAATTAAACTGTGGGGTGATAACATTCACTTCATCTTCAGGATTTCGGTCATAGGTGATAGTGATAATTCTCTGATCTAGCAACTTCTGAATGTCCTCCTTCACAATAGGACAATCATCTTCTCTTGAACAAAACTCGCAAACGTCATAGTCATGTTGGTGCCTGACAAAGGCAAGTCTTCTCAAACTTTGATGTAACCTGATCAATGATTCTCTGATGTGCTCGACTTGAAAAACTCGGAACTTTCCCGGACAACCTTCCACCATATTCACAGAAGCTGCCCCATGTCGGGGCAAAGGGTTATCTCTGACGTTTGGATTAACATCCTTAAAAGACAAGATACCATGCTTAATTAATCTCTGCACATCCGCCTTCAACGCAAAGCAATTCTCAAGGTTGTGCCCCGGCGACCCCTGATGATATTCACAGAATTGATCCGCCTTATACCACGGAGAAGCACTGTTCGGTGCGACAGGAGGTGGCTTGGTTGTGATGAGATTCTTTCTGATGAGAGCAGGGAAAAGTTCGGTATACGTCATGGGAATGGCATCAAACTGCGGCTTCCTGGGCGAACGGTTCTGATTATTGAACGGATAAGCCTGTTGTCGAGGCTGCTGCTGAAACGGCCGGGGTTGAGTTGGCGGAATCTGATGAGATGGGGCTACCAAAGCTGGGCGGACAGCCGGAGTGACTGCCGCGACGTGAGAGTAGCCTCTCCTAGGCCTACCTGGAAACAAAGCACTAACATCTTGCTCTTTCCTCTTCGGGAAAACACCTCCGAACTTCTTCACACTGCTGGACGGACTCCCTTCTTTAATCAAACGTCCTTCGCGAATTCCTTCCTCTAATCGCATGCCCATGCTCACCATTTCGGTAAAGTCACTGGGTGCGCTGGCTATCATTTTTTCGTAGTAAAAAGACCCTAAAGTCTTCAAAAATATCTTGGTCATCTCCTTCTCCTCCAGAGGTGGATGGATCTGAGCAGCAATTTCACGCCACCTCTGGGCGTACTCCTTAAAAGATTCCCTGTCTCTTTGTGACATCACCCAGAGTTGATCCCGGTCTGGTGCCATATCAACGTTATACTTGTACTGATGGACAAAGGCTTCACTGAGATCGTTAAAGTTGCGGATTCGAACGCTGTCCAAACCCATATACCACTTCAAGGCAGCACCTGTCAAACTATCTTGAAAACAATGAATCAATAAATCATGATTATCAGAATACGTGGACATCTTCCTCACGTACATTGTCAAATGGCTTCTAGGACACGAATCCCCCTTGTATCTTTCAAAGTCTGGTGTTTTGAACTTCGCCGGAATCTTGACATTCGGAACCAAACAAAGATCATGGGTGCTCTTCCCAAACAGATCCTTCCCCTTCAAGGCTCTAAGCTCTTTCTGCATTTCCTGGAACTGATCCTGAAATTCCTCCATTCTATCAAAGAGGCCCATACTTTCAGCAGGTTCGGCAGGATAACCTGGTTCATTCAAGTATGGCACCGAGTGGACCACAGGAGCAACGGTCGTCATGATCGGTTGCGGAAAAGGTGTTACCGACGGAATTACTGGCGGCATGGCAGTTGTCTCTGACTGAGGGAGAGACAAAGCAGGTTGAAATAAAGGTTGTGCGGCAGGTTGATACCCCTCTGGCACAAAATTATAAGGCATCCCCCATGGAAAACCTTTCGGCATGTGATGCTGGAGCGGAGAGTTGATTTGAGTTGCGGAGGCAGGAACGATAACAATCTCGGAAACCACTGGAGTTGAAGTCTGAATCTCGGCAGCCGTAGTCGATGGCTGATTCTGAACAGCCACCAAACTTTCCACCAATGCTGTTAACTTTTCCATCTCGGCACGAAGTGTAGCAACTTCCCCACGAAGCTCGTGATTTTCCTGTTCCAAATCTTCCATTCTTTTCTGACGACTGGCCCGGGTGTCGTGTTGGTGAGACAGCTTGACAACCTTCGTTTGGGAAAAAGAACAAGAATGAGACTCTAGAAAACATGTGATGTGGAATGTGAAATGATGCATGATGGTGATGCAAATGATGACTCATTTTAAAAGTTTTTCAAGGAATTTTAGTAACTTTGCATTCATCAATGGTAAAGGAATTTGGAATAACAAAACTCAATCCGTTAATCGAAAGCGATAAATTACAACTTACAATTTGGAATAGTAAATTACAACCTTGGGATAACAAATCCACTAATGAAAGCAATAAATTACAACTTGCAACATGAAAACCATAATAAAGTGATAAATTACATTTTAAAACATGAAGCAGTAAATTACAACTTGGAGCATGAAGCCCAAAATAAGACAATAAGTTACAACTTCGGAGCGTGAAGCCCTTAATAAAACAATAAATTACAACTTCGGAGCATGAAGCCCTTAATAAAACAATAAATTACAACTTCGGAGCATGAAGCCCTTAATAAAACAATAAATTACAACTTCGGAACATGAAGCCCTTTTACATAGTTTTACAAAATGACATCAATAAAATAAACTAAAGCTAAAGCTCACTCAGAATCCTCAGATGACGGACCAAACACCAGCTGTAGTCGGAGCTTCTTGATCTTTTCTTCATAAAAGTCTTCCAAATCTTTCTTTTCCGCGATCAGTCGATTGACAATTTCCTCTTGTGGATTAGGAACGAGAGCCACGTTTACTGAACATTCCCTTTTTCTTTTCCTTTCACTCGCGTATTTCTTCAACAAGGCATCCTTCTGGCGAAGCTTCTCATCGTGGTCAGCAAACCGGCCGTCTTGAATAAGCAACAACTCCTTCTTTTCTTTCAGCTGTCGAGTCAGGACTCGATTCTCGTATTCGGACATATGGTACTTTTCCTTCCAAGCATCCCTCTCGGATTTCATCCTAGCCAGGTTCCCTTGATATTCTCCTACATCTGCGATTGGGATAGCAACTGATGATGGTGCGATGGCAGGGAACAAAGGTTTCTCCAGTTTATATGGCATCTTGAGAGCACAAGCCCTAGCACGGACCCACTGCAGGTAAGGTTCCAAAGAAACGGCACCTCTATGTCCCAGCATATCTCTCCCTTTCTTGTGGATATGGCGCCAAGCTCCTTCAATCTCCCTCTTAGCAACCTGATGATCTTGTCCTTCCTGAAGAAAGAAACCACTCACATGGATACTGTTCGGCTTATCTCTCATCGGGTACCCGAACTGACGGCGCGCTAGAACAGGGTTGTAGTTAATTCCACCCCTCGTACCAAGAAGAGGTACATTGGGAAAAGCACCACAGCTGTCAATGATCTCTACGTCATGGTAAACTCGATTGTACCAGTCAATGTCAAAATGAGTGAGAGCCATAATCTTTGGCGCCCACCGCGGTTCCTTCTCAAAATCCCAAAAAGCATCGGACCCAGGTAAATGCGAGACGTACCACTGATACAATAATGGCACACAACAGATGATCATCCCTCCTTGATAAGAGTTTCGAAGATGGATAGAGTAATACGTGTCCCCTAGCAGCGTAGGGACCGGATTTCCAATCAGGAAAACTCTGATAGCGTTGACATCCACAAATTTATCAACGTTAGGGAATAAGAAAAGACCATACGCGAGTAAAGCAAACACGTCCTCGAAGGCAACGGTATCCTTTGTATCAGCAAAATGACGAGCTTTCTTCAACAGAAACTGTGCCGGCAAACCCCGGATTCCTCCTTTCGTAGTCATATTCTCTTCTATCTCTGACTTCTTCAGATGGGTGATGGTTGCTATCTCATGGGACTTAGGCTCCTCTTCTAACCCAGAAAAAGGAACACGGTCGACGATCGGCAAACCAAGAATATAGGAGTACTCCTCTAAGGTAGGCATCAACTGATAATCCGGGAAGGTGAAACATCTGTACAGGGGATCATAGAACTGAACCAAAGTGTTGAGGATGCCTTTCTTCATCTTGCGCTTCATGAGCGGTACGATGGACCCATATTTCCTCTGAAAATCGGTCAGACTCTCTATTTTCGGAATCAAACTCTTCAATTCTTCAATCTCGGGCTCTTTGAAGCTAAAGCTTCGAGTATTTCTCCTTCCAAGTTCCATAATACCCTGAGACGTTTGCAAAAATCATTCCAAAGTTCCATGAAAAACGAGTTTTTTACAAAGATGTTGATGAATGCATGAATGAATGATAATGCGACAGTCACACACAAGTTTGCAAACATGGGGTTTAAAGGTTCAAAGTTCAGCATGGAGTCGAGGGTAAAGCCCACCCAAAGGTATGTACTAATGTTTCGATCACACCTGTAAGACAAGGTTCTAAGAGTTCCCAGAGTCTGCATCCCTCTTTCGGATATTGCCAACGTCTTGATTACTCAATAATTAGCAATATTCTCAAGAGAAACTCGTCCGAGCGTAGCATCGCGTAACAACTACTTCCGAATTACTCCGTTATAGTCTCCGCGCTACACCTAAAAAGGCCAAGATGGGTTAGGGTTCTACGGTCCTCAACTTCTCGGGCTCCTAGGTCGAAAATAATAATGTCTTCCCGATTACTCGGTAAACAAATATTAAGTTCAAGAGGGCCTTCCATTGAGTGGGGGATCTCATGCCTCCTTCTTCGGGATTACTCCCTCAAAGTTAACATGACTATACCGCCCGTCCTATTCCTTAAGTGTTACTTAATCCGGGTATAGGATTCGTCCTTTGCAAAAAACCCAAACACCCCAATTTAAACACATAATCAAACAAATCAAATAATAATAAAACAGATAAAACAAATTAGGCTTAACCCACTTAGGGATGGACCAGCAAGAGGTCAATCTATCCCCAGCAGAGTCGCCAATTCTGTAGCGATAAAAATGTAGCGGGGTAAATCGGAGATCGAATTATTGATTAATTCGTCTCACAAAAGCAAGAGTCGCCACCGCGCTTTATTGTTTCCAAAGGAAAAGGGAAAAGAGCGAAATAAAACCCTAAATATGCAATGTAAATAATACTTTTAAAAGTAATAAGAATACAAGGCGTTTTTGAAAAAGAGATCTTATGGTTCGGGGGTTGGTTATACAATGGGAAGGTATTAGCACCCAATGTATCTATAGTATTCTATAGGAACCTTTTGAAATATCTGTTTTATTTAAAATTGATCGCTTGATTGAAAATAAATTATTTTGGCCGAAAAAAAAAGGATACGGACGGGTTTTTGAAAATGCGACGACCTAATGTCGAAGTTTTGGCTTAAAAGGTATAAGTCTTGAAAAGGTTGAAATTTTGAAGAAAGGTGAATATTTGAGGAAAATTAACCTAAGTTTTTAATGAATGAGAGTATTCGCTCGATCGTTTTTGAGGACATGAAGTCAACAAAAATTAGACAATTCCCTTTGGATTGACGCAAACAGAATAATCAAGTAAATGCGAAATATTTAAACAGAAAATTATGAGATAAATGATATACAAAAAATTAAATAAAAGACTGAGCGTGAATATGCATTTTTTTGATTTTTTTGTTTAATATGTGAAAAGAAAAATGTTTTAATTGGTTTTTATTTTTTTACGCATTTTTTAATGACAAACGGTAATGAGAATTAATTAAGGAAATAGAAATGTTTTTTTTTAAGTTTTAATTTTTTTATTTTTTTATGTGTTTTTTTTTAAATATAATAGAAAGTATTACTTAAGAATTCTTTAATGATTAAATTAAAACCTACTACTACTAACTTAAGTCTAATTTTAAAAGATATTAAGATTATAGAAAGTTTGAATAAAATGGCCTATTATTTAAAATGCTTTAAATTAATTTTGGGTTATCTAACACTATAATTAAAACTAATAAGATTTTAAGAAGGTAATTAAAAAAAGAGAGAAATGAATTAATAGGGGTGTAACTAAGTCAAAATGGGCCGGATGGTTGGGATAAAGCCCAAGGCGTAATGAAGACAGGGGGGTGTACAAATTCGTGGGCTTAAGCTGAACACATTAGGGGTCCAAAAGGTTAATGTATCATTAGGGTTATGTTATGTTTGCAAATGGGATTTAGGGTTTGCTTGAAGGCAGAACGGCGCTCACGATCTTCATCTCTCTCGCGCAGCTTCTTCATTTTTCGCCTCCAGTGTTGACGTTCCCTCGTTCCGGCCACCCACGCTAGGCTCTTCTTCCCTCCATTGAACGAGATGGCTTAAGCAGAGACGGTAAGGACAAGTCTTTTCGTTAACGTTAGATTCGATTCGCATGTAGATTTTTACAGTTCGTTGTTGATTTTACGATTTCGTTGTTGATTCTGACTAGTTTTCATATTTATCTGCCCATGTTGATTTAAATGCCATTTAAGGAATAAGAAGGAAGAAAGCTTGTTACCTAGGTGGAGAAGGAGGAGGAGTTAGGGGTGATGGAGGTCGGACAGCAGGGAGACGGTCAGCGCACACAGTGGTGAACGGTATTTGTGGTTTTCCTCTTCCTCTTGCTTGAACGTGCTACTGTGTTTGTCTTGCTTTTCTTCTCACTTGAATACGATGCTACACTTGTTCCTCTTGAAACTTGTTGAAACCGTACTTTGTTTCTTTCTTCTTCTGCTTGAGTGTGATACTGCACTTGTTCTTGTTGGTCTGAAAAATGGTTTGCAGGAATGATGTAGGCTTGAGAAAAAAATGCTTTGAAAAGCCAATGATGTTGAACTGAGGCTTAGTCGGTTGCCTTAGGAACTTTCAGGTTGTTGGATGGATAATGCACAGGTTTGGGCAATGGTTGGACATGGTGACGGATGTGGGATTTCTGTGTAGTTTTCTGATGTTTTTTGATGGCAGGGGATGATGATATTGGCTCTAGAGGCTCAATCGGTTGGGTAGTGTTTTTTGTATGATATGGAAATGGTTTTCTCAGTATGATTATGCAGGTTTAGTTTTGGTTTTTGGCATTGGTTTGAGATAACTCAGTTTACAGGTTATGTGAGGTTTTGGGACAGGTTCAGTAGGCTTTTTGTTAGGTGTTTGAGTTGGCTTCAGTTTGATGGGTTCTTGGACTGTGTATTGGCTTGAGACAACTCAGTTTGCGGGTTAGGTGTTGACAAGGAGCTAAGGCATTCGCAGGTTATCAGCTTGGTGATTCTGGTTAGGAGCTTTTTTGAAAAGTGTCTTTATAACTTGTGGGTTTTTGTTGTTGGTCTCTGCTGTTTGATGAGGTTGGATATATTTTTTTGTTTTGTTTTCTTTTGTTGTCTAATATAACAACTCTTTCCTTCTTCTTGAACGCTACAGATTGAAAAATTTGAAAATATGCTGCTGGGATTTCCTGAGCACTCTGCACTACTGTCCCCCCAATTTGTCTCTACTCCTCTTTTGTGTTATTAATTATACTGGCTATATTTTCTTGGTTTGTCTTGTATATCTCCTTATGCCTATGCTAAGCCTGCAAATCCCACACTTCTCCCTCTCTTTTTTTCTCTCAGCATAGCTTTGATAAAAAGATGATAAGCTGTACATTTCTGAAACTGTAATGGCCAGAAAATGATGAAAAAGGAATTTTTATATTGCTTGCAAGTATGGTCAAACTGCATGTTTTCCTTTTAATACAAAAGCTGTTTTGTTTCTGCTGGTGTAGGCAATAGTTCAAGTAACATGCTTGCATATTAGTTACTACATGGTTTTGTATGCTTATGCTGTATGCTTTTTGAAATTACATTTGGGATTTAAAACGAATGTAATTAGTTTAAATATGCAGTTTTTTTTGGAAAACAACTTGTGCATATGCTTTAAAATTCTTTTCTTTTTTTGTGAACCGGGAATAATCCCGTGATTTGCAAAAAAATAGTAACTGATTCCGGCCATTACATTTAATGATGAACATTAAATTTATTTTCTGCATTTAATTATTTATTCGAATTCTAATTCTTTTCTTTTAATTGTGCAGGTAGAATTAAATGAGCGGACAAACGCATTGGATTGGAAGCTTTAGAATTAAGATAGATTAGTTTTTTTTTATTTCATTTTAATTTTGTCCATTCATTATTGTAATTTACTGTAATATATATACAATATTTACATAATAACTTGTACAATAAGAAAATGAATAAAAGAAAACTATTTGTCCATTAAATTCTTCTTCTTTATTTATTTATCGTTTATTATTTCTCCAAACGAATAATAATTGAAAACAGATTTCCAATTACCTACATTCAAAATAATAAGCAGATAAATAATAATTATCATTGATCAACTAATATCTTCGGTTATTTAATTCATCATTCCCAACTAAATTATAATAATTAAAACAGGGTTTCAATTATTTAACTTAGAACGACGAGTGATTAAACAATCGTTATTGACCAATGAATTTTTCCGAATGCTTATTATATTATTCATAACCTTTAAATTATGTAATAACTAAGAATAAATTCTAGTTACTTAAATTTAAAATAATGAGTAATAAATAAATACTGTCCACACAATTAATGCGCCTCTTCTCTGATGTTCATTTTATTATCCATACATCTTTAAACTAAATAATAATCAAAAATGAATTTCAATTATTTAAGTTTTAGATAATAGATAATTAATAAACATCATTTTTTGCACGAATCGATTAAATGATTTAATGTTCAGCATAAATAGCTCTTGGCCCGAAAAAGTCATGAAATTTAAAATCGATGGATCAAAACAAATGTAATGTAAAGATGCAGATAGGAGACGACGTCTTAGGTCAAAATTTGGGGTACAACACTACCTTCTGTCGAGGTCTTCTGAATAATCAACTACCATGATTAACCAGGGGAATCTACAGCCGAGATTCTATTGAGAAACTACCTTCTGCCAAGGTCTTCTGGATAATCAACTACTGAGATTAATCAGGGGAATCTACTACCGAGATTCGATTGAGAACTACCTTCTTTCGAGGTCTTTTGGATGATAAACTTCTGAGATCAACCAGGGGAATCTACTGTCGATATTCTGTTGAGAACTACCTTCTGCCGAGGTCTTCTGGATAATCAACTGCCGTGATTTACCAGGGGAATATACAGCCAAGATTCTGTTGAGAACTACCTTCTGCCAAGGTCTTCTGGATAATCAACTTCTGAGATTAACCAGGGGAATCTATTGCCGAGATTCGGTTGAGAACTATCTTCTGCCGAGGTATTCTGGAAAATCATATGCCGAGATTAACCAGTGGAATCTATACTTAGATTCAATGTAGAACTACCTTCTGCCGAGGTCTTTTGAATAATCAATTGTCGAGATTAACCAGGAGAATCTACTGCCGAGATTCCACGTAAAATATATAACTTGATTTGACAATAATAATTGTCTTCACATGCAACATGGTTTATGCTATGCATTATACTTTATGATTATGACTCAAATGCTTTTTGAATGGTTCCTCTTTTATGGGGAAAGAAATGATTAAGACTCAGAGAGGTTACTAGTGCAACAAGAATGATTATTGAAAAAGTGGTAGGGTATTATGCTGACATGACTTCTCGATACTCTTTTTGAACTCGAATATTGTGAATGTAGAAAAAAGGTCCCTTGAGGATTATGAAAGTGTGAAAAGGGTTTTCCTTTTGTGTCATGTCTTTCCCCAAAGTTTGAAATTTGAAACACCATACCCTTGATTAACTGACCCTTGGAATGATTTTCCCTTGATGCACAATTTAGAACCGGTTTCTGAGTCTCGCAGTGGTCTACCCCAACATTTGAATTTTGAAAGGAATGCCCCTATCTTTAGGATTTGGAGGAGTGTCATAAGAAGGAACTTGGATCCTGCCATTATGTGATATAGGTTACCCCAAGTGTCTGAATCTTGAAAAGTAGGCCCTTTATCAACTAGTGTTTTGACCAAATCTTAGAATAAGTTCCCCTAGTCAACAGGATCCTCAGTTGATGTTCCCTTATGATCATTAGGATCTGCCCCTGTTTATAGGGGTCCTCTTAGATACTTTTCCCTAGTTAGAAGCTTCTTGGAAATGCTGTCTTTTATCAGACCATTTTTGAAATCTCCTTGATGCTAAGTATTGACTCGTAAGTAAAATTGTCCCCTTTTAAAAGTAATCCTAATGTGATACACATGCAAGTTCTTGAAATCGAAATTGATTATTGAAAAGAAATAGATGATTAGAGATGAAGAAGTGGCAACGTGGTTTAGAGATAATTTAACAAACATTAAGAGTCTATTTAACATAAATCTTTCTGAGTATGCTTTCATAGTGAACCTGGCTTCAATTAAAACTTTTGAAGGTTATAACGTGGCCTGGTTCACGGTTTAAAAACAAAGGATATAAGGTTCAAAATTTTATTTATCCCACCCCTATTCTCCTTGATATTCTCTATTCCTAAATTCAATTAACCCAATGGATGTGTTCAGTCTGCAAGAGAATTTTTGTAGTCGCGATGATGAGTAGAAGCATTAATAAGATTTAAGCACTTGATGAGAAGCATTGATGTTTATTGAGGTGGTAGTCACAAGATTTTTCTCTAATTTATTTATTTTCAATCCCATATTTTTGCATGGACCAATTCTTTTGAATTTTTCGGTCGATCGGGATGCCCTAACTTTTGCCTAAGTCGAAATTTTTTGCTTTTTGTTTTTGACTTAGCGGGCTCTCTTTTTTGAAAATTTTCTTTTGAGATTTTTTTTCTTTTGATTCAGGAAAGTCGTGACTGCCATGTTTTATTTTTGTGAGCTTCATCTTTATTGCTCTCTCGATGTTGTATGACGTAAGTGAGAAAGAAGATGTTGTGAGCTATATCTTCATTGTTTTCTTGATCTTGGATGATGTATGCGAAGAAAATGATGTGCTTTAACCTTTTGTGTAGATAAACTGATTCTCTTGAGATTATAATGCATCCATGAATTAATTGAAATCTACCCTGCCCCTATTTAAGATTACGGGTTTTTAGAAAATAGAAATAACTCCAACTTCTAATTCGAGGGGGTTAACTATGAATTATCTCCTTATTTCTCCATTGTTTAGGAAGTGAAATAATGCCTTACATGGTCAGGTAAGTCTTACTATTAAAAATCATACGTCAGCAAAATTTGATTATTTAGTTTTCGTCATTCTCCCTCGAAGTTTGTTAAATTCGTGCAATGGAAGATAGGAAAGAAGAGTGAAAATGGAAAGTCGCTGATTGTTTGTGGAAAGTGATAGAAGATTGGACACGAATGGATCGATTTCAAAAATGTGCATAATTATTTATTCGAACTACTTAATCAAAAGATACAAAATTACACCAAATAAAATTAGTTACTTGGGAATTACAAATTGAAATTGATAATTCTGATGATCCTATGGAAGAGTCCCTTTTTTTTATCCACTTGACTTTAGGAGATTCTTCTTAGTTCTTGGACTTATTAGAGCATGGGGGTGACCTTTGAGTTTTCTTAGGAATACCTATTTCATGAGGGCATTGCTCTTATTGATACCATTACTTTTGAATCACCAATGATAGTTGCATCTGAAGCGTTGTGTAGGCCTGTATAGTGAAGGGTTTCCTTATCTCTTTAATTGGACTTGTAGGACCAAGCTCATTTGAGTCTTCAATGGTTAATCTCCTCCTTCCATGATTTAGGATTTTCTCGATTTTTTTTATGAGTCTCGGAAAATCAACTAGCATGGATAATTAGATAAGGGAGAAACGGGAAATGCGTATGAAAATGTATGAACATGTATGAACATGTATGCGAATGAAAATGCATGGGTATGAAAAAAAATTAGGGTATGCGAAAAATATTTTCATGGAGACACAATGCAATGCGAGGTTAAAACAAAGATAAACCTAAGGACCACCTATACAGATTGTGACAGACACAAGGAAGTCCTACAAATGACAATTAAGAGGAGACCCTTACAAGCTAGGGGTTATGACACTCCTACGGAAACGGGTTTAAAGATAGACATGGAAATGAGGATACCCTATACTGACTCAGAGATTGAGACAGACACAAGGGACTCCTTAAGGATTATGGATAATGAAAGATGAAGAGGAATCCCTACAAGCTAGGGATTGATACTTTACAAAAGATAACCGCTACAGGCTAGGGATTATGATAAACCAATGGAAAGTTGAGATGATGGTTTGATTGAGGGAATAACATGGAAGAGAGCACATAGTGACCGATAAATGATCACCAAATCCCATGGCCTGATATAGGCCACATGGCGTGCATTAGCAAGGACGTCCTTTGTGGGACGATTTCATATGGAGAACAAAATCATACAAAGGTTCTAATGACAATGACAGGCCAAAGGGGGATCCCTACGGGATAGTAACATATACATGGAAGTCCCTACAGAGTATAACATACTTAAGGGAATCCCTATAGACCTAAGGTTTGTAATTGACAAACTGAAACCCTTATGGGTTTAGGGTAGTGAATACTTTATACACGTTTAGGGTATGTGAATACTTTATACATGTTTTGATATAGATATAAAGATGAGGATACCTTTACAGGTTAAGAGGATAGGATGTTGGTAGAATAACCTATAGGAGAGTTCCTATAAAGGTTCTAAGTTTTTCTACCCTTTCCCATAAGATGGCTTCCTTAAGGGTATCATGGATTACACTAGAGGGAAAGGAACAAGGGTTTCCCTTAAGTGAAGCCTCTTTGTAGACCAAAACTTTCGTCTCTAAGGTCGTAAAAGGTTTCACCATGAGTTTTTAGTTTAAGTGTTATACAAAAAGTCATAGATTTTATTTCAAAGTCCTATCCCCCAAGAGGATACCTCTTGATACATATTCCTTTTTTTTAATTCCACCGACTCTAGGAGAATTCATCACAAAAATTCATATGGATGACGTATCCCCTTGGCCAATAGACGAACCTTCTTCTTAAGGTTTTTAGAAAATATATTTTTAAAATTAAAAATTCCCACCACATATATAATAACACAATAAATCACAAATAAATAAATAAAATAATTAAAAACATAAATAAACATGGAAAGAAATAATAAAACCCTATCCAAAACCCCAAACCTAAAAGAGAGAATAAACTAAAACCCTAGGGTTGAGTACCCAGCAGAGTCGCCAATTGTAATAACCGGTTTAAAAATATAGAGTCGCCACCATTAGTTTTTATTATAGGGAAGGGAATATAATGGATAACCCTAATTTGATTAGAGATTCTAAGTTGTTGACTCGTTTTAGATGAAGGGAAGGTGTTAGGCACCCCTCGTCTACCTTGTTCACAAGGATATTAGAGTTTAGGTTTATGGTTTAGAAATAGGGTTTTAATTAGGATTGCGTAGAATTTGTTTTGAATTTATCCTTGAACCTTGTCTGGGTTTTGTAAAAGAGTGATCGTAGATGCAGTTCGCAGTTAACTTTGAAAGAAATTATCCTTAATACTTTTTTATGAAAATATCTTGGAGTTTTTTGTTAAAGTAAGTAAAAAAATATGATTTTTAATTGGTTAGCTATATTAAGACATAGATCGGGGGATTCTGATAAAGTATCCTCATCATATAACCAGATATTGGTCACATGTTGTTCGTCATGAAGGATATGGAAGGAGTCTGATAAAGTCTCCCTCATCACGTGGCCAGATATTGGCCACATGTTGCTCACAGATGGAGTACCTGGTTGATTGCGTGGGCATTAATAGCTTTGTAAAATATTAAATTGATTTAATTGTGAAAATCACTCGAATACGCAGAAACTAATTTTATCTAAAACTAAAGATATATTATTGTACTTTGTATTTTATATATTTTATAAAAAGAAAGTAAATATTCTAGTTAAAATAAAATTGGACTTGTTGGAAATCCACCTAATTCTATGATGAATTTCTACCACAATGACAATTTGTTATGAGAAAAACAAAGAAAAGAAGACAAGATAATTATTTCTGCAGAGTTTCTCTCTGCCCACAAACTGTGGAAAACTTTCTTATTCACTTTGCAACTGCAAAATACTGTGAATGACTTGCTTGACTTTTTTTCAAAATAGGGGTTACTCCCTCTATTTATAACTGAGCTTACACCCTAAGCCCAAGGCCCAAAATATCTTTTTGTTACTAAATCAAATCTAATTAAATCTATTCTAGACTTAAATCAAATCTATTTAAATCTAGAACAAATCAAATCTTCTTTGACACATATGAATTACAATTTAACACACCACCTAATTCATTGTGTCTAAAATGTCTATGTTCATCATAGCCCTTAGCTTTCTGAATACTTCGACTTGCACTCCCTTCGTCATGATGTCTGCAATCTGATTCTCAGTTCTGCAGTGTTCCAAATTCATCTTCCCATCTGCTACCTGCTCTCGAAGATAATGGAATCTCATTTCGATGTGCTTACTTCGACCATGTGCTATTGGATTCTTCGCCAGATTAATAGCTGACATTCTGTCTATCTTCATGGTAATTGCTCCATGATTTTTCCCTGTTATCTCTTCGACCAAGCTCATCATCCAAGTTGCTTGACATGCACAAAGAGAAGCAACTATGTATTCTGCTTCACATGATGATAATGCCACTACTGGTTCCTTTCTTGAATTCCAAGCAATTGGTGCACCACCTAGCATAAACACATATCCTGCTGTTGACTTTCGATCTTCAGCATCACTACACCAACTCGAATCAGTGTATCCCACTAACTTGCATTCTTTTCCTTTATCAACTGCAGGAAACAAAATGCCATAATCGAAAGTTCCTTTGGGATACCTTAGTATCCTCTTCACTGCTGCTAGATGTGATACCTTTGGCTTCTGCATAAATCTACTTGCCATACCTACATTGTATGCTAAGTCAGGCCTTGTATGACAAAGATATCTTAATGATCCAATAAGTCTTCTGTATTGGGTTGGATCAACATCATCTTCATCTGCATCTTTCGACAGTTGCAGTCTTGATTCTGCAGGTGTCGAAGTTGAGTTGCATTCTTCCATCTCAAACCTCTTGAGAATTTCTCCTGCATATCTTCTTTGATGCATCATCAAACCTCTACTGCTCTTGTAGAATTCGATACCAAGGAAATATGAAATCTCACCCAAATCAGACATTTCGAATTCCTTGCTGAGATCACCTTTGAAGTCTTCGATCTCACTTTTACAACTACCTGTTATCAACAAATCATCTACATAGAGACATAGTATAAGCAATTTACTCTTTCTTCTTCTTACATATACTCCATGTTCAGTTTTGCACTTCACAAATTCCTTCTCCCTTAGAAAACTATCAATTTTCTTATTCCAAGCCCTTGGAGCTTGTTTCAATCCATACAGGGCTTTATGTAGCCTGTACACCTTTCTTTCTTCGTCATGTTTCACAAACCCAACTGGTTGTTTAACATAAACTTCTTCATCTAAGGGTCCATTTAGGAATGCACACTTCACGTCCATCTGACATATGTGCCAACTGTTTATTTCTGCTAGACCAACAACCAACCTGATTGTTTCGATCCTAGCAACAGGTGAAAAAACTTCGTCGAAGTCTATTCCTTCTTTCTGTAGAAATCCTTTCGCCACAAGTCTTGCTTTGTGTCGAGTTACTTCACCTTTCGAATTCGTTTTCACTTTGTATACCCACTTGACATCAATTTCCTTCTTGCCTTGAGGTAATTCGACAAGTGACCCAGTGTTGTTGTCTTTGATAGACTTTACTTCTTCGTTCATTGCTTTCACCCACTTCGAGTCTTTTAATGCTTCAGCTGCATTAACAGGTTCGACATTTGCATAGAAAGCATAATGTACCAGCTCACCTTCATTATCTATTACATCATCTGATGTAATCACACAATCTTGCAATCTTGCAGGCATGCGTCTTGTTCTTTAAGTTCTGCTTGTACTTGGTATATCTGCTGGTTCCTCTTGTCGAACTTCTCTTTCGACTTGAGTTTATGGCTCTACGAATAGGATTCCCACTGAATCTTTCTTGACATTTGCAGTCCAATCCCATTCTTTAAACTCATCTATGATCACGTCCCTGCTGATCACAATCTTCTTGTTCTCTGGATCGAACAACTTGTAGCCTCCTGTCGAATGATATCCAACTAGGATCATTTGACTTGACTTGTCATCAAGTTTTCTTCTCAACTGATCTGGCACATGTCTATGTGCAATAGATCCAAATACCTTCAGATGACTCAAGCTAGGCTTCACACCAGACCAACATTCTTCTGGAGTAATTCCTTCTAGCTTCTTTGTAGGACATCTGTTCAAAATGTATGTTGCAGTCGAAACAGCTTCACCCCAAAACTCTTTAGGTAAACTCTGGCCTTTCAACATACTTCTCACCATATTCATGATGGTTCGATTTTTCCTTTCTGCAATTCCATTTTTTTGTGGAGTATAGGGTGGCACCACCTCATGCACAATCCCTTCCTTTTCACATAATCTGTCGAAGTCTTTCGACACATATTCTCCACCACCATCAGTTCTCAAAACTTTGAGCTTTCGACCACTTTGTCTTTCGACCATAGACTTAAACCTGGTAAATACTTTGATCACTTCACTTTTCTTCTTGATCAGGTAAGTCCATAGCTTTCGACTGAAATCATCTATGAATGTAACAAAGTATTTGTTACCTTCCATCGAATCCACCTGGATTGGTCCACATACATCAGAGTATATGACTTCAAGACTAGCCTTCGATCTGCTTCCGGCATCCTTGCTGAAGCTATTCTTGTGTTGCTTCTCCTGCACACATTCCTCACATACCTCGTTTGGAATGTCAATTTCTGGCAATCCTGAAACCATATTTCTTCTCTTCAAATCTCTGATGTCTCTGAAGTCGAGATGACCTAGTCTATAATGCTATATCCATTCATCTCTGCTAGCTGTAGTCGAAAGGCACTTGTGCTCCATCACATTTAGTTCAATCTTGAAGGTTCGATTCTGAGACATAAGAGCCTTCAAGATTACTCTCCCATTTGCATCAACGACTCTCATCAACTTATCTTCGATTGACACTTTATAATTCTTTTCGACCAACTGCCTAATACTGAGCAAAATGCTCTTCATGCCTGGTATGTACAACACATTAGAGATTACTGACCTTTTGTCATCTTTCCTCATAATCATAACATCACCAATACCTTCAGCTGCCAGGGTATTGTCATTTGCAAATTTTACCATATTTTTCTTTGAGGGCTTTATATTGACAAACCAGTCTTTCCTTCCAGACATATGTGATGAACATCCTGAATCCAAGTACCATTGGTCCTTGAATCTATCTTCATCTCTTGTTGTGACCATCAACATCATCTCTTCTTCTTCATGTTTTGCAAGCTTTGCATCACTTTCTTGATTCTTTCATTTTTCTGGACAATCACTCGAATAGTGTCCATATTTCTGACAATTGTAACATTGAATGTGACTCTTATCAGGTTTTCGACCACCACCTCTTCCTCTATTTGCAACACCACCTCTTTGGTTTCCTTGGTATGGTCTTCTTTGATTCGACACGTCTCCTTCGATTTGGTTTCCTCTACCATTCGATTTGTTGTAGCCACCTCTACCTCTATCGAACCACTTTCCTTTGCCTTTGGTCTCTTTTGCTGAATGTGCCTGCAAGGCCACACCACTCTTCGATTTTCCTGCAGCTCTTTCGTTCATTCTTTGTTCATGAGATTCAAGCGTCCCTTGAAGCTCTTCCTTTGTCAATTTCGACAAGTCTTTCCCCTCTTCTATCGCCACCACTATGTGGTCGAACTTAAGAGCTAAAGATCTCAAAATCTTCGACACAACAGCTCTTGTTGTTAACGCTTCTCCACATATCTTGATTTGATTTACTAGTTTTGTAACTCTAGTGAAGAAATCAGATATGTTTTCACTGTCTTCCATCTGAAGCAGTTCATAGGTCCTTTTGTGAGTTTGTAACCTCACTTCTTTCACCTTCTCAGCGCCTCCAAAAGACTTCTCAAGGATCTCCCAAGCTTCTTTTGCAGATTCTGAATCACTAACCTTTTCGAAATTGTCTGGGCTGACACATTGATGAATTATAAATAATGCTTTATAACTCAGCTTCTCAGATTCTGTGTATTTCTTCTTTTCTTCTTCTGAAGCGTTTTCGCCAAGCGCTTCGACTCCATCTTTTACAAGGTCCCAAAGACCTTGACACCTGAATAAGACTTTCATCTGTTTGCACCAATTCTCATAGTTGTCAACTTTCAGAATTGGTAGCGTTGCTGGATAGTTTGCATTCCCATAACTTGTCATCGTGAATTCTTCAATCGTTCTTGATTGACACTTCCCTTGAATCGAAACAAAAGCTCTTGATACCAGATGTTGGAAATCCACCTAATTGTATGATGAATTTCTACCACAATGACAATTTGTTATGAGAAAAACAAAGAAAAGAAGACAAAACAATTATTTCTACAGAGTTTCTCTCTGCCCACAAACTGTGGAAAATTTTCTTATTCACTTTGCAACTGCAAAATACTGTGAATGACTTGCTTGACTTTTTTTTTAAAATAGGGGTTACTCCCTCTATTTATAACTGAGCTTACACCTTAAGCCAAAGACCCAAAATATCTTTTTGTTACTAAATCAAATCTAATTAAATCTATTCTAGACTTAAAACAAATCAAATGGTGCAAGACTTAACTAAAGGGGTGCGAGGTTAGTAAAAGAGCTAAAACTAATTAGACTCCAAAACCCAACATATAAAATAAAACCCTAAAAATTATCTAGCTTTTAAAAATGATAAAAATGATAAAAATGAGAAAAGTGAAATAAATTAAAACCGAAAAACCAAACATACAGTATCATTAGCTTTATAATTTTTCCCATTATCTAATTAAATTAAAGAAACAATTTAAAATAATAAATAAGAAAATGAATGAAAAATAGAGAGGAAGCTGGTCTGCTCC
Source organism: Vicia faba (assembly GCA_948472305.1). NCBI lineage: Eukaryota > Viridiplantae > Streptophyta > Magnoliopsida > Fabales > Fabaceae > Vicia > Vicia faba. The sequence continues at coordinate 1,408,012,075 of OX451737.1, read as the reverse complement.
TCCCTTTTCTCGTTAAATCAACACCTAAATTATATTTGACTTTTCAAATATCAAAGCAGCCACTCATAGATAAAAGCAAAAATAATAAAAACAAATCATACATATATTACATCATACGAGAGTCAGAGTCTCAAAGATAGGAGTTTTATTCAATGTGATCATGAATGGTTAGTGTAAAAAGAGAGGGAGAGACATATTTCTGGTTGTTTGACTCAGTATAAAAAAGAGGTTGCTTAGAAAATTGGCCTTTCGAATGATGGTTTTGGCTTACGTCAACGATGTTGGTAAGAAACTCATGCATTTTTACAGCTTTGAAACATGGTATAACAACAAGATTATGTGCATGGATGTCGTTTTTTGATTAGTGTAAGATTGTTAGTCTATTTATATGATTAGATCAACAAAGAATGAACAAAACCAAGTTTTGATCATTATAATAAAAACTATATCGAATTTTATTTGATTTTGATTTTTTTATCTTATTAAAAAATAATTTATTTACTTCACCTCCAAGACAATAAAATTTGCTAAAAATAACAAATCATATTTAAAACTTCCCTTTTTAGATTTTTAACTATAAAATACATAAAATAATAAATTTCAAAAAAAAAAAATGTAAAAATTAATTAAAATAAAAAACGAAAATTATAATTAAAAATAATAAAAAATGAAAATTTATGATTTTAAAAAGAAATAAAGTTAGTAACAAAATAAGAGAGAAAATGTAAAAACACAGGATAATTAGATTCGAACGCATGACCTCATACTTGAGAGCATAATCTCCTTACCAATTGTGATATGCCATTTTATTCAAGATAAAAAGGCACATTGAAGTATATGAATGGTGCGAATATATTTTGCTATTTTTAAAATATAAATAATTTAAAGTAATTTATTATATATTTTAAATAAGCAAAATAATTAGTGTTAAAACCAGATGTTATTAAAACCCAATTTTTTTTATGAAATCAGATGTTTTAAACCTATCTCCGTGTCATTTATCCTCTAGGTCGTGATAAATGCGCAAATTCATCATCGTACTATTTACTCTCTAGGTTGTAGTAAACATAACGAAATCTGCGATCTAATTCATTGTGTCAGTCTTCATGCGGTGATGGATTATCAACTTTATTTTATTCATCCTCTAGGTTGTGATAAATAGGTACAATCTGCGTCTTAAGCTTACTATATTAGTCTTGAAGCATTAGTAAGTCAACTTTCAAACTTGTACTATTTACCTCCTACGTTATGGTAAATATGCGAAAAACCTACGATCACTTTTCTAGGTATTGGCGAGTTATCCGCATTGTCATACATCTTGCGCTAACTCTGGTAAGATGATACATCATCATATTTGCCTATCTTTCTCCATTCTCTAGGGTATGCTTTATAGTATATCCTTATCTAGCTAACCTTGGGTCAAATTTTAGGATCTTCCGTTATTTATTAATCCTCAAATTCGAATATGCGAGATCTGTATATTCTCGCACCTTTCAATCGAAGAGTAATTAAATAGGGGCAGCTGTCATATCCCAAATTTGTCTGCCCTTTATTTCTACAGTCAAAAATATTTTCAACATTGGTTTTTATAATATTCTTTGGTTCAATTTTACTAACATTTTAACAATAATTTATTTCGCTCATTTAAAAATGTATAATAGTTTATTTCAAATTATTTGTATTTTAAATAACAAATACTTATTCATTTTCATATACTTTCAATTGTTTTTTAATTGAAATAAATGACATAGCACAGTTGGTAATAAAGTAGAGCTTGCAAGCATAAGGTTATGAGTTCAAATCTCACTAGCACATATTTTGACATTTTCCCCATTTTTGTTGTTACTAACTTTATTTTTATTTTCTATTTTATTAAAAAAAATCAAAAAAGTATTATATTTTATTTAATTTTTTTTATTTAATAATTTTTTAAAATATTACTTTTTCATTTTTATGTATTTTTAGTCAAAAAATAAAATAAAAAATGAAAGTTTAACTCAATTTGTTCTTATTTTGGTATGTTTCCACATTTTGAGGAGCAAGTAAGAGAAATTAGGAAAATATTGATTAATTGATTAAATATAATTACAAACCACAATCAAATGACATTTTTTCGATTTGGACTTCTAAAACTCATTGATCAATGTTTAATTTTTTTTCTATATTTTGTTTAACCTAATTTTGGTTATAAATAGATGAGATTTTCTCAAAATAATAGGAAAGAATGAGATGAAAGAAGGAGAAGAAGAAGTAGATAGAGAAATTATACGGCTCTGAATCTTCGATCAAAGAAATCTAAGATCTGAGATCTGAGTTTCTACTCTAAAACCCTAGATCTGCTGACTCGCGCATCCATCGCTGCCGCACCTCCACCATCATTCCACCGCTCAGAAATCCATCACAAACCTTCCAATAATTTTCAATCAAAGCAAAAGCTTTTAACCTACAAAATTTATCCATAATCATTCAAATATCAACAATAACCTTTACATCATGTAAGGTTTCATGTAATACAATCTTACAAACATATATGCTTTAAATAACTTGTACACAGATTTTTTCAGGAAAGAGAGAAAGGAAGAAGAAGAACAAACACCATCGTCCAGATCCTAATGCCTGCCGCGAGCGCCCCAACCAGAACTACCGCGTACGCAACGACCGTGCACCACTATTAACGACCCGCCAAATATCTGTGAAAGGAATTGGTGGAGAAATTTGTTTTTGTTGTAAATGAAGAGGATGATGTAGTCGTCAAAGAGAAAGAGGAGATTGGAAATTTTGCTTCTGCTTTTCATTACTAGTATTTTTGCATTCTATTTGATTGTTATTTTTCTTTTCCTTTTTTTCCTTATCAAATTGCCATGTTCCTTTGCTTATTAGTGGAAATAAAATATTGAAAAGTCAAGTGGGTGGCTTTATATTTTTCCTTCTGAATTACTATACCGTAAGAAGTGAAGCGCCTCCCTTGGAGGCTGGGTTTTATTTTTTAATGCAATTGTTAATATTAATAAGAATTAGAAATGTTTTCATTTATTTAGCTTTTAGATTAAAAATTGAAATAATAATAATAATAATAAAAATAATAACAATAAAAATAATAACAATAGTAGGTATAATGATAACCATAATAGTCCCTCGTGTGGTCACGTTTCTACCTGTTTAGTTTTCTTTTATAATTTTTTTCATAGTTAAAATTATCTAAATTAATTTTATTTAATCATTATTATTAAAAATACAAAAACATCAAAATAAAAAAAATCAAATACTATAAATTCAAACACTTTTCACAGTTTAATTAATTCAATAATTTACAAAGATATTAAAACCCACACAACTCACTAATTACTCCACCCGCGAGCGACACGTGGCCAATTTCTGGCCACGTAATAAGGAGACTTTATCAGACTCCCCCCGCTCCACGTCCTACCATACTCGATCAATCGAAATTCAAAACAACTAACCAACAACATAAAATCATTTTTCACTAACATAATCAAAATCAATATATTTTCGAAAAAGGATTAAGGAGAATTACTTTCAAAATTAACTGCAAATTATGTCTACGATGACTCTTTTACAAAACCCAAACAAGGCTCAAGGATAAATTCGAAAGAAATTCTATGCAATCCTACAAAAAAACACCAACCAACAATATGAACTACGAATTGAGACTCTGATTCCTCATAAGAGGATACTTAGGCATACGACTTAAAAATCGTGGAGAGTTCCCCTATAAAAATTAAAACCCTATTTTCTGAATTGTAAATCTAAACCCTAATATCCTTATGAACAAGGTAGATTAAGGGTTCCTAACACCTTCCCTTTGTATAAAATGAGTCAACAACTTAGAATCTCTAATCAAATTAGGGTTATCCGTTATATTCCCTTCCATAGGATAAAAATTAATGGTGGTGACTCTATATTTTAAACCGGTTATTACACAAAAGTCATGCACATCCCTCAGATAGCATGTCTAATCTGGAGAGCACAAGGAAGAATGGTGGAAATAAATCAGTCATCCAAGAAATCCTCCATCGTCCTAGAATAAAAAATCCTTCCATGACACTCGACATAAACGCAACCGAAGACCACGACTGCTGAACGACCTCAGTGTACCACTACCTCATCACATGAGAGCTGCCTTTTAACCAAAAAGAAGCCAACATGACCAAGCGAAGAGCATGCTCATACGTCTTTCTCTAAGATAAACTATATCGAAGTGGATTCTCCATCCCACTCTTGAAATATGTCGACGAGGCCAATATCCCTCACATCCTACAGGAAATTCACAAAGGAATCAATGCCCAAAATCTCAGGGGATATCCCTAGCACGAAAGACCCTACGAGCAAGATACTAATGTTCCACTATACAGTACGACATGAAGGAGCATGTCAAAAATTGCGACAAGTGCCAACTCCATGCAGACATGCACTTGGAACATCCCAACAAGCTAAAATCTATATCCTTCCTGTGGGCCTTCTCCTGGTGGGGGATGGACAACCTCGGCCCTTTCATGGTATGATCCTACCAGAAAAAATACCTGATCATCATCGTCGACTATTTCCTGAAGTTAATAGAGGCCTAAGCCCTCTCCAAAACCACAGTGCAAAACATACCGCATTTCAACAAAAGAAACGTGAATGTCCAGTTTGGCATACCTCAAGCACTTGTCACCAATAATGGAACACAGTTCAGCTACAGGAACTTACAAGACTTCTTTGACAATCTAGGCACCAAGCAACACTTCACTTCTGTCGAGCACCCTCAAATGAACCGGCAAGTCGAGGCCGCGAACATAGTGATCATGCAAAGATTAAAATGAAGACTGGGCAAATCCAAAAATATGTGGGTCAAGGAGTTACATAGCGTACTCTAGGCCTACATAACAACATTGTACTCTACCATGGGGTAAACTCCCTTCTGACTAGCCTATGAAATTGAGGTAGTAATCTCAGTGGAAGTCAGAGAGACATCAAGGAGAACTGAAGCTCCTCTCGACAAGGAGATGAACGACGAAGCCTTAAGAGAAGAGCTCGATCTTGTCAAAGAGATTCAGACATGGGCATCCTTTCGTGAGGCCACATTAAAAAAAGATAACTTTGTGCCACAACACCAAAGTCATAAAACATGAATTCCAAGTTTGCAGTTTAATCATACGATGAAATCAGAAAAATTCACACGAGGGAAAACTCGCCGCGAACAGGGAAGGCCCTTATCATGCCCAAGAAAAAATAGGCAATGGGGCCTATTACATCAAAAACATGAATGGGGAAAAACTTGCTCGACCATGGAACACAAAAGCTAAAGAAATTTTACAATTAGTCCTAAACAGTACTACGTTTGGGTCTAACAGCCAACCTTTCTCGTTCGATAGGCAACATGGCACATCCGGCCACAGAAGTGTATTAAGTTACGAACACAATATCCCAAACTTGAAACCACTAGGCGGGCTCTCACTCATGGGACGAGTAGAACCTTAGCCCGACGGGGATACCTAGACCGAGCTCTGCCGTCGCAGTACTAATAAGGCAGAGCACCAAGCTCACTATGGGAAAGTTCACGCCACGGGATCAAGACCCTGATTATGGCCTTAGTCTCATTATCAAGTAGAACCAAATCCGACTTCTCGACAAGTCTCCCTACATTGTCGATCGTAAGTCATATTGAGAAATAAACCCCACACAAGTATACAAAAGAACAACATTTAAAGTGCTGACCATATTGGCCAAAAATTTCAAAATATTTCAAAATAATCGGGAAAATCTCATTGTCCAAACATTACAAAAGATACGGGCACACATGCCTAAACAAACCAAACAAGAAAAACGCTAGTCATCCTTCATGAAGACCATCATCTTTGGTTTCGTCGGGGGATTCGAGGGGAGGAACCAGCTTTCCATCAACCACCTGGGACAGGAGCCGAATCCCTTTGGTATTAAGCCCATGATTTAGAAGCAAGAGATGGTTCACAATAATGTCAAAGCCCATGGTTATTGCTTCCATACAATCTGAATCGAGAAGCTGAATCCGAGCAACGAATTCAACATGAGTCTTCAAGGCTTTGGTCCCATCAAACTCATCCTCGTCAGGCGCCGCAATAAATTTTAAATAGGCTATCTCATCCTTAATATTTTTCTTCTTTAGGATCCAGAAGTCTTTCGCCTCAGACAACTTAGCCGACTCCTCCTTGTGTTTCTTCAGCTCTTTCGCTTTGTCCTCAAGGGCCTTTTTCTCTATCAGCAGCTTATCCAGCACGGCAACGGAGCCAGCCTTCTCGCCTGAGAGGACCACCTCCATCTCCAAAACCTTCATCATACCAGCAACACCTTCGGCCAGTTGCTTCCTATTGCTTGCCGAATCAAGACCCCAGATGACTATTGTTTCTCCTTCAGACACATTCAAGGGATACCCTTTGAAGAGTCCCTTCTGAGCAAAGCAAGGGGGCAATGTGAGAGCCTGTGAGTACAAACTTCGTCTTCAAAGATTTTGAATGATGTAAAAACTGGAAAAAGCTTGCACTTATGAGTATTGGATAATATCCTTATGTATCGTGGCACTTCTCTACATTAGAGGTCTTAGGAATCATTAAAAATCATTTTGAAATTGATCCAAGTCATTAAAAATAAGTTTTTACATGATTTTTTACTACATGTGTCGACTCATTTGTGTTTCAGCTCGACACATTAATGAATTTTTAAAGCCCATAGCTTTTGTAAGTCTTAGTGTAATATGGTTGGAGAACTGACTTTTTGGTTTTATCTAAATGTGCGGATAGCTAGAGTCGCCACTGACTTTTCTTTTATCCAATATTTAGGAAAGGTGAAAAGAACAGGAAAGACCTTTGATAGATTTTGAGTTCGGATGGTAAGATATGAAAAAGGGAGGTGTTAGCACCCTTTTCACCCATAGTTATCTACAGACTCTTAAATACTCAGCTCACTTTTGAAACTTGCTTTATGTATGTGATTTGTATGAAAATATTTTGAAATCGCCAATGTAAGGTTGACTTTGTAATGATTCTTGTATCAGTCCTTAAGAATGTATACAAAGTGTTATTTTTGAAAATATTTGTTTGAAAGTGTAGTGTGAAAAAAGGTTTTGAGAAAAGTTGTGAGCAAGCAATTAAAAGTTTCTTACCCACTAAAGTCTTTCTTATTCTTTTCCTTCTCTTTTAGAGATAGTACTATCCATACCATTAGTTGGTAGGTAGCCCTATCTATTGGATATGAAGGGACAAGTGTATGGTCATTGTATGTTCATCGAAGGCAACAAGTAAGGATACTTTAGCAATTGTATCGAAGGGACTATCATCATTTTGTAGGAAACTTGAAGGGACTAGATCATTTTGTAGGAATCTCGAAGGGTCATCGAGGGATTATGATCTTTATTCGAAAGGGACATGATGATTTGATCGAGGGTCTTTTGCTAAAGTATCCCCACTTTGGAGGGACGTGACCAATATTCGTAAGGCAACAAGAGAGGTTACCCTATAGGTGCAAGTGTGCGAAGTGTATTGATTTAGTTATTTATCTTGAATATTAGGGCTTTCTAGATTCAATTATTAGTCTTTCCATACAAACCCTAGTTACTAACAGTTAAATATATACAAAAAAATAAAATGCGGAATGTAATGTCCTAAGCTATTACATGGCTTTGGGAGAGGTACATAAGTATAAAAATTCGCGAGAAAATAAACCTACGCTATTACATCCTGTGAGCAGTTACATAGAAGGAAAAATGCAGAAAGTAAATCTACGCAATTACATTGGAGAATACGTCCTATACATTTTATCTAGGAATTAAAATGAATGAAGAAAAAGAAATAAGAAAAAAAAAAAGAATGTTTGAAATGTTTTTTGTGATTTTTTATGAAAATAATTTAAATGATAATAATAATAAAACCTAAATTCTAATTGATTTTAGTATTAAAAAAAGTTGATTAATTAATTTATAAAATTAAATATTAATTAAAAACCTAAACCTAACTTATTAGTATAAGAAAAAAAATTAGGTTGGTATGATGACTAATTAAAAGAAATTAGGGTTAGAAAAGAAAAAAAAAATTAGGTTAAAACAAAAATAAGGAGAAAAACTGCATGGGGTGGGTGTTGAACCCACGCCCCCTGGCCTTCACGTTGCACTGCTTTCCACCAGGCCAAGCGCTCACTTGTGTTTGGAAATAGGCGCTACATAGTATATTGAAAACCTGCACGTTAGATGGAAAAAATATCAAAAAATATTGTGAAGCGCAAGGATCGAACTCAAGCCCTTACGTTTACAACCCAACGCCTTGACCAACGATACTATGCCCTCACCTGCTTATCAAATAGAAACAAATAAATATATTATAAAAGTGGATTAGAGAGGCACCGGAGCCCTAGCTCCGGTCGTCTTCTCCGGTGAGGTGGTTTTGTGACCTGCAAAAATAACAAACATTAATGAACAAGAAGGACACTACCCCCTAAATCGACCCCTGTGAATCCATTGGTGGCCTTAGTTTTGGCTAAATCGTCATGCGCAATGAGATACAAACAAGATAAGGAAAATTGGTTCAACAATGGTTTTAGGCTATCCTGACGTTATGGGTCTCATGCAAGGGATCAAACCTGCATTGTTTTGTCTCAGAAACACATTTAGTGCACATTTTAGGCTCATTTGATCATCAAGAACGATCCCAAATTACTCTATGGTATCTCAAAAATCGATTTAAGTTGATGGTTGGCCTTGAGGATGGTTATATGAGGGATTTCAAGTTTGCCTTATTCTTGACAAAAGTTGAGATTTTGAAAGACTTTTCTTGAGCAGCTTTTTTTCGTCCTCCTTTTGGTCTGAAGATGATGAGTATATATAATGGAAAAGATTAGGTCAGGGGATGGGCTTGGACATCATGTAGAACAATATTTGATTTTGTTTGAAAAATAGATTGGATTAAGACAAAACCATGAAGATTTGTTTCCCAAATAGGTTCACACAGTCTTTTCATGATCTAGGGGCCCCAAACAAAATCAAATCTCATGCCTTTTATGCTTTGTACATTATTTGATATTTATTTGATTTAATTTTGAATGTAATTGAATAAAATCAAAAATAAAAGAAATAATGATCACAAAAATAAATGAATGGACTTAAGAGTCTCTTATGAGGTCAGGAACACGTTTGGACCTTAAAAGATAGGCCCATTAGCCCATAAATTCAAATTTGCTTAATTTGGATTGCATGTATTTTCTCAAAATTGTCCAACTTGCATAATTTATATCTCACTCAATTTTTATCATATGAAGGTGATCATTGACTTTTTGGAAACCTCAAGATGTCCCCTTAAACCTTCATGTTAGTCATTTTTTCATTTGAAGATTTATCTTGATGTAAATTGATTTGACAAAAAGTGTCTTTTTGTTGACTTTTAAAATGACCTGTAATATTTTGGCCCATATCTCTCAAATGAAGCATTTTTTGGCCTTGAGCTTAGAGAGAAAAAGTTGTATAGAATTTAATCTCCTTCAAAATGAGCTTTAGTTGAGAGACTTCTGATAAAACATGTGAAAGTTATGCTTGGTTAAAGTTCAATTGACTTCTCCTTAAGAAAACCCTAATTTAGTAACTTTTAACTTTTGATGAATCTTGAGTTTTCTTGATGAATCATGATCAACCATTGATCAAATGATAAATGTGACTTCAAAATGTTGATGTTGACCAAAAATACTTAAGTTTGATTGTAAATTGGTCAAAGTTGACTTTTTGCCCAATATAGTTAATTTTCAATCATTTGACTAATTGACTGAGCAAACTTGTGCTGCAAGGATTGAAATTTGGCATGAGGATTCTTTAAGACATATGAGAAACCATGAAATCCACTTGAGACATTAGAAATAAAATGCTTAGGAGAAGAGTTTGTCTGATTAATCCTTGAGTAATCTTGAACAATTGAGAACCCTAGGAGCCTAAGGAGGTATCTTGAAATAATTTGTCTTGAATAATGGGAGGGAAAATTTTGGGGTACAACAACTTCCCATGTTTAATCTTCTTAAAAATGAGGAGTTAGATTGGATTATACGCCATTCGTGATCTGAAGGTGGAAGAGGATTGAACACTAAAGTGCCTAGAAATTTGCACTCACATGTGCACGAAGTAACACTGTTGGTTGATTGTATTGCTTGAATGGGCTTAAAGATGCCATACGAAGAGGTAATAGAGTGTCGTCAGAGATGGGCTTATAGATTTCATCCAAAATGTTTATTGATAGGAGTATTAGAATGAGTCTATGTTTGACTATATCTGAGAAGCATACTAGAATGATTTTGTGTCTGATTGTATCTAGGGGATGTGCTAGGGAGTGTCAGAATGAATCTTATGTCCCGATTGTATCTGAATTACGTTCTAGAATGAGTCTATGTCTTGACTGTATCTATAAGAGGATCAGAATGAGTCTTCGCCCGACTATATCTGAGAGATGTACCAGAATGAGTATCAGAATGGATCTATGTCTCGATCGTATTCGAACTGCATCTAGAAGAGGATCTGAATGAGTCTTTGCCCAATTGTATCTGAGATCCGTATTAGAATGAGTCTACGCATAACTATATCTAAAAGATGTACCAGAATGAGTATCAGAATGAATCTACATTTTAATTGTATCTAAACTGTATCTAGAAGATGTACTGGAATGAGTATCAACATGGATCTGTATATTGATCGTATCTGAACTGTATCTAGATGATGTATTGGAATGAGTCTATGCCTGACTGTATCCAAAGGAGTATCAAAATGAATCATCGATTGATTGTATATGAAGGATGATGAACTATTGACAATATTTATCTGTTTGTGAACTAACCTGAAAAGAAACAAAGTTAGTTTTATGCAATGTCATGATGCATGAAATGCATTGTGTAATGATGCTCTCAAAATAAATGAGAATACTATATGTGTTTTGTATGCATATGCTATGATATTCAGTAAATGATGTGTGGGTGCAATATGTCACTAGAACGTATCGGTAGCTTAATATAACATCTTTTCTCGGGGAAAATAAATCCCTGACTGTTTCTGGGGATGAAGGCAGTAGTTTCTCAATTTTGTTTAGAACATCTTTGTTGGGGATTCCCGCTTTCTATTTAAGGATACTCTGCTGGGGATGTTCGACTTCTGCTTAGGGATAGAAGAATTCCAGGAAAATTGGTCGTTCTTCGTTCTTTTGAAGGATTTGATTTTTATGCATCCTGATTCGGGACAAAGGAGATGGATAAACCTCTGATGTGTTGTCTGACCAAGTTTTAGATATGGACGTCAACTCTTCTGGGGAGGACAAAGTTGAATGATATCTGGTCGGGGAAGAGAATCTTGTCAAGGAATTGAAATATCGGAGAAATAAACTCAGTTGGGGAAATAAACCATGCTGGAGAAGAGAATTCCTGTAAACTGCGTTGAGGAGATAAACTCTGGCGGGGATCAAGATTTCATAGGCTGCACTGAGGAAATTTCCACCATATGCTAGGGAAATGATCAAACTTCCTTATCCGCTAGGGGGCTTATTAGGGAAGATGATCATGTCGAGCTATTTTCATCAGGGATATAGAGGTGAACTGCTTAAAGATGCCCCAATTTTTCTCTGATGGCATATTAGATCTTCTGGGGAATATACCTCTGTTGGGGATGAGCTTGTGAAGATAACTCTATAGAGATAGTTCCGTGGAGATTTCTCTGTGGAGATTTGTGGATGACTTGAACATTCTCCTAACTCCTAGAGTCTTTAGTAAATGCTAATCCTGTTTTTATGCTTATATTTTGTTAACAATAATCATGTTCAAATTCATATGTTCATTAAATGTAATCATTGGACGTTTTTGCAAACAAAACAGAGAAAGTAAAATAATTTTGAATTTTGAAATCTAATTGCACTGATTATGAAAGTTTGCCTATAAGCAGGTTGTTTTATACAAAGAGACAGAAATCCTAGTAAGAGGAAATTGTCGTAAGAATGAAGAAAGGGTACAAAGAATAACAAGGAAAAACAACTATGTGGAAACAATCCCATCAAGTTTCAACTCTTCTATTGCCCCTATGTCTTCAAGCATCTCATCACTTGTTGTTGGAAGAAGATGATTTAATTGTTCTGTATCGTTTGAACTTGACGCTAGTAATGAAGTTGGTTGTAAGTAGATGGGTGATCCAATAGGACATAGTCGTACACTTTAATCGCTAACTTTTGCCTGGACCGCCCTTTCGGGTTTTTAGTCCATCGGGATATCCTTTTTTGCCCAAGCCGCCTTTTCAGGTTTTCAACTTGACAGATGTACAATTTTTTATATATATCCCTAATTTTTACCTGAACCCTTTTGGTTCACCGGGATGCCCTTACTTTTGCCTAGTTCTGTCAACCTAGCAGATCTCTTTTATGCGTAGTATTTTTTGACTATGTCCGTGTTCACAGGGTGTGGGAAATCTTCAATGTCCATGGTAGTAAGTATCATAGCACCACTAGAAAATGTCTTTTTGATCACAAATGGCCCTTCGTATGTGGGAGTCCATTTTCCCCTGGGATCACCTTGTGGTAGGAGAGTACGCTTTATTACCAAATCACCAGCCTAGTATACCCGATGTTTGAATTTCTTGTTAAAGGATTTGATCATGCGTTTCTGATACACCTGACCATGACAAACAACCACAAGCCTTTTTTCATCGATCAAATTTATTTGGTCCAGTCGAGTCTAAGTTCATTTGTATTTATCTAAACATGTGTATTTCATAATCCTTAGGGAAGGAATCTGGACTTCAACAGGTAAGACAACCTCTATACCATAGACTAGAGAGAATGGGGTTGCTCCAGTTGATGTATGTACTGAAGTATGATAACCATGAAGAGCAAATGGTAACATCTCATGCCAATCTTTGTATGACATTGTCATCTTCTGCAAGATCTTTTTGATATTCTTATTGGCGGCTTCCACTGTGCCATTCATCTATGGTCGGTACGGAGAAGAATTGTGATGCTTAATCCTGAACTGCATGCAGAGTTCCATGATCATAGTATTGTTAAGATGGGTACCATTATCCATGATGGTCCTTTCAGGGATGCCATACCAACAAATAAGGTTGTCTTTAATGAACCGAGCCACAACATTCTTGGTAATGGAAGCAAACGAGGTTGCTTTAACCCACTTCATAAAGTAATCAATAGCGACAAGGATGAAATAATGCCCATTGGAAGCAGTAGGATTAATGTCTCCAATCATATCAATGCCCCACATTGAAAACAACCAAGGAGCAGTCAAGAAATTCAAAGGAACTGGAGGCACATGTACTTTGTCAGCATAAATCAGGCAATTGTGGCAAGTTCTGAAATGATGATGGCAACTAGTTTCCATAGTAGACCAATAATAACCCGCTCTCAGAATCTTCTTAGACATTGTATGCTCACTGGAGTGAGTACCAAAGACTCCTTCATGCATATCTTCCATAATTTTCTTAGCTTCCTTCTTGTCTATACAACGAAGCAAAGTCGAATCGTGGTTGTGCTTGTACATGATTCCATTACTCAGAAAGAAATTGGCAGAGAACCTCCTTAGAAATTTCTTATCATTGATAGATGCTCCTTCTAGATATTCTCAAGTTTTGAGGTATCTTTTACTTCATGGTTCCAACATTTTTCCTCTACTCCATCAGTATCAACTCCGTAGTAATGCGCCTGTTCGTCTAGTCTCTCAATAGTAATTCGAGGAGTTTCATTATCCCATCTGACTTTGAACATAGATGACATGGTAACTAATGTGTCTGCCAATTTTGATTCTATTCTCGTGGAATATGTTCAAAAGTGATTTCCTCGAAGTATGAAACTAATGTCAACATATGCTCTCGATAAGGAATGAGATTTGGATGCTTCGTATCCCATTTTCCCTTAATATGACTGATCACTAGGGCTGAGTCCCCATATACATTCAAGAATTTAACTCTCATATTGATGGAAGCTTTAATACCCATGATACATGCTTCATACTCAACCATGTTGTTGGTACATTTAAAACACAACCTGGCGGTGAATGTCGTATGGAAACCCCTGGGAGAGATAATCATAACACTGATTCCATTACCAAGTGCGTTGGAAACTCCATCATAAACTATAGTCCATCGGGATCCCGATTCAGGTCCTTCATACGGTCCAGGTTCTTCATAATCAGTAACTAGCATAATATTCTCATATGAGAACTCAAAATTCATATACTGATAGTCATCTACAGCTTGATGAGCCAAATGATCTGCCAGTACACTTTCTTTGATTTCCTTCTGAGTAGTATACTGAATGTCATATTTTGTCAAGACCATTTTCCATCTTGCTATTCTTCCGGAGAGATCGGGTTTCTTGAATATGTATTTTATTGGATCCATCTTATAGATCAACAAAGTAGTATGAGTCAACATATACTTTCTTAGTCGGCGAGCAACCCATGCCAAAGCGCAAAAAAATTTCTTGAGCAGTGAGTATCTTGTTTCCCAATCATTAAACTTTTTGCTAAGGTAGTATATTGCATACTCTTTTCGACCAGACTCATCATGTTGCCCAAATACACACCCCATTGAGTTCTCTAATACTGTCAGGTACATGATCAGAGGTTTTCCTTCAATCGGTGGCATCAGAATAGGAGGTTCCTGGAGGTACTTCTTGATTTTGTCGAAGGCTATTTGACAATCGTTGTTCCACTTTACTACTTGATCTTTCTTCAGCAACTTGAAGTCTGGCTCACAAGTAGCAGTCAAATGGGAAATAAATCTAGCAATGTATTCAATCGTCCCAAGAAACCTCTGACTTCCTTCTCAGTACCGGGAGCTGGAATGTCTTGAATGGCTTTAACCTTGGCAAGATCAACTTCAATACCTTTACCACTGACGATGAAACCTCAGGAGTTTACCGGATTTTACCCCAAAGGTGCACTTGTTTGGGTTCAACCTCAACTTGTATTTCTTCAACCTCTCAAATAGCTTGTGCAGGTGGTCAAGATGTTCTTCTTTAATCTGAGACCTGGCTATCATGTCATGAATGTAAACCTCTATCTCATGATGGATCATGTCATGGAACAAAGCTACCATAGCACGCTGATATGTTGCGCCAACGTTCTTCAAACCAAAAGGCATAACTTTGTAAAATAAAGTGCCCCTCTGTGTGACAAAGGTAGTCTTCTCCATGTCTTCAGGTGCCATCTTAATTTAATTATAACCATATAAACCATCCATGAAGGAAAATACTTTATGCTGAGCGGTATTGTCAACCAGAACATCAATATGCGGAAGCAGAAAGTCATCTTTGGGGCTTTCCTTTTTCAAATCCATGTAATTTATACACATACGCACCTTGCCATCCTTCTTAAGTACTGGCACCACATTTGTAACCCACTGAGGATAGGACATAACAGCTAAGAAACCTGCATTGAACTGCTTCATAACCCCAGCTTTGATCTTTTCAGACATATCGGGACGCATACGATGAACCTTCTATTTTATATGAGGACAACCTTCCTTTATCGGTAGACGGTGAACCACAATGTCAATATCAAGCCCTGCCATGTCTTCGTACGACCAAGCAAAGATCTCAACATAGTCACGCAACATCTGGATTAATCTCTTTTTGACAATGTCGTCTAGGTTGGCAACTATCTTGACTTCTTTCTTGTCCTCTTCAGTATGCAAGTTCACAACCTCGACTGGCTCTTCATGCGGTTGTATGGCTCTTTCTTCCTGCATTACAAGCCTAGCAAGCTCTCCAGGTACTTCACAATCTTCCTTACCTTCGTCCTCGGCTTGGTAGATCAGATTTTCGAAGTCATAATTGGCAATAGCAGAATTGTTATCAATGGGATCCAGGGTGGATATGGATCTGTAATTTGTTGTGTGGGTGTGTGTAAGAACACAAATATTTTGAAAGAAATAAATTAAAATAAAGACAAAGATCACAAAATTTGAATGCAAACGTCTAATGATTTATTAAATGAAAATATGCAGATGAAAAATGACAACCTTAACCAATGGACCGTTGTGCCCCGGGTAAGACACAAGGTTTAAAGTTATTGTTTAAATTACATAACAAAAAACTTGAAAGCAAGAAAACATAAAATATTATTTACTCCTGACTAAAGGATATTGGTATAAAGTCTTCAGCCTTCCAATTATTGAGCCCATTTCTAGTAGTAGGGAAAATTCAACTGTCTATGTCAGAGTCGCTATCAGTGTCTTCCACAGTGTTGACTTGATTTTTGTCATGATTAGGCATAGGTGCAGTGATCACATTAGGAGCCTCAAGAGGGTAAAATTCAATCTCCTTAGAGTCAATCATATCTTGGATCTTATTTTTCAGAGCCCAACAGTTGTTAGTGTCATGTCCGAGACTGTTAGAGTGATATGCACACCTTGCATTGGGATTGTAACAGAGATAGGAAGTATTAAGATTCTAAGGATAATCCTTCAATGTAATCCTTTCCTCCTTCAACATGTGTTGCAATGCTTAAGACAATGACAAGTTGATTTTTATGAACTGTCTCTTGGGTGCATCTTGCCTATGTTGATTACTCTATTGTTGTTGCTCTGGCGCAAAATTAGATATCAGAATTTCCCCCACAAATTGGTTGCCGTCATTCTTGCCATGACCTTTCTAGATGTACACATCATTGGATTCTTTCTTACCATTATAAGACTTCTTCATAGTATTCAAAGATGTAGCCACCTGAATTTTACCGCTTCTGATTCCATTCTCAACATGTTCTCCTGTTAATATCAGATCAATGCAACCGCTGAAGAACTTACAAGTTGGTGATTATAGAAAGGACATGTTAGCATGCTCATGAACATGTCAACCAATTACCTATCAGCCATAGGAGGTTGAACTCTTCCTGCAAGATCTCTCTATTTCTGTGCGTACTCTTTAAAGCCTTCCTCAGAACCCATGGACATACTCTGTAGTTGTATGCGGGTTGGTGCCAAATCAGAATAGTATTGATACTGTTTATAGAAAGCTGCAGCCAAATCTTCCCAGGTATGGATATTGGTACCTTCAAGTTGATAATACCATTCTAGTTGTGTTCCAGACAAACTCTCTTGAAAGAAATGCAACCATAATTTCTTGTCAGTAGTGTATGGTTAAATTTTTCGAACATATGATCTCAAATGCAACTTCGGAAAAGAAATTCCATCTGTGATATGGTGGGATAACTGACTTGGGATTTTATGTTTGTGTTCGCAAATGTTTCGGTTTAGCAAGAGTCGCCACCGACTTTTTATTTTATCCTAAGGAAAGGTCAAAAAGCACAGGAAAGACCTTTGAGATGTTTTCTTGGGTTCGGGGAGTAGATTATAGAAAGGGAAGGTATTAGAACCCTTTCTATCCATGGTTATCCATGGGCTCTTAGTTACTTTCTTAGATCACTTGCTTTGCATTTCTATTGTTTGAAATGGTGCTTTGTGTGTGATTTTAAAAGATGTTTTTGAAAAGAGGCCATCGTTGTGGTAACCTTTGTAATGATTCTTGTTTGAATGTATACAAAGGTGTTTTTGTCTTTTGAAAACTTTTCAATGTTTGAAAGTAGGGTTTTGAAATTGTGTTATGAAGTGTGTTTTGAAGATAGCAAGGATGTTTTTGCAAGCTTTGATCAAGTAACTAAGAGTTTGTCTACCCTATTTTACTCAAATATATTTCTTATGTTTTTAACCCTTTTAACATTGTTGTTTCACCATTGTATTTGGTGAACAACCTTGTGTTAGGATGTTAAACGGGACAGGCACGGGTCATTGTATAGACCATGATAGCAATTGTGTCAAGTATCTTTGGCAATTTTCTTGAGGGACTTGATCATTTTTTTAGGCAACCAAGATAGCGTCATCGAGGGACTATGATCTTTTGTTTTGTTTTTGTTTTGCCAAAGTACCCAACATGCATACCATGGCCCATTTGTTTAGGCAACCAAGTGGAGATACCTTAAGGGGTGTTTATGTGCAAGTGTGTTTTATTGCATGCAAGATTTTATCTTGAATTAAGATTTTATATTTCATTGATTTTATCTTGCCATACACATCCTAATTACTAGCATTTACATTTGAAAGCAATAAAATGCGGAAATGTAAAATCCTACGCTATTACAACATTAGGGGATGGGATACACATTTGTACATGGGGTGGTTCAACGAGAAAAATAGATAAGAAAATAAAATATAAAAGGGAAGATAAAGAGAAAGAGAGAGAGGGTTAGCGCGTTGCTGAGAGGAAGTCAGAAGTTCTGACCCAGGCCTGCTGCAAGATTATCAACCTTTTGGTGAAAATGTATGAGTCAGAACTTCTGACTCTAGAACCTGCAAAACAGAAACCTGTTAGTGGGAAGGTCAGCAGTTCTGACCCCCATGCGCTGCAAGGCAAAAGTTTGTTAGTGGGGAAGTCAGAAGTTCTGACCCTGCTGGAAATACAATAATTTTCAGAAGTTCTGATATTATTGACAGCAAAACAGGCTCCAGATGTGCTAACTTCAAAGTCAGAACTTGGCTTCTCCCTGTGTTAGTAAGAAAACCTGCAATTTTATTAGTTTTCCACAAAACAGAAGGCATGTCTAGGACAGTCTCAGCAGGTGTCAAAGTGTTTCAGAGGATAGAACCAACAAAGTCACAGGTAGGTTCTACATTGATTCACTCCCTACTTAAACATTCAGAGGTATGAAAATCCTCAGAACGTATACAACAGCAACATGATATTTACATTGTGTTTATTGAGCATGCAAAGCTGATGATGCTTAGCAGCGTGATGAGAGTCAGCAGGTGCTTACCTGGCTGTTGGAAGAATATTTGTGAGTTGGAGCTAGCTTTAGCTCTGATGGTGTTCTGGACAGGTTCTTTTTAGAATGGGTGGATGGAGAAGGTATGTGTATGTATGGTCAGAAACTGTGTGGGTGTTCTTTGGTCACAAAGCAGACTGGGTATTAATGATGTTTGGAGGTAGGAAGTTCAAAGTTTGTGAAAATACCAGGGATTTTTGGACAGAGATTCACAAGGTTTCCTTTTTCTTTACTAGAGTTTTCTGTTTCTTCTCTAGCAATTTTTTCTGGATGTTTTCTCACGTCTTTTCTTCTTTTTTTATGATGGACAATGGTGTCATATTTATAGGCAAGGCTTTGTGATTTTTGAACGTTAAATGGCGCCAATATTATTCAGTAGAGGTTAACTTATTCTTGAAGGAAGTTCATGAAAAGTTGTGATGATGGACATCTTTTCAGCCTAGGCTGGAACAGTAAGCAAGGATTGAGGAGAAGTGACACCTATAGGCTAAAAGTGGAGCATAGACCCATGCCTAAACCTGCACAAAGGTATCACCAAGCCACACGTGGAGAGACCCCTTAGAAGAATGCTCATAAGTGGTTGTGAGCATTAATGAGCATTAAATGGTGATGAGATTTGTCAAGATCCAAAATCTTGTAATAGGGGATTTTGCATCATTACCTAAAATCTGAGCCAGCAGTTCTGCTTCACCAAAAGGAACAACGCAAATCATGCTCTGACCTTGGCCTATTGTTGCCTCAACAAATTCTGAAAGTTTTCCAGACTTTCCAGTATGCTCTTTTAACCTGCCTCTGAAAATTGTGGACTTAGAGATTCTGTTTCAGTATTATACCCAAACTGCTGATCTCATTGTCTTCTGATCCCAGTATGTTTTGAAGGAGTTTCAGGCTTTGTTGCTTTCTCTAGCAAACTCTGACTGAACTTTTGCGTAGCTGCTGAAAAAGCCACGTTCTGATTGAATGTTATGTGCTGAGCCAAGTTTGCAGCTTCTTGACCATTTCTGCCTAGACGTTGGTTCAGAAGCTCTAAAGTTCCATTTTCTCTCAAACACCCCCCTTTCTTAGAGAAAAATTCCAAGTATTTGGAATTTAATTTTTCCAAGGTAGAAGCTTTGCCTTTAGAGCTTGCAAATGATCATTTGGCTCTTGTAAATTGTCTGCTTGGAAAGGAACGATAATAAAAGGGCTTGGCTTTGTTTAAGAGAAAACCTGAGAGTTCAGGATGAATTCCTGAAGGATTAGAGGGAAAATTTTGGGGTACAACAGTTGCCCATGTTCAATCTTCTTGAACCTGAAGAGTTAGATTGGCGAATCTTCCTTTCGTGACTCGAAGGTAAAAGAGGATTGGACACGAGAGAGCCCGTAAATTTGAACTCGTCGAAATGTAGCTGAGGAAATGGGATTAGAGATGCCATTTGGTGATGGTAGAATCTTTCTGGAGATGGGTTTAGAGATTCCATCCAAAGTATCTTTTGAATGTCAGTAGAATGAACATCAGAATGGTGTCTGTGTCTGGAACGTATCTGAATTGTATCTAGAGACTGGGTTCGTATGAGCAAGGGAATGGCGTCCGCGTCTGGAGCGTATCCAAGCTATAATTGTATTTGATTCTCGAATGAATATCAGAATGACTGCCGCGTCTGGAGTGTATCTGTATTTTGAATGGGTAACAGAGAAACATCTCTATATGGAGCATCTATGTTCTGGGGGATAAATTCCGAATGAGTGACAAAATGGAAACCGTGTCTGAAGCGTATTTGGACTGTATATGAAGTTGAGACCTGTATGAGTAACAGAATGACTTCCATGTCTGGAGTGTATCCGTACTGTAACTGGGGTCCGGACAAGTGACAGAATGACTTCCATGTCTGGAGTGTATCTGAAGTTGAAGTTGATAGTTGAATTTGAATGAGAAATAGAAAGGCTTCCATGTCTGGAGCGTATCTAGTCTGTATCTGATTGCTGAAGTCTGAATGAGTAATAGAATGATCGCCGTGTTTGGGGGTGTATCCATACTGTATCTAAAATTGAGATCTGTATGAGTAGCAGAATGACTTCTGTGTCTGGAGTGTATCTGTACTGTAACTGGGATCTAGATAAGTGACAAAATGACTTCCGTGTCTGGAGTGTATCTTAATTTGAAGTTGATAGTTGAATCTGAATGAGAAATAGAATGGCTTCCGTGTCTGGAGCGTATCTAGTCTATATCTGATTTCTGAAGTCTGAATGAGTAATAGAATGACCGTCGTGTCTGGGGGTGTATCCATACTGTATCTGAAATTGAGATCTGTATGAGTAGCAGAATGACTTCCGTGTCTGGAGTGTATCTGTACTGCATTTGAAATTGCTGAATAGTCGTTAGCGATAGCTTTTTAATCTTATCCTGAAAAGGGTAGAATGTTAGCTAAAGCACAAAGTTATGTTGCATGATATATATGATGCAATAAGATGTGTTCCATTAATGTTCATGATATATGAATGTAATGGATGTGCATGTAAGCTGACTAGCTGTCTTGCTGAGGAAAATAAATCCTTTATAGCTGGAGATAATGAAATCTTTGACTGCCATCGGGGAAAATAAACCCTTGACCGACGCTGGGGATTCCAAAAAATCTTTGATTGTTGAGAATGAGAAATCCTGGGACCACCGCTGGGGATTGAAAATCCTTGGTGACTTGTGGTGATTAACAAGCGTTTTGGAAACTTCTGCGGGGAATGAGAATCCTTCATGACTTTCCTGGGGAAATAAGGAGAAATCCGACGACCTCTATTGGGGAATTAAAACATGGGACTTTTCAAATGGAGAAATAGGAACTAAAATCTTTGTTCTGTTGGGAAATACCTCTGTGGGGAGAGTGTTTATTCTTCCAGGGAAATCAGGAGCTTGGGTTGTATGCCAATCTACTGGGGAATTATCCTAGTTGGGGATAAAACAAAAAGTTAACTGTTATCTGGTTGATTCTCATACTTTTAAGATAACCTGCTGGGGAAGTTGGGGAAAACTGAATGGTTCCCGCTGGGGATTGATAGTTGGAAATTGGACTTCGCTGGGGAAGAAAGTTTCATCTTCGCTGAGGGTTTGTAGTTCAAAGTTTTCGGGCTCCATTGGGGATTGGGAGTTTAGAGACTTCACTATGATGGGAGTTTTGAAACTTAACTCCGCTGGGGATATGTACCTCAAGGTTTTAACTTTGTTGAGGATCTGAATGACCTACTGTAGGGGATTTCTTCTGGAATAGCCTAAAGACGTTTCCCACACTTTCGACCTATCAGTAATTATCCTTTCTCATTTCGTTTTATTTGTAAGCAATGATTATATTCAAATGCATATGCCTATTTAACAAACCATTGGACGTTTTCAAAAAAAACATAAGTGTAAAAAGAAAGAAAAGGCAAACAGATTTCTGTACTTTGAAGTATCTTTGTATTAACTTTTGTAAGCATCTTTGTACAAAGGAGACAGTCATCCTAGTAAGAGAATGTTGTCATAAAAATTGGGAAAAATATTTATACAAAGAAATATGGCTATGTGTGACAATTCCATGGGGTTCCCATTCTGCTATAGCCTTCACAACTCTGAGTATCTTGTCCATTCGTTGCTTCGTCCACGGATGATTGGATTGATCAGAAGCCTGGAGCTGGACCGTGAAGGGATTGTCCTTAAAGTGGTCCGACGAGACATAGTCATACGCTTTAATTCCCTAACTTTTGTCTGGACCGCCCTTTCGGGTTTTCAGTCCACCGGGAAACCCTTTTTTGCCCAAGTCTCCCTTTCGGGTTTTCAACTTGCCGGGTGTACAATTTTTTTTTATTTATCCCTAATTTTTGCCTGAACTGCCCTTTCGGGTTTTCGATTCACCGGGATGCCCATTTTTTCCCAAGTCGCCCTTTCGGGTTTTCAACTTGTCGGGTCGTTTATGCGTAGTATCTTTTGACTATGTCTGCGTTTGCAGGGTGCGGCAAGTCGTCGCCGTCCATGGTGGTCAGAATCATTGCCCCACCGGAAAAGTTGTTCTTGATCACAAATGGTCCTTCGTAAGTAGGAGTCCACTTTCCCCTGGGATCACTTTGCGGTAAGATGATCCGCTTGATTACAAGATCTCCAACTTGATATACTTGACGTCTGACTTTCTTGTTGAAAGCCTTGATCATTCGTTTTTTATACGTCTGACCATGACAAACAGCAGTAAGTCGCTTCTCGTCGATCAAATTAAGTTGATCAAACCGGGTCTGAATCCAATCGTCTTCACTCAAACTAGTATCCTTCATGATCCTCAAGGAAGGAATCTGAACTTCCATAGGTAAAACAACCTCCATTCCATATACCAAAGAAAAGGGGGTTGCCCCAGTTGAAGTATGCGCCGTGGTACGATATCCGTGCAGAGCAAACGGTAACATCTCATGCCAGTATTTGTAGGTGACTGTCATCTTTTGAATGATCTTCTTGATATTTTTGTTCGCAGCTTCAACAACACCGTTCATCTTTGGTTGGTAGGGAGATGAATTATGATGTTGAATCTTGAACTGCTCGCACAGAGCGGTGATCATAATGTTATTCAGGTTTGTACCGCTGTCTGTGATGATCCTGTCGGGGATACCATACTGGCATATGAGGTTCTGCTTGATGAAGCGGGCTACCACATTCTTTGTAACAGAGGCGAATGAAGCTGCTTCGACCCACTTGGTAAAATAATCAATAGCGACCAAGATGAAGCGATGTCCATTGGATGCCGTGGGCTTGATTTCTCCAATCATGTCGATTCCCCACATCGCGAATGGCCAAGGAGCTGCTAGAACATTGAGAGGAACTGGAGGAACGTGTACCTTGTCAGCATAGACTTGACATTTGTGACAAGTACGGGAATGTTGATAAAAATCAGCTTCCAGGGTAGACCAGTAGTAGCCTGCCATTAGAATCTTCTTAGCCATTGTATGTCTGCTCAAGTGAGTGCCAAAGGTGCCACTATGTATTTCAGTCATGATCAACTCAGCTTCAGCTTTGTCCACACAACGAAGTAGAACACAATCATGATTGCGCTTGTATAGGATACCATTACTTAGGAAGAACTTGGCAACAAATCTCCTTAAGAACTTTTTGTCATTGACTGATACTCCTTCAGGGTATTCTCGAGTCTGGAGATACCTTTTGATTTCATGAAACCAGGGTTGTTCCACTACTTCTTCGATATTAATCTCATGACAGTGCGCAGGTTCATCCATTCGCTCGATGTTGATTTGGGGAGCCTCATTATCCCAGTTGAGTTTAAACATGGAGGACATCGTAGCTAGAGCATCAGCTAGCTGATTTTCTTCTCGCGGAAAATGCTCGAAGGTAATCTGCTCGAAACGTGGCAGCAATGTCAGGACATGTTCTTTGTATGGGATAAGATTATGATTTTTAGTATCCCACTCTCCTTTGATTTGACTGATAACCAAAGATGAGTCCCCAAATATAATCAGAGATTTGATTCCCAAGTCAATTTCAGCCTTGAGACCAAAGATACAAGCTTCATATTCAGCCATGTTGTTGGTGCAGCTGAAGTAGAGTCTAGCACTGACATGTGTATGGCGACCTTCTGGAGAAATAAGTACTGCACCGATACCGTTTCCAAGTGCATTTGAAGCACCATCAAAGTACAGGGTCCATCGGGATCCTTGTTCAGGTCCGTCATACGGTCCGTTACCTTCGATGTTGTCTAATGTCATAATGTCCTTGTCAGGGAAGTCGAATCTCATAGATTGGTAATCTTCGACGGCTTGATGAGCTAGATGGTCAGCTAGTACACTCCCCTTTATAGCTTTTTGGGTTGTGTATTGAATATCATACTCAGTCAGGATCATCTTCCATCTAGCGATTCTTCCAGATAAAGCAGGCTTCTCGAAGATATACTTGATCAGATCCATTTTAGAAATCAGCAAAGTGGTGTGAGTCAACATATACTGCCTTAGCCGGCGAGCAGCCCATACCAAAGCGCAGCAAGTTTTCTCGAGCAGTGAGTAGCGAGTCTCACAGTCAGTAAACTTTTTGTTAAGGTAATAAATGGCATGCTCTTTTCGGCCAGACTCGTCATGTTGGCCCAACACGCACCCCATTGAGTTATCCAAAATAGTTAGATACATGATTAACGACCTTCCTTCGATGGGTGGCATCAGAATAGGAGGTTCTAGCAAATACTCCTTGATCTTATCAAAAGAAACTTGACAATCATTGTTCCATTCAACTACCTGATCTTTCTTCAACAGTTTGAAGATTGGCTAATAGGTAGATGTCAGGTGAGAGATGAACCTCGCAATACAGTTCAAGCGTCCCAAGAATCCTCTAACCTCCTTTTCAGTGAGGGGGGCAGGCATTTCTTGTATAGCCTTTAATTTAGCTGGATCAACCTCAATGCCTTTGTTGCTGACAATAAACCCTAAAAGTTTACCAGATCTAACTCCAAAAGTGCACTTGCTTGGGTTCAATCTGAGCTTATATTCCTTCAACCTGGCAAACAGCTTTTGCAAATGATCAAGGTGTTCTTCTTCCGTCTGTGATCGAGCTATCATATCGTCTACGTAAACTTCGATCTCATGATGTATCATATCATGAAACAAAGCTACCATGGCGCGTTGATAAGTTGCTCCTGCATTCTTCAGTCCGAATGGCATCACTTTGTAGTAGAAGGTACCCCATTGCGTGACAAAAGTAGTTTTCTCCATGTCCTCGGGGGCCATTTTGATCTGATTGTATCCCGAGAATCCATCCATGAAGGAAAAAACCTTGTGTTGAGCTGTGTTGTCAACCAAGATGTCGATATGTGGCAGCGGAAAATCATCCTTGGGGCTAGCCCTGTTCAAATCCCGATAGTCCATGCACATTCTGACTTTGCCATCCTTCTTAGGCACAGGCACAATGTTAGCAACCCATTGTGGATAGGAAGTAACAGCCAAAAAGCCAGCGTTGAATTGCTTTATTACCTCAGCCTTAATCTTCTTAGACATGTCAGGCCTCATCCGGCGGACCTTTTGCTTGATCGGTGGACAATCTTCTCTTGTAGGGAGATGGTGGACCACGATATCTGTGTCTAACCCTGGCATGTCTTCATAAGACCAGGCGAAGATTTCAACATATTCGTTCAACAACTGCACTAAGCGCTCTTTGACACTCGGTTCCAGGTTGGCACCCACTTTTACCTCTTTCCTGTCTTCCTCTGTCCCCAAGTTGATGGTTTGTAGCAACTCTTCTTGAGGCAGAATATCCCTTTCTTCTTGTTGCAAAAGTCTGGCTAATTCTCCCGACACTTCATAGTCTTCGTCAACTTCGTACTCAAGATGATTGACCAAATCTTCAGAGTTATCGAAGGCTAAAGCAGAATAGTCACCCATGGAATCTGGAGTGGATGGATACCTGCATTTGCGAGTGTGGGTGTGTGTAAGGGATAGCCATCCTTAAACAAACAAAAATGCAAAAGGAAAGAAAAATGAACACAACAGTTTATAGATGAAAAACGTCCAATGATTCATTAAAACATGGCATATGATTATGAACAAAATCAAGCCCTTACAAGTGGACCTACATGCCCCGGGCAAGGCATGAGGTGAAAATAGTGTGCAAATTATTTAGTTATTACAGACCATAAATGGGAAATTGTTCAAAGATAAAATTACTGGTTGATAAAGGTGATGGGAATAAAATCCTTTGCTTCCCAGTTGCTTAAATCCCCTTTGACAGACGGAAAGATCCAATCTTCAAAGTGGCTCTCTTCATCTTCATCTTCTACAACATTGATTCCATGGTGAGAGATCTTGACGGGTGGTCCTCCAGCCTTGGAGCGACGCATAGCCTTTTGTCCTGCAGCAGTGAACCCTAATTCAAACTTGTCTGTCTTATGGGAAAAATCGGGCAATTGCCCCCACACTATACTCTTCCCTTCTTTAATCACAGCCTCTGCGTCCTTGAGAGATGCCATCCTAGATACATGCTTGGGAACGACAGGCACCTCAACCATTGTCTTTGCAACTGCTACCTCAGGGGAAACTTCCTCAAAATGTTGGAAAGGTGTTTCGATGAACTCTCCATCCAACTCCACATAGCGGAAGGAATTGAGATGACTTATCATGTACTCTTCCTCGCCGTGCACCATTATAATCTTACCCTTAACAGGATATTTCAGCATTTGGTGCAAAGAGGAGGTAACTGCCCCGACATAATGGATCCACGGTCTTCCTAACATACATGAATATGACGGACGAATGTCCATCACATAAAAGGTGGAGTTGAAAACTTCTATGCCTACCTTGATAGGAATATCGTGAAGAAGTGAAAAACACAAGAAGGGGGGTTGAATTGTAAAAACTGGAAATCAATTGCAGTCAACACGATATTTTTATCCTGGTTCGTTTGATCTCAAACTACTCCAGTCCACCCGTCAAGGTGATTTCGCCTCTCTCAAACGAGGTCTTAATCCACTATATTCAACTGAATATTACAACTGCTTTAACAACTGCTAAAGCCTTCTTGAGTCAAACCACAAACCGGTTTCTCAAGGAAATACTTTCTTACAAAGAATTGAAATCTAGGTGTGTGAATGTTTTCTACAAAAACTGTTTATCACAACTGTGATACTACACAATTTAAGCTTATGAGACTAGAGTGCTAAAATAATTGAGTAAAGAATTGAGAGCTTTTAGCAGACTGAGAGTGAGGAAGATGATGAATAGCTTTAGGCGTGTAGAGTGTTGTAGAGCATTAGCCAATTCAATCTTCATTGACTTGTTTATATAGCGTTGGAAATAAGGTACGTTGGAGTAGTAATTCCGTTTCAATGCCAATAACATTCTTTCCTTATTAAGCAGATCTTGTCTGGAATGATGTCGTTGGTAATAAATCATCTTGAATGCACAGTACCGTTGCCACTTAAGATTGTTCTGGCTTTGGCTCATTCTGACGCTGCTTAGGTGCTGATGAACTGTTGTCTTGATCAGAGTTCAGATGGTTAAGCGCAGATCTGTTCATCAAGCTTCAGCATAAGCACAAGTTGATCTTCTGATTCTGGCATCTGATATAACATCTTCTGATGCTGATGTTGATATCCAATTTTCTGATGCTGATGATGATGTTCTCTTGCTGATACCCATCAGAGTTTCTGTAAAACAGAATGTAATTTTTAGATAGCATATGTGTCTTACATGAATCATACAATTAATAAATCTTTGCCTTTTGTTATCATCAAAACTTAAACTTAGGGTAGTAGATTCAAACTTTGTTCTAACAATCTCCCCCTTTTTGATGATGACAAAAACTATATATTTTTTAATTGAAAATTAGCGTGAAAAGTATCAGAGATAACTAAATAATAAGTTGTATCAGAATTAAATAGGAAGTTATGAAAGATAAGGGATAAAGAGATATCAGAGTTTAGATCGGAGATACTCCCCCTGAATTTATTACTTCCCTTTTTAATTCCAAGAGTTCTTCAGGATCAGATCTTTATTGACTTTCTTTGAACATCATAATATCAGAGCTTCAGATCAGAATATCAGAGCTTCAGTGTATCAGAGATGATTAACTTCTTGTACCTGTAGCCTTATGCAAAAACAGAAAACATTCAAGTATATCAGAGTGTTAGAATGTTTGAGACTTTTTGTCTCAGTGATCCGTTATTGAAAAATATCATTCTTGTTCTCCCCCTTTTTGTCAGCAATCAAAAAGTGTAAGTAAT
The DNA here is from genome assembly GCA_948472305.1 of Vicia faba. NCBI lineage: Eukaryota > Viridiplantae > Streptophyta > Magnoliopsida > Fabales > Fabaceae > Vicia > Vicia faba. Next base: position 1,407,983,573 of record OX451737.1, on the reverse strand, counting down.
ATAAGCTAAAACGATCAGAGCAGAAAAACTTGTTATATTAAATTCAGAGCCAGACAAACAGTACAGAAGACATGCAAGGAAAACAATGAAAAATATCATGAATGAAAAACTAAGGTTGGGGTGGAAGGCGTGTGAACAGAGTCTCTAGCATTGTCTTGATCTGATCAACAGTTTCATTCTGCTTGTGCACCATGCTGACTACTGTATCAATCTTGCTATCTTGCACATCCATCCTTTTCATCTTCTGATCATTCTCATCCATTCTTTGCTGCAGACGAATATCATTCTGCTTCAGCTCTTCCAGAGTCTGCCTGTCCAAGGCAGCTTGAGAAACATCAGAAGCAGGATGCTTCTGAGAGATTTCTGCAACATCTTCAGCTTGACTAACGTCTTCTGCTTGAATTGTCTGATCTTCTGCTTGCTGAACTTTTGAAGCTGGACGCTTCTCAGACCATGGCTCACTATCCAGAAAGAGCACTTCGTCCTGTGGCAGCTGACTTTCAACTTCCTTCAGCAGCTTGCTGAAGTTCTATTGTGCCTGTTCATAATTGATGTCTTGCAGCTTGAGGGCTTCAGCGCGTACCCACTTTCTGAATTGAGTCCAGAGATGGTATGAAGCGGCAGGGTCAATCATTCCAGGACAAACCTGCTTTAGAGAAGCAATCCAGTTCTTCAAGCCTGTTTCAAAATTCAAAATGCCAGCACCAACATCTAGTGGTTTGGGTTTGGGGATGGCTATTTTGTGTTTAAGGTCAGCAAGACGGTTAAAACTTGTTAAATCAATAAAGGTCCTGCTGTGGTCTTCAGTATTTTGTTTGGGAGATGGAGTGGGAGAATCAGAAATGATTATTGGACTGTGTGGAGTATTGGGAGGGGTAGTTTCTGGTGAGGATGGCAGTTGGGCCATGTTTACAGTTGTACCACATGGCAGCTGAATTGCCAAGGGTTGTGGCTCAGAGGATTGAGGAGAATGAGGTTCAGGGGTTTGATGTTCAGGTGATGGAGTTTCAGAGTGTTGAAACTCAGGGTGTGGAGGTGATGGTTGAGGTGAAAGTGGATGAAGTTCTGGTTGAGGAGAGGGAGGTGGAATTTCTGGTTGTGGAGAAGGAGGTGGAATTTCTGGTTGTTCTGGTATGGGTGAGAGAGTATGTTCTGGTTGAGGAGAGTGGGCAGTTTGTGGTTGAGTGTTTGGATTTTGTGAGAGGGGAGCGGAAGCACGTTGATCAATTTCAGACAGAACTTTGTCAAGTTCTGATTCTGTTGATGTTGTGGGTTTTGGATTTTGGGGTCTGGTGTGGGATATCCTGAGAGTAAGTGACTCAGAAGGGTCAGCTTCTGGTTCGGTTTCATCAATGGTTGGTATGGGGATTGGGAGTTCATGTGAAGCTGGGGTAGGAATAGATGTTGGAATAGCAGAAGAATTTAAAACATTAGCAGCAGATAGATTACCTCTCTTCTTAGGGGTCTGCTGGGATGGTCCTTCTGAAGTAGCCTTTCTTTTCTTCGTCTTCTTCACAGTAACTTCTGGATTTTGCTGGTGTAGATCTTTAATGTTCAGTTTGGGATCTGTACCATCAGCCTTGCAAGCGTCCAAGTATCTGAGAACAATGACTGGTTTAGATTCAATCTCAGAAAATAATGGAAAGTCATCCAGAGGGACTCTTCTGCTGGTGATGTCAGCCAGAGGAGTAACGCTGGGCTCCTTTATGATATTCTCTATCAGTTTCATTTTCTTCAGATTCTTGGCGTTCAGAGGCTTGCCAACAGTAGGTTCAATAGAACTTAATTCCTATGCTTCTGTAAGGTGTTCTATCAGCCTATTCTCAGTTAGAATATCTGATATTAACCTGCCAAAGGGTATCTAATCCCTTTTTGTCCTTTCTTCTTCCCTTGTCTCCTTGACGCTGGTCCTGAGGTGATTAAACAGAAGATGATCCAAGTTAATCTTTACCTTCTGATTAATAAAATAGATCAGAAACTGCTGATCTATGTTTATATAATCAGGAGAGCTTGTGGGCTTCCTGTGATTAAAGCACCCCAGAATGATCTTCGCCCATATTCTGTGCTGATCCTTTAAGTCTCTGATTTTGCTGCTGGGAACCCCATGGGTGAATATTTCTCTTGCAATGACACCAGCGTCAGAGCATCTTTCTGCCATGTCGATACAGCGGATACCACCACCACTATATCCAATAAGTCTAGCAATGTGATCCTCAGTGATCACAATCTTCTTTCCCATTATGTAGGAGGTAACTTGATGCGTTGATGAGGACGCATGAATCCAGAATTCCTTGACCAATACAGGGAAAGTTGGACCCACCAACCTATCAAAATATCTCTCCCATCCTTGAGCCCTAACTTCTTCTGTCAAGTCGAATCCATTTTCTTTCAGACTGGAGAAATCAACAATCAGTTCAGACAACACTTCCAAATTCTTCACTGGTGTAAGGAGTGTTATGAAGGGAACTTGGTATTGTTCAGATGAAACCTCCTTCTGAGAACATGCAGAAACATTGCTAGAGGTTGCCATGTTCACACTTAGGGTTTTCTGAGAAATTTTTTTGAGAAAAGGGTTTCTTTTGAAAAGGGATGAACACACAAGGAGAATGCAGAAAATATTTGTAAGAATGTAGGAGACGGTAAAAATTTAATGAGTGATGTTAATGTGCTTAAATAGATTTCAAAATGAGTTTTTAAAACGTAAACAGTTTTAAGAAAGAGAGTTATTTCATGATTACATTTTTAAAACATGATTACGTGCATTTAATGCTTGCTGATTTTGGGGGATTTGAGAAAGATACTTGAAACGGTTACCAGACATGTGTCTCAATGCACCCAATCAGCGTTTTGCCTTCTCAGAAGCGTGCACGCGTGTTCTGCTTCAGAGATTTACTGATGATTGGATGACACTTGTTTGATTTAGTGAGCAGCACGTCTATCCTTGAGCTGAAACGCTCAGATCTTTAAGAATAGAATCTGATATAATCTGCATGTCTATCTTTCTGAAAAGGGATTGATCAGAAGTTCACAGTAAACAGAAAACACATTCTGAAGGTTAATATATAAAATTAAAACATTTTCACTCTGGGCAGAGTTTCATGCTGAGATGTTTCAGAATGAAATTGAATCTATCTTCAGAAAGAGGTTTAGTGAAGATATCTGCCCATTGATGGTCTGTATCAATAAATTTTAAATTCAAAATTCCTTTCTGAATATAGTCCCTAATGAAGTGATGTTTTATTTCTATATGCTTAGCCCTAGAATGTAAAATGGGATTCTTACTTAAGCAAATGGCAGAAGTATTGTCACAGAGTATAGGGATGTTACTCTCAAAAATCTGGAAGTCTTCAAGCTGACTTTTCATCCAGAGCATTTGTGTGCTGTATCCAGCTGCTGCTATGTACTCAGCTTCTGCTGTTGATAGCGCAATTGTGGATTGCCCTTTGCTGGACCAAGAGATCAGATTTTCTCCCAGAAACTGGCAGCTTCCAGAAGTACTTTTACGCTCTACTCTGTCTCCAGCAAAGTCAGCATCGCAGTAGCCTCCTAAGTTGTAATCACTAGATTTTCTATAAAATAAACCCAGATTAGTAGTACCTTTCAGATACTTGAAAATTCGCTTAACAGCTGTTAAGTGAGATTCTCTAGGATCTGATTGGAATCTAGCACAAATACATACGCTGAATAAGATATCAGGCCTTGAAACTGTCAGATAAAGGAGAGAACCAATCATACCTCTGTAGACCTTCTGTTCTACCTTTTTGCTTACCTCTTCTCTTTCCAGAATGCACGTGGGATGCATTGGAATCTTTGATGGCTTACATTCTGAGAGGTCAAATTTCTTCAGAAGATCTCTGATGTATTTGCTCTGATGAATGTAAGTTCCCTCTGGGGTTTGATTGATCTGAATTCCTAGAAAGAATTTCAGTTCCCCATGAGGCTCATCTCAAATTCTGCCTGCATACACTTAGCAAATTTTCTTCCAAGAGAAGGATTAGTAGAACCAAAAATAATATCATCAACATAAATTTGACAGACTAAGATGTCATTCTTAACTGATTTACATAATAAGGTAGTGTCCACCTTCCCTCTGGTGAATTCATTTTCTAACAGAAAGTTACTTAGTCTTTCATACCAAGCTCTGGGAGCTTGTTTCAGACCATATAGTGACTTCTTTAGTTTGAAAACATGTTCTGGATGTTTTGTATTTTCAAAACCAGGGGGTTGGTGCACATAAACCTCTTCTTCTATATAACCATTTAAGAATGCACTCTTGACATCCATCTGATACAGAGTGATGCCTTTATTAACAACAAATGAAATTAAAAGTCTGATAGATTCTAACCTGGCGACTGGGGCAAAGGTTTCTGTATAGTATATCCCCTCTTGCTGACTATAACCTTGTGCTACCAGTCGTGCTTTGTTTCTGATAACTTCACCTTGTTCATTTAGCTTGTTTCTGAACACCCATCTTGTTCCAATGACGTTGAATCCTTTTGGTCTGGGAACAAGATCCCATACGTCATTTCTGGTGAATTGATTCAGCTCTTCTTGCATTGCTAGAATCCAGTCGTTGTCCAAAAGTGCTTCATCAACAGAAGAAGGTTCAATCAGAGACACAAGTCCCATGAGGGATTCTTCAGAGTTTCTGAAGCTGGCTCTTGTTCTGATTGGATCTTCCTTTCTTCCTAAGATAGTTTCTTCTGGGTGATCCAAGCTGCTTCTGGGTAGTCTCTTCTGAGGTTGATCAGCAGCAGTTGTAGGATTGCTAGCAGTGCTCCTTTCAGATGTTGAAGGAGTGTTGTTGTTTAGAGCTTCTGATGACTTGTCTTCAGAACCTGTAAATTCAACTTCCATACCTGCAAAAACTTCATTCTGCTTTGACTTTTCAGAGTCAAGCTTATCATCAAAACGAACACTGATTGATTCTTCCACAATCTGTGTTTCTGTATTGTATACTCTGTACCCTCTTGAGCGTTCAGAGTATCCTAACATAATACACTTCTGTGCTTTAGAGTCAAACTTGTTCAAATAATTTTTTTGTATTTAACATAAAACAAGTACATCCAAATGGATGAAAATATGAAATGTTGGGCTTTCTGTTCTTCCACAATTCATATGGAGTCTTTTCCAGAATAGGTCTTATTGAGATTCTATTCTGAATGTAGCACGCTGTGTTTATTGCCTCTGCCCAGAAGATCTTAGCAACGTTTGTCTCATTGATCATGGTTCTGGCCATTTCTTGCAATGTTCTGTTCTTTCGTTCTACAACTCCATTTTGTTGGGGAGTTCTAGGACAAGAGAAATCATGCAGAATGCCTCTGTCATTAAAGAATGACTCAAAATCTTTGTTTTCAAACTCTCCACCATGATCACTTCTGACTTTAACGATTCTAAGATCCTTTTCATTCTGAACTTGGTTACAGAAGGTAACAAACACAGAGTGTGACTCGTCCTTGTATCTTAAGAACTTTACCCATGTCCATCTGCTATAGTCATCTACGATTACTAACCCATACTTCTTGCCACTGACTGAAGCAGTTTTAACTGGTCCAAATAATTCAATGTGCAGAAGTTCTAATGGCTTAGAGGTAGAAACAACATTTTTAGATTTGAAAGAAGGTTTTGCAAACTTGCCTTTCTGACATGCTTCACACAGAGCATCTGAATTGAACTTCAGATTAGGAAGTCCTCTGACCAGATTGAGTTTGTTAATCTGAGATATTCTTCTCATACTAACATGCCCCAATCTTCTGTGCCAGATCCACTGCTCATTGTTAACAGACAGAAGACACTTTACATTCTGACTTTTTAGTTCAGAAAGTTTGATTTTATAGATGTTGTTTTTCCTCTTTCCATTAAATAGGATAGTCCCATCTTTCTGACTAACAGCTTTACATGATTTTTGATTAAAGATTATATCATAACCGTTATCACTTAATTGACTTATGGATAACATATTATGCATTAATCCATCTACTAGCAGAACATTATTTATAGAGGGAAGATTTCCGTTACCTACAGTTCCAGAGCCAATGATCTTTCCCCTCTGATTGCCTCCAAAGCCAACGTGGCCTCCAGGCTTATGTTCCAGGCTTTGGAACATATGCCTTCTTCCCGTCATGTGTCGCGAGCAGCCAGAGTCCAGGTACCATGACTGGTGTTTCTGATTTGCTGCTAAAGATATCTGCAACATGTATTATTTTATCCTTAGGTACCCAGATTTTCTTGGGTCCTGATTTGTTAGATTTACCAAAACTCTGGTTGAATTTTGGTTTCACAGAATACTTACTGCTAGTATATTTAATATCATGTGTGTGACCATACACAAAATGTGAGTTCAAAGGAGTGTGTTTAATGGTTAAATCCATGGCATTCTTTGGTGTAGGAACCTTACCTTGGTATCCTATTCCCTTTCTGCTGTTTCTGCTAACTCCATAGATAATTGAAGCCATTTTGCTTCTATCTATGCTTTTAGCAAGGAACTTCTGGAAACTATGATCATACTCCTTGATGATCTCATCAGCGCTGCTGGGAGTTTCAGAAATTGGTTCCTTCTGAGAGTTTTGTAAAACATTTTCTAATTTTGAAATTTTGATTCTCAGCTCAGAATTTTCCAATTTAAGACTCTCAGTCTTATCAGAGTCAGATTCAAGATTCCTTTTCAGGTTTCTGAATTTAACTCTAATCTGCTAGTACCTTTCCAGAATTTTGTTAAGGCTTTCAGCAAGTTCAGCCTTAGTAAAATTAACTGCAAAGTCAGGAAATACCTCTTCAGTATCTGATTCTGAGTCTGATTCAGAAGCTTCACTGTCTTCTGAAATGTTGGCCATGAGAGCTATGTTTGCTCTCTCATCATCTGATTCTGAGTCAGCTTCCGACGAGTCAGAGTCATCCCATGTAGCCATGAGACTTTTCTTCTTTTCTCTTCCAAACTTCTTTTTGGGATTTTCCCTCTGAAGCTTTGGGCAGTCACTCTTGTAGTGTCCTTGCTCATTGCACTCATAGCAGATGATGTCCTTGGTGTTTGGCTTTCTGCTTCCTGAGGAGCCTTCAGATCTTCTGTATCCAGAGGAAGAATCTGTCCTTCTATATCTGGAAGAAGACTCATTCTGATCAGATCTTCTGGGATTCCTGAACTTCCTTTGCCTCTGCTTCCATAGTTGGTTCACTCTTCTAGAGAGGAGGGAAAGTTCGTCTTCTTCTGATGAGGATCCATCAGATGTTTCTTCAACTGCCTGCAAAACTTTAGACTCAGATTTTTTGTTAGATTTTAATGCTAAAGGCTTACCTTGCTTCTGAGGTTCATCAACTTCTAGCTCTATCTCATGACTTCTGAGGGAGATGATAAGTTCCTCCAGAGAAATTTTGTTGAGATCTTTAGCTAGCTTCAGAGCTGTAACCATTGGCCTCCACTGCTTTGGTAAGCTTCTGATGATCTTCTTGACGTGATCAGCAGTAGAGTATCCTTTGTCCAGAACCTTGAGACCAGCCACCAGAATTTGGAATCTTGAGAACATTGTTTCAATGGATTCACTTTCTTCCATTTTGAATGCCTCATACTTCTGAATGAGCACAAGAGCTTTAGTTTCTTTGACCTGAATGTTGCCTTCATGCGTCATTCTGAGTGAGTCAAACATGTTCTTTGTTGTGTCTCTGTTAGAGATCTTTTCATATTCAGTGTAAGAGATGGCGTTGAGAAGAATGGTTCTGGCCTTGTGGTGATTTTTGAAGTCACGCTTTTGTTGGTCAGACATTGCTTTCCTGTCAATCTTCTGACCGCTTGCATTCACTGGGTGCGTGTATCCATCTGTCACCATGTCCCACAGATCAGCATCATGTGCCAGAAAGAAGCTTTCAATTCTGTCTTTCCAGTAATCAAAATTTTCTCCATCAAAGACTGGAGGTTTGCCGCTGAATCTGTCTCTGTCTTCATTGTTGTCATTGCTGGTGTGTTGATAAGTTCCTGCCATTGTGTTTTTCTGACGCTGGATCTTGTACTGACACGGTTAAGTGTTTTAGCTAAGAACCAGGCGCTCTAATGCCAATTGAAGAAGTGAAAAACACAAGAAGGGGGGTTGAATTGTAAAAACTGGAAATCAATTGCAGTCAACACGGTATTTTTATCATGGTTCGTTTGATCTCAAACTACTCCAGTCAACCCGTCAAGGTGATTTCGCCTCTCTCCAACGAGGTCTTAATCCACTATATTCAACTGAATATTACAACTGCTTTAACAACTGCTAAAGCCTTCTTGAGTCAAACCACAAACCGATTTCTCAAGGAAATACTTTCTTACAAAGAATTGAAATCTAGGTGTGTGAATGTTTTCTACAAAAACTGTTTATCACAACTGTGATACTACACAATTTAAGCTTATGAGACTAGAGTGCTAAAATAATTGAGTAAAGAATTGAGAGCTTTTAGCAGACTGAGAGTGAGGAAGATGATGAATAGATTTAGGCGTGTAGAGTATTGTAGAGCATTAGCCAATTCAATCTTCATTGACTTGTTTATATAGCATTGGAAATAAGGTACGTTGGAGTAGTAATTCCGTTTCAATGCCAATAACATTCTTTCCTTATTAAGCAGATATTGTCTGGAATGATGCCGTTGGTAATAAATCATCTTGAATGCACAGTACCGTTGCCACTTAAGCTTGTTCTGGCTTTGGCTCATTCTGACGCTGCTTAGGTGCTGATGAACTGTTGTCTTGATCAGAGTTCAGATGGTTAAGCGCAGATATGTTCATCAAGCTTCAGCATAAGCACAAGTTGATCTTCTGATTCTAGCATCTGATATAACATCTTCTGATGCTGATGTTGATATCCAATTTTCTGATGCTGATGATGATGTTCTCTTGCTGATACCCATCAGAGTTTCTGTAAAACAGAATGTAATTTTTAGATAGCATATGTGTCTTACATGAATCATACAATTAATAAATCTTTGCCTTTTGTTATCATCAAAACTTAAACTTAGGGTAGTAGATTCAAACTTTGTTCTAACATATCGACCTCTCCATGAACCATTCTTTTGGACCCATCAAAGGCCCTAACAATGATGTTACTAGGTTTGAGGGCCAATCCTTCGCAATTCAAACGGTTTAAGGCTTTCTTCGACAGCACATTCAAGGAAGAACCAATATCAACTAAGACATGGGCGAGGGTGGTTCCCCTGCATTCCACTGAGACATGTAACGCATCATTGTGTTTCCTTCCTTTGAGAGTCAAGTCAGCGTAGGAAAAACCAAGGCCATTATCAGCAGTAAGACTGGCCACACATTCCTGAAACTGGTCAGCCAAAGTCTCTTGGGGTACATGTGCCGCCTTCAAGAATTTAATTAGGGACTTAACATGGGCCTCAGAATAGAGCAGGAGAGCTAACATTGAAATTTTAGAAGGGGTCTGCCCTAACTGTTCCACAACGTCGTAGTCACTTTTTCTGATTATTTTCAAGATTTCATCCATTTCTTTCTGAGTGGTTTCGGGGATAACCACAGCATGAGCCTTCGTCCTAACAGGAACTTCCAGTATCCCCTTACCCTTGTCGTTAGTATCAGCAGATGGTCTTACTTCAGGAGTATCCAATTCTTCAATCACTGGGCCTTGCATAGATGGTCCAACAGGTACAAAAGCTTTCATGAGTCCGAAAACTGGTCGAGGGGGGAGCAATCTCCGGAGAAAAGATCCGGCCGCTGCGGGTTATCTTGCTTGTACCCTCAATGTTCCTATATCAGGGCTTTCCTCTTCAGAAATCTCTTGGACTGCCTCAATTTATTTGACACCATGGTAGAAGATTTATCCCCCATAGTTCCATGGTATCGTTTTACTGGATTGGTACGGGACAGGTCCCGGCATGGTGATCTTTAATGGTACACATTCAGAGTTGGGTGTAATCCTGACAGGCTTTTTGCAAGCCTTGGGAGGATTGTCGGAAATGGTTATGATTGCAATATCGTTGGTTGAAGTAGCAAAATTAACAGGAGTAACAGGATTGAAGGTATCAATGGGGGTTTTCTGGAAAAGTATCTCTTAGGTATCCATCAGGCGTTGGACACCTGACTTCAACATTGGGTAATCACCTCGTATGTTCAAACAAAAATAGTAGTCTTTACCACAACCAGGAAATATCCCGGCTCTCATCAACTTCTCTTTAATTACTAACAACAGAGTCAACAGATTGGCAACATCAGTAACATTGAGGTCTTCTAAAATGGCATGAACATTGTGGCCGTGCTTGGGCATCGGAGCAAATATGACATTGGGCTTCTCAAGCGCATCGAATTCTACCTCTTTGGCATCAATCAAGTCCTGGATTTTGTTCTTAAGCGCCCAACAATTATTGGTATCGTGCCCATCACTGTCGGAATGGTAAGCACACTTGGCATTGGAGTGGTAGTATGGAGAGGAGGTGTTAGGGTTTTTTGGCGCTTCCTTTAAACTCGTAAGGTTCAGCTTCAACAAATGGGGGAGGACCTGGGCTGGCGTCATGTTGATGCGGGTGAACTGCCGTTGTGGCCTTTCAACCCGTTGTTGATTAGGTCTCGACTGATTGTTAAGAGGTTGATCATTTGACGAGTTTTGAATCATCACAGCCCCTACAGTCGGCCGACGCTCGGTTCTTCCCTGACCCTTCTGAGAATACATAACAGATGCTTCCTTCTTAGCTGGGAAGGGTTTCTTAACAGTTGTGGATGCGGAAGCATCCTTCTGAATCTTTCCACTCTTAATACTGGCCTCGACCCTTTTGCGGGTCAAAATTAGTTTAGTAAATCCCGCGGAAGAACTCCCGATTAGATGGTTGAAGAAGGGGCCAGACAGGGTCCCCAGAAACATGTCAACTAACTCCCTATCTGACAGCGGCGGCTGCACCCTTCCAGCCAAATCACGCCACTTCTGGGCGTATTCTTTAAACCCTTCATTGGAAGCCATCCCCATACTTTGTAACTGAGTACGAGTGGGCACTAAATCAACATTGTATTGATATTGACGATAAAAAGCGGCAGCTAAGTCTTCCCAATTATGAACCTCTGATCTCTCGAGTTGATAGAACCAATCCAACTGCGTGCCAGACAAACTGTCTTGAAAAAAGTGTACCCAGAGGTCCTTATCAGATGAGTGAGGTTGGATCTTTCTAACATACGACCTCAGGTGCATTTTAGGGCAAGACAGACCGTCGTACTTGGCAAATGTTGGCACCTTGAACTTGGGAGGGATAACAATCCCAACCACCAGCCCTAGTTCTTCAAAATCCAAACCCGGTACTCTCTGCAATTCCATAGCTGCCAGTCTATCCTCAAGATTCTTATATTTATCATCCGCTGGAGGATACTGTTGTTCAGAGTAGTCTTCGTCTTCTTCCTCTTCCTCCTCTTTTACCTCATACTCAGAAGGTACAATAACCCCTTTCCCTTTTTCTCTTTATTCTTCTCCAACAAAACTTTGAGGTCCTCTTGACCCTTTGCCAAGGTCACGAGGAGTTGCTGGAACTGTGAATTTTGTGCCTGCAAATCCTTGACCGTCTTCTCTAAATCCATCTTGCTGAAATAAACAACAGAAAGATAAGGAAACCTGGTGTGAAGACCTGTTTATGCATATGATGAATGGTATGTTATTCATGTAATACTTTCAAGGATTCAGAAATTCAAATTTGTTGTAAACAAAAAGGAACACACGTCATATTAAGAAGAAATTGTTAGTACATAAGTGCCCCATGGGAAAAATATTATAAGATTCTTAATGTAAAAAGACATTGCGCATCCTCTTTGGTGCGATGTAAGTGTTGAGAGTTTCCTCCTCATGAAGTCGGCGGGTAAGCTCCAAAACCTTCTTCTCACTGGCATAGAAGCTGGCTTCAAAAGTATCCCGTTCTTCCTTGAGTTGGATCCAACTCTTTTGCATTTCTTCCCATGAGGTTGGCATGTCAGGATGTAGGATGGTGTATGGAACCTCTCCTTCCATAACAGGCTCTTTGATCACGGGGAGAATGTGAGGGTATGGCATCATAAGATTCTGGGAGCGGGTTCGTACCCACTTGAGATAAGGCTCAAGGGGGATGGAATTCTTGTGCCCCAGTGTCTTACTATCCACTTTTGTTGGGCATCCTCCAAGCTCTGATGAACCTTTGTCGAAGCCCTTGCGCATCGTTGTTGAAGTCAAAAACTAGGTCAGGAATCAGCATGTCATGAGGGCCATCCCTCCGAGCATATCCAAATTGTCTCAAAGCTAGACAGGGGTTGTAGGTGATGCCTCCCCTAATGCCAAGTAGTGGGACATTAAGGAATTCCCCATAACGATCAATGATGATGACATTTTCTCTGGACCGAGAACACCAATGTACATCAGAATGTGTGAGGGTCATCAATCATTGTGACCACCTTAAACCCTGCCCATTCTTCAAAACTGATTGTGGAAGGTGAGAAATAAACCACCTTGCTAGGAGAGGAGTACAACACATGATAATGCCTCTTTTCCTTATTGTTCGTGTGTAAAATGAGTGTAGGATGTCCCCAAGCAATGTAGGTATAGGATTCCTGGATATGAAAATCTTGACAGCATTCACATCTATAAGCTGATCAGGGTTTGGGAACAAGACTAACCCATAGATGAGGAGTGCCACAATCTCTTCAAAGGCTTGTAGATCAAGAGAATTCCAGCAGTCTTGTGCCTTCTCAAACAGAAACTTTGCCAAGAAGCCCTTGACACCACTTCTGGTTTCCCAATGCCCCTTGATGTCAGATGGTTGCAAGTGTAATGCTTGAGCAACATCTTCAAGCTTTGGCTCTTTTTCCGTACCGTTGTAGGGTAGTTGATGAAGAATAGGAATTCTCAGGAGTTGAGAAAATTCCTCCAAAGTAGGCACCAATTGGTAATCAGGAAATGTGAAACAATGGTGTAGCGGGTCAAAGAACTGGAAGAGAACTTTCACCATGTCTTCTTCAATGTTGGTGTTGACCAAGTTGAGGAGTCTACCATGTCTTTCACTGAAGAGGGAATTCTCTGGAATCCTGGAAGTAAGCTCCTTGAGTTGAGGAGGGATTCTCACAAGGTTGATTTGAATTGTTTTCCTGCGAAGAGATTCCATGACCTACAAAACAAGAACAAAGATGAAGATCCAAACCCTTGAAATGGTTAGTGTATGCATATGATTCTTTATGATGTTCATGATGTATGCACAAGCACATGTACAAGCAAGTCACACAAAAACCCTAGTTTTAGGCTTGCACGAGGTTTCATAGGTAAGTACCCTCTTGAGTTTAGTTGGCTCAAAACCTGTCCTATAAATAGTAACCGGGTTCTAAGGAGCTCAATATCATTGGATTGTTTTCTATGTTCATTGTTTTGGTTTAGCCACTTAACTAGCGACCAAAATATTCCAAGAAAACAACCCTCAATGAGTGTAGTATCGAGTATCTACCAACTTCGGACTGCACCAAAGCCGGTCATCTCACTACCCCTAATAAAAGGCCAAGATGGTCAAGTAAGGTTCTAAGAGTTCATTAGTGCTTTATGACATCACTCAGCGGCCTCGTATTCTCTTTGATTGAGTCAAAGGCTACCGGTACTCACAAATATGTCGCACTAATATAGCTATTGCTTCAACCGTGTCAGTATACCCCGCACAGTTTCCACAACGTATTGCTATTTACCTATGAATGTTTCCCGAATCCGGGTGGAGGATTTAAAGCCTAAACAGGAGAACCAAAATGTAAAGCAATCAAAGCAAACAATAATCATGTAAAGGGTGATTTAAGCCCTAAGGTTACTCCACTTTTAAAGTTGTCCCCAGCAGAGTCGCCAGTTCTGGCGATACGGTGGGAGAACTGACTTGGGATTTTGCGTTTGTGTTCGCAAATGTTTTGGTTTAGCAAGAGTCTCCACCGACTTTTTATTTTATCCTAAGAAAAGGTCAAAAAGCACAGGAAAGACCTTTGAGATGTTTTCTTGGGTTCGGGGAGTAGATTATAGAAAGGGAAGGTATTAGCACCCTTTCTATCCATGGTTATCCATGGGCTCTTAGTTACTTGCTTAGATCACTTGCTTTGCATTTCTATTGTTTGAAATGGTGCTCTTTCAATTGTTTGAAAGGGTTATTTGTGTGTGATTTTAAAATATGTTTTTGAAAAGAGGCCATTGTTATGGTAACCTTTGTAATGATTCTTGTTTGAATGTATACAAAGGTGTTTTTGTCTTTTGAAAAGTTTTCAATGTTTGAAAGTAGGGTTTTAAAATTGTGTTATGAAGTGTGTTTTAAAGATAGCAAGGATGTTTTTGCAAGCTTTGATCAAGTAACTAAGAGTTTGTCTACCCTATTTTACTCAAAAATCTTTCTTATGTTTTTAACCTTTTTAACAGTGTTGTTTCACCATTGTATTTGGTGAACAACCTTGTGTTAGGATGTTAAACGGGACATGCACGAGTCATCGTATAGACCATGATAGCAATTGTGTCAAGTATATTTGGCAATTTTCTTGAGGGACTTGATCATTTTTGTTTAGGCAACCAAGATAGCGTCATCGAGGGACTATGATCTTTTGTTTTGTTTTTGTTTTGCCAAAGTACCCAACATGCATACCATGGCCCATTTGTTTAGGCAACCAAGTGGAGATACCTTAAGGGGTGTTTATGTGTAAGTGTGTTTTATTGCATGCAAGATTTTATCTTGAATTAAGATTTTCTATTTCATTGATTTTATCTTGCCATACACATCCTAATTACTAGCATTTACATTTGAAAGCAATAAAATGTGGAAATGTAAAATCCTACACTATTATAACATTAGGGGATTGGGATACACATTTATACATGGGGTGGTTCAACGAGAAAAATAGATAAGAAAATAAAATAAAAAAAGGGAAGATAAAGAGAAAGAGAGAGAGGGCTAGCGCGCTGCTGAGAGGAAGTCAGAAGTTCTGCCCAGGCCTGCTGCAAGATTATCAACCTTTTGGTGAAAATGTATGAGTTAGAACTTCTGACTCTGGCACCTGCAAAACAGAAACCTGTTAGTGGGAAGGTCAGAAGTTCTGACCCCCATGCGCTGCAAGGAAAAAGTTTGTTAGTGGGGAAGTCAGAAGTTCTGACCGTGCTGGAAATACAATAATTTTCAAAAGTTCTGATATTATTGACAGCAAAACAGGCTCCAGATGTGCTAACGTCAAAGTCAGAACTTGGCTTCTCCCTGTGCTAGTCAGAACACCTGCAATTTTATTAGTTTTCCACAAAATAGAAGGCATGTCTAGGACAGTCTCAGCAGGTTTCAAAGTGTTTCAAAGGATAGAACCAACAAAGCCACAGGTAAGTTCTACACTGATTCACTCCCTACTTAAACATTCAGAGGTATGAAAATCCTCAGAATGTATACAACAACAACATGATATTTACATTGTGTTTATTGAGCATGCAAAGATGATGATGCTTAGCAGTGTGATGAGAGTCAGTAGGTGCTTACCTGGCTGTTGGAAGAAAATTTGTGAGTTAGAGCTAGCTTTAGCTCTGATGGTGTTCTGGACAGGTTCTTTTTAGAATGGGTGGATGGAGAAGGTATGTGTATGTATGGTCAGAAACTGTGTGGGTGTTCTTTGGTCACAAAGCAGACTGGGTATTAATGAAGTTTGGAGGTAGGAAGTTCAAAGTTTGTGAAAATACCAGGGATTTTTGGACAGAGATTCACAAGGTTTCCTTTTTCTTTACTAGAGTTTTCTGTTTCTTCTCTAGCAATTTTTTCTGGATGTTTTCTCACGTATTTTCTTCTTTTTTTATGATGGACAATGGTTTCCTATTTATAGGCAAGGCTTTATGATTTTTGAACGTTAAATGGCGCCAATATTATGCAGTAGAGGTTAACTTATTCTTGAAGGAAGTTCATGAAAATTTGTGATGATGGACAGCTTTTCAGCCTAGGCTGGAACAGTAAGCAAGGATTGAGGAGAAGTGACACCTATAGGCGAAAAGTTGCGCATATACCCATGCCTAAACCTGCACAAAGGTATCACCAAGCCACACGTGGAGAGACCTCTTGGATGAATGCTCAGAAGTGGTTGTGAGCATTAATGAGCATTAAATGGTGATGAGATTTGTCAAGATCCAAAATCTTGTAATAGGGGATTTTGCATCATTACCTAAAATCTGAGCCAACAGTTCTGCTTCACCAAAAGGAACAACGTAAATCATGCTCTGACCTTGGCCTATTGTTGCCTCAGCAAATTCTAAAAGTTTTCCAGACATTCCAGTATGCTCTTTTAAGCTGCCTCTGAAAATTGTGGACTTAGAGATTCTGTTTCAGTATTATACCCAAACTGCTGATCCCATTATCTTCTGATCCCAGTACGTTCTGAAGGAGTTTCAGGCTTTGTTGCTTTCTCTAGCAAACTCTGACTGAACTTTTGCGTAGCTTCTGAAAAAGCCACGTTCTGACTGAATGTTATGTGCTGAGCCAAGTTTGCAGCTTCTTGACCATTTCTGCCTGGAGGTTGGTTCAGAATCTCTGAAGTGCCATTTTCTCTCAAACACCTCCCTTTCTTAGAGAAAAATTCCAAGTATTTGTAATTTAATTTTTCCAAGGTAGAAGCTTTGCCTTTAGAGCTTACAAATGATCATTTGGCTCTTGTAAATTGTCTGCTTGGAAAGGAACGATAATAAAAGGGCTTGGCCTTGTTTAAGAGAAAACCAGAGAGTTCAGGATGAATTCCTGAAGGATTAGAGGGCAAATTTTGGGGTACAACACCATCATACTTGGTAAAGGTAGGAGTTTTGAACTTAGGAGGAATGACGACTCCTGAGACTAAACATAATTCTTAAAAGTTCAAGCCAGGAACCTTCTGGATCTCCATAGCTTTCAAACGCTCTTCCAACATCTTATACTTCTCGATAGCAGGGGGAGATTGTTCATCCAAATAATCTTCTTCCTCTTCATGGAGAAATTTGTCAGAACCAATGTTGTTTCTTTCAGATTTAACACTTTTACCGTCTTCATCCTTGTTGTCATCTTCGTCCGATGGGATATCAAAATCTTGTTGGACCTATGAATCTCCTCGCCATGTTAAGGATGCCAATTGGTTTCTTTGTCTTCTTCTTATCTTTGGCGATGAGAACCTTCAGCTCTTCTTTCCCCTTGGCTAAGTTCAGGAACATCTCTTGGAACTGAGCATTCTGAGTCTGTAAATCTTTGACTGTCTGTTCAAGAGTCATTTTGCTACTGAAATAAACAGCAAGAAGATGAGAAAACCTATCTTGGAAACCTGTTATGTAATGATATGTATGGTATGTAGATGCTTATGCAATGTTTTCAAGGATCTCGTGGAATTTAAATTTGAAATATTAGAAACTGAATTTGGTTGCAGATTCGCCTGAAGAACTTTTAGTCTCCGTCTTTGAATGTCCTTCTATAAGAATCAAGCTCACCATATCAAGTGGGTTACAGCCTCTGACTCAAGAAAACGTGCTTTGATCTTGACAGCATCTGACTAGAGGAAAATAAATCCTCTTTCCCCCTTGCTAGAAATCTGGCTTATCATAATCCTGTATCACAAATCCCTAATATCCTTGAAATGGTTAGTAAAAATGTTATGTTATGATGTTATGATGTTATGATATCATGTTCGTGTTAGATAATTAGCCAACACACACAAGTCAAACAAGAGCCTTAGGTTTAAAGGCTTGCATGAAGTCCATAGGTAAGTACCCTTCCCCATTGAAGTTAAGTTGGCTCAACCTATCCTAAAATAGTAACCGGGTTATAGGAATCTCATATCACTGATCTTTCTCGCAAGCTTTATTTTAGCAAGGCAACTGGCTTACCACCAAAACATCTTGAAAGTCAAATCTCAATCATTATAGTTTCTGTTAGACGATGTGATCGATCTAGAAGGGGGGTTGAACATATCATTTAAAATAATTTGCGCTTTTTAAAATTGTTTTCAGAAAAATATGCAAAAGCTTCCTGGAATCTCCAATCGTCTAAACGACCCTCTATTGAAAAGATTGGATATGCGTAACCGTATGGGATGTAATGATAAAATAAGAATCAATGCATTTTACTCAATTGATCAATCACTTATACACCCTCAATGATTATTAATTACTACTAATGAGTTGAACGAGATAAGGATAAGCACAATGAATAATTTGTGGATTAGTCAATTTATCAAACACCTTATGAGAAAAGCACCTTAGGTTTGGTTTTACTAAATTGTAGTGGTAAGTTTTCTTAGGTATCAATCAAAAATATTGTTACCAATGTTTTGAAATGAACTCAACACACTACAATTTAAATAAATGCGGATTTGAAAAATTAATTTTCGCATATTATAGTAATCAAGTATAGAGATAAAGAAAAAGCAGAAGAACACACGATTTGTTAAGGCAATTACCCTTGTCGTCCTCGCGTAGGGTACGTCTGCCCCCAATTATAGAATCTAGAATTGAGATATTTGATATTAAGTTGAAAATGATACAAGAGAAGAGACAGTTCACAATACAAACAAACCAATGTTGCTGAAGTAACAATCTTCTTCCCTTTCCTTGGTTTGAGCAAAACCAAGTGCCAAATTCTTCGAACAAACCTCCAGTTACCTCTACTTGATTAAGCAAACCCACAGTTTCTTAATCCTTTCACTCGGCTGGGTTCGACCGCAAGAAATTTGACCCCAAATCAATCTTTACAATCCTCCGGTTACCGCTACTTGATTAAGCAAACCCACATTTCTTAATCCTTTCACTCGGCTGAATTCAATGAAGCAAAGACTTGTGCAAAAACCCCGAACCAATTAGGATCTTGGAGGAGAAAATCCCAATGATTTTATTCAAGAACATCTCACAATTGCTCAACCCAAATCTGAATTGAATTCTTGATTTAAACATTATCACCACAACAATTTTCTTGAATCAACACCCATGATTATGTCTAGATGTTGATTTTTGAGAAGAGAGGATGAAGATGATGAACACTATGTGTATCTTTCACTAGTTCTTGTTAACTTTAAATAATGATGCATAATGAATATATATATATATATATATATATATATATATATATATATATATATATATATATATATATATATATATATATATATATATATATATATATATATATATATATATATATATATATATATATATGTTACCTAATAGACAAGACCATCAAACATAGCAGAAAATCAGATGAGGCTAGCGAGCGGTCGACTCAACCAGAAGCAGGGGTCGGCGCGACACAACCTGCACCAGGAGAGAAAACTATTTTTAAGTGCAATGTGTCGACCACTTCAGGACTTGTATCGACGTAAACTTTGAATATTCTGATTCCTAGGTTGAGTCAACCAGAAGGGTCAACATGATACATCCCGCAGTCAAAGAGAATTCCATTTTGAAGTGCAGCGCGTCGACATGATACAATGCTCAAATATGCTCCCCCTGAGTTTGTGTGTTCCGTTTGTAAGCTATGTATAGTCTTCTATGTTCACTTCTCCCCCTTTGAAACATCAAAAAGAGAAAAAGCACAAGGTCAAGAGTAACAAAATATATCAAATGCAACACCATGTTTCATTTGCAACTAAAAACACCAACAATCATTCACATAAAATGAAATTAGTGTGGAGCATAATATGCAATAATTAGACAAATGTATGTAGAATATTACAAACCAGACAATAAGGATAAGTGCATGAGGTTATAGAAAAACATAAGAACTTTAACAGAATTACATATATATAAAAATGAATCAATTCTATAGGTTGTCGGTATCATTGTTTTCTGGAGCATCAGGTGGAAGGTTTGGAAAATGCTGAAGGAAGGTGGAATGAAGGGAGGAAAGGTTCTCAGCTTATGATTGAAGCATGCCTTCCAACGTGGAATACCGCTGATCTTGAATATTTGAATAGTTTGAAAATATTTTGGTTTGGACTTTGACAAGGTTGTAGATGTTCGAAATCCTTTCATTTTGAAGGAATACATCTTCCTTTTGTTGGATCTGAATTTTCTCCAAAAGAGCTATCACGTTGGCATTGTTTTCTTGAGGAACTGGGACATCCTCCTCCATATTTGCTTAATTTTCTTCTTCCTCGGACTCTTCTTATTCTGCATTATCATCCTCTTCACCATCACTATTTTGGACCAAAACAGATGTACTTCTCACAATATAACAGTATTTTTGTTCCTTGTGATCCCATTGGAAGCCCATCAAGGTAAATGATTTCTTTGTGAATTCAAGATCAGGAGTCATACCAACATAAGGAATTCCTACAACTTTAGTCTTTTCTCGATTGAGATATCTTTGAATGAAAGAGGGATAGCATAGTGCGGTGCCTCTTCCAGAGTTATGCAGATCAAACATTCGGCTAGCAAAATAATGTGGCAAATGAACCTTTATTTTATTTTTTAAAACATAAAGCAGTCAAACTTCAGGTTTATCCACACGAGAAAGACCTCCCTTCTTGGGTCGAATGATGTGGAAAACGATCCAAAAGAGAATTCGGTCAAATGGGGCTAGGGAACCAGTTGTTACAGATCTTGGAAATAAATCACTGTTTACAGTTCTGTCACTGTAAGGTTTCTTTAGCATGGAGTTTAAGGCCGACTTGAATTCATATGTTGGAGAAAGAACAATATCAGAGATTTTAATAGCGTCAGAATCAACTGGCCACATACCAAATAGGTCTTTCCATACATGCGAGCTAACCATATAATATTTGTTGTTCATTATATATTTAAATTCAAAACCCTCAAACTTTCCTTGCATGCCAACATAGAACATTTTGACTAAATCCTCATTATACGGTGTATCACATTCAAGAAATAAGTGGAAGTTCTGAAATCTTAAGAATTCAATAATTTCAGGAAGATGCATATGACCCAAGGTTTTCAGATATAAAGTCGATTATCTAACTATGTTTATCTTACCAAAAGTGTCTGCAAAAGTACCAGCAATGTCACTAGAGAGAAGTGAAAGAGCAGTTACCAGATTATTCGACGGAACATTGGAGGAGCTGCCTCTGAAGGTTCTCTTCTTATCTACCCTTAAATCCATTAGGGAAATTTATTGATAAAAATGGGTATGTGAGGGAGATTTTGAGAGAGATGGGTTTTGAGAGTTTTTATGGTTTTGAGAGAAGAGAGTGAATATAGAAAACAAAAGAACAAAATGATAAAGATATATAAATCATACATTTTTCGCGATGCACCGACTGCTCATAGAGCGTTGTGTCGACGCTTGAATTGTAGTAATTGATGCTGAGTGAAATATAAAGTATGCGTCGAAGAAAGTAAGCTATGAGTTGACTCAAAAGTAAAGAATTTTGATTTTATGCAGCTTTTTTCAATTGATTTCATGCAATTTATTTAACTCTTAGAATACCTATGTACTTTAATAATAAAGATAAAGAAGAACAAGTTTGCCATTTACACATGGTTAAGAGTAGAGAATATATGAGAAAGATATTACCTTGATGAGAGTTGATAAGAGCTTTAACCAAGGCTATCCATAAGTGCATCAAGCATTAAGAGAATATGTTCAACAAAATAAAATGTATGCAACTTACTTAAGTTACAACCTATCCGAGATATCGAGAACACCAAGTTCCCTACGAATGTGATGGAAGGGATATGTAGCGAGTGGTTTAGTAAAAATGTCAACAAGTTGATTTTTGCTATCAACATGCTCGAAAATAAAATCACCCTTTTCCACACGATCCCTTAGAAAATGATGCCTTATCTCAATATGTTTTGTGCGAGAGTGAAAAATCGGATTTTTGGTTAGGTTGATGGCACTTGTATTGTCACAGAAAATAGGAATGTGATCAATTTGGACATTGAAGTTGAGTAATTATTGTTTGAGACACAAGATTTGGGCACAACAATTACCGGCTGCAAAGTATTCCGCTTCGGCGGTTGATAATGCGACTGAAACTTGCTTTTTGCTATGCCAACTTACCAAAGAATTTGAAAAGAAATGACAAGTAGCACTAGTGCTTTTCCTATCCGATTTGCAACCAGAAAAGTTAGAATCAGAATATCCAACCAAATAACAATCACTACTCTTGTAGTACCAAAGTCCATACTTAGTTATACCACTAAGGTGCCTAAGTACGCGCTTTACGGCTTTTGAATGTGACTCCTTAGGACATGATTGAAACCGAGCACAGATGCAAACACTAAACATAATAACTGGACGAGAGGCCATAAGATAAAGAAGGGAACCAATCATACCTCTATACCTTTTTATATCGACAGGCTTACCATTATCATCACGGTCCAAGTTCACGGCTGTAGGCATAGGAGTATCGATTGCTTTAGAGTTTTCCATATCAAATTGCTTGAGTAGGTCAAGACAATATTTGGTTTGACTCACGAATGTTCCATCATTTAATTGCTTGATTTGAAGTCCAAGGAAGTAGTTTAACTCTCCCATCATGCTCATCTCATATTCTCCCTGCATCATCTTAGAGAATTTCTTGACCAAAGATGTGTTAGAAGAACCAAAAATAATGTCATCTACATAAACTTGAACTAAAATAAAATACTTTACTTCATGCTTAATAAAAAGGGTTGTGTCAACCTTTCCTCTTGAGAATCCTTGATCTAATAAGAATTTGCTAAGACGTTCGTACGAAGCCGCGGGGGCTTTTTTAAGACCGTATAACGCACGTTTAAGTTTGTAAACATAGTTAGGATTCTAAAAATTCTCAAAACCGGGAGGTTGAGACACATAAACCTCTTCATTTATGTATCCATTTAAGAAGGAACTTTTTACATCCATTTGGAATAATTTGAAGTTTTGCGAGCATGTATATGCAAGCAAAAGGCGTATAGCCTCGAATTGCGCTACTGGAGCATAAGTTTCCTCATAATCAACGCCTTCCTCTTGGTTATATCCTTGGACAACAAGTCGAGCTTTGTTGCGAGTTATAATTCCATTTTCTTCTAGTTTGTTCCTAAAAACCCATTTAGTTCCAATAACTCAATGATCTCGCAGAGGGGGGACAAGGTCCCAAACCTAATTTATTTTAAACTTATTTAGTTCCTCTTGCATGGCTAAAAACCAATGTTAATCGAGTAAGGCATCTTTAGAGTTTTTGGGTTCAATTTGAGAGACGGAAGAAAAATGATAACAAAAGTTACTTAACTTAGAGCGAGTTGTTACTCCCTTTGATATATCTCCTAGGATGTTGTCGATGGGATGATCCTTATAGGTTTTCCATTCCAAAGGAAGATCATTTTTATTGCTTGGATGATCTTCCTCTCTTTCTTCGGATACTTGATCCAACTCCTCTTCAATTTTAGTAGATTCCGAGTCCTTTTCTTTGGGATCTTGTAGTATGCTTTCCGAAGATACACCCGCACCATCATAAACACTACACTTTCCGACTAATTTCGGATCGGATTCATCAAAGGAAACATGTACAAACTCTTCAACTATATGTAATCTTTTATTAAATACTCTATAGGCTTTGCTCGATTGAGAGTATCCGAGAAAGATACCTTCGTCAGCTTTTGAATCAAATTTACCTAAATTTTCTTTACCATTATTTAACACAAAGAATTTACATACAAAGACGTGAAGATGAGAAATATTTGGTTTTCTTCCTTTCAAAAGTTCATAGGGAGTTTTGTTTAGAATAGGACGTATTAGAACCCAATTCAAAACATAACATGCCGTGTTAATGGCATCAGTCCAAAAGTATTTTGGAAGACGGTGTTCATTGATCATAGTTCTTCCGAGTTCTTCTAAAATACTGTTTTTACGTTCCACCACTCCATTTTGTTGAGGAGTACGTGGAGCAGAAAAATTATGATCAATACCGTATTTTTCACAAAATTTATTAAATAGATCATTCTCAAATTCACCACCGTGATCGCTTCGAATAGTAACTATGCTAGTGTTCAATTTGTTTTGAGAAAACTTGGCAAAATTTTCAAAATCCGGAAAGGTGTCACTTTTATTTGCCAAGAAAATTGTCCAACAAAATCTTGAGTAGTCATCTACAATAACGAATCCATAGTAGTTACCACCTAGACTTTTAATTCTAGATGGTCCAAAAAGATCCATATGAAGAAGTTCGAGAGGTCTCGTTGTAGAAACAATGTTTTTAGATTTAAAAGAGATTCTAGTTTTCTTCCCCATTTGGAAAGCATCACATAAGTTATCCTTGGAAAATTTTAGTTTTGGTAAACCAACTACTAAATTTTTTGAGACAACTTTTTTTAACAAATCAAAATTCAAGTGACCTAGGCGCCTATGCCACAACCATGAATCCTCATTTAAAGTGACTAGACATTTAGTTCCGGTTAGAGATACATTATTCAAGTCAAGCATATACACATTTTTTACCCTCAAGCCTTTGAACACATCATCTTTCTTATCATTGTGTTCAATTATGCAGCAGTCTTTTGAAAATGATACATTGTATCCTTTGTCGCATAATTGACTAATGCTAATAAGATTGTGTTTAAGACCATCAACTAATAGGGCATCCGAGATAGTAATAGAAGAGAGATTACCTACACTACCTTTATCGAGTATTTCTCCCTTGTTATTGTCGCCATAGGTAACAAATCCTTTCTTTTTCGCCACAAAGTCAAAAAATAGGGAGATGTCGCCCGTCATATGTCTTGAGAACCCACTATCGAGAAACCAGATTTTCTCCGTAGTCTCAAGACATTCCACCTACAAGTTTAAACAAGGGAAGTAGGTACCCACTTTTTATTGGGTCCTTGTGTGTGAATGATACTTGAGTTGCATTTTAGAAACCATTTAAAAATGCCTTAAGGAACCAAAAATTTCCTAAATCGACATTTGCTAATGGTGTGTCCCCTTTTGCAACAATATAAACATGCTATAGTTTTGGGAAAGTTACTTTTTCTTGGAGGATATTTTATTTCCTAACTGTATTTTTGATATGGATTTATCATACTACCTTTGAAATTTGATCTATCAATGCTAAAAGTAATTTTGGGTTGTAAAGCCTTGTCAAGTTTGGCTTTAAGAGTTTTTACTTCTTTTTGCCAAATGTAGCAAGTTTCACATCCAACCCAATCATGCCAAGAAAGCTTATTATCTTTGCTATTAGTTTTGATTTTCTCTACCATGGATTCCTTGAGAGTTTCCAATTCTTTTTGGGATTTGGACACTTTATGCTCAAGGTATGAATTTTTTTCTTTATTTTAGGCTAATCATTTAAAAGCTTCCTTAGCATCATTTTATAGAGTATCAAAAGCTCTTTGAAATTCTATGTGATACATTTTATCAATGTGATTATATTTAGAGTGATTTACATTGCTTTTCTTCTTTTGATGAGCCATGAGGCAAAGATGGTCTGTTTCTTCTTCGTCACTAGAGTCACTTTTGCTTTAGGCTTCAATATCACTATCCCAAGCAATGTATTCTCTTCTAGCTTTGTTAGGTCTCTTTTGAAGTTTTTCTTTTCCTTTTCCTTTCTTGAGCAACGGGCATTCCAGTTTGTAGTGGTTGGGTTTTCCATAGTTGAAACATGATCCTCTTGATTTAGATTTCTTGCCTTCATCTTCTCTTGAATTTTTTGATTCGTTTCTATAATTGATGAGATTTTTGTCCGAGTGTTGGACTTCATTCTTTCGGAGATATCTGTGATATTTTCTCACAAACAGTCCCATGTCTTCACTTGAGCTTTCATCTTCATCACTAGAATCACTCACACAAGAATTATTGGTGGAGGACTTTGATCTTGAAGCCTTTAATGCGATATACTTCTTTTTAATGTCTTTTGGTTTTTCCTTCTTTTCCTTTTTCTCATGCTTATTGAGATTTATGAGCTCTTGCTCATGCTCTTGAAGCTTTCCAAATAGTGTTTTTATGTCGAGTGTAGCTAGATTGTTTGCTTCCTTGATTGATGTAACTTTAGGCTGCCATTCCCTATTAAGACATCTTAAAATTTTGTTAGTAGCAACAACATTGGGAGTAACATGACCAAGAGTGTGTAAACGATTAATTATATGAGAAAATCTCTTTTGCATATCAGCAATGGTTTCACCATGCTTCATGTGAAAGAGATCAAACTCTTGAGTTAATGTATTTATTCTATAAAGTTTAACATCATTTGTCCCTTCATGGGCAATTTGTAGAGCACCCTGCATTGCTTTAGCAGTCGCACAATGTGATACTCTAAAATATTCATAAACACCCAAAGAAACAATAAGCATATTTCTACCTTTCCAATCATAGCTATACTTTTTCTCGTCTTTCTCATCCCATAGTGCTTCCAGTTTTGGTATGGTAATGTCATCCTCATTGGTCATGGTTATTTGCATAGGACCATCTTCGATAACTTTCCATATCTTTCAATTAACAGAGTTAATATGCATACACATACAATCTTTCCAATAGCTATAGTTTTCACCGGTGAAAATAGGAGCTCTCGTATAAGCCCCTTTTGGACCGTTCTCCATTTTCTACAAAGTAATATGTGAAGCACAAGATGAACCGGTGCTCTGATACCACTTGTTAGACGATGTGATCGATCTAGAAGAGGGGGGGGGGTGAATAAATTTTTTAAAATGATTTGTGCTTTTTAAATTGTTTTTAGAAAAATATGCGAAAGCTTCCTGGAATCTCTGATCATCTAAACGATCGTCTATTGGAAATATCGGATATGCGTAACCATATGGGATGTGATGACAAAATAAGAATCAATGCATTTTACTCAATTGATCAATCACTTATACACCCTCAATGATTATTAATTACTACCAATGAGTTGAATGAGATAAGGATAAGCACAATGAATAATTTGTGGATTAGTTAATTTGTCAAACACCTTATGAGAAAAACACCTTAGGTTTGGTTTTACTAAATTGTAGTGGTAAGTTTTCTTAGGTATCAATCAAAAATATTGTTATGAATGTTTTGAAATGAACTCAACACACTACAATTCCAATAAATGCAGATTTAACAAATTAATTTTCGCACAGTATAGTAATCAAGTATAGAGATAAAGAAAAAGCATAAGAACACATGATTTGTTAAGGTAGTTCCCCTTGTCGTCCTCGCGTAGGATACGTCTGCCCCTAATTCTAGAATCTAGAACTGAGATATTTGATATTAAGTTGCAAATGATACAAGAGAGGAGATAGTTCATAATACAAACAAACCAATGTTGCTGAAGTAACAATATTCTTCCCTTTCCTTGGTTTGAGAAAAACTAAGTGCCAAATTCTTCGAACAAACCTCCGATTACCACTACTTGATTAAGCAAACCCACCATTTCTCAATCCTTTCACTTGGCTGGTTTTGATCGCAAGCAATTTGACCCCAAATCAAGCTTCACAATCCTCCGGTTACCGCTACTTGATTAAGCAAACCCACGTTTCTTAATCCTTTCACTCGACTGAATTCAATGAAGCAAAGACTTGTGAAAAACCCCCTGCACGAATAGGAATCTTGGAGGAGAAAATCCCAATAATTTTATTCAAGAACAACCCACAATTGCTCAACCCAAATTTGAATTGAATTCTTGATTTGAACATTATCACCACAACAATTTTCTTGAATCAACACCCATGATTATGTGTAGATGTTGATTTTTGAGAAGAGAGGATGAAGATGATGAGCACTATGTGTATCTTTCACTAGTTTTTGTTAACTTCAAATAATATTGCATAATGAATATATATATATATATATATATATATATATATATATATATATATATATATGTTACCTAATAGCCAAGACCCACAAACATAACAAAAAATTAGATGAGGCTAGCGAGCGGTCGACTCAACCAGAAGCAGGGGTCCGCGCGACATAACCCGCACCAGGAGAGAAAACTGTTTTGAAGTGCAACGCATCGACCGTTTCAGGACTTGATCGACGTAAACTTTGAATATTATGATTCCCAGGTTGAGTCGACTAGAAGGGTCGACACGATACATCCAACAGTCAGAGAGAATTCCATTTTGAAGTGCAGTGCATCAACCGCTTCAGGGCTTGGATCAACACAAACTTTTAATGTTTTGATTTCCAGTTTGAGTCGACCAGAAGAGTCGACCTGACACATCCAGGGCTTGATTGAAGATGATGAGTCGACCGTACATATCTTTGTGTCGATGCACATATTGAATTTTCTCAAAAGTACATGTTTATGGAGATCTTCATTCCAATCATTCCATTTCCAGATTGTTCATAGGACCAACCCAAAAAGAGAGAAATTAATAGTCGTTTTGACATCATTAAAATACTTACAGAGGGACTTTTCCCTTACAGTTTCGAGTATCAACCAACCATGGACGGCACCGAAGCCGACTATCTCACTACCTTCTAATGGCCAAGATGGGTCAATTAAGGTTCTAAAAGTAAGTTAGTGTTGACGACACCACGTGGTAGCCTAATGTTATCCTTGTCTGACTCAAGGAACATCAGTATAAACCAAAGTGTCACACTAACATAGTCATCATATTATCCATATTTGTCTACGTCATACAACCTTTATGATCTATTCCTACTCACCTAAGCATCCCTAGATCCGGGTGTAGGATCTTACAAGCAATTACGCCAAAACAAACCCTTAAAGTAAAATAAGCAAAGCATACAATTAAAAGCAAGTAAAGTGATCTTAAACTCTAAGGCAACCCCTCTTTTTTTATTATTAATCCCTAACGGAGTCGTCAATTCTGTAATATTGTGGGAGAAATGACTTTTTGGTTTTATCCAAATGTGCAGATAGCTAGAGTCGCCACCGACTTTTCTTTTATCCAATATTTAGAAAATGTGAAAATAACAGGAAAGACCTTTGATAAATTTTGAGTTCGGGGGGGGGGGGGGGGGGGGGGGGTAAGATATGAAAAGGGAAGGTGTTAGAACCATTTTCACCCATAGTTTTCTACGGACTCTTAATTACTTAACTCACTTTTGAAAACTTGCTTTGTGTATGTGATTTGTTTGAAAATATTTTGAAATCTCCAATGTAAGTCTGACTTTGTAATGATTCTTGTATCAATCCTCAAGAATGTATACAAAGTGTTATTTTTGAAAATATTTGTTTGAAAGTGTAGTGTAAAAAAAGGTTTTGAGAAAAGTTGTGAGCAAGCAATTAAGAGTTTCTTACCCACTAAAGTCTTTCTTATTCTTTTCCTTCTCCTTTAGAGATAGTACTATCCATACCATTAGTTGGTAGGTAGTGAAACAACCGACTTAAAATCATCAAACAATAAAGTCTCCATCGAACATCTTTTATCCCATATGAAGGGAAAGGTAAACATCGAGAAAACCTGAAAAGGGAGATGTCACGAACTTGCGACCGAGAGATCGGGTAAGGGAGTCTGTTACGCAAGGAGAAGGTATTAGCACCCCATACGCTCGTAGTACTCTACAGTATCCATTCTTGTTATCTATCTTATGGGTGTGTCTAATCTATGCTCACTACTTATTGCTAGGGAAGAATGCATGCAAAAGAAAGGAGAAAATCATGTAGGGAAAATAAATTTGTGCTCGCTTGGGCCCTACCCCAATACCTACGTATCCTTTTTAAGGAATCAGAGTTACCATAATTCGGCTCACATGTTTTTGTTTGTTTGTGTTTTTTATGAACAACGTTAATTCTGCCTTCTGCCGCAGCTCGACCTTTGGAGACTCACGCGTTGACACAGAAGTAAATTAACATGTACTTACCTGAAAAGGGTTTTGAGTTACACCCTCAAGGCAAGATGCCGCATTTGATTGGTTTGTATTTTGTTACCTTGAAAAAGGGTTTAAGTGTGATAGCATGTTTTATGATTTGCTACAAAAAAGAAAGTTTTAGTTTTAGATGCAAGGATGCAAAAATGGAAGAAAATAGTCTAAGGGAGACTAGCCTATTTCTAATCCTAATGTTATCATACAATGGTGGTCCTAAGGGTTGTATTAACAAAAATGGGAGTGTCCACCTAATGTTAGCATGCATGATTTGCAACCTAAGGTCTAACTTGTATCCGAAAGGAACAAGTACATCCTAAGGGAACATGATATGTACAAAGATAAAACAAACAAGCTCGAAGGAGCACACGCATAAAATGGTAAGGAAAAGAAGCAAAATGATTTAGCCAAGGGGAGCGTATCACCTGAGACAAACAGCGGGAGTAGGATGTAAAACAAAAATGTGACGTCCAAAGCGACTGAACACCTAACCAAGATATAGGAGATCGAGGTAGGCAACAAAAGACAATATGAAAGACCACAGAGTATTAGCATCGGCCATTGTGAAATCCTGACAAAGCATGGGGGTTCGATTTCCCAACCTTTCCCCACTTGACGGACTCGATACAAAAGAGCAGGCATAACTCTAAAGCATCATGGAGCGTCACGAGCTAAGGATGACATGGATGAAATTACGGGGGATGATTGCGAATCCTTTCTGCTCCCTCCTTCCGAGGACTTATTATTTGTAATATATGCGAGCACAAATGTAAACACACCTGTAGAATACCTACACAAAGGTAGGATTTTAAACAAACCACACACAAGTAGCCCACATAATGCACATATGCGAAATTGCCCTAAACGGGTCTTTAAATAAACCATTGGGGTTCCTGACATGACCAACAACGGAGACCCCCATCATGCATCTCTATCCCTACTTCTCATGGCAAGTAAAGCAGTAAAGTTCCTACTTCTCATGATATCTAGGAAGCAATAAAGAAATGCGATAAAGTACGGAAATGAGAAATAAAATGAAGTTGCAATGATACCTAACGGAGAAGGTCTGTTGCCTCTTCAAAACCACTCAAGCGATAAGAAAACTCTACTAAAATCCTCTTCGAATTTCTTTGACGAAGATTAGGATCTTAACTTACTTTAAAACCTCTTGAAATTCTAACAGGGAAGATTTGTTGCCTCTATGTAATACGGTGGGAGAACTGACTTTTAGGTTTTGCGTTTTATCACAAATGTTGCAGGTAGCAAAATTCACCATCGACTTTTCTTTTATCCAATAAAGGAAAGGGTGAAAAGAATAGGAAAGACCTTTTTGAGAATTTTCTGAGTAAGGGGGTTAGGTTATGAAGACGGAAGGTGTTAGCACCCTTTTAATTGCTAGCTCACTTTGAAAATACTTTGCATTTGTGTGTTTGAAAATATTTTGAAAAATGCCTAAGTGCGGAAAACTTTGTAATGATCCTCGTATCGTTGAGAATGCATACAAAGTGTTTATCTTTGAAAATATTTTAGAAAAGAGCATACGTGTGAGAAAATTTTTATTTGTGAGCATGCGACTACGAGTTATCTACCTACTCTCAAAGTCTTTGTTCTTTTCCTTATTTCCCTTAGATAGTGATATCCTACCATTAGTTAGTAGGTAGCCCTATCATTGAATGTTTGAGGGACAGGCACGGGTCATCGTATAATCACGAAGGAAACTCGTAAGACCCTTAGCAATTATCATAAGGGACTAAGATCGTTTACCAAGGCAGCATCGAAGGATCATCGACGGACTACGATCTTTTACCTGAAGGATCTTTGCCAAAGTATCCCACGTTCGAGGGACATAACTGTTTTTTATCCGAGGTAACAAGTGAGGGTCACCGTAGAGGTGCGCGTGTGCAAAGTGTGTTATGTTTTAGTTATTTGTCTTGAGATTAGGTTATCTAACGTTTGCTTTTAGTCTTTTTCCATACAATCCTATTATTAACAGTTAAATATATACATGCACTCATACATAATTGCAGAAAGTAAAAATGCGGGAAATAATCTAGGCTATTACAACGCTTCGGGGATGGGGAGTACAAACCATAAATTGGGGAGGAAAGCAATAAACCCTAATTATCTATTACAAAATTTTGAGCAGTTACATAATTATAATGTGAAAAATAAACAAACGCGCAGAAATGGTGAAAAGGGAAAGATATTTAAAACCTAAAAGATTCTAAGCGTTAGAAAATATTTTTGGGGTTTTGTTTAGAAAAAATGTTTTATAGTGTGGAATACTCATTAAACCTAATTCTAATTAATTTACTAATTAATTATTTAAAATAAAACAAAGTGTGATTAAATGAATTAATTTCTATTTATAAAAATTAAATAAATTAATTAAAAAACATAAATATAATTTTTTTATGATTTTATGATTTTTTATGATATAAATAAAAATGATTTAAAATAAAATAATTAATTAAAACAAAAGAAAGAAAAAGCAAATAGGACTGAGTTGTAAAAGAAATCTGGGGGGTGTAAGATGCAGAATACGTTAGGCCCAAAACAAAGAGCCTAGGCGCCTGTGATGATCCTGTGTGGATGACTCCAGGGGACTCACGATGCACACATCATATCTGGGGCGTTTGATATTAGTAGTATACAGATCTGATGATGATGATGAGGCGAAGGAGTGGGATAAGCGTGGTGACTAATTACACTGGATTTGTAAACAAGAAAATATAACAAATAAAAATACTAGGGGAAAGGATCGAACCCCTTTCCTGGTACACCAATGCCTTTGCGCGCTTCCTTCAACCGTTGGGACGGCTGTTTCATCCGGTAATACAAACACAAACAATTAATTATATAATAAAAATAAATTAAAATTTGAATTTTTAAAAATAAAAGTCAAATAAGTGGACCCCTGTATTCGGTATTAGCCAATCAACATAAGAGAGAGGATGCTATAATTTTTGACTGGCCAATCAGATGATCTAAAACTGCCACGCATGCCTCCGGCCAGTCCATGCCATCGTGGGTGGCTGAAACAATCGTCTTCTCCGACAGGTTGTTTTTGAAACCTGCAAATTTAAAAGATTTATGGCCAACCAAGAGGCCTATACTACATAAAATCGTGTCCTGAGTTCAAATCTGGGCTTAAAACACACAAACCATTACTGTATCATGCAATTAGAATGTGAATTCAAATCGTGCCCTAAAAATGGCGCATCTTTGTTTTTGCATCAAACCCTACATGTGACACGTTAGATCTGTTCTAAACATCAATAAAAATATGAATGTATGCATAAAATTGATTTAAATCACACGATTAAAGAGTTTGAAATCAAGAACTTTTACCAAACCAGTGGGATTGTATGAAGGGATTCTGGAATGCGTTGAGCTTGAGCAATGATATGAATCGCCTCCTGGAGTCTTCAGGAAGGTGATGAGATGCTCTACACTGCTTGGGAACGAGTGGAAGTAAGGGTTTCAAATTGTTATAATTTTTAGAAGTTTTGAAAACTTTAGGGCCATTCTTTGGGCAGGCCAGCGTATGAGTTGCATCTGAATAGGTTGTGCATATATGGAGGAGTGGAATGGCTCATCAAAGATGGAATAAAATCAAGCCATGATGGCTCTAATCAAACAAGATCAAACACGTTTAAAACTTTCCAATTTTGAAATATATCTTGGCTTCTTTAAGCCTGCATGATTTTGGCATGTTGTGATAGGATAGCATGAGTTATATATGGCCTACAAACGATTGGAACAAAAGCCCAAGTCCTCACCATATTATCTCATATTTTATTTTGATTTTATTTTCTTTTAAATGAATAAAAATTCAAATAAAAGAAATAAAAATTATAAAAAAATATTTGAATGGATTTAGAGGTCCTCTAACATCTTATGAACATTTTTAAACATAAAAAGTTAGGCTCACTAGTTCAAAATCTCAAGTTTGCTCATTTTACACTTCATGTATTTCCTCAAACTTTCCCATTTTGTGCAACTCATAACTTGCTCAATTTTCATATTTTTAAGGTGATCTTTGCTTTTTGAAAATATCAAGATATCTTCTACAATTTCTATTTTGATAATTTTTGCATTTGGAGAGATTATCTTCATGTAAGTTGCCTTGACAAAAAGTGTCTTTTTGTTGACTTTTGGAAATAACCTGTAATGTATTAGCTCATATCTTTCAAATGAAGCATTCTTTGGACTTGATAATAAATAAAAAGTTGTTGAGAATTGAATTTCCTTTGAAATGGGCTTTGGTTGGGTAAAAGTTGATGAAGTATGTGAAAGTTATGCATGGTCAAAGTTCAGTTGACTTCTCCTAAGGAAACCTTAATTTGGAAATTCTTGAATTTTGATGATTTGAGGGCTTTCCTTGAGGAATCATGATCAACCCTTGATAAAATGATGAATATCATTTCAAAATGTTGATGTTGACCAAAAATCTTGAATTTTTGACTGTATATTGACCATAGTTGACTTTTTACCCAATATAGTTGATTTTCAATCACCTGAGCCATTGATTGAGCAAACTTGTGATGTAGGACTTCAAAATTGACATGAACATTGTTGAGGACCTATTATGAACCATGAAAACAATTTTACACCTTTGTAACCCAAATTTCCTTGATAAACTCAAAACCGTAGTTCTAGACTCTTTACTTAGGAGGAGCATTTTGACTAGTCAACCCTTGAGTAGCTTGAGTATCTGAGACCTTTGTGAGCATGTCTTGAAGAAAATGGGAGGGAAAATTTTGGGGTACAACAACTACCCCTGTTCAATCTTCTTGAACCTGAAGAGTTAGACTGGCATGTCTTCCATTCGTAACTTGAAGGTAGAAGAGGATTGAACACTTAAGTACCCTGAAATTTGCACTCGCCCGTGCAAGAAGTAATGTTGCTGGTTGATTGTACCGAGAATGGGCTTCTAGATGCCATTTGGAGAGGTGATGGTGATTCGTCAGAGATGGGCTTATAGATGCCATCCAAAGTAACCATTGACTTCAACTGGAAGAAGTAGCAGAATAAATCTACACTCGATTTAATCTGAGCCAGAAGAAGTATATGCATGTCTTCAATTGGGAGAAGTATCAGAATAAATCTTCGCTTGATTTAATCTGAGCCAGAAAATGTTTGTGCTTGTTTTTAACGGGAAGAAGTATCAGAATAAATCTATGCTTGATTTAATCTGAGCCAGAAAATGTCTACGCTTAACTTTAACTGGAAGAAGTATCAGAAAAAATCTATGCCCTATTTAATCTAAGCCAGAAAATGTGTACGATGGTCTTCAACTGAAAGAAGTATCAGAATAAATCTATACTTGATTTAATCTGAGCAAGAAGATGTTTATGCTCGACTTTAAGTGGAAGAAGTATCATAATAAATCTATGTTTGATTTAATCTGATCCAGAAAATGTCTATGACCGTCTTCAACTGGAAGAAGCATTAGAATAGATCTACGCTCGATCTAATCTGAGCCAGAAGATATCCACGCCCGTCTTTATCTAGAAGAAGTATCATAATAGATCTATGCCTGATCTATTCTGAGCCAGAAGATGTTTATGCTCGACTATAACTGGAAGAACTATCAGAATAAATCTATGCTCGATTTAATCTGAGCCAGAAAATGTCTATGATTGTCTTCAATTGGAAGAAGTATCATAATGACTCTACGCTCAATTGAAACTGAGCCGGGAGATATTTGTGTTTGACTTTAACTGGAAGAAGTATCAGAATAAATCTACGCTCGATTTAAACTGTTCCAGAAGATATTGTCATTGAGAATGACCTTCTGAGGCAATTTCTTAAGTAGCCATTTGTTAGATGTAGCCTTTGAGAAGAATGTCTGGTCATACAAGTAGTTGGTGATGTTTGTCTATTGGTTGATTCTTCTCTGAAAAGGTAAAGAGTGAGCCGTATGCAATGTCATGATGTATGAAATGAATTGCGTAATGATCTTCTCAAAATAAATGAGACTGTGCTATATGCGTTTCGTATGCACATTGTGATACGGTGGGAGAACTGACTTGGGTGTTTTGCATTTTTTCGCAATTGTTGCGGATAGCAAGATTCACCACCGACTTTTATTTTATCCAATAAGGAAAGGGTGAAAAGAACAGGAAAGACCTTTGAGATATTTTCTTGAGTTCGGGGGGTAGGTTATGAAAAGGGAAAGTGTTAGCACTCTTTTCATCCATAGTTATCTATGGGCTCTGAGTTGCTTGCTAGATCACTTTTG
Source organism: Vicia faba (assembly GCA_948472305.1). Classification (NCBI taxonomy): domain Eukaryota; kingdom Viridiplantae; phylum Streptophyta; class Magnoliopsida; order Fabales; family Fabaceae; genus Vicia; species Vicia faba. The sequence continues at coordinate 1,407,947,686 of OX451737.1, read as the reverse complement.
AAATTGCTTTGTTTGAAATGTATTTATGGTATGTTTTGAAAGAATTTTTTTTTAAAAGCGGCTTCATTTAGGCAAACTTTGTAATGATTCTCGTCTCTATAAGAATGCATACAAAGTATTGTACTTTTTGAAAATATTTCATGTTTTGAAAGTGTTTGGTGTGTTTGAAAAGATGTTTGTTTTGAAGATGGATTATGAGCAAGAAACTAAGAACGTTCTACCTACTCAAAAGTCTATTGTTCATTTCTTCCTTCCTTTGATGTTGCTATCTCACTATTGATTGGTAAGTAGCCTTGTCTTTGGATGTAAAGGGATAGGCGTGGGTCATCATATAGTCATGAATAACAATGTTATGAGATATCTTAGCATTTCTCTTAAGGGACCAAGATCATTTGTAAGGAAAAACTCGTAGTGTCATCGAGGGACTATGATCTTGTATTTTCGATTGTTTTTGCTAAGATGTCTCACATGCATATCATGACCATTTTTTAAGGCAACAAGCGGAGTTAACCCTAGAGGTGCATGTGTGCAAGTGTTTATTTTTCATGCATTATTTTGTCTTGGATTAGGATTGTCTAAGATTGATTTTTATCTTGCCATACACACCCTAGTTACTAGCATTTGTATTTGAAAGAGGTAAATTGCAGAAAATAAAGTCCTAGGTTGTTACATCACTTAGGGGGATGGGGTACAATTTACAAATGGGAATGGATAGGAGCTTAAATATTACAACTATATTGAATAGCCATGAAGAACATATGTGAAAGATGTAAAAATAAAGGAAAAGGAAAGAAAAATGTATTTTTGAACATTATGTGTCGACACATGCTCTTTTGCATCGACACATAACCTTCCCTTTCCCCTGTATTACCGAATCAACTCAGTATGAGTCGATACATAATGGTATATGTCGACTCATACACTGCATGTATTGACTCATACATGCTTTATGTCGACTCATACACTCTTTTTTCCTTCTGTTTTGGGCCTGTATAGAAGTATGTGTCGACTCATAAAGCTATGTGTCGACTCATAACCTGTTTTTCCACTAAGAAGCGTCGACTCATAGGTATGTGTCAACTCATACTATCATTTTTTCACTTCAAAATTGTTTTGCTGCATACATGGGTTAGTTCTCAACACATAAATTAAAATAATGAAATACAAACAAAGGGTTAGCTTCAAGGGAAATGGTTACTAACTTTTATCTTAAAAAATGAATCACTAATGATTCTTAAAATAAAGAGTTAAAGTCAAGAAGACTTACCTTGAAGCTAGATTTTATACTTTGAGCTTGAGTTGTTGTCTTGACTGTTCTTGAACTTGAAAAAACATAGGTGTTACAGAAGCTTGTTCTTGAGTTTGAACAACTTCTAGGTGATGTATGTGAGGTGCTTAGATGTTTGAATAAAACTTGCAAGGTATGTAGAGTTCTAGGATTTGGATTCCAAAACTCAAGAAGTGGAAGCTTTATGGACTGTTATGGCTTTTGTGAATATGAGATTTTGAGGGTTTATCAACAAAACATCTGGCTTTTCTCTCTATTTTTCTCTGACCTCTCTCTCTTGCAAATGCTTCTCCTATTTATAGGCAAGAGGCTTGTGAACAAGCTGATTTGGTTTACAAACTATGGAGTTATGGCTAGGTTGGATTGCAAATATCAAGTTATGTCATAGTCCCAAGATGAAGTACTAAAGTTGCTGGTTTAGAGGGGCTAATTTCCATGATTTATGGTGGAGTAAAATCAGAAACAAACAAAGTATGGGCTCAAGACAAACTTTATACAAAAATCTTGCTTTTCAAGAATAGCAATGGTGCCTTTATGCCATAAATGGAAAGATCTTTTGTACAATGGCTTAAACACTTGGGTAATAACTCAAGATTGGGTGTAAGCATTAAATTATGACGAGACTTGCAAGCAAGAAGGCATGTAACACAAGATTATGCAGCATAGCATAAGGGTTTTGTTATGTGTTCTTCAACAAAGTGACTTGCAATTCAAGAATGGATGCCCAACTTCATGCCCTTGAATCTCCTAGCTCAAGTATGATAAATTCATGCTCTTGGATGTTTTGTAAAGATTGAAACATCCTGTATAACTTTCATGTTGGCCATTTTGACAAAATAATCTTGGAACTATGTGAAAAAATGCCCAGAAGTTGGGATAAAATCCTGACCAAAATCTGTTGAAAATTTCTCTAAGTGTTGGATAACAATGTCATGACTTCATGGGCTCATATCTTCAAATCTAATCATTTTTTGGACATCAACCCTCTAATACAAAGTTGTAGAATTCATCAAGATATACAACTTTCATGTTTAAAGTTTCCTTTGAATCCTTTTTCATCATGGTGAAAAATTGGTATGAAGTTATGAAATAAACATGTGTAAAACACTTAGAAAAATTTCTAAGTCTCGAAAAATTTGACTTTTCAAAATTGACTTTTGAATTTCTTGACTTTTTGATGATCAAGCTTTATATTCTTGAATGTCTTGATGAATTTTTTATCTTTGAGACTTAATGTTAACCAAAAAGTCAAAGTTTGATTTTGGTGTATTAGTTGTCTTTTCATCAGTACAACTGATTTTTGGTCATCTGGTCAATTGACTGAGCATAAATTGTGATACAAGATTTGAAACTTGACATGAGAAATCTTGAAGGTCCATAATGATCCATGAAAGTTATTTGAAGTATTATAAGTCCAATTGTCCTTGTACAAACTCAAACCATAATCTTAAGGTATCAATGTTGAGGAGATGGCTTGACCTAATCAATCCTTGTGCAAGCTCGAGCCTTTGAAGATCTTTGTGAGAAATGAGAGGTTAAATTTTGGGGTACAACACACATGCTATGACGTTTGTAAATGATGTATGAATGTGAAACTATGTTGAAGTGTATTTGTAAACTCGAACAACATCTTTGTCTTGAAAATAAATCCCTCACTACTGCTGGGGATAAAGAATATGTGTATCTTCAATCTTGATGGGGATTCCTGCTTTCTGTTTGAGGAAACTCTGCTGGAGGATGTTGATTCCTGTTTGGGGAGGAGAGTTCAAGAATCTCGGTTGTTCATTACTCTACTGGGGAATTTAGTCCTTGTATACCTTGACTGGGAATAAAAGAGATGGATGGATACCGACTCGTCTGAGGGAATAAGGTTGAATGATATTTGATCCAGTGTTAGATTTAGCAGAAACTCTCTGAGGATAGCAACCCGGATTGTCCTTTGCTAGAGATGGGAATCCTTCATGTGATTTATGATGGAAACATACCCAAGTTAGGGAGACTGAATTTCGTTGGGGGAATAAACCATGTTGGGGAAATAAACCTTGTCGGGGAAACAAACCCTGTTGTAGGAGGAATACTCTGCTGAGGAAACACCCTTACTGAGGAAATGAGCTCAGCTAAAGAGAAGAAATTTCATAGGGATTTATAGTTATGGAGTAATGAACTCGGTTGGGGTAGAGATTTCCCATAAACTGTAACGATTAGGACTCCGTAGGAGGAAAATATTATTGGGAAAAGGATCATACTTCTTTTATCCGCTGGTGAGTATGTTTAGACTACTCTGTAGGGATGATCCCATGAAAGTGGCTCTGTGGGGATTTGTGGACAGCTTGAATGTTATCCCAACTCCTAGAGCCTTGAGTAAATGCTTATTCTTGTTTTTATGCATATATTTGTCAACATTTAATCGTATTCATATGCATATGTTCATTCAATTTTAGTCATTGGACGTGGTTGCAAACAAAACAAAAAAGTAAAAAGTTTTGAATTGTAAAATTTGTATTTCTATTGATAATTTGCCCATAAACAGGATATTTTGTATAAAGAGACATAAATCCTAATAAAAGGAAATTGTCGTGAAAAGAGTACAAAGATAATAGTTATGTGGGAATAATCTCGTCGTGTTCCACCTCTGCTATTGCCCTTATGTCTTCAAGCATCTCATCCCTTGCTGTCAGAAGAATGTGATTGAACTGATATGTACCATTTGAACTTTGACTTTGGTAATAAAGCTTGTCATAAGTGACCCAATGGGGACATAGTTGTACACTTTAATCCCTAACTTTTTCCTGGACCGACCTTTCGAGTTTTCAGTCCACCGGGATACCCTTTCTTGCTCAAGCCGCCTTTTTAGGTTTTCGACTTGCCGGGTGTACAATATTTTATACATATCCCTAATTTTTTCCCAAACCCTTTTGGTTTGCCGGGATGCCCTTATTTTTTCCTAGGCCAGCAAAACCTAGCGGGCCATTTTCATGCGTAGTATCTTTTGACTATGTCCTCATTCACAGGATGCGGGAAATCTTCACCGTCCATGGTGGTCAATATCATAGCACCGTTGGAAAATATTTTATTAATCACAAACGACCCTTCGTAGGTGGGGGTCCATTTTCCCTTGGGATCACCTTGTAGTAGAATGATGCGCTTTATTACTAAGTCACCATCCTGATATACCCGATGCTTCATCTTCTTATTCAATGCTTTGATCATGCGCTTCTGATACATCTGGCCGTCACAGACAACCGCAATCCTTTTCTCATCAATCAGATTCAACTGGTCTAGCCTGGTCTGGATCCATTCATCTTCGCCTAATTTTACGTCTTTCATAATTCTCAGAGAGGGAATCTGAACCTCGACAGGTAGGATGACTTCCATACCATAGACCAGAGAGAACGAAGTTTCCCCAGTTGATGTTCTAGCCGAAGTGTGATAGCCATGGAAAGCAAACGGTAATATCTCGTGCCAATCTTTGTAAGTCACAACCATCTTCTGTATGATCTTATTTATGTTCTTATTGGCGGATTCCATTGCGCCATTCATATTTGGTTGATACGAAGAAGAGTTGTGATGCTTGATCTTGAACTATATGTAGAGTTTGGTGATCATAGTGTTGATGAGATTGGTACCATTGTTGGTGATGATTCTATCGGGGATGCCATACTGACATATCAGGTTATGCTTTATGAACCAGGCGACCACATTCTTAGTGATAGAGGCGAATGAGGTTGCTTCAACCCACAAAGAAGTCATAACGTTCAGAGGTACTAGAGGCACTTGAACTTTATTAACATAGATTTGGAACTTATGATAAGTTCTCAAGTTGTGGTGACTGTCAGTTTCCATAGTCGACCAATAGTAACTTGCTCTCAAAATCTTTTTAGCCATAGTATGCCCACTGGAGTGAGTACCAAAGACACCTTCGTGCATATCTTGCAAAATTTCTTATGCTTCTTTCTTGTCCATACAATGAAGCAGGGTTAAGTCATGATTGCGTTTGTATATCATTCCATTTCTCAAGAAGAACTTAGCTGATAACCTCCGTGAACTTCTTGTCATTGATGGATGCCCATTTAGGGTATTCTTGAGCCTCAAGGTACCTTTTCACTTCATGAAACCAAGGTTTTTCTTCTACTCCATCAATATCAATTTCATATCAGTGTTCCAGTTCGTCGAATCTTTCAATGGTAATTCTGGGAGCCTCATTGTCACATCTGACCTTGAACATGGATGACATGGTAGCCAATGCGTCCTCCAGCTGATTCTCTTCTCTTGGGATATGCTCAAAAGTAATCTCTTCGAAATACATAATCAAGGTTAACACACGTTCTCGGTAAGGGATAAGATTCGGATACTTCGTATCCCATTATCCCTTGACCTGACTAATCACCAGGGCTGAGTCTCCATATACTCTTAAGAACTTGATTCTCAGGTAAATAGCAACTTTAATTCCCATGATGCACGCTTCATATTCAGCCATATTATTGGTGCAGTCAAAGCAAAGCCTGGCAGTGAAGGGAGTGTGACAACCCTGAGGAGATATAATTACAACATTGATTCTGTTACCAAGTGCATTAGAAGCTCCATCGAAAACCATAGTCCATCGGGATCCTAGCTCAGGTCCTTCATACGGTATAGGTTCTTCACAACCTGTTACTAGCATAATGTTTTCGTCCGGGAATTCAAAATTCATAGACTGATAGATGTCTACAACTTGATGTGCCAAATGATCTGCCAGTACACTTCCTTTGATTGCTTTTTGAGTGGTGTACTGAATTTCGTATTCTATTAAGACCATTTGCCATCGGGATATTCTTCTGGAGAGAGCTGGCTTCTCGAATATGTACCTGACGAGATCCATTTTAGAGATCAATAAGGTAGTATGGGTCAACATATACTCTCTTAGTCGGGGAGCAGCCCATGCCAAAGCGCATCAAGTTTTCTCAAGCAGTGAATATCTTGTTTCACAATCGGTAAACTTTTTGCTAAGGTAGTATATTGCATGCTCTTTTTGACCAAACTCGTCATGTTACCCCAGTACACACCCTATTGAGTTCTCTAGAACTGTTAGGTACATGATTAAAGGTCTTCCTTCAACTGGTGGCATCAAAATTAGAGGTTCTTGTAGGTATTCCTTAATTTTATCAAAGTCTATTTGACAGTCGTTGTTCCACTTCATTACTTGATCTTTCTTCAGCAGCTTGAAGATTGGCTCACAAGTAGAAGTCAAATGAGAAATTAAAGGGGAAATGTAATTCCGTCGTCCTAAGACACCTCTGACTTCCTTCTCGGTATGGGGAATCAGAATTTGTTGAATAACTTTAACTTTTGTAGGGTCAACTTCAATACCTTTACCGCTGACGATGAAACCCAGGAGTTTACCGGATCTTACCCCAAAAGTACACTTGTTTGGATTTAACCTTAGCTTGTACTTCCTTAGTCTTTCAAACAATTTATGCAGATGATCAAGATGCTCTTCTTCAGTTTGTGACCTTGCTATCATGTCGTCGATGTAGACCTCTATCTCGTGGTGAATCATGTAATGAAATAAAGCTACCATGGCGCGCTGATAGGTTTCCCCGATGTTCTTTAACCCAAAAGGCATAACCTTGTAAAAAAAAATTCCCCACTATGTGATGAAGGTAGTTTTCTTCATGTCTTCAGGCGCCATCTTAATCTGATTATAACCCGAGAAACCATCCATGAAGGATAATACCTTGTGCTGAGCGGTGTTGTCGACTATGACATCAATATATGGCAGTGGGAAGTCATCTTTGGGGCTCGCCCTATTCAGATCCTTGTAATATACACACAATTGCACCTTGCCATCTTTCTTTGGCACCGAAACAACATTAGCAACCCATTAAGGATATGTTGTCACTTCTAAGAAACCTGCACAGAATTGTTTCATAACCCCGACTTTAATCTTTTTTGACATTTCAGGACGCATGTGACAAACCTTCTGCTTAATCGGAGAATAACCCTCTTTCATTGGCAGACGATGAACCACAATACCGGTATCAAGTCCTGGCATGTCTTCGTATGACCAGGAAAAGATTTAAACATATTCATGCAACATTGGGATTAATCTTCTCTTGACACTGCTCTCTAAATTGGCGCCGATTTTGACCTCTTTTCTGTCTGTCTTAGAACCCAAGTTTACAACTTCGACCGACTCTTCATGTGGTTGGATAACTTTTTCTTCTTGTCTTAAGAGTATGGAAAGTTATCCAGGTATTTCACAATCTTCCTCATCTTCGTCCTCGGCTTAATAGATCATATTTTCGAAGTTATAAGCGGAAATAGCAGAATTGTTCTCAACGAGATCCAGGGTGGATGAGGATCTTCAATGTAGTGTGTGGGTGTGTGTAAGAACACATAGCTATTTGAAAATTCAATAAGATAAAAGAAAAACAAGGATAAAAAAATTTGAATGCAAAACGTCCAATGTTTTTATTGAATGAACAATGTTTATGAATTACCAACCCTTAACAAATGAACCATTGTGCCCTGGGTAAGACACAAGGTTTTAAAGTCGTTGCTTATTACATAACCAAAATCTTTTAAAAGCAAAAAGACATGAATAAGGCTATTACTCCTGACTAAAGGAGATATGAAAGATGTCTTCTGCTTTCCAATTATCAAGTCCATCACCAATGGTAGGGAATATCCAACTATCGAAATCACAATCACTGTCTGCATCCTCTGTAGCATTAACTCTGTTGTTGTTGATACAGAACGGAGGTCTTCCAGCTCGAGCGTGACGAACAATCCTTTGACCTTCTATAGTAAAGCACAAACCAAACTTGTCATATTTATAGGGGATATCAGGAAGATGACCCTAAATAGTACTACAACCTTCTTCTATATTAGCCTTGGCATCTTTCAAGGAAGCCATCTTATGCGGAGTCTTGGTGATATTCAGAATGGAAGAAACATCTTTAACAACAGGGGAAATCACTTCAAAGGTATAACAGGGAGTCTCGATGAATTCTCCATCCATCTCCATGTACCAGAATGAGTTCAGATGGTTGACCATGTACTCCTCTTCTCCACAGACAGTAACAACCTTCCCTTTTACCGGGTACTTTAGTTTCTGATGCAAAGTCGAGGTGACAGCATCTTCCCCATGGATCTAGGGACGTCCCAATAGGAAAGAATAGGCCGGCTGAATGTCCATTACATAGAAAGTGGACTCAAATATCTGTGAACCCACCTTGATTGAGAGGTCCACTTCTCCATGCACCATTCTTCTAGACCCGTCAAAGGCTCGTACTATGATGTTACTGGGTTTCAGCACGACCCCTTCACAATCCAGTCTATCAAGAGCGCCCTTCGAAAGAACATTCCGTGAAGAGCCAATATCAATTAACACATGAGCCAACGTACTGCCCCTGCATTCAATGGAGACATACAGGGCCCCATTATGAGTTCTCCCCTCCGGAGTCAGGTCAGCATCGGAGAAGCCTAACCCATTATCAGTTGTCAAACTGCCACGTAACTTCCAAATTAATCATCCGAAATGTCTTGTGGCACATGAGCAGTCGTCAGGAATTTTACTAAAGCCTGCGCATGGGCTTCAGAACATAGCTGCAAAGATAACATGGAAATTTTAGACGGGGTCTGCCCTAGCTGTTCAATAATTTTATAATCACTTCTGCAAATGATCTATAAAACCTATTCCAAATCTTGTCCAGAGGTATCTTTGATTGTAGCTTCTTTTAGTGCCTCCGTCCGGGAAGGCTTTACCATTGGCTCTTTACCCTGAGCCTTGACAGTTGTCTTGGTAACCGTTACTTGAACAAGTGGAGAGATTTCCGGGGAGAAAATCCTCCCGCTTCTAGTAATTTTGTTGGTCCCTGCAATATTGACAATGCTGGGATCAGTCTCTTCATTATCTTTATTGGACAACTCTTATTTAATGCCATGGTAATAGACGTCAGACCCATAATTCCATGGAATAGCTTTTTCCGAGGAATATGGGATGGGCCCATGTGTTATAATAATCAAATGAGTAGCTTTTGGATTGAGACTAATCCTTACAAGACCCTTGGAAGTGATCCTGAAAGGAGTACCAGATACGACAGACAAATCTCGACATAAATCTTCAGTAGACGGAAATTTTTCAATCAAAATAACATGTTCATTCATCAGGCGTTGAACACCTTCCTTCAGCAACCTGCAGCCATTAGGTTGGACTATGTTGTACCCCAATTTTTTCCCCTAAGATCCCTTCATCATACCATGTTGATTCACTCACAACAAGATCACACTAGGATTCTTGGTTCCCCTCCCTACTTTAAGTTTTGCTCCTTTTGAGGGATTACCAAGCACCTTGACTTATGTTCCTTTTGTGATCATGAATATTGTTTTGTTTTCTTCATTTAACTAATAAAATTCAATGTTCGTTTGTCTTGATTGTTATCCATGTAGGTGAAGGACAATGAGATTTAACAAGTTACTCCATGGGTTCATGAGTTTATTTCCATGCCCTAGTCAATATAGCTTGAGAAGTTCAAACCTCACCATTGGATTTGTTTTGGGAGAATTTTCATGGCAAGGTTTCTTTGGTTCATCACATTTCAAGGTTATTATATTTGACTCAAAAGTACAAGGGGTTGATTGGAGAAGTTGTCATGTTTGGACAAGGCCATGTTCCTATTGGTCACAAGAGCATATTTCTCTCAAAATTCAAGATATGGAAGTGGTTTTGGTATCTATGAATCTTCATTATCATCCTCAACAACTTCTATTAACAAAGCAAGAATATTGGTAAAGAAGTTTGTTCAAACTTGTCAAAGTTCCTCAAGGCATTCTCTTGATCTAGAAGCTAGGGTTTTGGACTTCAATGGAGCATATCTTGCTCACCTTTTGGTATTTTTGAGTGATTCCAAAGACATACTTCTCTTTAAAGGGTTATCAACAAATCACTTCAAAATTTCCAAATAGTTTTCATGTGGAAGAAACTTGGTGAAGAAGAAAGATTACAAGTCCTCCAGATGAATCCACAATTTTACATAAGTAACTTCAAATGATCATAACTTGGTCAATTTTCATCACCTTGAGTCCATTATTTTTCCATAATGATCTTGAAGATGTGAAATTTATGCCTTATTTTATGTGAAAAGTGGGAAAATGGATGGAAGTTTCCTTAAATATGCAAAAGATTATAGGCCATTTCACGATTTTTGGCCAACTTCAACAAGTCATAACTTGCTCAATTTTTGGAGATTTTGAATGGTTCAAGTTTCAAAATGTCATTAAAGAGATCTACTTAATTCCATATTTTTTAGTCAAGAGCAAATTCCAAGTGGAAGGCCATGCTTGGATGCAAAAGATTATAGGTCATTTTTGAAGAAGAATTTGAAATATTTCTAAGTATGGAAAGTCAACCCTTTTTCTTCAACTTTGACTCAAAGAAACTTTCATCTCAAGCAGCCATTTAACTCCATTTTTTTCCATTTCAAAGCTTGTAACCCCATATTTATAAAGTATCAAGAATCATGCCCTAAGACCCCTTGAGTTGGGAATGCCATGGATTTGAATTTGGTAACTTGAAACTGAATTTTCCACAAAGTCAGAATTTTGAAATCCATAATGTGACTTCTAAACACAAGATTTATGCGCATTTTTGATTTAAACTTGATTAGAAAACTTTCCAGAAGTGATTAGCACCCCAAAACACATGATTTGGTTGAGTTTTGATGGAAATGAAGTCACACTTCACTCGTGCTCAACCTTCACTCAATTTCCCTCCAAACTTCCTTGTTTCTTCCAATTTTCATTCCCATTCAATTCCCTATAAATAGAGGGTCATCCCCCATTTATTTCTTCAAGCTTTGAGAGCCAAAAACATCCTACCAAAACTTCACACGAACCCATCTTTTTTTAATTCAGTTTATGAGATTTAAGCTCCTTTTTCCAAAATTCTTTGCGCATTCATCATCCTTAAGCATCATATAAACTCTTCAGCACTTAAACCAATCAAAACGAGCCATAATTCAAGCTACATAAGTCTAGTTTCAAAGCTTCTTCCTTGAACTTCGAAAAGGTAGAATTCTCTACCATTTGGATCCAAATCAAGCACTAATCTATTCTACTCCTTCTCTTGATTCCAATGATGCTTACAATTTTTAAATCCATTGAGAATTGAGAGAGAAATCTCAAATTGAAGGTGCTCGCTATTTTCTGGGTTTTTTATTCATATCTCTCTCCATACCTTATATAAATTTGGCGCGATGGTGGTATTAGAATCGTCTTGAAGAGACGAGTTCAATGATACTAGCATGGGATCCTAATTTTCCCATTTGAAGGATCTCTCAAAATCCCCATTGTAGGGTGTCTGGAGGTTGAAGACGATGACATGTCTCGTCTCAGCCAATGATAGCGTGCCAAACGTTTTAATTTCATTGGTTGCCCTTTTTCTGATCCTATGCGTATCTCACTAAGGTCCATATCAAGCACAACGCGTCTGGTCCACTAGATTAGCTTACTAACGCGTTTTGACTATCATCTAATGGTCCACATCTTTTTGGTTTTATTTTATTTTCTTATTTTATATTTTTTTTGATTAAATTTTCAAAAACTCATAACTCTTTTATTTTTTATCCAAAAATTATGAAAAAATTCACAAAAATACTTTGAATTATTTCTGATCTTATGACTATTTTTTCACATTTTTATTTTGACATTTGAAATTTTTTTTGTATTTTTTGAATTATTTGCTTTCTTTTAATTACTTAAAAAATACTTTCTGACATTTTTTTAATTCTGAAAAAATTCATAAATATTATTTTGCGTATTTTTGACTTTCTGAAAATTTTATGGAATTTTATATTGAGGTTTACTATTTTTGACCTATTTTCTGTTTGTTTAAGAAATTTTAAATAGTTTAAAAATAGTTTCTGACTTTTAAAAATTACCAAAAAGTTTATAAAAATAATTGGATCCATTTTTGATTTTTCTATGGCCTTACTTTTTCTTTCTTGATTAATTTGAACATAATTGATATTTTTCTCCTCTATTTTGATTTTTAAACATTTTTTAAACCCTTTTAATGTATATATTAAATATAATATTATTTTGTGATTATTTTCTGGCTGTCTTGAGTTGATTTTTTGATCATGACTTTATTAACATCATTGGATCTTGGGTGGTGAGTTCAACTCCACCAAAATGGATGAATGATTTTAATAATAGTTTGATTAAATTTTTGATTCAAAAGTGGTTTATTCATTTTTCCATCCCCTCTTCATCTTATCCCTTTCTTATTGCACTAGGTTTTATTGGAGCGTGATCTCTATATCATGTCTAAAAAAATGGTGCATAAATTACTATTGACCGGCCTCAAAATAAGTGCGACTTCTATATAAGTCCACTTACGATTGCTTAACATAGCGCTAAATTTTGTCCCGATTCGAATAAATGATCATTCGTGGCCCAAACTTAAGATTGCAAGCCCAAGTATGTTAATTTGATCTCTTTGATCCAATAACCTTGATATTCATTGTGTGGAGGCTTTGGTTCTACCAATCCTCTAATGGATCTACAACACCTTTGGTCAACGCGGATCACTTAAACATTGTTGATCATTAAATGGTACTTATGAGAATTCCAAATGGATGATATACTTGACAAAAAGAAAATGCAACTTGTTGTGTGGAGGCTTTGGTTCTACCAATCCTCTAATAAGTTACAAATGCAAGTTTCAAGATGGTCATCCAACTAACCACTAATTATTTACTTGTTTTACCTTATGCTTTTATTCTTTTTTATGCTTTATGTACTATTTACTTTTAGCATTTACATTTCATGCCATTTTCATCTTTGCTCATTTGAGCATTTATTTTCTTGCCATTTTTACTTTGCTCACTTGAGCTTTTCTTTTCCTTTCTTAAGATACTTAATAATCAACATAAACCCTAAAAAATAGTTCATGATACTTGGACTATTTGGTTACTATACTTGGCATTATGGAGCATGGGACTTTTCATTGGACTTAGGATTAGAAACCTTGGCCTATCTTGGAGATCTTATCTGATTATTTTGTCTGGAGTTCTTGAGGTTTACCTCAAGACATTGGGTTGCTTGTTTGTTTTTGTGTGCAGGATTTTGTGATTACATCCTCTGTTTGTAATCTGGAATTCACCAGTATACAACCGTTACTCTGCCCAATTTTTGTGAAGACTTAGTACACTTGAAGTTTGGTTCTCTCAAGAGGTCTAGTATTTTTGCTTGCTTGGTTTCAATCCAAGGAATGGGAATTCTATCTTGGCTCATAATGTCAAGTTTTGGCTTCTTGTTGGTTAGATGGTTCTTATCCCTAGCTTTTACCCTATGCTTTAGGATAGTCTCTTCTTCTCCTCCAATCTTCTTTATTTCATAATCTTCTTCCTCCTTTTGAAAACTCTTCTTGTTTTGAAACTTGAACTATTTTCATAATAAACTTGGACTCATGTCCATGCATTTTCAAAATATTTTCATAAATAAACCTCCAATCAACTTAATAATACGTTGACATTTTTTGTGAGAAGACTAAAAGTCAATCAATCTCATTTCAAACCATTTTTGCCACTTTGGCTTTTTTACCTTTAAAACTTTTCTTAAAAGATTAAACTCTTGTCAATCCTTGTAGTGATGCAAATGACTATACCTCTACAATATGTAGTGAAGAGAGATATTATCCACTTGGGTGTTGAGTGAGGAATTGTTGATTTTGAAATCTAAGCCATATCCTCCACTTTGAGATGATGCAAATTCTCCTTTCTCATGATTGTGGGTAGTAGGTGTGTTTTCCACACGGACAATGACGGTGATGTTTTATCTTATAAAATTAACCAACACATTTGTGTTTCAAATTTTTAAAAGAGGAACTACGTGTACCCTGATCCCCTATTGCATGAAAGGTGGTACGTAGACACTAAAGGTTCAAAACTGCGGTGGGTGCAAAAATTATAAAATAAATATGCTTCTTTCCTCACCTCCACCATCCACTTTTTATATACAACAGTTTTTATAGCCAAAATATACAGATTTTACAAAGAGGCTCCTGCAGAGTACCATAGATGTTTAGGGTGCTAATACCTTCCCTTTGCATAACCAACCACCTTACCTTGAATCTTTCCCCCTTTTTTTTTGGGTTATTCGCTCTTTTCCCATTCCTTTTGAAACAATAAAGTGCGGTGGCGATTTTGATTTTGATTTGTATAAAGTCTAGTCAATCCAATGGCTTATTCTTAAACATTTCTACCGCTACAGAAAAATGGCGACTTCACTGGGGAAAGATTGACTTCTTGCTGGTCCATCCCTAAGTGGGTTAAGCCTATCTTTGTTTATATATGTATAAGTGTTATTACTGTTTTTGTGATTATATGTTGTATATATGTTTGTCTGGATTTTCCTGGTTTTGAGGGTGCTTGGTGATTACTCATAAGTCCTATACCCGGACTTGGGAAAACTTTAAGATAGGACGGGCGGTATAGTCATGTTAACTTTGAGGGAGTAATCCCAAAAAAGGAGCCAGGTGATCCCCCACTCAGTGGAGGCCCCTTTGACTGTAGTGTCGTTTACCGAGTAATCGGGAAGATGTACTACTTTTGACCTTGGAGCCTGCTGAAACTGAGGACCGTAGATTACCAAACCCATCTTGGTCTTTTAGGTGTAGTGTGGAAGCTATGACAGAGTAATCCAGAAATAGTTGTCACGCGATACTACACTCGGACGAGTCTTTCTTTAGAATATTACTAATTACTGAGTTAATCGAGAAGTTGGTAATATCCGAAGGAAGGATGTAGACTTTTGGAACCTCTAAAACCTTGTTCGGTAGGTGATAACTTTAGACCAACACCTTATGGGTAGTACCTTCAACCTCATGCCTATGACGTTGAACCTATGAACCCTATATGTGTGATCTTGTGTGTGATTATTGCATCATGCATCCATGCACTCATAAGCATCTTTTGAAGAAACCATATTTCAAAGGATTTAAAGGTTGACTTTTTGTGAATATCTCAGTTACTTTTTAACAATGGATTCTGGAAAGAGAAAGACCGGGAAGTACAGTTTCAAGGATCCCAAGATAGATGAGTTGATCAGTCTAATTCTCGATATCGAGTGTTCTGCAGATTTCTAGAAGAAGTATGGATCCATTATTCCTCTCATGAAGCTGAAGATGAAGGAGGGTATTCTCTCGACCTTGGTCCAGTTCTATGATCCGATGTATAATTGCTTTACTTTTCCCGACTATCAGTTGATGCCTACACTGGAGGAGTATTCTTATCTGTTGGATTTACCTATTACCGATCGTGTTCCTTTTACTGGTTTGGAGGGTGATCCGAAATCACATGAGATTTCTACTTTTATTCATTTAGGGAAGTCTGAGGTGGAAGCCCATATGACTACTAAAGGGGGGATTAGAGGATTACCATCTCAATTCTTATTGGAGAAAGCTCCTTACTTTTCCAGAATGAAGAGTACAATTGCTTTTGAGGCCATCTTTGCCCTACTTGCTTACGGGTTGTTCTTATTTCCTAACATGGACAAGTTTGTCGACATTAACGCTATCACGATCTTCATGATTGGAAACCCAGTTCCTACACTGTTGGGTGATACTTATTACTCTATCCATCTTCGGAATTCTTATCATGGGGGGATGATTATCTGTTGAACGCCTCTGTTATACAAGTGGTTTATCTCTCATATGCCTCAGTCTGATGCTTTTTGGGATGTCAAGAAGGAACCTCGTTGGGCTCCTAAAATCATGGCACTTACTCACTCGGATATTGATTGGTATCATCGAGTTTACCAGGATATAGAGATTATTGACAGTTATGGTAGTTTCCCCAATGTACCTCTTCTTGGTACAAAGGGAGGAATTAACTATAACCCTGTTGTTATACCCCAAAATTTTCCCTCTCATTTTACTCAATACATGTCCATTGAGATCTTCAATTTGCTCAAGGGTGCCCAAGGGTGGACAAGACAAACGCTCTCCTAAGGCAGTGTACCTCAAATTAGGGTTTCTATTTTCATCAAGATGGGTGAACCACAAAGGCCTCATATTCTCTCCATGGTCTTAATATGTTCTCAAGACCCTACATGTCAAGTTTCATCCCTTGCACAAGAAGTTTGGTCAGTCAACTGCTCAGATGCTTGAGAATCGACTATATTAGGTCAAAAGTCAACTGTGGCCCACATACAGTCAAACTTTAATATTTTTGGTCAAAATCAACATTTTGAAGTTATATCCATCATTTAATCAAGGGTTGATCATGATTCCTCAAGGAATGCTCCAAATTCATCAAAACCCAAAAGTTGCTAAATTAGGGTTTTGTAGGAAAAGTCAACCCAACTTTGACCAAGCATAACATCTTCATACTTTATCAGAAAGTTTCCATCCAAGGTTCATTTTGAAGAAGACGCAATTCCCTACAATTCATCTTCATCCCACAAGTTCAAAATATGAACTCATCAAATGATATGAATTTTTACATTATAGGTCCTTTTGAAAAGTCAACAAAAACACCTTTTGGGTCAAAGCTTCTTACATTAACATGGAAGACCCAATTGAAATGAAACAAAAAGAGTTGGTTAGGGTACATACTAAGCTTTCTAAAAAGTCCAAGAACACCCTCCTAGGGTCAAAATTGAGAGAGATATGCATTGTCAAAGTTGGCAATTTTTGGAAAATTGTCAAAAGTCAACATTGATCAAATTTGCTTTTTTTTTCCAAAGGGGCCCATGTTTTCTTGTTTGAAACATGTTTCTAATAGGACCCATGACCCCTGAGATTTTCCACCTATTATTCTATTATTTTTATTATTTATTTTGATTTTATTTCATTTAAATCAAAACAAATCAATATAAAATAGTAAAATAATGAAATAAAATAAAATCCTTGATTTTTTATGCACATTTTGAGTCCATGTACTGCTAACATGCCAGCCAATTCGTGCAAAGTGGATTTGGATTGAAAAAGATTGGATTGAAGCTTGTTTTAAAAATATATCATACAAGAGAAAATCAAATCCAATTTCCATTATTTCTCAAGATTCATGCCAATTTTATTGACCTAATTCAGTCTACTATAAGTGTATAACAATTGTAGATCAAAGACACAAGGGTTGGAGTCGTGAAAGAGGCAGAGCAAAGTAAAAAATTCAAGGAAAAAAGTGTGAATCGATTTCCATTCCCCAGACCATCTCAAGCTATCCAAGCTATCCCAATCCATTGTTGGACGTCTCAGGAAGCTATTCCAACCATTTGCAAGGTCTGAAACGCCCAGAAACACCAACTGTAACTCACACGGTTTGCATTTTTTCCAGAATCGATTATTCTAATTCTTGCATCATTAGCAATTTTAATTTTCATATTTGTGATTATTATCATGTTTGCAAGCTAAGTGGATGGTTTAATTGCATTTTTGAAGCTTATACACGCACCTGCCATTATTAGGGTTTTGTTAATGTTTTTTTAGGGTTTCTTGATGCAGGAAAAATTAGGCTATGAATGAGGTACCATGATGCTCGTGAGGCCAAGACGAGTTGATTGGTACCATCACAATTAATTTATCATGCTCGTATGAGATTTTTGAGTTTCACAGAGTTGTAGCTACACGCTTGTGTCTGTAGCTAAAAGTTCATAAACCTAAGACGACGGTTCCAAGAAGAAGAAGGTGCGTGTCAGCCAGCCATTCGTCCGTTTGAATCTCACGCGCTTTGGGATCAGCTCTTTTGTTTTCATTATATTATGTTTTATTATTACTGTAATAACAACTAACAACAATAGCTCAGCTGACAACGCAACATTGGTTCAAGGCATAAGGACCTGGGTTCGATCCCAGGTCCCAGCTGTTGTACCCCAATTTTTGCCCCTAAGATTCCCCTATCATATCATGTCAACTTGATCATAACAAAATCACATTAGGGTTGCTTCTTCCTCTTTTTTCTATCTCCTATCTTTAAGTTTGCTCTTGAGGAATCTCCAAGCACTTTAGTTGTGTATTTTGTATATGCGTTGATAATTAACCTCTAACCAAAATACAAAAAATATTTGTCTTTGTCTTTGCAAAATTGTGTTTTGTAGGTACCGAGTCAAAGCATCCGATAAATAAGGTTTTCCGGTATTATTTCCCTAAAATCTCTATTTGCAAGAAGAAAAAAATAATTAAAATTTTTCATTTTTGTTTTCCTGTACAATTGATTGCTCCCATAGTGCAATCGATTGCACAGTGTATTGTGCACAATCTTTGAGAAAAGTGTATTTTTAGCCTTCAAAAATATTTTTTTTAATATGTATCGACACATACATGTTATGTGTCGACTCATGCAAAGTGATTAATTATGTAATGTGTCGAAAAGGCAGTATGTATCGACACATACGTGTTATGTGTCGACTAATTCTGTTTTGTATGACTAGCATGTGTCGACACATGTATGTTATGTATCGACTCATCTTGTTTTGTATAACTAGCATGTGTCGACACATACATGTTATGTATCGAGTCATGCAAATTGTTTGATTATGTATTGTGTTGAGATAGCAGCTTGTGTCAATCCATAGAAGCTTGCGTTGACTCATGCTGTGTTATACAACTAGCATGTGTCGATGCATACGACTCTTGTGTCGACTCATAGCAGCAAAACACACGTGATTTTTGAAAAAAAAGCCAGCAATTTCAAAACTGTCATCTTTTTTGCTCCAATTTTTCTGCATAATTTGAAAATTATATCATTAATTCAAACTTTGGCTCCAAGAATCAATTACCAAATTACCACTAATCCCAATCCTAAAACTCTATAAATAGAGACCTCATTTCATTCAAATAACAAGCTTTTGATAGCCAAACTCATCTTGCTAAAAAATCTCTCAATTCTCTCCATCTACCAAATTCACTCAAAGCTCCATTGTCAAAAAAAAAAGGATAGTAAGCTTTGCATTGAAGCTTACTAATCTTTGAGCTAAACCTTCATCCAAAACACTTTTTCTTCATCAATTCTCTACATCCAAGCTTTGGTAATTGATTCTTGTGGTTAAATTGAAGCAAATTCTGGAAGTTGTTTGATAATTCTCTAATTCTACCTTTGGTGTTTGATGAAAAGTTGGAACAAGAACTTGATCCTTGAAATGTTGTTTTCTACTGATTTTAACAGGTTACAATCAATTGTTGTAACATTGCAATCGATTGTCACATAAAATTGATTTAAAAAAAAACTGCACTGATGCAATTGGTTATCGTCTAAGCACAATCGATTATAACAGTGCCAAAAATACTTTTTCTGCCTTATTTTGGGGCTGTTTTGACTCAAATATTTTTCTGCTCACTCTCTTTGATGGATAATTTGGATTACAATTTTAAATGTCCAAATTGTCTTTAAACTCAATGGACTTTGTGATGTAGATGAAGTTGGATAAATGTTCATCAATTCAAATCTACCTAAGAGTGAATTATTTAATTCATTTTTGGTGCTTTAGATTAATGATATGTTTAGTGCTTTAATCCATCTAGAGGAGTGGTTGAATTTAAAGATGAAAGAATTTTGAAATGGTGATCCAAATTAGCTTATCATTCCCCTCCCTCTTCATCTTATCCCTTTCTTTTTTAATTGTGCTACATGTTAAGGGATGGTGATCTCTATATCATTTATCCAAACATGAAGTACATAAATTGCTATTGACCGGCCTCAAAATAGGTGCGACTTCTACATAAGTCCACTTACGATTGCTTAACATAGCGCTAAATTTTGTCCCGACTCAAATAAATGATCATTCGTGGCCCAAACTTATGATTGCAAGCCCAAGTATGTTAATTTGATATATTTGATCCAATAACCTTGAGATTCATTGCGTGGAGGCTTTGGTTCTACCAATCCTCTAATGGATCTACAACACCTTTGGTCAATGTAGATCACTTAAACATCGTTGATCATTAAAAGTTACTTTTGAGGATTCCAAAATGGATGATATACTTGACAAAAAGCAAATGCAACTTGTTGTGTGAAGGCTTTGGTTCTACCAATCCTCTAATGAGTTCCAAATGCAAGTTTCAAGATGGTCATCCAACTAACCACTAATTTCTAACAATCGACTTTACTTTATGCTTTTATTTTTTATGCTTTATGTACCATTTAATTTAAGCATTTACATTTCATGCCATTTGTATTTTGCTCACTTGGGCATTTACTTTTATGTCATTTTTATTTTGCTCACTTGAGCTTTTCTTTTCCTTTTAAAGACACTTAATAATCAACATGAACCATAAAAATCATTAATAATAGTTGGACTATTTGGTTACTATCCTTGGCATTATGGAGCATGGGACTATTTCTTGGACTTAGGATTAGAGACCTTGGCCTATATTGGAGACTTTGTGACTTTATTTGATATTTTGTCTGGAGTTCTTGAGGTTTACCTCAAGACATTGGGTTGTTTGTTTGTTTTGTGTGCAGGTTATTGTGATTACACCCTTTGTTTGTAATCTAGAATTCACCCGTATACAGCCGTTACTCTGTCCAATTTTTGCGACGATTTAATACATTTGAAGTTTGGTTCTCTCAAGAGGTCTAGTATCTTTGCTTGCTTGGTTCCAATCCGAAGAATGGGAGTTCTATATTACCTCATAATGTCAAGTATTGGCTCCTTGTTGGTTAGATGGTTCTTATCCCTAGCTTTTACCTTATGCTTTAGGGTAGTCTCTTCATCTCCTTGCATCTTCTTTAATTTTAAAAATCTTCTCCCTCCTTTTGAAAATTCTTCTTGTTTTGAAATTTGAACCATTTTCATAATAAACTTGGACTTATGTCCATGCATTTTCAAAACATTTTCATAAATAAATTTCAATCAATTTAATAATACCTTGACATTTTTGTGAGAATACTAAAAGTCAATCAATCTCATTTCAAACCATTTTTGCCACTTTGGCTTTTTATTTTAAAACTTTTCTTAAAATATTAGACTCTTGTCAATCCTTGTAGTGATGCAAACAACTATACTTCTACAATATGTAGTGAAGTGAGATATTTTCCACTTGGGTGTTGAGTGAGGCATTGTTGATTTTAAAATCTAAGCCATATCCTCCACTTTGAGATGATGCAAATTCTCCTTTCTCATGATTGTGGGTGGTAAGTATGTTTTCCACACGGACAATGACGATGATGTCTTATCTCATAAAATTAACCAACACACTTGTGTTTCAAATTTTTAAAAGAGGAACTACGTGTACCCTGATCCTCTATTGCACGGAAGGTGGTACGTAGGCACTAAAGGTTCGCAACCGCGGCGGGTGAAAAAATTATAAAAATATTTATTTTCTCACCTCCACCATCCATTATATATATAACACATTTTTATAGCCAAAATATACAGATTTTTCAAAGAGGTTCCTGCGGAGTACCGTAGATGTTTAGGGTGCTAATACCTTCCCTTTTCATAACCAACCCCCTTACCTTGAATCTTTCCCCCTTTTTTTTGGGTTATTCGCTCTTTTCCCATTCCGTTGGAAACAATAAAGCGCGGTGGCGATTTTTATTTTGATTTGTATAAAATCTAGTCAATCCAATGGCTCAGTCTTGAACATTTCTACCGCTACAGAAAAATGGTGATTTCACTGGGGAAAGATTGACCTCTTACTGGTCCATCCCTAAGTGGGTTGAGCCTATATTTGTTTATATCTGTATATGTGTTATTGTGTTTGTGTGTTATACTTTGTATATATGTTTGGCTGGATTTTCCTTGTTTACAGGGTGCTTGGTGATTACTCATAAGTCATATACCCAGACTTGGGAAAACTTTAAGATAAGAAGGGCGGTATAGTCATGTTAACTTTGAGGGAGTAATCCCAAAAAAGAAGGCATGAGATCCCCCACTCAGTGGAGACCCCTTTGACTGTAGTGTCGTTTACCGAGTAATCGGGAAGACGTACTGCTTTCGACCTGGGAAACTGTTGAAGCTGAGGACCGTAGATTACCTAACCCATCTTGGCCTTTTAGGTGTAGTGCGGAAGCTATGACGGAGTAATCCGGAAGTATTTGTCACGCGGTACTACGCTTGGACGAGTTTTTCTTGAGAATATTACTAATTACCGAGTTAATCGGGAAGTTGGTAATATACGAAGGAAGGATGTAGACTCTGGGAACCTCTAGAACCTTGTTTGGCATGTGATAACTTTTTAGACCAATACCTTATGGGTAGTACCTTCGGCCTCATGCTCGTGACGTTGAACCTATGAACCCTATATGTGTGATCTTGTGTGTGATTGTTGCATCATGCATCCATGCACTCATAAGCATCTTTTAAAGAAAACAATATTTCAAGGGATTTAAAGGTTGACTATTTGTGAATATCTCAGGTACTTTTAAACCATGGATTCTGGAAAGAGAAAGACCAGGAAATACAGTTTCAAGGATCCTAATATAGATGAGTTGATCAGTCTAATTTCAGAGATCGAGTGTTCTGCAGACTTTCGGAAGAAGTATGGATCCATTATTCCTCTCATGAAGCTGAAGATGAAGGAGGGTATTCTCTCAACTTTGGTCCAGTTCTATGATCCGATGTATCACTGCTTTCCTTTTCCCGATTATCAGTTGATGCCAACACTGGAAGAGTTTTCCTATCTATTGGATTTACCTGTTACCAATCGTGTTCCTTTTACTGGTTTGGAGGGTGAGCCAAAACCACATGAGATTGCTGCATTGACTCATCTGGGGAAGTCTGAGGTGGAAGACCATATGACTACCAAAGGAGGGATTAGAGGATTACCAGCTCAGTTCTTATTGGAGAAAACTCGTTACTTTGCCAGGATGAAGAGTACGGTTGCTTTTGAGGCCATCTTTTCTTTACTCGCCTATGGATTATTCTTATTTCCTAATGTGGACAAGTTTGACGACATTAACGCTATCAGGATTTTCATGATTGGAAACCCGATTCCTACACTGTTGGGTGATGCTTATTACTCTGTTCATCTTCAGAGTTCCTATCATGGGGGAATAATTATCTGTTGCACGCCTTTGTTGTACCAGTGGTTTATCTCTCATATGCCTCAGTCTAATGCTTTTTGAGATGTCAAGAAGGAACCCCGTTGGGCTCCTAAGATCATGGCACTTACTCACTCGGATATTGATTGGTATCATCGAGCTTACCAGGACGTGGAGATTATTGACAGTTGCGGTAGTTTCCCCAATGTGCCTCTTCTTGGTACAAAGGGAGGAATTAACTATAACCCTGTTCTTGCACGGAGACAGTTTAGTTACCCGATGAGGGATAAACCGAATAGTATTCATTTGAGTAGTTTCTTTCTGAAGGAAGGAAAAGACCACAGAGAAGCTAGGGAGAAAATTGCGAAGGCCTGGCATCACATTCATAAGAAGAGTAGGAAGGATTTGGGACCTAGAGGTGCTGTTTCTTTGGAGCCATATCTTCAGTGGGTCCGATCGAGATCCATTCAGTTGAATATGCCGTATACTCGGGATACACCCATGCCTGATTTATTTGTGAAGACCAATTCTCCCTTATTAGATGATCTAGAAGAGCTGCAGCTTGCTTTGGTTAGGATGCAATAGGAAAGGGATGCTTGGAAGAACAAGTTCCAGACTTTAGAGAGTTCCTACAGAGTAGACCTGAAGGAGAAAGATGATTTAATCTAGATCCTTAAGAGTCGAGCGGTGGAGTCTATGGAGAGGCAAGGGGATTTATTTTCTCCTAAGCCTCAAACAGGTGCTGATTACTCACTTCCTGCTTCAGATGATTGGAAGGAGTTTGCCATCAGACATGTGGAAGAAAACCAGAGGTTGAGGGCTCAGATTGCCAGGCTCACAAGGAAGTGCCAGCGTACAGATTAATATCCATTAGTTCCTCTTCTCAGGATTTTAGATTGTATTTTCATCTTAGACTTGGGATCATTGAAACTTGTAATCCATTTTGAAGTTATTATAATAATTTTTTTTTTAGTATTTCAAAAGCTTTATTACTTGGATGTTTGCAATATGTCTATAAACCATAAATCCCTTAAAATATTAAATGATAAAGTAAAAATAATCATATGCATTGCATATCATGCATCATATTGCACATATTTCTTGCATTTGTTATGCATATCCAGGTGTCTTACCTAGCTTCTTTACTTCACTCAGCAAGTTGACTCATCAATACAACACTCGGGCGAATTTCAAAAAGAAGATGGACAACTTAGAACAGGAGAATCGCGAGCTGCGCGAAGAAGTTTCCGCTTTGAAGGATGGCTTGGCCAACTTGACTAATCTAATGGAAGCTCTGGTGGTTGCTCAAAATCAGCCACCGAGTGTTCAACCTCAACCAACAAGGGCAAATGCTGAAGTTCCTACTGTTCCTGTATCCGCTACTCCGGTTGTTGTTCAAAACCGTATGCCTCAGGGTTATCCATGGGGAATGCCATAGAATTTTGCACCTAAAGGTTTCAATATTGGCCCTCAAGATGCTCCAGTGGTTCAAAATGTTGTTACTCCTGCACCTCCTGTGGTGCATACTGTTCCTGCTGCACCTCCTTTGGTGAATTTGGTTCCGTTTGTCAATGAAGATATGTGTCGTCCTTTCCCTCCGCCGAGTGAAGACTTGGGTATTTATGACAGAATGGATGATTTCCAAGAGAAGTTTGATAGAATGCAAAGAGAGATGAAGGCTCTTAGGGGAAAATAGTTATTTGGGAAGAATTTGAATGAGCTGTGTTTGGTCCTGAATGTTAAAGTGCCTACTAAGTTCAAGGTCCCGGAATTTGATAAGTACAAGGGCAACACTTGCCCTAGTGCTCACTTGGTGATGTACGTGAGGAGAATGTCTACCCACACGGATGATCAGCGTCTGCTGATTCACTTTTTCCAGGATAGTTTGACCGGCACAGCGTTGAAATGGTACATGAGTTTAGACAGCGCTAACATCCATACTTTTAACGATTTGGGAGAAGCATTCATTAAACAATACAAGTACAATGTGGACATGGCGCCTGACCGTGACCAGCTTAGGGCCATGGTTCATAAAGATAGAGAATCGTTCAAAGAGTACGCACAGAGATAGCGTGAAGTGGCTGCACAAGTGATTCCTCCCATGGAGGAGAAAGAAATGACTAAAAATTTTCTGAAAATGCTAGGAGCTTTCTACTACGAAAGATGGTAGCAAGTGCCCCAAGTGATTTTATAGAGATGGTAGGAATGGGTGTCCGCCTAGAACACGCAGTAAGAGAAGGCCGTTTGAAAAAGGGTGAAGGATTCGGAGGGGTGAAAAAGCCAGCTTATGGGTTTACAAAGAAGAAAGAGGGGGATACAAATGCTGTTATGCAAGAGAGAAGGGTAAACGCTCCTAGAAAGAATTATCAGCGTCATCAGCAAGTCGCCTCAGTTACTCCTGTTATGAATGTCGCTCCGACTACCGTTGCTTATCAGAGACCGTCCCAGCAGGGGAATCAAGGGTATAATCAGAGAAGGGAGAACTATGATCCTATTCCCATGAGCTATGCAGAGCTACTACCAGCATTGATTCAGAAGAAGTTGGTCCAGACACGACCACCTCCCGCCATACTATCACCATTGCCTTGGTATTACAAAGCAGACCAGACGTGAGCCTTTCATCAGGGAGCACTAGGGCATAGTGTTAAGAATTGTTATCCTTTGAGGAATGAAGTGCAAAGGTTAGTGAAGTCTGGAATTTTATCTTTCAAAGACGTGGGACCTAATGTGAAAGACAATCCTCTACCCAAGCACGGGGAGGTGAATGTTGTAAATATGGTGGCCGGTTGTCCAGGTGACTTTCGAATTTTTGACATTAATCTGGTTATAGGATATTTGGTGAAGATGCACGCAGAGCTCTATGAATTCAATTATTATACACATGACCATGTCGGTTGTGCTACTTGTAGTACAAATATACAGGGTTGCGAGAAGATAAAGGTTGATTTATAGGAGATGATGGATGAAGGTTTAATCCATATAATCAGGCCTAGGGAGGAATATGAAGAGGAAGTGAATATGGTTTCTGGATGTCCGGGTGAATTCAGAATTTTTGATGTGGATCATTTGAATGAGGATCTAGTGCAGTTGCATGCTACCTTCTGTCGTACTGCTGGTCAGGTGGAACACCAATATGGATCTTGCATAGTTTGTTGTCGAAATCCCCGAGGATGTTCAATTATGAGGGAAGGTGTTCAATTTCTATTAGACAATGGAACTATCAAGATCACAGGTAAGAGAGATGATTATCACGAGATTGATATGGTTGAAGTTTGTTTGATGGAAGAAGAGTCAGAGGAAGTGTATGCCTCCGCAGATGAGTATTTCTCTTCAAACGAAGATTTGTTTGCCAGAAATCACTTTTTGATGGCTGATTGTGTTGAGGAAGAGGTAAACGTCATTGTACCTTGTTTTGGTGCACCCACTCATCTTGAGGTGGATTACCATAGCAAACCAGTTGTTACCCCATTGGTAATTAGTCTGCCAGGTCCTGTTCCCTATGAATCAGACAAGGCTGTGCCTTACAAATACAATGCTACAATCTTAGAAGATGGGGTGGAAGTTCCCATCCAGCCAATGCCAAATGTTGGAAATATAGCTGATAATAGCAGGGTGACCCGTAGCGGTCGTGTGTTTGCACCGATTATTCGAAGAGATGTTGTTGCTGGAAAGAAAATTACTGAGAACGATGAGCCTAAGAAGGCTACAGGAGGGACTAGTGGAGCTACATTAGAGAAAGAGGTGGATGATATCTTGAAGATCATTAAGACGAGCGACTACAGAATTATAGATCAGCTACTGCATACTCATTCAAAGATATCTATCCTAGCTTTAATGATGAACTCCTCTGCTCATAGAGAATCACTGATGAGAGTACTAGACCAAGCTTTTGTGGAGAATGATATGCCGTTAGATCAATTCAGCAGCGTAATTGGAAACATTATGTCATGTAACAATTTGAGTTTCTGCGATGATGAGTTACCAGATGAAGGGAGGAATCACAACCTGGCCTCCACATATCCATGAACTGCAAGAATGATTCACTGTCCAATGTGCTAATTGATAATGGATCCACGCTGAATGTTATACCGAGGAGTACCCTCATGAAGTTAAAGTATCAAGGAGCACCTATGCGCCCGATTGCCATCATTGTGAAGGCTTTTGATGGGTCGAGGAAATCTGTCATTGGTGAAGTGGACTTACCCATCCATATAGGACCACATTTGTTCCTGATAACTTTCCAGGTCATGGACATTATTCTCGTATATAGTTGTTTGCTAGGACGACCATGGATAAACGAAGCAGGGGCTGTCACTTCAACTCTGCATCAGAAGTTAAAATTTGTGCATGAAGGGAAGCTAGTGATCATAAATGGGGAGCAGGCATTGTTGATATCCCATCTATCCTCTTTCAGTATCGTAGAAGCGGATGAGGCTGCTGTTGGAACCCAGTTCCAAGCCCTATCTATTGACAACATAAGAAGGAACGAGAATTCTGTGGTTTTGCTGAAGGACGCGCAGTAGGTTGTGCGCAATGGTCATAATTCAGTTTGGGGACGACTGGTGGATCCACCCGTGAACAAAAACAGAGCTGGTTTAGGTTTCTCTTCGAGGAATGGCAAAGGCGAAAGTTTGAAGTCAAAGTCTTCTGTGAACAGTTATCATGATGTTTTCCGCAGCGGAGGCTACCTCCATCCGATTGGTTCTGGAATTAATGTTGTTGAAGAGGATGAAGCAGAACAGGAAGTACCGAATTATGTGACGCATGGAGTCCGAGTTCAGAACTGGGTTACCATTGATGTTCCTTCTTGCATACATATTTAAAAGTAATTTGTTTTGTTAATCTGTTTCTTTCTTTTGAAAAGCTTTCACTCTGCCCAAGGTGAAAGTATTGTATGGGCTTATCTGTTTGCTTTGACTGTTAAGATCATTAATAAAAGTTGTCTTTGCTTCCAAAAATATGTCTTTATTTTCTGCTTTTTCTTGGGAAATGGTAATCAAATAAAAAAACCTTTCAAAATAAATAATAACTGAAAATTAATCTGCATGATCACTTGTTATATGTGTCAGTTTCTAAAAGAAATCATAAATCACATGTGCAGATTAATTAAAAAACCCGTTGAATACAATGACCCTGCATCCTCTCCCAACTTTGATTTTCCTGTGTTTGGGGCTGAAGAAGAAGATTATGGTGAGATTCCAGAAGAGGTATCACAGCTGCTTGAGCACGAGGACAATACCATTCAACCATATAAGGAGCCTCTGGAAGTGATTAATTTGGGTTCAGAAGAAGATCCAAAGGAAATTAAGATTGGAGCATCGTTGCATCCTGATGTGAAAAGCGGGTTGATTGAGCTGTTGAAAGAGTATGTGGATATTTTCGCTTGGTCTTATCAAGATATGCATGGTCTAGATACAGACATTGTCGAGCATCGTTTGTCGTTGAAGCCAGAGTGTCCGCCAGTTAAACAAAAGTTGAGAAGAACCCACCCAGATATGACAGTAAAGATCAAAGAGAAGGTCCTAAAGCATATCAATGCTGGTTTTATTGTGACGTTAGTGTATCCTCAATGAATTGCCAATATTGTCCCAGTACCGAAAAAAGACGGAAAAGTACGCATGTGCGTAGATTACAGAGATCTAAATAAAGCTAGTCCGAAAGATGATTTTCCATTGCCTCACATTGACATGTTAGTGGACAGCACAACAAAATTCAAGGTATTCTCGTTCATGGACGGATTTTCCGGGTATAATCAAATAAGAATGGCTCCAGAGGACATGGAAAAAACAACGTTTATCACACCCTGGGGAACATTCTGTTACAGAGTGATGCCCTTCGGGCTGAAGAACGCTGGTGGAACGTACCAGAGGGCTATGACAACCCTATTCCATGATCTGATGCACAAGGAAATTGAATTATATGTTGATGATATGATTGAAAAATCCCAAACTGAAGAAGGGCATATAGAAGATTTGTTGAAGTTGTTTCAGCGTTTGAGGAAGTATCGTCTCTGCTTGTATCCAAATAAATGCACCTTCGGAGTTAGATCAGGGAAATTGTTGGGTTTTACTATTAGCCAGAAAGGAATTGAAGTTGACTCTGATAAAGTCAATGCAATTCAAGAAATGCCAGTACCAAGAACTGAAAAGCAAGTCATGGGTTTCCTTGGGCGTTTGAATTATATCTCCAGATTTATTTCCCACATGACTGCAAAGTGTGAACAGATCTATAAGTTGTTAAAGAAAGATCAAGGTTGTGTGTGGACGTATAACTGCCAAAGGGCATTTGAGAGTATTAAATAGTATCTGCTGGAACCTCCTATCTTACTCCCTCCCGTAGAAGGAAGACCGTTGATTATGTATCTAACAGTGTTAGATAAATCCATGGGTTGTATTTTGGACAACAAGATGAAATAGGGAAGAAGGAGTTCGCCATTTATCATCTCAGCAAAAAGTTCACTGATTATGAGTCGCGGTATTCCACGCTAGAAAAAACGTGTTATGCTTTGGCCTGGGCGGCAAAGCGTTTGCAGCAGTATATGTTGAATCATGCCACTTGGTTGATCTCCAAAATGGATCCAATCAAGTATATTTTTGAGAAGCCTGCTCTTACTGGGAGAATTTCCCACTGGCAGATGTTGTTATCCGAATATGATATTGAGTACCACACTCAAAACGCTATCAAAAGTAGTGTGTTGGAAGGTTACCTTGCTCACCAGCCAATGGAGGATCATCAGTCTGCAGAGTATGAATTCCCCGATGAGGATGTGATGTTCCTGAAAGTGAAAGATTATGATGAACCATTGCCTGAGGAAGGCCCTGACCCTGAATCTCGTTGGAGTATGATTTTTGATGGAACGGTGAATGCTTATGGTAAAGGAATTGGTGTTGTGAGCATCACTCCTCATGGATCATACATTCCTTTTACTGTGAGGCTAACATTTGATTGCACTAATAAAATGGCAGAACATGAGGCTTGCATCATGGGTCTTGAGGAAGCTATTGATCTCAAAATCAAATTTCTAGATGTGTATGGTGATTCAGCTTTGGTAACAAATCAGATTAAATGAGAATGGGATACTCGTCACCCTGGCTTGATCCCTTACAAAGATTATGCTAGAAGATTACTACCCTTCTTCAATAAAGTTGAATTCCATCACATTCATAGAGATGAACATAAAATGGCGGATGCTCTGGCAACTCCGGCTTCCATGTACCAAGTGAATACCTGGAATGATATACCCCGTATTATAGTTCGACGGTTGGATAGGCCCACTCATGTGTTTATGACAGAGGAGGTAGCAGATGAAAAACCTTGGTATTATGACATCCATAATTTTCTTCAGACTCAGGAATACCCGATTGGTGCGTCGAGGAAAGATAGAAAGACACTAAGAAGATTGGCAGGCAGTTTCTTCCTCAGTGAAAATGTGTTATACAAGAGAAATTATGACATGGTCTTGCTCAGATGCATGGATAGACACGAAGCAGACATGTTGATGCATGAGATTCATGAAGGTTCATTTGGAACTCATGCTAATGGACATTCGATGGCTAAAAAGATGCTAAGGGCAGGTTATTATTGGTTGACAATGGAATCTGATTGTTACAAATTTGCAAAGAAGTGACATAAATGCCAAGTTTATACAGATAAGGTCCATGTGCCTCCGACACTTCTCAATGTGATTTCCTCCCCATATCCTTTCTCTATGTGGGGTATAGACATGATCGAGATGATAGAACCCAAAGCTTCTAATGGAAACCGTTTCATCTTGGAAGCAATTGACTACTTTACCAAATGGGTAGAGGATGCTTCTTATGCCAATGTTACCAAACAGGTGCTTGTGCGTTTCATAAAAAACAATCTTATATGCCGGTATGGTGTGCCGAGCTGAATCATCACTACCAATGGCTCGAATTTGAACAACAAGATGATGATAGAACTGTGTGAAGAATTCAAGATTGTCCATCATAATTCGTCTCCATACAGGCCAAAGATGAATGGGGCTGTTGAAGCTTCTAATAAGAATATCAAGAGAATTATCCAGAAAATGGTTGTTACTTATAAGGATTTGCATGAAATTCTCCCTTTTTCTCTGCATGGATATCGAACATCTGTCTGCACTTCAACAGGAGCAACCCCATTCTCCCTGGTATATGGAATGGAAGGTGTACTCCCTGTTGAGGTAGAGATTCCCTCATTGCGTGTGATAATGGAAGCCAAGTTGACAGAGGATGAATGGGTCCAGAACAGGTTTGACCAATTGAATTTGATTGAAGAGAAGAGAATGACAACTTTATGTCATGGACAATTATATCAGAAAAGAATGAAGAAAGCATTTGATAAAAAGGTCAAACCTCGTGAATTCAGAGAAGGCGAACTCGTGATGAGGAAGATCATGTCTTTCAACACTGATTCTAGGGGCAAGTGGACTCCCAATTTTGAAGGCCCGTATGTTGTCAAGAAAGCCTTCTCTGGTGGTGCATTAATTCTTGAAACTATGGATGACGAGGAGTTCCCACGTCCCATGAATGCTGACGCAATCAAGAAATACTTTGCCTAAAGAAATAAAAGAACAGCTCGCTAAGTTGAAAACCCAAAAGGGCGGCTTAGGAAAAAAGGAGCGTCTCGGTAGGCTGAAAACCCGAAAGGGAGGTCTAGGCAAAAATTAGAGACATAAACAGAATAAATTTCCCGCTAAGTTGAAAACCCGCAAGGGCAGCTTAGGAAAAAGTTAGGGACTTTTCTTGGCAAGTAACTACGTCAGACAAGACTTGATCGTTGAAGCAACAACCTTCTCGGATCCTCACCATACTTCAACAAAAGCTGCTGCTCAGAATTTCAAAAGTTGCTAGAGGGAATAATGGTCATTGTATCTCAATGTATCTTTTCCATTATATATTACCATTTCCCAAACTTTGTAATCATCCATGGAGTCTCTCCATTCGCAGACTACCATTCTATTAATGAAATTCGAGCTTTTGCCCAATCCTTTGTGTTCTTATTTTATTTAGCTTGCAAAGACTCCATTTATTACTGACAATAAATTTCAAAGCAAAAAGATTAAAAAGCAAAATTGATTTTTCAAAAAAAAGGGGAGATCTTCACAATTCAATTTACTTTGGGATTTGTGATGAAACAATGACAACAAAAATGGAGATCCCAGGAATGAACAAACTCTGATTGCTTTAGAAGTTTTACTTCCTTCATGAAGGTTTTTCTCAGGTCATCTTATTGGCATGTCTGCAATCTTTGTGTGTTTCTCAGACAGTTAAAGATGATACCAATTGGTGCAAGGTACAATATTAGGTTTGTGATCCCATTATCCCCGACCAAGTCTTGGTTCGCTTTTGATTTTGGGTTTGCATGCTTAGAAGCCTCCGTCCCAGATTCCCCAGCGAAGTTTTCCCTCATATGATGAAAGGTTTTATTCCCTTGGTGTGCTAAGATACCGCTCTTTTTTCA
This sequence comes from Vicia faba, assembly GCA_948472305.1. Classification (NCBI taxonomy): domain Eukaryota; kingdom Viridiplantae; phylum Streptophyta; class Magnoliopsida; order Fabales; family Fabaceae; genus Vicia; species Vicia faba. Next base: position 1,407,914,968 of record OX451737.1, on the reverse strand, counting down.
GTATTGGCATTAGTGTTGACTTCTTGATTTCCTGGGAAGGCTATTCCAGGGAATCTTTTGTCGGAATAGGTTTTCAAGATGTAAAGTTTCAATCTGCATCTTTCCCCAGGGGGGTAGGCTTGAATTCCCCAGTGAGGTTTGATTGTCTCGGCGTCAGTCTCCTTTATTTGAGGTTGGTCTTGCAATCTCCAGTAGGTATGTTGCTTTTGAAAAACTGGTTTCTCTGATGAAACCGGAAGAAAGATGTTCTATCCCGGTATCTGTTTGATTTAGCTACATCCGGATTATGTTTCTCCACAGTGAAGTTAGGACAGGCAATAGGTTTGGTTTCCGCAATTGCTTTTACCTTTCTTGGATTGATCTTTCTGGTTGAAGTTTATCCCAATGTTGTTGCTACCAGAGGCGGTTTTGTTTGTTTGTACTAATTATGTATCCTTTTACCAGCATATGCACGATATCACTCATACATTCATACATACATCATGCATTGCTACAAATAATTTTTTATTGACATTGTGTTCTAACCTTTCCGCAGCGCTCCTTGCTTAGGTGGATTTGGTTTTCCCTCTTGAGTTTATTTCTCAAAGGATGCGTGGTTGCATGACGATATTATTTACTTTGGATTTCTGAGAACTTTGAGTTTTGGTTTGTGCATTTATTTTACACGAGAAGACTTTATCTCCTCAGCAGGAATAACGTAGCATTTCCCCAGGAAGTCATATCTCTTTCCCCATGAAGTCGTATCTCTTTCCCCAGAAGGTCATATCTCTTTCCCCAGGAAGCCATATTTCTATCCCCTGAAAGTCATTTCTCTTGGCAATTCCCCTTGACAATGAGTGGAAGTCTCTTTATTTGAGATAAACTTACATATTACCCTTTCCATAATTTTGGGGAAAACTTGAGATATTTTCTCTCTACCTTCAGTGAACGTTGGTAGTACATCGGCAGTGAACGTCGGTGTTTCTTATCTTTTTGCTATCATCAGTGAACATTGATAGTTCATCGTTAATGAACGGCGGTGGTATGCTATTTTCTTTCTACATTTAGTGAACGTTGGTAGTACATCGGTAGTGAACTTCGGTGTTTCTTATCTTTTTGCTATCATCAGTGAACGTTGGTAGTATATCAGCAGTGAACGTCGGTGTTTCTTATCTTTTTGCTATCATCAGTGAACGTTGATAGTTCATCGTCAGTGAACGGAGATGGTATTATATTTTCTCTTTCTACCTTCAGTGAATGTTGGTAGTACATCAGATGTGAACGTCGGTGTTTCTTATCTTTTTGCTATCATCAGTGAACGTTGATAGTTCATCGTCAGTGAACAGCGATGGTATGGTATATTTTCTCTTTCTACCTTCAGTGAACGTTGGTAGTACATTGGCAGTGAACATCGGTGTTTGTTATCCTTTTGCTATCATCAGTGAACATTGATAGTTCATCGTCAGTGAACGGTGGTGGTATGATATTTTCTTTCTACCTTCAGTGAATGTTGGTAGTACATCGGCAGTGAACGTCGGTGTTTCTTATCTTTTTGCTATCATCAGTGAACGTTGATAGTTCATCGTCAGTGAACGGCGATGGTATGATATTTTCTTTCTACCTTTAGTGAATGCTGGTAGTACATCGGCAGTGAGCGTCGGTGTTTGTTATCTTTTTGCTATCATCAGTGAACTTTGATAGTTCATCGTCAGTGAACGGCGATGGTATGATATTCTCTTTCTACCTTCAGTGAACGTTGGTAGGACATCGGCAGTGAACGTCAGTTTTTGTTATCTTTTTTCTATCTTCAGTGAACGTTGATAGTTCATCGTCAATGAACGGTGGTGGTATGATATTCTCTTTCTACTTTCAGTGAACGTTGGTAGTACATCGGCAGTGAACGTTGGTGTTTGTTATCTTTTTGCTATCATTAGTGAATGTTGATAGTTCATCGTCAGTGAACGTTGATAGTTCATCGTCAGTGAACGACGATGGTATGATATTTTTTCTTTCTACCTTCAGTGAATGTTGGTAATACATCGGCAGTGAACGTCGGTGTTTCTTATCTTTTTGCTATCATCAATGAACGTTTATAGTTCATTATCAGTGAACAACGATGGTATGATATTTTCTCTTTCTACCTTCAGTGAACGTTGGTAGTACATCGGCAGTGAACGTCGGTGTTTCTTATCTTTTTGCTATCATCAGTGAACATTGATAGTTCATCGTCAATGAACGGCGGTGGTATGATATTTACTCTCTACCTTCAGTGAACGTTGGTAGTACATCAGCAGTGAACGTCGGTGTTTCTTATCTTTTTTCTATCATCAATGAACGTTGATAGTTCATTGTCAGTGAACAAAGATGGTATGATATTTTCTCTTTCTACCTTCAGTGAACGTTGGTAGTACATCGGAAGTGAACGTCGGTGTTTGTTATCTTTTTTCTATCTTCAGTGAACGTTGATAGTTCATCGTCAGTGAACGGCGGTGGTATGATATTTTCTTTCTACCTTCAGTGAACGTTGGTAGTACATCGGCAGTGAACGTCAGTGTTTCTTATCTTTTTTCTATCATCAATGAACGTTGATAGTTCATCGTCAGTGAACAACGATGGTATGATATATTTTCTCTTTCTACCTTCAGTGAACGTTTGTAGTACATCAGCAGTTAACGTCAATGTATGTTATCTTTTTGCTATCATCAGTGAACGTTGATAGTTCATCATCAGTGAATGGCGGTGGTATGATATTTTCTCTCTACCTTCAGTGAATGTTGGTAGTACATCGGCAGTAAACGTCAATGTTTCTTATCTTTTTGCTATCATCAGTGAACGTTGATAGTTCATCGTCAGTGAACCGCGGTGGTATGATATATTTTCTCTTTCTACCTTCAGTGAATGTTGGTAGGACATCGACAGTGAACGTCAGTGTTTCTTATCTTTTTTCTATCATCAGTGAACGTTGATAGTTCATCGTCAGTGAACGGCGGTTGTATGATATTTTCTTTCTACCTTCAGTGAACGTTGGTAGTACATCGGTAGTGAACGTCGGTGTTTGTTATGTTTTTGCTATCATCAGTGAACGTTGATAGTTCATCGTCAATGAATGGAGGTGGTATGATATTTTCTCTCTACCTTCAGTGAACGTTGGTAGACATTGGCAGTGAACGTCGATGCTTGTTATCCTCCTCTCTTATTCAATTCTTTTGGTCCTTCAGTGATTTATTTTCCTGGTGGGGTTGCTCCTTTGTTTCTTCATTTTTGTGGCATCCCTAGTGATACTTTGCGTCTCTTTTATTCTGTTCATATGCATTCATAATCATAAGCATTGCATGGCATCTTAGAGACAAAAATAAGGCTTGTTTTATATTTAAGTATCTTCAATCGCGTCGACACGAAGATTTTTAACCTTCGTATCTCCGGATAGAAGACACTTAAATAAGGGCAGCTGTTGTACCCCAATTTTTCCCCTAAGATTACCCTATCATATCATGTCAACTTTATCATAACAAAATCACATTAGGGTTGGTTCTTCTTCTTTTTTCTATCTCTTATCTTTAAGTTTGCTCTTGAGGAATCTCCAAGCACTTTAGTTGTGTATTTTGTATATGCGTTGATAATTAACCTCTAACCAAAATACAAAAAATATTTGTCTTTGTCTTTGCAAAATTGTGTTTTGTAGGTACCGAGTCAAAGCATCCGACAAATAAGGTTTTCCCGTATTATTTCCCTAAAATCTCTATTTGCAAGAAAAAAATAATAATTAAAATTTTTCATTTTTGTTTTCCTGTACAATCGTTTGCTCCCATAGTGCAATCGATTGCACAGTGTATTGTGCATAATCTTTGAGAAAAGTGTATTTTTAGCCTTCAAAAATAATTTTTTTTTAGTATGTATCGACACATACATGTTATGTGTCGACTCATGCAAAGTGATTAATTATGTAATGTGTCGAAAAGGAAGTATGTATCGACACATACGTGTTATGTGTCGACTCATTCTATTTTGTATGACTAGCATATGTCGACACATGCATTTTATGTATCGACTCATCCTGTTTTGTATAACTAGCATGTATCGACACATACATGTTATGTATCGAGTCATGCAAATTGTTTGATTATGTATTGTGTTGAGATAGCAGCTTGTGTCGATCCATAGAAGCTTGCGTTGACTCATGCTGTGTTATACAACTAGCATGTGTCGCCGCATACAACTCTTGTGTCGACTCATAGCAGCAAAACACACGTGATTTTTGAAAAAAAAGCCAGCAATTTCAAAATTGTCATCTTTTTTGCTCCAATTTTTCTGCATAATTTAAAATTTTTATCATTAATTCAAATTTTGGCTCCAAGAATCAATTACCAAATTACCACTAATCCCAATCCTAAAACTCTATAAATAAAGACCTCATTTCATTCAAATAACAGGCTTTTGATAGCCAAACTCATCTTGCTAAAAAATCCCTCAATTCTCTCCATCTACCAAATTCACTCAAAGCTCCATTTTCAAAAAAAAAAGGATAGTAAGCTTTGCATTGAAGCTTACTAATCTCTGAGCTAAACCTTCATCCAAAACACTTTTTCTTCATCAATTCTCTACATCCAAGCTTTGGTAATTGATTCTTGTGGTTGAATTGAAGAAAATTCTGGAAGTTGTTTGATAATTCTCTAATTCTACCTTTGGTGTTTGATGAAAAGTTGGAACAAGAACTTGATCCTTGAAATGTTGTTTTCTACTGATTTTAACAGGTTGCAATCAATTGTTGCAACATTGCAATCAATTGTCACAGAAAATTGATTTTAAAAAAAAAGCACTGATGCAATTGGTTGCTGTCTAAGCACAATCGATTATAACAGTGCCAAAAATACTTTTTCTGCCTTATTTTGGGGCTGTTTTGACTCAAATATTTTTCTGCTCACTCTCTTTGATGGATAATTTGGATTACAATTTTAAATGTCCAAATTGTCTTTAAACTCAATGGACTTTGTGATGTATATGAAGTTGGATAAATGTTCATCAATTCAAATCTACCTAAGAGTGAATTATTTAATTCATTTTTGGTGCTTTGGATTAATGATATGTTTAGTGCTTTAATCCATCTAGAGGAGTGGTTGAATTTAAAGATGAAAGAATTTTGAAATGGTGATCCAAATTAGCTTATCATTCCCATCCCTCTTCATCTTATCCCTTTCTTTTTTAATTGTGCTACATGTTAAGGGATGGTGATCTCTATATCATTTATCCAAACATGAAGTACATAGATTGCTATTGACCGGCCTCAAAATATGTGCGACTTCTACATAAGTCCACTTACGATTGCTTAACATAGCGCTAAATTTTGTCCTGACTCGAATAAATGATCATTCGTGGCCCAAACTTATGATTGCAAGCCCAAGTATGTTAATTTGATATATTTGATCCAATAACCTTGAGATTCATTGTGTGGAGGCTTTGGTTATACCAATCCTCTAATGGATCTACAACACCTTTGGTCAACGCGGATCACTTAAACATCGTTAATCATTAAAAGTTACTTTTGAGGATTCCAAAATGGATGATATACTTGACAAAAAGCAAATGCAACTTGTTGTGTGGAGGCTTCGGTTCTACCAATCCTCTAATGAGTTCCAAATGCAAGTTTCAAGATGGTCATCCAACTAACCACTAATTTCTAACAATTGACTTTACTTTATGCTTTTATTTTTTATGATTTATGTACCATTTAATTTAAGCATTTACATTTCATGCCATTTTTATTTTGCTCACTTGGGAATTTACTTTTATGTCATTTTTATTTTGCTCACTTGAGCTTTTCTTTTCCTTTTAAAGACACTTAATAATCAACATGAATCATAAAAATCTTTAATGATACTTGGACTATTTGGTTACTATCCTTGGCATTATGGAGCATAGGACTATTTCTTGGACTTAGGATTAGAGACCTTGGCCTATCTTGGAGACTTTGTGAATTTATTTGATATTTTGTCTGGATTTCTTGAGGTTTACCTCGAGACATTGGGTTGTTTGTTTGTTTTGTGTGCAGGTTATTGTGATTACACCCTTTGTTTGTATTCTGGAATTCACCCGTATACAGCCGTTACTCTATCCAATTTTTGTGAAGACTTAATACACTTGAAGTTTGGTTCTCTCAAGAGGTCTAGTATCTTAGCTTACTTGGTTCCAATCCGAAGAATGGGAATTCTATATTGGCTCATAATGTCAAGTATTGGCTCCTTGTTGGTTAGATGGTTCTTATCCCTAGCTTTTACCTTATGCTTTAGGGTAGTCTCTTCATCTCCTCCTATCTTCTTTAATTTTAAAAATCTTCTCCCTCCTTTTGAAAACTCTTCTTGTTTTAAAATTTGAACCATTTTCATAATAAACTTAGACTTATGTCCATGCATTTTCAAAACATTTTCATAAATAAATTTCAATCAATTTAATAATACCTTGACATTTTTGTGAGAAGACTAAAAGTCAATCAATCTCATTTCAAACCATTTTTTCCACTTTGGCATTTTATTTTAAAACTTTTCTTAAAATATTAGACTCTTGTCAATCCTTGTAGTGATGCAAACAACTATACTTCTACAATATGTAGTGAAGTGAGATATTTTCCACTTGGGTGTTGAGTGAGGCATTGTTGATTTTAAAATCCAAGCCATATCCTCCACTTTGAGATGATGCAAATTCTCCTTTCTCATGATTGTGGGTGGTAAGTATGTTTTCCACACGGACAATGACGATGATATCTTATCTCATAAAATTAACCAACACACTTGTGTTTCAAATTTTTAAAAGAGGAACTACGTGTACCCTGATCCCCTATTGCACGAAAGGTGGTACGTAAGCACAAAAGGTTCACAACCGCGGCGGGTGCAAAAATCATAAAAACATTTCTTTTCTCACCTCCACCATCCATTATATATATAACACATTTTTATAGCCAAAATATATAAATTTTTCAAAGAGGTTCCTGCGGAGTACCGTAGATGTTTAGGGTGCTAATACCTTCCCTTTGCATAACCAACCCCCTTACCTTGAATCTTTCCCCCTTTTTTTGGGTTACTCGTTCTTTTCCCATTCCTTTGGAAACAATAAAGCGCGGTGGCGATTTTTATTTTGATTTGTATAAAGTCTAGTCAATCCAATGGCTTAGTCTTGAACATTTCTACCGCTACACCAGCGTTTCCTTTATTTTATTTTCATTCAGTAGATCCCATGCAGTTCTCTCTCACACGCCTACCATATGTCATCAGCATCCAACCACTTGATCAACATAGCATTAAATCCAACGCGTCCCAGCCTGAAGGACTATGATACACCTCAAGTCAATGCTGCACAGGATCCAGCGTGGTTGACTGGGCTCAGCATTATTGGGCTTGGAATTTCAACTTCACACCGCCTTCAGCAATTCAACAACAGGCCCATTTTATTATATTTCTATTCTTTTTTTTCTTTAATTTCTTTGTTTATTTTCTTTAATTATTTTCTTTTTCTTTTAATTAACACAAAATTATTTTTATTAACAATTCACAAATCAAAAAAATCTTTTTTTAATAATATTTTTATTTTTCAAATTAGTTAGTTTAATTTAACTTAGGATAATTTGATCTTTTTTTTATATAATTAAAAATAATTAGACTTAAGATTTTATTTGTACATAACTTAGCTTATTTTCCTCAAAAATACACCAAAATTCATTTTCCTCATAAATATTTATTTCTTTAATTTAATTAGTAAATTAGGTTAATTTAATTTCTTTCATAATAAAAAAACAATTAGAAATTAGGTTTAATTAATTTGTAATTTAATTTTTTTCTCAAAAAATAACTTAATCATTCTCGTAATTAGATTCTAGGGTTCTCAACTTCCCTCGTATTTAATCTACCGCGCGCACTTTTATTTGTCTTATCATTATTGTAACTATCAAAGCCTTGTAATAGCTAGGTTTACTTTCTCGCACCTTTAAATTCCCGCAATATTTAACTGTCTAGATGTATGCTAATAGGGTTGTATGGCAAGAATGTCTGGAAATTTAAAACAGTAGATCACCTAATGTGAAAAGATTAAATAACTTAAATAACTCATATGCACATATTCACTCCTAGGGTTTACCTCACTTCGGCTGCCTTCGGTAAACAATCATTAAGCATAAGAGATTTTATGGTGGCCCTCCAGTCTAATAGATCAAATTGTCCCATTCGAATGTTGCCTCGGAAATGTTGCCTCAGAAGGATCTTAAGACTCTAGGGTTACTACTAAAGTTTTATAACTATTGCTTTAGCGATTGTATTTGTCCCTTTCGAATGTCCCTTACAACTCCAACGATGGTTCTACCTACTCCTTAATAGTAGGATAGCGCTGTCTAAAGGAAGTAGAACGAAAAATCTTTTTTTCGAGTAGGTATAATCTTAAGTACTTGCTCAATAAAAAACTTTTCACATAAACACCTTTCAAAACAAATTTTCAAAACAACTTCGTCACATCCTTGAGGACTGATACAAGGGTTATCATGAAGTAAAACATTTTCAAAAAAACACACACACAAGCAATTTGAAAAAATGAGCAAGTACCTAAGAGCCCATGGAAAACCATGGATAGAAAGGGTGCTAACACCTTCCCTTTCTATAATCTACCCCCCGTACTCAGAAACATTCTAGAAAAAGGTTTTTTCTGTTCTTTTTCCTTTTCCTGATTGGATAAAATAGAAGTCGGTGGCGACTCTTGCTTACCGCGACATTTTGCGAACAAAAAAATGCAAAATGCAAACCAGTAAAAACAGTCAGTTGTGCCACCGTATCACACATGTTCGTGCACGTCAATAACTTGGTTATCCGATGAGGGATAAACCAAATAGTATTCATTTGAGTAGTTTCTTTCTGAAGGAAGGAGAAGACCATAGGGAAGCTAGGGAGAAGATTGCGAAGACCTGGCGTCACATTCATAAGAAGGGTAGGAAGGATTTGGGACCTAGGGTTGTTATTTCTTTGGAGTCATATCTTCAGTGGGTCCAAGCGAGAGCCATTCAGTTAAAGATGTTGTATACCCGGGAGACACCCATGCCTGATCTATTTGTGAAGACCACTCCTCCCTTATTAGATGATCTGAAAGAGCTGCATCTTGCTTTAGTTAGGATGCAACAGGAAAGGAATGCTTGGAAGAACAAGTTCCAGACTTTAGAGAGTTCCTACAGAGCATACCTAAAGGAGAAAAACGACTTGATTGAGATCCTTGAGAGTCGAGCGGTAGAGTCTATGGAGAGGCAAGGGGATTTATTTTATCCTAAGCCTCAATCAGGTGCCGATCACTCACTTCCTGATTTAGATGATTGGAAGGAGGTTGCCCCAGAGGTTGAAGGCTCAGATTGCCAGGCTCACAGGGAAGCGCCAGCGTATAGAGTGATCTCCATCAGTTTTACTTCTTAGGGTTTTAGATTTTTTTTTCATCTTGTACTTGGGATCATTGAAACTTGTAATCCATTTTGGAGTTATTATAATAAAAATTTTAGTATTTCAAAAGTGCTATTACTTTGATGTTTGCAATATGTCTATAAACTTTAAATCCCATGAAGTATTAAATAAAAAAGTAAAAATAATCATGTGCATTGCATATCATGCATCATATTGCACATATTTCTTGCATTTGTTATGCATATCCAGGTGTCTTACCAAGCTTCTTTACTTCGTTCAGCAAGCTGACTTATCACTACAACACTCGGGCTAATTTCAAAAAGAAGATGGATAACTTAGAACAAGAGAATCGCGAGCTGCGCGAGGAAGTTTATGCTTTGAAGGTCGGCTTGGCCAATTTGATTACTCTAATGGAAGCTCTGGTGGCTGCTCAGAATCAGCCACCGAGTGTTCAACCTCAACCAACAAGGGCAAATACTGAAGTTCCGACTGTTCACGTATCTGCTACTCCAGTTGTTGTTCAGAATCGCATGCCACAAGGTTATCCATGGGGAATACTAGATAATTTTTCATCTGAAGGTTTCAATCTTGGGCCTCAAGATACTCCAGTGGTTCAGACTATTGTTACTCCGGCACCTCCTGTGGTGCATGCTGTTCTTGATGCGCCTCCTTCGATGAATAACGTTACGTTTGTTAATGATGATATGTGTCGTCCTTTCCCTCCACCAAGTGAAGACTTGGATTTTTATGACATAATGGATGATTTTCAAGAGCAGTTTGACAAGATGCAGAGGGATATGAAGACCCTCAGGGGGAAAGAGCTATTTGGGCAGAATGTGAATGAGTTATGCTTGGTCCCAAATGTTAAGATACCTGCTATGTTTAAGGTCCCAGAATTTCAGAAGTATAAGGGCAACAATTGCCCTCGTGATCACCTGATGATGTACGTGAGAAGAATGTTTACCCATACTGATGATCAGGGTCTGCTTATCCACTATTTTCAGGAGAGTTTGACTGATGTTGCGTTGAAGTGGTATATGAGTTTGGACAACGCCAATATCCATACTTTTATTGATTTGGGAGAAGCGTTCATCAAACAGTACAAGTACAACATGGACATGGCGCCTGACCGTGATCAACTTAGGGCCATGGTTCAGAAAGACAGGGAATTGTTCAAAGAGTATGCACAGAGATAGAGCGAGGTATCCGCCCAAGTGATTCCTCCCATGGAAGCGGGATGCTTTCTAATACGAAAGGATGGTAGCAAGCGCGCCAAATGACTTTACTGAGATTGTGGGAATGGGTATCCGCTTGGAAGAGGATGTAAGAGAAGGCCGTTTGACGAAGAGTGAAGGATCTGGAGGTGCGAAGAAGCCATCTTATGAGTTTAACAAAAAGAAAGAAGGGGATGCAAATGTTGTTATACAAGAGAGGAGGGTAAACACTCCTAGAAGGAATTATCAGCGTCATCAGCAAGTCGCCTCAATTACTCCTGTTATGAATGCCGCTCTGACTATCGTTACTTATCAGAGACCATCCCAGCAGGGGAATCAAGGGTATAATCAGAGAAGGGAGAGTTATGACCCTATTCCCATGATCTATACAGAGTTACTACCGACATTAATTCAGAAAAGGTTGATCCAGACACGACCACCTTCCGTCGTACCATCACCATTGCCTTGGTATTACAAGGCAGACCAAACACGTGCTTTTCATCAGGGAGCACCAGGGCATAATGTTGAGAATTGTTACCCTTTGAAGAATGAGGTGCAGAAATTGGTAAAGTCTGGTGTTCTATCTTTCAAGGACATGGGACCTAATGTGAAAGATAATCCTCTACCCAAGCATGGGGGAGTAAATGTTGTAAATATGGTGGCTGGTTGTCCAGGAAACTTCCAGATTTTTGACATTAATCTGGTTAGAGGAGATTTGGTGAAAATGCACACATACCTCTGTGAATTTAGCTACTATACACATGAACATACCGGTTGTGCTACTTGCAGTACAAATATACAGGGTTGGGATAAGATAAAGGCTGATTTATAGAAGATGATGGATGAGGGCCTAATCCATATAATCAGGCCTAGGGAAGAGTATGAAGAGGAAGTGAACATGGTTTCTGGATGTCCTAGTGAATTCAGAATTTTTGATGTGGAGTATATGAATGAGGATCTAGTACAGTTGCATGTTATCTTCTGCCATACGGCTGGTCAGGTGGAACACCAATATGGATCTTGCCTAGTTTGCTGTCGAGATCCCCGAGGGTGTTCAATCGTTAAGAAGGGTGTTCAGTTGCTATTAGACAATGGAACTATCAAGATCATAGGTCAGAGGGATGATTATCATGAGGTTGGTATGGTTGAGGTTTGTTTAATGGAAGAAGAGTCAGAGGAAGAGTATGCCTCCGCAGATGAGTATTTCTCTTCAGACGAAGATTTGTTTTCCATAAATGACTTATTGATGACTGGTTGTGTTGAAGAAGGGGTAAACATCATTGTGCCTTGTTTCGGTGCACCAACCCATTTTGAAGTGGAGTATCATAGAATGCCAGCTGTTACCCCATGGGTAATTAGTTTGCCAGGTCCTATCCCCTATAAATCAGATAAGGCAGTGCCTTACAAATACAATGCTACAATCTTAGAAGATGGGGTGGAAGTTCCCCTCCAACCAATTCCCGATGTTGGAAATATAGCTGAAAACAGCAGAGTGACCCGTATCGGTCCTGTGTTTGCGCCGGTTGTTCGGAGAGATGTTGCTGTTGGGAAGAAAATTTCTGAGAATGATGAACCTAAGAAGACTACAGGAGAGACTAGCGGAGCTACACTAGAGAAATAAGTGGATGATATTTTGAAGATAATTAAGATGAGCGACTACAGAATTGTAGATCAGCTACTGCAGACTCCTTCAAAGATATATATCTTAGCTTTATTAATGAACTCCTCTGCTCATAGAGAATCCTTGATGAGGGTACTGGACCAAGCTTTTGTGGAGAGTGACATGCCAATAGATCAATTCAGCAGTGAAATTGGAAACATCATGTCAGGTAATAACTTGAGTTTCTGCGATGATGAATTACCAGATGAAGGAGGAATCATAACCTGGCCCTCCACATATCTATGAACTGCAAGAATGATTCTCTATCCAATATGCTAATTGATAATGGATCCGCGTTGAATGTTATATCGAGGAGTACTCTCATGAAGTTGAAATATCAAGGAACACCTATGCGCCCGAGTGGCATCATTGTGAAAGCATTTGATGGGTCAAGGAAATATGTCATCGGTGAAGTGGACTTACCTATCCATATAGGACCACATTTGTTCCAGATAACCTTCCAGGTCATGGACATTATTCCCGTATATAGTTGTTTTCTAGGATGGCCATGGATACATGAAGCAGGGGCTGTCACTTCAACTTTACATCAGAAGCTAAAGTTTGTGCGTGAAGGGAAGGTAGTGATCATAAATGGGGAGCAGGCATTGTTGATATCTCATTTGTCCTCCTTCAGTATTATAGAAGCAGATGAAGCTGCTGTTGGAACCCATTTCTAAGCCCTATCCGTTGAAAACATAAGGAGAAATGAGAATTCCATGCTTTTGCTGAAGGACGCGCATCAGGTTGTGCGCAATGGTCATAGTGCAGTTTGGGGACGAATTGTGGATCCACTCGTGAACAAGAACATAACTGATTTGGGTTTCTCTTTGAAGAATGGCAGAGGCTAAGGTTTAAAGTCAAAGTCTACTATGAGTGGCTATCATGATGTTTTCTGCAGCGGAGGTTACCTCCATCCAATTGATTCTGGAATTAATGTTGTTGAGGAGGATGAAGCATAACAGGAAATGCCGAATTATGTGACACACGAAGTCAGGGTTCAGAACTGGGTCACCATTGATGTTCCCTCTTGCATACATGTTTCAAAGTAATTTGATTTGTTAATTGTTTTTTTTCTTGAAAGGCTTTCACTCTGCCCAAGGTGGAAGTACTAATGTTGTAGGGCTTATCTATTTGCTGTGACTGTTAAGATCAGTAATAAAAGTTGTCTTTGTTTCCCAAATTATGTCTTTATTTTTCTTCTTTTCCTCGGAAAATGGTAATAAAAAAAACCTTTCAAAATAAATAATAACTGAAATTCAATATGCATGATCACTTGTTATATGTGTCAGTTTCTAAATGCAATCACAAATCATATGTGCAGATTAATTAAAAAACTCGTTGAATACAATGGCCCTGCACCCTCTCCCAAATTTTGATATCCTGTGTTTGGGGATGAAGAAGAAGATTATGATGAGATTCCAGAAGAGGTCTCACGGTTGCTTGAGCACGAGGAAAGTACCATTCAGCCATATAAAGAGCTTTTGGAAGTGATCAATTTGGGTTCAGAAGAATATCAGAAGGAAGTCAAGATTGGAGCATCGTTGCATCCCGATGTGAAGGGAAGGTTGATTGAGTTGTTTAAAGAGTATGTGGATATTTTTTCTTGGTCTTACCAAGATATGCCTGGTCTAAATACAGATATTGTCGAGCACCGTTTGCCGTTGAAGCCAGAGTGTCCGCCAATTAAACAAAAGTTGAGAAGAACTCACCCAGATATGATATTAAAGATCAAAAAGGAGGTTCTAAAGCAGATTAATGCTGGTTTTCTTGTGACGTCAGTGTATCCTCAATGGATTGCCAATATTGTCCCAGTACCAAAAAAAGACGGAAAAGTCCGCATGTGCATAGATTACAGAGATCTAAATAAAGTTAGTCCAAAAGATGATTTTCCATTGCTGCATATCGACATGTTAGTGGATAGCACAACAAAATTCAAATTATTCTCGTTCATGGACAAATTTTCTGGATATAATCAAATAAGAATGGCTCTAGAGGACATGGAAAAAACAACGTTTATCACTCCCTGGGGAACATTATGTTACAGAGTGATGCCCTTCGGGTTGAAGAACGCGGGTGCAACGTAACAGAGGGCTATGACAACCATATTCCATGATCTGATGCACAAGGAAATTAAAGTATATGTTGATGATATGATTGCCAAATCCTAGACTGAAGAAGGGCATATAGAATGTTTGTCGAAGTTGTTTCAGCGTTTGAGGAAGTATCGTCTCCGCTTGAATCCAAATAAATTCACCTTCGGTATTCGATAGGGGAAGTTATTGGGTTTCATTGTTATCCAGAAAGGAATTGAAGTTGACCCTAATAAAGTCAAAGAAATTCACGAAATGCCAGCACCAAGAACTGAAAAGCAAGTCAGAGGTTTCCTCGGGCGTTTGAATTATATTTCTAAATTCATTTCCAACATGACTGCAACATGTGAACCGATCTTTAAGTTGATAAAGAAAGATCAAGGTTGTGTGTGGACGGATGAATGCCAAAGGGAATTTGAGAGTATTAAGGAATATCTTCTTAAACCTCCTATCTTGATCCCTCCCGTAGAAGGAAGACTGTTGATTATGTATCTGACAGTGTTAGATAAATCCATGGGTTTTATTCTGGGACAACAGGATGAAACCGGGAATAAGGAGTTCGCCATTTATTATCTGAGTAAAAAATTCACTGATTGTGAGTCGCGGTATTCCATGCTGGAAAAAACATGTTGTGCTTTGGCCTGGGAGGCAAAGCGTTTGCGGGAGTATATGTTAAATCACACCACTTGGTTGATCTCCAAAATGGATGCAATCAAGTACATTTTTGAAGAACCTGCTCTTACTGGGAGAATTTCCCGCTGACAGATGTTGTTATCTGAATATGATATCGAATACCGCACTCAAAAGGCTATTAAAAGTAGTGTGTTGGCAGATTATCTTGCTCACCAACAAGTGGAGTATCACCAGTCTGCGGAATATGAATTCCCCGATGAGGATGTGATGTTCCTAAAAGTGAAGGATTATGATGAACCATTACCTGAGGAAGGTCCTAATCCTGAATCTCGTTGGAGTATGATATTTGATGGAGCTGTGAATGCTTATGGTAAAGGAATTAGTGTTGTGATTGTCACTCCTCATGGATCACACATTCCTTTTACTGCAAGGTTAACATTTGATTGCACTAATAATATGGCAGAATATGAGGCTTGCATCATGGGTCTCGAGGAAGCTATTGATCTCAGAATCAAAATTCTAGATGTGTATGGTGATTCAGCTTTGGTAATAAATTAGATTAAAGGAGAATGGGATACTCGTCACCCTGGCTTGATCCCTTACAAAGATTATGCTAGAATATTATTACCCTTCTTCAATAAAGTTGAATTCTATCACATCCCTAGAGATGAAAATCAAATGGCGGATGCTCTAGCAACTCTGGCTTCTATGTACCAAGTGAATACTTGGAATGATATACCCCAAATTACGGTTCGACGGCTGGATAGGCCCGCTCATGTGTTTACAGCAGAGGAGGTAGCAGATGAAAAACCTTGGTATTATGATATCAAGCATTTTCTTCAGACTGAGGAATACCCGGTTGATGCGTCGAAGAAAGATAGAAAAACATTGAGAAGATTGGCAGGCAGTTTCTTCCTCAGTGAAAATGTGTTATACAATAGAAATTATGACATGGTCTTGCTCAGATGCGTGGATAGACACGAAGAATACATGATGATGCATGAGATTCATGAAGGTTCATTTAGCACTCATGCCAATGGACATTCGATGGCTAAAAAGATGCTAAGGGCAGGTTATTATTGGCTGACAATGGAGTCTGACTGTTACAAATTTGCAAAAAAATGTCATAAATTCCAGATTTATACAGACAAGGTCCATGTGCCTCCATTTGATTTCCTCCCCATGGCCTTTCTCTATGTGGGGTATTGACATGATTGGGATGATAGAACCCAAAGCTTCGAATTGGCACCGTTTTATCTTGGTAGCATTGATTACTTCACCAAATGGGCGTAGGCTGCTTCATATGCCAATGTTACTAAGCAGGTGGTTGTGTGCTTCATTAAGAATAATCTTATATGCCAGTATGGTGTGCCGAGCAGAATCTGTTAGAACATAGTTTGATTCTACAACCCTTGATTAGAGTTTTGATGATAACAAATACAAAGAACAAATATGCACCTTAAAAATTATGTTATTGCGCATACAGAAGTTCTGACCAAAGCAGCATCAGAAGTTAAGCTATAGAAGCTACACACTGAAGCAATCAGAATTTGCGTCGAAGATTGATGACCAGAACCTGTGCTTAAGTGAAGTAAACTGTGATTCTGAATAAGAGCATAATAATCTAAGTCATCAATGTTCTGAAGCATCAGCAACAGGCAAGGATGTAAGATTCTGAAGCGTTACTATTCAATCAAGACATCATCAATTACAACAGCTTCATTCAGACAGGATCTTCTCCATATGGAAACTGAGTTAATGACATTTATCACGCTTAATGATCAGCAGGAATCTATTGCCTATATAAACAAGCTCAGTGTTCAAATCATTTACGATTTGCCAATACTACTCACGAGAATTCAAAACCGCTGCAAGCTTACTCTTCTTTTCACGCTCTAAATCTATGTAAATTATCACAGTTATGATAACTGTTTTTGTAACGAAAAACATCTGTACACACATTCTTGTATCTTTGTTTAAGACAGCTTTCCTTGAGATTAACCGGATTGTGGTTGTACTCAAGAAGACTTTAACAGTTGTTAAAGTAGTGATTGTAATCCTTTTGAGATTAGTGGATTAAGACCTCATTGGAGAGAGGATAAATCACCTTGACGGGTGGACTGATGTAGTTTGAGATTAAACGAACTAGGATAAAAATACTGTGTCATTGCGCATTTGATTTCAAGTTTTCAATTCAATCCCCCCTTCTTGTGTTTTTCACTTCTTCAATTGGCATCAGAGCACCTAGTTCTGAGCTTAAACACTTAACCGTGTCAGTACAAGATCCAAGCTTTAGAAAAACACTATGGTGGGACTAAGCAAAAACATCAACAATGACTACCATGAAGATAAGGACATAATCAGTGGCAAACCTCCAGTCTTTGATGGAGAAAACTTTGACTACTGGAAAGATAGAATTGAGAGTTTCTTTCTGGCCCATGATGCTGATCTGTGGGACATGGTAAATGATGGATACACACATCCAGTGGATGGAAGTGGTCAGAAGATAGACAGAAAAATGATGTCTGACCAGCAAAAACTTGACTTCAGAAATCACCATAAGGCCAGAACAATACTCCTCAATGCTATCTCATATTCAGAATATGAGAAAACTCAAACAGAGAGACAACCAAGAATATGTTTGACTCTCTGAGAATGACGCATGTAGGAAACATTCAAGTCAAAGAAACCAAGGCCCTTGCTCTCATTCAGAAGTATGAGGCATTCAAGATGGAAGATAGTGAATCCATAGAAGGAATGTTCTCAAGATTTCAAATTCTTGTTGCTGTACTGAAGGTTCTTGACAAAGGATATTCTACTGCTGATCACATAAAGAAGATCATCAGAAGTCTACCCAAACAATGGAGGCCAATGGTCACAACCCTTAAGTTAGCCAAAGATCTCAACAAGATATCTCTGGAGGATCTTGTCAGCTCCCTCAGAAGTCACGAGATAGAGCTAGAAGAGGATGAGTCTCAAAATCAAGGTAAGTCACTAGCTTTAAAATCTAACAGAAAATCTGAATCTAAGGTTTTGCAGGCTATGGAAGAAACTTCTGATGGATCCTCATCAGAAGAAGATGAATTGTCTCTCCTCTCCAGAAGGGTGAATCAACTGTGGAAGCAGAGACAAAGGAAATTCAGAAATCCTAGAAGACCAGAGAATCAAAATGAATCCACCTCCAGATACAGAAAGTATGATTCTTCCTCTGGACACAGAAGATCTGGAGGTTCTTTAGGATACAGAAAGCCAAATAACAAGGACATCATCTGCTAAGAGTGCAATGAGCAAGGGCACTACAAAAATGACTGACCAAGGCTTCAGAAGGAGAAGCCCAAAAAGAAGTTCTTCAAGGAAAAGATGAAGTGCCTCATGGAAACTGTAACTCTCAGAGTGCCTAAGAGGGGGGGGGGGGGGGTGAATTAGGTCTTATAAAAATTTATTCGGTTTTATGAGAATGCTTGGTGGTAATTTTTGGTTAAGTGTTTGAAGATTTTGATTATATCTTTATCTTTTCCTGATTATGGTGATGAAAGCGATAAATGCGGAAAAGTAAAGAACACGGTGATATATCCTGGTTCCCCTTACAATCCGAGAGTACTCCAGTCCCCTTTCCAACACGA
This sequence comes from Vicia faba, assembly GCA_948472305.1. NCBI lineage: Eukaryota > Viridiplantae > Streptophyta > Magnoliopsida > Fabales > Fabaceae > Vicia > Vicia faba. The sequence goes on along the minus strand of OX451737.1, from coordinate 1,407,896,353 downwards.
AAGAGATTTCACTATAGTTAGAATGATTGTACAGCCTATGCTTACTATCTAACCTATAGGGTGATCAAAGGTTCTTAACACCTTTAAGACTAAACAAACACTAATGTGAATGAAGAACAATCCTCTTCAAATCACAACACTTACTTCCAACAATCCTGGATAGTAAGGGAATAATTTCTTTAAGTAATACAATGATTTAGTTTGAAGTATATGGAGAGCTTTATCAATCTTCAATTGATCTTCTTCTTCAAGATAAAAACAATTCTCAACTAAGTATATAAATGTTCACAATGTATGTATGAAACTTGTAATGATAATGAAAGTGTATATGGCAAGTTTCACAAAATTATGAACACATGAAAGTATAAATTCAAAATGTGAATGATGAAAAATTGTTTATTGAAGAAGGTTTTTGTTAATTTGAAAATTGAAGCATTGTTTTTGAAATAAGAAAATCTGCATTTTATAAATTCATAAGAACCTCTTCATTCATGCCAATTCATATGAAAAGTTGCAATGCATTCATGAAAAGATACTACTTGAAAAATGTTTAAAAAACAAAATAAAAGCTGCACTGGTTCGCTAGGAACCGATTCCAACACTGACAGAACCCGGCTCTTAGTGAACGTTATAAGTTGAAATTTAAAAATATCACGCAGGAACCGGTTCCCCTATTGGTACAACCCGGTTCCTGGTACAAAAACCAGGGACATGTTTTTTGAGAAATTCTGGAACCCGGTTCCCTGTTAGGGAGGAACCGGTTCCTAAAGGGTTATTTTCAAAAATACTTTTTGAAAGATATTTCAAACAAATTTTTCCTTGATGTTAAAGTTATGGAATATGTATATGTTGATGAATGCATATTGTGAACATCTATATGCAAGATTTTAAGAATTATTTATACCATTTGACATTTGATGATTCTTCAATAATTCTTCAATAATCTTCAAGACTTTTATTTGATGTTGATAAGCTTTTTGCACATCCTTTGAATGTTGATGTCCATGTTGTCTTCATCAAAACACATGCTTTAAATATGACTTGAGAAGCTTGCAATTACATTCTCCCCCTTTTTGATGATGACAACCAAGTCTTGAAAACGATTTCTTGAAATGTTTATGTTGTTTTGTATAGAAACCATGTTGAGCAAATGCAAGGCTCCCCCTAAATTGTATGCTCCCCATAAGTCCATGATTCTTTGAATTTTGGAGTGAGTTTGATATTTTATGTGGGCCTGCAATTTCTTTAAAACAAAACAACACACATGCATATTCTTCTCCCCCTTTGTTAACATCAAAAAGGATGGGGAAAAAGAGTGAAATAAATATATATAAAAATTAAGACGTAAAAAAAACATATAAAAGAATTAAGACATGCATTTTAAGAGAAACATTAGATATCACCTTCATCCAAAATACCAAGTTCTCTCCAGATTTTGAAGAAAGGTTCTCGAGCAAGCGGTTTAGTGAAGATATCTGCGAGTTGGTTATGAGTATTCACAAAAGTGACTTCGACATCTCCTTTAAGTACATGATCACGGAGAAAATGATGTCGATTATCTATATGTTTAGTTCTTGAATGCATGGCCGGATTCTTTGTAATATTGATAGCACTTGTGTTGTCGCATCGAAGAGGAATGCATCCGAGATCAAGTCCGTAATCACAGAGTTGTTGCTTGAGCCAAAGAATTTGTGCACAACAACTACCCGCTGCTATGTATTAAGCATCGGCCGTGCTAAGAGCAACACATGCTTGCTTTTTACAAGCCCATGATACTAATGCATTTCCAATAATGTGACAAGTACCACTTGTTCTTTTATGATCAGTTTTACAACCTGCATAATCCGCGTCAGAATAACCAATTAAAGTGCAAGTACTACCTTTTGGATACCATAGGCCGACATTGATTGTTCCTTTAAGATACTTCATGATCCTTTTAACTGCCATGAGGTGTGATTCCTTTGGATTTTCTTGAAAGCGAGCGCAAATACAAACACTAAACATGATGTCAGGACGGCTTGCCGTCAAGTACAATAAAGAACCAATCATACCTCTGTACTTTTTAATATCAATTGGAGTACCGGATTCATCTTGATCAACATATGTATCGGAGCCCATTGGAGTATTCATGGCTTTACAATTGTCCATATCAAACTTTTTCAATAATTCTTTGCAATACTTAGATTGATTGATGAAGATTCCATCTTCTAGTTGCTTGATTTGTAGTCCAAGAAAGTAGTTCATCTTTCCCATCATAGACATCTTGAATTCTCCTTGCATCATCAATGAGAATTCCTCACACATTTCTTTGTTAGTCGATCCAAAAATGATATCATCAACATAGACTTGAACCAATAAAGTGTTACTTTGGATTTTCTTAATGAACAAGGTTTTATCAACCTTACCCTTTTCGAAACCTTTTTCACACAAAAAATTGCTAAGTCTATCATACCATGCTCTTGGTGCTTGCTTTAAGCCATAAAGAGCCTTTCTCAACTTAAAGACATGTGAAGGATGTTTGAAGTCTTCAAATCCCGGGGGTTGTTTGACATAGACTTCTTCATTGATGTATCCATTCAAGAATGCGCTTTTGACGTCCATTTGGAAAAGCTGAAAATTTAATGAACAAGCATAAGCAAGTAAAAGACGTATAGCTTCTAACCTTGCAACCGGAGCAAATGTTTCTTCAAAGTCGATTCCTTCCTCTTGATTGTAACCTTGGGCAACCAACCTTGCTTTGTTTCGAACAATTAGACCATTCTTATCAAGTTTGTTCTTAAACACCCATCGGGTACCTATGATGTGTTTACCGCTTGGTCTAGGAACAAGTTCCCAAACTTGATTTCTCTCGAATTGATTTAATTCTTCTTGCATAGCAATAATCCATTGATCATCTCCTAAGGCTTCATCAACTTTGGTAGGTTCAATTTGAGAAACAAATTCCATGTTTAAGCAAGCATCTTTTAGATTCAATCTTGTTGATACTCCTTGGCTAATGTCACCAATAATTTTGTCAATAGGATGGTCTCTATGAGTTCTCCATTCTTTTGGTAGATCATTGGTGTTTGAATCTTGTTGTACAATGTTTTCTTGATTTTCCAGTGATTTCTTAATTTGATCAATTGAAAGATCTTCCGGGGGTAAATCTATAGGATCATCATCATCACAAACAACTACTTCCTCCTTGGAGGGGTTAGTTTCATCAAAAGATACATGCATAGATTCTTCAATAGTTAAAGTTCTTTTATTATAAATTCTATATGCTTTACTAGAAAGCGAATAACCAAGAAATATACCTTCGTCGGATTTCTCGTCAAACATACCAAGATTATCTTTGTCATTATTAAGAACAAAGAACTTGCATCCAAAAATGTGAAAGTGAGCAATATTTGGCTTTCTTCCTTTGAAGAGTTCATATGGAGTCTTCTTTATTATAGGTCTAATGATAACTCGATTTCCAACATAACATGCCGTACTAACCGCATCCGCCCAAAAATATTTAGGAAGATTTGCATCACTAAGCATTATTCTTGCAAGTTCCACTAGAAACCTATTCTTTCTTTCAACTACTCCATTTTGTTGTGGAGTTCTAGGTGCTGAAAAATTATGAGAGATACCATGTTCTTCACAAAATTCTTCAAATTGAGCATTTTGGAATTCTCCACCATGATCACTTCTTATGGATACAATTTTTAGTGAATTTTCATTTTGGATTTGCTTAGCATACTTCTTAAAGGCTTTAAAAGCATCACTTTTCTGCACAAGAAACAAAGTCCAAGAATATCTAGAAAAATCATCAATAATGACTAAAGCGTATACATTACCTCCGAAGCTTTTTGTTCTTGATGGACCAAAGAGATCCATGTGTAACAATTGTAGTGGCCTTGTAGTAGACACCACATTCTTGGATTTGAAAGTTGTTTTGGTCTGTTTGCCCTTTTGGCATGCATTACATAATTTGTCTTTGATGAACTTCATCTTTGGTAGACCAATAACTAAGTCATGCTTAACCAATTTGTTCAAGTGCTCCATGTGGATGTGAGCGATCCTCCTGTGCCATAACCAAGCGTCATTGTTGTTTACCATAAGACATTGTACCTTCAGAGACAAATCATCTAAAGTAATCATAAAAATATTGTTAGTTCTTATACCTTTGAGTTTTACCTCATTGGTCGCCTCATCCATAATGAGACATTCATCTTTGTTGAATTTGATCTTGAACCCTCTATCGCAAAGTTGACTTATGCTAAGAAGATTGTGCTTTAATCCTTCAACATAGAGAACATCCTCAATTTGAATGGATGGAGGTGTGCCAACTATTCCAACGCCAAGAATCTTTCCTTTGGTGTTGTCTCCATAGGTGACATACCCTTTGGCTTTATGTACTAGATATGAAAATTGGTGTACATCTCCTGTCATATGCTTTGAACATCCACTATCAAGATACCAAACATTTGATGTGGATTTCAAGCATACCTACACAAACAAATTATTCTTTGTTAGGTACCCAAGTTGCCTTGGGTCCTTCATAGTTAGTTCCCTTTTTCACCCACACATAATGCCCACTTGCTATACTAAAGTTTCTAACATAGCAAGCATTAGGTGTATGGCCTTTAATACCACAATAAAAACAAGTAGGTTCAAAGTTACTTCTATATCTAGAAGGATAAGATTTCTTCTTAGGAAATGTTTTCTTTTTCGATACATTAGCCTTTTTCTTTTGATGATTATGAACAACTTGCTTCTTTTCTACTTTCTTGGGTTTGGAACTATTACTAGCTTTTACAAAAACAGTGGGATTGTTACTTGGTTTCTTAGAATTCACATAACCAAGACCCCTTTTATCATTAGGATAACGTTGTTGGCTTAGTAATCCTTCCAATCCTATTTGTCCTTTTTCATATCGTTCAATGACTCTTTTCAATTGAACAATTTGAAAGACATTTGATTCACACTTGGAGCATGCAAAGTTTTCTTTTTCTTTAATAAAATTCTGTTTTTGAAGTTCAAAATCTTTAGTCATGGTGTCAATTTTTTCTAAACAACTTAGAAGTTCTTTTTCTTGATTTGACACCTTTTTGTATAAACTTTTGCATTCTTTCAAGAGTTCATCAATAGCATCTTGAACATCATCATCAAAAAGATTAAATTCATTACTAACCTCTTCTTCATCGTCGGAGAGATGTGAAGCCATTAATGATAGATTTGCACATTCGTCGCTTTCCGAATCGGATGAAGAACTTATCTCATTATCTTCCCATGCAACATAAGCCTTTTTGTTCTTGAACTCCTTTTTGCCTTTGAATCCATTTTTCTTGGAGAGTTTTGGACAATCCGGCTTTATGTGACCTTGCTTTCCACATTCATAACATGTGACATCTTGTGTTGATGTGGAGGCTTCTTTATCTTTATGATTATAAAATTTCTTCTCTAAATTTTCATGTTTTTCAAGTCTACCAAGTTCCGTTTCGTATTCTTGAAGTTTGCCAAATAATGTAGCGGAAGTCATTGCGGAGAGACTCTTCTTTTCTGAGATTGCCGTTACCTTTGGTTGTCATTCCCTAGTCAATGATCTAAGGATTTTCAAGTTGAGTTCATCATTTGTCAAGGTTTTACCAAGAGCATTTAAGTGATTTGTCAAATGCACAAATCTCTTTTGTAAGTCAAGAATGGATTCTCCGGGCTGCATTCGAAATAGTTCATATTCTTGACTCAAGGTATTTAGCCTTGATCTTTTTACTTCAGTCGTTCCTTCATGAGTTTGAACCAGGGTATCCCATATTTCTTTTGTTGTCTTGCAGTTCGAGACACGGAAAAATTCGTCCATACTGAGTGCACCTTGAAGAAGGTTTATTTCCTTTTTGTCATAGAGAACTTTCTTTTTATCATCATCGTCCCATGCAGTTTTGGGCTTTGCAGAACCAATGCCATTGATTACTGATATTGGGATAAATGGACCATTTTCAACAGCATCCCATACTTCCTCTCCTTGTGCTTCTAAATGCGCCTTAATGCGTATTTTCCAGAAGTCAAAATATTCACCACAGAATAGAGGAGGCTTGTTGTTACTACCACCATCTCTGAAAACTGGTTGATGATTTACGGAAGCCATTCTGGATCTTTAGGAACAAGTTACCTATAACTTGCTCTGATGCCAATTGTAAGTCTCAGAGTGCCTAAGAGGGGGGGGGGGGGTGAATTAGGTCTTATAAAAATTTATTCGGTTTTATGAGAATGCTTGGTGGTAATTTTAGGTTAAGTGTTTGAAGATTTTGATTATATCTTTATCTTTTCCTGATTATGGTGATGAAAGCGATAAATGCGGAAAAGTAAAGAACACGGTGATATATCCTGGTTCCCCTCACAATCCGAGAGTACTCCAGTCCCCTTTCCAACACGAAAGAGATTTCACTATAGTTAGAATGATTGTACAGCCTATGCTTACTATCTAACCTATAGGGTGATCAAAGGTTCTTAACACCTTTAAGACCAAACAAACACTAATGTGAATGAAGAATAATCCTCTTCAAATCACAACACTTACTTCCAACAATCCTGGATAGTAAGGGAATAATTTCTTTAAGTAATACAATGATTTAGTTTGAAGTATATGGAGAGCTTTATCAATCTTCAATTGATCTTCTTCTTCAAGATAAAAACAATTCTCAACAAAGTATATAAATGTTCACAATGTATGTATGAAACTTGTAATGATAATGAAAGTGTATATGGCAAGTTTCACAAAATTATGAACACATGAAAGTATAAATTCAAAATGTGAATGATGAAAAATTGTTTATTGAAGAAGGTTTTTGTTAATTTGAAAATTGAAGCATTGTTTTTGAAATAAGAAAATCTGCATTTTATAAAGTCATAAGAACCTCTTCATTCATGCCAATTCATATGAAAAGTTGCAATGCATTCATGAAAAGATACCACTTGAAAAATGTTTAAAAAACAAAATAAAAGCTGCACTGGTTCGCTAGGAACCGGTTCCGACACTGACAGAACCCGGTTCTTAGTGAACGTTATAAGTTGAAATTTAAAAATATCACGCAGGAACCGGTTCCCCTATTGGTACAACCCGGTTCCTGGTACAAAAACCAGGGACATGTTTTTTGAGAAATTCTGGAACCCGGTTCCCTGTTAGGGAGGAACTGGTTCCTAAAGGGTTATTTTCAAAAATACTTTTTGAAAGATATTTCAAACAAATTTTTCCTTGATGTTAAAGTTATGGAATATGTATATGTTGATGAATGCATATTGTGAACATCTATATGCAAGATTTTAAGAATTATTTATACCATTTGACATTTGATGATTCTTCAATAATTCTTCAATAATCTTCAAGACTTTTATTTGATGTTGATAAGCTTTTTGCACATCCTTTGAATGTTGATGTCCATGTTGTCTTCATCAAAACACATGCTTTAAATATGACTTGAGAAGCTTGCAATTACAGAAACATGGGACGATTTGGACTCCTCTGAAGCTGAATCAGAGTCAGATGATGAAAGAGCAAACATAGATCTTATGGAAAACGTGTCATAAGACAGTGAAGCTTCTGGTTCAGACTCAGAATCAGACACTAAAGAGGTATTCCCTAACTTTTCTATTAATTTCACTAAAGCTGAACTTGTAGAAAGTCTAAATGAAATTCGGGAAAGGTATCAGCAAATCAGAGTCAAATTCAAGAACCTGAAAAAGGAACTTGCTTCTGACTCTGAAAAGATTGAGAGTCTCATATTAGAAAACTCTGAGTTAAAAGAAAAAATTTCAAAATTAGAAAATTATTTGCAAAATTCTCAGAAGGTAATAATCTCAGAGACTCCCAGTAATGCTGATGAGATCATCAAAGAGTATGATCACAACTTTTAGAAGTTTCTGGCTAAAAACATAGATAGAAGCAAGATGGCTTCAATGATCTATGGAGTTAGCAGAAATGGCAGAAAAGGGATAGGATATCAAGGTAAGGTATCTACATCTAAGCAAGCCATGGACTTAGTCATAAAACGCACACCACTTAAATCACATTTTATATATGGGCACACACATGACATAAAATACACTAGTAGTGATTACTCTGTCAAACCAAAATTTAACCATAATTTTGGTAAAACTAACAAACCAGGACCCAAAAAGATATGGGTGCCTAAGGATAAAATTATATATGTAGCAGATATCTTTAGCAGCAAGGCTAAAACACCAGTCATGATACCTGGACTCTGGCTGCTCTCGACACATGATGGGAAGAAGGCATATGTTCCAAAGCTTGGAACTTAAACCTGGAGGCTACGTGGGCTTTGGAGGAAACCAAAGAGGAAAGATCATTGGCTCTAGAACAGTAGGTAATGGAAATCTTCCCTCTATAAATAATATACTGCTAGTTGATGGATTAATGCATAACCTGTTATCCATAAGTCAATTAAGTGATAACGGTTATGATATAATCTTTAATCAAAATTCATGCAAAGCTGTTAGTCAGAAAGATGGAACTACCCTCTTTAATGGAAAGAGGAAAAACAAAATTTACAAAATAAAACTTTATGAACTTAAGAGTCAGAATGTAAAATGCCTTCTCTCTGTTAACAACGAGCAATGGGTCTAGCACAAAAGATTGGGGCATGTTAGTATGAGAAGAATATCTCAGATTAACAAACTCAATCTGGTCAGAGGACTTCCTAATTTGAAGTTCATCTCAAATGCTCTGTGTGAAGCATGTCAGAAAGGTAAATTTTCAAAACCTGCTTTTAAATCTAAAAACGTTGTTTCCACCTCTAAGCCATTAGAACTTCTGCACATAGACTTATTTGGACCAGTAAAAACTGCGTCTGTCAGTGGAAAGAAGTATGGGTTAGTGATCGTAGATGACTATAGCATATGGACATGGGTAAAGTTCTTAAGACACAAGGACGAGTCACACTCTGTGTTCGTTACCTTCTGTAACCAAGTTCATAATGAAAAGGATCTTAGAATTGTCAAAGTCAGAAGTGATCATGGTGGGGAGTTTGAAAATAAAAATTTTGAATCATTTTATAATGAAAAAGGCATCTTGCATGACTTCTCTTGTCCTAGAACTCCCTAACAAAATGGAGTTGTAGAACGAAAGAACAGAACATTGCAAGAAATGGCCAGAACCATGATCCATGAGACTAACATTGCTAAGATCTTCTGGGCAGAGGCAATTAACACAGTGTGTTATATTCAGAATAGAATCCCCATAAGACCTATTCTGGAAAAGACTCCATATGAATTGTGGAAGAACATAAAGCCCAACATTTCCTATTTCCATCCATTTGGATGCACCTGCTTTATTCTGAATACAAAAAATTATTTGAACAAGTTTGACTCTAAAGCACAAAAGTGTATTATGTTAGAATACTCTTAACGCTCAAGAGGGTACAAAGTATACAATACAGAAACACAGATTGTTGAAGAGTCAATCAGTGTTAGATTTGATGATAAGCTTGACTCTCAAAAGTCAAAGCAGAATGGATTCCTTGCAGATATAGAAGTTGAATTCACAGGTACCGAAGACAAATCATCAGAAGATCTCAACAGAGACGCTCCAACAACGTCAGAAATAAATGCTACAAGAAATCCAGCACCTTCAGTTGATCAACTTCAGAAAAGGCTATCCAGAAGCATCATAGCTCACCCAGAAAATAAAATACTGGGAAAGAAGGATGATCCAATCAGAACAAGATCAACATTCAGAAACTCTGAAGAATCCCTCATGGGACTGGTCTCTCTGATTGAACCAACAACAATTGATGAAGCGCTTTTGGACAATGACATGATTCTGACAATGCAGGAGGAATTGAATCAGTTCACTAGAAATGACGTATGGGATCTGGTTCCCAAACCAAAAGGATTCAAAGTCATTGGAACAAAGTGGTTGTTCATAAACAAACTAAATGAGCAAGGAGAAGTCATCAGAAACAAAGCACGACTGGTAGCACAAGGTTATTGTCAACAAGAGGGGATAGACTACGTAGAAACCTTTGCTCCAGTCGCCAGGTTAGAATCTATCATACTTTTAATATCATTTGCTGTAAACAATGGCATCACTCTATATCATATGGATGTCAAAAGTGCATTCTTAAATGGCTATATAGATGAATAGGTATATGTGTACCAACCCCCTGGTTTTGAGAATTCCAAACACCTAGAATATGTTTTCAAACTAAAGAAGTCACTTTATGGTCTGAAACAAGCTCCCAGAGCTTGGTATGAAAGACTAAGTAACTTCCTATTAGAAAAGGAATTCACCAGAGGGAAAGTGGACACAACCTTGTTCTGTAATACATTTAAGAATGACATTTTAGTATGTAAGATTTATGTTGATGACATCATCTTTGGATCTACTAAACCCTCTCTGGGAAGAGAGTTTGTTAAATTCATGCAGGCAGAGTTTTAGATGAGTTTAATGGGGGAACTCAAATTATTTTTGGGCATTCAGATAAACCAAACTCCAGAAGGAACTTACATTCATCAGAGCAAATATGTCAGAGAACTTCTGAAGAAATTTGATCTCTCAGAATGTAAGCCCTCAACGACTCCAATGCACCCCACGTGCTTTCTGGAATAGGAAAAGGTAAGTAAAAAGGTAGAACAGAAAGTCTACAGAGGTATGATTGGTTCTCCCCTTTATCTGACGGCTTCAAGGCCTGACATTTTATTTAGTGTTTTCTTATGTGCTAGATTCCAATCAGATCCTAGAGAATCTCACTTAACAACAGTTAAGCGAATTTTCAAGTATCTGAAAGGTACTACTAATCTGGATTTGTTTTATAGAAAATCAAATGATTACAACTTAGTAGGATATTGTGACGCTGATTTCGCTGGAGACAGAGTAGAACGTAAAAGAACTTCTGGAAGCTGCGAGTTTCTGGGAGAAAATATGATCTCATGGACCAGTAAGAGACAATCCACAATAGCACTATCAACAGCAGAAGTTGAATACATAGCAGCTGCTGGATGTATCATGCAAATGCTCTAGATGAAAAGTCAACTTGAAGACTTCAACATATTTGAGAGCAACATTCTTATCCTCTGTGACAACACTTCTGCTATATGTCTCAATTTTAGAAGTACAAATTGCATCATAATCTATCCAGGAAGATCTGAACATTTCATTTCAAGGATAGAGGCGTGAAGTTCACATCATCAAACACTTGTCATCCTCTCACCTGCTACCTTCTGAAGCTGAACACGCGTTCAATTTCTAAAGGGTTCAAGGCGCTGATTGGATGCATTGAGACATTTGTAAGCGGTAACCGTTTAATATCTTTTTAAATCCCCTAAATTCAGGTGTCATTAATGCATATAATCATTACTAATTTTTTCTTTTACTTATTGTTTACGTTTTCAAGAAACCTATTTAAACTCAAAATTACTTTTTTTCATTTATTCACTTTTACCCTTCTCAATATTTTCTCTTGTTTCAAGTTCTTGCTTTCAAAAACCCTTTTCATCTTCCTCAAACCCGTGTGAACAATGGCTTCTTCATCAAACCTCAAAAATCTCAGTGCTCCTGATTCTGCATCAACGGAACAATACGAAGAACCCATCAGGACGCTTCTCACTCTTGTTGATAACCTGGAAGTTCTCTCAGAACTGATTATTGATTTTGGGAGTCTACAAGAAAATGGGTTCAATCTCTATGAAGACGTGATTGCTCAAGGTTGGAACATGTATTTTGACCGTCTGGTTGGTCCAACGTTTCCCATTCTCGTCAACTAATTTTGGATACATGCTTCTTCATCAAATCACCAGGTTACTTCTTATGTCATGGGGAGGAAAATTGTGATTACAAAAGATCTTATTGCGAAGCTTCTTGGATACAACAGTGCTAGTGTCAGATGCATTGACATGGCTGAGAGATGCCCTGACCTAAGATCAATTGCAAAGGAAATTTTTACTTCTGGACAGCCCTCCAGTAAAATCAGAGATTTGAAGGATCATCACAGAATCTGGGCCAGAATCATTGTGGGAGGTATCCACCACAGGAAGCCTACAAGCTCTCCTGATTACATCAATATTGATCAACAATTTCTGATCTATTTCATTGCTAAGAAGACAAAGGTAAATCTTCCACACTTGCTCTTCAACCATCTTAGAACAAGTGTGAAGGAAACCAGAGAATACAAAAGGACCAAGAGGGATTGGATTCCCTTTGGAAGGCTGATATCAGATATTCTAACAGAGAATAGGCTGATAGAACATCTGAGGGAGGCTCAGGAAATAAGCACATTGGAAGAAACTGTTGGGAAGCCCCTAAACGCCAAGAATCTGAAGAAAATGAAGATCATTGAGAATATCAAGAAGGAACCAACTGTTACTTCTCATGAGACCATTACTTCAAGAAGGATACCTCTGAAGGATTTTCCTATATTTTCTGAGATAGACTCCAAACCAGAAATAATAGTCAGATACCTTGAAGCTTGCAAGGCTGATGGAACTGCTCCAGAAATCAACATTCAGGATCTGCACAAGGATGCTCCATAAGTTGTGTTAAAGAAATCAAAGAAGAGGAAAGCAACAGGAGAAGGACCCTCTCAGAGGACACCTAAAGCTGGCAAAAAGAAAGGTAATCCATCTTCTGTTTCTGTTATAGAATCAATAATTGTTTCAACATCTGAAGCCATGCCCTCTCAACCAGAAAATTCATCACCCCAAACCTTTGAAGATTTTGACATAGAGTTTGATCCATCAAAAACTCTATGTAATTTTTTGAATGAACCTCACTCCCCTACTCAAAATCCAAACCCAGAACATCATCAACCAGAACTTGCCAAAGTTTTGTCTGACATTGAACTATTTTATCAAGATTTTTCCTCTCCCATACCAGAAAATCCAAACACTCAACAACCACCAGAAATCCCTCAACCAGAAATCCCACAATCTCCTCAACCAGAAATTCCACATCCATAATCACCTCAACAAGAAATTCCACAACCAAAAAATACTCAACCACAATCTCCTCAACCAGAAGATCTGAACCTCAACTCACCACACCCAGAAACTCAACCTTCTGAAAACCCATCTTCTGATATTCCTGAATCAGAAACCCAACATGCTGCCACAAACCAATCTGAAGACTCTCCTTCAGACTCTGATACCACAATCCAAATTCCTGGAATAACAGATCCTCTTGCGGTTCGCATGCCTCTCACCATTCATGACATTCCAGAAATTCCTTCATCCCTTGAATCCACACGTCCAAACACCCCTACCAGACCAATTATCATTCATGACTCTCCCACTCCTTCACCCACTAACAGTCCAGCTGAAAACTTAAGACTTGTCATTGATCCAATTTTGCTTGAAAAACTAGCTTCCATCTCATACAAAACTACCATTCCCAAACCTAAACCAACTGCAACCACCTCAGATGTTGGTACAAGTTTGTTGATTTTTGAAACAGGAATGCAGGAATGGATCAATTCTTTGAAGCATGCAAGTCAAAAGATTTATAATCCTGCTGCTTCTGATTATATGTGGGAAAGATTCAGAAAATGGGTCAACGCTGAAACTTTGAAGATATCCTCTCGCTGGATAATGCTCCCTGGAAAGAGCATCATCCTTCAGAAGTAGCTGAACCACAATCAGAAAGTCTTTCTCTAATTAATGCTCTAGAAAATATGATTGCAGCAGAAGAAATAGTTCACTCAAAAGAGGCTGCAGAATGTTCTGAGCAACATCCAACTCCTGAAGAGACACCAGCTTCCTCCTTAGTCATGAAAACTCTAGAAGAGTTAAAGAAAGAAAATGCTTTAATCCATGCAAGACTGGATAAGCAAGAGGATACAAACAAAGATATTAAAAGTATTCTGGGCAAACAAGAAGACACTACAAAGGAAATCAGAGGCATTCTGGGCAAGCAAGAAGAGTCAAATACTCAGATCAAGAGCTTGTTGGAAGCGTTGTTCACACGTCTTCCCCCTCCTTCTTAGATTTTATTTTAAAATTGTTTATCTGTAACTTTTATCTTTACCTCTTTACTTCTAAAACTTGTCATTGCATTATGTTTTAAATATAATTCATCTATTTTGGTTCTGATTATATTGCCTTTTTGATACCTGACAAAAAAGGGGGAGAAAGTAAGATATTTTCAATAATGGTTTACCGGGACAAAAGTCTAAAACATTCTAAATTATTTAACCTCTACTTTCTAAAAAGTTTGAACAGGAACAAATTCTGATAGGAGATGCAGCTAAAAATCTAATGAGAAGGAACTTCAGGGAAGTAATCAACTCAGGGGGAGTTTCTCTTAAACCTTTTGTTATTTATTTTCCATTGAAAATTCTAGTTTTTGTCATCATCAAAAAGGGGGAGATTGTTAGAATATAGTTTGATTCTACAACCCTTGATTAGAGTTTTGATGATAACAAATACAAAGAACAAATATGCACCCTAAAAATTATGTTATTGTGTATACAGAAGTTCTGACCAAAGCAGCATCAGATGTTAAGCTATAGAAGCTACACGGTGAAGCAATCATAATTTGCGTTGAAGATTGATGACCAAAACCTGTGCTTAAGTGAAGTACACTATGATTCTGAACAAGAGCATATAATCTAAGTCATCAATGTTCTGAAGCATCAGCAGCAGGCAAGGATGTAAGATTCTGAAGCGTTACTATTCAATCAAGACAACATCAATTAAAACTACTTCATTCAGACATGATCTTCTCCATATGGAAACTGAGTTAATGACATTTATCACGCTTATTGATCAACATGAATCCATTGTCTATATAAACAAGCTCAGTGTTAAAATCATTTACAATTTTCCAATACTACTCACGAGAATTCAAAAATGCTGCAAGCTTACTCTTCTTTTCACGCTCTAAATCTGTGTAAATTATCACAATTGTGATAACTGTTTTTGTTCCGAAAAACATCTGTACACACATTCTTGTATCTTTGTTTAAGATATTGTTCCTTGAGATTAAGCACATTGTGGTTGGCTAAAGAAGACTTTAACAGTTGTTAAAGTAGTGATTGTAATCCTTTTGAGATTAGTGGATTAAGACCTCGTTGGACAGAGGCGAAATCACCTTGACGGGTGGACTGGAGTAGTTTGAGATCAAACGAACCAGGATAAAAATAATGTGTCATTGCGCATTTGATTTCAAGTTTTCAATTCAACGCCCCTTCTTGTGTTTTTCACTTCTTCAGAATCATCACTGACAATGGCTCAAATTTGAACAACAAGATGATGACAGAACTGTGTGAAGAATTCAAGATTGTCTGTCACAATTCATATCCATACAGGCCAAAGACGAATGGGGTTGTTGAAGCTGCTAATAAGAATATCAAGAGAATTATCCAGAAAATGGTTGTTACTTATAAGGATTGGCATGAAATACTCCCTTTTGCTTTGCATGGATATCGAACATTTGTCCGTACTTCAACAGGAGCAACCCCGTTCTCCTTAGTGTATAGAGTGGAAGTTGTACTCCCAGTCGAGGTAGAGATTCCCTCGTTGCGTTTGATAATGGAAACCAAGCTGACAGAGGTTGAATGGGTTCATAACAGGTTTGACCAATTAAATTTGATTGAGGAGAAGAGGATGACAGCCTTGTGTCATGGCCAGTTATATCAAAACAGAATGAAGAAAGCTTTTGATAAAAAGGTCAAACCTCGTGAATTCAGAGAAGGCGACCTCGTTCTTAGGAAGATCATGTCTTTCAACATTGATTCTAGGGGCAAGTGGACTCCTAATTTTGAAGGCCAATATGTTGTCAAGAAAGCCTTATCTGGTAGTGCATTAATTCTTGAAACTATGGATGGCAAGGAGTTCCCACGTCCCATGAATGCTAATGCAGTCAAGAAATACTTCACCTAAAGAAATAAAATAACAGCTCGCTAACTTGAAAACCCGAAAGGGCGACTTGGGCAAAAAAGAAGCGTCCTGGTAGGCCGAAAACCCGAAAAGGTGGTCTAGGCAAAAATTAGAGACATAAACAGAATAAATTTCCCGCTAAGTTGAAAACCCGCAAGGGCATCTTAGACAAAAGTTAGGGATTTTCTTGGCAAGTAACTACGTCAGACAAGACTTGATCGTTGAAGCAACAATCTTCTCGGATCCTCACCATACTTCAACAAAAGCTGCTGCTCAGGATTTCAAAAGTTGTTAGGGGGGATAGTGGTCATTGTATCTCAATGTATCTTTTCCATTATGTATTACCATTTCCCAAACTTTGTAATCATCTATGGAGTCTCGCCATTCGCAGACTACCATTCTATTAATGAAATTTGAGCTTTTACTCAATTCTTTGTGTTTCTTATTTTATTTATCTTGCAAAGACTCCATTTATTACTGATAATAACTTTCAAAGCAAAGAGATTAAAAAACAAAATTGATTTTTCAAAAAAAAAGATGTTTACAATTTACCTTTACTTTGAGATTTGTGATAAAACAATGACAACAAAAATGGTGATCCCAGGAATGGGCAAACTCTGGTTGTTTTGAGAAGTTTTGTTCCCCTCGGGAAGGTCTACTCAGGTTGTTTTTGCCGTATTGGGTTTATGGTTCCGGTATCCTCGGTCAAGTTTGGATTCATTTCTCCTCTTTTCTGAGTTTTCATGAGGTCATGTTTCAATCTGCATTTTTCTCCAGTGAAGTAGGCTTGAATTCCCCAGCGAAGTTTGATTGTTTTGGTGTCAGTCTGCTTTATTTGAGACTGGTCTTGCAATCTCCAGTAGGCATGTTACTTTTGAAAAAAACACTGGTTTCCCCGATGAAGCCTGAAGAAGGATGTTCTATCCCAGTATCCGTTTATTTCATCACTTTGATTTGTCTACCTCCGGATTATGTTTCTCCCCAGTAAATTTAAAGCAGGCAGTAGGTTTTGTTTCCGCAGTTGACCTTTACCTTTCTTGGAATTATCATCTTGGATGAAGTTTAGCTGAGTGTTGTTAATGCCTGAGGCGGTTTTGCTTGTTTATTCCCAATGATTGTGTATATGTTTTGTCAGCATACGCACGATAGCACTCATACATTCATACATACATCATGCATAGCTAAAATTGGCAAGTCATTGTTCATTGACATTTGTTAATATTTTTTGACATATTAACCTGTTTTGCAGATTTACGTTGTCCTCTCTTCAACAGAATGTTAGACTTAAGCAGAAAACGTACATTCTTTCAATTTCCCTACTGAGTTATCCCTCATAGAAGATTTTTCCTTTAAGCCTTCCAATACAGCTCCTTGTTTGGATAAACTTGGTTTTCCCTCTTGAGTTTATTTATCAAAGGATGAATTCAGGTTGACTGTTTCATTCCAGTTTATTTCTGGTTTGGATCTGTGGTTCCCTGGCAATGCTATTCATTTTGGAATCTTGAAAAACTCCAGATTTTGGTTGGTGCATTTATTTTGCACGAGAAGACTTCATCCCCTCAGCAAGAATATCATGGCATCTCCCTAGGAAGTCATACCTCCTTCCCCAAAAGCCATTTCTTTTACAATCCTCCGTGACCACAAATAGCCAGTTCTCTTTATTAGAGACAACTTATGTGTTATCCTTTCCAGGCGGAGTGCCTTGGTTAAAGAAGAAGTTAAGACCCGTTCTAGGGGAAACACCAGAATCTTTGGGAAACATGTTATCTTTTTGCTATCTTCAGTGAACATTGATAGTTCATCGTCAGTGAACGACGATGCTGTGATATTCTCTTTCTACCTTCAGTGAAAGTTGGTACACCATCGACAGTGAATGTTGATGTTTATTATCTTTTTTCTATCTTCAGTAAATGTGGATAGTTCATCGTCAGTGAACGGCGGTGCTATGATATATTTCTCTTTCTACCTTCAGTGAAAGTTGGTAGACCATCGACAGTGAACATCGGTGTTTGTTATCTTTTTTCTACCTTCAGTGAACGTTGGTAGTTCATCGTCAATGAACGACAGTGATATGATATTTTATCTTTCTACCTTCAGTGAAAGTTGGTAGACCATCGGCAGTGAACGTTGATATTTTATATTCTCTTTCTACCTTCAGTGAAAGTTGGTAGGCCATCGGAAGTAAACATTGGTGTTTGTTATCTCTTGCTACCTTCAGTGAACGTTGGTAGTTCATCGTCAGTGAACGGCGGTGATATGATATATTCTATTTCTACCTTCAGTGAAAGTTGGTAGGACATCCGCAGTGAACGTCAGTGTATGTTATCTATTTCTACCTTCAGTGAATGTTGGTAGTTCATCGTCAGTGAACGGCGGTGATATGATATATTCTCTTTCTACCTTTAGTGAAAGTTGGTAGACCATCGGCAGTGAACGTCGGTGTTTGTTATCTTTTTCTACCTTTAGTGACTATTGGTAGTTCATCGTCAATGAACGGCGGTGATATGATATATTCTCCTTCTTCCTTCAGTGAAAGTTGGTAGACCATCGACAATGAACGTCAATGTTTGTTATCTTTCTCTCTGCCTTCAATAAATGTTGGTAGCTTCACCTTCAGTAGAAGTTGGTGTGTCCTTTGACCATCCTACCATCCTCTCTGATTCAGTTCTCTGGGTCCACTAATGATTTATTTTTCTGGTGGGGGGGGGGGGGGGGGGGCTTATTTGTTTCTTTTATATTGTTACATCCCCAGTGTTATGTTTGCTTCTCTTTGGTCCTGTTCATATGCATTCATGATCATAAGCATTTGCATGGTATCTTAGGGCCAAAAATAGGGTTTGTTTTATATTTAAGTATCTTTGATCACGTCGACACGAAGATTTTTTAACCTTTGTATCTCCGGATAGAAGAAACTTAAATAAGGGCAGCTGTTGTACCCTAATTTTTTCCCCTAAGATCCCTTCATTATACCATGTTGATTCACTCACAACAAGATCACACTAGGATTCTTGGTTCCCCTACCTACATTGAGTTTTGCTCCTTTTGAGGGATTACCAAGTACCTTGACTTATGTTCCTTTTGTGATCATGAATATTTTTTTGTTTTCTTCATTTAAATAATAAAATGCAATGTTGGTTTGTCTTACTTGTTATCCATGTAGGTGAAGGACAATGAGATTTAACAAGTTACTCCATGGGTTCATGAGTTTATTTCCATGCCCTAGTCAATAAAGCCTGAGAAGTTCAAACCTCACCATTGGATTGGTTTTGGGAGAATTTTCATGGCAAGGTTGCTTTGGTTCATCACATTTCAAGGTTATTAGATTTGACTCAAAAGTATAAGGGTTTGATTGGAGAAGTTGTCATGTTTGGACAAGGCCTTGTTCCTATTGGTCACAAGAGCATATTTATCTCAAAATTAAAGATATGGAAGTTGTTTTGGTAGCTATGAATCTTCATTATCATCCTCAACAACTTCTATTCACAAAGCAAGAATTTTGGTACAAGAAGTTTGTCCAAACTTGTCAAAGTTCCTCAAGGCATTCTCTTGATCTAGAAGCCAGGGTTTTGAACTTCAAAGGAGCATATCTTGCTCACCTTTAGGTATTTATGAGTGATTCCAAAGACAACCTTCTCTTTAAAGGGTTATCAACAAATAACTTCAAAAGTTCCAAAGAGTTTTCATGTGGAAGAAACATCGTGAAGAAGAAAGATTACAAGTCCTCTAGAAGAATCCAAAATTTTACATAAGAAACTTCAAATGATCATAACTTGGTCAATTTTCATCAATTTAAGTCCATTAGTTTTCCATAATGATCTTGAAGATGTGAACTTTATGCCTTATTTTATGTGCAAAGTGGGAAAATGGATGGAAGTTGCCTTAAATATGCAAAAGATTATAGGTCATTTCATGATTTTTGGCCAACTTCAACAAGTCATAACTTGCTCAATTTTTGGAGATTTTGAGTGGTTCAAGTTTCAAAATGTCACTCAATAGATCTACTTCATTCCATATTTTTTGGTCAAAAGCAAATTCCAAGTGGAAGGCCATGTTTGGATGCAAAAGATTATAGGTCATTTTTGAAGAAGAATTTGAAATATTTCTAAGTATGGAAAGTCAGCCCTTTTTCTTTAACTTTGACTCAATGAAACTTTCATCTCAAGTAGCCATTTAACTCCATTCTTTTTCCATTTCAAAGCTTGTAACCTCATCTTTCTAAAGCATAAAGAATCATGCCCTAAGACCCCTTGAGTTGGGAATGCCATGGATTTGAATTTGGTAACTTGAAACTGGATTTTCCACAAAGTCAGAACTTTGAAATCCATAATGTGACTTCTAAACACAATATTTATGCTCATTTTTTATTTAAACTTGATTAGCAAACTTTCCAGAAGTGATTAGCACCCCCAAAATGCAAGATCTGGTTGAGTTTTGATGGAAATGAAGTCACACTTCACTCGTGCTCGACCTTCACTCAATTTCCATCCAAACTTCCTTGTTTCTTCCAATTTTCATTCCCATTCACTTCCCTATAAATATAGGGTCACCCTCCATTCATTTCTTAAAGCTTTGAGAGCCAAAAACACCCTGTCAAAACTTCACACGAACCCATGTTTTTTGAATTCAGTTTATGAGATTTAAGCTCCCTTTTCCAAAATTCTTTGCGCATTCATCATCCTTAAGCATCATATAAACTCTCCAGCACTTAAACCAATCAAAACGAGCCATAATTCAAGCTACAGAAGTCCAGTTTCAGAGCTTCTTCCTTGAACTTCGAAAAGGTAGAATTCTCCACCATTTTGGATCCAAATCAAGCACTAATCTATTCTACTCCTTCTCCTGATTCCAATGATGCTTACAATTTTTAAATCCATTGAGAATTGAGAGAGAAATCTCAAATTGAAGGTGCTCGCTATTTTCTGGGTTTTTGATTCATATCTCTCTCCATACCTAATATAAATTTTGCGCGATGGTGGTGCTAGAATCGTCTCGAAGAGACGAGTTCAATGATACTAGCCTGGGATCCTAATTTTTCCATTTGAAGGATCTCACAAAATCCCCATTGCAGGGTGTCTGGAGGTTGAAGGCGATGACATGTCTCGTCTCAGCCAATGATAACGTGCCAAACATTTTAATTTCATTGGTTGCCCTTTTTCTGATCCTATGCGTATCTCACTAAGGTCCTTATCAAGCACAGCGTGTCTAGTCCACTGGATCAGCTTACTAACGCATTTTGACTATGATCTGATGGTCCACATCTTTTTGGTTTTATTTTATTTTCTGATTTTATATTTTTATTGATTAAATTTTCAAAAATTCATAACTCTTTTATTTTTTATCCAAAAATTATGAAAAAAATCACAAAAATACTTTGAATTATTTCTGATCTCATGACTATTTTTTCACATTTTTATTTTGACATTTGATATTTTTTGTATTTTTTGAATTACTTTCTTTCTTTTAATTACTTAAAGAAATACTTTCTGATATTTTTTTAATTCTGAAAAAATTCATAAATATTATTTTGCATATTTTTGACTTTTTGAAAATTTTATGGAATTTTATATTGAGGTTTACTATTTTTGACCTATTTTCTGTTTGTTTGAGAAATTATAAATAGTTTAAAAATAATTTCTGACTTTTAAAAATTACCAAAAATTTTATAAAAATATTTGGATCCATTTCTGATTTTTCTATGGCCTTAATTTTTCTTTCTTGATTAATTTGAACATAGTTGATATTTTTCTCCTCTATTTTGATTTTTAAACATTTTTTAAACCCTTTTAATGTATATATTAAATATAATATTATTTTGTGATTATTTTCTGGCTGTCTTCAGTTGATTTTTTGATCATGACTTTATTAACATCATTGGATCTTGGGTGTTGAGTTCAACTCCACCAAAATGGATGAATGATTTTAATAATAGTTTGATTAAATTTTTTATTCAAAAGTGGTTTATTCATTTTTCCCATCCCCTCTTCATCTTATCCCTTTCTTATTGCACTAGGTGTTATTGGAGCATGATCTCTATATCATGTCTTAAAACAAATGGTGCATAAATTACTATTGACCGGCCTCAAAATAGGTGTGACTTCTATATAAGTCCACTTACGATTACTTAACATAGCGCTAAATTTTGTCCCGATTCGAATAAATGATCATTCATGGCCCAAACATATGATTGCAAGCCCAAGTATGTTAATTTGATTTCTTTGATCGAATAACCTTGAGATTCATTGTGTGGAGGCTTTGGTTCTACCAATCCTCTAATGGATCTACAACACCTTTGGTCAACGCGGATCACTTAAACATCGTTTATCATTAAATGGTACTTATGAGAATTCCAAATGGATGATATACTTGACAAAAAGCAAATGCAACTTATTGTGTGGAGGCTTTGGTTCTACCAATCCTATAATGAGTTCCAAATGCAAGTTTCAACATGGTCATCCAACTAACCACTAATTATTGACTTGTTTTACCTTATACTTTTATTCTTTTTTATGCTTTATGTACTATTTACTTTTAGCATTTACATTTCATGCCATTTTCATCTTTGCTCATTTGAGCATTTATTTTCTTGCCATTTTTACTTTTCTCACTTGAGATTTTATTTTCCTTTCTTAAGATACTTTATAATCAACATAAACCCTAAAAAATCTTTCATGGTACTTGGACTATTTGGTTACTATCCTTGGCATTATGGAGCATGGGACTTTTTCTTGGACTTAGGGTTAGAAACCTTGGCCTATCTTGGAGATCTTATCTGATTATTTTGTCTGGAGTTCTTGAGGTTTACCTCAAGACATTGGGTTACTTGTTTGGTTTTAAGTGCAGGTTTTTGTGATTACATCCTCTGTTTGTAATCTGGAATTCACGCGTATACAGCCGTTACTCTTCCCAATTTTTGTGAAGACTTAATACACTTGAAGTTTGGTTCTCTCAAGAGGTCTAGTATTTTTGATTTCTTGGTTTCAATCCAAGGAATGGGAATTCTATCTTGGCTCATAATGTCAAGTTTTGGCTTCTTGTTGGTTAGGTGGTTCTTATCCCTAGCTTTTACCCTATGCTTTAGGATAGTCTCTTCTTCTCCTTCCATCTTCTTTAATTTCAAAATCTTTTTCCTCCTTTTGAAAACTCTTCTTGTTTTGAAACTTGAACTATTTTCATAATAAAGTTTGACTTATGTCCATGCATTTTCAAAACATTTTCATAAATAAACCTCCAATCAACTTAATAATACCTTGACATTTTTGTGAGAAGACTAAAAGTCAATCAATCTCATTTCAAACAGTTTTTTCCACTTTGGCTTTTTTACCTTTAAAACTTTTCTTAAAAGATTAAACTCTTGTCAATCCTTGTAGCGATGCAAACGACTATACTTCTACAATATGTAGTGAAGAGAGATATTTTCCACTTGGGTGTTGAGTGAGGCATTGTTGATTTTGAAATACAAACCATATCCTCCACTTTGAGATGATGCAAATGCTCCTTTCTCATGATTGTGGGTAGTAGGTGTGTTTTCCACACGGACAATGACGATGATGTTTTATCTTATAAAATTAACCAACACAAATGTGTTTCAAATTTTTAAAAGAGGAACTGCGTGTACCCTGATCCCCTATTGCACAAAAGGTGGTATGTAGACACTAAAGGTTCGCAACCGCGGCGGGTGCAAAAATTATAAAATAAATACGCTTCTTTCCTCACCTCCACCATCCACTTTTCATATACAACAATTTTTATAGCCAAAATATACAGATTTTACAAAGAGGCTCTTGCAGAGTACCGTAGATGTTTAGGGTGCTAATACCTTCCCTTTGCATAACCAACCCCCTTACCTTGAATCTTTCCCCCTTTTTTTGGGTTATTCTCTCTTTTCCCATTCCTTTGGAAACAAAAAAGTGTGGTGGCAATTTTTATTTTAATTTGTACAAAGTCTAGTCAATCCAATGACTTAGTCTTAAACATTTCTACCGCTACAGACTGCACACCAATAACATTCTTCAACACGACCCGGAAATAAATCGGCTTGTAACAAATTCTTCTTGATGGTAGAGAGAAGAGTAACCACATCGCTTACATAGGTAACATACAAAACATCTTCAATATCACTTATGCCCTTGTCATGCTTGAGCATAGGTGCAATGATCCTGTTTGGAGTCTCTAGAGGATCGAACTTAATTTCCTTATTATCGATCATATCTTGAATCTTGCTCTTCTGGGCCCAATAATTGTTGGTGTCATGCCCAGGACTGTTCGAATGATAAGCACACCTCACATTTGGATTATACTTTAGAGAGGATGTGTTGGGATTTTGAGGTGGATCCCACAATGAAATGAGTTCAGCCTTCAACAAATGTTGGAATGCATGAGATAAAGGCATGTTGATCTTGGTAAATTTTATTAACGGAGCAGTTGGCCTTCGTCAGTTGCCCTGTTGTTGTTGTACAGGCGCCTGATTGGAAATCAACACCGCTCCCACAGACTGATGGCGATCATTTTTACTACGGCTCTTCTGGCCATAGATAACATTGGTTTCTTTTTTACCTCCAAATGGCTTCTTCACATTATTAGAAGATGTAGCCATCAGAATCTTCCCACTTTTAATGTGACTTTCCACTATTTCCCTAGTCAGAATAAACTCTATAAAACCAGAAGACGGGCTTCTAATCAACAGATTAAAGAATGGGCCTATCAAAGTGCCCATGAACATATCTACCAATTCCTGATCAGTCAAAGGAGGTTGCACCCTTCCATCTAAATCCCTCCATTTCTGTGCATATTCCTTGAACCCTTCATTTGAGCCCATGGACATATTCTGCAGTTGCACTCGAGTCGGTGCCAGGTCAGCATTATATTGATATTGTTTATAGAAAGCAGCATCCAAGTCTTCCCATGCATGGATATCGGTTCCCTCCAGCTGATATAACCATTCCAGTTGAGTGCCAAACAAACTTTCTTTGTAGAAATGGGCCCACATTTTCTGGTCAGCAGTATGAGGTTGGATATTTTGAATATACGACCTCAAATGGAGTTTAGGACAAGAGACCCCATCATATTTAGAAAAGATGGAGACCTTGAACTTGTGAGGGATGACCACCCCCGGGACCAGACCTAGATCACCAAAATCCAATCCAGGTACCTTCTGGATTTCCATATCCTTTAGTCGGTCTTCCAACTGCTTGTACTTTTCATCTGCGGGAGGATAATGTTCGTTAGAGTAGTATTCATCTTCATGGACATTCTCAAAACCCTGGTTATTCCTTCCTTCATGCTTGACGCTTCTACCATCCTCTTCCTGGTTGTCGTCTTCCTCAGAGGAAACATCATCAACTTGGGCTGGTTGAGCAGGACCTTTGAACCTTCTCCCCATATTGAGGACATCAGTTGACTTCTTGTTCTTCTTTTTCTTGGCAGCGAGCGCCATCAGATCTTTATGCCCCTGTTCCAGATTCAGAAGAGTCTCTTGAAATTGGGCATGTTGATCCTGGAGATCCTTGACGGTTTGTTCGAGGGCCATTTTTCTGCTGAAATAAACAGCGAGAAAATGAGAAACATGTTTGAAAAACCTGTTATGTAATGATGCATGATATATAAATGCAATGATTTCAAGGACCTTAGGAAATTTAAATTTTCTAACCACGCGGAAACAAAAACAAAGATTTTTATTA
Organism: Vicia faba; assembly: GCA_948472305.1. Taxonomy (NCBI): domain Eukaryota; kingdom Viridiplantae; phylum Streptophyta; class Magnoliopsida; order Fabales; family Fabaceae; genus Vicia; species Vicia faba. The sequence goes on along the minus strand of OX451737.1, from coordinate 1,407,870,824 downwards.
GTAAGTTCAAAATTACAATTGTCTCTTATCCTTAAAAATAACTAGGTCTCAAAGAGATAAAAAGTAAACTCCTAAGATCTAAGACTCAAGTCTCCCACTGACGCTTCCTCTTCGTGTTGATGTATGCATTAAGACATTGCTCCTTGTGAATTTGCTTTGTGAGCTCCAACACTTTCTTCTCACTTGCATAAAATTGAGTCTTAAAGGTGTCTCGTTCTTCCTTGAGTTGAATCCAGGACTTCTGCAATTATTTAAGGTTAGTGGGCATGTCTAGGTGGAGGATAGTGCGATAAACATCTCCTTCAATAACATGCTCCATGATCTTTGGTAAGACAGCTAGATTTGGCATCATGAGGTTTTGAGCGTGAGCTCGTACCCATTTGAGATAGGGAACCAGAGGGATGAAGTTCTTCTCTCCTAAAGCCTTACTATCAATCATTCTTACCATGCCCCAAGAACGTATAAACCTCTGACGATAACCTTGGGGATCACTTTCGTAGTCGAACACAATGCCATGGATAAGTGCGTCATGAGGACCATCTCTTCGAGCATAACTGAATTGACATAGAGCCAGAGAAGGGTTGTAAGTAATGTCTCCCCTAATGCTAAAAGAGTGGAATATTAGGGAATTCCCCACAATAGTTAATGATGGTGATATCCTCATGAGATCGGTAATACCAGTAGATGTTTGTATGAGAAAGTGACATTATTCTTTGTGACCACCTTAAACCTTATTCATTCTTCATTACCGAGTGGGTAAGGTGCGAAATAAACCACCTGGATAGCAGAGGTATACAACAAATGAGAGTTCCTCGCCTCTTCATAGTACGAGTGTAAAGAGAATGCAGAATGTCTCCGAGCAAAGTAGGCAGAACGGTTACGAGCAAGGAAGGTTTTGACGGTATTCACATCTATGAGTTGGCCTGGATTAAGGAATAATACCAACCCATAGATTAGAAGAGCCAAGATATCCTCGAAAGCTTGAAAACACATAGCATCCAGAAATAGTTGAGCCTTCTCTATCAGAAATTTAGCCAAAAAACTTTTGACTCCACTTCTGGTTTCCCAATTAGATATAATGTCAGACCACTTCAGATGTAAGGCTGTTACAATAACTTCTGGATTTGGAGCTTCCTCTAAACCGGTGAAGGGAATCTGATCAAGAACAAGTATTCCCAATAGTTGAGAGAACTCTTCTATTGTGGGTACCAACTGATAATAGGGAAAAGTGAAGCAGTGATGTGCATGGCAAAGAACTGGAATAGAACACTCATCATGTCTTCGTCAAAACCTGAGCTAGCCAAACTGAGTAATCGACCATTCCTTTTGATGAATGGAGAACTTTCAGAAACCCTTGAGACTAACTCTTAAAGTTAAAGAGGAACCCTTACAAAGTTGATCCGGATAGTGTTTCTTCGAGCAGAGGCCATAGCCTGCAAAACAGAACAAAGATAAATTCCTTGATCCTTGAAATGGTTAGTGAAAATGATATGTTATGATGTTATGATTTCATGTTCGAACAATTAATCATACATAAACAAAACACACAAGGCCTTAGGTTTAAGCTTGCATGGATTTTGCAAGTAAGTACCCTTTTGAAGTTTTAGTTGGCTCAACAAAGTCAGTTATGTAATACGGTGGCAGAACTAACTTTTAGGTTTTATGTTTTATCCCAAATGTTGCGGATAGCAAGAGTCGCCACTGACTTTTCTTTTATCCAATAAAGGAAAGGGTGAAAAGAACAAGAAAGACCTTTTTGAGATTTTTCTGAGTAAGGGGGGTAGGTTATGAAGAGGGAAGGTGTTAGCACCCTTTTCGTCCATAGTTATCTACGAGCTCTTAATCTCTAGCTCACTTTGAAAATGCTTTGCATTTGTGTGTTTGAAAATATATTGAAAAATGCCTAAGTGCGGAAAACTTTGTAATGATCCTCGTATTGTTGAGAATGCATACAAAGTGTTTATCTTTGAAAATATTTTAGAAAAGAGTGTATGTGTGAGAAAAGTTTTATTTGTGAGCAAGCGACTACGAGCTATCTACCTACTCTAAAAGTATTTATTCTTTTCCCCATTTCCCTTAGATAGTGATATCCTAACATTAGTTAGTAGGTATCCCTATCATTGGATGTTTGAGGGACAGGCATGGGTCATCATATAATCACGAAGGCAACTCGTAATATGCTTTAGCAATTATCATAAGGAATAAGATCATTTTTCGAGGAAGCATCGAAGGTTCATCGAGGGACTACGATCTTTTACTCAAAAGATCTTTGCTAAAGTATCCCACGTTCAAGGGACATGACTGTTTTTATCCGAGGCAACAAGTGAGGGTCACCCTAGAGGTGCGCGTGTGTGAACTGTGTTATGTTTCAGTTATTTGTCTTGAGATTAGGTTATCTAACGTTTGCTTTTAGTCTTTTTCCATACAATCCTATTATTAACAATTAAATATATACATGCACTCGTACATAATTATGGAAAGTAAAAATGCGGGAAATAATCTACGCTATTACAACGCTTCGGGGATGGGGAGTACAAACCATAAATTGGGGAGAAAAGCAATAAACCCTAATTATCTATTACAAACATTTGAGCAGTTACATAATTATATTAATGTGAACAATAAACAAACACGCGGAGATGGTGAAAAGGGAAATATATTTAAAACCTAAGAGATTTTAAGCGTTAGAAAATATTTTTGGGGTTTTGTTTAGAAAAAAGGTTTTATAGTGTGGAATACTCATTAAACCTAATTCTAATTAATGTACTAATTAATTATTTAAAATAAAACAAAGTGTGATTAAATTAATTAATTTCTATTTATAAAAATTAAATCAATTAATTAAAAAAACCTAAATCTAAATTTTTTATGATTTTATGATTTTTATGATTTAAATAAAAATGATTAAGAAGAAAATAATTAATTAAAACAAAAGAAAGAAAAAGCAAATGGGCCTGAGTTGTAAAAGAACTCTGAGGGGTGTGAGATGCAGAATACGTTAGGCCCAAAACAAAGAGCCCAGGCGCCTATGATGACCCTGCGTGGCTGGCTACAGGGGATTCACCCTGCACATGTCATATATGGGGTGTTGGATATTAGTAGTATGCATATTTGATGATGATGAGGCAAAGGAGTAGGATAAGTGTGTTGACTGATTAAACTGGATCTGTAAACAAGAAAATATAACAAATAAAAATACCAGGGGCAGGGATCGAACCTCTGCCCTGGTACACAAATGCCTTTGCGCGCTTCCTTATACCATTGGGACGGCTGTTTCATCCGGTAATACAAATGCAAAAAATTAATTATATAATAAAAACAAATTAAATTTTTAATTTTTAAAACAAAAGTCAAATAAGTGGACCCCTGTATCCGGTATCAGTCAATTAACATAAGAGAGAGGGTCCTATAATTTTTGACTGGCCAATCAAATGATCTGAAACTACCACACCTGCCTCCGGCCAACCGACGCCACCGTGGGTGGCTGAAACAACTATCTTCTTTGACGGGTTGTTTTTGAAACCTGCAAATTTGAAAGATTTATGGCCAACCAAGAGGCCTATCCTACATAAAATTGTGCCCTGAGTTCAAATTTGGGCTTAAAAACACACAAACCATTATTGTATTATGCGATTCGAATTTGAATTCAAATTGTGCCCTAACAATGGCACATCTTTGTTTCTGCATCAAACCCTACATGTGACACATTAGATCTGTTCTAAACATCAATAACAATATGAATGTATGCGTAAAATTGATTTAAATCACACGATTAAAGAGTTTGAAATTAATAACTTTTACCAAACAAATGGGATTGTATGAAGGGGTTCTAGAATGCGTTGAGCTTGAGAAATGATATGAATCGCCTCCTGGAATCTTCAGAAAGGTGATGAGATGCTCTACACTTCTTAGGAACGAGTGGAAGTAAGGGTTTCGAATTGTTTTGATTTTTAGAATTTTTGAAATCTTTAGGGGTGTTCTTTGGTCAGGCCAGCGTGTGTGTTGCATCTGAATTGGTTGTGCATATATAGAGGAGTGGAATGGCTTATCAAAGATGGAATAAAATCAAGCCACGATGACTCTAATCAAACAAGATCAAACACTTTTAAAACATTCCAATTTTGAAATATATCTTTCCTTCTTTAATCCTGCACAATTTTGGCATGTTATGACAGGCTAGCATGAGTTGTGTAGGGCATGAAAATGATTGGAACAAAAGCCCACGTCCTCACCCTATTATCTCATATTTTATTATGAGTTTATTTGCTTTTAAATGAATAAAAATTATAATAAAAGAAATAAAAATTATAAAAAATATGTGAATTTATTTAGAGGTCCTCTAACATCTTATGAACATGTTTAAACATCAAAAGTTAGGCCCACTAGTTCAAAATCTCAAGTTTGCTCATTTTGCATTTCATGTATTTCCTCAAAATTTCCCAATTTGTGCAAATCATAACTTGATCAATTTTCAAATTTTGAAGGTGATCTTGGACTTTTTAAAACGCTCAATATGTCCTCTACAATTTCTCTTTTAATAATTTTTGCATTTGGATACTTTATCTTGATGTAAGTTTCCTTGACAAAAAGTGTCTTTTTGTTGACTTTTGGAAATGACCTGTAATGTATTAACTCATATCTTTCAAATGAAGCATTTTTTGGACTTGAGAGTAAATACAAAGTTGTAGAGAATTGAATATTTTTCAAAATGGGATTTGGTTGGGGAAATGCTGATGAAGCATGTGAAAGTTATGGTTGGTCAAAGTTCAATTGACTTCTCCTAAGGAAACCCTAATTTGGCAAATTTTGACTTTTGATGATTTGAGTGCTTTTCTTGATGAATCATGATCAACCCATGATAAAATGATGAATGTTACTTCAAAATGTTGATGTTGACCAAAAATCTTGAAGTTTTGATTGTATATTGACCATAGTTGACTTTTTACCCAATACAGTTGATTTTCAATCATCTGAGCCATTGATTGAGCAAACTTGTGATGTAGGACTTGAAATTTGACATGAACATTGTTGAGGACCTATGATGAACCATAAAAACCATTTTAAACCTTTGTAACCCAAATTTCCTTGAGAAACTCAAAACCCTAGTTGTAGACTCTTTGCTTAGGAGGAGCATTTTGACTGGTCAACCCTTGAGTAACTTGAGTATCTGAGACCTTTGTGAGCATGTATTGAAGAAAATGGGTGGGGAAATTTTAGAGGTACAACACTCTTCAAAGCTGCACAATCAAAAAAAATGATGTCAAAGGTCTCGCCGATAGTCAACCAAATTAGTACCCGAGCATCTTGACAAGTAATGACAACAAAAATGATTATCAAACATGAAAATAATATAAAACTCTAATGAAAATTCTAAGGATAGATCCTAAATAATTCTAAAATATTCTACTATTTTTACATCATTTTATCATGGAACGAATACGAGAAAAATCTACTTAAATTCTGACGAAATATCCTAAACTCAATTAGCATTTTTACTATTTTATTCATACAATTTTATCACCATAACTATCAAAATTAATGGAAATAAAAATTAATAGAAAACCATCAATGTTCTACACAAAGGGAGTGCCAAAAAGGATACAAGGTGTGTGGTCAGTAGTTAGCATTAAGCCCAATAGAATATTCTACACAAAGGGAGTGCAAAAAAGGATACAAGCAAAATAAAATCACCAAATAGTGGTGAAGCTCGGCTTTAGGGCGTGTGAACAACGATAGGCCCAGGGGATCCAACAAAACAATATCCACATTAATTTTTTTCAGCATGTTATAGTAAAAACAAGAGATGCACTTAAAAATAACGTAGTTAGGATACAAAGATGTTAGGGTTGATGGAAGTGGCTATTCAGATTCCTCAAACACAACCTCCTTATTCATGATACGCAATGACACCATTCTTCTTCAATGATCGTCCAAATATTCCGCCATCGCTACCTCCACCATGATCTTCCTTAAATCGATGTCTCATCTTTCATACTCTCACATTTTTCGTCGATCTCCACCGACATTGTGATAACTCCGTCTCTCAAATTCAATGCTCAACAACTTCATTTCGCTTCCTTCGTCCTTGTACTCTAATTCTTGCTTCGATTCACAATCGACCAGAGATGCCTCGAAGATGTTTCGAGGCTACAAACAACGGAAGCAAAAAACCACCATCCTTTCGATAAACCTAAGGTACTCCTCTATACTTAAAATTCTTCACTCTCTTCTCCTTCTCCGATTCTTCTATTAATGTGTGTGGTGCTAAGAAGTTTTTGGTTTTGATTTGTGGTGTTGCAGTAGCGCTTTCTTTTATGGAGAATATTTGATAAGGTGAAGATTATTGTTGGTTTTCGTTTGGAGATCTGAAGAAGATGATGAGATGCGTGAAGATGTTGTAGTGGTGAAGAGATTGAAGCTTTTGCAGAGAAGTTGATGTGTGAAGATTTGTGATGATGAAGGTGTTTAATTCAGAGAGAGGAAGATTCATTTATAGTGATGTAGAATTGAAGATGATAAAGAAATAACAGTGATGTGTTTCAGAGAGATAGCAGAGAGAACTTGAGGTTTTGGAGAGTCTTCTCTGATTTTCATTCTATGTATCTCTGTGTGAATAATCATCTGTGAAAAAAAAGATTGTGAATCCCCTCTATGATTCTCAGGTGAGTATGAATATATAGTTTGCTAGTTCTGTGGAAGTTTGTTAGAGGTTGAATAGTTGTTGCAGAGATGAGAGGGAAGAGGATGGAGATGGTGATGAAGTATCAAAGTGAATGCAGAGAGAGTTCAAAGATTTAGTGAGTGATTCTTTTGAAATGATTGAAGAATGCTTGATGGAGGTGTTGAAACTGAAGGTGATTGAGGAGTTTTTTTCAAAGAAAGCATAGAAAGAAAAGGGAGTTTTCGGTGAGTTCTTGATATATTTATCTGAACTTCTATTGTGAATCACGTAGAGAATAAATAGATAGTTTTTTGGGTAGTTTTCTCTGTGTAGATAACCTATGAATAACTGTGAATCACCTCTCCATCTTTCTCCCTTTCTGTTATATTTTGTTATGGTTGGTTATTGTTTCTGTTAGTAACTGCTTTGGTTAGTTGGGCTAAGTTAGCTTTCTGTTAGAAGTTGGTTATAGGTTAGGGGTTGTTAGAGAGGATGTAGACAGTTGGTTATTAAATTCTATTAATGCTACTGTTAATTGAAGTTTTGTTAATGCCAGTTGAAGTTGAAGGTAGTTAGGTTGAAACTTTCTGTTAGAAATAGTTAGGAGGTAGGAACTCGGTTAGGATGGTTAGTATGAGCTGGAAGTTAGAGAGTTCTATTAATTGGTTAGGGAGATAAAGGGTGGAGATCCAATATGAGAAAAGTTAGTTAGAAATAGGGAGGTTAGGGATTGAAAAACTCGAGTTTGTTATGAGCAATTTTCTATTAAGAAGCTCTTTGAAATTTTGTTCTGTTATGCAGGCTGGTTAGAGTTTCTGTTAGTAATTAGTTTTTTTCTGTTATTTTATGACTCTTGCATAACTGCTATAGTGAATGCAGCAAGACTGTATGTTTGTATGATTTTTTTTAAACCAAACTTCCTTGATTCTTGGTTTGAACTGGCTTTTATTATTTTCGTTTGCAGGTGAGATTTATTTGATGCAGAAGAAGCTGCAATTGGTTTTCTGTGTGGAGCTCAGATTCTAATTATTTTCATGAGTTATCGGACAGACTTTGGTGTAATCTTCTTGGATAGATTTTGGCAATGTGTCGGATAAGGTCGTGAACAAGGGCTTGACGCATGGACTAACTAGGATAGATTTTGAACATGTACTTGTGCAACTCTTCCTAATGATGTAATGTAGAGAATAAGGATATTCACAATGACATTCTTGACCTGAAATGAACTTGGTGTAATTTTTGGATGATGAAACATTTGTATTAAAACTTGAATGAAACATTATAGAAACTTAAATTCCCATGAAAATGATAGTATGATGTTTCTTGAAATTCAATATGAACCTTGATGAGTTGGTAATCTTATAACTTGAATATTGAATGTAGTAGTTGATACTGCAAGGAACTAGTAGCTTGTGAACCAGACTAATTGTATGAAATACCCTCTTTTCCAATTTGAAATCCGAACTTAAGTTCTCTTTTCTTTTTCTTTTTTGAATTAAAACTTGAACACTTTACTACTTCTTTCTAAATGAACAAATCTTCCCACCTTAGAACATGGATCCAATTGTAATCTTTGAATCAAAATAATCACTTGCATGGACCTTGAATATGCCTTGCAATATGGAGTAGATCTTGTGATTCATTTCTTGACAAGTCTTCAATTCTAACTCTCAAATGACAATTTCCCAATCATCTCGAGCCCTTAACTTCCAATTCCCAATTATCTTTCAATTCACAAGCCCTTGACTTAACAACCAATACCATATTAATGCCTTGAAGAACCCTCGAGAAATGAATATGGAATTATATATGACCAGGATAACTTTGACATTAGTATCCAATGAAACTCAGTTGATGGGTATTGCAAGCTCAAAACTCCATGAATAAGAAACCATAATCCTCTTGACTTTGGTGTTTTTTGAATGAAGAGAGATATTAACAAGAACCAAAGCATTAACTCAATAAGATCCTTAGTTGAAGATGATAACCTTGTAGCTTGATGGGGGAGAAATTCACAATAATCAAGAATCCAAACCTTAGTTCCACAAACCATAGTTACTGGGAAACTAATTGATTCAAGCCTAAGTAAATATGGGAACCATCAAAGCCATGGAAACCCTAATTCCACAATATCATCAATCCCGTGTCAAATTATAATTAATGATGCATGATGTGTTAGATGACCTAATGAAGGGTATGCAAATGAAATGAGAATTGAAAAATGCATAAGCCAGATAAGAAGTAAAAGGGTAGGACAAATTTGAGGTATTATAGCTTCCCCTATTTAGTCATCTTAAACCTGAAAGTACGATTGGCGCGTGCCTTTCCAGAGTTCAAGGTAGAAGATGATTAAATACCAATCCCAAAAATTTGTTCTGAGAGAAAGTGTAAGTGTTATTATTTTTTTGGGATATCGTGATGCCAATACAAGACAAAGGTAGACTTGTAATGTAGCGTGATGCCAATAGAAGACAAAGGTAGACTTGTAACATAGCGTGATGCCATTACAAGGAAAATGTTGGAATTGTAGCGTAGCATGATGCCAATATAAGACAAAGGTAGACTTGTAACATACTGTGATGCCAATACAAGGAAAAGGTTGGACTTGTAACGTAGCATGATGCCAATACAAGGAAAATGTTGTACTTGTAACATAGCATGATGCTAATACAAGGACCAAGGTTGTACTTGTAACTTAGCGTGATGCCAATACAAGGACAAAGAATACTTGTAACATAGAATGATTCCAATACAAGGACAAAGAAGACTTGTAACATGGCGTGATGCCAATACAAGGAAAAGGTTGGAATGGTAACGTAGCGTGATGCTAATACAAGACAAAGGTAGACTTCTAATGTAGCGTGATGCCAATACAAGTAAAATGTTGGACTTGTAACATAGTATGATTCCAATACAAAGCAAAGGTTGGACTAGTAACTTAGCATGATGCCAATACAAGGACAAGGGTTGGACATGTAACGTAGCGTGATGCCAATAAAAGGAAAAAGAAGACTTGTAACGTAGCATGATGCCAACACAAGGACAAAGAAGACTTGTAACATATCGTGATGCCAATACAAGGAAAAGGTTAGCCTCGTAACATAGCATGATGCCAATACAAGGACAAAGGTTGGACTTGTAACGTAGCGTGATGCCAATACAAGGACAAAGAAGACTTGTAACGTTGCCTGATGCCAATACAAAGAAAAGTTTTGACTTGTAATGTAGCATGATGCCAATACAAGGAAAAGGTTGTACATGTAACATATCATGGTGCCAATAAAAGGACAAAGGTTGAACTTGTAACGTAGCGTGATGCCAATACAAGACAAAGGTAGACTTGTAACGTAGTGTGATGCCAATACAAGACAAAGGTAGACTTGTAACATAGCGTGATGCCAATACAAGAAAAAGTTTGGACTTGTAACATAGCATAATGCCAATACAAGGAAAAGGTTGTACTTGTAACGTAGCATGATGCTAATACAATGACAAAGGTTGGAGTTATAACGAAGCGTGATGCCAATACAAGGACAAAGAATACTTGTAACATAGCATGATGCCAATACAAGGACAAAAAAGACTTGTAACATGACGTGATTCCAATACAAGGAAAAGGTTGGACTTGTAACGTAGCTTGATGCTAATACAAGACAAAGGTAGACTTGTAACGTAACGTGGTACCAATACAAGGAAAATGTTGGACTTGTAACGTAGCATGATGCCAATACAAGGAAAAGGTTTAACTTGTAACATAGCATGATGCCAATACAAGGACAAAGGTTGGACTTGTAATCTAGCGTGATGCCAATACAAGGACAAAGAAGACTTCTAACGTAGCATGATGCTAATACAAGGAAAAAGAAGACTTGTAACGTGGCTTGATGTTAATACAAGGAAAAGGTTGGACTTGTAACGTAGCATAATGCCAAAATAAGACAAAGGTAGACTTGTAATGTAGCATGATGCCAATACAAGGAAAAAGTTGGACTTCTAGCGTAGCATGATGCCAATACAAGGACAAAGGTAGACTTGTAACGTAGCATGATGCCAATACAAGGAAAAGGTTTGACTTGTAACATAGCATGATGCTAATACAAGGACAAAGGTTTGACTTGTAACGTAGTAAAAACACCAATACAAGGAAAGTATAACACAGACGAGTGTCTGAATCAATACGGAGAAGTATCGAAAGAAGATACAGACGAGTATCCTGAAAAGATTACACACATGAGTGTTTTAATCAATACGGATGAGTATCAAAAGAAGATACATACGAGTATCAAGAAAATGTTTAACACAGATGAGTGTTTAAATCAATACGGACGAGTATCAAAAAAGGTTTAACACAGACGAGTGTTTGAATAAATACGGATGAGTATCGAAAGAAAATACAAACGAGTATCCAAGGAAGGTTAAACCATGGACGAGTTTTGAAATAAGATATGAACTATTATCCAAGGAAGGTTAAAACACATACGAGTGTTTGAATCTATACGGACGAGTGTTTAGAGAACTGACATAGATGAGAACTAGGATTTGAATTAATTGTCAGACGGGAATCGACTACCAGACTGGAACTGGGTTTAGACTTGATCATCAGATGGGAACTGACTACCAGATGAGAACTAGGTTTAGAATTGATTTTCAGACCGAAACTGACTACCAGGCAGGAGCTAGGTTAATACTTGATTATCAGACGAGAACTGACTACCAGACGGGAACTGGAATCGTATGACAAGGTGTATTGATTTTGTTGGGAATTCAAGGGTACAAGGTACTAGCATAGTTAGATGGGCGTTGTGAAGGTGAAGGTTATCAACTGGGGATTTGTGAGCAGTATCCTCTTGTGGGGATGTATTGTTGTCTTTAAATGATTCAGGTCTTTCGTGTAAGGTATCCGATCTGGCTTATGCTTTGTATGCATGTTTGAATTTCTTTTGCCGCGAAGATCCTTTCTGATGGATCGGCTACACGCTTTTAAAGATGTAATGTCATGCAGTGGAAACTATATGCAATGCAAAGAAATAGACTTCATAGAGATAAGCGAAGGCTCGTTGGGAACTTTGCTTGTCACTAGGGATGCCAATACATATCAGTGCTGGAAACCTGTAATACCCAGGATCACTGGGGATATTGATAAGAATTTGCATTGGGGAGCTCATGATACCGGAGATTATTGATGACTCTGCTGAAGATTGAATTGCTGACGAAGTGAGTTTACAAGTACGCCACTGAACTCTGACTTGTGTTGCTGGGGAAGAGATAATCTGGTCCTACTTCCCTACATTCTAAACCGTCTAGAGGATGGTAGGACTGAATATGCCGATGAATGGGTACTGAACACCATGTGGATCTCTTAGAATACATGCCCCGAGTTTACGCCACACTGGGGAATTACCTCTTGAATCACTTGGGGATAAAAGATGGGCATGGACACCTGCGAATGCCCCAGTTTACTCCACCGGGGATGCCAAGGCTTAACTTTGTGAATGCCCTGGTTTAGCTCTTGGGGGATGTGCACTTGCGTGAGCCAAGTCAAACGGAGACTCTGAACTTTATGAATTCACTTGGGGAATCAGGTTTGAAATTGTTTGTAGCAGATAAAGGAGGCTTTGCGCATTGGCTGGGTCAGGATGACCGTTATAACGCTTTTATCTTGATTGTTATCATTTTGTATGACCGAATTTTGCTTGAGCATCTTTGCGATATTGAAGGGGGAATGCCCCTTTCTAGAGGATCTCTGAGAGGATCTATGTTGAATAGAAGACCCGAATATCCGTGGCACAATTTGATATGAGGAGGCCTACCCTAATCTCATGAGTCATGAAATAAATTGTTCTTGATTATAACTTTCTTGGAGAGATTTATTGAATCTCGACGTGATTGCCCCAGATTGAATAAACTTGAAGAGATTTATCAACGTGATAGCCTCAGATTAGTTGGCAAAAGCTTGAAGAGATTTATCGACGTGATAGCCTATGATTGATAGCTTTAAGGGAATTCCCCAGATTGGGCTGAGCGCAGAGAGATCAAATCTCGGCTTGATTGCCCCAGATTGGAGGAATCTATTAACTTTATCCCTAAAGGGTACTCAGATTGTAAAGCACCAAGAAGATTTCGCTTAACATCATCTATGGGAAACGTGCCCCTGAATAAGTCATTTCTCTTGTGACAAATGACTCTTGTTTCAATAGAGTATTCAAGCCTTTCTTCTCTGACAAGATTGGGCTCTTTAATTATGTTCATTATGTAAACTTACTTGTTTTCAATTAGTTGTTTTGTATGCAAAGTAATGTTTATTATGAGAATGATAATTCTAATGCAGCACGTATGTAAGTCTTGAAGTTCGAAAAAACTTTGAATGAAATGATGTCACAACTATGTTGTGAATGAATCACTAGCTAGAGAGCAACATTCGCAAATTATTTTTCGTGAAAGATAATGCAAGCATATGATGCCAACACAGATATTTAAACATACCTCTTAGGAGTCAGTTAAATGCTATCTCATTGTAGCACACTTTCAAATTGACCCATGCTTCAGTTTGGACTTCTAAGGGTTGTAACGTGGCCTGGTTCACGGTTTTAAAAAAATGTATTTAAGGCTCAAAATTATTTGGTGCCCACACATTCTCCATGATGTTATCCAGTCCTAGGTTCATCTAACCCGATACAAGCATTCATCTCTGGATAAGAGTTTGTGATGGTTGAGGAATCACAGAGGTTCCATGGACACGACAATTACTTCACCTTTTGATTTTGGTGTCTGATCACACGACTTTGTTCTTTCGATGAGGATTTTTATTGGTAATCCTTTTCTTGCCATTTTAGGCTTTTCAATTTCTTTCTCGCTTTCCCTAACTTTTTCCTGGATAAATTCTTTTGACTTTCGATTTGGAAGTCTAGCGGGATGCCTTAACTTTTTCCTAAGTGACTTGTTTTCAAGTTTCGACTTAGCGGGGCTTTTTGTTTCTTTCTTATTCATTCTTTCCATTTTGAACAAGTTGTTAATCTTTACGTTGTTTTTTATTTGTTGGAAATGATCGTGACTGTCTGAGTCTTTGGTAGATGATGGATAAACGTTGTTGTATCGTCATTTGATCTCGACTTCTTGATATGCAAGAGATACCCATTGGGATATCGTTAATTGACACACATTCCTGGTAAGTGAAAGTTAGCCATTGTGGTTTTGACTTTACTCAACCTTTTGATGGATAACCATGTTGTATCCTTAGATGGGCACTCTTGATGAGTTCTGAATGCTTGATCAGATTAACCGAACACTACCTGCCCTGGGGTTAAAATGAGGGTTTTTTCTGACCAGAAAAGAAACTCTTACTTCAAAGGCTCAAAGGGGTTAACGAGGGTCTATCTCCCTTATATCTCTTGTGTTTGGGAATTGAAACAAGTTTTGTACATTATCAGTAGGGACTTACTCAAATGCATACCAACCAGAGAATTTTTTGTGTTTTAGATTATCGTTATCCTCCTTCCAATCTTTGCCTGAGCATAAGACTTGGACTCTTGGCATCAATATGCAAGTAAAACATTTAAAGAGTGATAACAAATGGATAAATAAAATTGAAAGGAACACTTCAGACAAGCATACTTATTGTATTAAGATTTTCATTCAAAAATAGACAGGTTTCTACATGCAAGCAATGTTTAAATAAACAAGCAAGAATACAAATGAAAATGTAGTAAAGAAACCAATGATTGCCATTATTAAGGAGACTTGACTCTATATGGAATTCTTGATTCTGACGACTCTTTGCAGTCTTGATGCTTGAATGGGCGAGAGAATTCCCCTTCTGACCTGATGTGAACACAACAGTCTCTAAAATGATACCATCTTGGACCTTGTCTCTAGAAGACATACCATCTTCACTCAAATGGCCAAGTACCCCAGAATAATATGCGTAGAAGGTTCTTTCAGGAGAACTAATGAATGCTTTACCAATAGAATTGGTATGAACTGCATCACCAAGCATCTTATGCCGCAAAGAAACAATATAATTCGTCTTCTATCACAATAGAAGATACATCCACCTGGTGAGAAAGATTCTGACAGTTGGCTAAATAGGAATTGGACTTTGGAAGGGATGCCAGATAAGTGTTGGACTTTATAATTCAACCCCTTTACGATCTTCAATATCAAAACTAGGTGTCCCAGAATAGGGGATACATCTAGCATGTGTATCACAATCAGAAGAGATGTTTGTGGGAGGAGGACCCCAAAGATCAAAGCTTTACCAATTGAATTTCCACCAGGCAAGGAAAAACTGGATGTAATGCACTGGGATCGGACCAACATGCTCATCGGGCTTCTTTTGTCTTTTCTTAAAAGCTTTTCCCAATGAGTTCACTTAGGGAACAAAAACTGGCTGCTGTCAAACAGATCAGGGAACACAAAGTTGTGGAGAGTGCCCCTGATTGAATAGTCGGATGCCCTGGTGTGGTAAACACATCTGACGTTGGTATCATGATCTGGAAGGCAATTTATAGACGGTACTGAAGTATGGGGTCTAACCCACTGAAGCTCAAACAAGTGTGGAGACCAATGATAATAAAGTACTTATATAAGATCAACTCTTCTTCAGGCGTATTCTAATCTCACTGGTAAAACAAGCTTCTTAAATTCACATAGTAAATGGGAACCATCTGCTGATAAGATGTTCCAAGAACTCAATATTGTGTAGCACTCCATGGTTGAAAGCAATTTCATGACCCGACTCACCTGAGTCTTCAGTCGATTATATTCTTTCTCGAAGAATTATCGGCCATGGGCCAAAGCTTACATGTATACCATGATCAACCTTATCGGGATCTTCGCATCGGTCAATCCCCCATGGAGTTATCCCATATTGATCTTCGAACATGTGAAGCAAGAAATCAAGTTTGAACCTCTAAAGAGAGCACTAGGTCTGAATAAGAATCCCCAATCTTCGAGTACCTGTTATGGATTCATGAATATGCATGGGGTGCATGAATGGATTCCATGTCATGTTCTGTCATTTCCATAGAATTTACATGCTTTGATTTTTATTTTATACAGATAAGGGATGGAAAAGTTCAACACAAGATTTACAAATAAGATTCCCTGGAAATAACAGAACATGTATGTTAAGCATGTGGTTAACCATGTTATGTATGTAAAGGCATGGGATCAAAGTTCCATCACTTCTGAATATCATTTCTGCACTGCTTTTGAACCATATGAATATCACCAGATCAGAGGTCCGGCATAGCTTCTGCACATATAAGAACTAAGCACAGGATCAAGGTTTCTGGACCACCAGATACTGTTGAGCATTTTCTGAACATGTTGGGAATACCAAGATCGAAGGCCTGAATGAACCTCCGAATAAATAAGTTGGGAACTCAGAAAATAAATACGAGAACCATAGTCGCCAACAGAACATAGTCACCATCTGAATAAGTCACCAACAATACATGTGATAATAATTCCCTCCCCACTCATGAGTGAAAACTAGGCTAGGGTAAGGTCGGGTAACTCAAAATCGAGGGTACTCCTGAAGCCACTATCTTCGTATCACCTACGTGAAAATGATAGCCCCTCATTTGTACCTCATATTATCCTGGACTACATGACGAAAATAGTGAAACCTAAGTCAACTAGACGTTCATGTTCCACTCTATTCCAAGGGTTCCTATAGTTGTCACTTGGCCTGGGTATTGGGACTTTTACCTCATGGTAACACCCACCCAATCAAGAAGAAGATCTAGTACAACAGTAGTATATGGAAACCAGTAAAACGTACTGCATACATATGCTCAGGTATATTCAAAATTAATAAGCCATAAAGCATATAAATGAACACCCAAAGAGAAGAAAACAAGAGCTAGGAGCGACTCCGGGATGGACCAGCAATTGGTCAACATATCCCTAGTGAAGTCTCCAGCTAAAACAACCGGCTGAAAATCATCAAACAATGAAGTTGTCATTGAACATCTTTTATCCCATATTAAGGGAAATGTAAACATCGAGAAAACCTGAGAAGGGAGAAGTCACGATCTTACGACCGATAGATCGGGTAAGGGAGTATGTTACGCGAGGGGAAGGTATTAGCACCCTACACGCTTGTAGTACTCTACGGTATCCATTTTTGTTATCTATCTTATGGGTGTGTCTAATCTATGCTTACTACTTATTGCTAAGGAAAATGCATGCAAAAGAAAGGAGAAAATGATGTAGGGAAAATAAAGTTGTTCTCATTTGGGCCCTACCCCAATGCCTACGTATCCTTTTTGAGGAATCAGACTTACCATAGTTCGGCTCACATGTTTTTGTTTGTTTGTGTTTTTTATGAAAAATGTTAATTCCGCCTTCTGCCGCAGCTCGACCTTTGGAGACTCACACATTGGCACATAAGTAAATTAACACATCATTACCTGAAAAGGGTTTGAGTTACGCCCTCAAGGCAAGATGCCGCATTTGATTGGTTTGTATTTTGTTACCTTGAAAAAGGGTTTAAGTGTAATTAGCATGTTTTTTGATTTGCTACGAAAAAGAAATTTTTAGTTTTAGATGCAAGGATGCAAAAAGGGAAGAAAAGAATCTAAGGGTGACTAGCCTATTTCTAATCCTAATGTTTTCATACAATGGTGGTCCTAAGGATTGGATTAACAAAAAGGGAAATGTGTACCTAATGTTAGCATGCATGGTTTGCAACCTAAGGTATAACTTGCACCTGAAAGGAACAAGTACATCCTAAGGGAACACAGTATGTACAAAGATAAAACAAATAAGATCGAAGGAACACACACATAAAATGTTATGGAAAAGAAGCAAAATGCTTTAGCCAAGGGGAGCATTTCTCCCGAGACAAACAAGATGGAGTAGGATGTAAAACAAAAATGTGACGTCCAAAGTGATTGAACACCTAACCAAGATATAGGAGATCGAGGTAGGCGACAAAAGACAATATGAACGATCATAGAGTATCAGCATCAGCCAATGCAAACTCCTGACAAAGTGTGGGAGTTTGATTGAAGAACCCTTCCCTGCTTGACGGACTCGATATACAAAAGCATGCACAACTCTGAAACATTGTGGTGCATCACGAGCTAAGGATGACAAATACGAAATTGCAGGGGTTGATTGCAAACTCTTTCTACTTGCCTACTTTTGAGGAATTATTATTTGTAACATATGCAAGCACAAATGTAAACACACCTGCATAATACCTATGCAAAGGTAGGGTTTTAAGCAAACCACACACAAGTAGCACACATAATGCACATAATGTGAAATTACCCTAAACAGGTCTTTAAATAAACTAGAGGGGTACCTGACATGATCATCAATGGAGACCCCCATCATTTATCTTTATCCCTACTTCTCATGGCAAGGAAAGCAGTAAAGTTCGTAGTTCTCATGATATCTAGGTAGCAATAAAGAAATGCGATAAAGTGCATAAATGAGGAATAAAATGAAGTTGTGATGATACCTAACAGAGAAGGTCTGTTGCCTCTTCAAAACCACTCAAGGAATAAGAAAACTCTACCAAAATCCTCCTCGAATTTTTTTGACGAAGATTAGGCTCTTAACTAACTTTAAAACCTTTTGAAATTCTAACAGGGAAGATTTGTTGCCTCTTAAAATTCGCGCAAGCAAAAAAAATGATGTCAGAGGTCTCGTCGGTAGTCAACCAAATTAGTACCCGAGCATCTTGACAAGTAATGACAACAAAAATCATTATCAAACATGAAAATAATATAAAAATCTAATGAAAATTCTAAAGATAGATCCTAAAGAATTCTAAAATATTCTACTATTTTTGCATCGTTTAATCATGGAACATATACGAGAAAACTCTACTTAAATTCTGAGGAAATATCCTAAACTCAATTAGCATTTCAACTATTTTATTAATAAAATTTTATCACATAATTATCAAAATTAATGGAAATAAAAATTAATAGAAAACCATCAATATTCTACCCAAAGGGAGTGCCAAAAAGGATACAAGGTGTGTGGTCAGCAGTTAGCACTAAGCCCAAAAGAATATGGTCCAGAAGCTTCCTTTTTTATTCACAAGCAAAATAAAATCACTAAAGAGTGGTGATGTTGGGCCTTAGGGCGTGTGAACAATGATAGGCCCATGGGATCTAACAACAACACTATATCCACATCAATTTTTTCAGCATGTTACGATAAAAACAAGAGATTCACTTAAAAACAGCATCGTTTGGATACAAAGATATTAGGGTTGAGGGAAGTGGCTATTCAAATTCCTCAAACACAACCTCCTTATTAATAATACACAGTGGCACCACTCTTCTTCTCTGATTTTCCAACAATCCATGCTCAACAAAATCATTTCACTTCCTTTGTCACCGCCCGCACTCCAATTCTTGCTTTGATTCACAATCGACCGGAGATGCCTCGACGGCTTTTCGAGGCCATGAACAACGGAAGAAAAAACCTGCCAACCTTTCGATAAAACTTAGGTACTCCCCTATACTTAAAATCCTTCACTCTCTTCTCCTTCTCCAATTCTTCGGTTGATGCGTGTGCTGCTAAGAAGTTGTTGGTTCTGATTTGTGGTGTTGCGATAGTGCTTTCTTTTATGCAGAATCTTTGATAAGGTAAAGATTATTGCAGGTTTTCATTTGGTGATCTGATGAAGATGATGAGATGCGAAAATATGTCGTAGTACTGAAGAGATTGAAGCTTGTGAAGAGAAGTTGATACATGACGATTTATGATGATGAAGGTGGTGAATTCAGAGTGAGGAAGATCCAGTTATGGTGATGTAGAATTGAAGATGATGAAGAAATAGCAGTGATGCGTTTAAGAGAGATAGAATAGAGAACTTGAGTTTTTGGAGAGTTTTCTCTGATTTTCATTCTCTATATATCTGTGTGAATAATCATCTATGAAAAAAAATATTGTGAATCCCCTCTATGATTCTCAGGTGAGTCTGAATATATAGTTTGCTAGTTCTGTGGAAGTTTGTTATAGGTTGAATAGCTGTTGAAAAGATGAGAGGGACGAGGATGAAGATGGTGATAAAGTATCAAAGTGAATGCAGAGAGAGTTCAGAGATTTGGTGAGTGATTCTTCTGAAATGATTGAAGAATGCTTGATGGAGGTGTTGAAACTGAAGGTGATTGAGTAAAATTTTTCAGAGAAAGATTAGAAAGAAAAGGGAGTTTTTCGGTGAGTTCTTGATATTTTTCTCTGAACTTCTATTGTGAATCATGTAGAGAATATATAGATAGTTTTTTTTGGTAGTTTTCTCTGTGTAGATAAAATGTGAATAACCGTGAATCACCTCTCCATCTTTCTCCCTTTCTGTTATATTTTTGTATGGTTGGTTATTGTTTCTGTTAGTAACTGCTTTGGTTATTTGGGCTAAGTTAGTTGTATGTTAGGAGTTGGTTATAGGTTAGGGGTTGTTCGAGAGGTTGTGGGCATTTGGTTATGAAATTCTGTTAATTCTACTCTTAATTGAAATCATGTTAATGCCAGCTGAAGTTGAAGGTAGTTAGGTTGAAACTTTCTATTATAAACAGTTAGGAGGTAGGAATTGGGTTAGGATGGTTAGTATGAGCTGGAAGTTAGAGAGTTCTGTTAATTGGTTAGGGAGATAAAGGGTGGAGATCCAATCTGAGAAAAGTTAGTTAGAAATAGGGAGGCTAGGGATTGAAATAAACTCGAGTTTGTTATGAGTTGTTGTACCCAAACATTTGTGCTCTCATGTTTCCCAAGGTCTCTTTTACATGGTTGGTTACAAATGCTTACCTAAAAAAATGAAATTTTTTATTGATAGCAAAGGGTCTTTCAATTGGCATGCCAACAATTCCTTTCGATTGGCATCTGAATAATGTCCTTAGATTGGCACATCAGAGCAGTGTCCTTCGATTGGCACATCAGAGCGATCTCCTTCGATTTGCATAATGAAAAGCTTCGACTGGACTCCTAAAAAACCTTCAACCAAGCATTGGCCCATCAGCTTTGATTGCGTGTTGGTTCCCCTTTCGAGCAAGCATTGGTCCAAATTTAATTTAGGCAAGAATCCCCGACAAATTCCCTTTGATCCACAAACAGTGGCCTCCTGCATGTATATTCTGAGTCACTAGGCAATGGCCTCTTTTACGCTTGCTTTGACCTGCCTCGTGCTAGCGCCCACAAGGCATTGGTTGCCTTTGTGCCAGCTTCGACTAGGCAAGGGTCCCCTTTGAAACAATTTTTTACACTTTGACACGCATGATAGTCCCTTCGAAGGCATATTCATGTGGTCCATTCGAAGAAGCATTCACTGGTTCATTCGAAGGACACATGATTATTGAAGAAAAGTTGGCTTTGTGGTGAGTTTTGGTCCAAGATGCTTGCTGGCCAAAATCCTGCATATTGACAAGCCCAAGCCCTTGTACAAGTACATTCCTGCCAAAGGTAGCTTCGACTAGCCAAAGTAAAGTATTTCGATTGGGCTAGTTCAGTAAGGTCAGGGCAATTGAAGAAAGCGAGCTTAGGGGCTGATCAAAGAAGCCAGGATGTTGAGGCCTTATACAATTCAAATTAAGACCTGAGCAATTTGAATTGAGGTGGACATACTCAATTGAAGGAACTATAAGGGTGAAACCAAAGCCAGTCGAAGGAGGAAACTTAAGGCCAATCGAAGGGCAGGGACTGAAGGTATTCGAAAGCCAAAGGTGTCCACATTCATTCAAATTCAAAAAAGAGACAAGAATTCCACATCTCTTGCAACATTTCAAAATGGTATTCATGGCCTTAAAACACCAACTTAATGGATGTTTACTTCTTTGCCTTGTTGTCCCCTCCATCCCCTCTATATAAGGAGCACACTAGAAAGCTCCAAAGGAGGCTGGACAGAACCGGAGGGAGAGTCACACAAAATTAAAAACACATACTTGGAGGTTTCTTGAAGCTTTTCCAATCATCCCCAACCCTTAAGCAAGTATCCCCATATCCAGAAGTGCCAAATCAAAGAAATCCTTAAACAAGGGTACCCAAGCCTGAAACCTCAGATTCATACATCACCATTGATTCAAATCGAAAGGCAGTATCCACCACTGGGTCGAAAGACAATCATCCTTCATTGGATCAAAGGCTATCTTTCTTCCTCTAGATCGGAAGCCACCTTCCTCTGGATCGAAGGCCACTTTCTTTCTCAGAATCGAAGCCCCCATCTCTCCCTGGATCGAAGGATGCCCCCCTTTGTATTTTTACTTTTGTTTTCATTTATTTATTGACTTCTTTTTTATTTTAACTTTAAATAAAAAAATCATTAAAAAAACATTAGATTAGGGTTTATTAATCAAATTAATTTTTAAAGAAATTAATAATTTATTTTAATCTTTTCTTGAAATTAAAATTAAATAGACTTAGGTTGTATTTTCTTAAAATAAAACAAAACAAACAGAAATATTTCTTTTCCTTAGGTTTTGGACGTCCCTATAATTTGTTTGCGCATTTATTTTCGCATTTGTCATCTTATTGTAACTGCTTCTCGGTTTGTAATAGTAACTAGGACTTTACTTTTCGCATTTCTATAATGTACCTCTCACAAAGCCATATAATAGCGTAGGATTTATATTCCCGCACTTTACATTGTTTCCCTTTAAATTATTGTATATACTACTGCTAGTAATTAGGATTGCATGACAAGATTGAAAAAAAAAACGCTAGCAAACCCTAAATTCACAAGATAAATACTTGAACTAAACACAATTGCACATATGCACCTCTAGGGTATCCCACTTCGGTTGCCTTCGGAAAACCGTCACAATTCTCAAAACGTGCGAAGTTTTAGTGGCTGTCCTCTAGTTTGAAAGATCACAAGTCCCTCGATGAACCTCTCGATGTTGCCTCGGTTAAAAGTGATCTTAAAACTTTAGGACAGTTACTAAAATTTCTTGCCAAGTTGCCTTCGTGACTGTAACGTCCCTTCAATTGTCCCTCATACATCCATCAATAGGGGTACCTACTCAGTAATAGTAGGATAACACTGTATAAAGGATAGGAGGAAAAAAACGGCCTTTTCGAGTATATGTAGATAAGTTCTTAGATACTTTCTCAAAACAAATTTTTGCACCTACACAAAAACATTTCAAAACACTTTCAAAAACATTCGCTTTGTCAACACTCTTGAGGACTGATACAAGAGTTATCATAAAGTGAATCGCCGCACTAAGGCATTTTCTAAACATTTTCAAACACACAAAGCATAAAGGTATTTCCAAATGAGCAAACCTCTAATAGCCCGTAGATAACTACGGATGGAAAGGGTGCTAACACCTTCCCTTTCCATAATCTACCCCCCTTACTCAGAAAATATCGAAAAGGTCTTTTTCTATTCTTTTCACCCTTTCCTTAATTTGGATAAAAGAAAAGTCGGTGGCGACTCTTGCTTACCGCAACATTTGCAAACACAAATGCAAAACCAGTCAAACATTTGGTTCTGCCACCGTATCACATAACTGGTGACTCTGCTGGGGATTATTTATCAAAAATTGGGGTTACTTAAAAGATCCTACACCCGGATCTGGGGGCATCTTTTTAGGTAAACAACAATAGATCATGGAGACTGTACGGCGTAGATCGATATGGTTAAAGTGATAGCTGTGTTGGTGTGACACTTTGGTTGGTACCGAAATCCCTTATGTTGAATCGAGGAGAATACGAGGTTGCCGCATGGTGTCGTGAAGCACTAGCGGACCTTAGAACCTTAGTTGAACAAACATGGCCATTAGAAAGTAGTGAGATAGCAGGCCTAGGTGTAAAGCTGGGGATTGGTTTATACTCGATGCTACACTCATTGATATCGGACTTTCGAGATGTTTCGGCCGCAAGAAAAGATTGCTAAGCTGAAATAACGCTCAATAAAGAAAGATCAGTGATATTGAGATTCCTCAGAACCCGGTTACTTTTCTAAGACAGGTTGAACCAACTGATACTTCAAGAGGGTACTTACCTACAAACCCCATGCAAGCCTAAACCTATGACTGCTTGTGTGACTTGCTTGCTTGAAACTTGAACTACTTGTAGGGTTTTATTATCTAACAACACGATTTCCTTGCAGGATTTGATTACAGTCATTATCCAATAACTCGGATTTCCTGCAAGACATATTTGTCTTCATCACTCTGCATTTTTGCTTGATGCATAACATACACATCATAGCATCATATCATAGAATTTCCTTAATCATTTCAAGGATATAAAGGGCCTGTGATGCAGGTTATGATAAAAAAGATGTCTAGCAAGGGGAAAGGGGATTTATTTTCCTCTAGCTAATGTCGTCAAAAGATCAAAACCCGACAACTTGAGTCAGGGGCTATGACCCACTCGATATGGTGAGCTCATTTCTCGTAGAAGGACCTTCAACGATATGAAAGTTCTTCAACCAAAGTTTCATTTCAACTCCTAACATCTTCTTATGTTTACCCCACGAGATCCTTGAAAACATTTACACATCATGCATGTCATTACTTAACAGGTCTTCCAGTGCAGGTCTCTGATTTTATCGTTGTTTATTTCAGCGAGGAAAATGGTTCTCGAGCATACTGACAGAGATCTCCAAACTCCAAATGCTCAATTCATAGAAATTTTTCTAAACCTATCCAAGGGGCAAGGAGAATTGAAAGCACTCCTCGCTGGGAATCTGATCAAGAAACATCCCGACATCAACAAGGATGACCAAGTTGAACAACTGCAAGCTGAGATGGAAAGGATGAGAATCCAGATGATCAGTCAAATGGCTCTCATCCAAAGCTTGGCTCGGGGGAAAGAAGAGTTAAGACTCCTTATCAGCAAACTTCCTCAAGACGGATGCACCCGTGTGAAATAAACGGTCGAGGTTAGGGATCAAGTCATTAATTAACCCCTGATGAGACAAGAAGTTGGATTGGTGGAGAATAGACCTTTCCAAATTGCTGTTACATCACGAGCCCAATCGCAACTTCGCCAACAACGATAGGGTAATCTGTGTAGTCGGGATTCGTTTACTAGGAAATATACCAAACTCAACATACCAATGTCGCAAGTCTTACAACACACATTGAAGTTGAATTTGGTCACATTGAAGGTTCCTCCTTGGAATCCTAATACTTCCGCTCCTACTTACAATCCTGATGCAATATATGCATATCACTCCAACAGTCCGGGGCATGACTTTGAGAGCTGTTAGACGTTGAAATACAAAATTCAAGACCTAATTGATGAAGGAGCATTGGAATTCGCACTAGATGGTCAACTAGAATTTTTCTTCCATTCCTCAAAGGCACACCATCTGAAGTGACAAGTCCAAGACAAAGAGGCTTTTATTCATTAGAATCTTCAAGTTGTAATTTTTTATTGATCGAACATTTGTTTCATGTCAAACTTTGTTATTTTATCAATGCATTGCATATGTCTGTTTTAAATCAATTCATTCGTATTCACTATATTTAAACTGCTTTCTTACTTATTTTTGGTAATGTTCAACTCTCGATCAAAAGCTCTAAACCTTTAGAGGGAGGATGACGAAAATGATACCATAATCTCTACAATATGTTTTTTAACAGACCCCTCTGAGGTGTACATGCGTTGTTTCAAATCCTAAATAGTGGAGTTATAAGGAAGATAATCCCTATTCAACCCCTTTGAGCCTAAGAAGTATGAGTTTTTATTTTCACACAAATTAAAACCCTTAATCATAACCTGTGACAGGGTAGTTTTTCAGTTAAAATGTGTATTCAATCACAAGCTTTCTCTTCATACACGACAAATGGTGTTGAAGACGCCCTTCCAAAACAAAAGATGGTGATGGTTCCACATAATCATTAAAACAGGCAGTCATTATTTTTTTTAAAGAAGAAAAAGGGCCGCTAAGTCAAAAACTATGAAAGAGAATTAAGTAAAACTGGGGCATCTCGCTGACTATAATCACAAAAGAAACAATTCAGGCAAAAGGAGGGATAAGGAAATCAAAAAAAGAGGTCCTACAAATTCTCAACAAAAAAGAAAAGGTTATAAAAATGACTGCCTTCTCGAACAAACGTTCAATTTCTGAACCATCACCAAGTATCAGAGCAAAGATTCCATACTCAATTGGGATCTAAACGCACAATTAAATGAGCATAGAACTAAATAACATCACGAAGAGCGGGTTGGGTACAAATAAAATTTGAGCCTCTATCATTTGTTTCTTGAACCGTGAAGCAGGCCACGTTATAACCCTTAAAAGTCATAGCTGAAGCATGGGTTAGTTCAAAAGCATACTGTTATAAGAGGTATCTTGACTCCTGTAAGGTTTGCTATAAATCCTGAGCTGATATCACATTCTTACAAAACTTGTTTGTTTTACAATAAAAAATGAATTTTCAAACATCAAGACAGACATAAGCTTTGCATTCTTAAAATACCATTGTTTGCATATGACTATCTGTTCAACAGCAGAGAAATTCGCACGACGAATATTCAATGAATGAAAATCCTCTCAATGGACAGAATCACCTCAGATGGAAAGACATTCCAGTAATAGGCTTTTCATAATCAAGGGGCATGGCATGGTGTCCAGCTGATCTAGGGCAGTCAAGTCAAGGTTCAAGGAATCTCAAAAATGCCAAATAGCCAGGGGCAGATCTCCATTTGAATCACGTGGGGCATTGGGCATGAATTCCAGCAACGAATCATGTACGATCAAACAAACACCTTTTGATAGTGTGATAACACTTACTACTATGGACAATGACAATTCTCCGTACCCGGTGAACATGGACATAGTTGGAAAATACTACGCATGAACAAAGACCCGCTAGGTTGACTAGCCTAGGCAAAAATAAGAGCATCGCGATGAACCAAAAGGGTTCGGGCAAAAATTAGGGATATACATAAAAAAATATGTACACCAGGCAAGTCGAAAATTTAAAAAGGCAGCTTAGGCAAAAAAGGGTCCTCGATGGACAAAATCTAAAAGGACAGTCCAGGCAAAAGTTAGGGATTAAAGCGTTTGACTGTGTCCCATCGTCTCATCACTTGTCTATCAGTAGAAGGTTTATCACCCTGATCTACATTCACCAAGGACTCCAAGAGTTGGGATAACAATCAAACCATCTACAAAATCCCAACAGATACTTTCTCCAGCAGGTACAGGGGCATCCTACTACAACGTCACTGCCATACTCTTAGCATACAGCCTAATAATGTCAGGTGTTCTCATACCTCAGCAGAGCAATAATCTCCAACTACTTCTCCTACATCTAAGAAAATATCCCTAGCGAAGTCACCAAGCTTCTCAGGATTCCCCAACAGATTTCTTCTCGAAACAACAAAACAGGAATCCCCAGCAGAAACATTCTAGATAATGCAGATTCTCATCTAGAAATGGTTCAGGTACGATCCAAAGATGGATGTCATCCTGGCACATATTCCAGACTTCTCATCTAGAAACAGTTCAGGTACGATCCAAATACGGATGTCATCCTGACACTTACTCCAAATTCTCATCTAGAAACGGTTCAGGTATGATCCAAATACGGATGTCATCCTAACACTTACTCCAAGTTCTCATCTAGAAACACTTCAGGTACGATCCAAAGACGGATGTCATCCTGACACTTACTCCAAATTATCATCTAGAAATGGTTCAGGTACGATCTAAATACGAATGTCATACTGACACTTATTCTAGACTTCTCATCTAGAAACAGTTCAGGTACGACCCAAAGACGGATGTCATCATGACACTTACTCCAGATTCTCATTTAGAAACGGTTCAGGTACGATATAAAGACGGATGTCATCCTGGCACTTACTCTAGATTATCATCTAGAAATGGTTCAAGTACGATCCAAAGACGGATGTTATCCTGGAACTTACTCCAGATTCTCATTTAGCAACAATTTAGGTACAATCCAGAGACAAATGTCATCCTTATACTTATTCAGGTCATCTTCTAGAAATGGTTCAGGTACAATCCAGAGACGGATGTTATCCTGATACTTATTCCAAATTATCTTCTAGCAACAATTCAGTTCACGAAGTTTACTTTCCCCAACAAAGTTTATTTCTCTAACAATGGAAATTCATCTCTCAGCATTTCAACTTCAAACAAAATCTGAAGACCTACATTCTTCACACCCATCAACAATTAGGGATTTATTTTCCCTAATTCAACAATACAGCTATGGAACAACTGACATATTCATACATTGCATTATTACATCATTTCTACAAACATCATAGCATATGCAGCACAAATGCATATATCACAATCTCATTTATTTTGAGAGTATCATGTAATTCATACATCATGACATCGCATGAAATTGATTTTACCTTTTCAAGTTAAATTAGCAGACAGACAAACACTGTCAGCCTATAAAGCAAGTCAAAGATTAATGGGTGAAACCAGACGAGGAAACTATTTATACGACCAAGTGGTATAAACTCCATAAACAAGACAGATTTACCAACAAATATAGCAAGCCATGGATTAATGCCCGAAACCAGACGGGGAACTATTTGTGTGACTGTGATACAGTGGCAGAACCGACTATTAATACTGGTTTGCATTTTTTGTTTGCAAATGCCACGGTAAGAAAGAGTCGCTACCGACTTTTATTTCATCCAACAAAGGAAAAGGAAAAAGAATAGAAAAACCTTTTTCGAGATGTTTCTGAGTACGGGGGCGGGGGGGGGGGGGGGGGGGGGTAGATTATAGAAAGGGAAGGTGTTAGCACCCTTTCTATCTGTAGTTTTCTACGGTCTCTTAGGTACTTGCTCATTTTTAAATTGCTTTTCTGTGTTTGTGTGTGCTTGTTTTGAAAAGTTTTGTTTTACTTTGTTTTAACCCTTGTTTCTGTCCTCAAGAGTGTTATGAAGTTGTTTTTGAAAACTTTATTTGGAAAGTGTATTGTGTGAAAAAGTTTTTGTTTGTTTGAGCAAGTACCTATGACTAATCTACCTACTCGAAAAAGGTTTATTCATTTTCCTTTTAGACAATGCTATCCCATTATTGAGAAACATGTACCATGTTGGAGTTTTTTAGGGAATTCGAAGGGACAAATACGATCACAAAAGCAATGTTAGGAAATGTTAGTAATCATCCTAAAGCCTTAAAGATATTTTTTAGAGGCAACATCTGAATGGGTCATTTTAGATCTTTCGGGGCTAGAAGACAACCACTAATTTTAATTAAAATAATTAATTAAAGAAATAAAATATTTTAAGAAAAAAATGATTTTTTATGGTTTTATGATTTTTGATTTTATGATAAAAATGATTTTTTGGGTTATTTTGTAAAAAAGAAAATAATTAATAAATAATTAAAATGAAGAAAATAAATAAAGAAAGAAAAAATAAAAAAACTTGGGCGTGTATTGTTGAAAAAGGGGGGTGTGACGTTTGAATTATTAGGCCCAAATTCCTTGGCCTATCTGCCTTGCGCTGGATTCAGTGCCCACTCTTTCTGATGGTGTACCATGGACCTTGTTGTATGGGACGTTGGATCTGGATTGATGATGAATCCAATGGTAGGATGCTGACAGCGCATGGTAGACGTCTTGGAACGGTATGCATAGAACCTGTTTTCAAATATTAAGAAAATACCAAAATGCTGGGACCTGGGATCGAACCCAGGTCCTCTCCCTCAATACCACGCGCGCTTAACCCACTGGGCTACACGTCTTAGTTGTTAATATAATACAAATAATGCATATTATATGAAAACAAAGTGGATGACTGAAAATAAATAATAAAAACGCGCGTTTTATTCAAACAGGCCAATGGTTATCAGCCACGTTGTCTTCTTCTTCCCCTGTCCGTCGTTTTAGGTATGAGACTTATACCTACGGACAAACTTCCATGGCCATAATCCTGTAACTTTCAAAAATTAACATCAAGTATGATAAATTAATTCCAAGTACATGGATCAACTCGTCTTGATGCCACGAGCATCATGGTACCATTTTCTTGAGCCAATTTAACCTGTATAAAAAAAACCCTAAAACCGCCATTAAAACCCTAGCAATGGCAATTATGGATACTGTTGTACCCCAATTTTTGCCCCTAAGGTCCCTTCATCATACCATATTGATTCAATCACAACAAGATCACATTAGGGATTTTGGTTCTTCTCCTTATCTTTAGCTTTGGTCTTTGAGGAATCCCAAAGCACCTTGACTTGTTTTCTTTTGTGATCATGAATATTTTGCTTTGATTTTCTTTCTAATTAATAAAATGCAATGTTGGTTTGTCTTACTTGTTAATGATGTAGGTAAAGGCAATGAGGTTTAGCAAGTTTCTTCATGGGTTCATGAGTTTATTTCCATGCCCTAGTCAACACAGCTTGAGGAGTTCAAACTTCACTATTGGAGTGGTTTTGGAAGAATTGGCATGGCAAAGTTTCTTTGGCTCATCACATTTCAAAGTTATCAAAATTGATTTAAAAGTACAAGGGGTTGAAGGAAGAAGTTATCATGATTGGACAAGGTCTTGTTCCTATTGGTCACAAGAGCACATTTCTCTCAAATTTCAAGATATAGAAGTGGTTTTGGTGGCTATGAGTCCTCATCATCATCCTCAATAACTTATATTCACAAAGAAATAATATTGGCACAAGAAGTTTGTTCAAACTTGTCAAAGTTCCTCAAAGCATTCTCTTGATCTAGAGGCTAGGGTTTTGAAATACAAAGGAGCACATCTTGCTTACCTTTTTGTATTTTTGAGTGATTCCAAAGACATCTTCCTCTTCAAAGAGTTACCAACAAATCACTTCAAAAGTTCCAAGGATTTTTCCTGTGGAAGGAACTTGTTGAAGAAGAAAGATTACAAGTAATCCAGATGAATCCACAATTTTCCCTATGTGAATTCAAATAGTCATAACTTGGTCAATTTTTGTCACCTTGAGTCCATTCTTTTTCCATGGTGATCTTGAAGATGTGAGCTTTATGCCTTCTTTTATGTGCATAGTGAGAAAATGGATGGAAGTTGCCTTAAATATGCAAAAGATTATAGGCCATTTCATGATTTTTGGCCAACTTCAACAAGTCATAACTTGCTCATTTTTTGGAGATTTTGAGTGGTTAAAATTTCAAAATTTCATTCAAGAGATCTAATTCATTCCATCTTTTTTGGTCAAGAGCAAATTCTAAGAGGAAGGCCATGTTTGGATACAAAAGATTATAGGTCATTTTTGAAGAAGAATTTGAAATATTTCTAAGTATGGAAAGTCAACTCTTTTTCCTCAACTTTGACTCCATGTAACATTAAGCTCAAGCATCCATTTGATTCCATTCTTTTCCCATTGCAAAGCTTGTAACCTCATCTTTCTAAAGCATCAAGAATTATGCCCTAAGACCCCCTTGAGTTGGAAATGCCATGGATTTGAATTTGGTAACTTGAAACTGAATTTTTCACAAAGTCAGAATTTTGAAATCCATAATGTGACTTCTAAACACAAGATTTATGCGTGTTTTTGATTTAAACTTGATTAGCGAACTTGCCAGAAGTGATTAGCACCATCCAAAATGTAAGGTTTGGCTGAGTTTTGATGGAAATGAAGTCACACTTCACTCGTGCTCGACCTTCACTCAATTTCCCTCCAAACTTCCTTGTTTCTTCAAATTTTCATTCTCATTCACTTCCCTATAAATAGAGGGTCATCCCTCATCCATTTTCCCAAGCTTAGAGAGCCAAGAACACCCTGCCAAAACCTCACACGAACTCACTTTTTTTGAATTTAGTTTCTGAAATTTAAGCTTCCTCTTCCAAAATTCTTTGTGCATTCATCATCCTTGAGCATCATACAATGGACCACATCTTTTCGGTTTTATTTTATTTTCTGATTTTATATTTTTATTGATTAAATTTTCAAAAATTCATAACTCTTTTATTTTTTATTCAAAAATTATGAAAAAATTCACAAAAATACTCTGAAATATTTCTGATCTCATGACTATTTTTTAACATATTTATTTTAACGTTTGGTATTTTTTATATTTTTTGTATTATTTTCTTTCTTTTAATTACCTAAAAAATACTTTCTAACATTTTTTAATTTTGAAAAAAATCATAAATATTATTTTGCATATTTTTTGACTTTCTGAAAATTTTATGGAATTTTATATTGAAGTTTACTATTTTTGACCTATTTTATGTTTGTTTTAGCAATTTTAAAAAGTTTAAAAATAGTTTCTGATTTTTAAAAATTACCAAAATTTTTATAAAAATATTTGGATCCATTTCTGATTTTTCTATGGCCTTATTTTTCATTTCTTGATTAATTTGAACATAATTGATATTTTCCTCAATATTTTCTATTTTTAAACTTTTTTTTTACCTTTTTAATGTATATATTAAATGTGATATTATTTTGTGATTATTTTCTGGCTGATCTTGGGTTAGGTTTTGGATCATGAACTTTATTAACATCATTGGATCCATGATGTTGAGTTTAACTCCACAAAAATGGATGAATGATTTTAATAATAGTTTGATTAAAATTTAATTCAAATATGGTTTGTATATTCCTTTTTACCCTAATCCTCTTCATCTCATCCCCTTATTATTGCACTAAATGTTGTTGGAGCATGATCTCTTTATCATGTCTCAAAATAAATGGTGCATAGATTTCTATTGACCGACCTCAAAATAGGTGCGACTTCTATATAAGTCCACTTACGATTGCTTAACATAGCGCAAAATTTTGTTCCGATTCGAATAAATGATCATTCGTGGCACAAACTTATGATTGCAAGCCCAAGTATGTTAATTTGATCTCTTTGATCCAATAACCTTGAGATTCATTGTGTGGAGGCTTTGGTTCTACCAATCCTCTAATGGATCTACAACACCTTTGGTCAATGCGGATCACTTAAACATTGTTGATCATTAAATGGTACTTGTGAGAATTCTAAATGGATGATATACTTGACAAAAAGCAAATGTAACTTGTTGTGTGGAGGATTTGGTTCTACCAATCCTCTAATGAGTTCTAAATGCAAGTTTCAAGATGGTCATCCAACTAACCACTAATTATTAACTTGTTTTATCTTATGTCTTTATTATCTTTTATGCTTTATGTACTATTTATTTTTAGCATTTACATTTCATGCCATTTTCATCTTTGCTCAATTGAGCATTTGTTTTCTTTCCTTTTTTTTACTTTGCTCACTTGAGCATTTCTTTTCTTCTCTTAAGATACTCAATAATCAACATAAACCCTAAAAAAATCTTAATGGCACTTGGACTATTTGGTTACTATCCTTGGCATGGTGGAGCATGTGACCTTTTCTTGGACTTAGGATTAGAAGCCTTGGCCTATCTTGGAGATCTTGTGATCTTATCTGATTAATTTGTCTCGAGTTCTTGAGGTTTACCTAAAGACATTGGATTGCTTGTTTGTTTTCGTGTGCATGTTTTTGTGATTACATTCTCCGTTTGTAATCTGGAATTCACCCGTATACAGCCGTTACTCTGCCCAATTTTTGTGAAGACTTAATACACTTGAAGTTTGGGTTCTCTCAAGAGGTCTAGTATCTTTGCTTTCTTGGTTCCAATCCAAAGAATGGGAATTATATCTTGGCTCATATTGTCAAGTTTTGGCTTCTTGTTGGTTAGATGGTTCTTATCTTTAGTTTTTACCTTATGCTTTAGGATAGTCTCTTCTTCTCCTCCCATCTTCTTTAATTTCAAAATCTTCTCCCTCCTTTTGAAAACTCTTCTTGTTTTGAAACTTAAAATAATTTCATAATAAACTTGGACTTATGTCCATGCATTTTCAAAATATTTTCATAAATAAACTCCAATCAATGTAATAATACCTTGACATTTTTTGTGAGAAGACTAAAAGTCAATCAATCTCATTTCAAACCATTTTTCCACTTTGGCTTTTTATCTTTAAACTTTTCTCAAAAGATTAGACTCTTGTCAATCCTTGTAGTGATGCAAACAACTATACTTCTACAATATGTAGTGAAGTGAGATATTTTCCACTTGGGTGTTGAGTGAGGCATTGTTGATTTTAAAATTCAAGCCATATACTCCACTTTGAGATGATGCAAATTCTCCTTTCTCATGATTGTGGGTAGTAAGTATGTTTTCCACACGGACAATGACGATAATGTCTTATCTCATAAAATTAACCAACACACTTGTGTTTCAAGGTTTTTTAAAAATAGGAACTACGTGTACCCTGATCCCCTATTGCACGAAAGGTGGTACATAAGCACTAAAGGTTCGCAACCGCGGCGGATGCAAAAATCATTAAAAAAAATATTTCTCTTCTCACCTCCACCATCCATTTTATATACAACACATTTTTATAGCCAAAATATACAGATTTTTTCAAAGAGGTTCTTGCGGAGTACCGTAGATGTTTAGGGTGCTAATACCTTCCCTTTGCATAACCAACCCCCTTACCTTGAATCTTTTCCCTTCTTTTTGGGTTATTCTCTCTTTTTCTCATTCTTTTGGAAACAATAAAGCGCGGTGGAGATTTTTATTTTGATTTGTATAAAGTCTAGTCAATCCAATGGTTTAGTCTTGAACATTTCTACCGCTACAGATACAGGCATCAAAACGCAAAATTTGTAAAATCAAGCTTCAAAAATGAGCTTTTGTTTTGATGAAGACAAACCATGGATAACAAAGAAGGCAAAGATTTTTGATCAAGCTTAAAGCATCTAAGGATAATATCTTCATTCAAAACTCTCAACAACTTTAAAGGTATAATAATATTATCTACTTTGATCCTCAGATATAGATGCTCAAAAATGAAAAAGAAATGTTCAAAAAATCATTACTCAAGTTTTTCAAAGTTAAAATTTCATTTTCTCTTGCATGCAATCGATTTACATTTTAGTGCAATCAATTGCACACTTCAAACTTTCAGATCTTTTACTTCTATTTCTCTGTGCAATCGATTTACATAGCTTATGCAATCGATTGCATACTTAAAATTTTCAAAACGTTTGCTTCTGTTTCTCAGTGCAATCGATTTACATTGCTAGTGCAATCGATTGCACTCACTTACTTTTTGATACTGACTTTGCATGCAATCGATTTGCATTGATAGTGCAATAGATTGCACTCTTAAAAGTTTTGAAAAAATAGCTGTTGAAACCTTGTGCAATCGATGTACACAAAGGGTGCAATCGATTGCATGCTGCACGATTTTGAAAAACAACAGCTTTGTTCATGCCTGTTCATCATGCCTTTTCATTGAAACTTCTCACTCAAACTTGGCATTTTTTCATGATACATTTTCAGAACTTCATGTTGTTTCAGAAGGGTCTTATGAACATATAAATATTCAATTTCAAAATCTATTTCAACACTTCTTCCATAAATATTTTCTGAAATTTCAAAATACAAACTAAAGCATTCCTTCATCTTCATGCATAAGTTTTCTGCACATTTTCATATATTAACAAACAGAAAACTTTGAGCAAATATATCTTGAGTCATTGTACAATAATATTATTGGAAGAGAAGATCATACATTGTTAAATCACTCTAAGTGATCAATATTACTCTACTCACTCAAACTCAAAAATTGATATTTACTTACTTATTTTTCTAGGATTGTTTGAAATAAGTTTAAGTGTTTTTTGAAATCTTGTCTTTCCAAAGTTGTTGGATACAAGTGTAGTTACATTGAGAGGATTGTTCTCATAGATAACTTAGTGAAAATCCAAGAGGATTGTTCTTGGTCCAACAGGATTATTCTTGGTTACTTGGTAGTTCTTTGTTTAAGTTTGCCACAATAAGGAAATCTCTTTCATGTTGAAAGGGGACTGGAGTAATCTCGGACTGTGAGGGGAACCAGGATATATCTCCCATGTCTCTTTATTTTTATGCATTTTTAAGCTTTCCTAAACTCTCTTTTAACCAGAAAAATAAGAACCATCATCACTAAAAACCAGAATTTTTAAAGTACCCAATTCACCCCCCCTCTTAGGCACACTTCGTACTTACAATTGGTATCAGAGCAGGTTATAGGTAACCTGCTACCTAAAGATCCAGAATGGCTTCCGCAAATCAAAATCCCGTTTTCAGAGATGGTGGTAGTAACAACAAGCCTCCTCTATTTTGTGGTGAATATTTTGACTTCTGGAAAATACGCATGAAGGCACATCTAGAAGCACAAGGAGAAGAAATATGGGATGCCGTAGAAAATGGTCCATTTATCCCTATAATGGTAATCAATGGTGTTGGCTCATCAAAGCCTAGAACTGCATGGGACGATGATGATAAGAAGAAAGTTCTCTATGACAAAAAGGCAATAAACCTTCTTCAAGGTGCACTTAGCATGGACGAATTCTTCTGTGTCTCGGCATGCAAAACATCATAAGAAATATGGGATACCCTGGTACAAACTCATGAAGGAACGGTTGAAGTAAAAAGATCAAGACTAATTACCCTAAGTCAAGAATACGAAGTATTTCGAATGCAGCCCGGAGAAACCATTCTTGACTTACAAAAGAGATTTGTGCACTTGACAAATCATCTAAGTGCTCTTGGTAAAACTTTGACGAATGATGAACTGAATCTAAAAGTACTTAGTTCCTTAACTAGGGAATGACAACCAAAGGTAACGGCAATTTCAGAAAAGAAAAGTCTCTCCAACATGACATCCGCAACATTATTTGGAAAACTTCAAGAATACGAAACGGAACTCGGAAGACTTGAAAAGCATGGAAATCAAGAGAAGAAATCCAAGAATATTGCTTTGAAGATATATTCCAAGGAAGTTGAAAAGGAAGACAATCCGGAAGAAAATGAAAACTTCATGCTTCTTGTTAAAAGGCTTGGTAAGTTCTTCGGTAGAAATGACAAACCTTTTTCTCATTCAAAAGGAAAGAAACAATTTAATAAAAAGGAAGTCTCCATATCAACACAAGAAATCACATGTTATGAATGTGGTAAGCAAGGTCATATCAAGCCGGATTTTCCAAAACACTCCAAGAAAGGTGGCTTCAAAAGCAAGAAGGGATTCAAGAACAAAAAGGCTTATGTCGCATGGAAGGACAATGAAATAAGTTCCTCATCCGATTCCGATAGTGATGAAAGTGCAAATCTAGCATTGATGGCCTCACACCATTCCGATGATGAAGACAATGAGGTTAGTAATGAATTTTCTCTTTTTGATAGTGATGCACAAGGTGCTATAGATGAACTATTGAATGAATGAAAAATTATATATAAAACCATTTCATCACAAAAGAAACAAATTTCATCCTTAGAAGAAAAATATGTTTCAATGGAAAAAGATTTCAAAGAAGAAAAACAAAAATCAAGTGATGAACAAAAACAGAATTTTGTACGCAAAAATTGTGATTCACTCTCTTTCCAAATTGTCCAATTAAAAAGAGTCATTGAAAGATATGAAAAAGGCCAAATTGGATTGGAAGGTGTTCTTAGCCAACAAAGATACTCCAATGATAAAAGTGGACTTGGATATTCAAAGTTTTCAAAACCAAGTTCTAACAAAATTGTCTTTGTTATGGCTAGTGATCAATCATCCAAAGAGAAAGTGAACAAACCTAAAATAGTTCATCACTATCCTAAAAAGAAAACATTTTCTAAGAATAAATCTTACCCTTCTAGATATAAAGGTAACTTTGAACCTAGTTGTTTTTATTGTGGTATTAAAGGCCATACACCTAATGCTTGTTATGTTAGAAACTTCAGTGTGGCAAGTGGACATTATGTATGGGTAAAGAAAGGAACTAATTATGAAGGACCCAAAGCAACTTGGGTACCTAACAAAACCTAATTTGTTTTGCAGGTATGCTTGAAGACCACATGCAATCTTTGGTATCTTGATAGTGGTTGTTCAAACCATATGACAGGAGATATAAACCAATTTTCACATCTAGCGCTAAAGGCCAAGGGTTTTGTCACTTATGGAGACAATAACAAGGGAATAATCCTAGGCAAAGGCAAAATTGGTGCTCCACCTTTCACATCCATTGAAGATGTTCTTTATGTTGAAGGACTAAAGCACAATCTTCTAAGTATTAGCGAACTTTGTGACAAAGGCTTCAAAATCAAGTTCATCAAGGATGAATGTTTTATAGAAGACAAAGTCACTCATGAGGTTATACTTAAAGGTGAAAGAATCAATAATATATTCATGATTTCACTTGATGATCCATCTTTGAAGGTTAAATGTCTCATGGCGAACAATGATGATTCATGGCTTTTGCACAAAAGAATTGCTCATATTCATATGGAACACTTGAATAAATTAATCAAGCATGAGCTTGTAGTTGGATTACCTAAGAGAAATTTCGTCAAAGATAGACTATGTGATGCTTGTCAAAAAGGGAAACAAACTAGATCAACTTTCAAATCTAAGAATGTGGTGTCCACTACAAGGCCACTACAATTGTTACATATGGACCTATTTGGTCCATCGAGAACAAGGAGTTTTGGAGGTAATGTGTATGCTTTGGTTATTGTTGACGATTTCTCTAGATATACTTGGACATTCTTTTTAGTGCAGAAAAGTGATGCATTCAAGGCGTTCAAGAAGTATGCTAAACAAATTCAGAATGAGAAGTCTCTAACAATTGCCTCAATAAGGAGTGACCATGGCGGAGAATTGCAAAATGCTCTATTTGAAGAATTCTATGGAGAACATGGAATATCTCACAACTTCTCGGCACCAAGGACTCCCAAATAAAATGGAGTGGTTGAAAGAAAGAATAGGTCTCTTATGGAACTTGCTAGAACAATGCTTAGTGACTCAAATCTTCCAAAATACTTTTGGGCGGATGCGGTGAGCACGGCATGTTTTGTTAGCAATAGAGTTAACATTAGACCAATCTTAAAGAAAACTCCATATGAACTCTTCAAAGGGAGAAAACCAAACATTGCTTTCTTTCATATCTTCGGTTGCAAATGCTTTGTCCTAAACAATGACAAAGATAATCTGGGTAAGTTTGATGAGAAATCCAATGAAGGTATTTTTCTTGGTTACTCACTCTCTAGTAAAGCATATAGAATATACAACAACAAAAATTTGACTATTGAAGAATCTATGATGTTTATTTTGATGAAGGATAATATTGTTTGTGATAATGATGATGAAATTTTAGAAGGTACTCAAGAAAATTCTTCCAAGGATCAACCCATTCAAATCGAAGAATCACCTCAACAAGAATCGAATCTCAATGATCTACCAAAAGAATGGAGAACTCATAGAGATCATACTATTGGTAAAGTAATTGGTGATATAAGTAAAGGTGTGTCTACAAGATTAAATCTCAAGGATGCTTGCCTAAACATGGCATTTGTCTCTCAAATTGAACCTTCCAAAGTTGATGAAGCCTTAGGCGATGACCAATGGATTATAGCTATACAAGAAGAATTGAATCAATTTGAAAGGAATCAAGTTTGGGAACTCGTCCCTAGGCCAAGCAACAAACACATTATTGGAACAAGATGGGTGTTCAAAAACAAACTTGATGAGAATGGAATAATTGTTCGCAACAAAGCAAGATTGGTAGCACAAGGCTATAATCAATAAGAAGGAATAGACTTTGAATAAACTTTTGCTCCAGTTGCAAGGTTAGAAGCTATTCGTCTCTTACTTTCCTATGCTTGTTCATTAAATTTTCAGCTTTTCCAAATGGATGTCAAAAGCGCATTCTTGAATGGATATATCACTGAAGAAGTATACGTTAAGAAACCCCCGGGGTTTGAAGACTTCAAGAATCCATCTCATGTATTTAAATTGAGAAAAGCTCTCTATGGATTGAAACAAGCACCAAGGGCATGGTATGATCGTTTAAGCAACTTCTTATGCGAAAAAGTTTTCGAAAAAGGCAAAGTTGACAAGACTCTATTTATCAAGAAAATCAAAGACGACACTTTGCTAGCACAAGTCTATGTTGATGACATCATCATAGGTTCTTCAAATCAAGAAATGTGTGAAGAATTCTCATCAATGATGCAAGGAGAATTTGAAATGTCCATGATGGGTAAAATGAACTATTTTCTTGGACTTCAAATCAAACAACTAAAAGATGGCATCTTCATCAACCAATCCAAATATTGCAAGGAACTCTTGAAAAGGTTTGACATGGATAACTGTAAGGCAATTTCTACACCAATGGGTTCTGGTTCTTATGTTGATCAAGATGAATTAGGTGTTTCCATCGACATCACTAAATATCGAGGTATGATTGGCTCCTTATTGTATTTGACGGCAAGTTGTCCTAACATAATGTTTAGTGTTTGTCTCTGTGCCCGCTTTCAAGGTAACCCAAAGGAATCTCATCTCACGACGATAAAGAGGATCATGAAGTGTCTCAAAGGGACAACAAATGTCAGATTGTGGTATCCTAAAGGTAGTGTCTACAACTTAATTGGTTATTCTGACGCGGATTATGCAGGTTGTAAAACGGATAGAAAGAGCACAAGTGGTACTTGTCACATTCTTGGCAATGCATTAGTATCATGGGCCTGCAAGAAACAAGCATCTGTTGCTCTAATCACGGTCGAAGCTAAATATATAGCAGCGGGTAGTAGTTGCGCTCAAATTTTGTGGCTAAAATAACAACTTCGTGACTATGGACTCGATCTAGGGTGCATTCCTCTAAGATGCGACAACACCGTGCAATTAACATTACAAAGAATCTTGTCATGCATTCAAGAACTAAAAACATAGATATTCGACATCATTTCCTCCGTGATCATGTTCTTCAAGGAGATGTCGAGGTAACCTTTGTAGATACTCATAATCAGCTTGCCGATATCTTCACCAAACCTTTGGCAAAAGAACCTTTCTACAAAATTCGTCGAGAGCTCGGCATACTTGACGAACGCGACTTATAAGGTGCATTCTACCCTTGATATAACTCTTATATATGTTTTATACATGCTATATGATAATCTATGCTATATGGTATTTAATTTTTTAAGAAAAATTTGGTTTTGGACATTTTTTGTTGATGCAAATCGATTGCACAAAGAGTGTCAATCGATTGCTTACTGAGTATTTTCAATTCTGTCCATTATGTGTATGTGCAAATCGATTGCACCTTCAATGCCAATCGATTGCACTCTGTGCATTTATGTTTTATTTTGATTCTGTTTGTATGCAAATCGATTGCACCTGGTATGTCAATCGATTGCACGTACTGCAACTTGCTTTTATGACAAAAAAATTATGTTGGTCAGAATTCCTGTCTCATATTCCTAAGCCAAATATACTTTATTACAAATCATTCATTCCCTACCTATCCAAATCATTACCAAATCTCAGCTCACAAACACCTTTCTCTCTCAAAAAATCTAAAACATCCCAAAACCCTAAAAACTCCATATCCATGGCTTCAAGACAAAAGAGAAAGGCTTCAGTTTCAGAAAAAGGGAAGAAGAAGGTTAATTCAACATCCAATCTATTGCTTTAAACTCTCACCAAAGAGCAAGAAGCCAGATTTATCCAATACTTTCAAATGAAAATAGTATCCAACCCCAAATATGGTATACTATCCTCCTTTCCTCAAGAATGCTTTTCCTTTCAAAATGATCTAGCTGCTTATGGTCTAGAACCCTTAATTTCTTCATCTGGTCCATATTACCCAGATTTTGTAAGAATGTTTTTCAGCAATCTAACACCCCACAAAGGCAAATTGGTCACATATGTGTCGGGCACTCATATCTCTCTAACTCCTCAGGTTGTTGGTGAGATCCTTCATACTCCTTTAACTGGAAGTTCCCTATATGATCCTGAACGAGATATGGGATGACTACCGAAAAAAGGAGTTCTTTTACAGCATTGGGCGGTTAAGTGAAGCTGAATTTCGCGTCAAACAGATTCGTGGTCTTGGCGGAGTAATTCCATCTAGAGACTCCTGAAGTGCAGGTAACCTCCATATAGACGATCGCTTATATCATTATTTTCTGGTCTATATTATGTTTCCAAGAGCTGGAAACCACTACACTGTTACTGACATGGAAATGCAGCTAATTTATGCAAGAAAGAAAGGGGTAAGTGTAAACTGGGCAAGGCTTATCATCGTGCATATGATGAGAGTGGATGCAAAATCTAAATTCCTTCCATATGCTTATTTTCTCACTTTAATTATGGAGGAATTTAGTGTGGATTTTGCTGGTTTTGAAAAGGTGAATATGGATCCTAATCTAAATAAAATTTCATTAAGAATGTTGACTCCAGAATGGGCGTGTATTACAATCCGGAGACAAAAACCATCACCTACATTGGTGAAGATGTTGTTGGCGATGAAGGAAATGACCAAGAAGTTGAAGGCGGTGAAGCTGTGCCTCCTCCTCCTACTTCTCCCTATGGTCCAAGCAATCAAGAGCTTATAGATTACACGTCTCAACAGTTTGCTTCCATGAACACCAACATCAACAATCAATGGAGTGCAATCAATGATTCCACTACAACCCGGATTAATGACTTCTGAACGGATGTGAATCAACAATTTTTGTACTTGTACTCTGATCTTCATATTCCACCATACGATCCAAATAATCCAGCTGCACCTCCTCAACACTACACAGAACCCCCACTTCAACAACAATTCCCGAATCAAGGCTCATGGTCTTATAACCATCCAGACATGCATAACCCTTAATGTGTTGGATAACTATTTTTCTGTTATGTTCTTGTCTTGCTATTCAATGTTTTGTTTGTTCAAATTTCTGTATAATCCTTAAAACAATTTGTGTTACTGTTTTAATTCTAAAATTTTTTCTCAATATATTGCTCAATTATTATTTGCTTTAGGCATCTTTCCCTTCTTTTTGATAATGCCAAAGGGGGAGAAAGATGTGTGGTACTTTATGCTTGTATTTTTTTTATCTTAATTTTTTAAGGTACTCTCCAATCAAGATGAAGAAACGCATAGGATTCCAACCCTCTCCTACATAAGCGGAGTTTTGCATCTTAGGGGGAGAAGCTCTTCCAGAAAGTACATCGCATAAAGAAAGATTATTTGTCATCATCAAAAATGGGGAGAATGTAAAATCAAGCTTCACAAATGAGCTTTTGTTTTGATGAAGACAAACCATGGCTAACAAATAAGGCAAAGATTTTTGATCAAGCTCAAAGCATCTAAGGATAATATCTTCATTCAAAGCTCTCAACAACTTTAAAGGTATAATAATATTATCCACTTTGATCTTCAGATATAGATGCTCAAAAATGAAAAAGAAATGTTTAAAAAATCATTACTCAAGTTTTTCAAAGTTAAAATTTCATTTTCTCTTGCATGCAATCGATTTACATTTTAGTGCAATCGATTGCGCACTTCAAACTTTTAGATCTTTTGCTTTTGTTTCTCTGTGAAATCGATTTACATTGCTTGTGAAATCGATTGAATACTTAAAATTTTAAAAATGTCTGCTTCTGTTTTTCAGTGTAATTGATTTACATTGCTAGTGCAATCGATTGCACTCACTTACTTTTTGCTACTGACTTTGCATGAAATCGATTTGCATTGATAGTGCAATCAATTGCACTCTTAAAATTTTTGAAAAAATAGCTGTTGAAACCTTATGCAATCGATTTACACAAAGGGTGCAATCGATTGCATGCTGCACGATTTTGAAAAACAGCAGCTTTGTTCATGCCTGTTCATTATGTCTTTTCATTGAAACTTTTCACTCAAACTTGGCATTTTTTCATGATACATTTTCAGAACTTCATGTTGTTTCAAAAGGGTGTTATGAACATATAAATATTCAATTTCAAAATCTATTTCAACACCTCTTCCATAAATATTTTCTGAAATTTCAAAATACAAACTCAAGCATTCCTTCATCTTCATGCATAAGTTTTCTGCACATTTTCATACATTAACAAATAGAAAACTTTGAGAAAATATATCTTGAGTCATTGTACAATAATATTATTTGAAGAGAAGATCATACATTGTTAAATAACTCTAAGTGATCAATATTACTCTACTCACTCAAACTCAAAAATTGATATTTACTTACTTATTTGTCCAGGATTGTTGGAAATAAGTTTAAGTGTTTTTTGAAATCTTGTCTTTCCAAAGTTGTTGGATACAAGTGTAGTTACATTGAGAGGATTGTTCTCATAGATAACTTAGTGAAAATCCA
This sequence comes from Vicia faba, assembly GCA_948472305.1. Classification (NCBI taxonomy): domain Eukaryota; kingdom Viridiplantae; phylum Streptophyta; class Magnoliopsida; order Fabales; family Fabaceae; genus Vicia; species Vicia faba. Next base: position 1,407,827,080 of record OX451737.1, on the reverse strand, counting down.
AGAGGATTGTTCTTGGTCCAAGAGGATTGTTTTTAGTTACTTGGTAGTTCTTTGTTTAAGTTTGCCACAATAAGGAAATCTCTTTCATGTTGAAAGGGGACTGGAGTACTCTCGAACTGTGAGGGGAACCAGGATATATCTCCCATGTCTCTTTATTTTTCTGCATTTTTAAGCTTTCTTAAACTCTCTTTTAACCATAAAAATAAGAACCATCATCACTGAAAACCAGAATTTTTAAAGTACCTAATTCACCCCCCCCCCTCTTAGGCGCACTTCGTACTTACAAAATTAATTAAACCAAAACATCCAAAATGATGATACAAACACAATGCTATTCTTAAAAGTGATTAATCATACGTAAATTTTAAAATCAAGTTCAAGATGGTATGTGAAAACCGTGGGTCTGTAAGTCGTGTTTCTGGGCTTGTGGAGGCTTGCAAATGATTGGAAAACGTTCTGGAGATGTCCAAGAATCTATTAGGAGCTTTGGAATGGCTTGAATTGACCTCTAGGTTAGAAAACGATTCACCACTTTCTTGCAAATTTTTTAGTTTTGTTCTGGGGTTCTCAAGACTGCAATCCTTGTTCTTTTGGCTTGAGTATGTTCTATATATGTAGTAGGACGGATTAGGGTAACAAAAACAAATTAAATCTTTGTGAATCATGGAAATTGGATTTGATTTTGCTCTTGTATTATATCTTTTCAAAACAAGCATAGTCATTCCAATTTTGCTTCAATCATCCCTTGCACGATTTGATATGATATGCCAGCCTAATTGGATTTGATTCTTACAAAAAAATCAGATAAAAAATTAATCTTTTATATTTTTTGCAATTTATTTGATTTAATCTAACTTTTAATAAATGAAAATCAAAATAAAATAAATAAATAAGAAAATAATATATGTAGGCTGATTTGGGCCGTGGACCATGTCCCCAATAAGATTCAATCATGAAAAGCTAGGCCCATTTGACAAAAAATTCACTTTTAGCACATTTGACTTTTGACAATTTTCCAGAAATGGCCAACTTTGACAATGCATATCTCCTCCAATTTTAACCCTAGAGAGGTGTTCTTGGACTTTTTAGAAAGCTTAGGATTTCCCCTAAACAACCCTATTGGTTTCATCTCAAATGGATCTTACATGTTCATGTAAGACGCTTTGACCCAAAAAGATGTTTTTGTTGACTTTTCAAAAGGACCTATAATGTAGAAATTCATATCTTTTGATGAGTGCATATTTTGAACTTGTGGGATGAAGATTAATTGTAGGGAATTGCATACTCTTCAAAATGAGCCTTGGATGGAAATTTTCTGATAAAGTATGAAGAAGTTATGCCTGGTCAAAGTTTGGTTGACTTTTCCATTGAAACCCTAATTTAGCAACTTTTGGGTTTTGATTAATTAGGGGGAATTGCTTGAGGAATCATGATCAAAACTTGATCAAATGATGGATATCTCTTCAAAATGTTGATGTTTACCAAATATCTTGAAGTTTGTCTGTATGTGGGTCATAGTTAACTTCTGACCTAGTACAGTTGATTTTCAGGCATCTGGGCAATTGACTGAGCAAACTTCTTGTGCAAGGCATGAAACTTGACATGGATGATCTTTACAACATATTGGTACCATGGAAGGAATTTGGGACCTTTGGAGTTCAACCATCTTGATGAGGAGTGAAACCCTAGTTTGAAGCTTGTTGCCTTAGGAGGAGGATTTGTCTGGTCAATCCTTAGTCATCCTTGAGCAATTGAGGACGTCTAGACGCATGTCTTGAGGGAAATGAGAGGGGAAATTTGGGGTACAACAGCTGCCCCTGTTCAATCTTCTTAAACCTGAGAATGTAGATTGGCTGTCTTCCTTTCGTAATCTGAAGGTGGAAGATGATTGAACACTAGAGTGCCCAGAAATTTGCACTCGTCTGAGATGGTGCTGGACTGTGTAGGTAGTATCAAGAATGGGCTTACAGATGCCATTTGGAGGAGATGAAGAAAGGTCACCGGAGATGGGCTTAAAGATGCCATTCGTAAGATATGACAGAGAATCGTCGGAGATGGGCTTAAAGATGCCATCTAGAGGATGTTGATTTCCTGAGATATTCCTTTGATGAGAATTCTTGTTCTTATCGTTGAGGAGGAATCTGCTGAGGAATGTTGGTCTCTGTCTTGGGGGAAATGGAATTTTAGGAACTTCACTTGTCTGTTACTCTATTGGGGAATCATCTCTTAGTCGAGGAGATGAAAATGAACTGCTATTTGGTCGAATTCCAAGCTTCGCAGTGATTTGCTGAGGATAATAAGACTGACTGCTATTTGGTCGTGCTCCAGGTTTTACAGTGAATTACTAGGGAGATGAGATTAAACTTTCTATTTGGTCGTGCTCCAGGCTTTTCCATCTCAAAAAAATGTTATTTGGTCGTGCTCCAGGCTTTAGAAGGAATTAAGTGGTTATCTGGTCGCATCCGGGTTTGAACTTGAATTTAAGGCATACTAACATCCAGTCGTTTCCAGGCTTCAATAGTACCTCATAGTACCTCATAATGTTATCTGGTCGTGCTCCAGGTTTCACAGTGTCTCTTGCCGCTATCTGGTCGTGCTCCAGACTTCACAGCATCTTATACCGTTATCTGGTCGTGCTCCAGGCTTCAGTAATTTGGGGAAATTAAGCTGTTATCCGATCAGTTTCCGAGCTTCATAGCTTTTTTAACTAGAATAGTAATCTTAGTATCAATTTGATTGAACCAGGGAAAGGCCTCGAGTTGTCTTCAACTGGGAGAGAAATCTTAGTATCAATTTGACTGAACTGGGGAAAGGTCTCAGATTGACTTTGACTGGCATAGAAATCAGGAGAATCTTAGCGGGGATTCGGCTGACCCAGACGAAAGTCTTATAACATCTTCAACTAGAATAGAAACCTTAGTGTCGGTTTGACTGAACCAGAGAAAATCTTGAAAAGTGCTGGAATATCTTCAACTGGAATAGAAACCTTGGTGTCGGTTTGACTGAACCAGAGAGAACATGTGAGAACTTGATTGCATCTTTCCCTGAAAGGTAAAGATTTAGTCGTATGTAATGTCATGATGAATGAAATGTATTGAGTAATGATGTTCTCAAAATAAAAGAGATTGTGATGTATAATATGTATGCACATGCCATGATGTATGGATATGTAATGCTATTGTGATATTCTCTAGCTGGGGAAAATAAATCCTGGACTGCTGCTGGAGAGTATAAGGAGTTGATTTCTTCGTTTCTGCTGGGGATAGTGACCGAAGATGATTGGATGGGTATTTTTATCCATTCTGCTTGAGAACATTCTGCAGGCGGAGACTCTGTCTGAGAATAATCCTGCTGGGGAATGACTTTGTGGGGAAGAGAGATACTCTGTTGTAAGATCTGCTGATTTGGAGAAATAAACTCAGTTGGGGATGAACTTCCATTGCTAGAGAGAAGAGTTTTATTGGAGATTGAGCTACCGTTGTCAGAGAAATAAACTCTGCTCGGAAGATGGCTTTATAAACTGCTCATGGTAATAAAACTCGGCTGGGGAATGCAGATATCAACTTTCTGAAGGAACCTACTGGGGAAGGAATTCCTGCTTGGGGATACGGAGTTCGGACCTTAGTTGTCTCGGCTCTATGGGAAATATAGGTATCACTGGCTTGTATGTGATAGTGACTTTGCTTCCAACTGTCTTTGCCCCTTGTACCATGATGGACGGGGTAACTGTTAATATTTAGGTTTTGTACCAGTTTCTTTGAGTTCTTAGTAACTGTCTTTCTATTTTATATGCAGATATTTATGAACAGTAATCATATTCAAATGCATATGTCAAGAATAAAACATTGGACTTTTTTTTTGCAAAACAAAACAGAAAATGGAAAAAACAAACACAAAGTTTTGTACTCAAAAGATGCTTTGTATTGATTTGAAATTTGCCTATAACATGCGTTTTTTACAAGGAGGTTGACGCTCTAGTAAGAGAATACCGCCGTAAAAATGGAAATTATTACAGAAATTATGTAAAAGAAGAAAACAGCTATGTGTAGTGATCCTATTGGGTTTCAATTCTGCTATTGCCCCTATGTCTTTGAGCATCTCATCACTTTGCTGCTTGTCCGAAGCTGACTGGATTGATCGGTACCGTTTGAGCTTGATATCTGATTACTGAGGTCTGATCGCAGGGTGATCCAATGGGATATAGTGATACGCTTTAATCCCTAATTTTTTCCTGGACCTCCCTTTGGGGTTTTCAGTCCACCGAGGTACCCTTTTTTGCCCAAGCCGCCCTTTAGGGTTTTCGACTTGCCGGGTGTACAAATTTTTTTTTTATCCCTAATTTTTGCCTGAACCCTTTTGGTTCGCCAGGATGCCCTTATTTTTGCCTAGGTATGTCAACCTAGCGGGTCTTTATTATGCGTAGTATCTTTTCACTATGTCCGCATTGACAGGGTGTGGAAAGTCGTCACCGTTCATGGTGGTTAGAATCATGGCTCCATCAGAAAATATGTTCTTGACTACAAATGGTCCCTCATAGGTGGGAGTCCATTTTCCCCTGGGATCACCTTGCGGCAATATGATGCGCTTGATTACCAGATCCCATACTTGATACACTTGTTGTCTTACTTTCTTGTTGAAGGCCTTGATCATCTGTTTCTGATACATTTGACCATGGCAGATATCAGTAAGTATTTTCTCGTCGATTAAGTTCAATTGATCAAGTCGAGTCTAGATCCAATCGTCTTCGCTCAAACCTGCATCCTTCATAATCCGTAGAGAAGGGATCTGGACCTCCATGGGTAGGACAGCCTCTATGCCATATATCAGAGAATAGGGTGTTTCCCCTGTCGACGTACGTGCTGAAGTACGGTACCCATGAAGAGTAAACAGTAACATCTCATGCCAGTCTTTGTATGTCACTGTCATCTTCTGTATGATCTTTTTAATATTCTTATTAGGAGCTTCGACAACCCATTCATCTTCGGCCGGTAAGGAGAAGAGTTGTGATGCTGAATCTTGAACTGTTTACAGAGTTCAGTGATCATAGAGTTGTTGAGATTAGTACCATTATGCATGATGATTCTCTTAGGGATACCATAACGACAAACCAAGTTATGCTTGATGAACCGTGCCACCACATTCTTGGTAACCGTAGCAAAGAAGGCAGCCTTAACCCACTTCGTGAAGTAATCAATGGCCACTAGGATGAAGCGATGCCCATTGGACGCGGTAGGTCTGATCTCGCGGATCATGTCAATTCCCCACATTACAAAGGGCCAGGTAGCTATCGAGATTTTCAAGGGAACTTGAGGTACATGCACCTTATCAGCATAGATTTAGCACTTGTGACAGGTTCGAGAATGCTAATAACTGTCGGCTTCCATAGTGTACCAGTAGTATCCTGCCCATAGGATCTTCTTCGCATGGTATGTCCACTGGAATGAGTGCCAAAGGTACCTTCGTGTAGGTTTGCCGTGATCCTCTCTGCTTCGCTCTTGTCTACACACTACAGTAAGGTAGAGTCATGATTGCGCTTATAGAGGATTCCATTGCTGAGGAAGAAGTTTGAAGCAAACCTTCTCAGAAATTTCTTGTCATTGACAGATGCCCCTTTGGGGTATTCTTGAGCCTCGAGATACCTTTTCACCTCATGAAACCAAGGTTTGTTGGCTACTTCCTCAGTATCAATCTCACAACAGTATCCCTGTTCATCTAACCTCTCAATAGTGATTTGGGGAGCTTCATTGTCCCACCTGACCTTGAACATTGACGACATAGTAGCTACCGCGTCCGCTAACTGATTCTCTTATCGTGGGAAATGTTCAAAGGTGATCTCTTCAAAATGCGGCAGCAGTGTCGGTACATGTTCTTTGTAAGGGATAAGGTTCGGGTGTTTTGTATCCCAATCTCCTTTGATCTGACTTATCACCAAAGCGAAATCCCCGAATACACTCAAGAACTTGATCCTTAGGTCAATAGCAGCTCTAAGACCCATAATACACACCATACTTTGCCATGTTGTTGGTACAATTGAAACATAATCGAGAAGTGAATGGAGTATGACAGCCCTCGGAGATATGATTACAGCGCCAATGTTGTTACCCAGTGCGTTTGAGGCTCCATCAAAAAACATAGACCATCTGGATCCTTCCTCAGGTCCTTCATCCGATCAAGGTTCTTCACAGTCAGTTACTAACATGATGTTCTCATCCGGGAAGTCAAAATTCATGGACTGGTAGTCATCCATGGCTTGATGTGCCAAATGATCAGCTAACACACTTCCCTTGATTTCTTTTTGGGTTGTGTATTGGATGTCGTACTCGGTTAAGATCATTTTCCATCTTGATATTCTTCCGGAGAGAGCGGGCTTCTCGAAAATATACTTGATCAGATCCATCTTAGATATCAACAAAGTAGTGTGGGTCAACATATACTGTCTCAGTCGGCGAGCAGCCCATGCCAAAGCGTAGCAAGTTTTCTCAAGCATTGAGTATCGTGTTTCACAGTCGGTAAACTTTTTGCTAAGGTAGTATACTGCGTGCTCTTTTCGACCAGACTCGTCATGCTGCCCCAACACACACCCCATTGAATTATCTTGCACTGTTAAGTACATTATCAAAGGTCTTCCTCTAGTCGGAGGCATCAAAATAAGAGGTTCTTAGAGGTATTGCTTGATTCTGTCAAAGGCGACCTAGCATTCGTGATTCCACTTTACCACATGATCTTTCTTCATGAGCTTGAAGATTGGCTCACAAGTAGAAGTCATATGTGAAATGAATCGGGAAATGTAATTTAGGTGTCCCAAGAAACCTCTAACTTCCTTCTCGGTACGGGGAGCCGGCATCTCTTGTATGGCCTTCACCTTTGCAGGGTCTACTTGAATACCTTTGTCACTGACGATGAATCCCAGAAGCTTACCAGACCTTACCCCGAATGTGCTCTTGTTCGGATTTAACCTCAGCTTGTACGTCTTCAACCTATCAAACAACTTTTGTAGATGATCAAGATGTTCTTCCTCAGTTTGATATTTGGCTATCATGTCATCAACGTAAACCTCTATCTCATGGTGAATCATGTCATGGAACAAAGCTATCATAGCTCGCTGATAAGTTGCCCTAGCATTCTTCAACCCAAACGGCATCACCTTGTAGCAGAAAGTGTCCCACTGTGTAACAAAGGTTGTCTTCTCCATGTCTTCAGGTGCCATCTTGATCTGGTTGTAGCCAGAGAAACCGTCCATGAAGGAAAATACTTTGTGTTGTGCGGTGTTGTCAACCAGAACATCGATATGGGGAAGAGAGAAGTCATCCTTGGGGCATGCCCTGTTCAGTTCTCTGTAATCCACACATATTCATACTTTACCATCTTTCTTAGGTATTGGAACCACATTAGCAACCCACTGCAGATAGGAGGTGACACCTAAGAACCCTGCGTTGAACTGCTTCATAACCTCTACTTTAATCTACTTTGATATCTCAGGGCGCATACGACGGACCTTTTGCTTTACCGGAGGGCAGTCTTCTTTAGTCGGTAGACGATGAACCACTATATATGTGTCTAGTCCCGGCATGTCTTCATATGACCAGGCGAAGATTTCAACATACTCATGCAACATCTGTACCAACCGCTGTTTGACACTAAGCGCCAAATTTGCACCTATCTTAACCTCTTTTTTGTCTTTCTCTGTACCCAAGTTCATTGTCTCAACCGGCTCTTCATGAGGCTGTATGGCCCTTTCTTCCTGCTGTAATAGTCTAGCAAGTTCTCCGGGTACCTCACAATCTTCTTCACCTTTGTGCTCGGCTTGGTTGATCGAATTTTCAAAGTCATAATGAGCAGTAGCAGAACCGTTATCAATGGGATCCATAGTGGATATGGATCTACATTTGGATACGTGAGTGGGTGTAAAAGCATAGTTGTATAGACAGAATAAAAGAAAACAAAGACAGAGAGCGCAAAATTTGTATGCAAACGTCCAATGCTTTATTGATGTCATATGACAATGAAACATGATAACCCTCACAAATAGAACCATTGTTCCCCGGGTAAGACACATGGCTATAGAGTTTATATTGTTTTTAAATTACATATCCGAAAAATCAGAAAGACAATTACTCATGAACAAAAGAAATTAGTACAAAGTCCTTGGCAGTCCAATTACTAAGTCCGTCGTTGGTAGTCGGGAAGATCCAATTGTCAATGTCAGAATCACCATCACTGTCTTCAAGCGCATTCACCCCAGGATTGTTGATGCGTATGTGAGGTCCTCCATCCCGAGCACGACGAACACCCTTTTGAGCACCTGTAGTAAAGCCCAAACTAGATTTTTTAGACTTGTAATGAATAACCGAGAGCTGACCACAAATGGTAGACCCACCTTCTTCAACCACTGCTCGTGCATCCTTGAGAGAAGTCATCTTTGAGAGAGATTTGGTGACCGTTGGAGGACTATCGGTAGTTTCTGCTGTAGCCATAATATGAGGTACCTCTTCAAAGTTATGGCAAGGAGTCTCGATGAACTCGCCATCCATTTTCACGTACCTGAAGAAGGTCAAGTGACTGATCATATACTCCTTTTCACCATGCACAGTGACAATCTTTCCTCTTACTGGGTACTTCAACATTTGGTGGAGGGTAGAAGTAACAGCCCCAGCCCCATGTATCCAAGGGCGTCCCAACAAGAAAGAATATGATGGTTTGATATCCATTACGTAGAAAGTGGAGTCGAAGGTCTTGGAACAAACTTTAATAGGGACATCCAATTGCACGTGCACCATCCTCTTTGAACCATCGAAAGCTCTCACTACTATATTGCTAAGCTTCAAGGTCAAGCATTCGCAGTCCAATCTATCCAGAGCTTTTTTAGGTAGCACATTCAACGAGGATCTAGTATCTACCAAAACATGGGCCAGAGTCGTGCCCCTTCATTCAACGGAAACATGAAGAGCATCATTATGTTTCCTCCCCTTTGGTGTCAGATCCGCATTGGAAAAACCCAAACCATTATTGGCATTCAAACTAGCCACATAATCTTCAAACTGATCAGCAGACGTCCCTTATGGCACGTGAGCCGTCTTTATAAACTTAACCAAAGCCTTCACATGGGCCTCAGAACACATCAACAAAGCCAACATAGAAATTTTGGATGGGGTCTGCCCCAGCTGCTCGACCACGTTGTAGTCGCTCTTCTTTATTATCTTCAAAATTTCTTCCATTTCTTTTTTGGAAGCTTCTGGTATGGTTACTGAATTGGCCTTTGTCAGGACAGGCTCAATCAATATGTCTTTGCCTCGAGTCTCGGCCGACTCGGTGATGGGAGGGTCAACAGGAGTGATTACTGGAATTGCAGTGGTAGTCTTGGGTGGAACCACAGCAGGAATGATCACAGGTCCGGTAACAGTCTTTGGGGGAGAAATTTTAGGGGAGAGCACTCTTCCACTTCTTATTATTTTACTGGTTCCGGCAATATTGACGATGTCGGAGTCAGCAATTTCAGCAATCTTGTCTTCAATGGCTAGCATGTCCTACTTTACGCCGTGGTAATAGACATCGGCCCCATAGTTCCAAGGAACAGCTTTGTCCGAGGAGTATGGGATTGGTCCAGGCATGGTTAGGATCAATGGATACACCTTCAGAATTGATTTAATCCTGACGGGCCTCTTAGTGGAGGCCCTGGGAGGATTGGCGGAAATGGTTATGATAGCAATGTCTTCACAGGAAATAGCCGGAACAGGAGTCTTCTCAAACAGAATCTCTTTGTCATCCATCAGGCGCTGAACACCTGCCTTCAACAAATGGAAACCAGTGAGTAGAAATGAACAAAGTTGGAAACCTTCATCACATCCCAGAAATAAACCGGCCTTCAACAAATTCCCTTTGATAGTCATGAGTGGGGTCACCAATTCTTCCACAGAAGTCACAAACACATCTTCTTCAACGACATTAACACCCCGACCATGTTTCGGCATAGGAGCATTGATAATGTTGGGAGTCTCCGGGGGACCAAATTAAATCTCCTTAGCATCAATCAGATCTTGTACTTTGTTCTTCAAAGCCCAGCAGTCATTAGTATCATGGCCTGGACTTTCCAAATTGTAAGCACAACGAGCATTCGGTTTATAGTAGGGAGAGATGGTGTTCGTATTCTTCGGACCTTCCCTCAGAGTAACCAGATTAGACTTCAGCAACTAAGGTAAAACCCAATACAATGTCATGTTGATCTGAGTGAACTGTCTAGCTGGTATTTCTGCTCTTGGATGATTGTTTCTTTGCTGAGCAGGTGCAGGTTTGGGAATCATAACAGCCCATACAGCCGAACGACGCTCGGTTCGATTCTGATTCTTTTGGTTATAGACGGCACTGACTTCCTTTTTACCTGCAAACGGCTTCCTTGAAGCACTAGAAGAGGCATCCTTCTATATTTTTCCACTTCAGATTCCAGGTTCCACTCTTTCTCTTGTTAAGATCAGTTCAAAAAAACCCGCCGATAAACTTCCAATCAGATGGTTAAAGAATGTCCCAGTCAAAGTTCCCATAAACATATCCACGATCTCCCTGTCAGCCAAGGGAGGTTGAACTCTTCCAGCCAAATCTTTCCACTTCTGAGCATAATCCTTGAAACCCTCGTTCAAACCCATAGACAGATTTTGGAGTTGTGTACGGGTGGGAGCGAGGTCTGCATTATACTGATATTGCTTATAAAATGAAGCAACAAGGTCTTCCCAGTTACGAACATTGGCTCTTTCCAACTGATAGAACCAATCCAGTTGTGTTCCAGACAGACTATCTTGGAAGAAGTGAACCCACAAGTCTTTGTCAGCAGTATGAGGTTGTATCTTCCTCACATAGGAACGGAGATGCATTTTAGGACAAGAAACCCCATCATACTTAGCAAATACCGATGCCTTGAATTTTGGGGGGATGACAACCCCGGAGACCAGACCTAACTCTTCAAAATCCAGCCCAGGAACCTTCTGGATTTCCATAGCACTCAGACGCTCTTCTAACTTCTTATACTTTTCATCAGCCGGAGGGTACTGCTTCTCATTATAATCAGTTTCATTGTCAGAATCTTTAGGACTATGGTCCTCTTCTCTGGCTTCACCCTCTTGATTCTCTCCCTCTTTATATGAAGAAGCTAAATCAACAACCCGTCTTGGCGGCCCTCTGAACCTTCTGCTCATATGTTCCACACCGGCTGTCCTCTTGGTCTTCTTAGTGTTCTTCTTAATAATCAGATCCTTCATCTCTTCCTGTCCTTTGGCCAGAGCCACAATCATTTGCTGGAACTACGTGTTCTGAGTCTGAAGATCTTTCATAGTTTGTTCAAGAGCCATTGCTGAAATAAACAACAGAGGAGATGAGAAACCTGTTATGAATCTTGTTATGCAGGGATATGTATGCAATGTTTTCAAGGGTTCTTAAAGGCTCAAATTTTCTTAAACAAAAAAGAACAAACGTGAATTGTATTAGTAAACTTGAATTGTTACAAAGAATGTATTTTGAGATTACAATTAAGCAAAATAAAACAAAAAGTAGACTAGGTTTCCCATGAGCACATCCTCTTTGGCGCATTGTAGGAGTTGATATTCCTCTCTTCATGAATTAGCCTAGTGAATTCCAAGACCTTCTTCTCGCTGGCGTAGAATTGGGCTTCAAACGTATCCCGCTCCTCTTTAAGCTAAACCCAGGACTTTTGTAACTCTTCGTGATCAATTGGCATGTCTGGATGAAGAACAAGATGGGGAGTGTCTCCCTCGGCAACTGGTTCCATAATCATAGGTCGGATAGCGAGATAAGGCATCATAAGAGTTTGAGCTCGGGCTCGTACCCATCTGAGATAAGGCTCGAGATGTATGGAATTCTTATGCCCAAGTGTCTTGCTGTCAACCCTATGTACCATACTCCAAGCTTGTATGAACCTTTTGCGATAACCTTGAACATCATTCTCATAGTTGAAGGTGATTCCTTGAATAAGTGTATCATGAGGACCATCCCTTCTCGCATGACCAAACTGTCGTAATGCTAAGCAAGGGTTATAAGTGATTCCTCCCCTAATGCCTAAGAGAGGGACATTATGGAATTCACCACAGCGATCGATGATAGTAACATCTTCCGAGAACCATGAACACCAATGAATGTCTGAATACATAAGGGACATCAGTCGATGAGACCATCTTTTACCCAGTTCATTCTTCAAAGTAGATCTGGGTAGGTGCGAAATAAACCACCTAGCTAATAGAGGAGTGAAACACTGGAGGGTCCCCCTTCTTTTTAGAGTGCGAGCATGCAGAGAGTGTAGAATATCCTCGAGTAATGTAGGTACCGGATTCCGAGACAGAAAAAACCTGGATTGTGCTCGCATATACGAATTGATCCGCATTAGGGAACAGTACCATCCCGTAGACAAGGAGCGCCAAAACCTCTTCAAAATCTTGTAGATCCAGGGTATCCCAAAAATAGTAAGCCTTCTCGAACAGAAATTTAACCGGAATTCCTTGAACACTCCCTTTGGTTTCCCAATTTGTCACTATGTCGGACCGTTGTAAGGATAGAGCTTTAGCAATTTCTTCAGGTTTGGGATGTCTTTCCGTACCGCTGAAAGGTAGCTGATCAAGAATGGGTATCCCTAATAACTGAGAAAATTCCTCCACAGTAGGCACCAACTGGTAATCCGGGAATGTGAAACAGCATTTTCAACATTTCTTCGTCAGGTTTTGCAGTGACCAAGTTGAGCAACCGACCATGCTTTTCAGTGAAAGGAGAGATTTCGGGAATCCTTACTGCCAAGTCCCTTAATTGGGGAGATACTTTCACTAGGTTAATCTGAATAGTGTTTCTGCGGACGGATGCCATATCCTACAAAACAGAGCAAAGATGAGCCCTAGAAATCCTTGAAATAGTTAGTATGATATGCTATGTTATGATGTTTATGATGTCATGATAAATCACAGGTATAGCAAACACATGCAAATCACACCAAGTCCTTAGGTTTAAGGCCTGCTTGAGTTTTAAGGTCATACCCTCTTGAAGTTGGCTTGGTTCAACCTGTCCTATAAATATGTAACCGGGTTCTAAAGGGATCTCAATATCATTGATCTTTCCCCAAAGCCTTGTTCAATCGACGATTGACTCGTAATCAAACAAAACTCAGAAGTCAAACCTCAATGAGTGTAGCATCGAGTATCTGTTGACCTTGGGCATACACCAAAGTCAGCCATCTCGCTACGTCCTACTGGCCAAGTTGTGAAATTAAAGGTTCTAAGGTCAGATGATGCTTTATGACACCACACGGCGGCCCTGTACATCTCCCTGATTGACTCAAGGGTTACGGATACCAGCCAAAGTGCCACATCAACGTAGCTACTACTTCAACTGTGTCAGTATACCCCAGCACAACTCCCTCACAGTTTATTTCTACTTACCTAAAAGGTGTTTCCCGATCCGGGTGTAGGATAAAATAACCTAAACAGTTCCCATAAATATAAAGCAAGCAAGACAATCAAGAGAAAGAAATTAAATATGACCTAGATCCTCCGGTTTACCCCACTTTATATTTTATTCCCCGGCAGAGTTTCCAGTTCTGTGGTACGGTGGTAGAACCGACTGTTAATACTGGTTTGCATTTTTTGTTCGCAAATGTCGCAGTAAGCAAGAGTCGCCACCGACTTTTATTTCATTCAACAAAGGAAATGGAAAAAGAACAGAAAAAACCTTTTTCGAGATGTTTCTGAGTACGGGGGGGGGAGGGGGGGGGGGGGGGGGGGTAGATTATAGAAAGGGAAGGTGTTAGCACCCTTTCTATCCGTAGTTTTCTACGAGCTCTTAGGTACTTGCTCATTTTTAAATTGCTTTTCTGTGTTTGTGTGTGCTTGTTTTGAAAAGTTTTGTTTTACTTCGTTTTAACCATTGTTTCTGTCCTCAAGAGTGTTATGAAGTTGATTTTGAAAACTTTGTTTGGAAAGTGTTTGGTGTGAAAAAGTTTTCGTTTGTTTGAGCAAGTACCTAGGAACTAATCTTCCTACTCGAAAAAGGTTTGTTCGTTTTCCTTTTAGACAATGCTATCCCATTATTGAGAAACAGGTAGCATCGTCGTTGGAGTTTTTTAGGGACATTAGACGGGATAAATACGATCACAAAAGCAATGTTAGGAAATGTTAGTAATCATCCTAAAGCCTTAAATATCTTTTTCCGAGGCAACATCCTAATGAATCATTTTAGATCTTTCGGGGCTAGAGGACAACCACTAACAAACCCTATACTTCATGACCGTTTACCGAAGGCAACCGGAGTGGAGTAAACCCTAGGAGTGAGCATGTGCGAGTGTCATTTTCAGTTAATTTATCTTTTCACATTTAGGGTTTTCTACGGTATTAATTTTCAGTTAGTCTTTCCATACAATGCTATTAACATTCATCTAAGCAGTTTATAGTTTGCAGAAATAAAATGCGGGAAAGTCAAAAGTCCTAGTTATTACAATGCTTTTGCAGATACATAATTATTTTGGACTGAAAATAAAGATGAGGAATTTAAAACCCTAATTGCTATTACAAACTCGGATAAGTTACAATAATAATAAAAAAGGAAAATAAAAGCGCGCGGCGAATTAAATGCGAGAACAATTAGAAAACCTAAGAAATCTAATTGAGAAAATTTTTAGGTTATTTTTGAGAAAAAATTAGGTTATGTACAAATTAACCCTAATTTCTAATTTATTTAAATTATGAAAAAAGGAATTAAATTTCCCTAATTTTAATTAAACTAATTAATTAAAGAAATAAAATATTTTATGAAAAAAATGATTTTTTATGTTTTTGTGATTTTTGATTTTATGATAAAAATGATTTTTTGGGTTATTTTGTAAAAAAAGAAAATAATTAATAAATAATTAAAATAAAGAAAATAAATAAAGAAAGAAAAAAGAAAAAAACTTGGGCCTATATTGTTGAAAAAGGGGGGTGTGACGCCTGAATTATTAGGCCCAAATTCCTTGGCCCATCTGCCATGCGCTGGATCCAGTGCCCCCTCTTTCTGATGGTGTACCATGGACCTTGTTGCATGGGACGTTGGATCTAGATTAATGATGAATCCAATGGTAGGATGCTGACAGCACATGGTAGACGTCTTGGAACGGTATGCATAGAACCTGTTGTCAAATATTAAGAAAATACTAAAATTCTAGGACCTGGGATCGAACCCAGGTCCTCTCCCTCAATACCACGCGCGCTTAACCCACTGGGCTACATGTCTTAGTTGTTTATATAATACAAATAATGCATATTATATGAAAACAAAGTGGATGACTGAAAAATAAATAAAAAACGTGCGTTTTATTCAAACAGGCCAATGGTTATCAGCCACGTTGTCTTCTTCTTCCACTGTCCGTCATTTTAGGTATGAGACTTATACCTAAGGACAAACTTCCATGGCTATAATCATGTAACTTTCAATAATCAACAGAAATCATGATAAATTAATTCCAAGTACATGGATCAGCTCGTTTTGATGCCACGAGCATCATGGTACCATTTTCTTGGGCCAATTTAACCTGTATAAAAAAACCCTAAAACGGCCATAAAACCCTAGCAATGGCAATTATGGATACAGGCATCAAAATAAAAATTTAATTAAACCAAAACATCCCAAATGATGATACAAACACAATTTTATTCTTAAAAGTGATTAATCATGCGTAAATTTTAAAATCAAGTTCAAGAAGGTATGTGCAAACCGTGGGTCTATAAGTCGTGTTTCTGGGCTTGTGGAGGCTTGCAAACGATTGTAAAATGTTCTGCAGATGTCCAGGAATCTATTAGGAGCTTTGGATTGAATTAACCTCTAGGTTAGAAAATGATTCACCACTTTCATGCAAAATTTTTAGTTTTGTTCTGGGGTTCTCAGGACTGCAATCCTTGTTATTTAGGCTTGAGTATGTTCTATATATGTAGTAGGACGAATTAGGGTAACAAAAACAAATTAAATCTTTGTGAATCATGGAAATTGGATTTGATTTTGCTCTTGTATTATATCTTTTCAAAACAAGCATAGTCATGCCAATTTTGCTTCAATCATCCCTTGCTCGATTTGATATGATATGCCAGCCTAATTGGATTTGATTCCTACAAAAAAATCAGATCAAAAATCAATCTTTTATATTTTTTGCAATTTATTTGATTTAATCTAACTTTTAATAAATGAAAATCAAAATAAAATAAATAAATAAGAAAATAATATATTGAGGCTGATTTGGGCCATGGACCATGTCCCCAATAAGATTCAATCATGAAAAGCTAGGCCTATTTGACAAAAAATTCACTTTTGAGCACATTTGACTTTTGACAATTTTCTAAAACATGCCAACTTTGACAATGCATATCTCCTCCAATTTTAAACCTAGAGAGGTGTTCTTCGACTTTTTGGAAAGCTTAGGATATCCCCTAAACAACTCTTTTGGTTTCATCTCAATTGGGTCTTTCATGTTCATGTAAGAAGCTTTTACCTAAAAAGATGTTTTTGTTGACTTTTCAAAAGGACCTATAATGTAGAAATTCATATCTTTTGATGAGTGCATATTTTAAACTTGCGGGCTGAAGATGAATTGTAGGGAATTGCATCCTCTTCAAAATAAGCTTGGATGGAAATTTTTTGATAAAGTATGAAGAAGTTATTCCTGGTGAAAGTTTGGTTGACTTTTCCTGTGAAACCCTAATTTAGCAACTTTTGGGTTTTGATGAATTTGGGGGAATTCCTTAAGGAATCATGATCAACCCTTGATCAAATGATGGATATATCTTCAAAATGTTGATGTTGACCAAAAATCTTGAAGTTTGACTGTATGTGGATCACAATTGACTTTTGACCTAATACAGTTGACTTTCAGGCATCTGGGCAATTGACTGAGCAAACTTCTTGTGAAAGTCATGAAACTTGACATGGATGATCTTGAGAACATATTGGGACCATGGAAGGCATTTGGGACCTTTGGAGTTCAACCATCTTGATGAGGAGTGAAACCCTAGTTTGAAGCTTGTTGCCTTAGGAGGAGGATTTGTCTGGTCAATCCTTAGTCATCCTTGAGCAATTGAGGACCTCTAGAGGCATGTCTTGAGTGAAATGAGAGGGCAAATTTTGGGGTACAACAGTGACCAATGCTGCCAATTTCCAGATTAGTACCTGTAACAAGCCAGGAGAACTAGTTGTGGATGATCGATTATGGATTAATACCTGTAACAAGACAAAAAATCTATCTTCCTGAGGAGATCATAGATTAATACCTGTAACAAGCCAGGACAACTATCTCAACGACCGACAAAAACCACTTCAATATTAATACCTGTAACAAGCCAAGAGAACTATCTGTGGACAAACGACTATGGATTAATACTTGTAACAAGCCAGGAAAGCTATCTACATGGGGAGATTGAAGATTAATACCTATAATAAGCCAGGAAAGCTATCTACATAAGGAGATTGAAGATTAATACCTATAACGAGCCAAGAAAATTATGTTTCTTTCTCAGGTCAGAGATTAATACCTGTAACAAGCCAAGATAACTATCTCAACGACCAGCAATTTCCAAGTTTCAAATTAATACCTGTAACAAGCCAGGAGAACTATCTGTGGACAACCGTTGTAGATTAATACATGTAACAAGCCAAGAAAACTATCTACATAAGGAGATTGAAGATTAATACATGTAATAAGCCAGGAAAACTATTTTTCTTTCTCAGGTCAGAGATTAATACATGTAACAAGCCAGGAGAACTATCTCAACAACCAGAAATTTTCAAGTTTCAGATTAATACCTGTAACAAGCCAGGAGAACTATCTGTGGACGACCGTTGTAGATTAATACTTGTAACAAGCCAAGAAAATTATCTACATAAGGAGATTGAAGATTAATACTTATAACAAGCCAAGAAATCTATTTTTCTTTCTCAGATCAGAGATTAATACCTATAACAAGCCAGGAGAACTATCTCAACGACCAACAAAAACAAGTTCCAAATTAATACCTGTAACAAACCAGGAGAACTATATATGGACGACCGACTGTGGATTTATACCTATAAAAAGCCAAGAGAACTATCCATCTGAAGAGATTTAAGATTAACACTTGTAACAAGCCAGGAAAATTATCTTTCTTTCTCAGGTTAGAGATTAATACCTGTAACAAGCCAGGAGAACTATCTCAACGACTAGTAATTTTCAAGTTCTAGATTAATACTTGAAACCAGACAAGACAACTATCTACGAACAACTGAATTGTAGATCAATACCTGAAACCAGACAGGAAAACTATCTACACGACCAGGTTAAACAACCCTACACAGGTTTCTTCTGATACATTTTTAGATAGCGGTTAATTCCATTATCCCCAGCAAGTTATTGCAAAACATGGATTTCGACCAGAAAGCAGCAAACTTTCATCCCTCCAGTCAAGAGATAGCTTCCCCATTAGAGTAATGGACAACTGAAGTTCCTAGACTCTATTCCCCAGAGAGTTTTCCTCAAGCAGGAGAACAATAGAAACCCATATTCCCCAACGAACTCCTCCTCAAACAGCAAGAACAGGAACCCCCAAGGGACTATGTATGAAATCAATATCTATTTTGGATGGCATCTTTAAGCCCATCTTCGACAACTCTCTGTCATCTTCTCTAAATGGCATCTGTAAGCTCATTCTCGACATCATCACCCATCAGTGTTATTTCATGCGAGTGCAAATTTCTGGGCATTCTAGTGTTCAATCATCTTCCACCTTCAGATCACAAAAGGCAGACAAGATAATCTACATCTTCAGGTTTAAGAAGATTGAACAGGGACGGCTGTTGTTCCCTAAAATTTTCCCTCTCATGTTTCCCAAGGTCTCTTTTACATGGTTGGTTACAAACGCTTACCTAAAGAAAAATGAAATTTTTGAATGATAGCAAAGGGTATTTCGATTGGCATGCCAACAATGCCTTTAGATTGGCATCTAAATAAGGTCCTTCAATTGGCACATCAGAGTAGTGTCCTTTGATTGGCACATTAGAGTCGTGTCCTTCAATTTGCACATCAGAGTAATGTCCTTCGATTGGCATAATGGCAAGCTTCGACTGGGCTCCTAAAAACCCTTCGACCAAGCATTGGCTCATCAGCTCCGATTGCGTGTTGGTTCCCCTTTAGAGCAAGCATTGATCCAAGTTTCATTTAGGCGAGAATCCCCTACAAATTCCCTTCGATCCATAAACAATGGCCTCCTACATGTATATTCTGAGTCACTAGGCAATGGCCTCTTTTACGCTTGCTTTGCATTCCTCATGCTAGCGCCCACAAGGCATTGGTTGCCTTTGTGCTAGCTTCGAAGGGGCAAGGGTCCCCTTTGAAATATTTTTACACACTTTGACATGCATGATAGTCCCTTCGAAGGCATATTCATGTGGTCCCTTCGAAAAAGCATTCACTGGTTCATTCGAAGGACACGTGATTATTGAAGACAAGTTGGCTTTATGGTGAGTTTTTGTCCAAGATGCTTGCTGGCCAAAATCTTGCATATTGACAAGCCCAAGCCCCGTTACAGGTACATTCCTGCCAAAGGTAGCTTCGACTA
The DNA here is from genome assembly GCA_948472305.1 of Vicia faba. Taxonomy (NCBI): domain Eukaryota; kingdom Viridiplantae; phylum Streptophyta; class Magnoliopsida; order Fabales; family Fabaceae; genus Vicia; species Vicia faba. The sequence continues at coordinate 1,407,807,488 of OX451737.1, read as the reverse complement.
GCCAGAGTAAAGTCTTTCGATTGGGCTAGTTGAGTAAGGTCTGGGCAATCGAAGAAAGAAAGCTTAGGGGCTGATCAAAGAAGCCAGGATGTTAAGGCCTTATACAATTCTAATCAAGACCTGAGAAATTCAAATTGAGGTGGATAGACTCAATCGAAGGAACTGTAAGTGTTTGGATGTTGGCATATTTTTTGGTAAAACAAGTTGTGTGAATGTCAGGACTGATGTCATAACATTCTGGGACACAAGGCACATTCTGCAGAAAAAGAATGTCATACAGGAGCTACTCAATATGAGTGTTTAGCTGATCATTATGCAATGATCATATTTATTGCATTCTACCAAAATCTGTAAACAAGATTCTTGTTGTCATAACCAATGTTAAGACATCCTGTACTGAACTAACACTTGTGCAGATTTATTATTTTCTGAGAAGTTTCAGGAATCTGGTTATTCAGTCCAGATCAGATTCTCACGTGGACTTAGGTTAACTTTGCTTAACCCTAATCTGGTTGTTAAAGTCCCATGACCAAGTTTTGAGGTTAAACCTAATTAACCCTAGCTATTTTCGTGGAAGCCCTAACTGAAGAATAGCAGCCTATATATTCCTCATGAAGACTGTTGGTGGAAGATACTTTTACAGAAGATCAATAAGGGACTGTATAGTTGTAACTACTGTAATCCAAGCAATTATCACTGTGATACGTGACTTGGAGTAGGATTTGATTGTAAGGGTTGTGTATCACTCAAAGCTTTGAAGCACGAGTGTTTGTGTCACTTGATTAAAGCTTTGAAGCAAAGTCAAGTTAGGGTTGTGTATCACTCAAAGCTTTGAAGCACGAGTGTTTGTGTTACTTGATTAAAAGCTGTGAAGCAAAATCAAGTGTATGTTCTGAAGAGTGTCTTCATAATTTCATTAGTCAATTGTTTAACGTCATTGCTGTGATTGAGGGGGAGTGAGTAGGAACTCAAGTTTAAGGTGAACTTAGATTGAAGTTGCACTGGCTAGGTCTTAAGTGAAGGAGATAAACTGGTTGGTTTATTCCTGAATTAATATCTCTTATAGTGGATTTCCTCCGTGGCTTGGTAGCCCCCAGAGTAGGTGTTGTTACACACTGAACTGGGTAAACAATTGACTGTGTTATTTACTGCTTTTAGTTATACTGTCTTGAAGAGTGTCAGATACGGTGTCATAACATTCACTGTGACATTAAGTATCTGCATCCAAAATTTCAATTGGTATCAGAGCAGGCACCCTGCCTGTCTTACTGGGTGAGATCTAGGGATATTATTTTCTGGCGCTATGGACAAAGAAGGAGGTTTTGGAAACAGACCACCCATTCTAGATGGATCAAATTATGACTACTGGAAACCTCGTATGATTGCCTTCTTAAAATCACTGGACAAAAAGGCTTGGAGAGCTGCTGACAAAGGATGGAACCATCCCACCATTACTGGGAAAGATGGGACAACCAGTCTGAAACCTGAGGAAGAATGGAGCAAAGAAGAAGATGAGTTAGCCCTGGGTAACTCCAAAGCATTAAATTCCTTGTTCAATGGAATTGATAGAAACATATTCAGACTAGTACATCAATGTGAACTGGCCAAGGAGGTTTGGGACACTCTCAAAACTACCCATGAGGGCACATCCAAAGTAAAAATATCAAGGCTTCAGATGCTGACTACCAAATTTGAGAACCTAAGGATGATGGAAGATGAGACCATTCATGAGTTTCACATGAACATCTTGGAAATTGCCAACACCTCAGGAGCATTAGGAGAAAAGATGCCAGAAGAAAAGCTGGTGAGAAAGATTCTCAGATCCTTGCCTAAAAGATTTGCAATGAAGGTGACTGCTATAGAGGAAGCTCAGGATATCTGCAACTTGAAGGTGGATGAACTCATTGGGTCTCTTCAGACCTTTGAGATGGGGATCAGTGACAATGTTGACAAGAAAAACAAGAGCATAACACTTGTATCTAATACTGAAGATGAAAACAAGGAGGATGAAGAAGAAAATATTTCAGAAGCTATAGCCATGCTTGGAAGACAGTTCAACAAACTCATCAAGATAATGGACACAAAGTCAAGGTCAAATGTTAAGAACATTCCTTCTGACATCAACAGATCCTATGACTCTAGCAGAAGACCAAAGTCTGAAGAGAAGGGAAATCAAAGCAAAGGAATGCAATGCCATGGATGTGAAGGATATGGGCACATTCGAGCTGAATGTCCAACCTTTCTTAAGAAACAAAAGAAAGGAATGTCTGTTACTTGGTCTAACTGTGACTCAGAAAGTAATTCTGAAGAAGAATCTTCCAAACTAGTTACTGCGCTAACTGGTATTTGTGACTCTGATAGTGACTCCAGTGATGAGGAAGTGACATTTGAAGAACTGGCTGACTCCTACAAGAAGTTATGTATCAGAAGTGCTGAAGTCTGTCAGCAAAATGAGAGACAAACAAAACTCATAGTAAAGCTGGAGGCTGAGAAGAAGGCAGGCATTGATACTATAAGTCATCTAGAAGGGGAAGTTCAAATGCTAAACTCAAAACTTGACGAGATGACCAAATTGTCAAGATGTTGACAAATGGAACTGACAAATTAGAAGAAATCCTTCAGGTTGGACAAAATGTGGGAGACAAGTCTGGTCTGGGATTTGTGGCAGCAAAGAAATCTATTATAGACAAGAAGAAGATCAGGCCTGATAAAAAAATGTCAAAGCAGATGTCACAACATAGCACTCAACATCGAGAACAGAGAAATATGAAGAAAAAGTATCAAAGATGGAGATGTCATCATTGTGGGAGGTTTGGTCACATAAAGCCATTCTGCTTCAAATTATATGGATATCCTAATCAGACCCCAGTTGTCAAACCTAAGTCTAACAAGACACCATATACTCAACAGTGGAAGAAAAAGGCTACTGCCCTGATAGCTCACACCTCCCTTAGAGTCTCTACAAAGGAAGACTGGTACTTTGACAGTGGATGTTCTAAACACATGACTGGAATCAAGAATCTTCTCAATAATGTTAAACCTCACACTACTAGTTATGTGACTTTTTGAGATGGTGCTAGAGGAGAAATCAAAGGAGTTGGAAACTTGGACTGCCCTGGAGTTCCAAACCTAAATGAAGTATTGCTGGTAAAAGGCTTGACTGCTAATCTTATAAGTATCAGTCAATTATGTGATCTAGGATTCAAGGTCAACTTCACCAAGTCAGAATGTCTTGTAACTAATGAGAAACAAGAAGTTGTAATGAGAGGTGTCAGATCTAAAGACAACTGCTACTTATGGGAGTCTGAGAACACTAATTATTCTTCTGTGTGCTCTATTGTCAAAGAAGAAAAAGAAGTGAAACTGTGGCACCAAAAACATGTTCATTTACATCTAAGAGGAGTGAAAAGGATTATATCCATGGAAGCAGTCAGAGGGATTCCAAGGTTCCAAATTGATGAAGGGAGAGTCTGTGGTGAATGTCAGGTTGGAAAGAAGACTAGAATGTCACATCCAAAGTCAAGACATCTGACCACCTCTAAGGTATTAGAACTTCTACATATGGATCTGATGGGACCAATGCAGGTAGAAAGTCTTGGTGGAAAAAGATATGCCTATGTTGTTGTGGATGATTTTTCCAGATTCACCTGGATTAACTTCATTAGAGAAAAGTATGATGTATTTGAAGTATTTAAGGAACTGTGCAAAAGAATTCAAAGAGAGAAAGAAGGATGCATTGTCAGAATCATAAGTGATCATGGCAAGAAATTTGAAAACAGTAAGTTTGATGAGTTCTGCTCCTCAGAAGGAATTATACAGGAATGGAGTTGTGGAAATGAAAAATAGGACTATACAGGAATCTGCCAGAGCAATGATACATGCCAAAAGACTTCCTATTCATTTTTGGGGTGAAGCTATGAATACAGCCTGTTATGTCCATAACAGGGTCACCTTGAGAAAGGGAACATCATCCACCATTTATGAACTTTGGAAAGGAAGAAAGCCTACAGTGAAGTACTTCCATGTATTTGGAAGCAAATGCTATATTCTGACAGATCGTGAACAAAGGAGAAAGATGGACCCTAAAAGTGATGAAGGAATATTCCTAGGATACTCTACCAACAACAGAGCTTATAGGGTATTCAATTCCAGGACCAAAGTTATGATGGAATCTATAAATGTCATAGTTGATGATTACCATGAGGAAACAAATGTCCCATATGATGTTGAGACATTCTTTGAGACTTCAACTCAAAAGGATGATATTCCTAAAACTACTTCATCAGAATTTGAATCAAAGGAAGCTAACAAAGACCCTTCCATCAGAATTCAGAAAGATCATCCTAAGGAACTCATCATAGGAGATCCTAACAGTGGAATCATTACAAGATCTAGAGAAATCATCTCAAACTCTTGTTTTGTATCTAAGATTGAACCAAGAAATGTTAAGGAGGCTTTAACTGATGAATACTGGATTGGAGCAATGCAAGATGAATTGAACCAATTCAAGCAACATGAAGTATGGGAGTTAGTTCCTAGAACAGGAGGAACAAGCATCATTGGCACAAAATGGATCTAGAAGAACAAATCAGATGCTGAAGGAGTTATCACCAGGAATAAGGCAAGACTTGTTGCTCAAGGATACACTCAAGTTGAAGGGGTTGATTTTGATGAGACGTTTTCTCCTGTAACCAGACTGGAATCAATCAGACTCCTATTGGGAATTGCTTGTCTCCTCAAGTTCAAGTTATTTCAGATGGATGTAAAAAGTGCCTTCCTAAATGGGTACTTAAATGAGGAAGTTTATGTGGAACAGCCTAAAGGATTTGTGGATCCAAACTGCCCTGATCATGTCTACAAATTGAGGAAAGCTTTATATGGCCTGAAACAAGCTCCTAGAGCATGGTATGACAGGTTGACGAAATTCCTCTCTGACAAAGGATACAGGAAAGGAGGCTTGGATAAAACTCTTTTTGTCAAAAATGAAGGAGGAAAGATAATGGTAGCTCAAATCTATGTTGATGACATAGTGTTTGGGGGAATATCATATAAAATGGTTAAACATTTTGCTGACCAAATGCAAGCTGAATTTGAAATGAGCCTCATGGGAGAATTGACCTACTTTCTTGGACTGCAAGTCACACAGATGGAAGACTCAATTTTTTTGTCTCAAAGCAAGTATGCAAAGAACATTGTCAAGAAGTTTGGGATGGAGAATGTCAGTCACAAAAGGACTCCTGAACCTACTCACTTAAAGCTGTCCAAAGATTCAAGTGGGGTCAAGGTGGACCAAAGCTTATACAGAAGCATGATAGGAAGTTTGCAAGATACCAGGCTGAACCCAAAGTAAGTCATATCAACCAAGTGAAGAGAATTCTGAAGTATGTAAGTGGAACCCACAACTATGGATTGTTGTACTCTCTTGGATGTGAACCAACTCTGACTGGTTATTGTGATGCTGATTAGGCTGGAAGTGCTGATGATAGAAAGAGCACCTCTGGAGGATGTTTCTTCTTAGGAAATAATCATGTCTCCTGGTTTACAAAGAAACAGAACTGTGTGTCTCTATCTACTGCTGAAGTTGAATACATAGCAGCTGGGAGTAGCTGTTCTCAAATGATCTGGATGAAACAAATGCTTACTGAGTATAATGTCACACAAGATGTTATGACATTGTACTGTGACAATCTGAGCACTATCAACATTTCCAAGAATCCTATTCAGCATAGCAGGACCAAGCATATTGACATTAGACATCACTTCATCAGAGATCTTGTAGAGGAGAAGACGATTAAACTGGAACATGTTGCCACAGAACTACAACTGGCTGACATTTTTACCAAGGCACTTGATGCAAATCAATTTGAAAATTTGAGGGGCAAGCTGGGTATTTGCCAACATGAAGACATGTAGCAATTAATTTTGCTCAAAACAAGGGATGAGAGAGATTTTTTTGTTAAGTCTACTCTGATTGGGCTAATCATCTACTTCTTTATTTCTTTCCAAGATTTTAAGAAGTTGAATAGACATTCATATATCTCACTCCTCTCGCATTTCTGCAACAATCTTCAATCTCTCAAACAAAGACTGCACTATTACTGCTACCTGTTTTCTAAAAAACTCTCAAAATGTCTCAACTATCCATGACTTCATCCTCTTCAAAGACGACTGCTTCTTCCGCATCCTTTGATCGAGAACCTAGGGCAATCACAAACTGCATGGATTCTGATGTTCTGGAGATAACTCCTCTTCGTGAACTGGCAGCTGACCCCACTAAGGTTAAGAAGCTGCCAACCAGACATCCAAGAAGGTCACAAGCTTCTTCATATGGTAAACCCTCTAAACCATCATCTTTTGTTCCTTCAGAAATAGCAAATAGGGAAGGCTCAGTTTATGTTCATCAAGCTATAGCTAGACTTGTCACTAGGATTCTAAATGAGAATCACTCTGTTCCTGGAATTTCGGTACCCTTGAATCAAGAATATGCTAGTCCAAATGTTGAAATAAATCCAGATGTCACTCAGAATGTTGAGACACCGGATGATAACATTAGGAAATCTCCTGAAAATCTTGATGATCACCAGAACCCTAATGAGAAGGATGTTGAACCCCCGATTATTGATGTTGATGAATAATACTCTGATAATGACTTAATTGCAAATATCAACCCTAGTATAGCTAGAAGGATGATGAACAGAAAAGGAAAGCAGGATGCTTCCAAAAGCATCTCCAAAGAAAATACTGCTGATATTGTTCATAAGAAAACCAGGTCTGAGAACAAGACTGGAGTAGAAACTGTGAAGGCTGGATTGTCAAAAGGGAAGGTGAAAACTCGAGTACCTGCTGGTAGTCTCTCAAAACCTGTGAGACAACCAATAGCAAAGAAAAGGAAAGAGCCTGAACCCTCTGAAACTGATGAGGAATCAGAATTTGAATTTGATGTTGAAGACATTCCTCTCAAAAGGAAACTCTCCTCAAGCAAAATGCCTAAAGTCCCTGAAGTCCCCACTGACGACATTTCCTTTCACCATCCTGAGAATGCAAACAGGTGGAAGTATGTAAGTTTGAAAAGGATAGCCTTGGAAAGAGAACTGAACACCAGTTCCATGGAATGTAAAGAGATCATGGATCTAATCAAAACTGTTGGTCTAATAAATATTATGGTAAAGTTTACCAACTGCTATGAAGTTCTTGTCAAAGAATTCATAGTGAATTTATCTGAAGGGTGTGCTGATGGAAAGTCAGCTGACTTTAAATGTGTATATGTGAGAGGAAGGAAGGTAAATTTATGTCCCTCTGAAATAAACAAATTCCTAGGAAGACCAGGTGATGCTTACCCTGAGCTAGAGGTTACTGACAACCAAGTGTGCCAAACCATCACTGCAAATCAAGTCTAGAGCTGGCCCTTAAAAGGGAAACTGAATGCAAGCAAGCTGAGCATGAAATTTGCCATTCTGCACAAAATTGGTGCAGCTAACTGGGTTCCCACCAACCATAAATCAACCATCTCCACAGGCTTGGGAAGATTCATTTATGTTGTTGGAACCAGGACAAACCTGGACTATGGCAAGTATATCTTTGATCAAACATTAAAACATGCTGGAAGCTATGCTATTAAAGGCCCTATTGTCTTTCCCTCTCTCCTATGTGGTATAGTCCTTACTCAGTATCCTGACATTCTAGTTGAAAAAGATACTGTATGCAAAAGAGCCCCTGCTCTTGGGTTGCACTATAAGCTATTTCAGGGAACACATGTTCCTGACATTGTCATGACATCAACTGAGACATCAACTGTGAAATCTCATTCCAAGAAAACTGATGTTATAGTTGTGCTGAAGGAAACCTGCAAAGAGCTTGACACAAGGAAAAGGACCCTTGAGGACCTGATTGCTAGACTAGAACAGGAGGAGATTGAAGGACAAAGAAGGGAAGAGGATGCTGCTGATGACCAGCTTCATGCTGAAGATAGTGCCTCCTCTGAAGATGACAGTGCTTGAAGATCATTGCAGTTGAAAAGTTTGCTGCTAGTACCTGATGCTGCAAATGACTTTTGATTTGTTTTCTGTGTTTTTATTATTCTTGTTGGATGACTGTATAACCTAAAAGTACAAGTATCTTTGGCCTATTTATGGCTAAAGAGGGGGAGAAGAATTTGTGTGATAATTTTGGTAGAATTAGACTTGGTGGATATTATTAATTCTGTTGCTTTCTAATCTCTGATTGTTTAGGGGTTTTATCCAAAAATTTGCCAAAGGGGGAGTTTGTAAGTGTTTGGATGTTGGCATATTTTTTGGTAAAACTAGTTGTGTGAATGTCATGACTGATGTCATAACATTCTGGGACACAAGGCACATTCTGCAGAAAAAGAATGTCATACAGGAGCTGCTCAATATGAGTGTTTAGCTGATCATTATGCAATGATCATATTTATTGCATTCTACCAAAATCTGTAAACATGATTCTTGTTGTCATAACCAATGTTAAGACATCTTGTACTGAACTAACACTTGTGCAGATTTATTATTTTCTGAGAAGTTTCAGGAATCTGGTTATTCAGTCCATATCAGATTCTCACGTGGACTTAGGTTAACTTTGCTTAACCCTAATCTGGTTGTTAAAGTCCCATGACCAAGTCTTGAGGTTAAACCTAATTAACCCTAGCTATTTTCGTGGAAGCCCTAACTGAAGAATAACAGCCTATATATTCCTCATGAAGACTGTTGGTGGAAGATACTTTTACAGAAGATCAATAAGGGACTGTATAGTTGTAACTATTGTAATCCAAGCAATTATCATTGTGATAAGTGACTTGGAGTAGGATTTGATTGTAAGGGTTGTGTATCACTCAAATCTTTGAAGCACGAGTGTTTGTGTCACTTGATTAAAGCTTTGAAGCAAAGTCAAGTTAGGGTTGTGTATCACTCAAAGCTTTGAAGCACGAGTGTTTGTGTTACTTGATTAAAAGCTGTGAAGCAAAATCAAGTGTATGTTCTGAAGAGTGTCTTCATAATTTCATTAGTCAATTGTTTAATGTCACTGCTATGATTGAGGGGGAGTGAGTAGGAACTCAGGTTTAAGGTGAACTTAGATTGAAGTTGCATTGGATAGGTCTTAAGTGAAGGAGATAAACTGGTAGGTTTATTCCTGAATTAATATCTCTTATAGTGGATTTCCTCCTTGGCTTGGTAGCCCCCAGAGTAGGTGTTGTTACACACTGAACTGGGTAAACAATTGACTGTGTTATTTACTGCTTTTAGTTATACTGTCTTGAAGAGTGTCAGATACGGTGTCATAACATTCACTATGGCATTAAGTATTTGCAGCCAGAATTTCAGGAACTATAAGGGTGAAACCAAAGCCAGTCGAAGGAGGAAACTTGATGCCAATTGAAGGGCAGGGACTGAAGGTATTCGAAAGCCAAAGGTGTCCACATTCATTCAAATTTAAAAAAGAGTCAAGAATTCCGCATCTTTTGCAACGTTTCAAAATGGTAATCATGGCCTTAAAACACAAACTTAATGGTTGTTTACTCCTTTGCCTTCTTTTCCCCTCCATCCCCTTAATATAAGGAGCACACTAGCAAGCTCCAAAGGAGGCTGGACAAAACTGGAGGGAGAGTCCCACGAAATTAAAAACACATTCTTGGAGGTTTCCCGAAGCTTTTCCAAGCATCCCCAGCCCTTAAGCAAGTATCCCCATATCCAGAAGTGCCAAATCAAAGTAATCCTTAAACAAGGGTACCCACGCCTGAAACCACAGATTCATACATCACAATTGATTCAAATCGAAAGGCAACATCCACCCCTGGGTCGAAAGACAATCATCCTTCATTGGATCGAAGGCTATCTTTCTTCCTCTGGATCAGAAGCCACCTTCCTCTAGATCGAAGGCCACTTTCTTCCTCTGAATCGAAGCCCCTATCTCTCCCTGGATCTAAGCATGCCCCCCTTTGTATTTTTACTTTTGTTTTCATTTCTTTATTGAATTCTTTTTTATTTTAACTTTAAATCAAAAAAATCACAAAAAAAAACATTAGATTAGTGTTTATTAATCAAATTAATTTTTGAAGAAATTAATTAATTATTTTAACCTTTTCTTGAAATTAAAATCAAATAGAGTTAGGTTGTATTTTCTTAAAATAAAGTAAAACAAACAAAAATATTTCTTTTCCTTAGGTTTTGGATGTCCCTATTAATTTGTTTGTGCATTTATGTATTTTCTCATTTGTCATCTTATTATAACTGCTTCCCGGTTTGTAATAGTAACTAGAACTTTACTTTTCGCATTTCTATAATGTACCTCTCACAAAGCCATGTAATAGCGTAGGATTTTCATTCCCGCAATTTACATTTCTTCCCTTTAAATTACTGTATATACTACTGCTCCTAATTAGGATTGCATGACAACATTGAAAAAACAAAAATGCTAGAAAACTCTAAATGCACAAGATAAATACTTGAACTAAACACAATTGCACATATGCACCTCTAGAGTATCCCACTTCAGTTGCCTTCGGAAAACCGTCACAACTTTCGAAACGTGAGAATTTTTAGTGGTTGTCCTCTAGTTTGAAAGATCACAAGTCCCTCAATGACCCTCTCAACGTTGTCTCGGTTAAAAGTGGTCTTAAAACTTTAGGATAGTTACTAAAATTTCTTGCCAAGTTGTCTTCGTGACTGTAATGTCCCTTCGATTATCCCTCACACATCCAACGATAGGGCTACCTACTTACTAATAGTAGGATAGAACCGTCTAAAGGATGGGAGGAAAAGAACGACCTTTTCGAGTATAAGTAGATAAGTTCTTAGATACTTTCTCAAAACAACTTTTTGCACCTACACAAAAACATTTAAAAACACTTTCAAAAACATTCGCTTTGTCAACACGCTTGAGGACTGATACAAGAGTTATCATAAAGCGAATCGCCCCACTAAGGCATTTTCCAAACATTTTCAAACACACAAAGAACTTAGGTATTTCAAAATGAGAAAACCTCTAAGAGCCCGTAGATAACTACTGATGAAATAGGTGCTAACATCTTCCCTTTCCATAATCTACCCCCTTAGTCAGAAAATCTCGAAAAGGTATTTTTCTGTTCTTTTCACCCTTTCCTTAATTTGGGTAAAAGAAAAGTCGGTGGCGACTCTTGCTTACCGCAACATTTGCAAACACAAACGCAAAACCAATATTAAACAGTCAGTTCTGCCATCGTAACACATGAGCCATTTTCTGTTAAGAAGCTCTTTAAAATTTTGTTTTGTTTTGCAGGTTGGTTAGAGTTTCTGTTAGTAATTAGTTTTTTTCTATTATTTTCTGACTCTTACATAACTGCTATAGTGAATGCAGCAAGATTGTATGTTTGTATGATTATTTTTAACCAAACTGCCTTGATGCTTGGTTTGAACTGGCTTTTATTGTTTTCATTTGTAGGTGAGAATTATTTGATTCAGAAGAAGCTGAAATTGGTTGTTTGTGCGGAGCTCGGATTCTGATTATTTTCATGAGTTGCCGGACAAACTTTGGTGTAATCTTCTTGGACATATTTTGGTAATGTGTCAGATAAGGTCGTGGACAAGGGCTTGATGCATGGACTAACTAGGATAGATTTTGAACATGTACTTGTGCAACTCTTCCTAATGATGTAATGTAGAGAATAGGGATATTTGCGATGGAATTCTTGACCTAAAATGAACTTGGTGTAATTTTTGGATGATGAAACATTTGTATTAAAACTTGAATGAAACATTATAGAAACTTGAATTCCTATGAAAATGATAGTATGATGTATCTAGAAATTCAAGATGAACCTTGATGAGATGGTAATCTTATAACTTGAATATTGAATGTAGTAGATGGTACTGCAAGGAACTAGTAGCTTTTGAACCAGATAAGTTGTATGAAATACCCTATTTTCCAATTTGAAATCTGAACTCAAGTTCTCTTTTTTTTAATTAAAACTTGAACACTTTACTATTTATTTCTAAATGAACAAATCTTACCACCTTAGAACATGGATCCAATTGTCATCTTTGAATCAAAATAATCACTTGTATGGACCTTGAATATGCCTTTCAATGTGGAGTAGATCTTGTGATTCATTTCTTGACAAGTCTTCAATTCTAACTCTCAAATGACAAATTCCCAGTCACCTTGAGCCCTTAACTTCCAATTCCTAATTATCATTCCATTTGCAAGCCCTTGACTTGACAACCAATACCATATCAATTCCTTGAAGAACCCTCGAGAAATGAATATGAAAATATATATGACCAGGATAGCTTTGACATGAGCATCCAATGAAACTCAGTTGATGGGTATTACAAGCTCAAAACTCCATGAATAAGAAACCATAATCCTCTTGACTTGGATGCCTTTTGAATGAAGAAACATATTGAGGTATTAACAAGAACCAAAGCATTTACTCAATAAGATCCTTATTTGAAGATGACAACCTTGTAGCTTGATGGGGAGAAATTCACAATAATCAAGAATCCAAACCCTAGTTCCCAAACCATAGTTACTGGGAAACCAATTGATTCAAGCCTGAGTGAAGATGAGAACCATCAAATCCACGGAAACCCTAATTCCACAATATCATTGATCCCTTGACAAATTATTGTTTAATGATGTATGATGTGTTATATGACCTAATGAAGGGTATGCAGATGAAATGAGAATTGAAAAATGCATAAGTCAGATAAAAAGTGAAAGGGTAGGAGAAATTTGGGGTATTACAAGTAGCCCTATCTATTGGGTGTGAAAGAGCAGGCGTAGGGTGATCGTATGGTCATCGAAGTCAACAAGTAAGGATACTTTAGCAATTGTATCGAAGGGACTATCATCATTTTGTAGGAAACTCCAATGGGCTAGATCATTTTGTAGGAAGCTCGAAGGGTCATCGAGGGATTATGATCTTTATTCGAAAGGGACATGATGATTTGATCGAGGGTCTTTTTCTAAAGTATTCCCACTTTTAAGGGACGTGGCTAATATTCGTAAGGCAACAAGAGATGTTACCCTATAAGTGTAAGTGTGCGAAGTGTATTGATTCAGTTATTTATCTTGAATATTAGGGTTTTCTAGATTCAATTATTAGTCTTACCATACAAACCCTAGTTAAAAGTAGTTAAATATGTACAGAAAAATAAAGTGTGGAATGTAAAGTCCTAAGCTATTACATGGCTTTAGGAGAGGTAAATAAGTATAAAAATTCGTGAGAAAGTAAACCTACACTATTACATCCTGTGAGAAGTTACATAATAGGAAAACTGTGGAAAGTAAATCTACGCTATTACATTGAAGAATGCATCTTATACATTTGATCTAGGAATTAAAATGAATGAAGAAAAGAAATAAGAAGAAAAAAAAGAATGTTTGAAATGTTTTTTGTGATTTTTCACGAAAATAATTTAAATGATAATAATAATAAAACCTAAATTATAATTGATTTTAGTATTAAAAAAATATTTAATTAATTAATTTAGAAAATTAATTATTAATTAAAAACCTAAACCTAACTTATTAGTATTAAGAAGAAAATTAGGTTAGTATGATGACTAATTAAAAGAAATTAGGGTTAGAAAAGAAGAAAAAAAAGAAAGAAATTAGGTTAAAACAAAAATAAGAAGAAAAACTGCATGGGGGTGGGTGTTGAAGCCACGCCCCATGACCTTCACGCGACACTGCTTGCCACCAGGCCAAGCGCTCGCTTCTGTTTGGAAATAGGCGTTGCATAGTATATTGAAAACCTGCACGTTAGATGGAAAAAATAGAAGAAAAAAATATTATAAAATGCAAAGATCAAATCCGCGCCCTTACGTTCACAACCCAATGCCTTGATCAACGGTATTACGCCCTCATCCAGTTATCAAACAGAAACAAATAAATATATTATAAAAGTGGACCGGAGAGGCGTCAAAGCCCTAGCTCCGGTCGTCTTCTCCAGTGAGATGGTTTTGTGACCTGCAAAAATAATAAACATTAATGAACAAGAAGGACCCTACCACCCTAAATCGACCCTTGTGAATCCATTGGTGGCCTTATTTTTGGCTAAATCATCCTGCACAATGAGATACGAACAAGATAAGGAAAATTGGTTCAACAATGGTGATAGGCTATCCTGACGTTATGGGTCTCATGTAAGGGATCACACCTGCATTGTTTTGTCTCAAACACATTGCAAACGTTAGTTTCAATCAAAGCGTAGTAAAAATTAAAATATGAAATTCATGAAAATATGGAAATCGATGATGCATGTAGTGCATGTTTTAGGCTCCTTTGATCACCAAGAACGATCCCAACTTTCTCTATGGTATCTCAGGAATCAATTTGAGTGGGTGGTTGGCCTTGAGGATGGATATATGAGGGATTTCAAGTTTTCCCTATTCTTGACAAAAGTTGATATTTTGAGAGAGTGTTCTTGAGCAGGTCTTTTTGGTCCTCCTTTTGGTCTGAAGATGATGAGTATATATAATGGAAAAGATTAGCTCAATGGATGGGCTTGGACATCATGTAGAACAATTTTTGATTTTGTTTGAAAGATAGATTGAAATAAGAAAAAATCATGAATATTTGTTTCCCAAATAGGTTCATGCGGTCTTTACATGATCTTGGGCCCCCAAACAAAATCAAATCTCAAGCCTTTTATGCTTTGTACATTATTTGATATTTATTTGATTTAATTTTGAATTTATTTTAATAAAATCAAAAATAAAAGAAATAAAGATCACAAAAACAAATAAACGGACTTAAGAGTCTCTTATGAGGTTAGGAACACGTTTGGAACTTAAAAGATAGGCCCATTAGCCCGAAAATTCGAATTTGCTTAATTTGGATTTCATGCATTTTCTCAAAATTGCCCAAATTGCATAATTCATATCTCACTCAATTTTTATCATATGAAGGCGATATTGGACTTTTTGAAAACCTCAAGATGTTCCCTACAATATTCATGTTGGTAACATTTTCATTTGAAGAATTTATCTTGATGTAAATTGCTTTGACAAAAAGTATCTTTTTGTTGACTTTTAAAATGACCTGTAATGTTTTGGCCCATATCACTTAAATGAAGCATTTTTTGGCCTTGAGCTTAGAGAGACAAAGTTGTAGAGAATTGAATTTCCTTAAAAATGAGCTTTGGTTGAGAGACTTCTAATAGAGCATGTGAAAGTTATGCTTGGTTAAAGTTTAGTTGACTTCTCCTTAAGAAAACCCTAATTTAGTAACTTTTGACTTTTGATGAATCTTGCATTTTCTTGATGAATCATGATCAACCCTTGATCAAATGATGAATGTGACTTCAAAATGCTGATTTTGACCAAAAATATTGAAGTTTAACTGTAAATTGGTCAAAGTTGACTTTTTACCCAATACAGTTGATTTTCAATCATCTGACTAATTGACTGAGCAAACTTGTGCTGCAAGGCTTGAAATTTGGCATGAGGATTCTTTGAGACATATGAGAAACCATGAAATTAAATTGATGAATTAGAAGTTAAATTTTCCTTGAGAAAAGCAAAACCCTAGTTGTAGGTCAACTACTTAGGAGGAGAGTTTGTTTGATCAATCCTTGAGTAGTCTTGAACAATTGAGAACCCTAGGAGCATGAGGAGGTATCTTCAAATAATTTGTATTGAATAATAGAAGGGAAATTTTTTGGGTACAACACTTAGGCCGACACATGCACATTTCAGGTCGACACATACTGAAGCTTTTCTGAAATTACATAAATTCCTATTTCATGTATCGACACATCCAGTTTTCAGGTCGACACGCTTACTATCATATTAAAGGTGGTAGATTTTGTAACTCTTAGGTTGACACATGGACCTTTATAGGTAAAAACATTCATTTCAAATTTTACATATTGTTTTACTTGGTCAATTTTTTAATTTCTTTTATTCCGAATTTATCCCTCTTTGCCCTAAATTTCCTAAAACTATAAATACTCATTCATGCATCATTCCAAGTTGTTGAAAACCATAAAATTGTCCTATTTATATCTTCATATTCAACCTCCAATCTATGCGTACACACAGACATTATATTGTAACGTTGTTCCATTGGGGGTTCCATCTATATGAGGATTGCTAGTGTTCCATTGTGTATTGGGTGGAGTTTTGTAGGGGGTTTTAATCCAAGAAAAACCTCAGGTTTGTCATTCAAGATCATTGGTTGATTTTGGGGTTTTTATGCAAAACGTTCGAGAGGTGATTTCGATAAAGTGAACAACCTTGGAGTGCTTAAAATATTTGCAAGGAACTTTGGAGTGTTTAAAATATTTGCAAAGTAACTTGAAGTATCAAATTGAATCGAAGTTTTGTGTTACAATTGTTTGAGATTGACGGTGCGCAAAAGCTTTAGAGATAAAGAACACAAAGGAGTAGCATGATCCAAATAGTCATTTCTCACCAATTGTGTCTTGGTCTCTCTCAATATCAAAAGAGGAGAAGGGGTTGAATCAGTAACAAGATTAGGGTTTATGGAGTTGCTATTGAACACTTCTCTTGTATCAACATTTTTTCATAGTAAGAATTATCCTAATTCCATTAGAATTAGGCGCAGACGTACCCATACTCAAGGACAACAATGGGGAACTGTAAAGACAAATTCCTTATGTCACTTTTATTTTTGCTTTTACTTGCTTTAATTTTCATTAATTGATTTATTAAATAGAATTGTGTTATCATTTGAATTGTAAGAATTTTCATAATTGATTTTTATCTTAATTCAAGTGTTGATATAACTTATAATCACTTTTGACTATAAGTGGTTTTATGTATCAACACAATCAAAGGAAAAATTCTGAAAATTCACTTGCACACCAAGTGTTTGATAGACTAAACTAGCTATTTTGATTTTATCATTGGAAATAGCCTTGTTAAGTGAAATTGATTAATTGGTAAATAAGTTGCAAAGTTATTCAAGGTTATTAATTCACTACCATTCTCATTCCATATAATTTTTTATTTACGGTATACATATTTGAGCTTTCCGATAAAGTTCGTAAAGACGATAATTTGCTTCCGCATCATACTTTGATAAAACATTTTCAAAACCAAATTTTATTTGGTTATTTTTAAACGGGGTATCTATTCACCCCTACTAGATATTGTTGTCATCGTCTAACAAAGCTTTGGCTTCAGAATCACTCCCCGTCAGATCTAGAGTATCACCTTCAGAACGATCCCTCTTTATGCACGGTTTAAGACTGGCCGGCACCCGGGGACATAGAGGTGGTGCTCGAGCCATCCTTGGGTTGGCCCGGAGATGGAGCAAAGTGATTACTTTTCATTATCTTTTTCTTCTTCATCGCGTCTTACGCTTGTTTGAGAAAACACTCATGGGAGTCTGACATTCTATCTGTAGAAAACAACAAGCCTGGGTTAGTACGTTAAGAAAATACATGTGACCATGCTAAAAGGGTTAGGAAACCAAAAAACATGCGAAATAATACCTAGGAGCGCTATACAATCCTTGTAAGAGTGGCATTCGAGAAACACCTTGGTGTTAATAGCTCAAGCCTCAAATACGGCTCACCATCATCATCGAGGAAATCCTTCCCCTCCCTCATCATCCATTAGGGAGGGGGGGAGAATCCGTCAATAAATTTGACAAGTTTTGCATAGGACTCTTCGTCCTCGTCACCTATACAACCCTCTGGGGTGAGTTAATAGCTTGGGCCATGATCGAAGTTAGTCACATACCAGTGGAAAGGGAAATTTAAGACTAAATCTGTCTCCATGTTCCCATCCCTTTAATAGAGCGTGTTGCTCTCTTTATCAACCATGATCGCTTTCTCCAAAGCAGAGTCAAAGGCCTAATGCGACACTGGATTAACGAGGAAATATTTGTCCTTAAAATCACGGATGGATTCTAAGAACATCTTGCAAAGCTTCTTCTTTGACTACTTCAGAGAAACCAAGTCGTGTTTCCCATCCACAGTTTGTCGCTGAAGTCAGAAGCAGCGGAAGAAAAGAGGAATCATGGTGACGACCTGAAG
Source organism: Vicia faba (assembly GCA_948472305.1). Lineage (NCBI taxonomy): Eukaryota > Viridiplantae > Streptophyta > Magnoliopsida > Fabales > Fabaceae > Vicia > Vicia faba. The sequence goes on along the minus strand of OX451737.1, from coordinate 1,407,789,487 downwards.
GTATCAACACACTATCTCGAACGCCAATGCAAAGGCGATTGCATTTGGATGGAGTTGAGAGGGCGCCAATGACAGGTGCCCGAAAACCCCGACCTGGAAATTACTAAAGAGCAGTCGAAGCCCCAGCTCTTTAAAGACAAACTCGTACGTAGAGATGTGATTCCTCGAATAAAATGAGCATATCCTTTTGCTCTCAACTAGTTTAACAACTTTCCAATGATTCTCGACATTTGGATCGTCCAACCTGTCCTTGATATGCATGAATGCGCCATCTAAAGACGCATAATAACGAGAAGCTATGCTTTGAAGTTCAGGGGAAACCCATATCAGTAGGAGGTCGGTGACTGAGTTGACCATCTGAACATCCCTGACAACTTCGGCCATTTCACCTGAAAAGAAAAGGTGTTAGACAATGTGGCAAGTGATCGAGAGGGGGGGTGAATAGATCACCTCCTTATTCTTCAAGGATTTAAAATCTTTTATCAAAGTTTGTTAAAAGTAACCGAATAGTAAGGTCCTGAATCATCTTTTGTCTATTTTGAACTGACTACTAGAAAACCATACATGCGATAAAGTTGTTGGATTTTATTAGTATGTGTGATACGATGGAAGAACTAACTCGGATGTTTGCGTTTGATCGCAATTATGCGGATAACAAGAGTCGCCACCGACTTTTCTTTTATCCAAAAAGGAAAGGTAAAAAAGCACAGGAAAGACCTTTCGAGATTATTTCTTGGGTTCGGGGGGTAGATTATGAAAAGGGAAGGTATTAGCACCCTTTTCATCCGTAGTTATCTACGGGCTCTTAGTTACTCGCTAGATCACTCGCTTTTGTTTGACAGTATGCTTGTGGTGTGGTTCTTGAAAGTATTTTGAAAATGTCTTTGTAATGTTTCTCGTTTCTATAAGAACACGTACAAAGTGTTGTTTCGAAAAAATAGTTCAAAGAAGTGTTTGTGTAGTATGTTTTTGAAAGTGATTTTGAAAAGATGTTTCGTAATGGTTCTCGTCTCTATAAGAACGTATACAAAGTGTTTTGTCTTTTGAAAATGTTTCAAGATGAAAGTGTTGGTGTAAAAATGTTTTTGTCGTGAGCAAGCGAACAAATAGGAGTGAATCCACCTACTCGAAAGGTCTTAGATGTTCTTTTCTTCCTCCTTTAGATGTTGCTATCTTACCATTGATTTGGTTAGAAGCCCCATCGTTGGATGTGAAGGGACAGGCGCGGGACGTTTGTACAGTCATAGAAGGCAACTTATGAGACACTTTAGCAATTTTTTGTAAGGGACTAGATCGTTTTACCGAAGGCAACATCAAGGGTTATCGAGGGACTACGATCCTTTTTTTATCAGATGGTCTTTGCTAAAGCATCCCCTATTCGAGGGACATGACTATTTTCCGAGGCAACAAAGCGAGATTACCCTAGAGGTGCATGTGTGAATGGTGTGTTTGATTGCATGTGTTTAGTCTTTGATTAGGGTAGTCTACTTGTTAGTTTTATCTTACCATACACTCTAATTACTAACATTTATGAAAGCAAAAATGTGGAAAATAAAGGTCCTACGCTATTACATGCTTTTTGAGGGATGGGGTATATAAGTGTACAAGTGGGGGTTGCAAAAAATAAAATTCCTAATTATTACAACCAAATTGAATGAAAATAAAAGCAAAAGATCAAAAGAGAAATCAAAATTTATGCTTTCTGGTGTGACACGGGTTGTATCCTATGACACGGGCACCAGTGTCAGCTTCTGTAATGGTCCATCCACATTTTTTCCTTTTCTGTACCAGCTAAAATGACACGGGCCGTGTCTAGTGACACGGGCACCCGTGTCAGCTCCTGAACTGCATTTTTGTGAGATTTTTTCAAACAGAGGAGCTGACATAGCCGTGTCATGTGACACGGGCACCCGTGTCAGCCCCTGTCTTGGCTCTTTTTACTGAGTTTTCCCTTTTTGATTTATCTTTTACATATCTTTTGGACACAAACAGAAAATGATGTATGGAAAAAGATATTACAGTTTGAAGAAAAATATACCTCTTGAAGCGAAAATTTAGAATACATATGGATATCTCCGGATGCAAAGTGATGAATGACCGAACTCCTCTTTAGATCTACTCCAATCCTTGCTCTGTGTGACCAAGTTCCAGAATCGCTCCAACCCAATCAAAGGTGTAAAGTACTATTTTTTTGTTTATGCTTGGAAGGTGATGCTAAAGGTGTTACAGAAACTGTTCTTATGTTCAAAAGCATATTGTATGAGATTATGGCATTGTTTTCATCATCCTCCCTCTAAAGGCTTGTAACTTTTAGAAAGAGTTAAATATCATAAGAAGAATAAAAAGCATAGTTTAAATATAGAGAAAACGAAAGGATGAATTCAAGATAAACATATGCAATGCATTAATGAAACAGAGTTTGACATTAATAGGTAATTGTTTGAATAACATAAGAAATTACAATTGAAAATTCAAAATGAAACAAGAGCCTTCAATGATTTGGCATAGGAGCAATGATCACGTTGGGAGTCTCTGGAGGGTCGAACTCGATCTCCTTGGCGTCAATCAAATTCTGAATCTTATACTTCAATGCCCAGCAAGGTTGCAAGGTTGTACAATAATGGATTGAGGCTTTTTCTGTTTTTGAGAGTAAAACAGAGTTGAAGATGAGCAAAGTTTTTTTTATGGATGAACTGATTTTTATGAAATGAGATGGGTTTTATGAATGAGTAGAGTTTAACAAAAGTTTTTTTTTTCTCCTCTCTCTTTTTCTCTCCCAATTTTTTTTTATGTCTTATGAAACAGTCCCTTTTGTAGCTTCTTGTCTGAGGTTTAGGAGGGAAACAAAATAAGTTATTTTGAACTGTTTTTGCCTACTGCTTTGATACTTTTTCTACACAATTTTCTTTTGCCATTTTGGTGGAATTTTGTGGCTGTTATGATGCAGGTTGGAGCAGACTGCATAGAGCAGTTTTTGACTGGTTTTGTGGACATATTTTGGATTGTATAGACAGCAATACAGGTTTTATGATAGGTTTGTGGTGCAACATGGCACAAGGTTTTATAGGACAACAAATGAGCAGGGGTTCGGAGTGTTGTGGCAATGTATAGAAGTAGCATATCATTTTTTGTTCAGCAATAACTTGGACAGTATAGTTTGTAGCATGAAACAAGTTTGGTTTGTAGAGCAATTTATGCATATTGTATCAAAGACAAAGCATTGTGGCAAGGTTTTGAATCAAAGGAAAAAAGTCCAAGCAATACAAAGTTTAGAATTTGTAAACTTGCAAAATTGCCACTTTGTAATAACTTGAATTATTTGTAACATCTTGAACTATTTTGAATTGTAGTGACAAGGTGTCATGAAGCAATGAACTTAACTTAGAAAAATTTTCAAGTATTGCAAAAATTGGATTTTTGACTTTCTTGATTTTTGATGATCAAATTTCATATTTTGGATGTCTTGATGAAATATGATTTTTGGGACTCAACTTTGGTCAAAAAGTCAAAGTTCTACTTCTTAGTGTACAATTGACTTTTCTCACCAGTTGACTGAATTTGTCTATCAATCCACTGATCTCAGGAGATGAATTGAAATATGCAATTAGATCAAAAATGACGCGCTCGGATCCTTGAGATCATGCTTTCAACCAATAAGCCAGGTATTAGGTCAAAAATCAAAGTTCGGTCATTTTTCAGTCAAAACCCTAATTTTGCCCATTTTGCCCCTTTTGGTAATTTGAATGACTTTCTTGGAAAATTGTGATCCCAAACTTGAAACTTGACAAAAATAATCCTAAGGGTCCATAATGATTCATGAAAGTCATTCAAAACATTATAAATATAACTGCCTTTGTACAAACCCAAACCCTAATTTGAAGTATCAGTGTTGGGAAAATTGTTTGACCTAGTCGATACTTGCGCAAACTTGAGGCATTGAAGATCTTTATAAGAAATATATTTAGATATGAGAGGGAAAATTTTGGGGTACAACAGCTGCCCCTGTTCAATCTTCTTAAGCCTGAAGAGTTAGATTGGCATGTTTTTCATTCGTGACTCAAAGGTGGAAGATGATTGGACACTAGAGTGCCCAGAAATTTGCACTCGGTGATGTGATGGTAGAGGGAATGGGCTTGAAGATTCCATTTGGAGAAGTGCTATAAAGTTGTTGGAGATGGGCTTGTAGATGCCATCCAGGAGTGATTATTGAATTGTAATTTGTAAGCTGAAAGAATGAGTATCAGAATGGTGTCCGTGTCTGGAGCGTATCTGTACTGTATCTGAAAGTTGAATTTTGAATGAGTGTCAGGATGGCATCTGTGTCTGGAGCGTATCTGAACTGTATTTTGAGAATTGGGTCTGAATGAGTATCAGAATGGAATCCGTGTCCGGAGCGTATCTGAATTGTATCTGAGAGCTGGATCGGAATGAGCATCAGAATGGCATCCATGTCAGGAGCGTATCTGAACTGTATCTGAAAGTCAAATCTGAATGAGTATCAGAATGGCGTCCGTGTCTGGAGCGTATCTGAAATGTATCTTGAGAATTGCGTCTAAATGAGTATTAGAATGGCATCCGTGTCTGGAGCGTATCTAAACTGTATCTGAGAGGTGACTCAGAATGAGCATCAAAATGGCATCCATGTCGGGAGCGTATCTGAACTGTATCTGAAAGCTGAATCTGAATGAGTATCAGAATGGCATCCGTGTCTGGAGCGTATCTGAACTGTATCTTGAGAATTGCGTCTAAATGAGTATCAGAATGGAATCCGTGTCTGGAGCGTATCTGAACTGTATCTGAGAGCTGAATTAGAATGAGCATCAGAATGGCATCCATGTCGGGAGCGTATCTGAACTATATCTGAAAGATGAATCTGAATGAGTATTAGAATAGCGTTCGTGTCTGGAGCGTATCTGAACTGTATCTGAAAACTTTGAACATTGTCAATGGTAATTGTTAACCTTATCCTGAAAAGGGTAAAAAATTAGCTAAAATGCAAATTCATGTTGTATGAAATGCATGGTATGATGCATTTGTGTTATCAATGTTTATGATATATGGATGCAATGCATGCACATGTGAGATAATCTGTTGCGTTGTTTGTTGGATTTGGGGAAAATAAATCCCTGACTACTGCTGAGAGTATGTGTGTGAGTCTTCATGTTGTGAAGTTGAAGTGTTGATGAATCTCCACTTAGAGAAATAAATTTTGTTGTAAGGGGAATGTCGTGTACCTATTGAAAAAATTTGCTTGGGGAATTTGGTGAAATTGGATGATTTCTACCGGGGATTGATAGCTGGAAGCCTTGTTCCGCTGGGGATTAAACTGCATACTGTGGGGATTTAGAATATAGAGAGATTTCCCTACCCCTTAAAGCCATCAGTGATTGTCTTTCTATTTTGTTTATTTATAAACAGTAATTATGTTCAGATGCATATGTTCAACAATGAATCATTGGACGTTTTTGTAAACAACAAAATAGAGTAAAGAAAAACAGATAGTTTTGCACTTTCAAAGGGATATCTTTGTATTGACTTTGAGTAAGTATTTTTGTACAATGAGACAAACATTCTAGTAAGAGAATGTTGTCGTAAAAAAAATTAAAATTTTAATACAAAGAAAAGATAGCTATGTGTAATAGTCCCAAGGGGTTCCCATTCTGCTATAACCTTCGTGTCTCTGAGCATCTTGTCTATCTATTTCCTTGTCCGAACTGATTGAATTGATCAGAACCGTCGAGTTTGCAGGCTTTCTGTAAGGTTATTCAATGGGACATAGTCATACGCTTTAATTCCCTAACTTTTTCCTGGACCGCCCTTTCGGGTTTTCAGTCCACCGGGATAACCTTTTTTGCCCAAGCCGCCCTTTCCGGTTTTCAGCTTGCCGGGTGTACATATTTTTTTTGCTTTTATCTTTAATTTTTGCCCGAACCTATTTGGTTCGCCGGTATGCCCATGTTTTGCCTAGGTATGTCAACCTAGCGGGTCTCTTATGCGTAGTATATTTTAACTATGTCTGCGTTTGCAGGGTGTGGTAGGTCATCATCATCCATGGTGGTGAAGATCATTGCGCCACCAGAGAATATGTTTTTGATTACAAATGGTCCTTCGTATGTAGGATTCCATTTGCCTCTGGGATCACCTTGCGGAAATATGATACGTTTGATAACCATATCCCCAACTTGATACACTTGGCATCTAACTTTTTTGTTGAAAGCTTTGATCATCCATTTTTGATACATCTGCCCATGCCAGACAGGAGTAAGCCTTTTCTCATCAATCAAGTTTAGTTGATCAAGTCGAGTATGGATCCAATCTTCTTCATTCAGCCCCGCATCCTTCATAATTCTTAGAGAGGGATCTGAACCTCAATAGGCAAGACAACCTTCATGTCGTATACCAGAGAATAGGGTGTTTCCTCGATTGATGTGCGTGTTATGGTACGATACCCATGGAGAGCGAATGGTAACATCTCATGCCAGTTTTTGTATGTGACTATCATTTTATGTATGACCTTTTATTGTTATATCTACGACTTCGACAACATCATTCATCTTTGGACGGTAAGGAGAAGAATTGTGATGCTGGATCTTGAAATGCTTGCATAGGACGGTGATCATAGTATTGTTCAGGTTCATACCATTTTCTGTAATGATCCTCTCCGAGATACCGTAGTGACATATGAGATTTTGCTTGATGAACCGAGCGACAACATCCTTGGTAACGGAAGCGAAAGAAGCTGCCTCCACCCACTTTATAAAATAGTCAATGGCCACTAAGATGAAGCGGTGTCCATTGGAGGCCGTTGGTTTGATTTCCCAAATCATATCAATTCCCCATATAGAAAAGGGCCAAGGAGCCGTCAAGACATTTAGACGAACCGGAGGTACGTGCACCTTGCCAGCATAGATCTGACACTTATGGCAAGTTCGAGAGTGTTGATAGAAGTCTGCTTCCACGGTAGACCAGTAATAGCCTGGCAGTAGGATTTTCTTTGCCATCGTATGCCCACTGGAATGGGTGCCAAAAGTGCCTTCATGTAATTCAACCAAGATCCTTTCAGCTTCAACCTTGTCTACACACCGAAGTACACAGAGTCATGGTTGCGTTTGTAAAGAATGTCATTACTAAGGAAGAATTTAGCAGAGAATCTCCTTAAGAACTTCTTATCGTTGACTGAAGCTACTTCTAGATATTCTTGAGTATCGAGATACCTCTTGACTTCGTGAAACCAAGACTGGTCCACTACTTCTTTAGTGTTAATCTCGTGACAGTGTGCTGGTTCATCCATTCGTTCAATGGTGATTTGGGGAGCCTCGTTATCCCATTTAAGTTTAAACACATATGACATTATGGCTAGTGCGTCTGCTAGCTGATTTTCTTCTCACGGGAAGTGCTCGAAGGTAATCTCCTCAAAATGTGGGAGAAATGTCGAAACATGTTCTTTGTAAGGGATAAGGTTAGGGTATTTGGTGTCCCATTCCCCTTTGATCTGGCTGATAACCAAAGCTGAATCTCCGAATACATTCAAAGATTTGATCCCCAAGTCTATGGCAGCTTTGAGACCAAAGATGCATGCTTCGTATTCCGCCATGTTATTTGTACAATTGAAGCAGAGTCTTGCCGTAAAAGGAGTATGACATCCTTCAGGAGATATGAGTACAACACCAATACCATTTCCGAGAGCATTAGATACCCCATCAAAAACCATGATCCATTGGGATCCTTGTTCAGGTTTGTCATATGGCCTAAATTTTTCACAGTTGTTTACCATCATGATGTCCTCATCTGGGAATTCGAACTTCATGGACTGGTAGTCTTCCACAACTTGGTGAACAAGGTGATCAGCTAGTACACTGCCCTTTATTGCTTTTTGGGTAGTATAATGTATGTCATATTCTGTCATGATCATCTGCCATCTCGCTATCCTCCCAGAGAGAGCAGGTTTCTCGAAGATGTATTTTATTGGATCCATCTTAGATACCAACAAGGTAGTATGGGTCAACATATACTGTCTTAGTCGGCGAGCAACCCATGCCAGAGCGCAGCAAGTTTTCTCGAGCAATGAATATCTTGTTTCACAGTCGGTAAACTTTTTGCTCAGGTAATAAATAGCGTGCTCTTTTCGGCTAGACTCGTCATGCTCCCCCAGCACACACCCCATTGAATTTTCCAAAACGGTCAGATACATGATCAATGGTCTTCCCTCGACTGGTGGCATTAAAATAGGAGGCTCTTGCAGGTACTCTTTGATTTTGTCCAAAGCAGTTTGGCATTCGTCATTCCATTTGACTACTTGATCTTTCTTTAGTAGTTTGAAGATTGGTTCACAAGTAGCTGTCGGGTGAGAAATGAATCTGGCAATGTAGTTCAAATGTCCCAAGAATCCTCTGACTTCCTTCTCAGTACAAGGAACAGGCATCTCTTGTATCGCTTTTACCTTGGCAGGATCCACCTCAGTACCTTTATTGTTGACGACAAAGCCTAGGAGTTTTCCATACCTTACTCCAAACGTGCATTTATTGGGATTCAACCTCATTTTGTAATTCTTTAGTCTCTCAAACAGTTTTTGTAAATGATCAAGATGTTGTACTTGTGTTTGAGATCTAGCTATCATGTCGTCTATATAGACCCCTATTTTGTGATGCATCATGTCATGAAAGAGAGCTACCATGGCACGCTGATAGGTTGCCCCTGCATTCTTCAGTCTCAATGGCATAACCTTGTAGCAGAATGTGCCCCACTGGGTGACAAAGGTTGTTTTCTCCATGTCCTCAGGCGCCATTTTGATTTGGTTGTAACCTGAGAAACCGTCCATGAAGGAAAACACTTTGTGTTGTGCCGTATTGTCAACTAGGATATCAATGTGGGGAAGTGGGAAATCATCCTTAGAGCTTGTTCTGTTCAAATCTCTGTAGTCCATGCACATTCGTACCTTGCCGTCCTTTTTGGGCACGGGAACAACATTGGCAACCCATTGCAGGTAAGGGGTGACGGACAATAATCCAGCATTAAATTGTTTCATGACTTATGCCTTAATCTTCTCTGACATATATGGTCGCATTCGACGGACCTTTTGTTTTATTGGTGGGCAGTCCTCTTTTGTAGGAAAACGGTGTACCACAATATCTGCATCAAGTCCTGGCATGTCTTCATACGACCAGGCAAAGACCTCGACATAATCGTGCAGCAACTGAACTAGACGCTCTTTGACACTGGGTTCCAGGTTGGCACCCACCTTGACTTCTCTTTTGTCTTCCTCGGTACCTAGGTTGATTGTATCCACGGGTTCCTCGTGGGGTTGAATGGTTCTCTCTTCTTGCTGTAGTAGTATGGAAAGTTCCCCTGGTAGTTCACAATCTTCCTCACCTTCGTCTTCGGCTTGGTAGATTAGATTTTCAGAGTCACAAAAGGCCATAGCAGAACCGTTACCCATGGGATCCAGAATGGATGTAGACCTGCATTGTGAGTGTGAGTGTGTGTAACGGTATAGCTATCTTTGAAAGAAATGAAAATGTAAAAAATAAAAACAATGAGCACAAAGTTTGTATGCAAAACGCACATGATTCGTTGATGTCATATGGAAATGAGATGATAACCCTTACAAATGGACCATTGTGCCTCGGGTAATACACAAGGTTTTAAGAGTCTGAATTCTTTTAATATTATAGATCCAACAAAATGTAAAGACAAATTACTATGGGATAAAAGTGATCGGGAAAAAATCTCTAGCCTCCAAGTTGTTGAGCCCTCAACTGACAGTTGGGAAGATCCAATCTTCCAGGTTGCATCCATCTTCATCATCCTCTACCGCGTTGACTTCGCGGTTGCTGATCTTCAGGGGTGGTCCTATAGCACGAGTGCAGCGTACAATCTTCTGAGCACCTGAAGTAAAACCCAGGCCAAACTTGTCAGACTTGTATGGGATATCTGAGAGTTGTCCCCAAATAGTGCACCCACCTTCTTCTATCACTGCTTTTGCATCCTTCAAAGATGACATCCTGAGTGGAGGCCTTGTGATCTTGGGAACAGCCTTGGTCACTGCTATATCTTGCAGGACTTCTTCAAAGTGTTGGAATGGAGTTTCAATGAATTCACCATCTAATTCCACATATCTGAAGGAATTGAGATGGATGATCATATACTCTTCTTCTCCATGAACGGTGATAATCTTCCCTTGAATTGGATACTTCAGCATTTGGTGCAACGTAGAAGTAACAACGCCAGCATTGTGAATCCATGGCCGGCCTAGCAAGCAGGAGTATGAAGGGAGAATATCCATTACATAAAAAGTTGAATCAAATGTTTGGATTCCAACCTTTATGGGGATATCCACTTCCCCGTGCACCATCCTTTTCGAGCCATCAAAAGCTCTCACTACTATATTGCTTGGTTTCAATGTCAATCCTTCATAGTCAAGCCTATCAAGAGCCTTTTCAGGCAATACATTCAGAGATGAGCCAATGTCCACCAAGACATGAGCCAAGGTTGTGCCCCTGCATTCCACTGAGACATGCAATGCCTCATTATGCTTCCTTCCTCTTGGCGTTAAACCAGAATCCGAAAAACCTATACCATTATCTGCAGTCAAGTTGGCTATGCATTCTTGGAATTGATCGACAGATGATTCTTGGGGTACATGGGCAGTTTTCAGGAATCTTACCAAGGCCTTTGCATGCGCCTCGGAACACAATAGTAAAGCTAACATGGAAATTTTGGATGGAGTTCTCCCCAGTTGCTCAACTACATCGTAGTCGCTTCTTTTTGTGATATTTAGGATTTCCTCCATCTCTTTCTGGGAGGTCTCAGGGATAGCCAATGATTGTTTCTTCGTCTTGACAGGCTTAATCAAAATACTTTTACCTCGAGTCTCGGTTAATTCGGCGGTAGGAATGTCATTAGGAGTAATAGCAGGGATTGTAACAGCTTTGTCAGTTGGAGTATTGGTGGAGATGATTGTAGGACTGGGAATAGCCTTCGGAGTAGCAACAACAACAGGAATTATTACGGGTCTAGAAAATGATTTTGGGGGACCAATTTCTGGAGAGAATATCCTTCTTCTTCGGGTAATCTTGCTAGTCCCTGCAATATTACTGATATCGGAGTTAACTTTCTCGGAACTGGAATCTTCAGCAGCTGGCCAATCTTGCTTGATACCGTGGTAGTAGACATCCCCTCCATAATTCCATGGTATGGTTTTGTATGACGAATACGGACTGGTCCAGGCATTGTAATTATCAAAGGGGTTACTTTTGGAACTGATGTAATTCTAACGGGTCTTTTGGTGGAGAACCTGGAAGAATTGGCGGAAATGGTAATGATAGAAACACCATTAAAAGGAACAGGTGGAACAGAAGTCTTTTCAAACAAAATTTCCTTATTATCTATTAGGCCCTGAACTCCTGCTTTTAACAAAGGACAGTTGGTTGATGAGGACAAACAAAAATGACAGCCTTCATCACAGCCCGGGAAAACAACTGTATTCAACAAGTTCACTTTAATAGTCAGGAGTGGGGTCATAAGCTCATCAACTGAAGTAACAAACATATCTTCCTCAATGGCGTTGGTATTATGGCCATGTTTGGGCATAGGGGAAGAAATGACATTTGGCTTTTCGGGCGCATTGAATTCAATCTCTTTGGCTTCAATGAGGTCTTGTACTTTGTTCTTTAGAGCCCAACAGTTATTAGTGTCGTGGCCGGGACTTTCAGAGTGGTATGCACAGTGGGCATTGGGATGATAGTGAGGAGATATTGTGTTAGGGTTCTTTGGAGCTTCTTTTAAAGTCACCATGTTGGATCTTAACAGATGTGGCAATACTTGAGATAGGGTCATGTTAATACTGGTGAATTGTTTGACTGGTCTTTCCATCCTTGGTTGGTTGTTTCTTTACTGATCAGGCGCAGGTTTAGGGATCATAACAACCCCCACCATTGGACGAAGTTCGGCCCTATCTTGATATCTCTAAGGATATACATCAACCACTTCCTTCTTTCCGATGAATGGCTTCCTTACAGCAGCAGAGGATGCATCTTTTTGAATCTTTCCACTTTTTATCCCGACTTCTACCCTTTCTCCGGTCAATATTAGTTCGGTAAAACCTATCGATGAACTTCCAATTAAGTGATTGAAGAAAGGTCCGGACAAGGTGCCCAAGAACATATCAAATAACTCTCTTTCAGATAGGGGAGATTGAACTCTTCCAGCCAAGTCTCTCCATTTTTGCGCATAGCTCTTGAAGCATTCATTTGAAACCATAGCCATACTCTGGAGTTGAGTACGGGCAGGTGCCAGATCAGCATTGTATTGGTATTGTTTGTAAAAGGTTACAGCAAGATCTTCCCAGTTATGAACATTGGCTCTTTCTAACTGATAAAACCAGTCAAGTTGAGTTCCATACAGACTGTCTTGGAAGAAGTGTACCCATAAGTCTTTATCAGCGGTATGAGGCTGGATCTTCCTCACATAGGATCAGAGATGCATTTTAGGGCATGAAACTCCGTCATATTTAGCGAACACAGGTGCTTTGAATTTTGGAGGAATGACAATTCCCGATACTAACCCCAACTCCTCAAAGTCCAAGCTAGGCACTTTTTGGATTTCCATTGCACTCAACCGCTCTTCGAGATGTTTATACTTGTCATCAGCTAGAGGGTATTGTTCTTCAGAATAGTCTTCTTCTTCCTCTTCCTCTTCTGATTCTGACTGGACAACTTTTTCTTTCCCTTTCCCATCTTGGTTGTCTTTCTCACTGGATGTCGTTGCAAAGTCTAAGGCCCTTCTTGTCTGCCCTTGGAATCTTCTTCCCATGTTTAGAACTCCGGTTACCTTCTTCGTCTTATTTTTCTTCTCCCCAACCAGCAAGGTCTTCAACTCTACTTTCCCTTTGGCTAGAGTTAAAAACATCTGTTGAAACTGTGCATTCTGAGCTTGGAGGTCTTTCACCATTTGCTCAAGATCCATCTTACTGAAATAAACAGTAGAGAGATGAGGAGACTTATTGCAAGAAACCTGCTTATGTTATGATGAATGGTAAATGCGTATGTAATTATTTCAAGGATCTTAAAGATTCAAATTCGTTTTAGACAAAAAGGAAACACACGTTATATTAATAAATTAAGGCTTTGAGTACATCAATGCCTTCTTAGGAAAAATAATACAAAAACTCTAAGATAAAAAGGTAGTACGCATCCTTTTTGGTGCGATGTAGGCATTCAAGTTCCTCTCCTCATGAAGTAGCCTAGTGAGTTCCAAAACCTTCTTCTCGTTTGCGTAGAATTTGGATTCGAGGGTATCTCGCTCCCCCTTGAGTTGTATCCAATATCTTTGTAGGTCTTCAAGAGAGGTGGGCATGTCAGGATGTAGGATTGTGTATGGAACATTTCCTTCCATGACAGGCTCAATGATTACTGGGAGAATGGAGGGATAAGGCATCATAAGACTCTGAGCACGAGTTCATACCCATTTGAGGTAAGGCTCAAGAGGGATGGAATTTTTATACCCCAAAGTCTTGCTATCTACATTGTTTAACATCCTCCAAGCTCGGATAAATCTCTAGCGAAGACCTTGATTGTCGTTGTTGTAGTCAAATACCAAACCTTGAATCAACATCTCATGCGGGCCATCCCTTCAAGCGTAACCAAACTGTCTTAAGGCTAAGCAGGGGTTGTAAGTGATACCTCCCTTAATTCCATGTAAAGGGACATTGGGAAATTCTCCACAATGGTCGACAATAGTAACATTCTCTATGGATCGGGAGCACCAATGAATGTCTGAATGTTTGAGTGTCATCAACCTTTGTGACCACCTTGAACCTTGCTCATTCTTTTATACAGATTAGCGAAGATGTGAAATAAACCATCTTGCCAAGAGAGGAGTGCAACACATAAGGAAACCTCTTTTCCTCATTGTGCGAGTGTGAAAAGAGTGTAGGATGTCTCTTAGAAATGTAGGCACCGGGTTGCGGGATATAAAGATTTTGATGGTGTTTACATCTATGAGTTGGTCAGGGGTTGGAAACAAAACCATCCCATAGATGAGGAGAGCCACAATTTCCTCAAAGGCTTGAAAATCCAAAGAATTCCAACAGCTTTGGGCCTTCTCAAACAAGAACTTTGCCATGAAACCTTTGACACCACTCCTTGTTTCCCAATGAGTTGTGACATCAGATGATTTCAAGTGTAGAACTTGAGCAATCTCTTCTAGCTTTGGGTATCTTTTCGTACCGTTGATAGGTAGTTGATTGAGAATGGGAATCCTCAGGAGTTGGAAGAATTCTTCCAAACTTGGCACAAGTTGATAATCGGGAAATGTGAAGCAATGGTGTAGAGGATTAAAGAACTGAAAGAGCACCTTCATCATGTCCTCATCTGTGTTGGAGGTGACCAGGTTGAGTAGGCGACCATGTCTCTCGGTGAATGGAGAATTTTCAAGAATCCTTGAAACTAGCTCCTTAAGTTGTGGAGGGATCCTTACAAGGTCGACTTGGATAGTTTTCCAGCAAAGAGAATCCATGTCCTACAAAACAAGAACAAAGATAAATCCAATAATCCTTGAAATGGTTAGTAAATGTGTATGATGTTATGATGTTCATGATGTTATGTACAAGTATGCATATACAAACAAAACAAACAATTCCTTAGGTTTAGGCTTGCATGGAGTCTTATAGGTAAGTACCCTCTTGAAGTTTAGTTGGCTCAAACTTGTCCTAGTAATAGTAACTGGGTTCTAAGGAGCTCAATATCACTGGTTTGTTTCCTTAGTCATTGTTTCAGCACAAGCCTCTTTAATGGCGATCAAAATATCCCAAGAAAACAAACCTCAATGAGTGTAGTATCGAGTATCTACCAACTTCGGACTGCACCAAAGCCGGTCATCTCACTACATTCTAAAGGCAAAGTTGGTCAAGTAAAGTTTCTAAAAGTTCATTATTGCTTCATGATATCACTCAGCGGCCCCGTATTCTCTTTGATTAACTCAAAGGCTACCAGTACCCACAAATATGTCGCACTAACATAGCTATTGCTTAGACCATGTCGGTATATCCCGCACAGTTTCCACAATGTATTGCTACTTACCTATAATGTATCCCAAATCCGGGTAGTGGATTCAAACCCAAACAAAGAACAATAATGTAAAGCAAAAAAGTCAAACAATGTAAACAAGTAAATGTGATCTAACCCTAAGGTAACCCCACTTTTAGAATTTTCCCCACCAGAGTTGCCATTTCTGTGATACGGTGGAAGAACTGACTCAGATGTTTGCATTTGATCACAATTATACAGATAGCAAGAGTCGCCACCGACTTTCTTTTATCCAAAAAGGAAAGGTAAAAAATCACTTGACAGACCTTTCAAGATTATTTCTCGGGTTCGGGGGGTAGATTATGAAAAAGGAAGGTATTAGCACCCTTTTCATCCCTATTTATCTATGGGCTCTTAGTTACTCGCTAGATCACTTGCTTTTGTTTGAAAGTGTGCTTGTGGTGTGGTTCTTGAAAGTATTTTGAAAATGTCTTTGTAATGGTTCTCGTTTC
This sequence comes from Vicia faba, assembly GCA_948472305.1. NCBI lineage: Eukaryota > Viridiplantae > Streptophyta > Magnoliopsida > Fabales > Fabaceae > Vicia > Vicia faba. The sequence continues at coordinate 1,407,773,952 of OX451737.1, read as the reverse complement.
TATAAGAACACGTACAAAGTGTTGTTTCGAAAAAATAGTTCAAAGAAGTGTTTGTGTAGTGTGTTTTTGAAAGTGATTTTGAAAAGATGTTTTGTAATGGTTCTCATCTCTATAAGAACGTGTACAAAGTGTTTTGTCTTTTGAAAATGTTTCAAGATGAAAGTGTTGGTGTAAAAATGTTTTTGTCGTGAGTAAGCGAACAACTAGGAGCGAATTTACCTACTCGAAAGTTCTTAGATGTTCTTTTCTTCTTCCTTTAGATGTTTCTATCTTACCATTGATTTGGTATGAAGCCCCATTGTTGGATGTGTAGGGACAGGCGCGGGACGTTTGTACAGTCATAGAAGGAAACTTATGAGACGCTTTAGAAATTTTTCATAAGGGACTAGATCGTTTTACCGAACGCAACATTGAGGGTCATCGAGGGACTATGATCCTTTTTTTATCAGATGATCTTTGGTAAAGCGTCCCCTATTCGAGGGACATGACGGTTTTCCGAGGCAACAAAGCGAGATTACCCTAGAGGTGCATGTGTGAATGGTGTGTTTGATTGCATGCATTTAGTCTTTCATTAGGGTAGTCTACTTGTTAGTTTTATCTTACCATACACTCTAATTACTAACATTTATGAAAGCAAAAACGCAGAAAATAAAGATTCTACGCTATTACAAGCTTTTTGAGGGATGGGGTATATAGTGTACAAGTGGGTGTTGCATAAAATAAAATTCATAATTATTACAACCAAATTGAATGAAAATAAAAGCAAAAGATCAAAAGAAAAATCAAAATTTATGATGTATGGTCTGACACGGGCCGTGTCCTATGACACGGGCACCCGTGTCAGCTTCTGTAATGGTCCATGCACATTTTTTCCTTTTTTGTACCAGCTAAAATGACACGGGCCGTGTCCAGTGACACGGGCACCCGTGTCAGCTCCTGACCTGCATTTTTGTGAGATTTTTTCAAACAGAGGAGCTGACACGGTTGTGTCGTGTGACACTGGTACCCGTGTCGGCCTCTGTCTTGGCTCTTTTTTACTGAGTTTTCTCTTTTTGATTTATCTTTTACATATCTTTTGGACACAAACAAAAAATGATGTATGGAAAAAGATATTATAGTTTGAAGAAAAATATAGCTCTTGAAGCGAAACTTTAGAATACGTATGGATATCTCCATATGCAAAGTGATGAATGACCGAACTCCTCTTTAGATCTACTCCAATTATTGCTCTGTGTGACCAAGTTTAAGAATCGCTCCAACCCAGTCAAAGGTGTAAAGTACTATTTTTTTGTTTATGCTTGGAAGGTGATGATAAAGGTGTTACAGAAACTGTTCTTATGTTAGAATAATCTCCATGTGGTGTATATGAGGTGTTTGGGGAAGTTGGTTTAGGGGAAAGTTTTCAAGGTTGTACAATAATGGATTGAGGATTTTTCTGTTTTTGTGAGTGAAAACAAAGTTGAAGATGAGCAAAGTTTTTTTTATGGATGAACTGAGTTTTATGAAATGAGCTGGGTTTTATGAATGAGCAGAGTTTAACAAAAGTTCTGTTTTTTCTCCTCTCTCTTTTTCTCTCCCAATTTTTTTTTTATGTCTTATGAAACAATCCCTTTTGTAGCTTCTTGTCTGAGGTTTAGGAGGGAAACAAAATAAGTTATTTTGAACGGTTTTTGCCTACTGCTTTGATACTTTTTCCACATAATTTTCTTTTGCCATTTTGGTTAAATTTTGTGGTTGTTATGATGCAGGTTGGAGCAGACTGCATAGAGCAGTTTTTGACTGGTTTTGTGGACATATTTTGGATTGTATAGGACAGCAATGAAGGTTTTGTGACAGGTTTGTGGTGCAGCATGGCACAAGGTTTTGTAGGACAGAAAATGAGCAGGGGTTTGGAGTGTTGTGGCAATGTATAGAAGTAGCATATCATTTTTTGTTCAGCAATAACTTGGACATCATAGTTTGTAGAATGTAACAAGTTTGGTTTGTGGAGTAATTTATGCATATTGTATCAAAGACAAAGCATTGTGGCAAGGTTTTGAATCAAAGGAAAAAAGTCCAAGCAATACAAAGTTTAAGATTTGTAAACATGCAAAAATGTCACTTTTTAATAACTTGAATTATTTGTAACATCTTGACCTATTTTGAATTGTAGTGACAAGGTGTCATGAAGCAATGAACTTAACTTAGAAAAATTTCTAAGTCTTGCAAAAATTGGATTTTTGACTTTCTTGATTTTTGATGATCAAATTTCATATTTTGGATGTCTTGATGAAATATGATTTTTGGGACTCAACTTTGGTCAAAAAGTCAAAGTTCGACTTTTTAGTGTACAGTTGACTTTTCTCACCAGTTGACTGAATTTGTCTATCAATCCACTGATCTCAGGAGATGAATTGAAATATGCAATTAGGTCAAAAATAACGCACTCAGATCCTTGAGATCATGCTTCCAACAAATAAGCCAGGTATTAGGTCAAAAATCAAAGTTCGGTCATTTTTCAGTCAAAACCCTAATTTTGCCCATTTTGCCCCTTTTGGTAATTTGAATGACTTTCTTGGAAAATTGTGATCCCAAACTAGAAACTTGACAAAAATAATCCTGAGGGTCCATAATGATTTATGAAAGTCATTCGAAACATTATAAATTCACATGCCTTTGTACAAACCCAAACCCTAATTTGAAGTATCAGTGTTGGGAAATTTGTTTGACCTAGTCGATACTTGTGCAAACTTGTAGAATTGAAGATCTTTATAGGAAATATCTTGAGAAATGAGAGGGAAAATTTTTGGGTACACCAGTATGGAATAGATGAGTCTTAAACACAGATTACTTAACGTTTTAATGCACTTATTACTAGAACAATATTTCCATAGAATTAAAACTTGCAAGCAATTTTGTCAAATGGTTGGCGTATGCTTGTTTGATGATTAATAATGGTGATTTTATTAAAGTATTTGAACCACTATTTTATCATTAAACGGAAACATCAGCAAGCCAATTGAATCACAAAATTGCGGAAACTGTAAAGAGATAGAGAGAAAGAAAGAATAATATGCAGGCGGTTTGGTAAGGAAGTTCCCCATTGTCATCCTCGCGTGTTGGTACGTCTCCCTCTCAATTCTAGAATTAAAATTGAGACCTCTTATAATAATTTTGTTGAATGTTTGAATACAAGGTTACACTACACAGACAGAAATAAATCCATAAAATCTTATTCTTCTTGTAAGAACCTCCACTTGATATGAGCCTTATCAAGATTCCATGCAAGATCCACAACCGATCCTCCGCTTCCACGACCTGTTTGCAAAAATCCCTCTGATTTCCAAACGCCTCGATACAGTTGAATCCGACTTGTGCGATCGTGACTAGCAAACCCTCAGGAACACGCCCGTTCTTGAAGGATAAACCCCTTGGTTTTTCCTCGAAGCCCCTTCAGATTCTTCAACCCAGCTGAGATCCCTTGAATGCACAGCTGAATGTATCTCTTGATCTCTTGATCCAATTGAACAAAGATGTTTGATTTTCATTGTTGTTGTTGAATTAAGATGATTGAGAATATAATGAAGATGAAGTATCTTTCAGGCTTCTTGCTGCTCAGAATTGATGCTCACAATTGTATTATGTGTCATAATATTTTCTGCTGAAAAAACATACTTATATATGTAACATAAAATGGTTAGAGATAGAGATACATATTATGAGTCTATGCATGTTAGCATGAGTCGACTCATGTTAGTTATGTAACACAGGATGAGTCAATACATGTTGTTATGAGTCGATGCAAGCAAATATTACAACATATTACAGAACCAACCATTTTACATGAGTCGATACATAACACGTATGTGTCGACACATACTGGATTGAACTTTTGATTTTTGAAGACAAAACGTGTTATGAGTCGATGCATGATGTTATGTATCGATGCATAAAAGTTTAAAAATGTTTTCCAGTGACATCAACATATCATGTGTCGATGCATGAAGTTATGTATCGATGCATAAAGGTTAAAGGTTGAATTCCAGGGGCATCAACATGTTATGTGTAGATGCATGAAGTTATGTATCGATGCATAAAGGTTAAAGGTTGCATTACAAGGGCATCAACATGTTATGAGTCAATGCATATGTGTCGACTCATACTGAAGCAGAATCGTTTTTATGATTATTTGCTTAAGTATGCGTCTATGAAAAGTTGTTTTTGTCGACTCATAATGGTGTTTTGTGTGTAAAACACATTATTAACTCATTTTAAACATGTTATACTATGTTTTTACAATGCACACATGTAGGTAACATTCATTTATTATTTCACATATATTTTCTATCATTCAAAACCAATTATATGAAGGGGTTGTTCACAAACTCCCCCTTTTTGATGATGGCAAATATTTGATGATGTGTGATGATACAGTATGGATGAATGAGTTGCTCCCCCTGAGTTTGTTCATATTTAAAATTCTTTTCTAACACTAAAACCATCTTCTTCTCCCCATCTTCTTCTCCCCCTTTGACAACATCAAAAAGAGAATAAGATAGATTTTCAGCAATTTCAGCACACATGAATTGAGATGCAATCTCAGCAATCTTGTAACAAAAAGAACCAATGTCATTCACACAGAATTATTCCTGGCATAGTCATGGTAATAAGTGAGTAAACAGAAAATAATTATGGTGAAAGCAATTAACGCAGATAACATTTAGTTTACATAAGTTATAGCAAAATTTGTTTGAATATGATATTGATACAAACTTCAGACAAAAGACATAAAGACAAATGTTATGAGATGTATGGCATGACATGATTAAGGATTGTTTACATCACAAGATTCATCATAGTTATAGGGTGGAGGTGGCGGAGGAGGTGGTTTGATATCAGGGTTCTGGGTCATGAATTGATATCGTCGAAATCTGTTTTGAATATCGATGTTTCTGAAATTTTCCATGATTCCAGGATTTTCACGACAGTCATCCATAAAGCTAATCATTTCATTGTAGAATACTTGGTGCCATTTGACCAAATCCAAGTGCCACGAATGCTGGTTTTGGTACATTCGTGTATGCTCATCATGCCATTGTTCATGCTCCTTATGCCATTCACTTTGCTGGTTATGCCAACGTCTCGCTTCTTCATGTCGAGATTCATTGGCAACCTCCATCTGTTTAAACATGGCAGTGAGATAAGAAGGAGCTTTCGAGGAAGAGCCTGCATCAGTAGTGGCAGCAGCATGAGGTGGTGCAGTTTGATCAAATTGAGAGTTTGTCGAAGACCACCAGTTTGGCACCCACTCGCCCCAACCAGTTTCAGCTTGATTTGCCTCAGGTTTGGCATCCTCATTTATATTCGGCATGTCTGCATAAATAGGATCCTCATCCTCATAAATTTGTTCAGAGGGTATATCAAAATTATATACCCGTATATTGGACCCTTTCTCCTTAAAATAAAGACACTAGCGATTTTTATCCCATATGAGATAAAGTTTCCTTATTGAACTCTTGGGCAGCAGTAGGGGAGACAAGAGGAACATGAGGAATAAGAAGATTCCAAAACTTGATGATTCTCATTATTTATGCAATATATCCATGGGTTGTATTCTTATGACTATTACGCATAAGAAACATGCACTTGATGAAGTAGTTTGGCCAGTTTAGGGGTACCCTATTGTGATATGGTGGGAGAACTGACTTGGGTGTTTTGCGTTTGATCGCAAATGGTACGGTTAGCAAGAGTCGCCACCGAATTTTCTTTTATCCAAAAGGAAAGGTGAAAAATCACAGGAAAGACCTTTGAGATTGTTTCTTAAGTTCGGGGGGGGGGGGGGGGGGGGGTAGATTATGAATAGGGAAGGTATTAGCACCCTTTTCATCCATGGTTTTCCATGGGCTCTTAGTTACTTGCTAGATCACTTGCTTTTGTTTGAAAATGTGCTTTATGTGGTTTTTTGAAAGTATTTTGTAAAGATGCCATTGTTTAGGCAAATTTTGTAATGATTCTCGTTCGTAAGAATGTATACAAAGTGTTTGATCTTTTAAAAATGTTTTCAAGTTTTGAAAGATGTTTTGAAAGTGTTGGTGTTTGTTTTGAAAAATAGCATGTTTTTGAAATGGAGTAAGTAACTAGGAACAAACTACCGACTCAAAAGTCTTTCATGTTCATTTCCTTTTTCCTTTGATATTGTCATCTTACCATTGATTTGGTAAGTAACCATATCTTTGGGAGTAAAAGGGACGGGCGTGGGTCATCGTATAACCATGATTAGCAATGTTGTAAGATATCTTAGCATTTTTCTTTAGGGACTAAGATCATTTTGAAAGGAAACATAGATAGCGTCATCGAGGGACTATGATCTTGTATTTTACATATTTTTTTCTAAAATACCTCACATGCATAATATGGCTATTTTTGTAAGGCAACCAAGTGGATTTACCCTAGGGGTGTTTGTGTGCAAGTGGATTGATTTTCATGCTTGATTTATCTTTGATTAGGGTTTGTTATTTGTTGGTTCTAGTCTTTCCATACAAAATCCTAATTACTAGCCTTTGTATATAAAGCGATAAATTGCGGAATTTAAAATTACTACGCTATTACATCATTTAGGGGAGGGGGTGTACAAATTACAAGTGGGGAATATTTCAAGAATTTAAATCTAAATAAATATTACAACCATATTGAATTTTGAATAAATGTACAAAATGAATAAATAAAATACAAGAATGTAGATGTAAAAAGAAATATGATTTTTTTTGTTTGGTTTTTTTATGAAAATGGGTTTTTTTAACCTAATTAAATAAAATAATTAACTAAAAAAATAAGAAAATTAAGATTAAATTAGTAAACTAAGTTAATTTAAAGAAAACAAGTTTTTTATGGTTTTTGGTGAATTTAATTAAGTTAGTAAATCAAAGTAATTAAATAAAAGTCCTAAATTCTAAGTTGATTTTAATTTACAAGAAAAATAAATAATATAATATAATAATAATTAAAAATTAATTATCTAAGTATTTAAAAAAAGTAAATTTAATTATTAAAAAATTGTAAAAGAAATGTTTTTTATTCTTTGGTTTTTGTGAAGAAAAATAAAATATAAAATGTGAAAATAATAAATAAAAATATTTTTGGGTTTTTATTTCTAATAATAAAAATTAATATTAATAATAATACCAATAATAATAATGATGAAAATAAAAAAAATAAAAAAATAAAATAAAATGGGTCAGGATGTATGAACAGCAAGACAGGGGGTCAGGATGTAGCAAAAAAAATAAAGCCCAAAGGAGGGAGGCCCAGCGCTGCAAAAAGTCAGAAAATGTGATAAAAAATGTTTTAAAAAATTGCAAAAGGTCAAGCTGGGGCTTAAACCCAGAACCTATGGGTGACAGGCGTGCGCTTTAACCACTGGGGTGGTGATACATCTGTTAACTTATGTCAAACCATAAATATATAACATAAGTCTTGCCCTAAATGTACTTCATATTCAACCTCTGGCCGGACCACCTACATCTTGCTCATTCCTCATCCATTTGCAAAAATGTAAACATGAAACTTGTGGGAAATTTCAACACGATTCCAGAAATGTAAATAACTAAAGCTATAGATAAAAAATGAGCATGAATTTTGAATGGTACCAAATTCTGACCTAACTTTTCCAGGATGTTCAGATTCAAAATTCTAACTACTTAAGCAATATGAATGAAATCTAAAGACATGGTTAGCTTCAGGACAATGATACCTACATTTCTTATTCACAAATAAACCATTAATGATGCTTGTATGAAGAGTTCAAAAGTCAGAAAACTCACCATGCAAGAGGGTATCGTGTTTTGAGTTTGAGCAGCTTTTAGTGAGTTCCAATGATTGGATTAGCTTCCTCAAGTTCTCAGGAAGCTAATGTGATGCTTAGCTTAAGCTGAAAGTGTCTGAGGAGTTCTGGAGAAGTCAAGGTATAAGGTGCTATTTTTGAAAATGGTGGATAATGATGGAAGTGTTACAGTGGTGTTGCAGGTGTTGGAATTGCTTGTGTATGTTATTTAGAAGCTTTTGAAAGTAAAAGGCCAAGAAACGCACGAGCAAATTTGGAGATTGGATTCAAAACTCAGAAATGGTAAGTTTTGAGGTGTTTTTGGTGATTCTGTGTTTTAGAGAGTTTCAGGGCTTTAGCATGTGTGTGTTTTCTTGCCAAGGACTTGTCTATGTATAAGCAAAAGGTTGGAGAGGTTTTGCAAAAAGGATTTCTGAGTTATAGAGTTATGGCTAGGTTGCTTGATTTTGAAGAAAAGTGAATGTATGGTTCCAAGATGAAGTACAAGCATGGGTTGAGTGATTGTAAGGATTGAGACAAACTTCTCTTGAGTTATAGGACGTGTATGATCAGAAGAAAACAATTGCAAGGCTCAAGAACAAGTTTTATGCATAAAGCTACTTTTTCAAAATGGCATTGTGCACTTTCTTCCAAAAATTGATATAAAGCATGGCATTGCATTGAATGCTTGAGTTGAGACCTCTAACAGCTGTGCAAGAAAGTATTTATGGAGTGCCTAACATGTTTGAGGCCTGCAAAGCAAAGATTATGCAGCATAGGTTTGATATTTGAATTTTGTTCATCACAAAATTTGCCTTGTAAAACAACTTGAAACCCCAACTTCTGACCTTCGATTCTCCTTGCTCACAAATGATCTCAAGGAGTTCTTTGACATTTTGGAAAGCTTGTAATGTTCTCTACAACCCCTATTTGATTCACTTTTGAAAATTCCCTTCGGAACTAGGTGAAACTTGGGTCAGAAGTTAGATCAAAATCCTGACCAAAAATGTTCAAAAATTCCACTAAGTGTTTAGTTTCAAGACTATGACTTCATGAATTAATAACTTCAGATCCGAGCACTTTTAGAAGAAGTTGTGTAAATAAATGTTGTAGATCTCACGGAGATATACAAATTTCATGTTGAAAGTTTCTTTTGAGTCATCTTGCATCATGGTGAAAAAGTTGCTCAAAGTTGTGAAAAAACATGAAGTTTTCAACACTTAGAAAAATTTCTAAGTTTGAAAACTTTGAATTTTCCAAATGAAATCTTGACTTTTTTATTTATTAATGAATAAGTTTCATATTTTGACATGTTTTGATGAATTGTGATCTTTGACACTTGATTTTGACCAAAAAGTCAAAGTTTGACTTTTCAGTGTATAGTTAACTTTTGATCAGTTGACTGAAAATTCACTATCAATCCAATTGATCTTGAGTAATGTTTTGAGTCATGCCATTATATTAAAATGGTGAAATTGAACTCTTAAGATCATGCATCAAACCAATTAACCATTTGCTAGCTCAAAAATCAGAAATTGCCTTTTCTAAGTCAAAACCCTAATTTTGACCATTTTGCCCTTTTGATGATTTGATCAAATTTCTTGAGGAATTATGGTCCAAACTTGATCAAATGATATATATGAGTTTATAATGTTGATGTGGATAAAAAATTATGATGTTTGACTGTAAATTGACCACAATTGACTTTTTCCCCAATATTGTTGATTTTTAGGTCAACTGCTCAATTGACTGAGCAAAAATGTGATTCAAGGCTTGAAACTTGACATGAGCAATCTTGGGGGTCCATAATGATCCATGAAAGTCATATGAGGCATTTAAAGTTCAATTATCCTTGTGCAATATCAAACCCTAATTTTAGTCATCAGTGCTTAAGGAGGTGTCTTGAGCTGATCAAACCTTGTGCAGTCTTGAACCAAAGGAGATCTTGTGAGAAAATATTTGATAAATGAGAGGGAAAATTTTGGGGTACAACAGCTGCCCCTGTTCAATCTTCTTAAACCTGAAGAGTTAGATTGGTGGATCCGCCATTCGTGACTGGAAGGTGAGATATGATTGGACACTAGAGTGCCCAGAAATTTAAACTCGATGATGTGGTGGTTGATGGTGTAGGGAATGGGCTTAAAGATTCAATTTGGAGCGAATGATGGAAAGTTGTTGGAGATGGGCTTACATATGCCATCCAAAAATGATTGTTGGTAGGAATAGAAGAAGTGTCAGAATAAATCTCTGGTTGATTTATACCGAAATAGTGGATGTGTTGGGTTGAGTACTAGAATAATATCCATAAATGTATTGTATTTGACTCGTATCTAGACTGTATTTGAATGAGTGACAGAATGACATCCGAATCTGGATCATATCTGAAAGTTGAATCTGAATGAGTATCAGGATGGCATCTGTATCTGGAGAGTATCTGAACTGTATTTGAAATTTGAATCTGAATGAGTATCCATATGGCATCCGTATCTGGAGTGTATTTGAACTGTATCTAAATGTTGAATCTGAAAGAGTATCAGGATGGCATCTGTATCTGGAGCATATCTGAAGTGTATCTGAAAGTTGAATCTCAATAGTATTAGAATGGCACCCGTATCTGGAGCGTATTTGAACTGTATCTGAAAGCTAAATCTGAATGAGTATCAGAATCTGGAGCGTATCTTAACTGTATCTAAAAGCTGAATCTGAATGAGTATCAGAATGGCGCCAGTGTTTGGAGCGTATCTGAATTGTATCTGAAAGCTAAATCTGAATGAGTATCATAATAGCGTCCGTGTTTGAAGCGTATCTGAACTATATCTGAAAGCTGAATCCGAATGAGTATCAGAATGGCGTACGTGTCTAGAGCGTATCTGAACTGTATCTGAAAGCTTAATCTGAATGAGTATCAGAATGGCGTCTCTGTCTGAAGCGTATCTAAACTGTATCTGAAAGCTGAATCTGAATGAGTATCAGAGTGGCGTCCGTGTCTGAAGCGTATCTGAACTGTATTTGAAAGTTGAATCTGAATGAGAATCAGAATGGATTCCGTGTCTGGAGCGTATTTGAACTGTATCTGAAAGCTGAATCTGAATGAGTATCAAAATGGCGTCCGTGTCTGGAGCGTATCTGAACTATATCTGAAAGTTGAATATGAATGAGTATCAGAATGACGTCCGTGTCTGGAGCGTATCTGAACTGTATCTGAAAGCTGAATGAGAAGAAACCCGTGCAGGATTGCTTCAACTGGTCGTGTAGATAATTGTCCTATCTTGTTTCAGGTATTAATCTTTGACTCTTTTGTAAATTGTTGATGATAGCCATCTGCTGACTGATCTTTCCTGAAGAGATGAAAGATTAGTTGTATGCAATGTCATGATATATGAAATGCATTGTACAATGATGTTCTCAATAAAATGAATGAGATTATGTTGTATACATTCGTGTTGTTAATGACGTATGGATGTGATGTATGGGCATGTAAGTTATGCTGCTGTAATATTGTTGGATTAGGGAAAATAAATTCCTGACTGTTGCTGGGGATGTGTAGTGTAAGTCTTCATGTTTTGAAGTGCTCATGAGTTGATGATCTTATATTTGTTAGGGAAATAAACTCCGTTGTAAGGGAAACGCCGTGTATTGCTTGTGAAATCCTGTTGGGGAAACCTGAGAAATTTGGGGATTTCTACCGGGGAGTGATAACTGGAAGTTTTGTTCTGCCAGGGATGTGAGAGAGCTTGATATCATTAAGCTGCACACTGTGTGGGATTTTATGGAATAGTCTAAAGACATTATCCTTTTTCTTAGAGCCATTAGTGATTGTCTTTCTATTTTCTGTTCCTTTTTTGTTCATTTGTAAATAGTAGTTATGCTCAAATGCATATGTTCAAAAATAAATCATTGGACGTTTTTGTAAACAAAACACATAAATAAATAAATAAACAAATAGCTTTGCACTTTCAAAGAGGTATCTTTGTATTAACTTGAATAAGTATTTTTTGTACAATGAGAGGAACATTCTAGTAAGAGATTGTCGTCGTAAAAACTTAAGATTTGATACAAAGAAAAGATAGCTATGTGCAATAATCCCATGGGGTTCCCATTCTGCTATAACCTTCGTGTCTCTGAGCGTCTTGTCCACTTGCTGCCTTGTCAGAAGTTGATTGGATTGATCAGAACCGCTGAGTTTGTCAGTCAAAGCTAAATGTTGTCTGCAAGGCAATCCAACGGGACATGGTTATACGCTTTAATTCCCTAACTTTTGCCTGGACCGCCCATTCGGTTTTTCAGTCCACCGGGATACCCCTTTTTTCCCAAGTCACCCTTTCGTTTTTTCAACTTGCCAGGTGTACAAATTTTTTTGTTTTATCCCTAATTTTTGCCCGAACCTCTTTGGTTCGCCGGGATGCCCTTGTTTTGCCTAGGTGTGTCAATCTAGCGGGTCTCTCATGCCTAGTATCTTTTGACTATGTCTGCGTTCACAGGGTGTGGAAGGTCGTCGCCATCCATAGTGGTCAAGATCATTGCTCCACCAGAGAATATGCTTTTGATCACAAATGACCCTTCATACGTAGGAGTCCATTTTCCCCTGGGATCACCCTGCGGCAGTATGATGCACTTGATCACCAGATATCTGACTTGATACACTTGGCGTCTGACCTTTTTGCTGAAAGCCTTGATCATCCGTTTTTGATATGTTTGACCATGATAGACAGTAGTAAGCCTTTTCTCATCAATCAAGTTCAGTTGATCAAGTCGAGTTTGGATCCAATCTTCTTCATTCAACCCTGTATCCTTCATGATTCTCATAGAAGGGATCTCGACCTCAATAGGCAAGACAACCTCCATGCCATATACTAGAGAGTAAGTTGTTACCCCGGTTTATGTGCGCGTCGTGGTACGATAACCGTGGAGAGCGAATGGTAGCATCTCATGCCAGTCCTTGTAGGTTACTGTCATTTTTTGTATGATCTTTTTGATGTTCTTATTTGCGGCTTCGACGGTGCCATTCATCTTTGGCCGGTAAGGGGAAGAATTATGCTGCTGGATCTTGAATTGCACGCACAGTGCGGTGATCATAGTATTGTTGAGATTCATACCATTATCTGTGATTATTCTCTCTTGGATACTGTACCGACAGATGAGATTCTGTTTGATGAATCGGGCCACGACATTTTTGGTGACGGAAGCTAAAGAAGCTGCCTCAACCCACTTCATGAAATAGTCAATGGCCACCAAGATGAAGCGGTGTCCATTATAAGCGGTAGGCTTGATTTCTCCAATCATATCAATACCCCACATCGCGAATGGCCAGGGAGGAGTCAGGATATTCAGAGGAATTGGAGGTACATGCACTTTGTCAGCATAGATATGACACTTATAACAGGTTCGTGAATGTTAATAGCAATCTGCTTCCATGGTAGACCAATAATACCCTGCCCGTAGGATTTTCTTTGCCATCGTATGCCCACTGGAATATGTGCCAAAAGTGCCTTCATGTAGATCAGCCATGATCTTTTCTGCCTCTGCCTTGTCTACGCAACGAAGTAAAACAGATTCATGGTTGCGTTTGTAGAGATTGACATTACTAAGGAAGAACTTAGCAGAGAATCACCTTAAGAACTTCTTATCATTGACTGAAGCTCCTTCTGGATACTCTTGAGCCTCGAGATACCTCTTGACTTCTTGGAACCAAGGTCGGTCCACTACTTCTTCAGTATTGATCTCGTGACAATGAGCTGGTTCATCCATTCGTTCAATGGTGATCTCGGGAGCCTCGTTATCCCATTTGAGTTTAAACATGGATGACATTGTGGCTAGCGCATCCGTTAGTTGATTTTCTTCTCGCGGAAAATGCTCGAAGGTAATCTTCTCAAAATGTGGGATTAATGTCAACACATGTTCTTTGTAGGGTATAAGGTTAGGGTTCTTCGTGTCCCATTCTCCTTTGATATGGCTGATGACTAAGGTTGAATCTCCAAATACACTTAAGGACTTGATCCCCAAATCTATGGCAGCTTTGAGGCCAAAAATGCAGGCTTCGTACTCCGCCATGTTATTTGTACATTTGAAACAGAGTCTTGCAGTGAAGGGAGTGTGACATCCTTCAGGGTATATGAGTACAACACATATTCCATTGCCGAGTGCGTTAGACGCCCCATCAAAAACCATGGTCCATCGGGATCCTTGTTCAGGTCCGTCATATGGTCTGAGTTCCTCATAATTGTTTACCATCATGATGTCTTCATCTTGGAATTCGAACTCCATGTACTGATAGTCATCCACAACTTGATGAGCAAGGTGATCAGCTAGCACACTGCCCTTTATTGCTTTCTGGGTAGTTTACTGAATGTCATATTACGTCAGGATCATCTGCCATCTCGCTATTCTCCCTGAGAGGGCAGGCTTCTCAAATATGTACTTTATTGGATCCATCTTGGATATCAATAAGGTAGTATGGGTCAGCCTATACTGCCTTAGCCGGCGAGCAGCCCATGCCACAGCGCAGCAAGTTTTCTCGAGCAGTGAGTATCTTGTTTCACAGTCGGTAAACTTTTTTCTCAGGTAATAAATAACATGCTCTTTTCGGCCAGACTTGTCATGCTGCCCCAGCACTCACCCCATTGAATTTTCCAAAACAGTTAGATACATGATCAATGGTCTTCCCTCGACTGGCAGCATCAAAACAGGAGGCTCTTGAAGGTACCCTTTGATCTTGTCGAAGCCAGCTCGTCACTCGTCATTCCATTTGACTACTTGATCTTTCTTCAGTAATTTGAAGATTGGTTCGCAAGTAGCGGTCAAGTGAGAAATGAATCGGGCAATGTAGTTTAGCCGTCCTAAGAAACCTCTGACTTCCTTCTCAGTACAAGGAGTGGGTATTTCTTGTATCGCTTTCACCTTGGCAGGGTCCACTTCGATACCTTTACCGCTGACGACAAAGCCCAGGAGTTTACCAGAACTCACCCCAAATGTGCATTTATTCGGGTTCAACCTCAGCTTGTATTTCTTCAATCTCTCAAACAGTTTCTGCAAATGGTCAAGATGTTCCTCTTTAGTTTGAGATCTGGCTATCATGTCTTCCACATAGACTTCTATTTTGTGATGTATCATGTCGTGAAATAGAGCTATCATGGCACGTTGATATGTTGCCCCAACATTCTTCAACCTGAATGGCATAACCTTATAACAAAATATGCCCCTCTGTGTGACAAAGGTCGTTTTCTCCATGTCCTCAGGTGCCATTTTGATTTGATTGTAGCCTAAGAAACCATCCATGAAGGAAAACTCCTTATGTTGTTTTGTATTGTCAACCAGAATATCGATGTGGGGAAGTTGGAAATCATCCTTAGGTCTTTCCCTATTCAAATCTTTGTAGTCCACACACATTCGTACCTTGCCGTCTTTTTTAGGCACTAGAACAACATTGGCGACCCATTGTGGATAGGAGGTGACTGCCAAGAATCCGAAGTTGAATTGTTTCGTGACTTCAGCCTTAATCTTCTCTTACATGTCTGGTCACATGCGACGGACTTTCTGTTTTACCGGAGGGCAGTCTTCTTTTGTTGGTAGACGATGTACCACGATATCAGCATCTAGTCTTGGCATGTCTTTGTACGACCAGGCAAAGACCTCTACATAATCATGTAGCAACCGAATTAGACGCTTCTTGACACTGGGTTCTAGATTGGCACCCACCTTGACTTCTTTCTTGTCCTCCTCAGTACCTAGGTTAACTGTGTCCACTGGTTCTTCGTGGGGCTGTATGGTCCTCTCTTCTTATTGTAGTAACCTGGCAAGTCCCCCTGACACTTCACAATCTTCCTCATCTTCGTCTTCAGCTTGGTATATTAGATTTTCAGAGTCATTGAAAGCCATAGCATAATCGTTACCCATGGGATCCCGAATGGATGTAGATCTGCATTTTGTTTGTGAGTGTGTGTAAGAGTATAACTATCTTTGAAAGAAATAAAAAATGTAAAAAAAATAAAGACAAAGAGCACAAAGTTTGTATGCAAAAACGTCCATGATTCATTGATGACATGTGAAAATGAGGTAACAACCCTTACAAATGGACTGTTGTGCCTCGGGTAAGACACAAGGTTTTAAAAGTCTAAATTTTTTAATTATTATAGGTCCAACAAAAATTTAAAGACAATTACTATTGGATAAAAGTAATTGGGACAAAATCTTTAGCTTCCCAGTTGGTGAGTCCTCCATTGATGGTTGGGAAAACCAGTCTTCTAGGTCACAACTATCATCATCATCATCATCCACTGCGTTGACTCCGTGCTTGCTGATCTTCAAAGGTGGTCCCCCGGCATGAGAATGACGTACAGATTTCTGGTCTCCTGAAGTGAAACCCAAACCAAATTTGTCAGATATGTATTGGATATCCGGGAGCTTGCCCCAAATAGTACACCCACCTTCTTCGATCACTGCCTTGGCATCTTTCAATGAAGACATCTTTAGTGTAGGTCTTGAAATCTTCGGGACTTGGGAAACAGTCTTGGTTACTGCCACGGTTTGTGGGACTTCCTCAAAGTGCTAAAATGGATTTTCAATGAATTCACCATCGAATTCCACGTATCTGAAGGAGTTCAAGTGACTGACCATATATTCCTCTTCTCCATGGATAGTAACGATTTTCCCCTCGGTTGGGTATTTCAGCATCTGATGTAATGTAGAGGTGATGGCACCAACGTTATGAATCCATGGTCGGCCCAATAAGTAGGAATAGGAAGGGCGAATGTCCATTACATAAAAAGTTGAATCAAAGTTTTGGGTTCCAACTTTTATGGGGATGTCCACCTCCCCTTGCACCATCCTTTTTGAACCGTCGAAGGCCCTAACCACTATGTTGCTGGGTTTTAAGGTCAAACCTTCACATTCGAGTTTATCAAGAGCTTTCTTAGGTAGCACATTCAAAGACGAACCGGTATCAACCAAGACATGGGCCAAAGTTGTGTCCCTGCATTCGACAGAGACATGCAATGCCTCGTTGTGCTTCCTCCCTCTAGGTGTCAAGTTAACATCAAAAAAGCCTAAACCATTGTCAGCGGTTAAACTGGCCATGCAGTCTTGGAACTGATCAGCACATGTTTCTTGTGGTACATGGGCAGTTTTAAGAAATTTCACCAAGGCCTTCGCATGAGCCTCGTAGCATAACAATAAAGCCAATATGGAAATCTTTGACGGAGTCTGCCCTAGCTGTTCGACTACGTTGTAGTTGCTTCTCTTTATAATTTTCAGAATTTTTTCCATCTCCTTTTGGGAGGCCTCAGGGATAGATACTGATTGCACCTTCATCTGGACAGGCTCAACCAGAATACCTTTTCCCCGAGTCTCAGTCGACTCAGTGGTAGGAGTGTCAGTAAGGGTAACCATAGGGATTGTAGTAGTAGAAGTGTCAACGGGAATAGAAATAGGGATGATCACATGACCGGTAATAGTCTTCAGAGGAGCAATCTCTGGGGAGAATATTCTTCCACTTCAGGTTATCTTGCTGGTTCTCGCGATGTTGCTGGTGTCGGGGTCATCCTTCTCAAAAATTGAGTCTTTGTCTGCCAGCCAATCCTGTTTGACGCCGTGATAGTAGACATCTCCCCCATATTTCCATGGGACAGATTTATCTGATGAGTACAAGATTGGTCCAGGCATAGTAATTATCAGCAGAGCCACTTTAGGAACTGATGTAATCCTAATGGGTCTTTTGGTGGAGACCTTGGAAGGATTGGCGGAAATGGTTACTATTGAAACATCATTGTAAGAAATAGTTGGAATTCAAACAAAATCTCTTTGTCATCCATTAGGTGTTGAACACGTTCTTTCAATAAATGACAGCCAGTTGGTAGGGATAAACAGAGGTGGCAGCTTTTGTCACAGCCCGGAAATAAACCGGCACTCAATAGATTCTTCTTGACAGTCAGGAGAGGAGTAACAAGTTCATCAACAACAGTAACAGACATATCATCTTCAACAACGTTAACATCACGGCCATGCTTGGGCATAGGAGCGGTGATAACATTTGGGATTTCAGGAGAATCAAATTCAATTTATTTTTCTTCAAGAAGGTCTTGCACCTTGTGTTTCAAAGCCCAACAGTTGTTGGTATCATGGCCTGGGCTCTCTGAATGGTAAGCACAGCGAGCATTAGGATGGTAGTGAGGAGAGGTGGTGTTGGGATTCTTCGGAGCTTCTTTCAAAGTTACTAGATTATATCTCAACAAATGTGGCAGGTCTTGAGATAGTGCCATATTAATCTGGGTAAATTGTCTTACTGGTCTTTCTATTCTAGGTTGGTTTCTTCTTTGTTGAGTAGGTGCAGGTTTTGGGATCATGATAGCCCCCACCACTGGACGGTGTTCAGTTCTTTCTTGATTCCTTTGAGGATACACATCACTAACTTCTTTCTTCTCGATAAATGGTTTTCTTACAGCAGCAGAGGATGCGTCTTTTTGAATCTTCCCACTCTTAATCCTAGCTTCCACTCTTTCTCCGGTCAAGATTAATTCAATAAAGCCTGTTGAAGAGCTTCCAATTAAATGATTAAAGAAAGGATTGGACAGGGTACCCAAAAACATGTCTACTAGCTCTCTTTCGGAAAGGGGAGGATGGACTCTTCCTGCTAAGTCCCTCCATTTCTGAGCTTAGTCATTGAAACCTTCACTTGAAACCATAGCCATACTCTGGAGTTGAGTACGGTTGGGAGCAAGATTGGCGTTGTATTGATACTGTTAATAGAAAGCAGCGGCAAGGTCTTCCTAATTAAGGATATTGGCCCTCTCTAGTTGATAGAACCAATCTAGTTGAGTCCCTGATAGACTGTCTTGAAAGAAGTGGACACACAAATCTTTGTCAACAGTGTGAGGCTTATTCTTCCTCACATAAGATCGGAGATGCATCTTGGGACACGAAACCCCATCGTACTTAGCAAATACTGATGCCTCGAATTTTGGTGGAATAACAATCCCAGACACTAAACCCAGCTCTTCAAAGTCCAGCCCGAGAACTTTCTGAATTTCCATTGCACTTAGACGTTCTTCCAGATGTTTGTATTTGTCGTCGGCCGAAGGATATTGCTCTTCAAAGTAATCTTCTTCTTCTTCCTCTTCATACTCTGGCTGGGAAACCGCTTCCTTTCCTTTCACTTCTTGATTATCCTTTTCACCAGATGATGTTGCAAAGTCTAGGGTCCATCTGGCTTGTTCTTGGGACCTTCTTCCCATATTTAGAACTCTGGTTATTTTCTTTGCATTCTTCTTCCTTTCTTCAACCAACAAAGTCTTCAAATCCTCTTGTCCTTTGTCTAGAGTCAAGAACATCTGTTGAAATTGAGCATTCTATGCCTGAAGATCTTTTACTGTCTGCTCGAGATCCATCTTACTGAAATAAACAGTAGAAAGATGAGGAGACTTGTTGTAAGAAACCTTCTTATGTTATGATGAATGGTAAATGCATATGCAATTATTTCAAGGAAATTAAAGATTTAAATTTGCTTTAGACCAAAAAGGAACACACGTTATATTAATAAATCAAAGCTTGAGTACATCATGCCTCTTTTGGGCTTACAAAGAAATACAAAAACTCTAAGATAAAAAATTTATACGCATCCTCTTTGGTGCGATGTAGGTGTTCAGGCTCCGCTCCTCATGAAGTTGCCTAGTAAGTTCCAAAACCTTCTTCTCGCTGGCGTAGAATTGGGCCTCGAAAGTGTCTCGCTCCCCCTTAAGTTGTATCCAATCCCTTTGTAAGTCTTCAAGAGAGGTGGGCATGCCAGGATGCAGGATAGTGTATGCAACATCTCCTTCCACAACATGATCTATGATTACCGGGAGAATGGAGGGATAAGGCATTATAAGACTTTGAACACGAGCTCGTACCCATTTGAGGTAAGGCTCATGAGGGGTGGAATTTCTATGCCCCAATATGTTGCTATCTACCTTTTTCAACATCCTCCAAGCTCGGATAAATCTCTGGCGGTGACCTTGATCGTTGTTCTCGTAGTCAAATACCAAACCTTGAATAAGCATCTCATGTGGTCCATCCCTTCGGGCGTAACCAAACTGTCTTAAGTCTAAGCAGGGGTTGTAGGTGATACCCCTCTAATGCCAAGTAAGGGGACATAAGGGAATTCTCCATAACGGTCAACGATAGTAATATTCTCTATAGATCGGAAACACCAATGAATGTCTGAATGTTTGAGCGTCATCAACCTATGTGACCACCTTGAACCTTGCTCGTTCTTCAATACATATTGGGGAAGATGTGAAATAAACCATCTTGCCAAAAGAGGATTACAACACATAAGGATACCTCTTTTCCTCATAGTGCGAGTGTGAAAATAATGTAGGATGTCCCCTAGCAAAGTAGGCACCGGGTTACGAGACATGAAGATTTTGACGGCGTTCACATCTATGAGTTGGTCTGGATTTGGAAACAAAACCATCCCATATAAGGAGAGCCATAATTTCCTCAAAAGCTTGCAAATCCAAAGAGTTCCAATAGTTTTGGGCTTCCTCAAACAAGAACTTTGCTAGGAAACCTTTGACACCACTTCTTATTTCCCAATTAGTTGTGATATATGATGGTTGCAACTGTAGATATTGAGCAATCTCTTCTGGCTTTGGATCTCTTTCCATACCGTTGAAAGGTAGTTGATTGAGAATAGGAATCCTTAAGAGTTGAGATAATTCTTCCAAAGTTGTCACAAGTTGATAATCAGGAAATATGAAGCAATGGTGTAAAGGATCAAAGAACTGGAAGAGCACCTTCATTATGTCCTCATCAGTGTTGGAGGTAACCAAGTTTAGTAGGCGACCATGCCTTTCGGTGAATGGAGAATTTTCAGGAATCCTTGATGCTAGCTCTTTGAGTTGAGGATGGATCCTTACAAGGTTGACTTGAATGGTTTTCCTGCGAATAGAATCCATGTCCTACAAAATAGAACAAAGATAAATACCAAGATCCTTGAAATGGTTAGTGAATATGAGTATGATGTTATGATGTTTATGATGTTATGTACAAGTATATATATACAAACAAAACAAACAAGTCCTTAGGTTTAGGGTTGCATGGAGTCTCATAGGTAAGTACCCTCTTGAAGTTTAGTTGGCTCAAACCTGTCCTCGTAATAGTAATCGGGTTCTAAGGAGCTCAATATCACTGGTTTGTTTCCTTGGGCATTGTTTCAGCGCAAGCTTCTTTAATAGCGAACAAAATATCCCAAAAAACCAAACCTCGATGAGTGTAGTATCGAGTATCTACCAACTTCGGACTGCACCAAAGTCGGTCATCTCACTATGTCCTAATGGCCATGTTAGTCAAGTAAAGGTTCTAGAAGTTAGTTAGTGCTTCATGACATCACTCAGCGGCCCCGTATTCTCCTTGACTACTCAAGGGCTACCGGTATCTACAAATATGCCGCACTAACGTAGCTATTGCTTAGACGATGTCGGTATACCTCGCACAGTTTCCATAACGTATTGCTATTTACCTATAAGATATCCTAAATCCGGGTAGAGGATTCGAGCCCAAACAAAGAACCATAATGTAAAGCATACAAGTCAAACAATGAAAGCAAGTAAATGTGATCTAACCCTAAGGTAACTCCACTTTTGAAATTTTCCCCAGCAGAGTTGCCAATTCTATGATACGGTGGGAGAACTGACTTGGGTGTTTTGCGTTTGATCGCAAATGTTGCGGTTAGCAAGAGTCACCACCAACTTTTCTTTTATCCAAAAGGAAAGGTGAAAAAGCACAGGAAAGACCTTTGAGATTGTTTCTTGAGTTCGGGGGGTAGATTATGAAAAGGGAAGGTATTAGCACCATTTTCATCCATGTTTTTCCATGGGCTCTTAGTTACTTTCTAGATCACTTGCTTTTGTTTGAAAATGTGCTTTGTGTGGTTTTTTTTAAGTATTTTGTAAAGATGCCATTGTTTAGGCAAATTTTGTAATGATTCTCGTTCGTAAGAATGTATACAAAGTTTTTGATCTTTTGAAAATGTTTTCAAGTTTTGAAAGATGTTTTGAAAGATGTTTTGAAAGTGTTGGTGTTTGTTTTGAAAAATAGCAAGTATGTTTTTGAAATGGAGTAAGTAACTAGGAACAAACTACGTACTCAAAAGTCTTTCATGTTCATTTCCTTTTTCCTTTAATATTGTCATCTTACCATTGATTTTGTAAGAAACCCTATCTTTTGATGTAAAAGGGAAGGGTGTGGGTCATCGTATAACCATGATTAGAAATGTTGCAAGATATCTTAGCATTTTTCTTTAAGGACTAAGACCATTTTGAAAGGCAACATAGATAGCATCATCGAATGACTATGATCTTGTATTTTGCTTGTTTTTGCTAAGATACCTCACATGCATAATATGACTATTTTGTAAGGCAACCAAGTGGATTTACCCTAGGGGTGTTTGTGTGCAAGTCGGTTTATTTTCATGCTTGATTTATCTTTGATTAGGGTTTGCTATTTGTTGGTTTTAGTCTTTCCAAACAAAACCCTAATTACTAGCATTTGTATATAAGGCGATAAATTGCGAAATTTAAAATTACTACGCTATTACATCATTTATTGGAGGGGGTGTACAAATTACAAATGGGGAATATTGCAAGAATTTAAATCAAAATAAATATTACAACCATATTGAATTTTGAATAAATGTACAAAATGAATACATAAAATACAAGAATGTAGATGTAAAAAGAAATATCATTTTTTATTTATTTACTTTTTTATGAAAAGGTTTTTTTTAACCTAATTAAATAAAATAATTAACTAAAAAAATAAGAAAATTAAGATTAAATTAGTAAACTAAGTTAATTTAAAGAAAACAAGTTTTTTAGGGTTTTTGGTGAATTTAATTAAGTTAGTAAATAAAAATAATTAAATAAAAATCCTAAATTCTAAATTGATTTTAATTTACAAGAAAAATAAA
Organism: Vicia faba; assembly: GCA_948472305.1. NCBI lineage: Eukaryota > Viridiplantae > Streptophyta > Magnoliopsida > Fabales > Fabaceae > Vicia > Vicia faba. The sequence continues at coordinate 1,407,751,213 of OX451737.1, read as the reverse complement.
TAATATAATATAATAATAATTAAAAATTAAGTATCTAAGTATTTAAAAAAAGTAAATTTAATTATTAAAGAAAATGTAAAAGAAATGTTTTTTATTCTTTGGTTTTTGTGAAGAAAAATAAAATATAAAATGTGAAAATAATAAATAAAAATATTTGTGGGTTTTTGTTACTAATAATAAAAATTAATATTAATAATAATACCATTAATAATAATAATAAAATTAAAAAAACAAATAAAATAAAATGGGCCAAGATGTATGAACAGCAAGACAGAGGATCAGAATGTAGAGGAAAAAATAAAGCCCAAAGGTGGGAGGCCCAGCGCTGCAAAAAGTCAGAAAATGTGAGAAAAAAATGTATAAAAAATTGCAAAAGGTCACGCTAAGGGCTTGAACCCAAGACCTAAGGGTGACAGGCGCGCGCTTTAACCACTGGGGTGGTGATACATTTGTTAACTTATGTCAAACCACAAATATATAACATAAGTCTTGCCCTAAATGTACTTCATCTTCAACTTCTGGCCGGACCACCTGCATCTTGCTCATTCCTCATCCATTTGCAAAAATATAAATATGAAACTTGAGGCAAATTTCAACACGATTCCAGAAATGTAAATAACTAAAGCTATAGATAAAAAATGAGCATGAATTTTGAATGGTACCAAATTTTGACCTAACTTTTCCAGGATGTTCAGATTCAAAATTCTAACTACTTGAGCAATAAAAATGAAATCTAAAGACATGGTTAGCTTCAGGACAATGATACCTACATTTCTTATTAACAAATAAACCATTAATGATGCTTGTATGAAGAGTTCAAAAGTGAGAAAACTCACCTTGCAAGAGGGTATCGTGTTTTGATTTTGAGTAGCTTTTAGTGAGTTCCAATGATTAGATTAGCTTCCTCAAGTTCCCAGGAAGCTAATGTGATGCTTAGCTTGAGCTGAAAGTGCCTGAGGAGTTCTAGAGAAGTCAAGGTGCAAGGTGCTATTTTTTAAAATGGTGGATGATGATGGAGGTGTTACAGTGGTGTTGCAGTTGTTGGAATTGCTTGTGTATGTTATTTAGAAGCTTTTGAAAGTAAAAGGCCAAGAAACGCACGAGCAAATTTGGAGATTAGATTCAAAACTCAGAAATGGTAAGTTTTGAGGTATTTTTGGTGATTCTGTGTTTTAGAGAATTTCAGGGCTTTATTATGCGTATATTTTCTTGCCAAGGACTTGTGTATGTATAAGCAAAAGGTTGGAGAGGTTTTACACAAAGGATTTCTGAGTTATAGAGTTATGGCTAGGTTGCTTGATTTTGAAGAAAAGGGAATGTATGGTTCCAAGATGAAGTACAAGCATGAGCTTAGTGATTGTAAGGCTTGAGAAAAACTTCTCTTGAGTTATAGGACGTGTATGATCAGAAGAAAACAATTACAAGGCTCAAGAATAAGTTTTGTGCATAAAGCTACTTTTTCAAAATGGCATTGTGCACTTTCTTCCTAAAATGGATATAAAGCATGGCATTGCATTGAATGCTTGAGTTGAGACCTCTAACAGCTATTCAAGCAATTAATTATGGAGTGCCTAACAAGTTTGAGGCCTGCAAAGCAAAGATTATGCAGCATAGGTTTGAGATTTGAATTTTGTTCATCACAAAATTTGCCTTGTAAAACAACTTGAAACCCTAACTTTTGACCTTCGATTATCCTTGATAGCAAATGATCTCAAGGAGTTCTTGGACATTTTGGAAAGCTTGTAATGTGCTCTACAACCCCTCTTTGAATCACTTTTTAAAATTTACCTTGGAACTAGGTGAAACTTGGGTCAGAAGTAAGGTCAAAATCCTGACCAAAAATGTTTAAAATTTCACTAAGTGTTTAGTTTCAAGACTATGACTTCATGAATTAATAATTTGAGATCCAAGAACTTTTAGAAGAATTTTTTTAAAAAAATTTTGTATATATCATGGAGATCTACAACTTTCATGTTGAAAGTTTCTTTTGAATCATCTTGCATCGTGGTGAAAAATTTGCTCAAAGTTGTGAAAAAACATGAGGTTTTCAACACAGAAAAATTTCTAAGTTTGAAAACTTTGACTTTTCAAAATGAAATCTGGACTTTTTGATTTATTGATGAATAAGTTTCATATTTTGACATGTTTTGATGAATTATGATCTTTGACACTTGATTTTGACCAAAAAGTCAAAGTTTGACTTTTCAGTGTATAGTTGTCTTTTGATCAGTTGACTGAAAATTCACCATCAATCCAATTGATCTTGAACAATGTTTTGAGTCATGCCATTAGGTCAAAATGGTGCAATTTAACTCTTAAGATCATGACTCAAACCAATTAACCATTTGCTAGGTCAAAAATCAGAAATTGCCTTTTCTCAGTCAAAACCCTAATTTTGACCATTTTGCCCTTTTGATGATTTGATCAAATTTCTTGAGGAATTATGGTCCAAACTTGTTAAAATGATATATATGAGTTTATAATGTTTATGTGGATAAAAAATTATGATGTTTGACTGTAAATTGACCTCAGTTGACTTTTTCCCCAATACAACTGATTTTTAGGTCAACTGCTCAATTGACTGAGCAAAAATGTGATTCAAGGCTTGAAACTTGACATGAGAAATCTTGGGGGTCCATAATGGTCCATGAAAGTCATATGAGGAATTTAAAGTTTAATTATCCTTGTTCAATCTCAAACCCTAATTTTAGTCATAAGTGCTTAAGGAGGTGTCTTGAGCTAATCAAACGTTATGCAGTCTTGTGAGAAAATATTTGATAAATGAGAGGGAAAATTTTGGGGTACAACACATATCTAGTAGGATATGCAAAATATGAATATTTGATCTGTCTTCTCTAGAGTGGCCACCGGATCTAGGGCGCGGTATATGAGAAATTATCTAGTGAAGCATTCTAGGAATGCTTTTGATTATACCAGTGGTTATAGGTTCACACTCACCAAGAGGTCTATCAAGTTTCAAAATTGAGGTAATGAAAGATTCCTCATCATAATCAGTATCAAGGATTTGGTCATGATAGCTCTTCATTATTAACCTCCCAAATGGAATGCCAAAAACAGTTTTCCAGTCAATTGCTTCAAATACATACTCTTGTTCCAATTTTAAACTTAAAGCACCAACCTTTATTCGTTTCTAAACCAGCATAAAAGGCCCTTATAAAGTCTTCATGATAATCTTCTCTAACATTTAAAAAGGACCCTAATTGTTTAGCATCTAAAATATCACATACAGTTGTGATATGAAGAGAAAAAACCTTGGCCTTGTTAAAGACATGAGGCTTCATAACTAACCTCGTTTTGAAGGATTGCTCAAGTTCTTCAATAATGGCAGGATGCATAATGGACAAAGCGCTATAAGGGATATCTATAGCAGATCCAGATGGTCATGCACTAAGTTTTCCCTTGCCTTTTGTCTTTGGAGGCATTTTCTTTGTTGAAGAAGGGTAGTCAAGAATTTGGAGATGAGGGTATTGAAAGATGAAGTGAATGATGAGAATGAAAAATGATGACTAGTGTTAGCCGATGAATGTAATGAATGAGATAATTGGAAAGAGTTTAAAACATAAAATTGGGAATATGGGTTGACCCAACTCAAATTAAAGGCATTAATTATCCTTATGTGTCGACACAAAACACATATGTGTCGACACATCCTGTATTAAGTAACTATTTTTATTGTTTCGCATCGACCCAATAATCGTATGTGTCGACCGGAAGTAACATGTGTTAACGGAAACCTTAATGTGTCGACCTGAAAACAATTTTGATTTCTGTTTTTGCATTTTTCTTCAGTATGAGTCGACTCATAACTGTATGAGTTGACTCATAATAGTAAATTTTAACAGAAGTGTTATTTTATACATGTTTCTGTGAACAGTTGGATATGAGACCCATTTGCAATTATATTATTATGAAAAATGAATTATCTCAAGATGATTATGCATACATAATGATGTAATGCAATTTGCATATGCCAAGTTTAAACAATTTATGTAAAAGAAATATAAAGACATTATTAATGGAACAATTAAGGTCAATTTATAAGTAATCGAAGAATTCTTGGAGAGAAAGTAGAGAGGAAAGATATTACCTTAGTTGATGAGATGTTAAGACATGCGTACGAAAGATAAAAACACATCTCAACAGCATGGTGAAATATAGATATAATATAAGTACATGTATGCTTAAGATATCAAGTAAGAGAGATCTAAAATCCCTAGCTCACAATGAATGTTGAAGAAAGATTCAGTTGCTAGTGATTTTGTAAAAATGTCAGCAAGTTGATTTTTAGTATCAACATGCTCAAACATAACATCCTCCTTTTCAACATAATCGCGAAGAAAGTGATTCCTAATATCTATGTGTTTAGTGCGTGAGTGTAAGACATGATTCTTAGTAATATTTATAGCACTTGTGTTGTCACATTTTATTGTAATACGTTTTAATTGAATATCATAGTCTTGTAATTGTTGCTTCATCCATAAAATCTGAGCACAACAACTACCTGCTACAATGTATTTAGCCTCAGTGGTTGACAAAGCAACAAAAACCTGCTTTTTGCAATGCCAACTTACTAGAGATTTTGAAAACAAATGACATGTTCCATTAGTGCTTTTCCTATCTGACTTGCATCCAGCAAAATTAGAATCTGAGTAACCTATTAAACTGCAATCACTTCCCTTGGAATACCATAGCCCATACTTAGATGTATTATTGTGATACCTAAGTATACGCTTGACAACTTTCAAGTGGGATTCCTTAGGATCCGATTGATATCGTACAAACATGCAAACACTAAACATGATGTCAGGCCTAGATGTCGTAAGATATAAAAGGGATCCAATCATACCTCTATATTTCTTGACATCAACACTCTTACCATGTTCATCCTTATCTAAATTCCCATTGGTAGGTATAGGGGTGTCAATTGATTTTGATTTGTCCATTCCAAATCATTTAAGCAACTCCTTGCAATATTTTGTTTGACATACAATTGTGCCTTCATTGAGCTGCTTTATTTGAAGACTGAGGAAGTAATTTAGCTCCCCATGAGACTCGTCTCAAACTCACCTTGCATAACCTTAGAAAATTCTTCGACCAAATGTAGGTCAGTTAAACCAAAAATAATATCATCTACATATATTTGAACTAAAAGAATTTGCTTTACTTTACATTTAATGAAAAGAGTGGTATCCACTTTACCTCTTGAATATCCATGATCAAGTAGAAATCTACTAAGTCTTTCATACCAAACCCGAGGGGCTTGCTTAAGACCGTATAACGCTCGTTTTAATTTGAAAACATGATCTGGATATTAATTATTCTTAAAACCAAGAGGTTGTGAGACATATACCTCTCCATTTATCACTCTGTTAAGAAAAGCACTCTTTACGTCCATTTGATAAAGCTTAAAATTTTTTGTACACGCATAAGAGAGCAAGAGACGTATAGCCTCAAGGCGAGCAACTGGAGCATAAGTCTTATCATAATAAATGCCCCCTCTTGGTTATACCCTTGTGCCACTAAGTGTGCTTTATTGCGGGTTATCACTCTGTTTTCATTTCTAAAAACCCACTTGGTGCCTATGATATGATGGTCTCGCGGATGAGGGACAAGTTCCCAAACTTCATTTCTTTTAAATTGATTGAGTTCTTCTTGCATGGCCATTATCCAAAATTCATCAATCAAGGCCTCTTTGGAATTTTTAGGTTCTACTTGTGAAACAAAAGCGAAGTGATAACAAAAATTACTTATCTTTGAGCGAGTCATCACTCCTTTTGAGATATCTCCCAATATGTTGTCAATGGGATGGTCTTTTGAGGATTTCCAAGCAGGTGGAAGATCATTTACTTTTTTTTACTCTTCTTCCTCATCTTTTGTATGGCTTGTATCTTTTTCCTCCTCATCGTCAACTATTTTGGACTCATCAATTTCCTCAACAGCTTCTTTGAGTATGTCTTCAGTAGATACACCTGCACCATCAAGAGAAATACCTTTTCTGACATGTTTCAGATAAGATTCATCAAAAGAAACACGGACTGAATCCTCAACAGTAAGTCTGATATGGTGGGAGAACTGACTTGATTGTTTTGCGTTTGTGTTTGCAAATGTTGCAGTTTAGCAAGAGTCGCCATCGACTTTTCTTTTATCCAAAAGGAAAGGTGAAAAAGCACAGGAAAGACCTTTAGAGATGTTTTCTTGAGTTCGGGGGGTAGATTATGAAAAGGGAAGGTGTTAGCACCCTTTTCATCCATGGTTTTCCATGGGTTCTTAGTTACTCGCTAGATCAACTTGCTTTTGTTTCAATGTGCTTGTGGGTTTTGAAAGTATTTTGAAAACGTCTTTGTAATGGTTCTCGTCTCTATAAGAACGCGTACAAAGTGTTTGTTTGGAAAATAGTTCAAAGATATGTGTTTTTTGAAAGTGATTTTAAAAAGGTGTCTTTGTAATGGTTCTCGTCTCTATAAGAACGTGTACAAAGTGTTGTCTTTCGAAAATGTTTCAAAATGAGAGTGTTGGTTTATAAAATGTTTTTATTGTGAGCAAGCGAGTAACTAAGAGCGAACCTACCTACTCAAAAGGTCTTAGATGTTCTTTTCCTCCTCCTTTAGATGTTGCTATCTTACCATTGTTTTGGTAAGAAGCCCCATCGGTTGATGTGAAGGGACGGGCGTTGGGACGTTTGTATAGTCATAGAAGGTAACCCATGGGACGTTTTAGCAATATCGTTTTTAGGGATTAGATCGTTTAACAAAGGCGACATCGAGGTTCATCGAGGGACTACGATCTTTTATCGTGGGTCTTTTGCTAAAACGCCCATGTTCGAGGGACATGACTAATTTGATAGGCCACAAAGTGGGATTACCCTAAGGGTACTAGTGTGCAAGTGTGTTTGATTGCATGCATTTAGTATTGCTTTTTAGGTTGTCTATTTGTTGTTTTCATGTCTTGCCATACACACCTTAATTCCTAGCATTTACATTTGAAAGCGATAAATTGCGGAAATGTAAAGTTCTACGCTATTACAATATTTTAGGGATGGGGGTATATATTCATGAATGGGAATTGCAAATAAAATTAAATCGTAAGTTACTATTACAACCATATTGAAATGTACAATATAAAGAAAGAAAAAGGACTTGTTTAGAAAAATGGTTTTTTATCTTAATGAAAAAAGAAATAAATAAATTAATAAAAGAAAATATTTTTATGTCTTTTTTTATATTAAAAAAAAGGGTTATTACTAAAAATGCCAAAAAAAGGAAAATAAATGAAAGATAGAAACAGCGTGCTGCTGCAAGCAAAACAACAAAGATTAGAAGTTCTGAAGTCAGGCGCGCTGTGACTCAGAAGGAAACGTCAGTGGGTATCAGAAGATTTGGATTGGTAAACTATGAGGTCCTACAAGAAACGTTAGAGGGAAAACACAGAAGTTTTGGGTGGTATTCAGACAGTGGGCTAAAAGTCAAAAGCTCTGCGTTACGCTAAAATAGTGAGTAAGCATCAGAAATTTAGCGTATTGTCAGCATGTGAAAATTAGAAACTCTGAGTGTTTAAAACAGCGAGTGCAAGAATCAGAAGTTTAGTGTGCTTAACAATAAGGATAACTCAGAAGTTTTGTGCTATGCTAAACAGTGAGTGAGTCTCAGAAGTTATATGTGTTAAATAAGTGAGTGGAAACATCAAAAATTATGTGTCATATTTCAACTCTTTTCTCATATTAATCAACCATCATCAGCTTATTCAGTTCTTAATCAAACCACAAATCAGAGGGATAAGAGCACATCAGTTTATAGAAGTAATAATCCTACTCCTAAGCCTATCCTTAATCAAGAAGTTCTGATCCATAATTTTTCTATTCATGCAATGATATAGACAACATCAATACTATGATATTTACATGTTTAATGATGTTCTGAATGAAAAGATGCAGAGTCAAAAATACTTACCTTGAACCTGGAGTGTGTGTTTGGAATTTGGACTGCTGCCTTTAGATGTTCTGAGTCAACAAGAGCAACGGAAGAGGAAATACCAAGCTCTTTGATTCAAAAGGAAGAACAAAGGTTTGGTTTTATGTTTGGGATTTCTAGATTTTTATGAAGGGGTTCCACAGATTTCTTTTCTCTCTTTTGATGATTCCCTCTCTCCAAAAGCCAGCCAGCCTCTTGAGCGTGTGATGGAGCATCTTATTTATAGGTGGGTTTGATGTGGTTTTGGGGGGAAAACAAATGGGATTCAAACCTTTTTGGTATATTGTTCCATTGCTTTTTAATCACAGTTTTTGTATGCTAATTTGATGCAAACATGAGGTTTGAGAAAGTGCAGGAGTGGACTGGGTCAGCAGCTGATTGCATGACTGTGATGTAGCAGGGCAGCAGGTTATTTAAATGACGCTTTGGGATTTGGTGATGTTCTGATCGCAGAAGATCAGAAACGTAACCTCCATGCGCTTAAGAGTCACGTTCTGATGGAAGACTATGTTCTGAACCATATTTGCAACTTCTGACTGCGCTTGCGTGGTGGCTGACTCAGAAGTTCTGGGGTATCACATTCTCTTAACACTTAGAAAAATTTCCCAAATGTTTAAAAATTTGATTTTTTCAAACTAATTTCTGACTTCTGATTTTGAAGAACTAGTTTCATGTCTTGATGAAATATAATTGTTGAAACTTGATTTTTGATTTAAAAGTCAAAGTTTGACTTTTCAGTGTGCTTTTAACCATTTTGCCCTTATGGATGATTTCCTTGAAAAGTGATAATTCAAGACTTGGAACTTGATAGAAGAAAACCTGAGAGTCCAGGATGATCCTTTGAGAAATGAGAGGGAAAATTTTGGGGTACAACAGTTGCCCCTGTTCAATCTTCTTAAGCTTGAGGATGAAGATTGGCTGGTCTGCCTTTCGTGATCTGAAGGTGGAAGATGATTGAACACTAGAGTGCCCAGAAATTTGCACTCGCATGAAGTAATGTTGATTGGAGATATCGGGAATGGGCTTAAATATGCCATCCAGAAAAGATCGGTTGTGTAAGAGATTCCTTGGCGAGAATTCTTATACCTACTGTTGAGGGGGACTTTGCCAGGGAATGTTGATTTATTCACTGGGAAATAAAGTCCAGGAGCTTCGATTGTCCATTACTCTACTGGGGAATTATCTCCTGACTGAGGAAGTGAAAGTAGAACGTATACCTGGTCAGGGTCCAGGCTGTACAGCGACTCGCTGGGGAAATGTGAAATCGACAGTATCTGGTCAGGTCCAGGCCTTACAGTGTTGTAAACTGTTGTCTGGAGATAAGGGAGAAGGAACCTAGATAGTAGGGTTACCTCGAAATGAAAGCCTGGGTAGTAGGGCTTGTGAGAAGGAACCTGGATAGTAAGGTTACTTTGAAAAGAAAGCCTGGGTAGTAGGGCTTGTGAGAAGGAAACTGGGTAGTAGGGTTACTTCGAAATGAAAGCCTGGATAGTAGGGCTTGTGGGAAGGAACCTGGATAGTAAGGTTACTTTGAAAAGAAAGCCTGGGTAGTAGGGTTACTTCGAAATGAAAGCCTGGGTAGTAGGACTTGTGAGAAGGAACCTCGGTAGTAGGGTTACTTCGAAATGAAAGCTTGGATAGTAGGGCTTGTGGGAAGGAACCTGGATAGTAAGGTTACTTTGAGAAGAATTCCTGGGTAGTAGGGCTTGTGAGAAGGAACCTGGGTAGTAGGGTTACTTCGACATGAAAGCCTAGATAGTAGGGCTTGGGGAAGGAACCTGGGTAGTAGGGTTACTTCGAGATGAAAGCTTGGATAGTAGGGCTTGGGGAAGGGACCTGGGTAGTAGGGTTACTTCGAGATGAAAGTCTGGATAGTAGGGCTTGGGGAAGGAACCCAGGTAGTAGGGTTACTTCGAGATGAAAGACTGGATAATAGGTCTTATGAGAAGGAACCTGGGTAGTAAGGTTACTTCATTTGATCATGTAGATTAGTTGACATGTTTGATTTCGGGAACTGATTTTCCTTTGAGTCGTCTATAGATGTAATTTGTAAAACTGCCGGATTTGTTAAAGCTAATCCTCTTTTCCTGAAAGGATGTCAGGTTTAGTTATATGCAATGCATGCAATGCAGGGTGAGATGATGTTCTCAAAATAAATGAGATTATGTTGCGCATGGTATGTATGCGTATGTCATGATGTATGTTCATGAAATGCTATCGGGGTATGCTCGCGTCTGGGAAAATAAATCCCTGACTGTTGTTGGAGATTCACAAATATTCTGTCGGGAGGAGATGCTGGAGAATAACTTTGTGGGGACCAATCATAGGGGGAAGAGATATTCTGTTGGTAGACCTGCCGTCCTGGAGGAAATAAACTCAGCTGGGGATGAAATTTACCGAATCGCTCGCGATTATGAACCTCGGTTGGGGATAGTGAATGGAAATGAATGTGCCAAATATTTATTCTTTTGCTATTCATGAACATTTTTCCAAGGAGATACCGTGAATGAGAGTTACTCTGCGGGAGGAATGACTCTGTTGGGAAGTGGACTTGCGTAGCTGGAGTAATGGGCTCTGTTGGGGATTGAACTCCTGTATCCAGAAAGATAAACTCTGCTTGGGGAGTTAGAATTTACGATGATCTGCTCACGATTATGAAATTTGGTTGGGGGATATAGATATCAGGTTTCTGGGCGACCCTATCTAGGGAGATTACTTCCCTTTCTGAGAGAGATGATATCAAGGCTTTGATTACCTTTACTTTGTGGGGAAAAGATGTCGCAAGGTCACATGTACTGATGACTGTGTTCCAAAGTTGTCTTTTCCCTGGTACCTACTGGACAGGGTAATTGTCGGGTTCGATATTTTAGTTTTTTTTGTCCCTGTTTCTTAACTTATGAGCCATTGTCTTTCTTTCCCTATGCAAATAATTGTGAACAGCAATCATATTCAAGTGCATATGTCAAGAATAAACCATTGGACGTTCTTGCGAAAACAGAACAGAAAAAATAAAAACAAATAGTTTTGTAAAAAATGACTTGTATTAATTTTGACGTTGGCCTATAACATGCGTTTTTGTACAAGGAAGATGACGCTCTAGTAAGAGAACGCGGCCGTAAAAATGAAAGATATACAGTATTGTGTACAACAAAAAGAAAATAGCTATGTGCAACAATCCCATTGGGTTTCAAGTCCGCTATTGCCACTATGCCTTCGAGCGTCTCCTCACTTTTGCTGCTTGTCCGAAGCTGATTGGATTGATTGATGTCGTTTGAGTTTGACAGTTGATACTAAGGTCAGATCGCAGGGTGATCCAATGGGACATAGTGATACGCTTTTCATCCCTAACTTTTTCCTGGACCGCCCTTTTGGGTTTTCGGTCCACCGGGATACCCCTTTTTGCCCAAGTCGCCTTTTTAGGTTTTCAACTTGCCGGGTGTACAGATTTTTTTCATTTTCATCCCTTATTTTTGCCCGAACCCTTTTGGTTCGCCGGGAAGCCCTTATTTTTTCCTAGGCCAATCAACCTAGCGGGTCTTTTATCATGCATAGTATCTTTTCACTATGTCCGCATTGACAGGGTGGGGAAGGTCGTCGCCTTCCATGGTGGTTAGAATCATGGCTCCACCCGAGAAAACGTTTTTTTACCATAAATGGCCCTTCGTATGTGGGAGTCCATTTTCCCCTGGGGTCACCTTGCGGCAGTATGATGCGCTTGATCACCAAATCCCCGACTTGATACTCTTGGCGTCTGACCTTCTTATTGAAAGCCTTGATCATTAGCTTTTGATATGTTTGACCATGGCAGATAGCAGTAAGTCTCTTTTCATCGATCAAATTTAGTTGATCAAGTCGAGTCTGGACCCAATCGTCTTCGTTTAAACCTGTATCTTTCATAATCCTTAAAGAAGGGATCTGGACCTCAATGGGTAGGACTGCCTCCATGCCATATACCGGAGAGTAGGGTGTTTCCCCTGTCGACGTCCGTGTTGAGGTACGGTACCCATGAAGAGAAAATGGTAACATCTCATGACAGTCTTTGTATGTCACTGTCATCTTCTGTACAATCTTCTTGATGTTCTTGTTAGCTGCTTGAACAACGCCATTCATCTTCGGCCGGTAGGGAGAAGAGTTGTGATGTTGTATCTTGAATTGTTAACAGAGCTCGGTGATCATTGTGTTGTTGAGATTCATACCATTATCAGTAATAATTCTATCTGGCACACCGTATTGACAGATCAGGTTATGTAAGATAAACCGCGCCACAACGTTCTTGGTTACTGTGGCAAAAGAGGCTGCTTCAACCCACTTCGTGAAGTAATCAATGGCTACTAGGATGAAGCGATGTCCATTAGAAGCGGTGGGCTTGATTTCTCCGATCATGTCATTGCCCCACATTGCAAAGGGCCACGGAGCTGTCAAGATGTTCAAGGGAACCGGAGGTACATGCACCTTATCAGCATAGATTTGGCATTTATGACAAGTACGAGAGTGCTGATAACAATCGGCTTCCATAGTGGACCAGTAGTATCCTGCTCGTAGGATCTTCTTAGCCATGGTATGTCCACTAGAATGGGTTCCGAAGGTACCTTCATGTAGATCTGTCATGATCCTCTCTGCTTCGCCCTTGTCTACACACCGCAGTAAGGTAGCGTCATGGTTGCGTTTATAAAGGATTCCATTACTGAGGAAGAACTTTGCAACGATCCTTCTCAAAAACTTCTTATCATTGACAGATGCCCCTTCGAGATACTCTTGAGCCTCGAGATACCTTTTGACTTCGTGAAACCAGGGTTTGTCTGTTACCTCCTTAGTATCAATCTCGCAACAGTGTGCTGGTTCATCAAACCTTTCAATGGTGATTCGGGGAGCTTCGTTGTCCCACTGGATTTTGAACATAGAAGACATGGTGGCTAACACATCCGCTAACTAATTCTCCTCTCGTGGTAAATGTTCAAAGGTTACTTCTTCAAAGTGTGGGAGCAACTTCAGTACATACTCTCTGTAAGGAATGAGATTCGGATGCTTCGTATCCAATTTTTCTTTGATCTGACTTATCACCAAGGCTGAATCCCTGAAGATGTTTAGGAACTTGATCCTGAAGTCAATAGCAGCTCGAAGACCCATTATACATGCTTCATACTCCGCCATATTGTTAGTGCAGTTGAAATATAACCGGGCAGTGAACGGAGTATGACAACCCTCGGGAGATATGATTACAGCGTCAATGTCGTTACCTAGTGTGTTTGAGGCTCCATTAAAATACATAGACCATCGGGATCCTTTCTCAGGTCCTTCATCCGGTCAAGGTTCTTCACAGTCGGTTACTAACATGATATTCTCATCCGGGAACTCAAAATTCATGGACTGGTAGTCATCCATAGCCTGATGAGCCAAATTATCAGCCAATACACTCCCCTTTATTGCTTTTTGGGTTGTATATTGTATGTCGTATTCAGTTAAGACCATTTTCCACCTTGCTATCCTTCCGGAGAGAGCGGGCTTCTCGAAAATGTACTTGATGGGATCCATCTTTGATATCAACAAGTTAGTGTGAGTCAGCATATACTGTCTCAGTCAGCGAGCAGCCCATGCCAAAGCGCAACAAGTTTTCTCAAGTAGTGAGTATCTTGTCTCACAGTCGGTAAACTTTTTGCTAAGGTAGTATATCGCGTGCTCTTTTCAACCAGACTCGTCATGCTGCCCCAGCACACACCCCATCGAATTGTCTAGCACTGTTAGGTATAATATCAAAGGTCTCCCTACAATCAGAGGCATCAGAATTGGTGGTTTTTGAAGGTATTCCTTGATTCTTTCGAAAGCGATCTGGAATTCATAATTCCACTTTACCACTTGATCTTTCTTCAAAAGCTTGAAGATCGTCTCACAAGTAGCAGTCAGATGTGAAATGAACTTGGCGATATAAATCAGGCGTCCCAAGAAACCTCTGACTTCCTTCTCTGTACGGGGAACTGACATTTCTTGTATAGACTTTACCTTTGCGGGGTCTACCTGAATACCTTTGTCACTGACAATGAAACCTAGAAGCTTATCAGACCTTACCCCGAAGGTGCACTTGTTCGAATTCAACCTCAGCTTGTATGTCTTCAACCTGTCGAACAACTTTTGGAGATGATCAAGGTGCTCTTCATCAATCTGAGACCTGGCTATCATGTCATCGACATAAACTTCGATCTCATGGTGAATCATATCATGGAACAAAGCGACCATGGTGTTTTGATAAGTTTCCCCAGCATTCTTCAACCCAAAAGGCATCACCTTGTAGAAGAAGGTGCCCCACTGTGTAACGAAGGTTGTCTTTTCCATGTCTTTAGGAGCCACCTTGATCTGGTTGTAGCCAGAGAAACCATCCATGAAGGAGAAGATTTTGTGCTACGCGGTGTTGTCAACCAGAACATCAATATGGGGAAGCGGGAAGTCATCCTTGGGGCTTGCCCTGTTCAGATCTCTGTAATCCACACACATTCGTACCTTACCTTCCTTCTTAGGTACTGGAACGATGTTAGCAACTCACTGCGGAAAGGAGGTGACAGTTAAGAATCCCGCGTCGAACTGCTTCATGACCTCTTCCTTGATCTTCTCTGATATTTCAGGGTGCATACAGCGGACCTTCTATTTAACCGGTGGGCAGTCTTCCTTATTCGGCAGATGATGTACCACAATATCAGTGTCCAAACCAGGAATGTCTTCATAGGACCAGGCGAAGATCTCAACATAGTCGTGCAACATCTGTATCAACCTCTGTTTCATGTTAAACTCCAGATTTGCACCTATTTTAACCTCTTTTTTGTCTATCTCTATGCCCAAGTTTATTGTCTCAACTGGCTCTTCATGAGGTTGTATAGCCCTCTCTTCCTGTTGTAGCAGTCTAGCAAGTTCTCCAGGTACCTCACAATCGTCCTCACCTTCGTCCTCGGCTTGGTTGATCGGATTTTCGAAGTCATAACTGGCAATAACAAGATTGTTATCAATGGGATCCAGAGTGGATATGGATCTGCAGTTTGAATGTGAGTGTGTGTAAGAGCATAGCTGTATTGATAAAGTAAAGGCAGAAAAGAAAAAATAGAGAGTGCAAAATTCGTATGCAAAGAACGTCCCATGCTTCATTGATGATATATGAGATGACATATAATAACCCTCGTAGATAAAAGCATTGTGCCTCGGGTAAGACACAAGGCCATAAAGTTTAAATTGTTCATTACAAACTTAGAAAACAATTAAGACAATTACTGCGGAATAAAAGAAACTGGTATGAAATCTATGGCCGTCCAATTACTCGGTCCACCATTGGTAGTTGGGTAAATCCAGCTGTCAATATCAAAATCTTACTCACTATCTTCAATAGCATTGACCCCTCGATTGCTGATGCGTAGGGGAGGTCCTCCAACTCGAGCGCCCTGAACGGCCCTCTGAGCCCTTGAAGTAAAGCCTAAGCCAAACTTGTCAGTTTTGTGAATAAATTCAGGGAGTTGTCCCCAATTGGTATTCCTGCTCTCTTCAACTACTGCTCTAGTGTCTTTGAGAGAAGCCATCTTCAGAGGAGGTTTGGTACCGATAGTTGTCTCAGTTGACGCCAAAATATGGGGAACCTCTTCAAATTTTTGACAGGGAGCCTCTATAAATTCTCCGTCCATCTCTACGTACCTGAAGGAGTTCAGGTGGCTCACCATATACTCCTCTTCGCCATGCACAGCGACTATCTTCCCCTTCACTGGATACTTCAACATTTGGTGTAGTGTAGAAGTAACAGCCCCAGCTTCGTGGATCCAAGGACGACCCAACAAACAAGAGTACGATGGCCTGATGTCCATTACATAGAAGGTGGAATCAAAAGTCTGAGAGCCTATCTTGATAGGGATGTTCACTTCCCCATGCACCATTCTTTTCGACTCGTCAAAAGCCCTTATCACAATGTTACTAGGCTTTAAAGTCAATCCCTCGCAATCCAACCGGTCCAACGCCTTCTTGGGTAGAACATTCAGCGAAGAACTAGTGTCCACCAGCACATGAGCCATAGTGGTGCCCCTGCATTCAATCGATACATGAAGAGCATCATTATGCTTTCTTCCCTTCGGTGTTAAGTGTGCATCTGAAAAACCCAGCCCATTGTCAGCAGTCAGGCTAGCCACAAAATCTTTAAATTGATCAGTTGAAGTCTCTTGCGGCACATGTGCAGTTTTGAGGAATGCAATCAAAGCCTTCACATGGGCCTCGGAGCACAGTAGCAGGGATAACATGGATATCTTTGAGGGGGTCTGCCCCAGCTGTTCGACCACATTGTAGTCACTCTTTTTAATTATTTTAAATATTTCCTCTATCTCTTACTTAGAGGCTTCCACAACAATTTTTCTAGGTGCCTCCGTCCGGGCAGGCTCACCTATAGCTTCTTTGCCTCGAGTCTCAGATGACTTATCGGCAGAGGTACCAGTTGGAGTAAGAACAGGAATAGTAACTAAAGTACTGGCGGGTGCAGAAGATGAAATAACGACAGGCTTAGTGACAGTCTTCAGGGAGATATCAGTAGAGAAAACCCTTCCACTTTTAGTAATCTTGCTGGTCCCGACAATGTTACCGACATCAGGATCGGCTTCTTCGGTCTTCAAGTTTTGTTTAACGCCATGATAGTAAACATC
Organism: Vicia faba; assembly: GCA_948472305.1. Classification (NCBI taxonomy): domain Eukaryota; kingdom Viridiplantae; phylum Streptophyta; class Magnoliopsida; order Fabales; family Fabaceae; genus Vicia; species Vicia faba. The sequence continues at coordinate 1,407,734,571 of OX451737.1, read as the reverse complement.
GGCGCCATAATGCCAAAGGACAACTTTGTCCAAGGTGTACGGGATAGGACCAGGACATGTGATTATTAGCGGAGCGATTATCGTAGCGGGTGTAATCCTAACAGGTCTTCTCGAGGAGGCCTTGTAAGGATTGGCGGAAATGGTTATAATAGCAAAATCTTCAGATGGAATAACAGGAAGCAGAGTTTTCTCGAACAAAATTTATTTTCTATCCATCAGGCGTTGAACACCTAACCTCAGCAAATGGCAACCAGAAGGTAGAAATGAACACATGTGGAAACCTTCACCACAACCCAGAAATAAACTGGCCAACAACAAATTCTTCTTAACAGTCATAAGAGGAGCAGAAACTTCGTCCACTGAGTTTATGAATAGATCAGTATCAATGGTGTTAACTCCATGGTTGTGCTTAGGCATGGGAGCAGTTATGACATTGGGCTTCTCTGGAGCATCAAACTCAATCTCCTTGGCTTCAATCAAATCTTGTACTTTATTTCTTAGTGCTCAACAGTCATTTGTGTCATGACCAGGACCCTAAGAATGATAGGCGCACCGAGCGTTTGGATTGTATCGAGGAGAGGAGGTATTAGGATTCTTGGGAGCCTCTTTCAAAGTTTCCAAGTGAGATCTCAGCAGATGGGGTAGAACCTCTGTCAATGTCATGTTGATCTGGGTGAACTGCCTTTGTGGTCTTTCCACCCTTTGCTGATTGTTGCGTTGTGAGGTAGCCGCAGGCCTAAGTATTACTACAACACTTACCGTTGGATGGTATCCCGCTCTGCTCTGATCTCTCGGGTTATAAATGGCATTGGCCTCCTTCTTACCAATGAAGGGTTTCTTCATTGTGCTCGAGGATGCATATCTTTGAATTTTGCCACTTTTTATACCGGCTTCGACCCGCTCACTGGTCATGATTAGTTCAGTAAATCCAGCTGAGAAACTTCTGATCAGGTGGTTGAAGAATGGACCTGATAATGTGCCTAGGAACATATCCACTAATTCTCTGTCAGATATAGGCGGTTGGACTCTGCCTGCGAGATCCCTCCATTTCTGAGCATAGGTTTTGAAACCTTCCCCTGCACCCATAGACATGCTTTGCAATTGCGTCCGAGTTGGAGCTAAGACAGCATTATACTGGTATTGTTTGTAGAAGGCGGCAGCCAAATCTTCCCAATTGCGAATATTTTTCCCTTCCAATTGATAGAACCAATCCAACTGCGTCCCTGACAAGCTCTCTTGGAAGAAATTCACCCACAGATTCTTATCATCCGTATGGGGTTGAATCTTTTTGACGTATGACCTTAAATGCAGCTTCGGGCAAGAGACACCATCATATTTAGCGAAAGTGGGGACTTTAAATTTCTGTGGGATGGCAACCCCTGAGACAAGTCCTAACTCTTTAAAATCCAGTCTGGGTACCCTCTGGACCTCCATAGCATTCAAACGATCCTCTAGCTCCTTGTATTTATTATCAGCAGGAGGATATTGTTCCTCAGAGTAATCAGGTTCTTCCTCTTCTTCGGATGTTGGGTTGTTGTTCACTTCCTTGGTCTTGTCTTCTTGATTATCTCCTTCACCCGATGATGTTGCAAAGTCCAATGTCCGTCTGGCTTGTCCTTTGAACCTTCTTCCCATGATCACAATATCGGTTGGTTTCTTCGCTTTCTTCTTCTTCTCTTTGGCCAGTAGAGTCTTCAACTCCCCTTGTCCTTTTGTCAGAGTCAAGAGCATTTGTTGAAACTGGATGTTCTGCGCCTGAAGATCTTTCATTGTCTGTTCAATATCCATCTCACTGAAATAAACAGTAGAAGGATAAGGAGTCCTATTGTAAGAAACTTGTATGATGTTATGATGAATGAAGATGCAATATGCAAATGATTTCAAGGAAATTAGAGATTTAAATTTCCTCAAACCAAATGGAACACACGTTATATTATATCCAAGTTTGAATACATCGTTCCTCTTTGGGCTTAAAATGAAAGAAACAAAATACAACAAAAGCTCCTAAGGCAGAAAGGTCGAATGCATCCTCTTTGGAACGATGTAGGCGTTCAGATTCCGCTCTTCATGAAGCAGTTTGGTGAGTTCCAGAACCTTCTTCTCATTGGCGTAAAATTGGGTTTCAAAGGTGTCTCGCTCTTCCTTCAACAGAACCCAAGCTTTCTGCAAGTCTTCGAGAGAGGTAGGCATGTCAGGATGATGGACAGTGTATGGGACGTCTCCTTCAACAACAGGCTCTATGATAACAGGGAGGATGGAAGGGTAAGGCATTAGGAGACTTTGAGCACGAGCATGTACCCACCTAAGATAAGGCTCGAGAGGGATAGAGTTCTTGTGTCCCAGAGTCCTACTGTCCACCTTGTTCACCATTCTCCAAGCTCGTGAAAATCTCTGGCCGTAGCCTTGGTCTTCTTGGTCAAAGTCGAACACCAGACCTTGAATGAGCATCTCATGAGGACCGTCTCTTCGGGCATACCCAAACTTCCGAAGAGCTAAGCAGGGATTGTGGGTGATACCTCCCCTAATACCAAGCAAAGGGACGTTAGGGAATTCCCCACAGCGGTCAATGATACAGACGTCTTCCAAGGATCTTGAGCACCAATGGATGTCAGAATGGGTGAGGGACATCATCCTTTGAGACCATGTCAGTCTTTGCTCGTTCTTCAATGTTGATCCAGGTAGGTGTGAAGTGAACCACTTAGCGAGTAGGGGAATACAACATAAAAGAGTACCTCTCTTATTCATGGTGCGGGTATGAAGACAATGCAAGATGTCTCCCAATAAGGTAGGTACATGATTGCGAGAGAGAAAGACTTTGATGGTGTTAACATCTATGAATTGGTCTGAATTAGGGAACAGAACCAAACCATAAATGAGAAGAGCCAGGATGTCTTCGAAAGCTTGGAAATCCATGTCATCCCAGAATGAACGAGCCTTCTCCAATAGGAACTTGGCTAGGAAACCTTTAACCCCACTTCTTGTCTCCCAATTGGCTATGATGTCGGCTCTCTTCATATGCAAAGCTTCGGTGATGACTTCAGAATTTGGAATCTCTTCTAGACCGGTGAATGGTATCTGATCAAGCACGGGCACCCCTAAGAGTAGAGAAAACTCTTCCAGTGTAGGTACTAACTGATAGTCCAGGAAAGTGAAACAATGATGTACGGGATCAAATAATTAGAACAGCACACACATCATCTCTTCTTGGAAACCGGATGTAGCCCAACTGAGGAGTTGACCGTATTTCTTGGTAAAAGGAGAATCCCCGGGCACTCTTCAGGATAACTCTTGAAGCTGAGGGTGTGCTTTCACAAAGCGGGTTTGGATGGTGTTTCTTCGAACAAAATTTATGACCTACAAAACAAAAACAAAGATAAATTTCTAAATCCTTGAAATGGCTAGTGAGCATGCTCATGATGCTTATGATGTTTATGATGTTATGTACAAGTAAATATATACACACAAAGAAAACAAATCCCTATGTTTTAGGCTTGCATGAGGTTTTATAGGTAAGTACCCTCTTGAAGTTTAGTTGTCTCAACCTGTCCTAGTAATAGTGATCAGGTTCTAAAGGATCTCAATATCACCGACCTTTCTCTTAGGCATTGTCTAAGCACAATCAATCTTTTCTTGCGGCCGAGATATCCCAAAATTCCATCCTCAATGAGTGTAGTATCGAGTATCAACCAATTTTCAGCTCTACACTGAAACTGGTTATCTCACTACGTCGTAATGGCCAAGTTTGTTCAATTAGGGATCTAAAGTCAATTAGTGCTTTATGACGCCACTCAGCGGCCCCGTATTCTCCTCGATTCACCACGAGGGATACTGGTACCCACAAATGAGTCACACTAACATAGCCATTGTTTCAACCATATCGGTCTACGCCGTACAGTTTCCACAATCTATTGCTATTTACCTAAAGAGGTGTCCCAGATCCGGGTGGAGGATCAAAGCAAGCCCAAACAAAGAACAGAATGTAAAGCATACAAGTCAAACAAAGAAAGCAAGTAAAGGTGATCTAACCCTAAGGTAACCCCACTTTTAAGCATTTCCCCAGCAGAGTCGCCAGTTCTGTGATGTGGTGGGAGAACTGACTTGATTTTTTTGCGTTTGTGTTCGCAAATGTTGCGGTTTAGCAAGAGTCGCCACCGACTTTTCTTTTATCCAAAGGGAAAGGTGAAAAAGCACAAGAAAGACCTTTAGAGATGTTTTCTTGAGTTCGGGGGGTAGATTATAAAATGGGAAGGTGTTAGCACCCTTTTCATCCATGGTTTTCCATGGCCTCTTAGTTACTCGCTAGATCAACTTGCTTTTGTTTGAATGTGCTTATGGGTTTTGAAAGTATTTTGAAAACGTCTTTGTAATGGTTCTCGTATCTATAAGAACACTGTTGTACCCCAATTTTTGCCCCTAAGATCCCTTTATCATACCATATTAGTGAAATCACAACAAAATCACATTAAGGCTTTTGGTTCTTCTACTTATCTTTAGCTTTGCTCTTTTGAGGAGTTACCAAGTACCTTGACTTATTTTCTTTGGTAATCATGGATATTTTGCTTTGATTTTCTCTCTAAATTAACAAAATACAATATTGGTTTGTCTTATTTTTTAATAATGTAGGTAAAGGCAATGAGGTTTAGCAAGTTCCATCATGGGTTCATGAGTTTATTTCCATGCCCTAGTCAAAGTCTTGAGAGATTCAAACCTCACCATTGAAGTTGTTTTGAAGTTGGTATGGAAGTAGTTTTGGTGGCCATGATTCCTCATCATCATCCTCAACAAATTTTATTCACAAAGGAAGAATATTGGCACAAAAAGTTTGTTCAAACTTGGCAAAGTTCCACCAAGCATTCTCTTGATCTAGAAGTTAGGGTTTTGGACTTCAGAGGGGCATATCTTGCTCATCTTTTGGTATTTTTGAGTGATTCCAAAAACATTCTTCTCTACAAAGAGTTACCAATAAATCACTTCAAAATTTCCAAGGATATTTCATATGGAAGGGACTTAATGAAGAGGAAAGATTACAAGTCATCCAGATGAATCCCCTATTTTCCATATGTGACTTCAAATGGTCATAAATTGGTCAATTCTTATCACCTTGAGCCAATTATTTTTTCATTATGATCCTAAGGATGTGTACTTCATTCTTTCTTTTATGTTCAAAGTAAGAAAATAGATGGAAGTTGCCTTAAGAATGCAAGAGATTATAGGTCATTTCATGATTTTTGGCCAACTTCAACAAGTCATAACTTGCTCAATTTTTGGAGATTTTGAGTGGTTCAAATTGCAAAATGTCATTCAAGAGGTCTAATTCATTCCATATTTTTTGGTCAAAATCAAATTCTAAATGGAAGGCCATGTTTGGATGCAAAAGATTATAGGTCATTTTTAAAGAAGAGTTTGAAATTTTTCTAAGTATGGAAAGTCAACTCTTTTTCTTCAACTTTGACTCCATGTAACTTTCAGCTCAAGCATCCATTTGATTACATTATTTTTCCATTGAAAAGCTTGTAACCTCATCTTTCTAAAGCATCAAGAATTATGCCCTAAGACCCCTTGAGGAGGAAATGGCATAGATTTGAATTTGGTAGTTTGAAACTGAATTTTGCACAAAGTCAGAATTTTGAAATCCTTATTTTGGCTTCTAATCACAGGATTTCCATGCGTTTTTGTTTCTAATCATGTTTAGAAACTTTCCAGAAGTGATTAGCATCATGAACCACAAGTTTTGGCTGAGTTTTGATCAAGTTTGAGTCAAACTTTCTTCATGATGCAGACCCACACGAAATCCCTCTAAAACGCATCATTTGCTATTCCTTTTGATCCCATTTGCTTCCCTATAAATAGAGGGTCATCCCCCATTCAATTTCCCAAGCTTAGAGATCCAAGAACACCCTGCCAAAACTTCACACCAACCCACTTTTGTTGAATTAGGTTTTTGAAATTTAAGCTTCCTTTTCCAAAATTCTTTGCGCATTCATCATCCTTGAACTTCATACAAACTCTCAAGCACTTAAACCAATCAAAATAACCCATAATCCAAGCTACAGAAGTCCAGTTTCAGAGCTTCTTACTTGAACTACGAAAAGTTAGAATTCTCCACCAATTGGATCCAAATCAAGCACTAATATGTTCTACTCCTTTGTCTGATTCTAGTGTTGCTTACAATTTTTAAATCCATTGAGAATTGAGAGAGAAATATCAAATTGAAGGTGCTCACTATTTTTCTGTGTTTTGATTCATATCTCTCTCCATACCTTACATAAATTTGGCGCGATGGTTGTGTTAGAATTGTCTTAAAGAGACGAGTTCAATGATGCTAGCCAGGGATCCTAATTTTTCCATTTGAATGATCTCACAAAATCCCCATTGCAGGGTGTCTGGAGGTTGAAGACGATGACATGTCTCGTCTCAGCCAATGATAGCGTTCTAAACGTTTTAATTTCATTGGTTGCCCTTTTTATGATTACGTGTGTGTTTCACTAAGGTCCATATCAAGCACAGCGCGTCTGGTCCATTGGATTAGCTTACTAACGCGTTTTGACTTTGATCTGATGGTCCACATCTTTTTGGTTTTATTTTATTTTCTGATTTTATATTTTATTTGATTAAATTTTCAAAAAATTCATAACTATTTTATTTTTTATCCAAAAATTATGAAAAATTCACAAAAAACAATTTGAATTATTTTTGATGTCATGAATATTTTTTTACATTTTTATTTTCAAATTTAGTATTTTTTATATTTTTTGTATTATTTTCTTTCTTTTAATTACTTAAAAAATATTTTGCATATTTTTGACTTTCTGAAAATTTTATGGAATTTGATGTTGAGGTTTACTATTTTGATCTATTTTATGTTTGTTTTAGCAATTTTAAATAGTTTAAAAATAGTTTCTGACTTAAAAAAATTACCAAAAATTTTATAAAAATATTTGGATCCATTTCTGATTTTTCTATGGTCTTATTTTTCATTTCTTGATTAATTTGAATATAATTGATATTATCCTCATTATTTTCTATTTTTTTAAAACATATTTACCCCTTTTAATGTATATGTTAAATATATTATTATTTTGTGATTATTTTCTGGCTGTCTTGAGTTGATTTTTTTGATCATGACTTTATTAACATCATTGGTTCTTGGGTGTTGAGTTCAACTCCACCAAAATGGATGAATGATTTTAATAATAGTTTGATTAAATTTTGTGTGGTTTATTCATCTTTTTTGCCCTAATCCTCTTCATCTCATCCCCTTCTCATTGCACTAAATATTGTTAGAGCATGATCTCTATATCATGTCTCAAAACAAATGGTGCATAAATTGCTATTGACCGGCCTCAAAATAGGTGCGACTTCTATATAAGTCCACTTACGATTACTTAACATAGCGCTAAATTTTGTGCCAATTCGAATAAATGATCATTCGTGGCCCAAACTTATGATTGCAAGCCCAAGTATGTTAATTTGATCTCTTTGATCCAATAACCTTGAGATTCATTGTGTGGAGGCTTTGGTTCTACCAATCCTCTAATGGATCTACAATACCTTTGGTCAATGCGGATCACTTAAACATTGTTAATCATTAAATAATACTTGTGAGAATTCCAAATGGATGATATACTTGACAAAAAGCAAATGCAACTTGTTGTGTGGAGGCTTTGGTTCTACCAATCCTCTAATGAGTTCCAAATGCAAGTTTCAAGATGGTCATCCAACTAACCACTAATTATTGACTTGTTTTAATTTATGCTTTTATTCTTTTATGCTTTATGCACTATATATTTTTTAGCATTTTACATTTCATGCCATTTTCATTTTTGCTCATTTGAGCATTTATTTTCTTGTCATTCTTACTTTTCTCACTTGAGCTTTTCTTTTTTCGTTTTCTAAGATGCTTAATAACCAACTTAAACCCTAAAAAACTCTTAATGGTACTTGGACTATTTGGTTACTATCCTTGGCATGATGGAGCAGTGGACTTTTTCTTGGACTTTGGATTAGAAACCTTGGCCTATCTTGGATACCTTATGATCAAATTTGATTATTTTGTCTGGAACTCTCAAGGTTTACCTCAAGACATTGGGTTTCTTGTTTGTTTTTGTGTGCAAGTTTTTTTTTTGTGATTACACTCTTTGCTTGTAATCTGGAATTCACCCGCGTACAACCGTTACTCTGCCCAATTTTTGTGAAGACTTAATGCATTTGAAGAGGTCTAGTATCTTTGCTTGCTTGGTTTCAATCCAAAGAATGGGAATTCTATCTTGATTCATAATGTCAAGTTTTGGCTTCTTATTGGTTAGATGGTCCTTATCCTTAGCTTTTACCTTATGCTTTAGGATAGCCTCTTCTTCTCCTCCCATCTTCTTTAATTTCCAAAATCTTCTCCCTCCTTTTTGAAAATTCTTCTTGTTTTTGAAACTTAAACCACTTTCATAATAAACTTGCACTTAGGTCCATGATTTTTCAAAACATTTTCATAAATAAAATTCAATCAATTTAATAATACTTTGACACTTTTTTGTGAGAAGACTAAAAGTCAATCAATCTCATTTCAAATCATTTTACTTTGGCTTTTACCTTTAAACTTTTATTAAAAGATTAGGCTCTTTTCAATCCTTGTAGTGATGCAAACAACAATACTTCTACAATATATAGTGAGGTAAGATATTTTCCACTTGGGTGTTGAGTGAGGCATTGTTGATTTTAAAATCCAAGTCATATCCTCCACTTTGAGATGATGCAAATTCTCCTTTCTCATGATTGTGGGTAGTAAGTATGTTTTTCACACGGACAATGACGATGACGTCTTATCTCATAAAATTAACCAACACACTCGTGTTTCAATTTTTTAAAAGAGGAACTACGTGTACCCTGATCCCCTATTGCACGAAAGGTGGTACATAGGCACTAAAGGTTCGCAACTGCGACGGGTGCAAAAATCATAAAAAATATATTTCTTTTCTCACCTCCACCATCCATTTTATATATAACACATTTTATAGCTAAAATATACAGATTTTACAAAGAGGTTCCTGCGGAGTACTGTAGATGTTTAGGGTGTTAATACATTCCCTTTGCATAACCAACCCCCTTACCTTGAATCTTTCCCTCTTTTTTGGGTTATTCGCTCTTTTCCCATTCCTTTGGAAGCAATAAAGTGCGGTGGCGATTTTTATTTTGATTTGTATAAAGTCTAGTCAATCCAATGGCTTAGTCTTGAACATATCTACCGCTACAGAAAAATGGCGACTTCACTGGGGAAAGATTGACCTCTTGCTGGTCCATCCCTAAGTGGGTTAAGCCTATCTTTGTTTATATCTGTATATGTGTTATTTTTGTTTATGTGTTATATTTTGTATATATGTTTGTCTGGATTTTTCTGGTTTTCAGGGAGCTTGGTGATTACTCATAAGTCCTATACCCGGACTTGGGAAAACTTTAAGATAGGACGGGCGGTATAATCATGTTAACTTTGAGGGAGTAATCCCAAAAAAGGAGGCATGAGATCCCCTACTCAGTGGAGGCCCCTTTGACTGTAGTATCGTTTACTGAGTAATCGAGAAGACATACTGCTTTCGACCTGGGAGCCTGCTGAAACTGAGGATTGTAGAATACCAAACCCATCTTGGCCTTTTAGGTGTAGTGCTGAAGCTATGACGGAGTAATATGGAAATAGTTGTCACGCGATACTACGCTTGGACGAGTATTTCTTGAGAATATTACTAATTACCGAGTTAATCGGGAAGTTGGTAATATCCTAAGGAAGGATGTAGACTCTGGGAACCTCTAGAACCTTGTTCGGCAGGTGATAACTTTTTACACCAACACCTTATGAGTAGTACCTTCGACCTCATGCTCGTGACGTTGAACCTATGAACCCTATATGTGTGATCTTGTGTGTGATTGTTGCATCATACATCCATGCACTCATAAGCATCTTTTGAAGAAAATAATATTTCAAGGGATTTAAAGGTTGACTATTTGTGAATATCTCAGGTACTGTTAACCATGGATTCTGGAAAGAGAAAGACCGGGAAATACAGTTTCAAGGATCCCAAGATAGATGAGTTGGTCAGTCTAATTCCAGAGATTGAGTGTCTTGTAGACTTTCGGAAGAAGTATGGATCCATCATTCCTCTCATGAAGCTTAAGATTAAGGAGGGTATTCTCTCAATCTTGGTCAAGTTCTATGATCCGATGTATCACTGCTTTACTTTTCCCGATTATCAGTTGATGCCTACACTGGAGGAGTATTCTTATCTATTGGATTTACCTGTTACCGATCGTGTTCCTTTTACTGGTTTAGAGGGTGAGCCAAAACCACATGAGATTTTTGCTTTGATTCATCTGGGGAAGTCTGAGGTGGAAGCCCATATGACTACCAAAGGAGGAATTAGAGGATTACCAGCTCAGTTCTTATTGGAGAAAGCTCGTTACTTTGCCAGAATGAAGAGTACAGTTACTTTTGAGGCCATCTTTGCTTTACTTGCTTATGGATTATTCTTATTTCCTAATGTGGACAAGTTTGTCGACATTAACGCTATCATGATTTTCATGATTGGAAACCCAGCTCATACATTGTTGGGTGATGCTTATTACGCTGTTCATCTTCGGAGTTCTTATCATGGGGGAATGATTATTTGTTGCACACCTTTGTTGTACCGGTGGTTCATCTCTCATATGCCTCAGTCTGATGCTTTTTGGGATGTCAAGAAGGAACCTCGTTGGGCTCCTAAGATCATGGCACTTACTCACTCGGATATTGATTGGTATCATCGAGCTTATCAGGATGTAGAGATTATTGACAATTGTGGTAGTTTCCCCAATGTACCGTTTCTTGGTACTAAAGGAGGAATTAACTATAACCTTGTTCTTGCACGGTGACAACTTGGTTATCCGATGAGGGATAAACCAAACAATATTCATTTGAGTAGTTTCTTTCTGAAGGAAGGAGAAGACCACATGGAAGCTAGGGAGCAGATTGCGAAGGCCTGGCGTCACATCCATAAGAAAAGTAGGAAAGATTTGGGACCTAGGGGTGCTGTTTCTTTGGAGCCATATCTTCAGTGGGTCCGATCGAGAGTCGTCCATTGAAGATGCCGTATACTCGGGAGACACCCATGCCTGATCTGTTTGTGAAGACCACTCCTCCTTTATTAGATGATCTAGAAGAGTTGCAGCTTGCTTTAGTTAGGATGCAACAGGAAAGAGATGCTTGGAAGAACAAGTTCCAGACTTTAGAGAGTTCCTACAAAGCAGACTTGAAGGAGAAATATGATTTGATTGAGATCCTTGAGAGTCGAGCAGTAGAGTCTATGGAGAGGCAATGGGATTTATTTTCTCCTAAGCCTCAAATAGGTGTTAATTACTCACTTCCTGCTTCAGAGGATTGGAAGGAAGTTGCCATCAGGCATGTGGAAGAAAACTAGAGGTTGAGAGCTCAGATTTCCAGGCTCACAGGGAAGTGCCAGCATACAGATTGATCTCTATCAGTTTCTTTCTCTTGGGATTTTTAGATTGCATTTTCATCTTGTACTTGGGATCATTGAAACTTGTAATCCCGTTTTGAAGTTATTATAATAAAAAATTTCAGTATTTCAAATGCGTTATTATTTTGATATTTGCAATATGTCTATAAACGTTAAATACCTTGAAATATTAAATGATAAAGTAAAAATAATCATATGCATTTCATATCATGCATCATATTGCACATATTTCTTGCATTTACTATGCATATCCAGGTGCCTTACCCAGCTTTTTACTTTGTTCAGCAAGCTGACTCATCACTACAACACTCGGGCTAACTTCAAAAAGAAGATGGACAACTTGGAACAAGAGAATCGCGAGTTACGCGAAGAAGTTTCTGCTTTGAAGGTTGGCTTGGACAACTTGACTAATCTGATGAAAGCTCTAGTGTTTACTCAGAATCATCCACTGAATGTTCAACCTCAACCAACAAGGGCAAAAGCTGAAGTTCCTGCTGTCCCCGCATCCGCTACTCCAACTGTTGTTCAAAACTGTATGCCTCAGGGTTATCCGTGGGGGATACCAGAGAATTTTGAACCTTAAGGTTTCAATTTGGGCCCCCAAGATGCTCCAGTGGTTCCAAATGTTGTTACTCCAGCACCTCCTATGGTGCATGATGTTCTTGCTGCACCTCTTTTGGTGAATTTGGTTCCGATTGTTAATGAAGATGTGTGTCGTCCTTTCCCTCCGCCGAGTGAAGACTTGGGTATGCATGACAGAATGGACGATTTCCAAGATCAGTTTGATAGAATGAAAACGGAGATGAAGGCTCTTAGGAGAAAATAGTTATTTGGGCAGAATGTGAATGAGTTGTGTTTAGTCCCGAATGTTAAAGTGCCTGCTAAGTTCAAGGTCCCGGAGTTTGAGAAGTACAAGGGAAACACTTTCCCTCGTGCTCACTTGGTGATGTATGTAAGGAGAATGTCTACCCACATCGATGATCAGCGTATGCTGATTTACTTTTTCTAGGATAGTCTGACCGGCGCAGTGTTGAAATGGTACATGAGTTTAGATAGTGCCAACATCCATACCTTTAATGATTTGGGAGAAGCTTTCATTAAACAACACAAGTACAATGTGGACATGGCACCCGATCATGACCAGCTTAGAGCCATGGTTCAGAAAGACAGAGAATCGTTCAAAGAGTACGCACAGAGATGGCGCGAAGTGGCTGCACAAGTGATTCCTCCCATGGAGGAGAAGGAAATGACTAAAATTTTTCTGAAGACCCTAAGGGCTTTCTACTACGAAAGAATGGTAGCGAGTGCCCCAAGTGATTTTACAAAGATGGTAGGAATGGGTGTCCGCCTAGAAGAGGCAGTAAGAGAAGGCCGTTTGACAAAGAGTGAAGGATCTGGAGGTGTGAAAAAGCCAGCTTATGGGTTTACAAAGAAGAAAGAGGGGGATACCAATGTTGTCATACAACAGAGGAGAGTGAATGCTCCTAGAAGGAATTATCAGCGTCACCAGCAAGTTGCTTCAGTGACTCCTGTTATGAATGTCGCTCTAACTACCGTTGCTTATCAAAGACAGTCCCAGCAGGGGAACCAAGGGAATAATCAGAGAAGGGAGAACTATGACCCTATTCTTATGAGTTATGCAGAGCTACTACCAGCATTGATCCAGAAGAAGTTGGTCCAGACACGACCACCTCCAGCAGTGCCATCACCATTGCCTTGGTATTACAAAGCAGACAAGACGTGTGCCTTTCATCAGGGAGCACCACGGCATAGTGTTGAAAATTATTATCCTTTGAGGACTGAAGTGAAAAGGTTGGTTAAGTCTGGAATTTTATCTTTCAAAGACATGGGACCTAATGTGAAAGACAATCCTCTACCCAAGCACGGGGGAGTGAATGCTGTGAATATGGTGGCCGGTTATCCAGGTGACTTCCCGATTTTTGACATTAATTTGGTTAGAAGGGATTTGGTAAAGATGCATGCAAACCTCTGTGAATTCAGTTATTATACGCATGACCATGCCGGTTGTGCTATTTGCAGTACAAACATACATGGTTGCGAGAAGATAAAGGCTGATTTATAGGAGATGATGGATGAAGGTATAATTCATATAATCAGGCCTAGGGCAGAGTATGAAGAGGAAGTGAATATGGTTTCTGGATGTCCGGGTGAATTCTAATTTTTGATGTGGAATATTTGAATGAAGATCTTGTACAGTTGCATGCTACTTTCTGCCATACTGCTGGTAAGGTGGAGCACCAATATGGATCTTGCATAGTTTGCTGTCGAGACCCCCGAGGATGTTCTATTGTGAGAGAGGGTGTTCAGTTACTGTTAGACAATGGAACTATCAAGATCACAGGTCAGAGAGATGATTATCACGAGATTGATATGGTTGAAGTTTGTTTGATGGGAGAAGAGTCAGAGGAAGCGTATGCCTCCGCGGATCAGTATTTCTCTTCAGACGAAGATTTGTTTGTCGGAGATGACCTTTTGAGGGTTGATTGTGTTAAGGAAGTGGTAAATGTCATTGTACCTTGTTTTGGTGCACCCGCTCATCTTGAGGTGGAGTACTATTGCAAACCAGATGTTGCCCCATTGGTAATTAGTCTGCCAGGTCCTGTTCCCTATAAATCAGATAAGGTTGTTCCTTACAAATACAACGCTACAATCTTAGAAGATGGGGTGGAAGTTCCCATCCAGCCAATGCCAGACGTTGGAAATATAGCTAATAATAGCAGGGTGACCCGTAGTGGTCGTGTGTTTGCGCCGGTTATCCGAAGAGACGTTGTTGCTGGAAAGAAGATTGCTGAGAATGATGAGCCTAAGAAGGCTACCGAGAGGCTAGTGGAGCTAAATTAGAGAAAGAAGTGGATGGTATCTTGAAGATAATTAAAATGAGAGACTACAAAATTGTGGACCAGCTATTGCAGACTCCTTCAAAGATATACATCCTAGCTTTATTGATAAATTCCTCCGCTCATAGAGAATCACTGATGAGAGTACTGGACCAAGCTTTTGTAGAGAATGACATGTCGTTAGATCAATTCAGCAGCGTAATTGGAAACATTACGTCATGTAACAACTTAAGTTTCTGCTATGATGAGTTACCAGATGAAGGGAGGAATCACAACCTGGCCCTCCACATATCTATGACTTGCAAGAATGATTCTCTATCCAATGTGCTAATTGATAACGGATCCGCGTTGAATGTTATACCGAGAAGTACTCTCATGAAGTTAAGGTATCAGGGAACACCTATGCGCCCGAGTGGCATCATTGTGAAGGCTTTTGATGGGTCGAGGAAATCTGTCATCGGTAAGGTGGACTTACCCATCCATATAGGACCACACTTGTTCTTGATAACTTTCCAGGTAATGAAAATTATTCCCGCGTATAGTTGCTTGCTAGGACGGCCATGGATACACGAAGCAAGGGTTGTCACTTCAACTCTGCATCAGAAGTTAAAATTTGTGCGTGAAGGGAAGGTAGTGATCATAAATGGGGAACAGGCGTTGTTGATATCCCATCTATCCTCTTTCAGTATTGTAGAAGCGGATGAGGTTTCTGTTGGAACCTAGTTCCAAGCCCTATCCATTGATAACAAAAGGAAGAATGAGAATTATGTGGTTTCTCGGAAGGATGTGCAGCAGGTGGTACACAATGGTCATAATGCAGTGTGGGGACGACTTGTGGATCCACCCGTGAACAAGAACAGAGTTAGTTTGGATTTCTCTTCGAGGATTGGCAAAGGTGAAAGTTTGAAGTTAAAATCTTCTGTTAACAGTTATCATGATGCTTTCTGCAGCGGGGGCTACCTCCATCCGATTGGTTCTGGAATTAATGTTGTTGAAGAGGATGAAGCAGAGCAGGAGGTACCGAATTATGTGACACATGGAGCCCGAGTTCAGAATTGGGTCACCATTGATATTCCTTCTTTCATACATGTTTCAAAGTAATTTGTTTTGCTAATATGTTTCTTTCTTTTGAAAAGCTTTCACTCTGCCCCAGGTGGAAGTATTAATGTTGTAGGGCTTATCTGTTTGCTATAATTGTTAAGATCATTAATAAAAGTTGTCTTTGCTTCCAAAATTATGTCTTTTATTTTCTGCCTTTTTCTTGGGAAATGGTAATAATCAAAAAGAAAACCCTTTCAAAATAAATAACAACTGAAAATTAATCTGCATGATCACTTGTTATATGTGTCTGCTTCTAAAAACAATCAAAATTCATATGTGCAGATTAATTAAAAAACCCGTTGAGTACAATGACCCTGCACCCTCTCCCAACTTTGATTGTCCTGTGTTTGGGGCTGAAGAAGAAGATTATGATGAGATTCCAGAAGAGGTCTCAAGGTTGCTTGAGCACGAGGAAAATACCATTCAGCCATATAAAGAGCCTTTAGAAGTGGTTAATTTGGGTTCAGAAAAAGATCCGAAAGAGGTCAAGATTGGAGCATTGTTGCATCCTGATGTAAAGAGCGGGTTGATTAAGCTGTTGAAAGAATATGTGGATATTTTTGCTTGGTCTTATCAAGATATGCCTGGTCTAGATACAGACATTGTCGAGCATCATTTGCCGTTGAAGCCAGAGTGTCCGCCAGTTAAACAAAAGTTGAGAAGAACCCACCCGGATATGGCAGTAAAGATCAAAGAGGAGGTCCTAAAGCAAATTAATGCTGGTTTTCTTGTGACATCAGTGTATCCTCAATGGATCTCCAATATTGTCCCAGTACCTAAAAAGAAGGAAAAGTCCGCATGTGCGTAGATTACAGAGATCTAAATAAAGCTAGTCCAAAAGATGATTTCCCATTGCCTCACATTGACATGTTAGTGGATAGCACAAAAAAATTCAAGGTATTCTCGTTCATGGATGGATTTTCTGGGTATAATCAAATAAGAATGGCTCTATAGGACATGGAAAAAACAACGTTTATCACACCCTGGAGAACATTCTGTTACAGAGTGATGCCCTTCGGGTTGAAGAACGCTGGTGCAACGTACAAGAGGGCTATGACAACCCTATTCCATGATCTGATGCACAAAGAAATTGAAGTATATGTTGATGATATGATTGCCAAATCCCAAACTGTAGAAGGGCATATAGAAGATTTGTTGAAGTTTTTTCAGCGTTTGAGGAAGTATCGTCTCCGCTTGAATCCAAATAAATGCACCTTCGGAGTTAGATCAGGGAAATTGTTGGGTTTTATTGTTAGCCAGAAAGGAATTGAAGTTGACCCTGACAAAGTTAAAGCAATTCAAGAAATGCCAGCACCAAGAACTGAAAAGCAAGTCAGAGGTTTCCTCGAGCGTTTGAATTATATCTCCAGATTTATCTCCCACATAACTGCAACGTGTGAACCGATCTTTAAGTTATTAAAGAAAGATCAAGGTTATGTGGTGACGGATGACTGCTAAAGGGCATTTGAAATTATTAAAGAGTATTTGCTTGAACCTCCTATCTTGATCCCTCCCGTAGAAGGAAGACCGTTGATTATGTATCTAACAGTGTTAGATAAGTCCATGGGTTGTATTCTGGGACAACATGATGAAACGGGAAAGAAAGAGTTCGCCATTTATTATCTCAGCAAAAAGTTCACTGATTGTGAGTCGCGGTATTCCATGCTAGAAAAAACATGTTGTGCTTTGTCCTGGGAGGAAAAGCTTTTGCGGAAGTATATGTTGAATCATACCACTTGGGTGATCTCCAAAATGGATCCAATCAAGTATATTTTTGAAAAGCCTGCTCTTACTGGGAGAATTGCCCGCTGGAAGATGTTGTTATCTGAATATGATATCGAGTACTGCACTCAAAAGGCTATTAAAAGTAGTGTGTTGGTAGATTACCCTGCTCACCAGCCGGTGGAGGATCACCAGTCTGCAGAATATGAATTCCCCGATGAAGATGTGATGTTCTTGAAAGTGAAAGATTGTGATGAACCATTTCCTGAGGAGGGCCCCGACCCTGAATCTTGTTGGAGCATGGTATTTTATGGATCTGTGAATGCTTATGGTAAAGGAATTGGTGTTGTGATTGTTACTCCTCATGGATCGCACATTCCTTTTACTGCAAGGTTAACATTTGATTGCACTAATAATATGGCGGAATATGAGGCTTGCATCATGGGTCTTGAAGAATCTATTGATCTCAGAATCAAGATTCTAGATGTTTATGGTGATTCAGCCTTGGTAATAAATCAGATTAAAGGATAATGGGACACTCGTCACCCTGGCTTGATCCCTTACAAAGATTATGCTAGAATATTACTACCCTTCTTCAATAAAGTTGAATTCCATCACATTCTTAGGGATGAAACTTAAATGGCAGATGCTCTGGAAACTCTGGCTTCCATGTACCAAGTAAATGCTTGGAATGATATACCCTGTATTACAGTTCGACGGCTGGATAGGCCCACTCATGTGTTTACGATAGAAGAGGTAGTAGATGAAAAACCTTGGTATTATGATATCAAGCATTTTCTTCAGACTCAGGAATACCTGTTTGGTGCGTCAAAGAAAGATAGAAAGACACTAAGAAGATTGGCAGGCAGTTTCTTCCTCAGTGAAAATGTGTTATACAAGAGGAATTTTGATATGGTCTTGCTCAGATGCGTGGATAGACACGAAGCAGACATGTTGATGCATGAGATGCATGAAGGTTCATTTGGAACTCATGCTAATGGACATTAAATGGCTAAAAGGAAGCTAAGGGCAGGTTATTATTGGTTGACAATGGAATCTGATTGTTACAAATTTGCAAAGAAGTGCCATAAATACCAGATTTACGCAGATAAGATCCATGTACCTCCGACACTTCTCAATGTGATTTCCTCCCCGAGGCCTTTCTCTATGTGGGGTATTGACATGACCAGGATGATAGAACCCAAAGCTTCAAATGGACACTGTTTCATCTTGGTAGCAAATGACTACTTTACCAAATGGGTAGAGGTTGCTTCATATGCCAACGCTACTAAGCAGGTGGTTGTGTGTTTCATTAAGAATAACCTTATATGTCGGTATCGTGTGTCAAGCAGAATCATCACTGACAATGGCTCGAATTTGAACAACAAGATGATGATTGAACTGTGTGAAGAATTCAAGATTGTCAATCACAATTCATCTCCATACAGGCCAAAGATGAATGGGGCTGTTGAAGCTGCTAATTAGAATATCAAGAGAATTATCCAGAAAATGGTTGTTACTTATAAGGATTGGCATGAAATTCTCCCTTTTGCTCTACATGGATATCGAACATCTGTCTGCACTTCAACAAGAGCAACCCCATTTTCTCTAGTATATGGAATGGAAGATGTACTCCTTGTCGAGGTAGAGATTCCCTTGTTGCGTGTGATAATGGAAGCCAAATTGACAGATGCTGAATGGGTTCAGAACAGGTTTGACCAATTGAATTTGATCAAAGAGAAGAGAATGACAACTTTGTGTCATGGGCAGTTATATCATAAAAGAATAAAGAAAGCATTTGACAAAAAGGTCAAACCTCGTGAATTCAGAGAAGGCGACCTCGTGCCCAGAAAGATCATGTCTTTCAACACTTATTCTAGGGGCAAGTGGACTCCCAATTTTGAAGGCCCGTATGTTGTCAAGAAAGCCTTCTCTGGTGGTGCATTAATTCTTGAAACTATGGATGGCGAGGAGTTCCCACGTCCCATGAATGTTGATGCAGTCAAGAAATACTTTGCCTAAAGAAATAAAATAACAGCTCGCTAAGTTGAAAACCCGAAAGGGCGACTTAGGCAAAAAAGAGCGTCTCGGTAGGCCGAAAACCCGAAAAGGCGGTCTAGGCAAAAATTAGAGACATAAACAAAATAAATTTCCCGCTAAGTTGAAAACCCGCAAGGGCAGCTTAGGCAAAAGTTAGGGACTTTCTTGGCAAGTAACTACGTCAGACGAGACTTGATTGTTGAAGCAACAATCTTCTTGGATCTTCACCATACTTCAATGGAAGCTGCTGCCCAGGATTTCAAAAGTTGTTAGGGGGGATAGTGGTCATTGTATCTCAATGTATCTTTTCCATTATGTATGACCATTTCCCAAACTTTGTAATCATCCATGGAGTCTCTCCATTCGCAGACTACCATTCTATTAATGAAATTCGAGATTTTTCCCAACTCTTTGTGTTCTTATTTTTATTCAGCTTGCAAAGACTTCATTTATTACTGATAATAACTGTTAAAGAAAAAAGATTAAAAAAAAAAAATTGACTTTTCAAAAAGAAGAGAGATCTTTACAAATTCAATTTACTTTGGTATTTATGATGAAACAATGACAACAAGAAAGGTGGTCCCAAGAATGAACAAACTCTGGTTGTTTTAAGAAGATTTACTCCCTTCATGAAGGTTTTCTCAGGTTATTTTGCTAGTAGATGTGAAATCTTTGTGTGTTTCTCAGATAGTTAAAAATGATATCAGTGGGTGTAAGGTATAATTGGGTTTGTGATCCCATTTTCACCATTCAGGTCTTGGTTCGCTTTTGATTTTGGGTTTGCAGGGTCAGAAGTCTCCGTCACATATCCCCCAGCAAGTTTTCCCTCATATGATGAAAGTTTTGGCATTAATATTGACTTCTTGATTTCCCAGGAAGGTTATCCTAGGGCGTCTCTTTTTTGGAATGAGTATTCATGATGAAAGTTTTCTCCAGGGAAGTAGGCTTGAATCCCCCATTGAGGTTTGTTTGTGTCGGTGTCGGTCTGCTTTATTTGAGGTTGGTCTCGCAATCTCCAGTAGGCATGTTGTTTTTGGAAAACTATTTTCTCCGATGAAATCGGAAGAAGGATGTTCTATCCCGATATCTGTTTGATTTGACTACGTCCAGATTATGTCTCTCCTCGGTGAAGTTAAAGCAGGCAATAGGTTTGGTTTCCGCAGTTACTTTTACCTTTCTTGGATTGATCCTTCTGGTTGAAGTTTAGCCCAATGTTGTTAGTACCTGAGGCGGTTTTGTTTTTTTGTACTGATCATGTATCCTTTTACCAGCATATGCATGATATCACTCATACATTCATACATACATCATGCATTGCTATAAATCATCGTTCATTGATATAGTGTTCTGACTTTTCCTGCAGCGCTATTTTCTTAGTTGAATTTGGTTTTCCCTCTTGAATTTATTTCTCAAAGGATGAATCTACATTGACCGTCTTGCTCCAATTTATTGCTGAATTGGATTTATGGATTTCTGAAAACTTTGGGTTTTGGTTTGTGCGGTTATTTTGACAATAAGTGGAAGTCTCTTTATTTGAGACAGATTACGTATTACCCTTTCTAGGAAGATTTCCTTGGTTAAAGAAGAAGTTGAGACCCATTCTTGGCAAAACACCAGAATCTTGGGGAAACTTGATATATTTTATCTTTCTACCTTCAGTGAACGTTGGTAGTACATCGGCAGTGAACGTCGATGTTTGTTATCTTTTTGCTATCTTCAGTGAACGTTGATAGTTTATCGTCAGTGAACGGCAGTGATATGATATATTTTCTCTTTCTACCTTCAGTGAACGTTGGTAGTACATCGGCAGTGAACGTCAGTGTTTCTTATATTTTTGCTATCTTCAGTGAACGTTGATAGTTCATCGTCAGTGAACGGCGGTGATATGATATATTTTCTCTTTCTACCTTCAGTGAAGGTTGGTAGTACATCGGCAGTGAACGTCATTGTTTCTTATCTTTTTGCTATCTTCAGTGAACGTTGATAGTTCATCGTCAGTGAACGGCGGTGGTATGATATATTCAGTGAACATCGATGCTTGTTATCCTCTTCTCTGATTCTTTTCTGGTGGTTTACCAGTGATTTATTTTCCTGGTGGGAATGCTCTTTTATTTCTACATTTCATGTTGCATCCCCAATGTTACTTTGCGTTTCTTTGGTTTTGTCCATATGCATTCATATGCATAAGCATTTGCATGGCATCTTAGGGCCAAAAACAGGGTATGTTTTATATTTAAGTGTCTTCAATCACGTAGACACGAAGATTTTTAACCTTCGTATCTCCGGATAGAAGAAACTTAAATAAGGGCAGCTGTTGTACCCCAATTTTTGCCCCTAAGATCCCTTCATCATACCATATTAGTGAAATCACAACAAAATCACATTAAGGCTTTTTGTTCTTCTACTTATCTTTAGCTTCGCTCTTTTGAGGAGTTACCAAGCACCTTGACTTGTTTTCTTTGGTAATCATGGATATTTTGCTTTGATTTTCTCTCTAAATTAACAAAATACAATATTGGTTTGTCTTATTTGTTAATAATGTAGGTAAAGGCAATGAGGTTTAGCAAGTTGCATCATGGGTTCATGAGTTTATTTCCATGCCCTAGTCAAAGTCTTGAGAGATTCAAACCTCACCATTGAAGTTGTTTTGAAGTTAGTATGGAAGTAGTTTTGGTGCACATGAGTCCTCATCAACATCCTCAACAAATTCCATTCACAAAAAAAAAGAATATTGGCACAAAAAGTTTGTTCAAACTTGGCAAAGTTCCACCAAGCATTCTCTTGATCTAGAAGCTAGGGTTTTGGACTTCAGAGGGGCATATCATGCTCATCTTTTGGTATTTTTGAGTGATTCCAAAAACATTCTTCTCTCCAAAGAGTTACCAATAAATAACTTCAAAAGTTCCAAGGAGTTTTCATGTGGAAGGGACTTAATGAAGAGGAAAGATTACAAGTCATCCAGATGAATCCCCTATTTTCCATATGTGACTTCAAATGGTCATAAATTGGTCAATTATTATCACCTTGAGCCAATTATTTTTTCATTATGATCCTAAGGATGTGTACTTCATTCTTTCTTTTATGTTCAAAGTAAGAAAATAGATGGAAGTTGCCTTAAGAATGCAAGAGATTATAGGTCATTTCATGATTTTTGGCCAACTTCAACAAGTCATAACTTGCTCAATATTTGGAGATTTTGAGTGGTTCAAATTGAAAAATGTCATTCAATAGGTCTACTTTATTCCATCTTTTTTGGTCAAAAGCAAATTCTAAGTTGAAGGCCTTGTTTGGATGCAAAAGATTATAGGTCATTTTTAAAGAAGAGTTTGAAATTTTTCTAAGTATGGAAAGTCAACTATTTTTCTTCAAATTTGACTCCATGTAACTTTCAGCTTAAGCATCCATTTGATTCCATTCTTTTTCCATTGTAAAGCTTGTAACCTCATCTTTCCAAAGCATCAAGAATTATGCCCTAAGACCCCTTGAGGAGGAAATGCCATAGATTTGAATTTGGTAGTTTGAAACTGAATTTTGCACAAAGTCAGAATTTTGAAATTTTTATTTTGGCTTCTAATCACAGGATTTCCACGCGTTTTCGTTTCTAATCATGTTTAGCAACTTGCCATAAGTGATTAGCATCATGAAACGCAAGTTTTGGCTGAGTTTTTATCATGTTTGAGTAACATTTTCTTCATGATGCAGACCCACACGAATTCCCTCCAAAACGCAACATTTGTTATTCCTTTTGATCCCATTTGCTTCCCTATAAATAGAGGGCTATCCCCCATTCAATTTCCCAAGCTTAGAGAGCTAAGAACACCCTGCCAAAACTTCACACGAACCCACTTTTGTTGAATTCAGTTTTTGAAATTTAAGCTTCATTTTCCAAAATTTTTTGCGCATTCATCATCCTTGAACTTCATACAAACTCTCCAGCACTTAAACCAATCAAAATGACCCATAATCCAAGCTACAAAAGTCCAGTTGAAGAGCTTCTTACTTGAACTTCGAAAAGGTAGAATTCTCCACCAATTGGATCCAAATCAAGCACTAATTTGTTCTACTCCTTTGTCTGATTCTAATGCTGCTTACAATTTTTAAATCCATTGAGAATTGAGAGAAAAATCTCAAATTGAAGGTGCTCGCTATTTTTCTGTGTTTTGATTCATAACTCTCTCCATACCTTACATAAATTTGACGCGATGGTTGTGTTAGAATCGTCTTGAAGAGACGAGTTCAATGATGCTAGCCAGAGATCCTAATTTTTCCATTTGAAGGATCTCACAAAATCCCCATTGCAGGGTGTCTGGAGGTTGAAGACGATGACATGTCTCGTCTCAGCCAATGATAGCGTGCCAAACGTTTTAATTTCATTGGTTGCCCTTTTTTCTGATTACGTGTGTGTTTCACTAAGGTCCATATCAAGCACAGCGCGTCTGGTCCATTGGATTAGCTTACTAACGCGTTTTGAC
Source organism: Vicia faba (assembly GCA_948472305.1). NCBI lineage: Eukaryota > Viridiplantae > Streptophyta > Magnoliopsida > Fabales > Fabaceae > Vicia > Vicia faba. The sequence goes on along the minus strand of OX451737.1, from coordinate 1,407,710,883 downwards.
TTTGATCTGATGGTCCACATCTTTTTGGTTTTATTTTATTTTCTGATTTTATATTTTATTTGATTAAATTTTCAAAAAATTCATAACTCTTTTATTTTTTATCCAAAAATTATGAAAAATTCACAAAAAATACTTTGAATTATTTCTGATCTCATGAATATTTTTTTCATTTTTATTTTTAAATTTAGTATTTTTTTATATTTTTTGTATTATTTTCTTTCTTTTAATTACTTAAAAAATACTTTTTAACATTTTTTAATTCTGAAAAAATTCATGAATATTATTTTGCATATTTTTGACTTTCTGAAAACTTTATGGAATTTTATGTTGAGGTTTACTATTTTTGATCTATTTTATGTTTGTTTTAGCAATTTTAAATAGTTTAAAAATAGTTTCTGACTTTAAAAAATTACCAAAATTTTAATAAAAATATTTGGATCCATTTCTGATTTTTCTATGGTCTTATTTTTCACTTCTTGATTAATTTGAATATAATTGATATTTTCCTCATTATTTTCTATTTTTTTAAACATTTTTTACCCCTTTTAATGTATATGTTAAATATATTATTATTTTGTGATTATTTTCTAGCTGTCTTGAGTTGATTTTTTTGATCATGACTTTATTAACATCATTGGATCTTGGGTGTTGAGTTCAACTCCACCAAAATGGATGAATGATTTTAATAATAGTTTGATTAAATTTTTTGTGGTTTATTCATCTTTTTTGCCCTAATCCTCTTCATCACATCCCCTTCTCATTGCACTAAATATTGTTAGAGCATGATCTCTATATCATGTCTCAAAGCAAATGGTGCATAAATTGCTATTGACCGGCCTCAAAATAGGTGCGACTTCTATATAAGTCCACTTACGATTGCTTAACATAGCGCTAAATTTTGTCCTGATTCGAATAAATGATCATTCGTGGCCCAAACTTATGATTGCAAGCCCAAGTATGTTAATTTGATCTCTTTGATCCAATAACCTAGAGATTCATTGTGAGGAGGTTTTGGTTCTACCGATCCTCTAATGGATCTACAATACCTTTGGTTAACGCGGATCACTTAAACATCGTTGATCATTAAATATTACTTGTGAGAATTCCAAATGGATGATATACTTGACAAAAAGCAAATGCAACTTATTTGTGGAGGCTTTGGTTTTACCAATCCTCTAATGAGTTCCAAATGCAAGTTTCAAGATGGTCATCCAACTAACCACTAATTATTGACTTATTTTATTTTATGCTTTTATTCTTTTACGCTTTATGCACTATTTATTTTTTAGCATTTTACATTTCATGCCATTTTCATTTTTGCTCATTTGAGCAGTTATTTTCTTGTCATTTTTACTTTGCTCACTTGAGCTTTTCTTTTTCCTTTTTCTAAGATACTTAATAACCAACTTAAACCCTAAAAAACTCTTAATGGTACTTGGACTATTTGGTTATTATCTTTGGCATGATGGAGCAGTGGACTTTTTCTTGGACTTAGGATTAGAAACCTTGGCCTATCTTGGATACCTTGTGATCTCATCTGATTATTTTGTCTGGAGCTCTTGAGGTTTACCTCAAGACATTGGGTTGCTTGTTTTTTTTATGTGCAGGTTTTTTTTTGTGATTACACTCTTTGTTTGTAATCTGGAATTCACCCGCGTACAGCCGTTACTCTGCCCAATTTTTGTGAAGACTTAATGTATTTGAAGAGGTCTAGTATCTTTGCTTGCTTGGTTTCAATCCAAAAAATGGGGATTCTGTCTTGATTCATAATGTCAAGTTTTGGCTTCTTATTGGTTAGATGGTCCTTATCCTTAGCTTTTACCTTATGCTTTAGGATAGCCTCTTCTTCTCTTCTCATCTTCTTTAATTTCAAAAATCTTCTTCCTCCTTTTTGAAAATTCTTCTTGTTTTTGAAACTTAAACCACTTTCATAATAAACTTGGACTTAGGTCCATGATTTTTCAAAATATTTTCATAAATAAAATTCAATCAATTTAATAATATTTTGACACTTTTTTGTGAGCAGATTAAAAGTCAATCAATCTCATTTCAAATTATTTTTCCACTTTGGCTTTTACCTTTAAACTTTTCTTAAAAGATTAGGCTCTTGTCAATCCTTGTAGTGATGCAAACAACTATACTTCTACAATATGTAGTGAGGTGAGATATTTTCTACTTGGGTGTTGAGTGAGGCATTGTTGATTTTAAAATCCAAGCCATATCCTCCACTTTGAGATGATGCAAATTCTCCTTTCTCATGATTATGGGTAGTAAGTATGTTTTCCACACGGACAATGACGATGACGTCTTATCTCATAAAATTAACCAACACACTCGTGTTTCAAATTTTTAAAAGAGGTACTACGTGTACCCTGATCCCCTATTGCATGAAAGGTGGTACGTAGGCACTAAAGGTTCGCAACCGCGGCGGGTGCAAAAATCATAAAAAATATATTTCTTTTCTCGCCTCCACCATCCATTTTATATATAACACGTTTTATAGCTAAAATATACAGATTTTACAAAGAGGTTCCTGCGGAGTACCGTAGATGTTTAGGGTGCTAATACCTTCCCTTTGCATAACCAACCCCCTTACCTTGAATCTTTCCCCCTTTTTTGGGTTATTCGCTCTTTTCACATTCCTTTGGAAACAATAAAGCGTGGTGGCGATTTTTATTTTGATTTGTATAAAGTCTAGTCAATCCAATGGCTTAGTCTTGAACATATCTACCGCTATAAATGCGTACAAAGTGTTTGTTTGGAAAATAGTTCAAATATGTGTGTTTTTTTAAAGTGATTTTAAAAAGGTGTCTTTGTAACGGTTCTCGTCTCTATAAGAAAGCGTACAAAGTGTTGTCTTTCGAAAATGTTTCAAAATGAGAGTGTTGATGTATAAAATGTTTTTGTTGTGAGCAAGCGAGTAACTAAGAGCGAACCTACCTACTCAAAAGGTCTTACATGTTCTTTTCTTCCTCCTTTAGATGTTGCTATCTTACCATTGTTTTGGTAAGAAGCCCCATCGTTGGATGTGAAGGGAAGGGCGTTGGGACGTTTGTATAGTCATAGAAGGCAACCCATGGGACGTTTTAGCAATGTCGTTTTTAGGGATTAGATCGTTTAACAAAGGCGACATCGAGGTTCATCGAGGGACTACAATCTTTTATCGAGGGTCTTTTTCTAAAACGCTCATGTTCGAGGGACATGACTAATTTGATAGGGCACAAAGTAGGATTACCCTAAGGGTGCTAGTGTGCAAGTATGTTTGATTGCATGCATTTAGTCTTGCTTTTTAGGTTGTCTATTTCTTTTTTTCATGTCTTTCCATACACACCTTAATTACTAGCATTTACATTTGAAAGCGATAAATTGCGAAAATGTAAAGTTCTACGCTATTACAATATTTTAGGGATGGGGGTACATATTCATGAATGGGGATTGCAAATAAAATTAAATCCTTAATTACTATTACAACCATATTGAAATGTAGAATATAAAGAAAGAAAAAGGACTTGTTTAGAAAAATGGTTTTTTATCTTAATGAAAAAAGAAATAAATAAATTAATAAAAAAAAATATTTTTAGGTCTTTTTTTATATTAAAAAAAAGGTTTATTACTAAAAATGATAAAAAAAAAAGGAAAATAAATGATAGATAGAAACAACGTGCTGCTACAAGCAAAACAACAAGGATCAGAAGTTCTGAAGCCAGGAGCGCTGTGACTCAGAAGGAAACGTCAGTGGGTATCAGAAGTTCTGGAATGGTAAACTCTCAGGTCCTGCAAGAAACGTTAGAGGGATAACACAGAAGTTCTGGGCGGTATTCAGACAGTGGGCCAAAAGTCAGAAGCTTTGCGTTACGCTAAAATAGTGAGTAAGCATAAAAAATTCAGCGTATTGTCAGCATGTGAAAATCAGAAACTCTGAGTGTTTAAAACAGCGAGTGGAAGTATCAGAAGTTCAATGTGCTTAACAATATGGAGAACTCAGAAGGTTTGTGCTATGCTAAATAGTGAGTGAGTCTCAGAAGTTCTATGTGTTAAATAAGTGATTGGAAACATCAGAAATTATGTGTCATATTTCAACTCTTTTCTCATATTAATCAACCATCAACAGCTTATTCAGTTCTTAATCAAACCACAAATCAGAGGGATAAGAGCACAACAGTTTATAGAAGTTATAATCCTACTCCTAAGCCTATCCTTAATCAAGAAGTTCTGATCCATAGTTTTTCTATTCATGCAATGATATAGACAACATCAATATTATGATATTTACATGTTTAGTGATGTTTTGAATGAAAAGATGCAGAGTCGGAAAGACTTAACTTGAACCTGGAGTGTGTGTTTGGAATTTGGACTGCTGCCTTTAGATGTTCTGAGTCAGCAAGAGCAACAGAAGAGGAAATACCAAGCTCTTTTATTCAAAAGGAAGAACAAAGGTTTGGTTTTCTGTTTGGGATTTCTGGATTTTTATGAAGGGGTTCCACAGATTTCTTTTCTCTCTTTTGATGATTCCCTCTCTCCAAAGGTCAGCCAACCTCTTGAGCGTGTGATGGAGCATCTTATTTATAGGTGGGTTTGTTGTGGTTTTGGGGGGAAAACAAATGGGATTCAAACCTTTTTGGTATACTGTTCCATTGCTTTTTAATCACAGTTTTCGTATGCTAATTTGATGCAAACACGGGGTTTGAGAAAGTGCAGGCGTGGACTGGGTCAGCAGTTGATTGCAGGACTGTGATGTAGTAGGGCAGCAGGTTATTTAAATGAGGTTTTGGGATTTGGTGATGTTCTGATCGCAGAAGATCAGAAACGTAACCTCCATGCGCTGAAGAGTCACGTTCTGATGGAAGACTATGTTCTGAACCATGTTTGCAACTTCTGACTGCGCTTGTGTAAAGGCTGACTCAGAAGTTCTGGGGTATCACATTCTCTTAACACTTAGAAAAATTTCCCAAATGTTTAGAAATTTGATTTTTTTTAAGTAATTTCTGACTTTTGATTTTGAAGAACTAGTTTCATGTCTTGATGAAATATAATTGTTGAAACTTGATTTTTTATTTAAAAGTCAAAGTTTGACTTTTCAGTGTGCTTTTGACCATTTTTCCCTTATGGATGATTTCCTTGAAAAGTGATCATTCAAGACTTGGAACTTGATAGAAGCAAACCCGAGAGTCCAGGATGATCCTTTGATAAATGAGAGAGCAAATTTTGGGGTACAACAGTAAGTAAATGGTTATTATATACTCTATATGCTTTACTTGATTGTGAGTATCCGAGAATTATACCTTCATCTGCTTTTGCATCGAATTTTCCAAGATTTTCTTTTCCATTATTCAAAACAAAACATTTACAACTGAATACGTGAAGATGTGACAAGTTTGGCTTTCTTCCATTCAAAAGTTCATAAGGTGTTTTATCCAAAATGGGACGGATTAATATTCTGTTTAAAACATAACAAGTTGTGCTAATTGCATCAGCCCAAATATATTTTAGTAATCCACCTTCATTGAGCATTGTTCTCTCCAACTCCTCTAAAACGCGATTTTTGTGCTCCACAACTCCATTCTGCTGTGGAGTTCGAGGTGCTGAAAAATTATGCTCAATACCATGCTTGTCACAATACTTATCAAAGAGATGGTTTTAAAATTCACCTTCATGATCGCTTCAAATTGTAATTATTTTTAGTTCCATTCTGTTTTGAGACAGTTTGTCAAAACTCTTAAAAGCAGAAAAAGTTTCATCTTTGCTACGAAGGAATATAGTCCAAGTAAATCTAGAGTAGTCGTCAACGATTACAAAACCATAATAATTTCCACCTAGACTTTTTGTTCTAGAGGGTCTAAAGAGGTCCATATGGAGAAGCTCAAGGGGTCGTGAAGTGGAAATCATATTTTTAGATTTGAAAGAGACCCTCGTTTGCTTTCCCATTTGGCATGCGTCACATAGGTGATCCTTTGTAAATTTTATCTTTGGAAGACCCACTACTAGATCCTTGGATACAACCTTATTAAGTAAATCAAAGTTAACATGTGCTAGACGTCTATGCCAAAGCCAAGAATCATCATTCAAGGTGACTAGACACTTAGTGCTTGTTAATGATACATCAAAAAGGTTAAACATATAGACGTTGTTTACTCTAATATTCTTAAACACAATATTTTGTTCAGTATTTTCAATTATGCAGTAAGTGTTTGTTGAATTAACTTTATAACCCTTGTCACACAATTTTCTAATACTTAACAAATTATGTTTAAGCCCCTCTACTAAATGGACATCAGAAATGGTAGTGGTAGAGGGATTACCTACACTACCTTTACCGAGTATAGCTCCTTTGTTATTGTCTCCATAAGTAACAAATACCTTCTTCTTTGCTTTGAAGTTAATGAAGAGCGATATGTCACTTGTCATGTGCCTTGAACACCCGCTATCTAGAAACCATCTTCTATCCATGAATGTAACACACTTTTCATGCAATATCAAAAGAGAGAGCTAGGTACCCAATTTTTATTGGGTCCATGTGGGTAAGTGGTAACATGCTTGTGTTTAGGCCTCCATTGGTAGATGCCTTTAGGAACAAGAAATCTCCTAAACTTACATTTTTCAATGGTATGACCAAAATGACAATAATAATGACACAAACCTTTATGATGGTGTATTTTCTTACTTCTTCTCATTGAATCCTTTGGAATCTTTTCAACAAAAGAATATTTTTCATATAGTGGATTTAATGTTTTCTTAAAAAATCTAGGATCGACGGCATAAGTAACCTTGGGCTGTAAAGCTTTTTCCAATTTGGCATTAAGAGTTCTAACCTCTTGTTGCTAAATATGACAAACTTCACATTCCCTTCTAGGAATACATACTCTAACATCCTTATCCTTTGAACTTTCTGCAATACTAGCTTTTAGACATGTTAAGTCTTTTTCAGCTTTATAAGCTTTGCTCTCCAAGAATAAAAATATTTGTTTATTGGAGGATAATCTCTTAAAAGCATCTTCAACTTTGTTTTGCAGTTTTTCAAAAGCTATTTTTAGTTCAGAAAAAGATATAGAAGAAAATTTGTTAGGATATGCTTGTCTTACTTGCTTGTCGTGGTTGTTTTTCTTGTGGTAGGACTGATTTTTGGTGTGTGCCATGAGGCATAAATTTGCAGTCTCATCACTATCAATTAAATTGTCATCTTTTGATGAATCACTATCGCTTTCCCACGCAATGTAAGCTCTTCTTTGTTTATTGAACTTCTTTGGTGGAGCTTTTCCTTTGTCCTTTTTCATCTTTGGACAGTCCAGTTTGTAATGTCCAACTTTACCACAATTATAGAAAGGTCTTTTACTTCTTTGGTTTTTATTCTCTTCTTGCCTTGGCTCTTTGGATTGTTTTTGAAAGCTTATGAAATTCTTATCGGGGTGCTTGATTCCATTCTTTCGAATAAACCTATTGTATCTCTGAATAAAAAGTCCAATTTCTTCATCATCAGAATTTTCATCACTAGTTGAGTCATCATCATCTTGCTATTTGTTTAAGGACTTGGAACTAGAATCCATTAGAGCTATTGACTTCTTCTCACCCTCCTTGTCTTTATTCTTCTCCTTCTTACTCATGTTTTCATATTTTTTAAGACTTTCCAACTCTTGTTGATGTTCTTCCAGCATGCCAAACAGAGTTGTAATGGTAAGCGTAGTGAGGTCATTGGCTTACTTGATAGTTGTTACTTTAGGTTTCCGTTCCCTGCTAAGACATCTAATAATTTTATTAATAGCAATTTCATTGGAAACAGGTTTTCCAAGTGCATTTAAACGACTCGCAAGATGAACGAATCTCTTTTGCATGTCGGAGACAGATTCTCCATGTTTTATGCGAAAGAGCTCGAACTCTTGATTGCGTGTGTTAATATGGGATTGTTTAACTTCAGTAGTGCCCTCATGGGTAATTTCTAAAGCATCCCACATTTCTTCAGTGGGCGTGCAATGAAAAACCCTATAATACTCATCAACACCAAGTGTTGTGATTATCATATTTCTGCCTCTCCAATCGCACGACCACTTCTTTTCATCTATTTCATTCCATTGATCCTCAGGTTTAGGTACTATTGCACCTGTATAATTCCTCATGGTAATTTGAAAAGGACCATTCTGAATGGAAGTCCATACATTCCTGTCAATGGAATTTATGTGCACTCGCATGCAGTCTTTCCAGTACCCATAGTTTTCACCATTGAAAACAGGAGCTCTATTATACGCCCCTTTGGTTCAAAGGCCATAGCCTTACTAGTAGACACAAAGCACCAGCTAACCGGTGCTCTGATATCACTTGTTAGACGGTGTGGCAAGTGATAGATAGGGGGGGTGAATAGGTCACCTCCTTATTCTTCAAGGATTTAAAATCTTTTATCAAAGTTCGTTAAAAGCAGCCGAAACGTAAGGTCCTTAATCAACTTCCGTCTATTTTGAATCGACTACTAGAAAACTGGACATGCGATAAACTTGCTGGATTTTATTAATATGAAGTAGATGAATTTAAACACAGATTACTTAACGTTTTACGCACTTATCACTAGAACAATGTTTCCAATAAATTAAAACTTGCAAGCAATTTTGTCAAACGGTTGGCATATGCTTGTTTGATGATTAATAATGGTGATTTGATGAAAGTATTTGAACCACTATTTTATCATTAAACAGAAAATGCAGCAAGCCAATTGAATCACAAAATTGCGGAAAATGTAAAGAGATAGAGAGAAAGAAAGAACAATATGCAGGCAGTTTGGTAAGAAAGTTCCCCATTGTCGTCCTCGCGTGTGGGTACGTCTCCCTCTCAATTCCAGAATTGAAATTGAGAACTCTTATAACAATTTTGCTGAATGTTTGAATACAAGGTTACACTACACAGACAGAAAGAAATCCCTAATATTTTCTTCTTCTTGTAAGAATCTCCACTTGATATGAGCCTTATCAAGATTCCTTACAAGATCCACAACCGATCCTCCGCTTCTACGACCTGTTTGCAAAAATCCCTCTGATTTCCAAACCCCTCACTACGGCTGAATCCGACTTGTGCAATCATGACTAACAAACCCTCAAGAACACGCTCGTTCTTGAAGGACAAACCCCTTGTTTTTCCTCGAAGCCGCCTTCAGAATCTTCAACCCAAATGAGATCCCTTAAATGCACAGTTGAACGTTATCTCTTGATCTCTTGATCCAATTGAACAAAGATGTTTGATTTTCATTATTGTTGTTGAATGAAGATGATTGAGAAGATGATGAAGATGAAGTATCTTTCAGGCTTCTTGCTGCTCAGAATTGATGCTCACAATTGTATTATGTGTCATAATATTTTCTGCTGAAAAAACTTACTTATATATGTAACAGAAAACGGTTAGAGACAGAAATACGTATTATGAGTCGATGCATGTTAGCACGAGTCGGCTCATGTTAGTTATATAACACAGGATGAGTCGATACATGTTGTTATGAGTCGATGCAAGCATATATTACAACATATTACATAACCAACCATTTTACATGAGTCGATGCATAACACGTATGTGTCGACACATACTGGATTGAACTTTTGATTTTTGAAGACAAAATGTGTTATGAGTCTATGCATAATGTTATGTATCGATGCATAAAAGTTCAAAAATGTTTTCCAGGGACATCAACATATCATGTGTAAATGAATGAAGTTATGTATCGATGTATAAAGGTTAAAGGTTGCATTCCAGGGGCATCAACATGTTATGTTTCGATGCATGAAGTTATGTATCGATGCATAAAGGTTAAAGGTTGCATTACAGGGGAATCAACATGTTATGAGTCGATGCATAGAATGGATGTGTCAACTCATACTGAAGCAAAATAGTTTTTATGATTCTTTGCTTAAGTATGCATTGATGCAAAGTTGTTTGTGTCGACTCATAACAGTGTTTTGTGTGTAAAACACATTCTTAACTCATTTTAAACATGTTATACTATATTTTTACAATGCACACGTGTAGGTAACATTCATTGATTATTTCACATATATATTTTCTATCATTCAAAACCAATTATATGAAAGGGTTGCTCAGAAAAGGAAAATAATGAATTTGATGGTCAAATAAAATTCACCCTTCTACCACAAGTCAAGTGAAAGGGCGTATTATAGGACGAGGACCCAGTCCTCGATCAAATTCAAACCCTTGCTCGACGGGTCAAAAGAAATTAAGACTAACCCTTATGGGATAATGGCACGACCAAATCAACTATATAGATAAGGACACATACTCCACACGATTGACAAGCCCCCCCCCCCCCCCCCCCCCCTCCCCTCCCGACTAATAAAGGTATTCATGAATCTCGCGGGGAAACTCATGAATCTCGCGGGGAAACACATGAATCTCGCGGGGAAACTCATGAATCTTGCGGGGAAACACATGAATCTCACGGGGAATGCCATGAGTATATGAATTTCACAGGGAAGAACCTTTCCAGGACATGAAGATCATCATGAATCTATGAGTTTCACGGGGAAGAACCTTCACAGAATATGAAGATCATTATGAATCTATGAGTTTCACAGGGAAGAACCTTCCCAGGACATGAAGATCATCATTAATCTATGAATTTCATGGGGATGAACCTCCCCAAAACCTGAAATTCATCTAAAACGTGTGTATTGCGAGGAATAAATACATGGTTAATCACATGGAGAGAAAAAATGCTTAATTGATTAAGGGTTATGCAGAGGTTGCAACGGCAGACACGACGACAGTTGTGGCTGAGGGAAAATCAGAAGAAGAGAGGCGAAAGGGAAGAGCAAACGAGAGGGGAGAGAAAATATAAAACTTTGTAAATGAAACCCTAGGCTCTATTTATAAACCTTGCACGGGAGACAAAACGTTACTTTGGGTGGCATGTCAGCACCCCGACACACAGTCGCCCATAGGCCTAGGCCCTGATGACCTATACACCTAGGCCATCATTTCGCATTAAATGTTATGACATGTGGCTTAGGAAGCAAGATATGACCGAACCTCTCAACTCCCTGGGATTCGAGCGAAGAAAACCTTCTCCCTCATGGACATAACCCTGTAATACATCTACGAGGATCATGGGAACCCTCTCCGTGAACACACCTCGACTCCCGATCACGATACTTATAAAACATCCTCCTTATCCGCGTAAAATTCCTTGAACGACACCGATCAATGAAAAATATTATTAATCTGGATGATCACGTCCCTCTTTCTTGCATATGTTGAACTAAAAGACGGTGCTTGCGTCCCTATCGTCCATGCTCAAGGGGAATGTCAAACACACGAGCTGACCTAAAAGTCATAACTCCTCTACTTAGGAGCAACGACTTGGGGGCTCCTGTTTTGGACTGAGCATGTGTCGAGTCAATCTTCAGACAAGGACCAGCCCAACTATGCAGCAAGAAAGGCCCAACAACTTGTTATGAACTTGAACTGCACTTGGTCCTCCGTCGGGCAAGGCCAGTCCAACGCTGTTGCGAGGAAGGTGCACTACAGTGGCCCAAATTTCTATGACCGTTAGGGAACGCCTCTCATACGTGCCCGTCCGGGACGTCTCCTTCATGTGCACGTCGAGGACATCTCCTTCACGTGTATGTCAATGATGTCTCCTCCACGTGCCCGCCGCGTGGTGAACAATCTTCCGAATATCAGAGTCATTCTTCTCCTGAAAAGAACGAGTTTTCATCCTCCGAGAATCATGGGGTAATTGAATCAGGATAGAGACCACGAACTGGTCTCCTCTACCCACGTGGAATCCTGGAAGTCTCCATTATGGACCTGGACATCCGGTCCAAATAGAGACCTTAGCCTCACACCGGGGGCTATAAATACTCTATTTCACTAGAGGATCAGGTACACATTATTCTATTCAGTCTAACTCTATATTTGCACTCTCGTTTTGAACCACACTTTAGCATCAAAGTGTCTTGCAGGTACCCCTCCATTCACTTCAACATCCGCATAAATTTAAGTGTTGCAGACCCATGAAAATCCTTTTGATCCAGGTATAATCATAAATAAATAAAAAATTAAATAAAATTTTAAATAAAATTTTAAGATGTTACACTTTATACTCGCATTAATGCAATAGTTGCTTATTAAAAAAAAAAATTGACCAATATTTTGTAATTAGAATGTAGGATTATTTTATTATTACTTATAATAGTGATAAGTGGAATTATAAAAACAAATTTGACAAACAAAACCACATAGTCTGAAAAAGTCTCAAGAATAATGGCTACTAGTACAACCATCCGGTGTCTTATATCTATCATCTTCCTTACTCTTGTTATCAAAGGTATAGTTTGTTTTTATTTATCTTTTTACAACTTTCACAAACTTCTATACAAATTTCTTCATGATCCATCTCATATTTTCTGATTTTCAGGATCCTCCTCTGGCTGTACCTTGAACAACATAACTATTGGAACAACAAGAAGTGGGAGAGAAATAAACGACATGGCTGAGTGGAACGTGGTCGTGACCAACAACTGTAACTGCATACAAAGCCAATTAACGTTGACCTGTACAGGTTTCAAAACTCTGGAACCCGTTGACCCTTCAATTCTTTCTGTCACAAATGATGTTTGTCTTCTCATCAATGGAAAACCTTTGCCTGCTTTTGCTTCTGTTAAATTCTCTTATGTTTGGTATCCTCCTTTTATTATGTGGCCTAAAAGCTCCACCATAGGATCTTGTAACTAACACGGATCCATATTAAATTTTTTGTTTTCACCATGTAAACTTTGCAACAGGTTTATTTATTCACCATATAAACAATTTAAAATTTTGTTATTACCCCCAATGAATTATTTATTTGATCATTTTATAACTATTAAAACGGGTGTATAAATCAATAAAAAAAAAAGTATAAATAAAACAGAAAAATATATTTTTATTTAAATACCTCTTATCGTGAATTGTCGGATTCACACTTCATAAATATAATTCGAAATAATATCAAATTGAAATAATAAAATTAATATTTTTTCCAAAGATAGAATGAATCTTCTCTATTAATTTAACTATTGATATATAAGATCAGATATTCAATTATTAAGTAAATACAAAAAAACTAAAATTATTGATGATAAATAGATCTTAATTTATCCGGATTATCTTTTAAAGAAAAAGGAATATTTATCTTAATATGATATAATGCTAATAATCATTTGTCTGGATTAAGAGTAGTCAAAGGTCTTAATCATGGAGTACATTATCTTTTTAAAATAAATGATTGGACTTTCTTGTTTCAGCTTTAAAAAAATAATTTTTTTTTATTTTAAAAATAGATTTTCCAAAATCATTTTTTAAAATATTAAAAGTTTTTTATATTTTAAATTGAAATATTAATTATGACATTATATAACATAAATATATATTATTGAAGATCAATATATAATTAAATTTATAAAAAAAATTTAAAATTATATTTCAAAAATGATTTTTATGAAAATTTATTTGAAATAGCTTAAAAATTAAGTGATTTTTTGAAATTTTGATATCCAAATTTTTTTTCAATAAGATGAAATATCTAAAATAACATTTTAAGAACAACTATTCACACCAAATTTTTCAATTGAAACTTTTATGAAAAATTTCTTTATAAATTATTTTTACACAAAATTATGTAACACTATAAAATCATTTTTTAAAAAAAACAAAACAAACGGGTTCTATATGACTATGGTTTATGTAATAGTGATTTATTAAACCTGCAATAAAATACTTAATCGATTGGAAGATCAAATTTGAAAGCAATTAGTGATCCAACGAACGCTGAAAAGAGTTATAAGAAGTTATTGGATTCAATCCCAAATATATTGATTTTACACGCAGAATACCTATAAACACTTGGATCGTAGAAAAAGGATCAGCCGGTAACTTACGTATTACCCATACTAATGAATACACACAACAATTACCATTATAATTATTGTTAAATGAGTATATTAATGACTTCACCATTGTAATCAGCTATGGTTTATGATCGTACCTGATCAGAATGGATCATCAATGACCCACGAATTGGAACCGAAAGGCGGTTGAAGGTGAAGTGGAGGTATCTGCAAGATACTCCGATGTTAAAGTGAGGCTCAAAGAAAAATGCAAGTAGAGAGTAACAGGGTGAATGAATGAATGTACCTGACCCTCTCGTATGAGAGGGTATTTATAGCCCCTAACGCTGGGCCAAGATCTACACATTGGGTTAGATAGTTAGATCCAATAACAAAGACTCTCAGGATTACGTGAGTAGTGAAAGTCAACATGTGGCCTCCTCTCTGGTCAACTGCTCTGAGATAGTAGGGAAGTTAAGGACCCGTTATTCTCGGTGGGCAGGATGATGGTAATTTAGATAACCGTTGGCCACGTCTCCTTGGTGGACACGTGAAGGAGTTTCCCAATGGTTGGTGACTTGGGTCGTATGTTATTGGATCATAATAAAGGCGTTGGATTGGGCCTGCTCGACGGCGGGAAATGCGCATGTCCATTCAAGAACAGGATCCCCTCATGTTATTGCTCTTAGGCGAAAGAGCGATGACTTAAGACTAGCTTAATTGTCAGGGAGAGGTTGCCTAACAAAGGGACTGTTAACTTTCGCCATGATCGCCATCGACACTCGAGGTCAAAAATCTAATCAGAATAATCATTGTGTGTCGGTCGGGGACGAGGTGCTCGTCCAGATTTTCGATTTCCTAGTCCACTCTCTATGATCCCGCATTCATGCCCAGCTACGAAGGTATGTGCGTACCGCGACTGATTTATTCTGAGGGACTTTCCTCGGTCGATTTGTTAGTTGTCCGTCTTGATGCGGGTGTTTGTTTGGGATTCACATTTGCAGACGAAACCAGCGCAGAGTTTTCCCCGGACTTATATTCTCTATGTGTCCGTAGAAAAGGCGCCATAATGAGGTCGATTCTGTGTTCGTCAATGAAGACTTGAAATGGTGTCAGCGCGTGGTTTCACGTGTGAGATTTTTGAAGTTAAAACGGCACATCACTTCGTGTGTCACACGTGGCGGCTATTTAAAGTGCCATTATTCCCTAGAGCAGTCTAGGGGTATAAGTAATGATGACCCCTTGCACGTGACCCCGTGTGGTGGGAAGTAGCTATAAAAAGGGGTGACGAAATTCACGTAAGACATTTTCAACTTTGCTCTCACGTCGTCTTTTCTCCATTCACTAGTTGATCTGTCGTTGTCGCCGACACTGTAGAATTTTCTATCGTTCATATTTTTTCAAGTAAGTGATTCTCTTAACGTGTGTTAATTTAACTTAGGATTTTAAAATTGAATGTATGAAATTTCCGGTGGATATGAAGTTTCAAACGAATCTCATGGCGGATGAATGAGCTTTCCGATGAACTTCATGAGTTTCGGATGAAGATTCATGAATTTCAGATGAAGATCTATGAGCTTCATATGGGTTTATGAGTTACGGATGAAGATTCATGAATTTTGGGTGAACTTCATCTGGGTTTATGTCAGGTTCATCTTCCCTGTGAACTGGAGAGATTTAAGTAAGTCACCTCGTTGGGGAAACGTATCAGTGTGATTTTACCCCTATTCAAGGATGTCGCTTCCTTTCGCGTTTGTCATCAAGGGCTTGAGTCGAGGACCTACCCTCGAGGCACTCATCTCCCTTTCAATTGACTTGCGATGGAAGGGTGGATTTTGTTGATGTCGAATTCACTTTTTTCCCTTACTTTTCAGGTAAGATAGCTCACCCAGCCAAAGAAGCTATTTTGCCCGACTCAAATGGTGAGGAAAATGTAAGCACGGGCAACAACCTAGATTGGGTTGCGCCCGAACCCAGAAATATGATGTATCTATTTGTTCATGATTTCTCTGACGTGTTCAATATTGTTGAGGACTTGGAAGATGGGGCCTCCGCCTCCTGGTCGGTTCTCAGGCCGCACAAGGGCAAGAGGATCTACTCGGCTTTACCGGGCACACGCTTTCCCATGTATGAGTTTGCCAATGCGCCTGACCTTTACGAATTTCCAGGTGGGGGTTTTCAAGTAGTTAGACTTGGCACCTTCTCAACTCCACCCAAATGCGCTCGCGTTTATGTGGGCAGTTGAGCTCGTTTGCCAATATCTTAAGATTTGTTCTACCCTGACCCTATTCTTTCAAATCTTCCATCTGCAGCGGCAGGCTGTTGAAGGCCTTTAGGCCTGGGTGTCGTTCAAACATTTTAAAAAACTGTTCCAACCATATCTAGAATTTGTCTGGCATTTCAAGGACAAATATTTCGTTGTGAAGCCTATTTTTGAGGCGGCTGTTGACTTCTTGTATGATCGTTCAATCGAGCTTAGAGATGGTCGGGCAGTGACAAGGCTAAGGGAGAAATTCCCCCTTGATTGGCAGTGGAAACACTTCGAGCAGGGGATAGACCATTATATAGTAAAGCCTGAGGAGTTGGACGCCCAAGACATGCATGCTCATGATAAACTAGTGGCATATGTCAGGAGTTTCTCCCTTTCCAAATGTGTGGACTTGAACAACAACTTCATTTTTGATGATGATGGGGAGCATGTCTAAGCTTCCCGACTGATAAATACGAAAGCGCTACTAGAATTCTCTTCTGACAAGGAATTTATGACTCCTAGGTAGGGAGCGTGCTCGTAGTTGGTATATGTTTTTTGTTTCATAGACTAATTGTTTCCATTTTAGATTGTAGGTTGGATGTTGACTCTTCAGGAATGTATGCTCAAGATGAAGCCTAAGGGTGTCAAAATTTTTCCCAAAGGACGGTCCATTCAGATCCAGGAATAGGCTAAGCTTGATGTGCCTCTCAACAGTTCCTCTTCTCCTCAAGGCGACCAGCTCTCCCCCTGAACAAACCACAAAAAGGAAGCGCAGGGAAGGTCCTGAGCATGTGGTCTTTACAGATTAGGGCAAGTTTGTTAGGAAGACCTTTGTGTTCCCCCCTGTTATCTTAATTCTGGTGTTTTTAGCACGGACAATTCCTTAGGTCTTCATGAAAGGGGGAGGGTAACCATTTTGTTTGCGGACAAGGAGACCCACAAGAAAAATATGTCCGAGACGTGGCCGCTGTAATTAGGGTTCTCGAGACTGCCTTGACCATAAATGACGTGGTGACGTGCTCACAGGATGCTCTCGACAAAGGGAAGGTCCGAATCAACAAGCTGGAGGGGCATAATGAAAAGCTGAAGAATGATCTTCTTGTACATCTGAAGAAGTACGAGATCCAAGTCGGTCTTGTCGAGGAGTTGAATAAGTTAAAGCCGAATATGGATACAATGACTAAGGAAAACGAAAGACTAATTTTCTGGGTAAAAGAGCTGGAGAGGGTCGTGGTATCTGCTGACGAGGAAAAGGCCTTTCAGACTAGGAAAGAGTTTATTTCCCAGATTTGTCATCTCGAGCAGGACGTTATGGACACCCTTGGGTACAACTTTAATACTCTTGTGGAGAAACTCAAGATTGTTAACTCCGAGGTCGAGCTCGTGACCGAAGGGATCGGGACCTTCAACCAAGTGGTTGATGAGAGGATAATTTCTCCTCCTAGAGACTAGTTTGTTTAAGTTTTGGGCTTGCGTCCTCGTGCGTTTACCCGGCCTGCGTGCCAAATTTTTGTTTTAATGTTTGGACAAGCGGCCATGCCCACTTAGTTATCTGTATTTTTTTGGAAACGTCGACTGTTGGGTCGGCGCTCTAACTGTTTGACTTTTTGTATGTTCATTTTACATGTTTACTCTGTGTTAGATATTTTGTCGTATATTTCCAATGCTTATTTTGTAAAAGTGTGGAAATTTGTGCTTTACCCAATTTATGGTCGATAACGCATGGAGACATGTCGAGGAGGTGGATTCGGAATCCGCTTGAACAAGGCCAAGGTCACCGTTGGGGCCTTGACTTTGCAGCGTGAATTTTCCTATCGTGAGTTGGGTGTGATTCCAATTTGCTACTTTGATGAAGGAGCTCGGTGGAGGTGTCTCCGTCGGGCTAAGGTCTCGCTCGTCCAATAAGTAAAGATCCACCTTTTGTCTTTGGTTGTTGGAGGCCATGTTCTTACCTCAACAAGCTTCTATGGTCGAGCAAGTTCCGGCGTTTATCAGAGAGGACCAGTCGACTGCTAAGTTCCCATTTTTTCTTGGGACTTAGCTGTAATATTGTTTTAGCTTTTTAGCGTTCCATGGTTGAGGTAGTTGTTCCCCACTTAGGTGCTCGAGGTAATATGCCTTGTTTCCCGTTGTCCCGCGAACACGATAGGGACCCTCCCAGTTGTCAGCCACCTTCCTTCGCAGGAATCTTTTTGATTTCTCCTTAGGACTAGATTGTCGGCTTAGAATTCATGTTTTATGACTTTGGCATCATGTCGCAGAGTTATCTGTTGTTTTAGTGTGTGTTATAACCGGTTTTAAAATAAGAGTCTCCACCGTTAATTTTTATCCTAGGGAAGGGAATATAACGGATAACCCTAATTTGGTAAAAGGTTCTAAGTTGTTGAATCGTTTTTAGATGAAGGGAAGGTGTTATGCACCCCTCATCTACCTTGTTCACAAGGATACTATGGTTTAGATTTGCGATCTAGGAAATAAGGTTTTTATTTTAATTAGGGGAACTCTCCATGATTTTAGTCGTATGCCTACGTATCCTCTTATGACGAATCAGAGTCCTAATTCGTAATTCGCATTTGTTGGTTGGTGTTTTTTATGGATTACAGAGATATCTCAAATTAATCCTTGAAACAATTCTGAGTTTGTAAATTGCAAAGTTGTTAGACGAAGTTCGCAGTTAATGAGAAATATCTCGATAATCCTTTTTGAAAATATATATAAGGTTTGAATTAGGTTAGTGGAAAATTGTTAGTAATTTGTTGGTTAGATATTTTCAAATATAATATGCAATATGAGAAAAAAAATATTTTTAATGCAGGAGAAAAATAATTTTAATGCAATTAAAATATTTGAATGAGTTAGTAAAAGAATTTGAGCAAGTAACTAGGAACATTCTACCTACTCAAAAATATTTCATGTCCATCTCCTCTTTCCTTTGACATTGTTATCTTACCATTGATTTGGTAAGTAACCCTATCTTTGGATGTAAAAGGGACGGGTTGGGTCATCGTATAACCATGATTCACAATGTTGTAAGATATCTGAGAATTTTCTTTAGGGACTAAGATCATTTTGAAAGGCAACATGGATAGCGTCATTGAGGGACTATGGTCTTGTTCTTTTGATTGTTTTTGCTAAGACATCCCACATGCATAACATGGCCATTTTTATAAGGCAACAAAGTGGAATTACCCTAAGGGTGTAAGTGTGCAAGTGTGTTAATTTACATGCATTCAATCTTGGATTATGGTTATCTACTTGTTGGTTTTATCTTTCCATACAAACCCTAATTACTAACATTTATATGAAAGCGATAAATTGCGGAAAGTAAAATTACTACGCTATTACATCACTTGGGAATGGGGGATATAAATTAACAAATAGGGATGACAAGTAAAGTAAACCGTAATTACTATTACAAGGCTTTGACAATTACATAATTTATAATGCAAAAATAATAAAATATGCAAGAAGATGTAAAGTGAGAGAAATTGTTTTTTAGGGTTTTTTATAGAAAAAAGGTTTTGTAATTAATTTCATTGAAGAAAAACCAAAGTCTAATTTAATTGTTAAGAAAAGTGTTTTTGAGGTTTCATTTGAACAAAAAGGTTTTATAAAGTTAGGTCATTTCCAAGCAATGCAATATGTCCAAAATAACCTAAAAAATCTCCAAAATCAAGAAATTTAGTGCCCGAGCTGACACTGGCCATGTTAGTGGACACGGGCACCCGTGTCAGGACCTGTCCATGACTTTTCTGCATTCTTTTTTATTCCAGCCAATCTGACACGTCCGTGTCACGTGACATGGGCGCCCGTGTCAGCCTCTGTCCATCTTTTTTCTGTTCGTGTATGCACCAGTAACATTGACACGGGCCGTGTCGTTTGACACGAGCACCTGTGTCAGCCTCTGTCCCTGCATATTATCATGTTTTTCAACCCAACTAAGCTGACACGGGCCGTGTCGTGTGACACGGGCACCCGTGTCAGCCTCTGGTATGGATTTTTGTTAGTTTTTTATCTTTGATATGTCTTGTTATATCTTTTGAGCGCAAAAGCAAATGATGTATGAACAATGATATCATAGTTTGAGAAAGTTTACCTCTCGAAGCGGAAGATTTAGAACACGTACGGATGTTTGCGAGTGTAAAGTGGTGATTGATCGAGCTCCTTTGAACCTTCTTGAAGTAACTCCAACCTTCCTTTTGTATTGAAAATGGTTGAACCGCTCCAACCAAGTCAAGTTGCAATGTATGTTTTTGAATTTGGAAGATGGTGATAGTGATGTTACAAAAGTTATTCTTATGTTTGAACAACTTCTATATGGTGTATGTGAAGTGTTTGGATGGTTTGTTTGGAGAAAACTTGCAAGGTATGAGATTCAAAGATTTGAACTTCAAAGCTAAAAAATGGAGGTTTTATGGACAAATCTGTTTTTTGACAGCAAAAATGAGTTTGAGTGTTTGTTTCTCCTTCTATTTTTTCTGGCCTCTTTCTCTTGTGATTGGCCTCTCTATTTATAGAGAAGGTTTGAGACTTCAAACAACTCAGATTTTTTGAATCACATGTTATGGCTATCTTGCTTGTTTTTGAAGCAAGCATGAAGAACATGTTTCCAATGCTTGTACCAAGCTATCTAAAGTGGTTGATCACTTTAAACATGTTTGTTATGACTTTTAGAAGTTGAGTTTGATTATAATAATAAGTTAGAGGCTCAAGAAATTGACTTTATGATTAAAGTGAACTTTGCAAGAATGGCAATGGTGCCTTTGTGCCAAAAATGGAAAGATGCAATGGATAATACTTGAACCACTTGGATAATGGTTTAATAAATTATGTAAACATCTGATTATGGATAGATTTGAAATTCAAGAGGCCTGAAAAGTGAAGATTATGCAGCATGTCTAATATTTTGGTTCCTTGTTCATCACAGATTTGCCTTGTAAATCAAGAATGAATGTCCTACTTCAGATCCTTGAATCTCCTAACTCAAATATGATAAATTAATGCTCTTGGATGTTTTGGAAAGCTTGAAACACCCTCTATAACTTTCATGTTGGATATTTTGACAAAATCATCTTGTAACTATGTGGAAAAAAAATGCCAAGAAGTTGGTATAAAATCCTGACCAAAACTGCTGAAAATTTCTCTAAATGTTTATTCAAAAATGCCATGACTTCATGAATTTTTAACTCAAAATCCAACCATTTCTAGAAAAAGTCCTTCCCTACAAAGTTTTATATCTCGTTGAGATTTACAACTTTCATGTTGGAAGTTTTCCTTGAATCATCTTACATCATGGTGAAAAGTTGTCATGAAGAAATGAAATTATCATGTATAAAAAACACTTAGAAAAATTTCTAAGTCTTGAAGAGTTTGAATTTTCACATTGACTTTTGACTTTCTTGATTTCTTGATGATCAAGTTTCATATTTTGACATGTTTTGATGAATTATGATCTTTGGCACTTGAATTTGACCAAAAAGTCAAAGTTTGACTTTTCAGTATACAGTTGACTTTTGATCAGTTGTCTGAAAAATCCATCTGTCAAACCAAATGGACTTGCAATGTTTTGAACCATGTCATTAGGTCAAAATGATGCAATTGTACTCTTGAGATCATGCCTTAAACCAATTGACCATTTTCTAGGTCAAAAATCAGAAATTGCCCTTTCCCAGTCAAAACCCTAATTTTGACCATTTTGCCCTTTTGGAGATTTGATCAAATTTCTTGAGGAGTTGTGGTCCAAACTTGATCAAGTGATATATATGAATTTAAAATGTTGATGTGGATCATAAATTATGAAGTTTGACTATAAATTGGCCATGGTTGACTTTTTCCCCAATAAAACTGATTTTTAGGTCAACTGCTCAATTGACTGGTCAAAAATGTAATCCAAGGCTTGAAACTTGACATGAGTAATCTTGGGGGTCCATAATGATCCATGAAATTCATATGAGGCATTGAAAGTTCAATTATCCTTGTGCAATCTCAAACCCTAATTTGAGTCATTAGTGCTTAAGGAGGTGTCTTTAGTTGGTCAACCCTAGTGTAGTCTTGGACCAATAGATCTTTGTGAGAAAATATTTGATAAGTGAGAGAGCAAATTTTGGGGTACAACAGGCGCCACCGGCCAGAAATCTCTTCTAGCGTCGGCCGCTCCAAGGCACCACTACCTTCAAACCCAACCACTGCCTGAGTTCATATGAACCCTAAGATCCCTAAGGGTTCGTAAAGAACCCTAACCTACCCAAACCCCAGAAACCAACAATCCTTAGAACACTTACCTAACCCTAATGAACCCTAACCCTAAACAAGAACCCTAATGAAATATAACCCTTAGAAATCCAAAAATTCAAAATCAAACACAAATCTTAGATCCAAACAAATACAAACCTAAGCTAAGTGAATCGACTTACCTCTCATGCAGTGATTTTTCTTGTATTCGTCCCTTTTTAGTTTCCTGATTCTTTTTTAATCTCTTCTTCTTTCCCTGGTTCACAGGTACACGGTGCGATGGGGATGATGCGGAGGCGAGGGATTGAAACATAGATCTAGGGTTTCAGAAATTGAAACCCATATCTCAAGCACGAAAGTTGACTCGCGGCTTCCTGCTTCTTCTTCTTCTTCTGTTATAATTTTCCCCTTTCTTTGTTATCTTCTTTTTTTTGTTATCTTCTTCTTTTCTTTGTTATCTTCTTCTTTTTTCTTTCAATTATTTTTAGGGTTCTTTATATAGTTTTTAAAATTAGACTGACTAGGAAATTTATTTGATTTGTCGTTACAAATTGTTGGTTGAACCAGGGATGAGGAAGACTTAGATTGTAATTGATTCTGATTTTATATTGTATTTGATGATTTGTTTTGTAATTGGACCCAAATTAATATGATTAAACTGTGTATTTGATTTGTTTTGATTCTTGTTTGTATGAATCTCTACAGTAATCATTTTTTAATTCTTGAGTCGCCGCTACTGGAAGTTGGGCATTAGGGTTGTATACCCTTGTAATTTGACTCGGTCAATAAAATTTTAATAAAAGTTTTGATTGTAATAAAAATATTAAAAATAGTATTAATGATGATAATAATAATAATAATAATAATAATAATAATAATAATATAACATAATAATAATAATAATAATAAATGAATGTTGACTTGGACAACATCTGGACCAAGAAAAGAAAAAAAGAAAACTCGATGGGGCTCCCACTTATTGGGCCTTCCAAAAACAAATTGATGGACCGGTCTGAGTAAAACATACAACCTCTCCTTCTTTTATACAAAAGAATTAAAGACTTTAATGGACCACCAGCTTTAATTACAGGAAAAGAGAATACACCCCCACTCTAATTATAAGAACGAATCTAATGGACCATCTATTTATAGAATTAAGTCTTTTTGACAACAACAAACCTACTTTAAATAAAAACCATTAATGGGCCCATTAGATCTTGATGGTCCATACACCTCTCTTTTAATTTTTAAGGCAAAATACTCATTTTGGTCCCTTAACTATACCCTTGGGTTCACATTGGTCCCTTAATTTTTTTTTGGGTCATTTTGGTCCCTTAACTTTCAAAAAGTTTCATTTTAGTCCTTTTTTGTCTAATTAGCGATGGAAAAACTTTGAAATACGTCGCTAAATCTGTCGCTAATTAGACAAAAAGGACTAAAATGAAACATTTTGAAAGTTAAGGGACCAAAATGACCCGAAAAAAAATTAAGGGACCAATGTGAACCCAAGGGTATAGTTAAGGGACCAAAATGAGTATTTTGCCAATTTTTAACCACTATACCAAAAACTAGTTTAATAACCAAAGTTATTGGAATTCAACAAAAAATGACAAAAAGGAAAAGTTAATTATTGGTACCCTAGGAAAAATTTGGGTATAACAGCTGCTCCTATTTAATTACCATTTTATTGAGGAGTGCGAAAATACGGAGGTCTCGCATATTTGAATCTGAGGTTTATTAAATAATGGAAGACCCTAAAATTTGTCCGAAATATTATAAAGATACACTGTACAGCATTTCCAAAAGTATGAAAAAAATAGTCATAGATGATGATGTATCATCTTACCAGAGTTTGAACAGAAAGTTTTGATTTGACTTAGCTACGACGACGCGGATAACTCTTCAGTTCCTAAAAATGATTGCATATTTTTCATGTATTTACCATAACCTATGAGGTAATAATACAAGTTTGAAATTTGACTTACTAATGCTTCGAGACTAACAAAGTAAGCTTATAATGAAGATTTTCCTATTCATCACAGCCTAGGGGATGAATAAAGAATAGTTTGATAACACCTCACTGCATGGAGACTGACATAATGAATTATATCGTAGATTTCGATATGTTTACTACAACCTAGAGAGTAAACAATACGAGGTTGAACCTGCGCATTTATCACGACCTAGAGGATAAATGACACAGGGTCAGGCTTATGTATTCATCACGACCTAGAGGATGAGTAGTATAACCCTAAGAATTCACATATCTATCACAACCTAGAGGATAGATAATTGAAAAAGATTTTGTGTTTATCACGACCTAGAGGATAAACGACATGAAGATAGATTTATGTATTCATTACGACCTAGAGAATGAATAATATAAACTAGATAATTTGCATACCTACCATAAACTAAAGGATGGATGGTTGAAAAGTTTGTGTGTTTATCACGACCTAGAGGATAAACGACACGAGGGTAGTCTTACGCACTTATCACGACCTAGAGGATAAATAATGTAATCCTGGAAATTTGCATATCTACCATAACCTTGAGGATAGATATTTGAAGAGTGTTTTGGTAATCAAATCATAGGTAGCTAGACCAAAGATGAGATCGGAGTTTTATTGGTTGTGTCTGTTCTCAACCACGATATTTGTTTGTTTTGTGGACCAGATAATCCATTTGATGGGCCCCAAGAAAGTTCATAGTTTTAACTAAAGATGTGTTCTGGAAATGCCATGCATAATGCCCTAAGCTGATATGGAACCCAAAATGTATATGCACCGAGTATTTTGTATATGACCCAAATGTAATGTATGTATATGCCCAAATTTAATGTTTGTATATGCCCCAAATGTTTGTGTATGCACCAAATGTTTGTTGTAAAATTTTTTAATTTTCTATCCTATTAAACCATTGGTTTTGTGTCACCTACTCTCTAGTGTTGTATGTTGCGTTGTCGTGGTATTTTGAATTGATTTGAATAAGATGAATGGTTTTAGCACGATTTTGATATTTGCATCGTAGGCGCATGTGTGGCCATAGTTGCAGACGTAGGCGTGGATATGGCTATGATCACAGGCATGGACGTAGACGTGGATTTTCTTTCAATGTTTTTCTAAACAAAATGCTTTTTTGATGTTATATAAAATGTTTTATTTGTCAAATCCCCAAAATGATGCCAATGCAGTATTCACAAAAAATAATCGTAGTATTTGCAAACAAGTCTGAAAAGGAAAAACACAATTGAAAGATTGCAAAAGTAAATGTTTTATTGATAAATATGCCTCTGAATATGTGAGATTACAAGATGAAATTCCTTGAAAGAGGTCATTACAGAAAATTTTAAAACTGAAAAATGGCAATGAAAATGATAATTGCTACTGCTATTTCTCCAATGTCCTTTTGATAGCTCCAATCTTCTTTTCTTATCAATCAAATGATTTGGATCAATCTCTCTCCTTCGTGGTTATAGTCGTGGTTCTTAGGTTGCAGTCTTTTTGTTCTTTATTTTTGAATAAGATCCCTAACTTTTACCTGGATCACCCTTTCGGGTTATCAATCCACCGGGATATTTTTTTGTTATGTCCCTAATTTTTGCATGGATCGCCCTTTTGGGTTTTCAATCCACCAGAACGCTCCTTTTTTTCTAAGTCGCCCATTTGGGGTTCGATCTTAGTGAGCTTTTTATACATAGTATTTTTTTTTACTGCATCTGAATTTTTCGGATGTGGCGGTTCTTCCCCGTCCATTGTTGTAAGGATAAGACCACCATCCGAGAATGTTGTTTTTACCACATATGGTCCTTCGTAGTTGGGTGTCCATTTACCACGTGAATTAAGGTGAGGTAGTAGAATCTTCTTGAGCACCAAATCTCCTTATTTAAACACTCGAGGACGAACCTTCTTGTCAAATGGTTTCTTCATTCGTTTTTGATATAATTGATTGTGGCACAAAGTTGTCAAGTGTTTTTCTTCAATGAGGTTAAGCTGGTCAAGTCACGTCTGAACCCATTCTGATTCTTCAAGCTTTGTCTCCATTAGAACTTGTAGCGATGTAATTTCTACTTTAACAGGGAGTACTTCCTCCATTCCATATAATATAGAGAAAGGAGTTGCACTTGTTGATGTACGTACAAAAGTACGATATCCATGTAGAGCGAAGGGAAGAATTTCATGCCAATCTTTGTATGTCTTCACCATTTTTTGAAGATTTTCTTGATGTTTTTATTGGAAGCTTCAACATCCCTATTCATCTTGGGTTGATATGGTGAGGAATTATGGTGCTCAATCTTGAAGTCATCGCATAACCCCTTCATCATTTTGTTGTTCAAATTGGACCCATTGTTTATGATAATCCTTCTAGGAATCCCATATCTGCATATAAGATTCTACTTGATGAATCGAGTAACCACTTGTCTTGTCACATTTGCGTAGGATGCAGCTTCCATCCATTTAGTGAAGTAATCGATGGCAACTAGTATGAATCGATGTTTGTTAGTGGCTTACGGTTCAATCATTCCTATCATATCAACTCCTCTCATTGAAAATGGCCAAGGATAACTTAGGATATTCAAAGGAGTCGGTGGGACATGCATTTTTTTGATGTAGATTTGACATTTGTGACATGCCTTTGTATAATGGTAGCAATCAGCTTCCATTGTCAACCAATAATAACTTGCTCGTAATATTTTTCTAGCCATGGTATGTCCATTTGTATGAGTTATGAAAGTGCCTTCATGGATTTATCTCATAAGTGTATCCGCTTCTTGTTTCTCCATACACCTGAACAACACCATATCATAGTTTCTTTTGTATAATACATCACCATTCATAAAGAACTTTGAAGCTAACTTCCGCGGAGTTTGCTTGTCAATCATAGAGACATTTTTTGGATATTCTTGTTTCTCGAGATATCTTTTTATGTCATAGAACCAAGGCTTGTTATTGGTCCTTTAATGGCAAGGCACTGTGTGGGTTCTTCAGAATGTCTAATTGTAATGCGTGGTTTGTGATTTGGCTAGGTCACTTTGAACATGGTTGATAAAGTTGCCAATGCGTCAACCGTCTGATTTTCTTCTCGTGGAATATGACTGAATGTAATCTCGGTAAATTTTGTAGCTATCTTCAAAACATGATCTCAATATGGAATTAACTTGGGATGTTTCATGTCCCATTCACTATTGACTTGGTATATGACTAATGATGAGTTTCCAAACACTTCGAGATGTTTAATTCTTAGATCGATAGCAGCTTCTAAACCCAAGATATAAGCTTCATATTCAGCAATATTGTTGGTGTAGTTAAAATATAACCTTGCAGTATAAGGTTTATGAAAATTCTCTAGAGAAGTCAAAATTGCTCCAATATCGTGCCCTGGTGCATTTGAAGCCCTGTCAAACATGAGCGTCCAACGTTCCCCTAGTCCAGGTCCTTTGTCGGGTCCTGGTATTTCGTAGTCACCTATAACCATGACATCTTCATTTGGAAAGTCGAACTTCATTGATTGATATCCTGGTAAAGCTAATGAGCTATATGGTCAACTAATATACTACCTTTTATGGCCTTTTGAGTAACATATTAGATGTCGTACTCAGATAGTAACATATGACATCTAGCAATTCTTCCTGTAAGAGCTGGTTTTTCGAACACATACTTTAAAGGATCCATTCTCGCTATTAACCACATGGTGTGAGTTAACATATATTTCCTTAATCGTTTAGTAGCCCAAGCCAATGCATAACAAGTTTTCTCAAGGAGTGAGTACCTGGTTTCGCAGTCAGTGAATTTCTTTCCGAGGTAGTAGATAACATGCTCTTTTCTACGCGTTTCGTCATGTTGTCCTAATACACATCTCATTGACCCTTCAAGCACTGTTAGATACATGATGAGTAGTCTTCTGGGAACTAGTGTCATCAATATTGGTGGCTCTTGTAAATATTACTTTATTATCTCGAACGTTATCTGACAATCATCATTCCACACCACTGTCTGATCTTTTCGAAGTAATTTGAATATAGGCTCGCACATAGCAGTTAGGTGCGATATGAACCTTGAAATGTAATTTAATCATCCTAAGAAATCACGAACCTATTTTTCTGTCCTTGGAGATGGCATTTCTTGTAACATATGACATCTAGCAATTCTTCCTGTAAGAGCTGGTTTTTCAAACACATACTTTAAAGGATCCATTCTCAGTATTAACCACGTGGTGTGAGTTAACATATATTGCCTTAATCGTTTAGTAGCCCAAGCTTATGCACAACAATTTTTCTCAAGGAGTGAGTACCTGGTTTTGCAGTCAGTGAATTTCTTGTTGAGGTAGTAGATAGCATGCTCTTTTTTACCCGTTTCGTCATGTTGTCCTAATACACATCCCATTGACCCTTCAAGCACTGTTAGATACATGATGAGCGGTATTCCAGGAACTATTGGAATCAATATTGGTGGCTCTTGTAAATATTACTTTATTGTCTGATAATCATCCTTAGCTAGGGTGTGAAGGATAAGCTTCAATTCTTCTTTCTCCTTTTGAGCTTGATTCAAAGCTTTATTCAAGCTGTCTATTTCTTCTAAGCACATATGCAGAGGATCTGGGACATCTGGCTTGTACTCAGGATCAATGTCAAATGGTAACTTAACAACTCGCACCCTATCCAAAACCCATTGAGTATAAGGTTCTTTTGCCACAACATTCTTTCTTTCAGCCTTTCTTTTAATAACCCTATTCTAAGCTCAGATGATCTTGTTGAGTAACTCTCAGTTGTTATTGCCCATGTCATCAGTGATTAATTGGTGAAGTTGTTTATCATAGGGCTTATCCTACAAAGGGTGCCCTAGTTGTCGCAAAGCCAAAGTAGAGTTGTAATTGATAAAACCACGTGACCCAATCAACGGAACATTAGGAAAATCTCCACAATTTTAAGTGACATCTCCAATATTTAGCTTCCTTGCATACCACAACACAGAATCAGCAATAAGAGATCTTAATTTTTGAGGCCACTCAATTCGTGTCAAAGTTTTAACCATATAGTTCTCCTTGTAGAGGTGAGACATGAACCAATAATATAGAAGCGGGATACAACAGTTTAACGTACCCCTCCCCTTTTCATATCGAGTGTGAAGTGCATAATAAATATCAGCAAGTAAAGCAGGAGTTGGGTCCGCATTCAAAGCTCTTACGCCCAAAAATACACTAATAGTTGCAGGGTCAATAAATTCCAAATTTCGTGGTGTGATGCGGTGGGAAAACTGACTTGAGGTTTTGTGTTTTATCGCAAATGTTACGGTTAGCAAGAGTCGCCACCGACTTTTCTTTTATCCAAAGGAAAGGTGAAAAATCACAGGAAAGAACTTTGAGATTGTTTCTTGATTTTGGGGGATAGATTATGAAAAGGGAAGGTATTAGCACCCTTTTCATCCATGGTTTTCCATGGGCTCTTAGTTACTTGCTTAGATCACTTGCTTTTGTTTGTTTGAAATTGTGTTTGGTGTGGTTTTGAAAGTATTTTGTAAAAGAGGCCATTTGTTTAGGCAATCTTTGTAATGATTCTCGTTCGTAAGAATGTATACAAAGATGTTTGTCTTTTAAAAATATTTTCAATTTTGTAAGATGTTTTGAGATGTGTGTGTTTGTTTTGAAAAATAGTAAGGATTGTTGTTTTGAAATAGAGCAAGTAACTAGAAGTAATCTACCTACTCAAATGTCTTTCTTGTTCATTTTCTATTCCTTTGACATTGTTGTCTTACCATTGATTTGGTAAGCAACCCTATCTTTGGATGTAAACGGGACGGGCGTGGGTCATCGTATAACCATGATTAGCAATGTTGCAAAGTATCTTAGCATTTTGAGGGACCAAGATCATTTTGTAAGGAAACTTTTGAATAGCGTCATCGAGGGGCTATGATCTTATATTTGTTTTGTTTTGCCAAGATACTTGGCATGCGTAACATGGCCATTTTATTTTAGGCAACCAAGTGGGGAAACACTAAGGGTGCTTGTGTGCAAGTGTATCATTTTCATGCTTTGATTTTGTCTTGTATTTAGGGTGTTCTATTTGCTTTGTTTTTGTTCTTGTCATACAAACCCTAATTACTAATCATGGCTTATAAAGCGATAAATTGCGTAATGTAAATATACTAAGCTATTACAACAATTTATGGGAGAGGGGAATACAATTTTGAATGGGGATTTGCATAAATATAAATCTAAATACATTATTACAACCAAATCGAATTTGTATGAATTAAGATAAATACAATATAATACTAAAAGAAAATGCAATACAATGTACATGTAAAAAGATTTTTTGATGTCTTATTTTTATGTAAAAGAAAATTTAATCTAAACCTAAAAAATATATAAAAAAAGAATTAATTTTCTAAAAGGGGTTTAACCCTAATTATTATTTAAGAGAAAATGAAGTTTCTATATTATTTTTGTGTGAAAATAATAAATAATATTGTGTATAAATATTAAAATTAAATATATACAAAAATAAGTATTTATGAGTATAAAATGTAAAATAAATTAAATTAAATATATTTAATCATTTTTACAAGTTTATTAAGAAAATGAATTATATTCTATTAGAATAAAATATATTTTTATGTGAGAAATAAAAAAAAAATGTAATATATTAATTTACATTTTTTGGGATTTTTTATGTTTTAAGAAAAATATTTAAAAAAATTAGATATGAAAACAAAACAAAAATGAAACTAAAAAAATGAAAAGAGTTAGCAGGGGGTGATGCAGTAAATCAGTGGTAATATGCTAGCAAAAAAAATATTGGCCCAATAGTCAAGCCCAATCTGCAAAAAAGGTCAAAAACTGAAAAGGGAAAAATTGTAAAAATGCAAAAGTAGCGCGCAAGTTCGAACCCAGGACATGGGTCTCACCAGCGCGCTACTTTACCACTAGGGTGGCCATACATCCATTATCCTTATTGAAACAAAAATAACATATTTCAAAACGCGCCCTTGCCCTGTTTCATCTTCTTCCTCAAGCCTTGGTCGGATCCCCTGTAACTTCCTCATGCTTCCATAAAAATGAAAACTTATAACATGAAAAATGTAGCATTTGAACTCACGAATCCAACCATATAAGTTATGTAATCTAACTATCAAAGATCAAAGAGAATTTTAAAAGCCCCAAATTTTATCCTAATATTTTCAGAGATTTCAACTCCTAAATTCTCTCAGCACAAGTAAAATCAATGCAAGATAATGATATGTGTAGCTTCGTTATGATGAGAATAACACTTTTTATTCATAGATCGTAGCCTAAGGCTGCCTGTACAAGGAGATAGAGTTTGAAAATTTACCTCCTTCAGCTGGAATCGTGTATGGAAATGTAGTGACTTTAATGGAGGTTTGATGCTTGCTTGAGCTTCCTTGAGCTTCCCTGAATCTATTCCAAACCTTGCCTTGCTCTGAAAGTGGCTAGAACTCCCTGACCAAGTCCAACTGCAAGCTTCAAAGTCAACAATGGCAGATGGTGGAAAAGAGAATACAGAACAGGGATGATGGTTTGGATGGGTTTGATATCAAGTATGTAAGGTATTGGAATGATCTAAACACAAAAAGCACGAGCCAAATGGAAGCTGGATGTGTTTCTGCAGAAAATGTATGTTTTGGATAGTTTTTAGTGTTTTGCTTGCTCTTAGTGTTTCAGGTCTTGGCTTGGTGTTTTTTGTGTTGCATAATGTTGGTATATTAGTATTGAAATGATCTTAGGTCAGCTTCCCAACAGATATGCCAATGCTAGCCTTTTTGCCAACTTTCTTGTACTTGAAGCAAAGTGACAAGACCAAAGCTTCACATGCTTGTACCAACTTGCTTAGGGTTGGTATGAGTTTGTACAACTTTCTTGAGACCTGTGTGGTTTGTATGCATCAAGGGGACATGTTCAAAGCTCAAAATTGTAAAGTTTGCAAAAGTGGTTCTTTATGAAAATGGCAATGGAACCTTTTTGCCATAAATGGAATTACAAGTTGGATAAAGGTTCAAAAGCATGGATAGAGGCTTTTTCAACTGAGCAAGCATTTAATTAAGGAGTGTGGAACAAGTTTAGGACCTGTACAGCATGAACTAGCCAGCATAGGATTGATTTGCAACTTGGTTCTTCATGAAATGGCTTGAACAAAAAGTGTGAAAATGCCAACTTCCTCTCTTCGATTCTCCCTACTCAAAAATGATCTTGAGGAGTTCTCTGACATTTTGGAAAGCTTGTAATGTTCTCTATAATTCATATTTGAAATGCATTTTGATATACCTCTTGGAACTAGGTGAAAAATTTCCATGAAGTTGGGTCCAAAACCTGCCTAAATTAGGGCAAAATTTCACTAAGTTAAGAAGTTCATGACCATGTATTCATAAATTTATAACTTGAGATCCAAGCATCTTTAGGGAAAAGTTTGTGAAGAAAATTTGTAGATTTCATGGAGATCTACAATTTTAATTTTGGGAATTTTCCTTGAATCATTAGGCATCATGGTGTAAAAATGGTGTAAAGTTGAGAAAAAATAAGAAAATTTCCATACTTAGAAAATTTCTAAGTTATGAAAAATTTCAAATTCAAACCCTAATTTTCAAATTTGGATTTCTTGATGAACAAGTTTCACATTTGGAAATTTTTTGATGAATTATGACCCTTGTTACTTGATTTTGACCAAAAAAAAGTCAAAGTTTGACTTTTCAATGTACAATTGACTTTTGATCAGTTGACTGCAAATTGCATCTGTCAATCCAATGCATTTGAGATGTTTTGAGCCATGTAATTAAGTCAAGATGATGCCATTGAATCCTTGATATCATTCTTGAACTCAATTGGTCATTTGTTAGGTTAAAAATCAGAAATTTCCCTTCCTCAGTCAAAACCCTAATTTTGGCCATTTTGCCCTTTTTGTGATTTGATCAAATTTCTTGAGTAGTTATGATACAAACTTGACCAAATGATACATATAAGTTTAAAATGTTGATGTGGATCAAGAATTATGAAGTTTGACTGTAAATTGGCTATGGTTGAGTTTTTCCCCAATACAGCTGATTTTTAGGTCAACTGCCTAATTGACTGATCAAAAATATGGTTCAAGGCTTGAAACTTGTCATGGGTGATCTTAGGGGTCTATAATGATGTTTGAAAGTCACATGAATAATTGATATTCCAAAAATCCTTGTGCAAACTCAAACCCTAGTTTGGGGTTATCAATGCAAGATGAGATGTCCTGAGCTGACCAAACCCTAATCTTGTCTTGAGTCAAAGAGATCTTGTGAGAAAAGTCTTGATAAATGAGAGAGAAAATTTTGGGGTACAACAGCTGCCCCTGTTCAATCTTCTTAAACCTGAAGAGTTAGATTGGCGAGTTTTGCCATTCGTGACTCGAAGGTGAAAGATGATTGGACACTAGAGTGCCCATAAATTTGCACTCGGCGATGTGTCGCTGAGGGAATGGGCTTAAAGATTCCATTTGGAGAAGAGATAGAATCTTGTTGGAGATGGGATTGTAGATGCCATCCAATAATGTTTGTTAAATTGTAAGTTGTAAGCTGGAAGAATGAGTATCAGAATGGTATCCGCGTCTGGAACGTATCTGAACTGTATCTGAAATCTGAATCTAGATGAGCGACAGAATGGCTTCCATGTCTGGAGCGTATCCGTACTGTATCTGAACTTGAAATCTGAATGAGTAACATAATGGCTTCTGTTGTACCCCAAAATTTTCCCTCGCACTTTTCCACAAGGAATCACAGCTTCAGGCGTTTCCTGATTTTTCAGACTGGCTCAAGAATCAGTCAAACAGATTTTTCTCGTCAGCCAGACAAAATTAGGTTTTTTTGAAGGGTCTGGAACAGTTCACACAGTTTGCTTAGGGTTTTGGTTGATTTTGGTTCAGCTTCGATCAGGCAAACGCTTCTTTGGCATTTGATCAGAATCAGGGTTTTGTACGCATATCTCTCAAGAAGAGTTGGTTCTATCAATGCTTTTTTTTAAAATTACTCTGAATTGAGAACTGAGGCTGCTGGTTGTTAATTTGCATTTGTTGGATTTAATCAGTGAAAAGAGACAGATGGACGTTTTGTTTAATTAACTGTCGCTTGGTTTGAAACTATGCGTTGCTTTGAATAATTGGAGCGTCAGGTTTGTCATAAGACCATAATGTTTACCAATTGATTATTTATTTTTAAGTTAAGATAATTGGAATTTATTTCCATTTTTATTTTAATTTAAGAATTATAACAATTAGATAAATATCTTGAAAAGAATAAAAAGAATTAATCAAATAAAAGGACTTTTTATTTATCTTTAAATTACGTGTATAATTGTTTTTGTTTACAAAATGTTTACAATAATAATATTACAGTTATTTAAATTTAAATAAAACTATCCTAATATTTTTCTAAGTCTTCAATTCTTCATCTTCCATCCCTTGCTCCCTCTGCCTCATTGGATTCTATTTGCAAAGAATAAGAAAGAAGAAAAAGTCAGAAGCAGATAAATATTTAAAGAGACAGACAGATAAAAAGTTCATCATTAAAAGCAAATGGCCGGGATCAGTTTGCCCTCTTTGCAAATCACGGGATTTCTCCCGGTTCACAAAGAGGGATGAAAATGTTTGCAAATTAAAAATGAATGCACAAAGTTAAAAATTGCACATTTCAAATTGGTCAACCAACTGCATAGTTCAAAGCAAGACAGCATGTGCAAATACAAAGTCCAAGTTACAAACTGAATGGCCTAAACCAAGTTCAAATTGCTAAACAAAGTCACAATTTCAAAACTAAGTCCAAAGTCAACTAGAGCTGCCAAAAGATATCTCAAGATATCAAAGTACCATCAATGCTGTCAAGAAGCACAAAGTATGGAAAAGAGATATGCAAATATGCAGAGAAAGAGTAGATTGCAAGAAAATTTCAGTTTCATCATTTCCCAGGCCAGTTTGCTTTTTCAGAATTAGTACATGTTAAGCAATATAATATGCTAAAAGCTGTACTGGAGAGAGAGAGAGAGAAGAAAGAAAAGAGGTATAGGGTTTAGGCTTGAGGCAGAAGGTAGAGATATGAAGAAATCAGAATGCAAACAAAACTGTCAATAAAAAGAAACAGAATTATCTTTCCATAAAAAAACCCTTCAAACCGGATTCAAACCCTGAACCCTTTCTTGGGCATATAACACAAAGCCTTCACTTGTCAAAAGGGGGCCTGCATTAAACAAGCTCAAAATATACAAGCCTGAAACGAGTTGACACAACAAAAAAAAACTCATCAAAAGCCAAACCTTTCAAGCAATGTCAAAATCTCCCATACACCTAAAACCTGTAATGTCCAAACACTGCAAGCAAGCCAGCAATGTCTAAACCAGTATAACCTGCAAAGCCACATAAGCTTAACCCGCCTGTCAACCAAACCTGTAATAACTTAAAGTCAAAAACCTGTAATCAAACAAATGGTCCAAGCCTGAAACCAGTATACTCAAAACAACATTAAGCCATAACCATTCAAGGCCATAACCCCTGTCAAAAACCACAAACTCTGAAGCCTGAACTGCTAAAGCTAAGCCTTTCAAGCACACAAACCTGCTAAGCTTTACCTGTAAACAAATAGCCTAAGCCACAAAAGCCTTAAGCCTGATTGATACAGAAGAGGCAACACTAAGGGCCCTCAGAAAACCTTCATCACTGGGCACAAACCATCATCAAGCATACAGATTCAAAAACATACAGAAGCATTCAGAAGCTTTCAAAAGAGGCAACCAAGTTCAGCAAACAAACATACAAGGCATCGAGGCAACCAGAAGGAAGAGGATAAAGAAGCATTTCAAGGAGATACAGGGTAAGGCTACAAACCCTCAGAGAAAGCCTTCTCATAGGGCAAATATACCAGGCATTAAGTAAATATATCCAAGGCACCAAGCTAGGCAACAAAGGTAGCAACCAGAAAGAGGAGATAAAGAAGTGTACAGAAGCAAGAAGGCAGGCATCAAGGCAACAAAGCAAAATAAAGAAAGAAAGTTATACCAGGTCTTCAGTTCATCATCATTAAACCTAAAGAGGGCAAAGAAGTACAGAGTACCGGATCCAAGCAAGCTAAAGGCATCACGCGTCCCCTCACCGTCTTGGCCGCCACAGCGCCACCCAATCTTTTCCTTCTCCGTCTCCAAGAGGTAGTACAACTTTCTTCCTTTCCTTTTCATACCTCAGCAGAAACACAATAATAAGCATAACATTAGAATGCGAAATCATAACATGCAAAATGAAAACCCTAAACAAGATTGAAACACGAAATCTACCTCTTAAACTGTTGCCTGGATGCTCCATGGAGGGAAGAGGAAGGATGGTGGCACCGGTGGCCATTGGGCGAAAGAAGCTCAGAGGTGAAGGCGCGAGACATACGAAGTGAAGACGAAGAAGAAGGGCGTCGCGCCTCTGTGTTACAAACCCTAGAAGTCCCCAAAATAAAACAATAACTTTGAAACCCCTCACAAAAATGTATGAAGTATAATGGGCCGGGTCACCCCAACAATGCTTAAACCCGTTCAATTAAACACCCCCCCCCTTTTGGCTTCTGTTTGACTGCTTGGGCCAAGATAAAACGCCTAAAGCCCATTCTTTGTTTGTTTTAAGACTAAAAACATTTTTTTATCTCATTACCCCAACATCTTTCATAACTTAATCTTTTTTTTCTTTTTCTTTCTTCTTGATAAAAAATATATACTAAACCTTTTTTTTTACACTGAATTATATATAATTAAAATTTAAAACATTTCTTTCTTTTTCTTAAAATATCTTATTTGTACATAAATAAATCGGTACCTAATTTTTTCTCAAGTTTAAAGCATTTTTCTTTCTTTTAATTAAAATACTTTTTTGTACATAATACAAAAACATATAATACACTTAATAATATATTTAAATTCACATCTCGCACTTGTAAATAACCTAATACATGTACACCTACACTTACATAATACACTTACATTGATACACCTATACGATTGCTATTTCTTATACATTGCTATGCATTACATATGGCGATCGATTCGATTTGGTTTTAATTATTTAAGTCTCATCCCCACTTGTACATTTGTACCCCCATCCCGGATACTATTTTGTAATAGCGTAGATTTTAAATTCCCGTAATTTACCGCTTTCGAATTATACCATGGTTCGACCTAGGGTTTGCATGTACATAAAATCAAACGCTAGATAACCTAATACAAGACAAATACATGAAATCAACACACAATTCACACTTGCACCCCCTAGGGTAATCCCACATGTTGCCTTCCAAAATGGGTCATGCTTGCACGTCGAGTTTCTTTGGCAAAACAATTCAAAATGATCATAAGTCCCTCGATGACGCTTTCGAAAGTCGCCTATCAAAATGATCAAGTCCCTTCAAGCAAATTGCCAAAGACACTTGGCACCATTGCATTCATGGTCCATACGATGACCCGCGCTCGTCCCGTTAAACATCCTAAACGCAAGATTGTCCACCAAATTCAATGGTGGAACAAAATTGTTAAAAAGGGGTTGAAAACATAGAGAAAACCTTTGAGTATAATAGGGGTAGACAAAACTCTTAGTTACTTGAGATCAACTTGCAAAAACACTTGCCTCCTTTTCAAAAACCACACTTCACAAACATTTTTCAAACAAACTTCCAAAAACATTTTGAAACATCTTTTCGAAAAGATACACATCGTTGTATATACTCAAACACGAGTCATTACAATGGTTGCCGAAACAAAGGCGTCTATTTCAAAACATTTTCAAAAACCACACTTCACAAACATTTTTCAAACAAACTTCCAAAAACATTTTGAAACATCTTTTCGAAAAGATACACACCGTTGTATATACTCAAACACGAGTCATTATAATGGTTGCCGAAACAAAGGCGTCTATTTCAAAAAAATTTCAAAAAACACACACACACCACAATTTCAAGCAATCAAAAATCAAGGCAAGTGATCTAAAACCAAGTAACTAAGAGCCCATGGATAACCATGGATGAAAAGGGTGCTAATACCTTCCCTTTTCATAATCTACCCCCCGAACCCACGAAACATCTCAAAAGGTTTTTCCTGTGCTTTTTTTAAACCTTTCCTTTAGGATAAAATAAAAAGTCGGTGGCGACTCTTGCTAAACCGAACAAGTGCGAATACAAACGCAAACCTCAAGTCAGTTCTCCCATCGTATCACAGAACTGGCGACTCTGCTGGGGAGATAACTTAAAAGTGGGGTTACCTTAGGGTTTAGATCACCTTTTTTCTCAATTTCTTGCTTTGTTTGCTTTTATATTTGTGGGCTTTGCATCAGAGTTTCGTAAATCCTAACCCGGATTTGGGGAATACCCTTTTAGGTAGCATAATCTGTGAGGGACCTGTCCGGGGTATACCGACATGGGTGAAGCTGTGGCTACGTTGGTGTGGCACCTTGGTCTGTACCGATATCCCTTGTGTTGAAACGAGGAGAATATGGGTCTTCCAAGGAGTCATTAAGCACCAACCAACCTTAGAACCCTAAATTGACCCAACTTGGCCATAGAACAGTAGCAGTATGCTACACTCATTGAGGCTAAACTCTCGCGATGGTTCTGGCCGCAAGAAAAGATAGCGATGCTGGAGTTATGACCGATTGAGGGTAGTCAGTGATATTGAGATCCTCTAGAACCCGGTTACTTTTGATAGGACAGGTCTTAACCAACGAAACTTAAAGAGGGTAGTACCTGAACCTCATGCAAGCCAGAACCTAAGGACTTGTTTGCTTTGTGTGGATATGATTGCCTGTATATACACTTACTTGCTTGTGCATACATGTACATAACATCATAACATCATACCATAGCATTTTTCACTAACCATTTCAAGGATCTCGAAGGTTCTTTTGATGCAGGGTCACGTTGAACCATACGTCTACCCAAGGGCAAGAGGTTTCTCCTCTAACCAATGCCAATCCAAGTTCAAGTGCAACAACTTGAATCAGTGGCTATGACCCACTTGACATGGTGAGCTTGATTCTCGTGGAAAGACATCCACCAGTGCACAGTTCTCCAATCAAAGTTCAAGTGCAACAACTTGAAAGTGGCTATGACCCACTTGACATGGTGAGCTTGATTCTAGTGGAAAGGCATCCACCGGTGCAAAGATCTCCAATCAAAGATCGAAGTTCAACCTCTAACATTCTCTTGTGTTTACCCCAAGAGATCCTTGAAAGCATGCATCCACATATCATGCGTTGCATCTTGACAGTTTTTCCTATTTCAGGTTTCCTTACTCTCATACTGTTTATTTCAGTAAAGAGATGGCTCTAGAAAGGACCGTCAAGGATATCCAGGACCAGACTGCTCAGCTGCAGGAAATGTTCTTGAACCTGTCTCTGGGGCAAGAAGAAGTGAAACTCTCCTCACCAAGGGTTTGGATCAGGAGACTTCAAACAATGCCAGGAGTGATCAGTTAGAGGCACTACAGTCTGAGCTGACAACAATGAGGATCCAAATGATGGGGCAACTGGTGGGCCAGATGGCTCTCATCCAGGATTTGTCTCAAAGACAAGAGGGGCTCCGAGTTATCGTCAACCAACTGCTTCGGGAAAACCAATTGGGGCAAACATCTGAGGTTGAGGAGCAAGTCACCGCTCAGCCTCCATCCACTCAAGAAGGCAAAGGGAAGGTGTTGTACCCCAAAATTTGCCCTCCCATATTCTTCAAGAATTGCAAGTCAAGGCTTCAGAATTTCTCCAAGGGTTGCACAGTTCAAGAGCCTCCTAACAGTCAAAAACTAGGGTTTTGGTTCTGACAAAGAAAATGAAGTTTCCAAGGGTCAAATCAAGTCCCACATGCCTACAAATATGGTCAAGCATCCTCATACCAAGTTTCAAGACTTACAGCATAAAATTGCACAGTCAAAAACCCTAATTGCACTACAGTCAACTGTAGGGGCAAAATGGTCATTTGACAGTCAAAAGTTCAAATTTTTGGTCAACATCTCATTTTGAAGCCACAAACATCATTTGATCAATGCTTGATCATGATTCTCAAAGCTTGGCTCAAAAAGTCTCAAGATGCAAAAGTTTCCATATTTGGACAGTTGAAAAAAGTCAACTGTAACTTGACCAAGGCATAACTTTCACATGGATTATCAGAAAAATTTCATCCAAAGCTCATTTTGAATAGAAACACATTTCCTACAACTCCTCTTCACACTTCAAGTCCAAGAAATGCTCTCACAAAAAGTTATCAATCTCAACATTATAGGTCATTTTCAAAAGTCAACAAAAAGAGACTTTAAGTCAAAGGCCATAACTTGATATTGGTAAATCAAAATGACATGGGACAAAAAACATTGGTTAAAGGACTCAAAGAACTTTCCAAAATGTCCAAGAACATGAGCAAAGCTTAAAAATTGAGCAAGATATGCCTTGTGGAAGTTGGGAAATT
This sequence comes from Vicia faba, assembly GCA_948472305.1. Classification (NCBI taxonomy): domain Eukaryota; kingdom Viridiplantae; phylum Streptophyta; class Magnoliopsida; order Fabales; family Fabaceae; genus Vicia; species Vicia faba. Next base: position 1,407,670,105 of record OX451737.1, on the reverse strand, counting down.
TTTGGATATTTTGAAAAGTCAACATTGCTTCAAATGTCCTAAAATTGCTAATGGGCCTCTTTTTCTTCCAAAATCCATCATCCAAAACATGTGCACGACCATTTGGCCCAAAGGGAAGTTTTTTATCATTTTTATTTATTTATTTGGATTTTTAATTATTAATAATTCATTTAATTAAAATAAATATGTGAAAAATACCAAAGCAAGTCAATCAAATCTTTTTGTGCATAGGATAACTTCAGATTTTCGTGCATTATTAGATAGGGAAAGAATCCATGTGATTGAACATGATTTGGTAGCAAATATGCATGAAAAGATTTGAAAATTATGGCATGGAAAATCAAATATTTTCTCATCAATTCATGGATCCTTTGGCTCAGATTTTTTACCCTAATCATTCCATACATAAGCATGAAGCCAACCCTAATGCCAATAACCACAAAGCTGCGCAGAAAAGCCATAGCAAAACTTGCAATTTTCACAAATTTTCCAAAAACTGAAAACTAGGTTCTAGGGCGATTCAAGCCAAAATAACTATTCCATTGTCTTGCTGAGACATCAAGGAAGGTGCCTGGATCAATACCATAGCCTGAAACATCAAGAATTGGTAATTCAAAGTCAAACTGTATCACTCTTTTTGCATAATCGTGCTTTGTTATTTAGACCATATCCATGCATTTTTGTTCTTGATTTGTATTAATTGGATGATTCTGGAACTAACCATATGACTGAATTGAGTTTTTATGCATTGTATGAAGAATTGCCATGAACGATTATTAGGGTTTCTTCAAGTTCTAATTTGGGCATTTCTTAATACTGTAAAATTAGAGAACCTCAATGCCATGGTTGAAATCAGCATGCTTGGACGATTCTAAAGCACCCTTCGCGCCTAATTTATATTCCAAGACGGCCTATTCGCTATTATTGAAAACTGCACATTTTAGGGGGGTTTAAAACCCCCGCTAACCTTTTCATGTTTCAGGGAAAAAACAAAACAAGGAGGAAGATGATGAAGTGTCAAGGCATGAGTGGCTCATTTAAATTTGCGCGCTAAAATCCCACTAACGCTTGCTTTATTCTTATATTAATTATTTGCTATTATATATACAAAGCGATACAGCAGCTCCACTGGTCAAGGAACGCGTTGGTAATCTCTGGGACCTGGGTTCGAGCCCCAGGTCCCCCTCCCTTTCCTTATATTTTTCTCTTAATCATGTTCTTGTGTAGCTTCAGTCCAAAGCGTCTACCATACGCTCCTCAATCAAACGCGCCACACGTCCCATTGTATTCAACCAAGGGCCAGGATTCAGAGACCAGGATGTGCACCAGTCAAACATGCCACACGCTAGTCACAAGGTCAACAAGGCCAAAAGCTTAATGGGCCTGATTGCTGGACAAAACCCTCCAAATTGGGGACAAACCCCCCATGGTTTGCCTTTCTAATTCTTTTTCTCATATTTTTCTATTTTTGTTTTAATTAGTTTTTTTAATTTAGTTCTTTAATTTAATTATTTTCATAAAAATATAAAAATAACAAAAAAATCAGAAAAGACAAAATTAAAAATATATTTTATTTTAATATTTTTTAAGTAAATATCATTAATTAATTTAGCTTTGTAAAATTAGGTTTAATTCAAACATTTTTCTTAATTAACTTAAAATTTGTAGAATTAGGGTTTTAATCAATTTTTATCCTTTTTCTTTTCTTTTCACTAATAATTAATTATTTATTTTTATAAATCAAATTGCTTTAATTAAATTAGGTTAATTTAGGTTTAACGTTAATATTTTTTCTTAATAAATAAAAGTTATAGAATTAGGGTTAATTTAATTTCAATTTCAGCTAATCTTCTCATTAAAAATTCACAATTCCAAAAAACTCAAAAATAATTTCTTTTTTTATTTTAATTTAATTAATATGCTCAATATAATTTAATTTCATTAAAAAGGGTCCAACGCCCTCGCTTTCGATTATTAATTTGTTTCGCGCATTTTAATTTATTTCTTATAATATTTATGTACCTCTCCCAAAGCCTTGTAAACTCGGACATTTTATTTCTCGCACTTTATTTACTTTCTGTCAAATCGGGTCCTGGATTTTAATTTGGCGATGTGGACCCGCGCCTTTGTAATAGTTTAGAACTTTTAATTTCCGCATCTTTTTAACTGTTAATAAATGCATGCAAGAATGAATGACAAAAATAAAAACAAACGCATAGATCACTTTGACGTGACAAGACAAAAAATATCTGAAAACGACACACAAATCACACACCACCCCTAGGGTACGCCTCACTGTTGCCTTGCCTCGAAAGGTGATCATCAAGTAGAGGATGTCTTAGTAAGTCCTCATGATCCGGGAACCTGGCATGAGGGTAGCTTCTAAGGTGTCTTCCCATTGCTCTGGTGATCACCATGTCCCGAACCTCGAATTGACCCGAACACCTCCAACGGTGGTGCTACCTACCTCTCAATGGTGGGATGGCACTACTTTAAAGGACATCTACACAGACGAATTCCTTAGGGTAGGTAGACGACTCTAGATACTTGCTCTAATTTCAAAACAAATCAAAAATACTTTTCACACCGACACCTTTTCAAAAAGCTTTCGAAAGCAATTTTTCAAACACTCTTGAGGACCGATACAAGAGTCGAACTGGAACTTTCAAAGAAACTTTTTAAAACCCACAGTTGAAAAGCAAACAAACCATTTTTGAAAACACAAATGAGCAAGTATCTAAGAGCCCATGGATAACCATGGATAGAAAGGGTGCTAACACCTTTCCTTTCTATAACCTACCTCCCGAACCGAGAGCAATCTCTTTAAGGAATTTTTCTGTGCTTTTGTCCTTTCCATTTGGAGAAAATAAAAGACGGTGGCGACTCTTGCTTACCGCGACATTTCGCGAACCAGCGTTAAACAGTCAGTTCCAGATCCACCGATCCCAGAACTGGCGACTCTGCTGGGGATATAAACTTAAAGTGAGGTGTACCTTAGAGTTAGTTCATAACTGTGTTTTCAATTGTTTTCTTTGCTTGCTTTATTATTGTGGGACTGTCTTGGGAGTTCTATAGATCCTAACCCGGATCTGGGGATACCTTCTTAGAAAGTAGCAACAAGGCTGTGAGGGAACTGTGCGGGGTATACCGACATGGTTGAAACAGTCTGCTACGTTGATGTGACACTTTGGTGTGTACCGGTAACCCTTGAGTTCAGTCAAGGAGAGTACGGGGCCTCCGCCTGGTGTCGTGAAGCATCAACTGACCGTAGGAACCTTAATTGAACTATCTTGGCCTCTTTAGGGTAGTGGGATAACTGACTTTGGTGCAGTCCGAGGTTGGTTGATACTCGATACTACACTCAATTGAGGATTGCTTTCCTGGAATATTTCGGTCGCCAGTTCAGTGGCTAAATCGAAACAATGAACAATGAAAGCAATCCCGTGATATTGGGACCCTTAGAACCCGGTTACTTCTGATAGGACAGGTTGAACCCATCAACTTCAAGAGGGTAGTACCCCAAACTTCATGCTGGCCTAAACTCTAAGGGCTCTCTGTATGACTTGTGTGCTTTCATACTTGACTACTTGCATGCTTGTTATCTGACACTTGAGTTCCCTGCAGGTTTTGTTTGTAGTCCTTAATTAGGACTCATAGCAGGTTGTACTAAGTTTCTTGCAGGTTTTGTTTATAGTCCTTAATTGGGACTCATGACAGGTCTTACTTGAGTTGCTTGCAGGTTTTGGTTTGCAGTCCTTAATTGGGGCTCACAACAGGGTTACTTACATTACCCCATGCATCATGACATCATACCATTGCATACATCCTAACCTATTTCAAGGATCTCTAAGGTTGTGATGCAGGTCATGATAAATCAAACACCTAGCAAGGGGCAGAGAGGATTTATTTTCCTCTAGCCAAAGCTGTCAGGGGCTATGACCCACTGGACATGGTGAGCCTTTGACCCTTGAAGAAGAATTCTCAACAACATGGGTGTCCTTCAATCAAGCTATAAATTCCAATGCTAGCAATTTTCTTGTTTACCCTGCGAGGTCCTTGAAAACATTACATGCATGTCATACATATCATTGCATTACAGGTACCCTTGTTGCAGGTCACTTACCTCTCTCGCTGTTTATTTCAGCAATGGCTTCCCAACAAGATAACCAGGACCTTCTTGCTCAAGAGACTCAGTTCGAGGAAATCCTCCTGAATCTGTCCAAGGGGCAGGAGGAGCTGAGAACACTTCTCGTGGGGACTTTGGTCAAGAACAGTGCTGAGGATGAAAGGCTGAAACACCTGCAAGCTGAGGTGGATGCCTTGAAAGTCCAGATGCTGGGGCAGGTGGCTGCCATTCAAGGCTTAGCTCAAAGACAAGAAGAGTTTGGAGTTCTCGTCAACCAAATGCTTCGGGGTAACCAACTGGGGCAAATGTCTAAGGGTAAAAAGCCAGTCGTCGTTCAACCACCGTTGAGACAAGGAGATAAGGGGAGAGCTCCTCAAATGGCTCCAGTGTCACAAATTCAGCATCAACCTCCGCAACTTCAGCCAGACAAGTCCAGGAGGCAATTCACCCCGCTCAACATGTCGCTGTTTCAAGCTTTACAACGCCTGTTGAGATTGAATTTGATCACATTAAGGGCTCATCCCCGGAATCCCAACACAGCACATCCTACTTATGATCCCAATAAAAGGTGTGCCTACCATTCTGCCTGTCCAGGACATGATACAAATGAGTGTTGGGCTCTGAAGAATAAGATCCAGGACCTGATTGATGAAGGGGCACTGGAGTTCACACAGGATGGTCAGGCTGAGTTTTTCTACCATTCCTCCAAGGCTCACCATTTGAAATAACAAGCCCTGAGATGAAAAGACTTTTGTTCATTCGAATGTTCAAGTTGTAATTCTTTTGATTGTTCAAACATTTACTCATGTTAAACACTGTTATTTCATTAATGCATCGCATATGTCTGTTTTGAAGCAATATATTCGTATTCACTATACGCAAATTATTTTCATATTTTTTTTGTGATGATCAACGCTCGGTTAATAATTCTAAGCCTCTTGAGGGAGGATGACGAAAACGATACCATAATCTACAGTATGCTTTTGAACAGACCCTGCTGATGAGGTACAGGCATTGTTTCAATCCCTAAACACTGGAGTTATAAGGAAGATAATCCCTCGTCAACCCCTCTGAGCCAAAGAAGTAGTAGTTTTTCTTTTCGAAAATTAAAACACTTAATCATAACCTGGGGCAGGGTAGTCTCTCAGTTGATCCAAGTGCATAACGAATGGAACCAAAGAGGTCCTTACAAAACAAAAGACAGTGATGGTTCCGAACAATCATACAGACAGGCAGTCATTACTTCTCAAAATAAAAACCCAGTAAGTCAAAACCCATGAAGGAGACTTACAAAACTGGGGCATCCCGCTGACTGTAACTCCAAAAAAGGAAACAGTTCAGGCAAAAAAGAAAGGGATAACAAAAATCAGACAAGAAAGAGGTCTTACAAACCCTCAACAAAAAAAGGAATGACTGCCTATTCAAAATAAATCATCAATATCTAGACCATCATGGGAACATCAGGACAAAGACTCGAACAAGGTCTGACGCACGATCAACTGAGTTTAGGTTTGGAGAACATCACGAAGAACGGGTGGGTACAAATAATTTGAGCCTTTATCCTTTGTTTCTTAAACCGTGAACCAGGCCACGTTATAACCCCTAAAAGTCCTAGCTGAAGCATGGGTTAGTTCGAAAGCATACTGTTACGAAAGGTATCCTGACTCCTTAAGGCTTGCGGTAAAATAACGAGTTGACATCACAGTCTATAAAAAATTCACTTGTTTCTATGAAAAGAATGCATTTTCAAAATCTTCAGGACAGACATAAGCTTTGCATTTTTAGCATGACTTTGTTTACATATGACCTTTTGTTTGAACAGCAGGAAAATTCGCACGATGAATACCTAGTGAACAAAAGCACTTCCAATCAAGGGGCAGACGTGATTATGGTCCATCATCTGGGGCAATCCAATCAAGATTCGGAGAATCTCTCAAAGGACCAAATAGCCTGGGGCAAATCTCCGCCTGAGTCACTTGGGGCACTCCAGCAATGAATCTGGCCTGATCAAACACCTTCTGGTGGCATGGCAGAACACTTCTAAATAGGGATAACTCCCTACATTCTGAAAGCACGGACATAGTCGAAAAAATACTACGCATAATCAAAGACCCGCTAGGATGACATACCTAGGCAAAAATAAGGGCTTCCCGGCGAACCAAAAGGGTTCGGGCAAAAATAAGGGATGAAATGAAAATCTGTACACCCGGCAAGTCGAAAACCTGAAAAGGCGGCTTGGGCAAAAATGGGTATCCCGGTGGACTGAAAACCCGAAAGGGCAGTCCAAGCAAAAATTAGGGATCAAAGTGTACGACTATGTCTTGTCATCTTGTCATCTGCCTACCAGAAGAAGGTTTGTCCATCAACAACTATCAGCACCTCACAGGTCTTCCTCTCCCACCTCAGAAACAGGGGCAATGATGAGTTGTCCCAAAACAATCTAATTGCTCTGTCCGCAAGGTACAAGGTATGATCAGCTGAAGAAGGTAGCCAATATAACTTAATTCCCCAGAGAGTGAGTCAGCAAGTCAGTGCACTCTCCTCAAGCAAAGCTACTATCAAACTTAAGGAAGTTGGGTATCCTCCCACAGATCTCAACATTCTCCAGTAGCATATATACATTCTTAACAAGCATCCCCGGCAATCTTGGTCTAAAGATTGTTCCCCGGCGGTACGTCAAACATTCAATGGAGCTACTTCCCCCGGCAGTTCAAAACTTCCCCAAGAGAGTCCAATCCAGTTTTCCCAGAAAAGTTAGAATCCATCTCCCCAAGCAGTAAGCTTATCCCCAGTAGATTCGGGAAGCTTATCCCTCGCAGAGCACGAACGCGTCTCCCGGCTTTATTCAAAGAGTTATTTCCTTAACAGGATATAAATGGGTTATCCTCAGCCAAAAGCCACGGAAAGAGCGTCCTCGACGAAGTCCTCCTATCCCCAGCGAAGTCTATTAACACTTCCAACACAACAAGGGTATTCCTAGCAAGTTATTATCAACAATTCAGCAAAGTATCTCTCTCCCCACAGAGTATTGTGTCCCAGCAAGATCGTTAGAGTACTTTTCTCCCCGCAGATTAATCCATTCGCCAAGTTTATTCCCCAACGGAGTCATCTTCTCCTACCGGTATTCTTGCAACTATCATCCCCAGCGGAAGCAAAGATCTATACTTCAAACATTAGCCCAGGAGTGACTCCCCGGCACCCGTCAAGGATTTACTTTCCTAGACGAAAAACACATATTCATAAACATCACATTTCCATACATTAAAGCATGCATATACGCATCGTATCTTACGAATCTCATTTATGTTGAGAGCATCATTGTTAGATCATATCACGCATTGCATATGACTGACCTTTACCTTTCAGGAAAGATCCAGTTAAATTCTCAGCTATATTCAAGACCTAGACTGGTTCAGTTAAATCGACCCTAAGATTTCTCTGTTTCTTATCCAGTCCAAGGCCTTCTCGGGTTCAGTTAATCGACCCTAAGATTTTCTGTTTCTTATCCAGTCAAAGGCCTTCTCTAGTCCAGATAAATCGACCCCTAACAGATTTTTCTGATGAAGACTCAGTAGAAGATATCCAAGATTCTCTCTATGATTACTGTTGAGGTTGTAGTCGCCTGTGGTTCTCTCCCCGATACTGCGGAGGTAGTAATCATCCCAAGTTTCTCTCAGCGTTACTGTTGAAGTAGAAGTTATCCAAGATTCTCTCAATGATTACTGTTGAGGTTGTAGTCGCATGTGGTTCTCTCCCCGATACTGCGGAGGTAGTAATCATCCCAAGTTTCTCTCAGCGTTACTGTTGAAGTAGAAGTTATCCAAGATTCTCTCAATGATTACTGTTGAGGTTGTAGTCGCCTATGGTTCTCTCCCCGATACTGCGGAGGTAGTAATCATCCCCAGATTCGCTCAGCGTTACTGTTGAAGTTGAAGTCGTCCAAGATTCTCTCAATGATTACTGTTGAGGTTGAAGTCACCTATGGTTCTCTCCCCGTTACTGTGGAGGTAGTAATCGTCCCCAGATTCTCTCAGCGATACTGTCGAGGTTGAAGTCATCCAAGATTCTCTCAATGATTACTGTTGAGGTTGTAGTCGCCTGTGGTTCTCTCCCCGATACTGCGGAGGTAGTAATCATCCCAAGTTTCTCTCAGCGTTACTGTTGAAGTAGAAGTTATCCAAGTTTCTCTCAATGATTACTGTTGAGGTTGTAGTCGCCTGTGGTTCTCTCCCCGATACTGCGGAGGTAGTAATCATCCCAAGTTTCTCTCAGCGTTACTGTTGAAGTAGAAGTTATCCAAGATTCTCTCAATGATTGCTGTTGAGGTTGTAGTCGCCTATGGTTCTCTCCCCGATACTGCGGAGGTAGTAATCATCCCCAGATTCGCTCAGCGTTACTGTTGAAGTTGAAGTCGTCCAAGATTCTCTCAATGATTACTGTTGTGGTTGAAGTCACCTATGGTTCTCTCCCCGTTACTGCGGAGGTAGTAATCGTCCCCAGATTCTCTCAGCGATACTGTCGAGGTTGAAGTCATCCAAAGTTCTCTCAGCGTTCCTGTTGAGGTAGTAACTATCCCTGGTTCATTCATCACCTTTTGAAGCTCCAGATCCAGCTCCTGTAACCAGTCAGGACACATCTATACAAAGACTCTAAAGACCAGCTCCTGTAACGGGTCAGGTAATCATTTTCTTTTGCAGGTACGCAAGTTCTCGCTAAGGAATCTCTTACGCGATCAACACCCATATGGAATCTATAAGCCCATCCACCTTCCATCATCTCTTAGCATGGCATCTATAATCCCATCATCCCATCCATCAATCTCCAAATGGCATCCGTAAGCCCATTCCCATCATCACACTACTATGTGAGCGCAAATTTCTGGGCACTCTAGTGTTCAATCATCTTCCACCTTCGGATTACGAAAGGCACGTCAGCCAATCTGCATCCTCAGGTCTAAGAAGATTGAACAGGGGCAACTGTTGTACCCCAAAATTTGTCCTCCCATATTCTTCAAGAATTGCAAGTCAAGGCTTCAGAATTTCCCCAAGGGTTGCACAGTTCAAGAGCCTCCTAACAGTCAAAAACTAGGGTTTTGGTTCTGACAAAGAAAATGAAGTTTCCAAGGGTCAAATCAAGTCCCACATGCCTACGAATATGGTCAAGCATCCTCATACCAAGTTTCAAGACTTACAGCATAAAATTGCACAGTCAAAAACCCTAATTGCACTACAGTAAACTGTAGGGGCAAAATGGTCATTTGATAGTAAAAGTTCAAATTTTTGGTCAACATCTCATTTTGAAGCCACAAACATCATTTGATCAATGCTTGATCATGATTCTCAAAGCTTGGCTCAAAAAGTCTCAAGATGCAAAAGTTTCCATATTTGGACAGTTGAAAAAAGTCAACTGTAACTTGACCAAGGCATAACTTTCACATGGATTATCAGAAATATTCCATCCAAAGCTCATTTTGAAGAGAAAGACATTTCCTACAACTCCTCTTCACACTTCAAGTCCAAGAAATGCTCTCACAAAAAGTTATCAATCTCAACATTATAGGTCATTTTCAAAAGTCAACAAAAAGAGACTTTAAGTCAAAGGCCATAACATGAGATTGGTAAATCAAAATGACATGGGACCAAAGACATTGGTTAAAGGACTCAAATAACTTTCCAAAATGTCCAAGAACATGAGCAAAGCTTAAATATTGAGCAAAATATGCCTTGTGGAAGTTGGGAAATTTTTGGATATTTTGAAAAGTCAACATTGCTTCAAATGTCCTAAAATTGCTAATGGGCCTCTTTTTCTTCCAAAATCCATCATCCAAAACATGTGCACGACCATTTGGCCCAAAGGGAAGTTTTTTTATCATTTTTATTTATTTATTTGGATTTTTAATTATTAATAATTCATTTAATTGAAATAAATATGTGAAAAATACCAAAGCAAGTCAATCAAATCTTTTTGTGCATAGGATAACTTCAGATTTTCGTGCATTATTAGATAGGGAAAGAATCCATGTGATTGAACATGATTTGGTAGCAAATATGCATGAAAAGATTTGAAAATTATGGCATGGAAAATTAAATATTTTCTCATCAATTCATGGATCCTTTGGCTCAGATTTTTTACCCTAATCATTCCATACATAAGCATGAAGCCAACCCTAATGCCAATAACCACAAAGCTGCGCAGAAAAGCCATAGCAAAACTTGTAATTTTCACAAATTTTCCAAAAACTGAAAACTAGGTTCTAGGGCGATTCAAGCCAAAATAACTATTCCATTGTCTTGCTGAGACATCAAGGAAGGTGCCTGGATCAATACCATAGCCTGAAACATCAAGAATTGGTAATTCAAAGTCAAACTGTATCACTCTTTTTGCATAATCGTGCTTTGTTATTTAGACCATATCCATGCATTTTTGTTCTTGATTTGTATTAATTGGATGATTCTGGAACTAACCATATGACTGAATTGAGTTTTTATGCATTGTATGAAGAATTGCCATGAACGATTATTAGGGTTTCTTCAAGTTCTAATTTGGGCATTTCTTAATACTGTAAAATTAGAGAACCTCAATGCCATGGTTCAAATCAGCATGCTTGGACGATTCTAAAGCACCCTTCGCGCCTAATTTATATTCCAAGACGGCCTATTCACTATTATTGAAAACTGCACATTTTGGGGGGGTTTAAAACCCCCGCTAACCTTTTCATGTTTCAGGGAAAAAACAAAACAAGGAGGAAGATGATGAAGTGTCAAGGCATGAGTGGCTCATTTAAATTTGCGCGCTAAAATCCCACTAACACTTGCTTTATTCTTATATTAATTATTTGCTATTATATATACAAAGCGATACAGCAGCTCCACTGGTCAAGGAACGCGTTGGTAATCTCTGGGACCTGGGTTCGAGCCCCAGGTCCCCCTCCCTTTCCTTATATTTTTCTCTTAATCATGTTCTTGTGTAGCTTCAGTCCAAAGCGTCTACCATACGCTCCTCAATCAAACGCGCCACACGTCCCATTGTATTCAACCAAGGGCCAGGATTCAGAGACCAGGATGTGCACCAGTCAAACATGCCACACGCTAGTCACAAGGTCAACAAGGCCAAAAGCTTAATGGGCCTGATTGCTGGACAAAACCCTCCAAATTGGGGACAAACCCCCCATGGTTTGCCTTTCTAATTCTTTTTCTCATATTTTTCTATTTTTGTTTTAATTAGTTTTTTTAATTTAATTCTTTAATTTAATTATTTTCATAAAAATATAAAAATAACAAAAAAATCAGAAAAGACAAAATTAAAAATATATTTTATTTTAATATTTTTTAAGTAAATATCATTAATTAATTTAGCTTTGTAAAATTAGGTTTAATTCAAACATTTTTCTTAATTAACTTAAAATTTGTAGAATTAGGGTTTTAATCAATTTTTATCCTTTTTCTTTTCTTTTCACTAATAATTAATTATTTATTTTTATAAATCAAATTGCTTTAATTAAATTAGGTTAATTTAGGTTTAACGTTAATATTTTTTCTTAATAAATAAAAGTTATAGAATTAGGGTTAATTTAATTTCAATTTCAGCTAATCTTCTCATTAAAAATTCACAATTCCAAAAAACTCAAAAATAATTTCTTTTTTTATTTTAATTTAATTAATATGCTCAATATAATTTAATTTCATTAAAAAGGGTCCAACGCCCTCGCTTTCGATTATTAATTTGTTTCGCGCATTTTATTTTATTTCTTATAATATTTATGTACCTCTCCCAAAGCCTTGTAAACTCGGACATTTTATTTCTCGCACTTTATTTACTTTCTGTCAAATCGGGTCCTGGATTTTAATTTGGCGATGTGGACCCGCGCCTTTGTAATAGTTTAGAACTTTTAATTTCCACATCTTTTTAACTGTTAATAAATGCATGCAAGAATGAATGACAAAAATAAAAACAAACGCATAGATCACTTTGACGTGACAAGACAAAAAATATCTGAAAACGACACACAAATCACACACCACCCCTAGGGTACGCCTCACTGTTGCCTTGCCTCGAAAGGTGATCGTCAAGTAGAGGATGTCTTAGTAAGTCCTCATGATCCGGGAACCTGGCATGAGGGTAGCTTCTAAGGTGTCTTCCCATTGCTCTGGTGATCACCATGTCCCGAACCTCGAATTGACCCGAACACCTCCAACGGTGGTGCTACCTACCTCTCAATGGTGGGATGGCACTACTTTAAAGGACATCTACACAGACGAATTCCTTAGGGTAGGTAGACGACTCTAGATACTTGCTCTAATTTCAAAACAAATCAAAAATACTTTTCACACCGACACCTTTTCAAAAAGCTTTCGAAAGCAATTTTTCAAACACTCTTGAGGACCGATACAAGAGTCGAACTGGAACTTTCAAAGAAACTTTTTAAAACCCACAGTTGAAAAGCAAACAAACCATTTTTGAAAACACAAATGAGCAAGTATCTAAGAGCCCATGGATAACCATGGATAGAAAGGGTGCTAACACCTTCCCTTTCTATAACCTACCTCCCGAACCGAGAGCAATCTATTTAAGGAATTTTTCTGTGCTTTTGTCCTTTCCATTTGGAGAAAATAAAAGACGGTGGCGACTCTTGCTTACCGCGACATTTCGCGAACCAGCGTTAAACAGTCAGTTCCAAATCCACCGATCACAGAACTGGCGACTCTGCTGGGGATATAAACTTAAAGTGAGGTGTACCTTAGAGTTAGTTCATAACTGTGTTTTCAAATGTTTTCTTTGCTTGCTTTATTATTGTGGGACTGTCTTGGGAGTTCTATAGATCCTAACCCGGATCTGGGGATACCTTCTTAGAAAGTAGCAACAAGGCTGTGAGGGAACTGTGCGGGGTATACCGACATGGTTGAAACAGTCTGCTACGTTGATGTGACACTTTGGTGTGTACCGGTAACCCTTGAGTTCAGTCAAGGAGAGTACGGGGCCTCCGCGTGGTGTCGTGAAGCATCAACTGACCGTAGGAACCTTAATTGAACTATCTTGGCCTCTTTAGGGTAGTGGGATAACTGACTTTGGTGCAGTCTGAGGTTGGTTGATACTCGATACTACACTCAATTGAGGATTGCTTTCCTGGAATATTTCGGTCGCCAGTTCAGTGGCTAAATCGAAACAATGAACAATGAAAGCAATCCCGTGATATTGGGACCCTTAGAACCCGGTTACTTCTGATAGGACAGGTTGAACCCATCAACTTCAAGAGGGTAGTACCCCAAACTTCATGCTGGCCTAAACTCTAAGGGCTCTCTGTGTGACTTGTGTGCTTTCATACTTGACTACTTGCATGCTTGTTATCTGACACTTGAGTTCCCTGCAGGTTTTGTTTGTAGTCCTTAATTAGGACTCATAGCAGGTTGTACTAAGTTTCTTGCAGGTTTTGTTTATAGTCCTTAATTGGGACTCATGACAGGTCTTACTTGAGTTGCTTGCAGGTTTTGGTTTGCAATCCTTAATTGGGGCTCACAACAGGGTTACTTACATTACCCCATGCATCATGACATCATACCATTGCATACATCCTAACCCATTTCAAGGATCTCTAAGGCTGTGATGCAGGTCATGATAAATCAAACACCTAGCAAGGGGCAGAGAGGATTTATTTTCCTCTAGCCAAAGCTGTCAGGGGCTATGACCCACTGGACATGGTGAGCCTTTGACCCTTGAAGAAGAATTCTCAACAACATGGGTGTCCTTCAATCAAGCTATAAATTCCAATGCTAGCAATTTTCTTGTTTACCCTGTGAGGTCCTTGAAAACATTACATGCATGTCATACATATCATTGCATTACAGGTACCCTTGTTGCAGGTCACTTACCTCTCTCGCTGTTTATTTCAGCAATGGCTTCCCAACAAGATAACCAGGACCTTCTTGCTCAAGAGACTCGGTTCGAGGAAATCCTCCTGAATCTGTCCAAGGGGCAGGAGGAGCTGAGAACACTTCTCGTGGGGACTTTGGTCAAGAACAGTGCTGAGGATGAAAGGCTGAAACACCTGCAAGCTGAGGTGGATGCCTTGAAAGTCCAGATGCTGGGGCAGGTGGCTGCCATTCAAGGCTTAGCTCAACGACAAGAAGAGTTCGGAGTTCTCGTCAACCAACTGCTTCGGGGTAACCAACTGGGGCAAATGTCTAAGGGTAAAAAGCCAGTCGTCGTTCAACCACCGTTGAGACAAGGAGATAAGGGGGGAGCTCCTCAAATGGCTCCAGTGTCACAAATTCAGCATCAACCTCACCAACTTCAGCCAGACAAGTCCAGGAGGCAATTCACCCCGCTCAACATGTCGCTGTTTCAAGCTTTACAACGCCTGTTGAGATTGAATTTGATCACATTAAGGGCTCATCCCCAGAATCCCAACACAGCACATCCTACTTATGATCCCAATAAAAGGTGTGCCTACCATTCTGCCTGTCCAGGACATGATACAAATGAGTGTTGGGCTCTGAAGAATAAGATCCAGGACCTAATTGATGAAGGGGCACTGGACTTCACACAGGATGGTCAGGCTGAGTTTTTCTACCATTCCTCCAAGGCTCACCATTTGAAATAACAAGCACTGAGATGAAAAGACTTTTGTTCATTCGAATGTTCAAGTTGTAATTCTTTTGATTGTTCAAACATTTACTCATGTTAAACACTGTTATTTCATTAATGCATCGCATATGTCTGTTTTGAAGCAATATATTCGTATTCACTATACGCAAATTATTTTCATATTTTTTTTGTGATGATCAACGCTCGGTTAATAATTCTAAGCCTCTTGAGGGAGGATGACGAAAACGATACCATAATCTACAGTATGCTTTTGAACAGACCCTGCTGATGAGGTACAGGCATTGTTTCAATCCCTAAACACTGGAGTTATAAGGAATATAATCCCTCGTCAACCCCTCTGAGCCAAAGAAGTAGGAGTTTTTCTTTTCGAAAATTAAAACCCTTAATCATAACCTGGGGCAGGGTAGTCTCTCAGTTGATCCAAGTGCATAACGAATGGCACCAAAGAGGTCCTTACAAAACAAAAGACAGTGATGGTTCTGAACAATCATACAGACAGGCAGTCATTACTTCTCAAAATAAAAACCCAGTAAGTCAAAACCCATGAAGGAGACTTACAAAACTGGGGCATCCCGCTGACTGTAACTCCAAAAAAGGAAACAGTTCAGGCAAAAAAGAAAGGGATAACAAAAATCAGACAAGAAAGAGGTCTTACAAACCCTCAACAAAAAAAGGAATGACTGCCTATTCAAAATAAATCATCAATATCTGGACCATCATGGGAACATCAGGACAAAGACTCGAACAAGGTCTGACGCACGATCAACTGAGTTTAGGTTTGGAGAACATCACGAAGAACGGGTGGGTACAAATAATTTGAGCCTTTATCCTTTGTTTCTTAAACCGTGAACCAGGCCACGTTATAACCCCTAAAAGTCCTAGCTGAAGCATGGGTTAGTTCGAAAGCATACTGTTATGAAAGGTATCCTGACTCCTTAAGGCTTGCGGTAAAATAACGAGTTGACATCACAGTCTATAAAAAATTCACTTGTTTCTATGAAAAGAATGCATTTTCAAAATCTTCAGGACAGACATAAGCTTTGCATTTTTAGCATGACTTTGTTTACATATGACCTTTTGTTTGAACAGCAGGAAAATTCGCACGATGAATACCTAGTGAACAAAAGCACTTCCAATCAAGGGGCAGACGTGATTATGGTCCATCATCTGGGGCAATCCAATCAAGATTTGGAGAATCTCTCAAAGGCCCAAATAGCCTGGGGCAAATCTCCGCCTGAGTCACTTGGGGCACTCCAGCAATGAATCTGGCCTGATCAAACACCTTCTGGTGGCATGGCAGAACACTTCTAAACAGGGGAAACTCCCTACATTCTGAAAGCACGGACATAGTCGAAAAAATACTACGCATAATCAAAGACCCGCTAGGATGACATACCTAGGCAAAAATAAGGGCTTCCCGGCGAACCAAAAGGGTTCGGGCAAAAATAAGGGATGAAATGAAAATCTGTACACCCGGCAAGTCGAAAACCTGAAAAGGCGGCTTGGGCAAAAATGGGTATCCCGGTGGACTGAAAACCTGAAAGGGCGGTCCAAGCAAAAATTAGGGATCAAAGTGTACGACTATGTTCTGTCATCTTGTCATCTGCCTACCAAAAGAAGGTTTGTCCATCAACAACTATCAGCACCTCACAGGTCTTCCTCTCCCACCTCAGAAACAGGGGCAATGATGAGTTGTCCCAAAACGATCTAATTGCTCTGTCCGCAAGGTACAAGGTATGATCAGCTGAAGAAGGTAGCTAATATACCTTAATTCCCCAGAGAGTGAGTCAGCAAGTCAGTGCACTCTCCTCAAGCAAAGCTACTATCAAACTTAAGGAAGTTGGGTATCCTTCCACAGATCTCAACACTCTCCAGCAGCATATATACATTCTTAACAAGCATCCCCGGCAATCTTGGTCTAAAGATTGTTCCCCGGCGGTACGTCAAACATTCAATGGAGCTACTTCCCCCGGCAGTTCAAAACTTCCCCAAGAGAGTCCAATCCAGTTTTCCCAGAAAAGTTGGAATCCATCTCCCCAAGCAGTAAGCTTATCCCCAGTAGATTCGGGAAGCTTATCCCTCGCAGAGCACGAACGCGTCTCCCGGCTTTATTCAAAGAGTTATTTCCTTAACAGGATATAACTGGGTTATCCTCAGCCAAAAGCCACGGAAATAGCGTCCTCGACGAAGTCCTCCTATCCCCAGCAAAGTCTATTAACACTTCCAACACAACAAGGGTATTCCTAGCAAGTTATTATCAACAATTCAGCAAAGTATCTCTCTCCCCATAGATTATTGTGTCCCAGCAAGATCGTTAGAGTACTTTTCTCCCCGCAGAGTATTCCATTCGCCAAGTTTATTCCCCAACGGAGTCATCTTCTCCTACCGGTATTCTTGCAACTATCATCCCCAGCGGGAGCAAAGATCTATTCTTCAAACATCAGCCCAGGAGTGACTCCGCGGCACCTGTCAAGGATTTACTTTCCTAGACGAAAAACACATATTCATAAACATCACATTTCCATACATTATAGCATGCATATACGCATCGTATCTTACGAATCTCATTTATGTTGAGAGCATCATTGTTAGATCATATCACGCATTGCATATGACTGACCTTTACCTTTCAGGAAAGATCCAGTTAAATTCTCAGCTATATTCAAGACCTAGACCGGTTCAGTTAAATCGACCCTAAGATTTCTCTGTTTCTTATCCAGTCCAAGGCCTTCTCGGGTTCAGTTAATCGATCCTAAGATTTTCTGTTTCTTATCCAGTCAAAGGCCTTCTCTAGTCCAGATAAATCGACCCCTAACAGATTTTTCTGATGAAGACTCAGTAGAAGATATCCAAGATTCTCTCAATGATTACTGTTGAGGTTGTAGTCGCCTATGGTTCTCTCCCCGATACTGCGGAGGTAGTAATCATCCCAAGTTTCTCTCAGCGTTACTGTTGAAGTAGAAGTTATCCAAGATTCTCTCAATGATTACTGTTGAGGTTGTAGTCGCCTGTGGTTCTCTCCCCGATACTGCGGAGGTAGTAATCATCCCAAGTTTCTCTCAGCGTTACTGTTGAAGTAGAAGTTATCCAAGATTCTCTCAATGATTACTGTTGAGGTTGTAGTCGCCTGTGGTTCTCTCCCCGATACTGCGGAGGTAGTAATCATCCCAAGTTTCTCTCAGCGTTACTGTTGAAGTAGAAGTTATCCAACATTCTCTCAATGATTACTATTGAGGTTGTAGTCGCCTGTGGTTCTCTCCCCGATATTGCGGAGGTAGTAATCATCCCAAGTTTCTCTCAGCGTTACTGTTGAAGTAGAAGTTATCCAAGATTCTCTCAATGATTACTGTTGAGGTTGTAGTCGCCTGTGGTTCTCTCCCCGATACTGCGGAGGTAGTAATCATCCCAAGTTTCTCTCAGCGTTACTGTTGAAGTAGAAGTTATCCAAGATTCTCTCAATGATTACTGTTGAGGTTGTAGTCTCCTGTGGTTCTCTCCCCGATACTGCGGAGGTAGTAATCATCCCAAGTTTCTCTCAGCGTTACTGTTGAAGTAGAAGTTATCCAAGATTCTCTCAATGATTACTGTTGAGGTTGTAGTCGCCTGTGGTTCTCTCCCCGATACTGCGGAGGTAGTAATCATCCCAAGTTTCTCTCAGCGTTACTGTTGAAGTAGAAGTTATCCAAGATTCTCTCAATGATTGCTGTTGAGGTTGTAGTCGCCTATGGTTCTCTCCCCGATACTGCGGAGGTAGTAATCATCCCCAGATTCGCTCAGCGTTACTGTTGAAGTTGAAGTCGTCCAATATTCTCTCAATGATTACTGTTGAGGTTGAAGTCACCTATGGTTCTCTCCCCATTACTGCGGAGGTAGTAATCGTCCCCAGATTCTCTCAGCGATACTGTCGAGGTTGAAGTCATCCAAAGTTCTCTCAGCGTTCCTATTGAGGTAGTAACTATCCCTGGTTCATTCATCACCTTTTGAAGCTCCAGATCCAGCTCCTGTAACCAGTCAGGACACATCTATACAAAGACTCTGAAGACCAGCTCCTATAACGGGTCAGGTAATCATTTTCTTTTGCAGGTACGCAAGTTCTCGCTAAGGAATCTCTTACGCGATCAACACCCAGATGGCATCTATAAGCCCATCCACCTTCCATCATCTCTTAGCATGGCATCTATAAGCCCATCATCCCATCCATCAATCTCCAAATGGCATTCGTAAGCCCATTCCCATCATCACACTACTATGTGAGCCAAATTTCTGGGCACTCTAGTGTTCAATCATCTTCCACCTTCGGATTACGAAAGGCACGTCAGCCAATCTGCATCCTCAGGTCTAAGAAGATTGAACAGGGGAAACTGTTGTACCCCAAAATTTTCCCTCCCATATTCTTCAAGAATTGCAAGTCAAGGCTTCAGAATTTCCCCAAGGGTTGCACAGTTCAAGAGCCTCCTAACAGTCAAAAACTAGGGTTTTGGTTCTGACAAAGAAAATGAAGTTTCCAAGGGTCAAATCAAGTCCCACATGCCTACAAATATGGCCAAGCATCCTCATACCAAGTTTTAAGACTTACAGCATAAAATTGCACAGTCAAAAACCCTAATTGCACTACAGTCAACTGTAGGGGCAAAATGGTCATTTGACAGCCAAAAGTTCAAATTTTTGGTCAACATCTCATTTTGAAGCCACAAACATCATTTGATCAATGCTTGATCATGATTCTCAAAGCTTGGCTCAAAAAGTCTCAAGATGCAAAAGTTTCAATATTTGGACAGTTGAAAAAAGTCAACTGTAACTTGACCAAGGCATAACTTTCACATGGATTATCAGAAAAATTCCATCCAAAGCTCATTTTGAAGAGAAAGACATTTCCTACAACTCCTCTTCACACTTCAAGTCCAAGAAATGCTCTCACAAAAAGTTATCAATCTCAACATTATAGGTCATTTTCAAAAGTCAACAAAAAGAGACTTTAAGTCAAAGGCCATAACTTGAGATTGGTAAATCAAAATGACATGGGTCCAAAGACATTGGTTAAAGGACTCAAAGAACTTTCCAAAATGTCCAAGAACATGAGCAAAGCTTAAAAATTGAGAAAGATATGCCTTGTGGAAGTTGGGAAATTTTTGGATATTTTGAAAAGTCAACATTGCTTCAAATGTACTAAAATTGCTAATGGGCCTCTTTTTCTTCCAAAATCCATCATCCAAAACATGTGCACGACCATTTGGCCCAAAGGGAAGTTTTTTATCATTTTTATTTATTTATTTGGATTTTTAATTATTAATAATTCATTTAATTAAAATAAATATGTGAAAAATACCAAAGCAAGTCAATCAAATCTTTTTGTGCATAGGATAACTTCAGATTTTCGTGCATTATTAGATAGGGAAAGAATCCATGTGATTGAACATGATTTGGTAGCAAATATGCATGAAAAGATTTGAAAATTATGGCATGGAAAATCAAATATTTTCTCATCAATTCATGGATCCTTTGGCTCAAATTTTTTACCCTAATCATTCCATACATAAGCATGAAGCCAACCCTAATGCCAATAACCACAAAGCTGCGCAGAAAAGCCATAGCAAAACTTGCAATTTTCACAAATTTTCCAAAAACTGAAAACTAGGTTCTAGGGCGATTCAAGCCAAAATAACTATTCCATTGTCTTGCTGAGACATCAAGGAAGGTGCCTGGATCAATACCATAGCCTGAAACATCAAGAATTGGTAATTCAAAGTCAAACTGTATCACTCTTTTTGCATAATCGGGCTTTGTTATTTAGACCATATCCATGCATTTTTGTTCTTGATTTGTATTAATTGGATGATTCTGGAACTAACCATATGACTGAATTGAGTTTTTATGCATTGTATGAAGAATTGCCATGAACGATTATTAGGGTTTCTTCAAGTTCTAATTTGGGCGTTTCTTAATACTGTAAAATTAGAGAACCTCAATGCCATGGTTGAAATCAGCATGCTTGGACGATTCTAAAGCACCCTTCGCGCCTAATTTATATTCCAAGACGGCCTATTCGCTATTATTGAAAACTGCACATTTTGGGGGGGTTTAAAACCCCCGCTAACCTTTTCATGTTTCAGGGAAAAAACAAAACAAGGAGGAAGATGATGAAGTGTCAAGGCATGAGTGGCTCATTTAAATTTGCGCGCTAAAATCCCACTAACGCTTGCTTTATTCTTATATTAATTATTTTCTATTATATATACAAAGCGATACAGCAGCTCCACTGGTCAAGGAACGCGTTGGTAATCTCTGGGACCTGGGTTCGAGCCCCAGGTCCCCCTCCCTTTCCTTATATTTTTCTCTTAATCATGTTCTTGTGTAGCTTCAGTCCAAAGCGTCTACCATACGCTCCTCAATCAAACGCGCCACACGTCCCATTGTATTCAACCAAGGGCCAGGATTCAGAGACCAGGATGTGCACCAGTCAAACATGACACACGCTAGTCACAAGGTCAACAAGGCCAAAAGCTTAATGGGCCTGATTGCTGGACAAAACCCTCCAAATTGGGGACAAACCCCCCATGGTTTGCCTTTCTAATTCTTTTTCTCATATTTTTCTATTTTTGTTTTAATTAGTTTTTTTAATTTAATTCTTTAATTTAATTATTTTCATCAAAATATAAAAATAACAAAAAAATCAGAAAAGACAAAATTAAAAATATATTTTATTTTAATATTTTTTAAGTAAATATCATTAATTAATTTAGCTTTGTAAAATTAGGTTTAATTCAAACATTTTTCTTAATTAACTTAAAATTTGTAGAATTAGGGTTTTAATCAATTTTTATCCTTTTTCTTTTCTTTTCACTAATAATTATTTATTTATTTTTATAAATCAAATTGCTTTAATTAAATTAGGTTAATTTAGGTTTAACGTTAATATTTTTTCTTAATAAATAAAAGTTATAGAATTAGGGTTAATTTAATTTCAATTTCAGCTAATCTTCTCATTAAAAATTCACAATTCCAAAAAACTCAAAAATAATTTCTTTTTTTATTTTAATTTAATTAATATGCTCAATATAATTTAATTTCATTAAAAAGGGTCCAACGCCCTCGCTTTCGATTATTAATTTGTTTCGCGCATTTTATTTTATTTCTTATAATATTTATGTACCTCTCCCAAAGCCTTGTAAACTCGGACATTTTATTTCTCGCACTTTATTTACTTTCTGTCAAATCGGGTCCTGGATTTTAATTTGGCGATGTGGACCCGCGCCTTTGTAATAGTTTAGAACTTTTAATTTCCGCATCTTTTTAACTGTTAATAAATGCATGCAAGAATGAATGACAAAAATAAAAACAAACGCATAGATCACTTTGACGTGACAAGACAAAAAATATCTGAAAACGACACACAAATCACACACCACCCCTAGGGTACGCCTCACTGTTGCCTTGCCTCGAAAGGTGATCGTCAAGTAGAGGATGTCTTAGTAAGTCCTCATGATCCGGGAACCTGGAATGAGGGTAGCTTCTAAGGTGTCTTCCCATTGCTCTGGTGATCACCATGTCCCGAACCTCGAATTGACCCGAACACCTCCAACGGTGGTGCTACCTACCTCTCAATGGTGGGATGGCACTACTTTAAAGGACATCTACACAGACGAATTCCTTAGGGTAGGTAGACGAATCTAGATACTTGCTCTAATTTCAAAACAAATCAAAAATACTTTTCACACCGACACCTTTTCAAAAAGCTTTCGAAAGCAATTTTTCAAACACTCTTGAGGACCGATACAAGAGTCGAACTGGAACTTTCAAAGAAACTTTTTAAAACCCACAGTTGAAAAGCAAACAAACCATTTTTGAAAACACAAATGAGCAAGTATCTAAGAGCCCATGGATAACCATGGATAGAAAGGGTGCTAACACCTTCCCTTTCTATAACCTACCTCCCGAACCGAGAGCAATCTCTTTAAGGAATTTTTCTGTGCTTTTGTCCTTTCCATTTGGAGAAAATAAAAGACGGTGGCGACTCTTGCTTACCGCGACATTTCGCGAACCAGCATTAAACAGTCAGTTCCAAATCCCCCGATCACAGAAGGCTCCTTTGCTTGCTTCAGGGTCACAAGCCCAGCAACAACCTCGCCAGCGTCAACGGGGTAATCGGTGTAAACAAGAAACGTCAAGAAGACAGTTCACGGAGACTGACATACCGTCATCTCTTATTCTGGAGCGCTTGTTGGAGGTCAATTTGACTGCTTTGAGGGATCCTATTCGGAAGCCCAATACCTCTGCTCCTAACTATCATCCCGATGCATTTTGTGTTTACCACTCCTACAGCCCGGGACACGACACTGACGACTGTTGGGCCTTGAAGAACAAGATTCAAGATCTGATCGACATTGGAGTGTTGAGGTTCATGCCGGACGGCGAGATGAAGATCTCCCGTTGAAGAGTTCTCCACCTGAAGTGACGAAGCTCAAACTGAGATACTTTTGCTTCATTTGAGTTTTCAAAGTTGTAATTTCTTTTGTTATTCAAACAATTAACTGTTGATGTTAAACTTTGTTTCATTAATGCATTGCATATGTTTGTCTTGAATTCATCCATTCGTTTTCACTACTCTTATGCTTTCTTTATGATATTTGACTCTTGATAAAAAGATGCAAGCCTTTAGAGGGAGGATGACGAAACAATACCAGAATCTCATATAGTATGCTTTTGAACAGACCTTGTTGATGATGTACAGGCATTTCTTTCAATTCCCACACACTGGAGTTATAAGGAAGATAATCCCTAGTCAACCCCTTCGAGCCAAAGAAGTAGGAGTTTTATGTTCTAAACAATCAAAACCTTTGATATAAACCTGGGGCAGGGTAGTATCTCAGTTAATTCAAAAGAAAATGCGCATTGAAGTCGCAAACTCTCAGTTCGTAACACAACGAACGACGAATGACAAGAAAAGCATTCCTTTGGAATCAAAAGACGAGGGTGGTTCCCTATCACATAGGCAGTCAATCTCAAAAGAGAAAAGCCCGCCAAGCCAAAACCTGTAAAGAAGGCTTAAGAAAGCTGGGGCATCCCGCTGACTGTAATCCCAAAAACAGAGACAGTCAGGCAAAAGTTAGGGATAACAAATCAAAATCAAAATAGTGAGGTCATTACAAATCCTCAACAACATTAAAAAAAATGTTGCAAAAGAAAAAAGGAGATGATGACTGTCTCCCGAATTCGAATTGGTGAACCATCACCCAAAAGGTCGTTCCAAACTCAAAACAGAGTGCGGCGCACAATTAACTGAGCCTAGGATTGGAGAACATCGCGAAGAGCGGGTGGGTACAAATATACTTTGAGCCTTTATCCTTTGTTTCTTAAACCGTGAACCAGGCCACGTTACAACCCTTCAAAAGTCCTAATTGAAGCATGGGTTGGTTCGAAAGCATACTGTTACCAAAGGTATCCTGACTCCTGTAAGGCTTTGCTCTAAAATCTTGTGTTGATTTGTCTTAAAAAGTTTTCTGCTAAAAACGCATTTTTTTCAAAACTTCGAGACAAACATAGACTTTGCATTGCTTGAATATCACTGTCTGCATTTGGCTTTTTGTTTGACAGCGAAGAAATTCATACGGCGAATGTTCGGAGGAACGAAAACTCTCTCAGTGAACAAAAAATCACTTCAAAGGATGACACTTCCATCGACAAATCTCCTATCAACAAGGGGCATGGCATGTCACCATCCTATTAACCTGGGGCAGTCCAGTCAAGGTTTCGACAGATCTTTCAAAGTTCAGTTAACCTGAGGCAGTCCAGTCAAGATTTCAAGAAATCTCTCAATTCGCAGAGTAATCTGATTCAAGACTCATTCATCATCACTTAGGGCATTCGAATGCCAAAAAGTGTTCAACAATTCCTTCATCACCTGCTGGAAATTACAACCACCAACAGAATAACGGGCAATTAAAACTCCCAATTTCTGACCCTCAACAAAATCAAGATCTAGATATAGTTCAAGATGTGACCCAGATTTGGCGACATTCTATAACTCATTCAGATTTTCTTCCAGATATAATTCAAGATGTGACCCAGATTTGGCGACATTCTATAACTCATTCAGATTTTCTTCCAGATATAGTTCAAGATGTGACCCAGATTTGGCGACATTCTATAACTCATTCAGATTTTCATTCATGATATAGTTCAAGATGTGACCCAAGTTTAGCGACATTCTATAACTCATTCAGATTTTCTTCCAGATATAGTTCAAGATGTGACCCAGATTTGGCGACATTCTATAACTCATTCAGATTTTCTTCCAGATATAGTTCAAGATGTGACCCAGATTTGGCGACATTCTATAACTCATTCAGATTTTCTTCCAGATATAGTTCAAGATGTGACCCAGATTTGGCGAAATTCTATAACTCATTCAGATTTTCTTCCAGATATAGTTCAAGATGTGACCCTGATTTGGCGACATTCTATAACTCATTCAGATTTTCTTCCAGATATAGTTCAAGATGTGACCCAGATTTGGCGACATTCTATAACTCATTCAGATTTTCATTCATGATATAGTTCAAGATGTGACCCAAGTTTAGCGACATTCTATAACTCATTCAGATTTTCTTCCAGATATAGTTCAAGATGTGACCCAGATTTGGCGACATTCTATAACTCATTCAGATTTTCTTCCAGATATAGTTCAAGATGTGACCCAGATTTGGCGACATTCTATAACTCATTCAGATTTTCTTCCAGATATAGTTCAAGATGTGACCCAGATTTGGCGACATTCTATAACTCATTCAAATTTTCTTCCAGATATAGTTCAAGATGTGACCCAGATTTGGCGACATTCTATAACTCATTCAGATTTTCATTCATGATATAGTTCAAGATGTGACCCAAGTTTAGCGACATTCTATAACTCATTCATATTTTCTTCCAGATATAGTTCAAGATGTGACCCAGATTTGGCGACATTCTATAACTCATTCAGATTTTCTTCCAGATATAGTTCAAGATGTGACCCAGATTTGGCGACATTCTATAACTCATTCAGATTTTATTCCAGATATAGTTCAAGATGTGACCCAGATTTGGCGACATTCTATAACTCATTCAGATTTTCTTCCAGATATAGTTCAAGATGTGACCCAGATTTGGCGACATTCTATAACTCATTCAGATTTTCTTCCAGATATAGTTCAAGATGTGACCCAGATTTGGCGACATTCTATAACTCATTCAGATTTTCATTCATGATATAGTTCAAGATGTGACCCAAGTTTGGCGACATTCTATAACTCATTCAGATTTTCTTCCAGATATAGTTCAAGATGTGACCCAGATTTGGCGACATTCTATAACTCATTCAGATTTTCTTCCAGATATAGTTCAAGATGTGACCCAAGATTTTGGCGACATTCTATAACTTATCCAAGCCTGCTTTCAGATATAGTTAAGATGTGACCCAGAGATGGCGACATTCCGTAACTTATTCCAGATCAACGCCTGCAGCAATCAGAAGATTCTTGCAATCCCCAACCTGAGAACCTCCAGAAGCTAACTCCCCTTAGAATCAAGTTTCAATATCCCCAGTGAAGCTAAAACTTCCAACTATCAATCCCCAAGCAGAGTGAAGACTCTCGTTCTCAGCTTCTCGCAGAATATTCGAATATTCTCTGGTGAAGATCTCCTCAAGACAGGAATTCCCCAGTAATTTGGCATACAACCCAAGCTCCTGATTCCCCAACAGTGGTCCCAGGACTTCTCATTTTCAACGATCAAAGATTCTTGCCCTATCCAGCAGCCAAGGATTTATTTTCCCCGGCAGTAGTCAAGATTCCTTTATCTTCAGCCATCCAGGATTCATCTATCCTCAGCAGGACAACTCATTAGCTTACATGCGCATTCATCACATTCATATTAACATACATTGTATCATGCATCATGACATTGCATACGATTAACTCTTTACCTTTTTCAGGTGAGATCAGTCAACAGACAAAGACCATCATCTTCCGAGATTCTTTCTATAAATAGTTCAGATGTGACCCAGACACGGCAAAATTCTGATACTTATCCCAGATTCACTCAGAGACAGTTCAGATGTGACCCAGACACGGCGACATACTGATACTTGTTCCAGATTCATCCAAATGCAGTTTTACACGGACTCATCATCAGGAAACCCTACACCGGTTCCTTCTCGACTTCAAGACTTCTGAAAACAGTTTACGGATTCTTCCCAACACCGGATGTTAATCTATCGCTTGTTCAGTTTCTTCTCAACTTTTGAAAACAGTTTACGGACGCTTCCCAACAACGGATGCTGCTCTATTGCTTATTCAACTCCAACTCCTGAAGACAGTTTACAGATTCTCCAAACACGGATGTCAACCTATTGCTGGCTCAGACCCCCAGTTCAGAGACGTTCCAAAACACGGATACCTTTCTGATACTTGACCACTCACCAAGAACATGCAGTTCAACATTTTCAGATGGCATCTATAAGCCCATCCTCCTCAAAAAACATTTCTAAATGGCATCTCTAAGCCCATTTCTAGATGGAATCTATAAGCCCATCCTCCTATCAGCAGTCACTAGATGGCATCTTTAAGCCCATCACCAAATGGCATCTTTAAGCCCATTCCCTCTACCATCACATTACCGAGTGCAAATTTTCTGGGCACTCTAGTGTCCAATCTCATTTTACCCTCGAGTCGTGAAAGGCAAACTTGCCAATCTAACTCTTCAGGTCCAAGAAGATTGAACAGGGGCAACTGTTGTACCCCAAAATTTTCCCTCGCACTTTTCCACAAGGAATCACAGCTTCAGGCGTTTCCTGATTTTTCAGACTGGCTCAAGAATCAGTCAAACAGATTTTTCTCGTCAGCCAGACAAAATTAGGTTTTTTTGAAGGGTCTGGAACAGTTCACACAATTTGCTTAGGGTTTTGGTTGATTTTGGTTCAGCTTCGATCAGGCAAACGCTTCTTTGGCATTTGATCAGAATCAGGGTTTTGTGCGCATATCTCTCAAGAAGAGTTGGTTCTATCAATGCTTTTTTTTAAATTACTCTGAATTGAGAACTGAGGCTGCTGGTTGTTAATTTGCATTTGTTGGATTTAATCAGTGAAAAGAGACAGATGGACGTTTTGTTTAATTAATTGTCGCTTGGTTTGAAACTATGTGTTGCTTTGAATAATTGGAGCGTCAGGTTTGTCATAAGACCACAATGTTTACCAATTGATTATTTATTTTTAAGTTAAGATAATTGGAATTTATTTCCATTTTTATTTTAATTTAAGAATTATAACAATTAGATAAATATCTTGAAAAGAATAAAAAGAATTAATCAAATAAAAGGACTTTTTATTTATCTTTAAATTACTTGTCTAATTGTTTTTGTTTACAAAATGTTTACAATAATAATATTACAGTTATTTAAATTTAAATAAAACTATCCTAATATTTTTCTAAGTCTTCAATTCTTCATCTTCCATCCCTTGCTCCCTCTGCCTCATTGGATTCTATCTGCAAAGAATAAGAAAGAAGAAAAAGTCAGAAGCAGATAAATATTTAAAGAGACAGACAGATAAAAAGTTCATCATTAAAAGCAAATGGCCAGGATCAGTTCGCCCTCTTTGCAAATCACGGGATTTCTCCCGGTTCACAAAGAGGGATGAAAATGTTTGCAAATTAAAAATGAATGCACAAAGTTAAAAATTGCACATTTCAAATTGGTCAACCAACTGCATAGTTCAAAGCAAGACAGCATGTGCAAATACAAAGTCCAAGTTACAAACTGAATGGCCTAAACCAAGTTCAAATTGCTAAACAAAGTCACAATTTCAAAACTAAGTCCAAAGTCAACTAGAGCTGCCAAAAGATATCTCAAGATATCAAAGTACCATCAATGCTGTCAAGAAGCACAAAGTATGGAAAAGAGATATGCAAATATGCAGAGAAAGAGTAGATTGCAAGCAAATTTCAGTTTCATCATTTCCCAGGCCAGTTTGCTTTTTCAGAATTAGTACATGTTAAGCAATATAATATGCTAAAAGTTGTACTGGAGAGAGAGAGAGAGAGAGAGAGAGAGAAGAAAGAAAAGAGGTATAGGGTTTAGGCTTGAGGCAGAAGGCAGAGATATGAAGAAATCAGAATGCAAACAAAACTGTCAATAAAAAGAAACAGAATTATCTTTCCATAAAAAAACCCTTCAAACCGGATTCAAACCCTGAACCCTTTCTTGGGCATATAACACAAAGCCTTCACTTGTCAAAATGGGGCCTGCATTAAACAAGCTCAAAATATACAAGCCTGAAACGAGTTGACACAACAAAAAAAAAACTCATCAAAAGCCAAACCTTTCAAGCAATGTCAAAATCTCCCATACACCTAAAACCTGTAATGTCCAAACACTGCAAGCAAGCCAGCAATGTCTAAACCAGTATAACCTGCAAAGCCACATAAGCTTAACCTGCCTATCAACCAAACCTGTAATAACTTAAAGTCAAAAACCTGTAATCAAACAAATGGTCCAAGCCTGAAACCAGTATACTCAAAACAACATTAAGCCATAACCATTCAAGGCCATAACCCCTGTCAAAAACCACAAACTCTGAAGCCTGAACTGCTAAAGCTAAGCCTTTCAAGCACACAAACCTGCTAAGCTTTACCTGTAAACAAATAGCCTAAGCCACAAAAGCCTTAAGCCTGATTGATACAGAAGAGGAAACACTAAGGGCCCTCAGAAAACCTTCATCACTGGGCACAAATCATCATCAAGCATACAGATTCAAAAACATACAGAAGCATTCAGAAGCTTTCAAAATAGGCAACCAAGTTCAGCAAACAAACATACAAGGCATTGAGGCAACCAGAAGGAAGAGGATAAAGAAGCATTTCAAGGCGATACAGGGTAAGGCTACAAACCCTCAGAGAAAGCCTCCTCATAGGGAAAATATACCAGGCATCAAGTAAATATATCCAAGGCACCAAGCTAGGCAACAAAGGTAGCAACCAGAAAGAGGAGATAAAGAAGTGTACAGAAGCAAGAAGGCAGGCATCAAGGCAACAAAGCAAAAAAAAGAAAGAAAGTTATACCAGGTCTTCAGTTCATCATCATTAAACCTAAAGAGGGCAAAGAAGTACAGAGTACCGGATCCAAGCAAGCTAAAGGCATCATGCGTCCCCTCACTGTCTTGGCCGCCATAGCGCCACCCAATCTTTTCCTCCTCCGTCTCCAAGAGGTAGTACAACTTTCTTCCTTTCCTTTTCATACCTCAGTAGAAACACAATAATAAGCATAACATTAGAATGCGAAATCATAACATGCAAAATGAAAACCCTAAACAAGATTGAAACACGAAATCTACCTCTTAAACTGTTGCCTGGATGCTCCATGGAGGGAAGAGGAAGGATGGTGGCACCGGTGGCCATTGGGCGAAAGAAGCTCAGAGGTGAAGGCGCGAGAAATACGAAGTGAAGATGAAGAAGAAGGGCGCCGCGCCTCTGTGTTACAAACCCTAGAAGTCCCCAAAATAAAACAATAACTTTGAAACCCCTCACAAAAATGTATGAAGTATAATGGGCCGGGTCACCCCAACAATGCTTAAACTCGTTCAATTAAACACACCCCCCCCCCCCCTTTTGGCTTCTGTTTGACTGCTTGGGCCAAGATAAAACGCCTAAAGCCCATTCTTTGTTTGTTTTAAGACTAAAAACATTTTTTTTATCTCATTACCCCAACATCTTTCATAACTTAATCTTTTTTTTCTTTTTTTTTCTTCTTGATAAAAAATATATACTAAACCTTTTTTTTTTACCCTGAATTATATATAATTAAAATTTAAAACATTTCTTTCTTTTTCTTAAAATATCTTATTTGTACATAAATAAATCGGTACCTAATTTTTTCTCAAGTTTAAAACATTTTTCTTTCTTTTAATTAAAATACTTTTTTGTACATAATACAAAAACATATAATACACTTAATAATATATTTAAATTCACATCTCGCACTTGTAAATAACCTAATACATGTACACCTACACTTACACAATACACTTACATTGATACACATATACGATTGCTATTTCTTATACATTGCTATGCATTACATATGGCGATCGATTCGATTTGGTTGTAATTATTTAAGTCTCATCCCCACTTGTACATTTGTACCCCCATCCCGGATACTATTTTGTAATAGCGTAGATTTTAAATTCCCGCAATTTACCGCTTTCGAATTATACCATGGTTAGACCTAGGGTTTGCATGTACATAAAATTAAATGCTAGATAACCTAATACAAGACAAATACATGAAATCAACACACAATTCACACTTGCACCCCCTAGGGTAATCCCACATGTTGCCTTCCAAAATGGGTCATGCTTGCACGTCGAGTTTCTTTGGCAAAACAATTCAAAATGATCATAAGTCCCTTGATGACGCTTTCGAAAGTCGCCTATCAAAATGATCAAGTCCCTTCAAGCAAATTTCCAAAGACACTTGGCACCATTGCATTCATGGTCCATACGATGACCCGCGCCCGTCCCGTTAAACATCCTAAACGCAAGATTGTCCACCAAATTCAATGGTGGAACAAAATTGTTAAAAATGGGTTGAAAACATAGAGAAAACCTTTGAGTATAATAGGGGTAGACAAAACTCTTAGTTACTTGAGATCAACTTGCAAAAACACTTGCCTCCTTTTCAAAAACCACACTTCACAAACATTTTTCAAACAAACTTCCAAAAACATTTTGAAACATCTTTTCAAAAAGATACACACCGTTGTATATACTCAAACACGAGTCATTACAATGGTTGCCAAAACAAAGGCGTCTATTTCAAAACATTTTCAAAAACCACACTTCACAAACATTTTTCAAACAAACTTCCAAAAACATTTTGAAACATCTTTTCAAAAAGATACACACCGTTGTATATACTCAAACACGAGTCATTACAATGGTTGCCGAAACAAAGGCGTCTATTTCAAAAAAATTTCAAAAAACACACACACACACCATAATTTCAAGCAATCGAAAATCAAGGCAAGTGATCTAAAACCAAGTTACTAAGAGCCCATGGATAACCATGGATGAAAAGGGTGTTAATACCTTCCCTTTTCATAATCAACCCCCCGAACCCACGAAACATCTCAAAAGGTTTTTCCTGTGCTTTTTTTAAACCTTTCCTTTAGGATAAAATAAAAAGTCGGTGGCGACTCTTGCTAAACCGAACAAGTGCGAATACAAACGCAAACCTCAAGTCAGTTCTCCCACTGTATCACAGCTTCTGTGTCTGGAGCGTATCTGAACTGTATTTGGTTGAAGTCTGAATAAGCAACAGAATGGCTTCCGTGTCTGGAGCGTATCCGTACTGTATCTGAACTTGAAATCTGAATCAGTAATAGAATGGCTTCCGTGTCTGGAGCGTATCCGAACTGTATCTGAATGTAATATTGTTAATGGTAGCTCGTTAATCTTATCCTGAAAAGGGTAAAATGTTAGTTGGAACATAAAATTATATTGCATGAAATGTATGATGCAACATATGTATTTTATCAATGTTTATGATATGTGGATGTAATGTATGCGCATGTAAGCTGATTTGCTGTATTGCTGCATGATTGAGGAAAATAAATCCTTGACTGTTGTTGGGGATAATGTGGATCCTTCATATCTTGAAAGTGGAGTATTGACAAAAATTCCATTGTGAGAGTAATGTCGTATACTGCTCAAGGAATCTGCTTGGGGAATCCAGAGAATTTTGATGACTTCTACTGGGGATAGATGGGAATCCTGGTTTCGTTAAGGCGTAACAGAAGTCAATTGTTATCCGAATGGATTTCAGGCTTCAAACAACTTGATGGGGAATTTGGAGGAACTGGATGGTTTTCGCCGAGGATTGATAGTTTGAAGTTTTAGTTCCGCTGGGGATTTAAGTGACATACTGTGGTGATTGCTCATGGAATAGCCTAAAGACGTCTTCCTATTCTTTCAACCTGTCAGTAATTGTATTTTCCATTTTATTTATTTGTAAACAATAATTATGTTCAAATGCATATGTTCATTAATGAATCATTGGACGTTTTTGCAAATAAAACACCAGTGTAAAGAAAAAGACAAATAGTTTTCTGTACTTTAAAGAGATATCTTTGTATTTACTTTGAATGAGTATTTTGTACAAAGGAGATAGACATCCTAGTAAGAGGATGGTGCCATAAAAGTAAGAAAAAATTTATACAAAGATAGCTATGTGTGATAATCCCATGGGGTTCCTATTCTGATATAGCCTCCGTATCTCCAAATATCTTGTCTATTTGTTGCTTTGTCCGAAGATGATTGAGTTGATCAGAACCTCTGAGTTTGTCAGTGAAGTCGAAAGGTTGTCCTCAAAGTGATCCGATGAGACATAGTCATACGCTTTGATTCCCCAACTTTTGCCTGGACCGCCCTTTCGGGTTTTCAGTCCACCGGGAAACCCTTTTTTGACCAAGTCGCCCTTTCGGGTTTTCAACTTACCGAGTGTACATATTTTTTTTATTTTATCCCTAATTTTTTCCCGAACCTTTTGGTTCGCCGAGATGCCCTTCTTTGCCTAGGTATGTCAACCTAGCGGGTCTCTTATGCGTAGTATCTTTTGACTATGTCTACGTTTGCAGGGTGTGGCAGGTCGTCGCCGTCCATGGTGGTTAAGATTATTGCCCCACCGGAGAAGATGTTTTTGATTACAAATGGTCCTTCATAGGTAGGAGTCCATTTTCCCGTGGGATCACTTTGTGGTAAGATAATGTGTTTTATTACTAGATCTCCAACATGATATACTTGGCGTCTGACTTTCTTGTTGAAAGCCTTGATCATCCATTTTTGATACATCTGACCATGGCAAACAACGGTGAGTCTCTTTTCATCAATTAAGTTCAATTGATTAAGTCGAGTCTGGATCCAATCGTCCTCATTCAAACCTGCATCCTTCATAATTCTCAAGGAGGGGATCTGAACCTCAATAGGCAAGACAACCTCCATGCCATAAACCAAAGAATAGAGTGTTGCCCCAGTTGATGTGCGAGCCGTGGTACGGTACCCGTGGAGAGCAAATGGCAGCATCTCATGCCAGTCCTTGTAGGTGACAGTCATCTTTTTTACGATCTTTTTAATGTTTTTATTTACAGCTTCAATGGCACCATTCATCTTTGGCCGATAGGGGGTGAATTGTGATGTTGAATCTTGAACTGCTCGCACAAGGCAGTGATCATAGTATTGTTAAGGTTTGTACCATTATCAGTGATGATCCTTTCTGGGATACCGTATCGGCAAATGAGATTTTGTTTGATGAAGCGGGCAACAACATTCTTAGTAACGGATGCGAAGGAAGCTTCTTCGACCCATTTTGTAAAATAATCAATGGCCACTAGAATGAAGCGGTGTCCATTGGAGGCTGTAGCCTTGATCTCTCTAATCATATCGATTCCCCACATAGCAAAGGGCCAAGGAGCCGTCAAGACATTTAGAGGAATCGGAGGCACATGCACCTTGTCAGCATAAATTTGACACTTATGACAGGTCCGGGAGTGTTGATAGCAGTTTGCTTCCATGGTAGACCAGTAATAGCCTGCCCGTAGGATTTTCTTCGCCATCGTATGCCCACTAGAGTGAGTGTCAAAGGTACCTTCATGCAATTCATCCATGATCTTTTCAGCCTCAATCTTATCCATACAACATAGCAGAATAGAGTCATGATTGCGCTTGTACAGGATGCCATTACTCAGGAAGAACTTAGCATAGAATCTCCTTAAGAACTTTTTATCATTGATTGAAGCTCCTTCTGGATATTCCTGAGCCTCGAGATACCTTTTGACTTCATGAAACCAGGGCTGGTCCACTACTTCTTCAGTATTAATCTCGTGACAGTGTGTTGGTTCATCCATTCGTTCAATGGTGATCTGGGGAGCCTCGTTATCCCAATTAAGTTTAAACATAGATGATATTGTGGCTAGAGCGTCTGCTAGCTGATTTTCTTCTTGCGGGAAATGCTCGAAGGTAATCTGCTCAAAATGCGGTAGCAACGTCAAAACATGTTCTTTGTAAGGGACAAGGTTTGGATGTTTAGTGTCCCACTCTCCTTTGATCTGACTGATGACCAACGCTGAATCTCCAAACACATCTAAAGATTTGATTCCCAAGTCTATGGCAGCCTTGAGACCAAAGATGCATGCTTCGTATTCTGCCATGTTGTTCTTACAGTTAAAGCAAAGTCTGGAAGTGAAGGGAGTATGACACCCTTCCGGAGATATGAGTACATCGCTGATACCATTACCAAGTGCATTGGATTCCCCATAAAAGAACAGGGTCCATGGGGATCCTTGTTCAGGTCCATCATATGGTCTGATCTCTTCACATTTGTCTAGTGTCATGATGTCTTCATCTGGGAATTCAAACTTCATGGACTGATAATCCTCTACAGCTTGATGAGCAAGATGATCAGCTAGCACACTTCCTTTTATAGCTTTCTGGGTAATGTACTATATGTCATATTCTGTTAAGATCATCTGCCATCTAGATATCCTCCCAGACAGAGCAGGCTTTTCGAAGATGTACTTTATCAGATCCATCTTAGATATCAACAAAGTGGTATGAGTCAACATATACTGTCTTAGCCGGAGAGCAACCCATGCCAGAGCGCAGCAAGTTTTCTCGAGCAGTGAGTATCTGGTTTCACAGTCGGTAAACTTTTTTCTCAGGTAGTAAATAGCGTGCTCTTTTCGGCCAGACTCGTCATGCTTCCCCAATACACACCCCATTGAGTTCTCTAAAACGGTCAAATCCATGATTAGTGGTCTTCCCTCGACTGGTGGCATCAAAACAGGAGGCTCTTGTAAATACTCCTTGATCTTGTCAAAAGCAAACTGGCATTCGTCATTCCATCTAACTACTTGATCTTTCTTCAACAGTTTAAATATTGGCTCACAAATAGCTGTCAAGTGAGAAATGAATCTGGCGATATAGTTCAAGCGTCCCAAGAATCCTCTGACCTCCTTCTCAGTGCGAGGAGAAGGTTTCTTGTATCGCTTTAACCTTGTCAAGATCAACCTCGATGCCTTTGTTGCTGACGACGAAACCTAAGAGTTTACCGGACCGGACTCCGAATGTACACTTGTTTGGATTCAATCTTAACATGTACTCCTTCAACCTCACAAACAACTTTTGTAAGTGATCAAGGTGTTCCTCTTCAGTTTGTGATCGGGTTATCATGTCATATACATAGACCTCTATCTCATGATGTATCATATCATGAAACAAATCTACCATAGCGCGTTGATAGGTTTCCTCAGCATTCTTCAATCCGAACAACATCACTTTGTAGCAGAACGTGCCCCACTATGTGACAAATGTAGTTTTCTCCATGTCCTCAGGTGCCATTTTGATCTGGTTATAGCCTGAGAATCCATCCATGAAGGAAAACACTTTGTGTTGGGCTGTATTGTCAACCAGGATGTCAATGTGGGGAAGTGAAAAATCATCTTTAGGGATGGCCCTATTTAAATCTCTATAATCAATGCACATTCTTACTTTGCCGTCCTTTTTAGGCACGGGAACAATGTTGGAAACCCATTGAGGATAGGAAGTGACGGCTAAGAATCCAGCATTGAATTGCTTCATGACTTCCGCTTTGATCTTCTCTGACATGTCAGGTCTCATGCGGCGGACTTTTTGCTTCACTGGTGGACAGTCTTCTCTTGTGGGTAGACGATGTACCACGATGTCTGTATCAAGTCCCGGCATGTCTTCGTATGACCAGGAAAAGATCTCAACATAATCATACAATAGCTGAATCAGACGCTCCTTGACACTCGGCTCTAGGTTGGCACCCACTTTGATTTCCTTTTTATCTTCCTCGGTACCCAAGTTGATTGTATCCAACGGTTCCTCATGAGGCTGAATAGCTCTTTCCTATTGTTATAGTAGTCTGGCCAATTCCCCTGGTACTTCACAATCTTCTTTACCTTCGTATTCGGCTTGATAGATTTGATCTTCAGAGTCACTAAAGGCTATAGCAATATCGTTACCCATGGGATCCGGAATGGAGGAGTACCTGCATTTGTGAGTGTGGGTGTGTGTAAGGGTATAGCCACCTTTAAACAATAAAAATGTAAAATAAAGACAATGAGCACAAAAAGGTTGTATGTGGAAAAACGTCCATGATTCATTGAATGTCATATGAAGATGAAATAAAAACCCTTACAAATGGACCATTGTGCCTCGGGTAAGACACAAGGTTTTTAAAGTGTGAATTGTTTGTGAATATTACAAGTCCAACAGAAATGTAAAAGATAAATTACTGAGAGATGAAGGTTATTGGGACAAAGTCTCTGGCCTCCCAATTGCGAAGTCCTCTGTTGACAGTAGGAAATATCCAATCTTCCAAGTTGCCATCTTCCTCATCATCTTCCACTGCGTTGACCTCTCGGTTACTAATCTTCAAAGGTGGCCCTCCAGCACAGGCACGGCGCACAGCCTTCTGAGCAGTTGAAGTAAACCCCAAGCCAAACTTGTCTGATTTATACGGGATGTCTGGAAGCTGCCCCCAGATGGTGCATCCACCCTCCTCTACTACTGCCTTAGCGTCCTTTAGAGATTACATTCGAAGCGGAGGTCTTGTGATCTTGGGAATCAAGGATACCGCCTTGGTCACCGCTACTTCTTGAGAGACTTCTTCAAAATGTTGGAAAGGGGTTTCAATGAACTCACCATCCAGCTCCACATATCGGAAGGAATTCAGATGACTAATCATGTACTCCTCCCCTCTATGGACAATTATGATCTTTCCTTGGACCGGGTACTTCAGCATTTAGTGTAGTGTGGAGGTGACGACACCGACATTATGGATCAAGGGGCTTCCTAACAAACAGGAGTAAGAGGGACGGATGTCCATCACATAGAAGGTTGAATTGAAAATCTGAGTTCCCACCTTTATCGGGATGTCCACCTCCCTGTGGACCATCCTCTTCGAACCGTCAAATGCTCTCACAACTATGTTACTGGGTTTTAGAGTCAGCCCTTTGCAATCCAATATGTCAAGGCTTTCTTCGGTAAGACATTCAAAGATGAACCTGTGTCTACCAAGACATGGGCCAGAGTCGTTCCTCTACACTCCACAGAGACATGTAATGCCTCGTTGTGTTTTCTCCCTCTGGGTGTCAAATCAGCATCAGAGAAGCCTAAGCCATTATCAGCTGTCAAACTGGCCACACAATCTTGGAATTGGTCAACGGACGTCTCTTGTGGCACATGGGTTGTCTTTAAAAATTTTACCAGAGCTTTTGCATGTGCCTCAGAGCACAGCAACAATGCTAGCATGGAGATCTTGGAGGGAGTTTTCCCCAACTGTTCAACCACATCATAGTCACTCTTCTTTATTATCCTCAGGATCTCTTCCATTTCCTTCTTGGATGTTTCGGGAATATCCAGTGATTGAGCCTTCGTTCGGACAGGCTCTTCTTGAATGCTTTTTCCTCTATTTTCAGCAGTAGAGGTGTTGGTAGGGATAACAACAGGGGTCGTGTCGTCTTTGTTGGTAGGTGCATTTGCAGGTATGGTTATTGGTACAGAGGTAATCTTGGAATGGCCACGGGTCCAAAAACTGCCTTTGGAGGGGCAATCTCTGGAGAGAAGATTATACCGCTACGGGTAATCTTGCTAGTTCCGACAATATTGCTAATGTCAGAACTTTCTTCGTCGGAGCTTTCTTCTTCGGTGGTCAACCCATCTTGTTTAATACCATGGTAGTAGATTTATCCACCGTAATTCCATGGTACTGTCTTGTCTGATTCGTATGGGACCGGCCCGGGCATTGTAATTATGAGGGGAGTAGTCTTCGGAACTGATGTAATCCTGACGGGTCTTTTGGGGGCCCTGGAAGGATTGGCGGAGATGGTTATGATTGAAATGTATTTAACTGGAACGGGTGAAATAGGAGCATTCTCAAACAGAATTTCTTGGTTGTCAATCAGGCGTTGGATACTTTTCTTCAATAGAGGGCAATCAAATGATGAGGATAGGCAAACATGGCAGTCTTTACCACAACCTGGGAATATACCAGCTTTCAACAAATTCAACTTGATGATCGGGAGCGAAGTCAAGAG
This sequence comes from Vicia faba, assembly GCA_948472305.1. NCBI lineage: Eukaryota > Viridiplantae > Streptophyta > Magnoliopsida > Fabales > Fabaceae > Vicia > Vicia faba. The sequence goes on along the minus strand of OX451737.1, from coordinate 1,407,631,236 downwards.
TTCATCTACTGTAGTAACAAACAAATCTTCCTCGATAGCATTGGCGTTGTGACTATGTCTAGGCATAGGAGCGGAAATAACATTTGGTTTCTCTAGCGCCTCAAACTCAATCTCTTTTGCATCTATGAGGTCTTGATTCTTGTTTTTTAACGCCCAACAGTTGTTGGTGTTGTGCCCTGGGCTTTCGGAATGGTATACGCATCTGGAATTCGGGTGATAATGGGGGGACGCCATGTTGGGATTCTTTGGAGCCTCCTTTAAGGTCTCTAAATTAGATTTCATCAGATGTGGTAAAATCTGGGCTAGAGTCATATTAAGTCTGGTGAATTGTCGGACTGGCCTTTCCACCCTTGGTTGGTTACTTCTCGATTGATCAGATGTCAGTTTTGGGATCATAACGGCCCCTACCATTGGTCGGCGTTCATCTCTCCCTTGGTTCTTTTATGGATAAACAGCAGATACCTCCTTCTTTCCATGGAAAGTTTTTCTCACAGCTGTAGAGGCAGATGATCTTTTTGGATCTTTCCACTTTTTATGCCAGCCTCTACCCTTTCTCCCGTTAAAATTAACTCAGTAAATCCAGAAGATGAACTCCCAATCAAATGGTTGAAGAAAGGGCCTGATAGAGTACCCAAGAACATGTCTACCAACTCCCTTTTAGACAGAGGGGGTTGCACTCTCCCAGCTAGATCCCTCCATTTTTGTGCATAGTCTTTAAAACCCTCATTTGAAGCCATAGCCATACTCTGAAGTTGAGTACGGGTAGGCGCCAAATCGGCATTGTACTGGTATTGTTTATAGAAAGTTGCGGCAAGGTCTTCCCAATTGTGTACGTCAACCCTTTCTAATTGGTAAAACCAATCGAGTTGTGTTACGGATAAACTATCTTGAAAAAATTGCACCCATATGTCTTTATCGGTAGAGTGCGGATGAATCTTTCTGACATATGATCGGAGGTGCATTTTAGGACATGACACTCCATCGTATTTTGCAAATAATGGCACTTTGAACTTTGGCGGGATTACAATTCCTGACACCAGCCCCAATTCTTCAAAATCTAGACCCGGTACTCTCTGTATTTCCATAGCGCTTAAACGCTCTTCAAGATGTCTGTACTTATCATCAGCCGGAGGGTATTGTTCCTTAGAGTAGTCTTCCTCTTCCTCCTCTTCTTCAGATTCTGATGGTACAGTTGTTTCTTTTCCTTTCCATTCTCCTTCCCCGGAAGTGGTTGCAAAATTTAAGGTCCTTCTAGTCTGTCCTTGAAATCTTCTCCCCATATTCAAAACTCCAGTGGCCTTCTTTGGTTTCTTCTTTCTTTCTTTCTCCGGCTAACAGAGTCTTCAATTCATCTTTCCCCTTGGATAGGGTCATGAGAAACTGCTAAAATTGCGTGTTTTGAGCTTGGAGATCTTTGGTCGTCTGTTCGAGATCCATCTTACTGAAATAAACAGTAGAGAGATGAGGAAACCGATTGCAAAAGACCTGCTTATGTCATGATGAATGATATGCATATATGCAATGCTTTCAAGGATTTAAAAAAATTCAAATTCGTTTTAAACAAAAAGAAACACACGTTATATTAATAAGATAGAATTTGAGTACATCAATGCCCCTTGGGCAAAATAATACAGAATTCTAAGTTAAAAAATTGTTGCGCATCCTCTTTGGTGCTATGTAGGTGTTTAGAGTCTGCTCCTCATGAAGTAGCCTAGTGAGTTCCAAAACCTTCTTCTCGTTTGCGTAGAATTGGGCTTCGAAAGTATCTCGCTCTCCTTTGAGTTGTATCCAATCCTTTTGTAGATCTTCGAGTGATGTGGGCATGTCAGGATATAGGGTAGTGTATGGAACTTCTCCTTCCTTAACAGGCTCAATAATCACTGGGAGAATGGAAGGATAAGGCATCATAAGAATTTGAGCGCGGGTTCGTACCCACTTAAGGTAAGGCTTAAGAGGGATGGAATTCTTGTGTCCCAAAGCCTTGCTATCCACCTTGTTTAGCATCCTCCAATCCCGGATGAATCTTTGGCGAAGTCATTGATCGTCGTTGTCGTAGTTGAATACCAGGCCTTGAATCAGCATTTCATGTGGGCCATCCCTTTGGGCATAACCAAACTGTCTTAGAGCCAAGCACGGGTTGTAGGTGATTCCTCCCCTAATGCCAAGTAGAGGGACATTAGGAAATTCCCCACAACGGTCAACAATGATAACATTCTCTTTGGATCGAGAGCACCAATGAATATCTGAATGTTTGAGCGTTATTAACCTTTGTGACCACCTTAATCCTTGCTCATTCTTTAAGACTGGTTGGGGAAGATGAGAAATAAACCATATTGCCAGGAGGGGAGTGCAACACATAAGGACCCCTCTCTTCCTCATTGTATGAGTGTGAAAAGAGTGTAGGATATCCCCTAGCAATGTAGGCACTGGATTACGTGACATGAAGATTTTGACAGCGCTCACATCTATGAGTTGGTCAGGATTGGGGAACAAGACCATTCCATAGATAAGAAGAGCCACAATCTCCTCAAAAGCTTGTAAGTCTAGGGAATTCCAACAGCTTTGGGCCTTCTCAAATAGAAACTTTGCTAAGAAGCCTTTGACACCACTTCTAGTTTCCCAATGAGTTGTGACATCAGATGAGTGCAAGTGCAGGGCTTGAGCAATCTCTTCTGGCTTTGGACCTCTTTCCGTACCATTGAAAGGTAGTTGATTGAGAATAGTAATCCTCAAGAGTTGAGAAAATTTCTCCAAAGTAGGCACAAGCTGATAGTCAGGGAATGTGAAGCAATGATGCAAAGGGTCAAAGAACTGGAAGAGAACCTTAATTATATCCTCCTTTGTGTTGGAGGTGGCCAAGTTGAGTAGACGACCATGCCTCTCAGTGAATGAAGAGTTTTCATGGATTCTTGTAGCTAACTCCTTGAGTTGTGGAGGAATTATTACAAGTTTGATTTGGATAGTTTTCCTGCGAAGTGAATCCATATCCTATAAAACAAGAACAAAGATGAATCTCCAAAATCCTTGAAATGGTTAGTGAATGCATATGATGTTCATGATGTCCATGATGTTATGTACAAGTATGAATGTACAAGCAAATCAAACAAGTTCTTAGTTTAGGCTTGCATGGGGTTTTATAGGTAAGTACCCTCTTGAAGTTTAGTTGGCTCAACCTTTCCTAATAATATTAACCGGGTGCTAAGGAGCTCAATATCACTGGATTATTTCCTTGGTCATTGTTTCAGCTCAAGCCTCTTTAATGGCGACTGAAATATCCCAAGAAACCAACCCTCAATGAGTGCAATATCGAGTATCTACCAACTTCGGACTGCACCAAAGCCGGTCATCTCACTACATCCTAAAGGCCAAGTTGGTCAAGTAAAGGGTTCTAGAAGTTCATTAGTGCTTCATGTCATCACTCAGCGGCCCCGTATTCTCTTTGATTAATGCAAAGGCTACCGGTACCCACAAATATGTCACACTAACATAGCTATTGCTTAGACCATGTCGGTATACCCCGCACAGTTTCCATAATGTATTGTTATTTACCTATAATGTTTCCTAAATCCGTGTGGAGGATTCAAACCCAAACAAAGAACCATAATATAAAGCAAACAATTCAAACAATGTAAGCAAATAAATGTGATCTAAACCCTAAGGTAACCCCACTTTTATAAATTTCCCCAGCAGATTCGCTAGTTCTGTAATACGATGGGAGAACTGACTTGAGGTTTTGTGTTTTATCGCAAATGTTGCAGTTAGCAAGAGTCGCCACTGACTTTTCTTTTATCCAAAGGAAAGGTGAAAAAGAACAGGAAAGACCTTTGAGATTGTTTCTTGAGTTCGGGGGGTAGATTATGAAAAGGGAAGGTATTAGCACCCTTTTCATCCATGGTTTTCCACGGGCTCTTAGTTACTTGCTTAGATCACTTGCTTTTGTTTGTTTGAAATTGTGTTTGGTGTTGTTTTGAAAGTATTTTGTAAAAGAGGCCATTTGTTTAGGCAATCTTTGTAATGATTCTCGTTCGTAAGAATGTATACAAAGATGTTTGTCTTTTAAAAATGTTTTCAATGTTTGTAAGATGTTTTGAGATGTGTGTGTTTGTTTTGAAAAATAGCAAGGATTGTTGTTTTGAAATAGAGTAAGTAAATAGAAGTAATCTACCTACTCAAATGTCTTTCTTGTTCATTTTCTATTCCTTTGACATTGTTGTCTTACCATTGATTTGGTAAGCAACCCTATCTTTGGATGTAAACGGGACGGGCGTGGGTCATCGTATAACCATGATTAGCAATGTTGCAAAGTATCTTAGCATTTTGAGGGACCAAGATCATTTTGTAAGGCAACTTTTGAATAGCGTCATCGAGGGGCTATGATCTTATATTTGTTTTGCCAAGATACTTCGCATGCGTAACATGGCCATTTTATTTTAGGCAACCAAGTGGGGAAACCCTAAGGGTGCTTGTGTGCAAGTGTATCATTTTCATGCTTTGATTTTGTTTTGTATTTAGGGTGTTCTATTTGCTTTGTTTTTGTTCTTGTCATACAAACCCTAATTACTAATCATGACATATAAAGTGATAAATTGCGTAATGTAAATATACTAAGCTATTACAACAATTTATGGGAGGGGGGAATACAAGTTTGTATGGGGATTTGCACAAATATAAATCTAAATACATTATTACAACCAAATCGAATTTGTACGAATTAAGATAAATACAATACAATATTAAAAGAAAATGCAATGCAATGTACATGTAAAAAGATTTTTTGATGTCTTATTTTTATGTAAAAGAAAATTTAATCTAAACCTAAAAAATATATAAGAAAAGAATTAATTTTCTAAAAGGGGTTTAACCCTAATTATTATTTAAGAGAAAATGAAGTTTCTATATTATTATTTTGTGTATTTTTTTGTGTGAAAATAATAAATAATATTGTGTATAAATATTAAAATTAAATATATGCAAAAATAAGTATTTATGAGTATAAAATATAAAATAAATTAAATATATTTAATCATTTTTACAAGTTTATTAAGAAAATGAATTATATCCTTTTAAAATAAAATATATTTTTATGTGAGAAATAATAAATAAAATAAAATAAAAGTGTAATATATTAATTTACATTTTTTGGGATTTTTTATGTTTTAAGAAAAATATTTAAAAAAATTAGATATGAAAACAAAACAAAAATGAAAATAAAAAAATGAAAAGAGTTAGCGGGGGGTGATGCAATAAATCAGTGGTAATATGCTAGCAAAAAAATACTAGCCCAATAGTCAAGCCCAATCTGCAAAAAAGGTCAAAAACTGAAAAGGGAAAAATTGTAAAAATGCAAAAGTAGCGCGCAGGTTCGAACCCAGGACATGGGTCTCACCAGCGCGCTGCTTTACCACTGGGGTGGCCATACAACCATTATCCTTATTGAAACAAAAATAACATATTACAAAACGCGCCCTTGCCCTGTTTCATCTTCTTCCTCAAGCCTTGGTCGGATCCCATGTAACTTCCTCATGCTTCCATAAAAATGAAAACTTATAACATGAAAAATGTAGCATTTGAACTCACGAATCCAACCATATAAGTTATGTAATCTAACTATCAAAGATAAAAGAGAATTTTAAAAGCCCCAAATTCTAACCTAATATTTTCAGAGATTTCAACTCACAAATTCTCTCAGCACAAGTAAAATCAATGCAAGATAATGATATGTATAGCTTCGTTATGATGAGAACTACACTTTTTATTCACAGATCGTGGCCTAAGGTTGCCTGTACAAGGAGATAGAGTTTGAAAATTTACCTCCTTCAGCTGGAATAGTGTATGGAAATGTAGTGACTTTAATGGATGCTTGATGCTTGCTTGAGCTTCCTTGAGCTTCCCTGAATCTATTCCAAACCTTGCCTTGCTCTGAAAGTGGCTAGAACTCCCTGACCAAGTCCAACTGCAAGCTTCAAAGTCAATAATGGCTGATGGTGGAAAAGAGAATACAGAATAAGGATGATGGTTTATATGGGTTTGATATCAAGTATGTAAGGTATTGGAATGATCTAAACACAAAACGCACGAGCCAAATGGAAGCTGGATGTGTTTGTGCATAAACTGTATGTTTTGGACAATTTTTGGTGTTTTGCTTGCTCTGGGTGTTTCAGGTCTTGGCTTGGTGTTTTTTGTGTTGCATAATGTTGGTATATTAGTATTGAAATGATCTTAGGTCAGCTTCCCAACAGATATGCCATTGCTAGCCTTTTTGCCAACTTTCTTGTACTTGAAGTAAAGTGACAAGACCAAAGCTTCACATGCTTGTACCAACTTGCTTAGGGTTGGTATGAGTTTGTACAACTTGCTTGAGACCTGTGTGGTTTGTATGCATCAAGGGGACAGGTTCAAAGCTCAAAATTGTAAAGTTTGCAAAAGTGGTTCTTTATGAAAATGGCAATGGAACCCTTTTGCCATAAATGGAATTACAAGTTGGATAAAGGTTCAAAAGCACGGATAGAGGCTTTTTCAACTGAGCAAGCATTTAATTAAGGAGTGTGGAACAAGTTTAGGACCTGTACAGCATGAACTAGCCAGCATAGGATTGATTTGCAACTTGGTTCTTCATGAAATGGCTTGAACAAAAAGTGAGAAAATGCCAACTTCCTCTCTTCGATTCTCCCTACTCAAAAATGATCTTGAGGAGTTATCTGACATTTTGGAAAGCTTGCAATGTTCTCTATAATTCATCTTTGAAATGCATTTTGATATACCTCTTGGAACTAGGTGAAAAATTTCCATGAAGTTGGGTCCAAAACCTGCCTAAATTAGGGCAAAATTTCACTAAGTTAAGAAGTTCATGACCATGTATTCATAAATTTATAACTTGAGATCCAAGCATCTTTAGGGAAAATTTTGTGACACAAATTTTTAGATTTCATGGATATCTACAATTTTCATTTTGGGAATTTTCCTTGAATCATTAGGCATCATGGTGTAAAAATGGTGTAAAGTTGAGAAAAAATAAGAAAATTTTCATACTTAGAAAATTTCTAAGTTATGAAAATTTTCAAATTCAAACCCTAGTTTTCAAATTTGGATTTCTTGATGAACAAGTTTCACATTTGGAAATGTTTTGATGAATTATGACCCTTGGTACTTGATTTTGACCAAAAAAAGTCAAAGTTTGACTTTTCAGTGTACAATTGACTTTTGATCAGTTGACTGCAAATTTCATCTGTCAATCCAAATGCATTTGAGATGTTTTGAGCCATGTAATTAAGTCAATATGATGCCATTGAATCCTTGATATAATTCTTGAACTCAATTTGTCATTTGTTAGGTTAAAAATCAGAAATTTCCCTTCCTCAGTCAAAACCCTAATTTTGGCCATTTTGCCCTTTTTGTGATTTGATCAAATTTCTTGAGGAGTTATGATTCAAACTTGACCAAATGATACATATAAGTTTAAATTGTTGATGTGGATCAAGAATTATGAAGTTTGACTGTAAATTGGCTATGGTTGACTTTTTCCCCAATACAGCTGATTTTTAGGTCAACTGCCCAATTGACTGATCAAAAATGTGGTTCAAGGCTTGAAACTTGTCATGGGTGATCTTAGGGGTCTATAATGATGTTTGAAGTCACATGAAGCATTGATAGTCCAAAAATACTTGTGCAAACTCAAACCCTAGTTTGGGGTTATCAGTGCAAGATGAGATGTCATGAGCTGACCAAACCCTAATCTTGTCTTGAGTCAAAGAGATCTTGTGAGAAAAGTCTTGATAAATGAGAGATAAAATTTTGGGGTACAACATGTGGTAACATAATTACACCAATACAAGTAGCCCTAAACAATAAACACAATACTCTCATTCTTTGTTATTGGCAAAAGAAAGGGCTTTATAGTGTCTTTTAACCCCTTGTACATCACCTTCTTTTTTGTGTTTAAGTGAAAATTCAGAATAAGGGATCCCTAAACCATTTGCCAAGTCCTTAATTTCAAGAGTTTTTCCAATTCCCACATATGCTTTTCCCTTAGAAAAATTCAAAAGTCTATCAAATTCTTCCAAAGTCGGTGCTAGCTAAAAGTCTTGGAAGGTAAAGCACCTCAATGGAGGGTCATAGAACTTAACCAAGGCACAAATGACATCTAATTATACATCCACTTTTGTCAACTCAATGGTATCCCTATAACATCGAGTAAATATCTTCAAAGCCCTTTCAGACAGTTTCCCTTTGATGGTCTTGACCTTCATCATATCTAGCTTGACGGTATTAACACAGATAAGATGTTTCCCTCTAGCATTCATTTTTAAGACACTTCACCAAAAACATTTGATTATTTTGTTTAATACTGTGAATAAGACAGACAAAAAGAATAGAGGGTAATGAATATTTGAAATGCAAGATGTATGGATGCATGATTGTGTGGCATAGTAACGGGATTTCATGAAAGGTATCCTTAGTTGGTAGGCTCCTAGTTTTGGCCTACGTATATTCTACCCTCCCTATGAGGTGGTTTCCTTAAGGGTATCATGGATAACACTAGAGAGAAAGGCACAAGGGCCTCCTTTAAGTGGAGCCTCTTTGCAGACCGAAACTTTCGTTTCTAAGGTCGTGAAAGGTCTCACTATGAGTTTTTAGTTTAGGGTTTATACAAAGTCATAGGTTTCGTTCCAAAGTCCTATCCCCCAAGAGGATATCTCTTGAGACATATTTCATTTTTGGAATTCTACTGACTCTTGGAGAAGTCGTCACAAAAACTCATAGGGATGATGTATCCTCTTGGCCATTAGACGATCCTTCTTTCTAAGCATTTTTTATAATAATTTTTAAAAAGAAAATCCCGCCAACAGATGAATAAAAATGACAAATAATATAATAAGAAAAATTAAATAAATAACTAAATAGGAAAATATAGAAAAGAAAACCAAAAATAAGAAATACCCTAAAAACCCTAAAACCAAAAGGAAAGGCTTATAAACCCTAGGGTTGAGTCCCCAACAGATTCACCAACCATTATAACCGGTTTTAAAATAAGAATCGCCACCATTAATTTTTATCCTAGGGAAGGGAATATAACGGATAACCCTAATTTTGTCAGAGATTCTAAGTTGTTGACTCGTTTTAAGACGAAGGGAAGGTGTTAGGAACCCCTCATCTACATTGTTCACAAGGATACTAGGGTTTAGATTTACGGTCTAGGAAATAGGGTTTTATTTTAATTAGGGGAACTCACCATAATTTTAGTCGTATGCCTACGTATCCTTTTATGAGGAATCATAGTCTCAATTTGTAGTTCGCAGTTGTTGGTTAGTGTTTTTTAAGGATTAAGGAGATTTCTCGAATTATTCCTTGATCCAAGTCTGGGTTTGTAAATTGTGGAGTTGTTAGACGAAGTTCGTAGTTAATGAGAAATAACCCCATAATCCTTTTTGAAAATATATATAAGGTTTGAATTAGGTTAGTGGAAAATTGTTAGTAATTTTTTGGTTAGATATTTTCAAATATAATATGCAATATGAGAAAAAAAATATTTTTAATGCATGAGAAAAATAATTTTCATGCATTTAAAAAATTTGAATGAGTTAGTAAAAGAATTTGAATTAATAACATAAATTTAGAATTTAGTATAAATATATTAAATATTTAAATATTAATTATGTAAAATAATAGAAAATAAATAAATAAAGTTATAAACAAATGAAAATACAAAAATAAATTAATTTTAATTAATTTACACAAGGGGTGTATTTTCAATTTGTTATTAAAAAGCTGAGGGTATGAAGAGTAAGGCCTTAAATCTAGATATTGGATTTAGGCCTAAAACACAGGGGGGGTTGTTTTGAACGTGGTAGCAAAATTAGGGGGTTCAGGGAGTATGGGCCCAAGTCCAGATATTGGACTTGGCCCAGTAGCGCAGGGAGGTGTGAATTATGAATGGGAAGTGATTATGGGGGTTAGTTCAGCAAGGGTCTAAGCCCAGATAATTATTTGCGCGCATACACTTATGATGGGCGTGCGATTATGAAACGTTGGATGATGATAATATGGAAATGATTAACAGTGCACGGTAAGAGGCGACGTATAGGATCTAGGCGTGTTTATAAAAGCAAGTTTCTGGGCTTGAGTCCCATTTTTTTCTTCTTTCTCTCTCTCTCTCTCTCTCTCTCTCTCTCTCTCTCTCTCTCTCTCTCTCTCTCTCTCTCTCTCTCTCTCTCTCTCTCTCTATATATATATATATATATATATATATATATATATATATATATATATATATATATATATATCTCTTAACCAAAACAAAACATCGTTCGTTGAAGGTTAGAGAGAGAAGCTCCAGTTTCTCTTTAGATTTCCGTCACCGGAAATCGCCTTCGCCTTGGGCGCCACGGGCCAGAAATCGCTTCCGCCGGTGGCCGCTCTAAGACACCACCACCTTCTGGGTTCATATAAACCCTAAGAACCCGAAGGGTTCGTGAAGAACCCTAACCTACATAAAACTCAGAAACCAACAATCGTTAGAACCCTAACCTAACCCTGATGAACCCTAACCCTAAAAAAGAACCCTAATGAACCCTAACCCTTAGAAGTCCAGAAATTCAAAATCAAACACAAATCGTAGATCCAAACAAATACAACCTTAAGCTAAGTGAATCGGCTTACCTCTCCTACAATGATTCTTCTTGTATTCAATCCTTTCTGGTTTTCTGATTCTCTTTTTTAATCTCTTCTTCTTTCTCTGGTTCACAGGTACACGGTGCGGCGGAGATGATGCGGCTATGAGGGATTGAAACATAGATCTAGGGTTTCAGAAATTGAAACCCAGATCTCAAGCACGAAATTTGACTCACGGTTTCCTGCTTCTTCTTCTTCTGTTATATTTTTCTCCCTTTCTCTATTATCTTCTTCTTTTTTCTGTTATCTTCTTTTTCTCTTTGTTATCTTCTTCTTCTTTATTCAATTAGTTTTAAAGATTTTTATATAGTTTTTAGAATTAGATTGATTAGGAAATTTATTTAATTTTTTGTTACAAATTGTTGATTGAATCGGGGATTAGGAAGACTTAGATTGTAATTGATTCGGATTTGATATTGTATTTGATGATTTGTTTCGTAATTGGACACATATTGTTACGATTAGATATGATTAAATTTTATATTTGATTTGTTTTGATTCTTGTTTGTATGAATCTCTACAATAATCGTTTTTTGATTTCTTGGGCCGGCGCTGCTGGAAGTTGGGCGTTAGGGTTTTTATACCCTTGTAGTTTGACTCGGTCAACAAAATTTTAATAAAATTTTTTATTGTAATAAAAATATTAAAAATATTATTAACGAAAATAATAATAATAATAATAATATTAATAATAATAATAATAACAGTAATAATAATAATAATAATAATAATAATAATAATAATAATAATAATAATAATAATAATACTAATATAACATGAAAATAATAAATGAATGTTGACTTGGTCAACATCTGGACCAAGAAGAGAAAGAAAAGAAAAATCGATGGGTCTCCCACTTATTGGGACTTCCAAAAACAAACTGATGGACCGGTCTGAGTAAAACGTACATCCCCTCCTTCTTTTATACAAAAAGAATCAAAGACTTTAATGGGTCAGCAACTTTGATTACAGGAAAAGAGAATACACCCCCCCCCCCCCCCCACTCTAATTATAAGAACGAACCTAATAGGCCATTTATTTAGAGAATTAAGTCTTTTTTGACAACAACACACCTCCTATAAATAAAAAACCTTAATAGGCCCATCATATCTTGATGGTCTATACACCTCTCTTTAAATTTTTTTAACCACTATACCAAAAACTAGTTTAATAACCAAAATTATTGGAATTCAACAAAAAATGATAAAAAGGAAAAGTTAATTATTGATACCTGTTGTACCCCAAAATTTTTCCTCCCATATTTTCCCAAGATTTTTCCCTCACATGGTGGTTACAAACACTTAGTTAAAGAAAGAGGAAATTTTTTAATATTAGCAAAGTGCCTTTCGATTGGCAGTACAACAATATACTTCGATTGGCAGTTAAACAGTGCCCTTCGATTGGCATAACAGCAGATTTCGACTGAGCCCTTAAAAACCTTTGATACCATCTCGACTCACTAGTCTTTGATTGGGCATTTAACACCCTTCGATCAAGCTTTGGTCCATAAGTCTTCGATTGAGAATTGTTTTCCTTTTAGATGGCTCCCTTCGATTCAGAAAGAAGTGGAGTTCATTTTGACTTCCTTCGTTTGAAGTACCTCTGGCTTCTTTCGTTTGGAACTATCTCTGGGCCTCCTTCGTTTTAAGAAACTTTGGTTTCTTTCACACAGGCCCCCATTGGGACAAATGGTCTGCATGCCTGCCTGCACAAGGCAAAAAATTTCTTCACGCCTATAAGGCAAACACCTGCTACATACCTACCTGTACAAGGCAAGAACTTCCCTCATGCTAATTTTTGACAACCCAATTTCTACACTATGGCATTCCAAAAGTTCATTCGAAGGATACATATTGCTGGCTATTCGAAGGAGCTGAATCAGAGCCATTCGAAAGAGCATGTAGAAGGCTCATTCGAAGGCTACACAAGGGGCCCAGTTGAAAAGAGACAACATGAGGCTCATTCGAAAAGGCAACATGAGGTCCATTCGAAAAAACGCAACATGAGGTCCACTCGAAAAAAGGCAATTTAAGGTCTAATTGAAGGATGAAAGCTGAAGGCATTCGAAGGAGCCCAAAATGTCCACATACATTCAAAATTCAAAAGAGGACGAGATCCCATGTTTTTGGCTACAGTTACAAAACTTTCATTCATGGCTTTGAAAATGTTTGTTTATGGCAGTTTAAACTATTGTCTTCTTGTCCCCTCCCTTCTACACTATATAAGCAGCATGCTTGCAAGCTAAAAAGATGGGGCTTACACAGAAGGATTATACGAAAAGGAGAAGCACATCAAAAAACTCGTAAAACTCAACAAGATCACACCACACTTGCCTCTCTCTTTTCAAATCTAGGAGTATCCAAACAACTCTAGTCCTCACAGAAGTTCAATTTCCCAGCAATGTAAGTCTCCTTAACCTTGCACCTTTCGTTTCAGCATGGCATGTATATAACATATATTCGTTGTTTGTTTTTGTCTTGTTCGATTGCATATTTTTCTTCTTCTCTGAATATACATGTTAGAACTAACCCTTGTACAGACTCAAACGAAAAGAAAAGGATCAGTGTGAAATGAAGCTTTAGGCTTTCCCCCCTTATTGCCTGCCTGCCCCAAACGAAAGAGGCACCTTCGTGTTGTTTTCCAGGTCCACATTCCTTTATAGTCCAAATGAAGGAGTTAGAAGGGATAAACGAAGGACCCTCGTGCTGACTCCCATACCTCAATCGAAGGAGGCAGAAAAGAGTCCAAATGAAGGATCCTCATACTACTTCCCAGCATAATCGAAGGAGGCCGTGAAAGTCCAATCGAAGGCTACTCACATCTTTCCCCCTTGAATCGAAAGACTCACCCCTTATTTTCTTTAGCATTCCAGCCCATTTGGGTATTTTTGTTATGTTTGTATTTTTCTATTTACTTTGTTTTCCTTTGTTTAATTAACATAATAGTAAAAAACTCACAAAAACTATTAGGCTTAGATTTTTGTATTAAACAATTAATTTTCTTTAATTAATTAATTAATTAAATTTTAACTACTTTCTTATTTTAAAGTGAACTAGAATTTAGAATTTAATTTATGTTTCAAATGTTTTCTTAATAAAAAATGCAAAAATATTAAAATTAGATTAATTTCATTCAATATTTATTTTCTTAAATTAAATTTAGATTTAGTTTAATTATTTCTCTTGAAATAAATAAAAATAAAACCAAAAATATTTTTCTTGTTTACTTAGAATTTTTCTTAGGATTTTTAGACGAAATATTTATTTCGCCCGTGTTATTTTTATTCTCGCATTTTATATAAATAATGTAACTGATTATGGGATGTAATAGTCTAGATTTAAAATTCTGTATTTTTATTTTCTTGCCCTTTTTTATGTAATTGTTCCAAAGCATTGTAATAGTCTAGGATTTAAATTTTCGCATTTTAAATTTCTGTAAATATTAACTGTTAGTAACTAGGCGTACATGATAAGACTGAAAATTAAAACGTTAGAAAACTTAACAAAAAGATAAATAACTGAATTGAACACAATCGCACACAAGCACCTCTAGGGTATCCCACTATGGTTTCCTTTAAAAAAATAAAACAGTCATGAGGCAGGAATGTTTTAGCAAAGACCCATAAGTTAAAAGATCATAGTCCCTCGATGACCCTACAGTTACCTTTCGGTAAATGATCTAGTCCCTAAAAGAAAATTGCTAAAATGTCTCCATAAGTGCCTTCATGACTGTAAAACGTCCCTTTGATTGTCCCTCAAACATCCAACGATAGGGCTACCTACTCACTAATAGTAGGATGACACTATCTAAAGGATAGGAGGAAAAGAACGATCCTTTTCGAGTATAAAAGTAGATAGATGTTAGAAGTTTGCTCAAACATTTTGCACTTACACAAAAAACTACTTTTCAAAAAAAAAATTTCAAAACACTTTGTATACTTTCTCCACTATCCCGTGAAACATTACAAAGTTCGATGTACTGAGGCATTTTCAAAACATTTTCAAACACAAAGCACAAAGGCAATTTTAAAATGAGCAAACATCTAAGAGCCTGTGGAAAACCACGGATGGAAAGGGTGGTTACACCTTTCCTTTCCATAATCTACCCCCCTTACTCAAAATTCTCGAAAAGGTCTTTTTATGTTCTTTTCACCCTTTCCTTTACTGGATAAAAGAAAAGACGGTGGAGACTCTTGCTTACCGCACATTTGCGAATACAAAGTGCAAAACCAGTATTAAACAGTTGTTTCTGCCACGTTATCACAGAACTGGCGACTCTGCTGGGGAAATATCAAAAAGTGAGGTTACCTTAGAATTAGTTCATTATTTAACTGCTTTGTGTGCTTTGATTGCTTTACTTTTGAGGGTTTTGGTTGGGTTATTATAGATGCTACACCAAGATCTGGGCCCCTTTTAGGTAAGTAGCAATAGATCATGAAAACTGTGTGGGGTATACCGACACGGTTGAAGCGATAACTACGTTGATGTGACACTTTGGTTGGTACTGGTAGCCCTTGAGTAATCAAGGAGAATACGGGGCTATTGCGTGGTGTCATAAAGCATCAATTGACCTTAGAACCTTAATTGAACAACTTGGCCATTAGGACGTAGTGAGATAGCCGTCTTTGGTGTATCCCCAAAGTCGGTTGATACTCGACACTACACTCATTAAGATCTGACTCCAGAGTTTTGTTTGGTGGCAAGTCAGTTGTCTATCAGAATGAAACTTGTGGGGAGGATCGGTGATATTGAGATCCCTTAGAACTTGGTTACTATTTATAGGATAGGTTGAACCAATCAAACTTCAAGAGGGTATTACCTTAAAACCCATGCAAGCCTTAAACCTAAGGTCTTTTTGTGATTTGCTTGCTATATCTGTGATTTCTTAGCATAATTATGACATCATAACATGGCATATCAGACTAACCATTTTAAGGATTTTCTAGGGATTATCTTTGTCTTGTCTTATAGGACATGGCATCCACCCGCAAGAATACTATACAAGTCAACCTCGTAAGGGTACTTCCTCAACTCAAGGACTTGGCATCAAGGGTCCCTGAAAGCTCTCCATTCACTGAAATACATGGTCTACTTCTCAACTTGGTCATCTCAAACTTTGTTGAAGAAATGATAAAAAAGTGTTCTTTCAGTTCTTTGACCCGTTACATCACTGCTTCACTTTTCCTGATTACCAGTTAGTTCCTACTATGGAGGAGTTTTCTCAGTTATTGGGGGTACCTATCCTTAATCAGTTACCATTTAACGGTATGGAAAGAGACCCAAAAACTAAAGAGATTTCTCAAGCTCTGTCTTTACAACAGGAAGACGTAGCGGAAAATTAGGAAACTAGAAGAGGCATCAAGGGATTTCTAGCTAAGTTTCTGTTTGAGAAAGCTCACCATTTTTGAGATACCCTGGATTTACAAGCTTTTGAAGAAGTGTTGGCTCTTCTCATCTATGGGATAGTGCTATTTCCTAATCCGGACCAACTCATAGATGTGAATGAGGTCAAGGTTTTTCTGTCTCATAATCCGGTGCCTACTTTACTTGGATATATTCTACACTCTCTGCATACTCGCACTCTAAAGAGAAGAGGGACCCTTTTGTGTTGCACTCCTCTGTTGGCTAGGTGGTTTATTTCACACCTACCTCGGTCTATTTTGAAGAATGAGTAGGGTATGAGATGGTCTCATAGGTTGATGTCCCTCACACATTCGAATATTCATTGGTGTTCTTGCTCCTTGGAGAATGTTACCATCATTGATCGTTGTGGGGAATTCCCTAATGTCCCTCTCTTAGGCATTAGGGGAGGAATCACTTATAGTCCTTGTTTGGCGTTATGACAGTTTGGTTATGCTATAAGGGATGGTCCTAATGATGCACTCTTCCAAGGAATTATCTTTGACTATGAGAATAATGCTCAGGGTTATCGTAAGAGGTTCATTCGAGCTTGGGGCATGGTAAACAGAGTTGATAGCAAGACACTGGGGCACAAGAATTCCATCCCTCTTGAGCCTTACCTCAGATGGGTGTGAGCTCATGCTCAATGTCTTATGATGCCTTACCCCGTCGTATTACCTGTGATTATGGAGCCAATTACCGAGAGAGACACTCCTTATATTGTTCTTCATCCTGACATGCCAATTGATTTCGAGGAGATACAAAAATCCTGGATCCAACTCAAAGAACAGCAGGATACCTTTGAAACCCAATTCTACGCCAGCAGAAGAAGGTTTTAGAGCTCACCAGGTTACTTCACGAAGAGAAGAGTATAAATGCTTACATTGCACCAAAGAGGATGTGCCTGTGGGAAGCCTGAGTCTTTCTTTGATTGGGGAGTTTATTTTTGCTTTGTTACTTCCTTTGTAAGCCCAAGAGGCATCATTGTGATTGTTAAAACTTTTTAATGCAATTAATGTTTGTTCTCTTTCTGTTTAAGCAAATTTAAGTCTTAGAAATCCTTGGAATCATTGCATACATATATCATACATATCATTGCATAACCAAGTTTCAAAGCAGGTTTCTCATCTTCTTCGCTGTTTATTTCAGTAAGTAAAGAAATGGCTTTTGAAAAAACATCAAGGATCTCCAGGCACAAAACAACCCAGTTCCAGCAAATGATTGTGGCTCTAGCTAAAGGGCAAGAAGATCTGAAGGCTCTCATACTGAAGGACAAAAAGAAGAAGCCAAAGAAGCCAACTGGGTTAGTGAATCTGGGAAGAAGGATCAGAGGACCAGAGCGGCGAGCGTCAGAGCTAGCAACTTTATCAAAAGAAGGAGACAATCAAGAAGGGGAGACGAGAGAGGAAGACCTCATCCTGGAGGAATCTGATGATGAATCTGATTATGATGAGGAGTAGTATCCTCTTGATGATGATAAATACAAAAAGCTAGAGGATAGTCTGAATGCAATATAAATCCAGAAAGTACCTGGACTGGATTTTGTGGAGTCGGGCTTGGTTTCTGGGGTTTTCATCCCGCAGAAGTTCAAGGTTCTGGTGTTTGCTAAATATGATGGAGTCTCATGTCCCAAGATGCATCTCCGATCTTATGTGAGGAAGGTTCAACCCCACATTGCTGACAGAGATTTATGGGTCCATTTCTTCCAAGACTGTCTATTTGGGACTCAGCTAGAGTGGTTCTATCAGCTGGAGGGGACCAATATTCGTAACTGGGAAGACCTGGCTGCTGCCTCCTACAAGCAGTATCAGTATAATGCAGACCTTTCTCCCACCCGTACACAACTCCAAAGTATGTCTATGGGTTCAAGCGAGGGTTTTAAAGACTATGCGCAGAAGTGGAGAGACCTAGCAGGAAGAGTCCAACCCCCTCTGTCTGATAGGGAGTTGGTGGATATGTTCTTGGGTACTCTATCTGGTCCATTTTTCAACCATTTGATTGGAAGCTCCTCATCTGGTTTTACTGAGCTGATCCTAACTGGAGAAATAGTGGAAGATGGTATTAGAAGTGGCAAGATTCAAAAGGAGGCCTCTTCAAGCGCAGGAAAGGGACCTTTTGTGGGAAAGAAAGCGGTCGGTGTTGTTTACAGTCAAAGAAATCAGGGCAGAATTGAGCACCATCCAACGGTAGGGGCTGTAATGATATCCAAGCCTGCAGCTACCCAACAGAGGAACAATCAACCCATAGCAGAAAGGTCTATGAGATAGTTTACCCAAATCACTATGACTTTGTCTCAAGTCTTAGCACACTTATTGAAGTCCAATCTGGTAACTTTGCGGGAAGCTCCCAAGAATCCCAACACCATATCTCCTTGCTACAACCCAAATGCTCGATGTGCCTACCATTCAGAAAGTCTAGGTCATGATACAAATGACTGTTGGGCTTTAAAGAATAAGGTGCAGGATTTGATCGAGGCAAAGGAGATTGAATTCGATGCTCCTGAGATTCCCAATGTTATAACTGCTCCCATGCCCAAGCACGATTGTGGTGTTAATGTTGTTGACGAAGATACATTTGTTACTTTCGTTGAAGAGCTTGTTACTCCTCTCATGACTATTAAGTGGAATCTGTTGCAAGCCGGTTTATTTTCGGGTTGTGATAAAGATTACCACTTATGTTTATCGACGGGTTGCTATTTGTTGAAAGCAGGTGTTTAGCGCCTGATGGATGATAAAGAGATTCTATTTGAGAAGACTCCTGAAACAATTGTTTCTTGTAAAGATGTTTCGATTATAACCATTTCCGCCAATCCTCCCAGGGTCTCCACCAAATGATCCGTCAGGATTACATCTTCCCAAAAGTTGGCTCCCCTGATCATCACTATGCCAAGGCCAATACCATATTCCTTGGACAAAGTTGTTCCCTGGAATTATGGAGCTGACGTCTATTACCATGGTGTCAGGCAAGACTTGTTGGCTACTGAAGACAGAGCTTATGGGAATATTGATCCCGACATCGGCAATATCATTGGGACTAGTAAAATAACAAGAAGTGGAAGAGTGTTCTCGCCCGAGATTTCTCCTTCTAAAGTCGTCACTATTCCTGTGTTCATTCCTATTGTTGTTCCTGCTAATACTACCACTACAACTCATGTGATTACTCCTATTGCCACCCCTTCCACCGAGTCGGATGAGACTCGTGGAAAAGACATATTGGTTGAGCCTGTCCAGATGAAGGCGCATTCAGAATCCATTTCAGAGGCTTCCAAGAGGGAAATGGAAGAAATCTTAAAGATCATCAAAAAGAGCGACTATAATATGGTTTAAAAACTGGGGAAGACTCCTTCCAAGATCTCCATGATGGCCCTACTGTTGTACTCTGAAGCCCATGCAAAGGCTTTGGTGAGATTCTTCAAAACTGCTCATGTGCCACAAGAAACCTCCGCTGACCAATTTGAAGATTATGTGGCTAGTTTGACTGCTGATAATGGATTGGGTTTTTGTGATGCTAATTTGACACCCAGGGGAAGAAAACACAATGATGCGCGGCAAGTCTCCATCGAGTGCAGGGGCATTACTTTGGCCCATGTTCTAGTGGATACCAGTTCATCACTGAATGTTTTACCCGAGAAGGCTCTTGACAGATTAGACTATGAAGGTTTGACTCTGAAGCCTGGCAACATTGTGGTGAGGGCTTTCGATGGTTCAAAAAGAATGGTGCACGGGGAGCTGGACGTCCCTATCAAAGTTGGTTCCCAAAATTTTGAATCCACCTTCCACGTGATGGATATTAGACCATCTTATTCTTGTTTATTAGGTCGCCCTTGGATCCATGGGGCTAAAGTTGTTACTTCTACTCTGCATCAGATGTTGAAGTACCCAGTGAAGGGAAAGATTGTCACAGTACATGGTGAGGAGGAGTACATGGTAAGCCACCTGAACTCTTTCAGATATGTGGAAATGGACGGTGAGTTCATCGAGACTCCTTGTTAGAATTTTGAGGATGTGCCTCAGGCCTTGTCTGCAATCGAGGTTATTACCAGTATGCCGAATATTACAATATCTCCATTGAAGATGGCTTCACTCAAGGATGCCAAGGCAGTCATTGAAGAAGGTGGGTGTACCATTTAGGGCCAACTCCCTGACATTCCATACAAATCCGATAAGTTTGGCTTGGGTTTCACTTCAGGGGCTCAAAGGGATGTTCGTCATGCTTGGGCTAGAGGACCCCCCCCCCCCCCTACGCATCAGCAATCATGGGGTCAACGCTTTAGAAGACAATGATGGTGTCTATGACATAGACTGATGGATCTTCCCTGCTACCAGCGGTGGACCCAGTAACTGGACAGCTAAAGACTTTGTGCCGATTACTTTTATTCAAGAGTGTTGTACCCCAAAATTTTCCCTCCCATTTTCACACAAGATATACTCCTAGAGGTCCTCAGTTGCTCAAGTTGACTAAGGATTGACCAGACAAATCCTCCTCTTAAGACAATAAGCCTCAAACTAGGGTTTCAATTTCAAGAAATATGGTTGAGTTCCAAGGGTCCCAAATGGTCTCAATTGCCCTAATATGTCATCAAGATCATCCATGCCAAGTTTCATGCCTTGCACAACAAGTTTGCTCAGTCAACTGCTCAAATGCCTGAAAATCAACTATACTAAGTCAAAAGTCAATTGTTGCCCAAATACAGTCAAACTTCAAGATTTATGGTCAACATCAACATTTTGAAGTAATATCCATCATTTGATCAAGGGTTGATCATGATTCCTCAAGAAATACTCCTACCTCATCAAAAGTCAAAAATGGCAATTTAGGTTTTTTTTTAGGAAAAGTCAACCAAACTTTGACCAAGCATAACTTTCTCATACTTTATCATAAAATTTTCCACAAAGGCCCATTTTGAATAGAATCCAATTCCCTACAACTTCTCTTCATCCCTCAAGTTCAAGAAATGCCTCAATCTAAAGATATAAGCTCAGACATTATAGGTCATTTCAAAAAGTCAACAAAAACACATTTTGGGTCAAAGCTCCTTACATGAACATGGAAGATTTAATTCATATGAAACAAAAAGGGTTGTTTAGAGGACATCCTAAACTTTCTAAAAAGTCCAAGAACACCCTCTTAGGATAAAAAATGAGAGAGATATGCATTGCTAAAGTTGACCAAATTTTGGAAATGGGCATGAAGTCAACATTGATCAAAAATGTTTTTTCCAAATGGGCCCAGGTTTTCTTGTTTGAAACTTGTTCCTAAGAGGACCCACGACCCCTGAGCTTATCCACCTATTATTTTATTATTTTTATTATTTGTTTTGATTTTTTATACATTTAAATCAAAATAAATTAATTGAAATAATGGAATAATAGAATAAAATCAAAGATTGGATTTTATGAGCACGTTATAGGTCTATAATCAGCTGGCAAATCAAGATTTTCGTGCAAGGAATGATTGGGATGAATAGAGCATGTTTTGGCCAAATTTAGAAACTTAAAGTATCAATTGCAAATCAAATCTTCTTCCTCCAAATCTTCAAGATTGCATCCAATTTTATTGACATAATGCACTATATATATATTCATAACCTTGCCTGATCAAAAGAGAGAGGTTTTGCCGCATAGAACACTGACAAGAAACTTCAATTTTTTGACAAAAAAGTGGCATTCGGTTTGGAATTTGCAGGGAGATTCAAGGCATCCTAAAGCTTGTAATCAACTCCTGGGCACGTTTGGAAGCTGTTTGGACCATTACCATGCATCAAAGCACCCAGGGACGCTCCATACAGTATAACGGTTTGTCCTTCATTCTTGAATTTGGTTTTGAATATCTACGCGTTATAAATGATTTCTAGACATACATTCATGTTTGTATCATCATTTAGAAGTTGTTTGTATAATTAATTATGAGTTTTGATGATTGTATGGACATATGCCATTGTTAGGGTTTTGACCTTTGATTTAGGGTTTTCTGATACAAGCGAAATTGGGCCTAATGAAGAATACCATCATGCTCAGGAGATCAAACCCAGGTGATCCATGGCTTTAAACTGAATTTATATTGCATGCTATAGATTTGGGAAACTGCAGGTGTTTTAGTGACGGACACTGTCCGTAGGTAAAAGATGCGTAGGCTAATACAACGGATGGGTGGAGAAGATGATGGCGTGGCGTAGCCTGGTTGGCCCGTTTGAAATAAGTGTGCATTTTTTGTTAAACAAAATTCTGACCATTTATTTTGAATATACTGTTTTGTGTTTGTGTTATTCAATGAATGATCACTTGGCACGGATGGCAAAGGAAGCGCGCTGGAAGGGAGGGGACCTGGGTTCGAGTCCCAGGTCTAACATTTTGTGTTTTCTAACTAGTTTCTTTTAGATCCAGTGCATTGCCTTCCCATGCGTACACCATAGATCCTCAAGCTCATGCCATCAGATCCCAGTGATCTAGATCCAGCGCTACAAGCTTGCAGCCCCACCATGGACCTTCCAGATGGAGCATCACTAGATCACACGCAGGGATAATGGCCTAGCTCTGGCTAGGCCTAGAAAATTCAACATACACCCCCCAGATTTGGGTTTACACCCCTCAGACCCATTCCTTCACTCTTTCTTCGTTTTTACTATTTTTATTTTTGTCAATTAATTTAATTCTTTTTTTAAAATCATTTTTTTATAAAATCAAAAATCACAAAAATAGGACTTAGTTTTGTTTAGTAAATTAATTTTTGCAAATAAATTATTTTAATCAATTTTAACTTATTTTCATTAATTAAAATTAATTAGAAAATTAGGTCAATTTCAAATCATGTTTTATAAAAAGATCCAAAAATATTTCAAATTAGTTTTTTAGGGTTTTGCACTTTTCTTTCCAATTTTAATTCTCGCGCTTAATTATTTTTGTCGTACGATTTATTTTTCATTATTGATGTAATTGCGCCAGGTTTGTAATAGTTTAACTAGGGTTTTAATTCTGCATTTTTACCTTTCAATCATTAATTATGTAATTGCACCAAAGCCTTGTAATAGTTAGGAATTTTATCTTTCCGCCATTTATTTTCCCGCATGATAAACTGTTTAGATGAATGGTTAATAGGGTTGCATGAAAGATAATGATTAATTAAACCTAGATAACCCTAATTGCGCAAGATAAAATATCTGAAAGAAGCACGCTTTTACACACTTGCACCCCTAGGGTATTACCTCACTTGGTTGCCTTCGGAAACAATTGTCATGTCCCTCGAAACATAGGGATACTCTTAGCAAAGACCCTCGATTAAAATCGTCATAAAGATCATAGCCCCTAAAATATCCCTCGAGTTGCCTACGAGAAATGATCTTATGATGATAGTCCCTTCGAAATGCTAAGGTATCCTTACATGTTGCTTTCAATGACCGTACGTCCCTTTCGATAGTCCCTCAAAACATCCAACGACTAGGGTTACCTACTCACTAATAGTAGGATAACACGGTCTAAAGGATAGGAGGAAAAAAATGCCTTTTTTTGAGTGGGTAGATAACAATTAGGTACTTGCTCAAATAAATTTTTACACCACACTTTCAAATATACCTTTCAAACAAAGTTTTCAAAAACACTTTATCACACTCTTGAGGACTGATACAAGAGTTACCATAAAGTGAATCGCCGCACTAAGGCATTTTTCAAAGCTTTTCAAACATACAAACACAAGCAACTTTAGAAAATGAGCAAGTACCTAAGAGCCCATGGGAAACCATGGATGGAAAGGGTGCTAACACCTTCCCTTTCCATAATCTACCCCCCGTACTCAGAAGTCTCGAAAAAAATGTCTTTTTCTGTTATTTTCACCCTTTCCTTTGTTGGATAAAAGAAAAGTCGGTGGCGACTCTTCCTTATCGCAACATTTGTGAACAAAAAACACAAACCTGTATTAAACAGTCAGTTCTGCCACCGTATCACAGGGAGTAATTGTCTTTTTGTTTTCCTGGTTATGTAATAAATAAACAATATAAACTCTATGGCCATGTGCCTTACCCATGGCACAATGGTTTATTTGTGAGGGTTATCATGTTTCAATATCACATGTCATTAATAAAGCATTGGACGTTTTTTACATACAAATTTTATGCTCTTTGTCTTTCTTTTCTGATTTATTTTATCAATGCAGCTATGCTCTTACAAACACTCACGCATCAAACTATAGATCCATATCCATTATGGATCCCATTAATAACGATTCTGCTATTTCCAGTTATGACTTTGAAAATCCGATCAACCGAGCCGAGGACGAAGGTGAGGAAGATTGTGAGGTACCAGGAGAACTTGCCAGACTGTTAAAACAGGAAGAAAGGGCTATATAGCCTCATGAAGAGCCAGTTGAGACAGTGAATCTGGGTACAGAAGAGGACAGAAAAGAAGTCAAGATAGGTGAAAACTTGGAGCATAGTGTTAAAAAGCGGTTGATACAGATGTTGCATGATTATGTTGAGATATTTGCTTGGTCATATGAAGACATGTCAGGACTAGACACGAATATTGTGGTTCATCGCCTGCCGACAAAGAAGGACTACCCTCCAGTAAAGCAGAAGGTCTGTCGTATGCGTCCTGAAATGTTAGAGAAGATCAAGGCAGAAGTTATAAAACAGTTCAACGTTGGGTTCTTAGTTGTCACCTCCTATCCATAATGGGTCATTAACGTAGTCTCGTTGCCTAAGAAGGACGGCAAGGTACGTATGTGTGTGGACTATAGAGACTTGAACAGGGAAATCCCCAAGGATGACTTTTCACTTCCCCACATTGATGTTCTGGTTGACAACATAATATCTTCTCATTCATGGACGGGTTCTCTGGTTACAATCAGATCAAGATGGAACCCGAAGACATGGAGAAGACAACCTTAGTCACACAGTGGGGCACTTTCTGTTACAAGGTAATGCCATTTGGATTGAAGAATGCAGGGGCAACCTATCAGCGAGCCATGGTAGCTTTGTTCCATGATATGATTCACCATGAGATAGAGGTCTATGTTGACGACATGATATCTAGATCTCAAACAGAAGAAGAACACCTTGATCACTTGCAAAAACTGTTCGTTAGGTTGAAGACGTACAAGTTGAGATTAAATCCGAACAAGTGCACCTTTGGAGTAAGGTCTGGTAAACTCCTAGGTTTAATTGTCAGTGACAATGGTATTCAGGTAGACCCTGCAAAAGTAAAATCTATATAAGAAATGTCGGCTCCTCACACTTAGAAGGAAGTTAGAGGTTTCTTGGGATGCCTAAACTACATTACCAGGTTCATTTTCCATCTAACTGCTACTTGTGAGCCAATCTTCAAACTCCTGAAGAAAGATCAAATGGTAAAGCAAAATGACGAATTCCAGACTGCCTTTGACAGAATCAAGGAATACCTACAAGAGCCTCCAATTCTGATGCCTCCGGTTGAAGGAAGCCCTTTGATAATGTATTTAACAGTGTTAGATAATTCAATGGGGTGTGTGCTGGGGCAACATGACGAGTCTGGTCGAAAAGAGCATGCAATATACTACTGTTGTACCCCAAAATTTTCCCTCCCATATTTCTCAATACATTTCAAGTGAAGTCCTCAAATTGCTCAAGGAAGTCCAAGGGTTGACCAGACAAACTCCCTCCTAAGGCAATCTACCTCAAATTAGGGTTTCATGTTGCATCAAGATGCTTGAGTCCAAGGGATCCCAAATTCTCACCATTGTCCTAATATGTTCTCAAGATCATCCATGTCAAGTTTCAAGCCTTTCAGAGAAAGTTTGCTCAGTCAATTGCTCAAAGGCCTGAAAATCGACTATGCTAGGGCAAAAGTCAACGGTGGTCCCCATACAGTCAAACCTCAAGATTTTTGGTCAGCATCCTAATTTTGAATTATTATTCATCATTTGATCAAGGATTTATCATGATTCATCAAGGATTGGTCACAACTCATCAAAACCCAAAAGTTGCTAAATTAGGGTTTTGTAGGAAAAGTCAACTCAACTTTGACCAAGCATAACTTTCTCATACTTTATTAGAAATGACCCATCCAAAGCTCATTTTGAAGAGGATGGAATTACCTATAATTCATCTTCATCTCCAAAGTTCAAAATATGCACTCGCAAGAAGTTATGAATTTGGACATTATAGGTCATTTTGGAAAGTCAACAAAAACACCTTTTTTGTCAAAGCTTCATACATGAACAAGGAAGACTAAATTGAGATGAGACAAAAAGGGTTGCTTATAGGACATCCTAAGATTTCTAAAAAGTCCAAGAACACATCTCTAGGGTCAAAATTGAAGGAGTTATGCATTGGTGAAGTTGATCTTTTTTGCAAAATTGCCAAAAGTCAAATATGCCTCAAATTGCAATTTTTGTCAAATGGGCCTAACTTTTTGTGCTTGTATTGAGTTTGTAACATGATCCACGACCCATGACCCTTCCCACTTGCCTTTATTTTATTTTTGTCATTTATTTTGATTTTTATTTCAATTAAATCAAAATAAATCAAAATAAAATCATGAAAATATCAAAACCATTTAAACCTTGAGATTTTGTGCATATTTCAGGTCCATGAATAGCTGGCAAGGGAATAAAACCGTGCAAGGCTTGTTTGTACACAAAAAGATTGAATTTTGTCTTAATTTGGAAAGATCTTCATGGGAATCAAATCATGATCAAAGATCATTATTAAAGAAGATTTGAAACGAATTTGTAAACCTAATTCACTCAAGGCTACATATAGAACAAATCCAGACCAAATGCACAAGGTTTTGAGGCGTGTATAGTAAAGAACAACTTTCAAAAAATCAAGAAAAAGTGGCAATCTGATTTCATAGTTCCAGGCTATCTCAAGCCTTACAAGCTATCTCATTTGCTTCCTGGGTGTTCAAAGAGTCTATACCAATCACCAACAAGTGTTTTTGTGCCCAGAAACGCAATGTAAGTGCCTCACGACATCCCTCCTTTTTTTAAATTGAATCTCATGAATTTGACATTGTTAGCATGATTGGTTTATATATTCTGAATCCTTGAAGCATTTGCAAGCTAATGGTAACAATTAATTGCATTTTTGCTAACCATACAGAGATCCACCATTGTTAGGTTTTCTTGGTTCGTTTTAGGGTTTTCTTATGCAGGTAAATTGGCCCAAAAGAGAGGTACCATGATGTTCACAAGGCTAAGACGAATTGATCTGTAGCATTAGTTTTCATTTATGGTGCGTGTATGAGATTCTGGAAATCACAGAGGCTATAGCTACAGACTTTTATCTGTAGGTAAAAGTATTGGACTTTTACCAATGGAGAGAGGAAGAATAAGGGTGGCGTGGCACCCCCTGGTTGGTCCATTTAAATTGGCGCGCGTGTTTTACTATTTCCCTCCACTAACTCACGTTATCACACATTATCAATTGTTGTTGTTTCATATACAAACAAGCACGCTAGCAGAGTTGGTAAGGAGGTGTGTGGAAAAGGCTAAAGGGCCTGGGTTCGAATCCTAGGTCCACCATATTATTTCATATTGTTTTTTCTTGTATAATCAGGCGTGTGTACAGGTAAGGGGTTCACCATGTGCCCTTAACATTCATTCACTAGATCTCCAGAAGGCCAGATCTAACGCCCATCATTTGGAGGTCCATGATGCACCTTGGTCAACTTGCAACATGGAATCTGAGAAGTCAACTTTGGGCCAAGGCTTATTGGTCTTGAAAGTCAGATTGGCACCCCCCTTATGCTTTGGATACCAGGCCCTTTTTCTTTATTCTTTTATATTTCCCTCTTATTCATTTAATTTTGTTTAAATTATTTTTTCATAAAAATTAATTCTTTTTTTACAAAAAAAACTCATAAAAATCAATTTCATCAAATTTAGATTTTTTTTATATATTTTGTCAAAATTAATTTAATTAGTGTAATTTAATTTTAGGGTAACTTTAATTTTTTGCAAATAACTTAAAATAATTTAGAAAATTAGGGTTTTGTTTAATTTTTTTTTTATTTTTATTTTCTTAAGATAACCAAAATACAAAATAGGCCAAATTAATTATTTTTCTTAATTTAAATTAATTAGTAATTAGGTTTGTATCATATTTAATTAAAACCTTGTTTTCTTAAAATAATCAAAACAACCAAAAAAATAATTCTTCTTTCAATTAGGTTTAGACGGGGTCAAAACCCTAATGTTCTCTCGTTCTCGATTCATCGCGCATTTATTATTTTTGCAAATATTGATGTAACTGTTCATGGGATGTAATAGTTTAAATATGACTTTTCTTTTATTTATCGTTTTATGGGTTTTTGGCTATGTAATTAATCCCCTTCCCCGAAGCCTTGTAATAGCGTAGCTTTATTTCTCGCATTTTAATTCTCACAAATATTAACTGTTAGATGTATGATAATAGGATTGCATGACAAGAATGCATGTTAATTTAAAATGGTTAGCAAACCCTAAATGTGCAAAGATAATAACTTGAAATCGAATCACTCGTACATGCGCACTCCTAGGGTATACTCTCACTTCGGTTACCTTCGATAAATGATCATTAAGTATAGGGTGTTTTAGTGGTCACTCTCTTGTCTAAACAAAGATCAAATGTCCCGTTCAAAAATGTTGCCTCGAAAATATTGCCTCGAATATGATCTTAAGACATTAGGGTTATTACTAAGACATCCTAACATTGCTTTAGTGATCATACGTCCCTTTCGAATTGACCCTTACAACTCCAACGACGGTGCTACCTACTCACTAATAATAGGATAGTGCTGTCTAAAGGAAACAAGAACAAAAACATTCTCTTTTCGAGTAGGTAGATGCTAGTAGATACTTGCTCAAAATCAAACTTTTTTCACACTTACACTTTTCTAAACAAAGTTTTCAAAACGACTTCGTAACACTCTTGAAGACAGAAGCAAGGGTTAATTCGAAGTAAAACAAAAACTTTTCAAAACACACAAACATGGAAGCAATTTTTAAAAATGATGAGCAACTACCTAAGAGCCCGTGGAAAACCACAGATAGAAAGGGTGCTAATACCTTCCCTTTCTATAATCTATCCCCCGTACTCAAAATCTCGAAAAAAGGAATTTTTCTATGCTTTTGTCCTTTCCAGTTGGATAAAATAAAAGTCGGTGGCGACTCTTGCTTACCGCGACATTTTGCGAACACAAACACAAAACCAGCATTTTCCTAAAACAGTCCAGTTCTGCCACCGTATCACAACTACCTTAGCAAAAAGTTTACCGACTGTGAAACAAGATACTCAATGCTCGAGAAAACTTGATGCGCTTTGGCATGGGCTGCTTGCCGACTGAAACAGTATATGTTGACCCACACTATTTTATTGATATCTAAGATGGACCCGATCAAGTACATCTTCGAGAAACCCGCTCTCTCCGGAAGAATAGCAAGATGACAAATGATCCTGACTGAATACGATATTCAATATACAACCCAGAAAGCAATCAAGTGAAGTGTATTAGCTGATCATTTGGCACACCAGGTTGTGGACGACTACGATTCCATGAATTTTGAGTTCCCGGATGAGAGCATCATGTTAGTAACTGATTATGAAGAACCTGGACCGGATGAAGGACCTGAGAAAGGATCCCGATGGACTATGGTTTTTGAAAGAGCTTTCAATGCACTTGGCAATGGTATCGGTGTTGTAATCATATCTCATGAGGTCTGTCACACTCCTTTCATTGCCAGACTATGTTTCAATTGTACCAACAATATGGTTGAGTATGAAGCATGCATCATGGGTCTCAAAGCTGCTATTGACCTGAGGATCAAGCTTTTAAGTGTTTTCGAAGATTCAACCTTGGTAATAAGTCAAATCAAAGGAGAGTGGGACACGAAACACCCTAATCTCATCCCCTACAGAGAACATGTGCTGACATTGCTCCCACACTTTGAAGAAGTCACCTTTGAACATTTTCCACGAGAGGAGAACCAGTTAGAGGATGCACTAGCTACTATGTCGTCCATGTTCAAGGTCGGATGGGACAACTAAGCTCCTCAGATCACTATTGAGAGATTGGATGAACCAGCATATTGCTGTGAGATCGATATTGAAGAGGTAAAAGACAAACCTTGGTTCCGTGAATTGAAAAGGTATCTCGAGGCTCAAGAATATCATGAGGGGGCATTTTTTAATGATAAAAAGTTTCTGAGAAGGTTCTCTGCAAAGTTCTTCCTCAGTAATGGAATCCTCTACAAGCGCAATCACGACTCTACTTTACTTCGGTGTGTAGACAAGAGCGAAGCAGAGAGGATTATGACAGATCTACACGAAGGTACCTTTGGCACCCATTCTAGTGGACACACCATGGCTAAAAAAATCCTACTAGCAGGATATTACTGGTCCACTATGGAAGTAGACTGTTATCATCATTCCCGAACTTGTCACAAATTCCATATCTATGCTGATAAAGTACATGTACCTCTGGTTCCCTTGAACGCCTTGACTGCTCCTTGTCTTTTTTCAATGTGGGGCATCGATATGATCGGAGAAATCAGACCCACCCTTCAAATGGGGACCGCTTTATCCTAGTCGCCATTGATTACTTCACGAAGTGGGTTGAGGCTACCTCTTTTTCTACTGTTACCAAGAGCGTTGTGGCGCGATTCATCAAGCATAACCTTGTCTGTCGGTATGGTGTTCCAAAAACAATTATCATAGACATTGGTACAAATCTCAACAATACTATGATCACCGAACTCTGTAAGCAATTCAAGATCCAGCATCATAACTCTTCTCCCTACCGGCCGAAGATGAATGGCGTTATGGAGGCTGCTAACAAGAACATTAAGAAAATCATACAAAAGATGACGGTGACATATAAAGACTGGCATGAGATGCTACCATTTGCTCTCCATGGGTACTGCACCTCAGCATGTACGTCAATAGAGGCAACACCTTATTCTCCGGTGTATGGTATGGAGTTTGTCCTACCTATTGAGGTCCAAATCCCTTCTTTGAGAATCATGAAGGATGCAGGTTTGAACGAAGATGATTGGATCCAGACTCGACTTGACCAACTGAATCTGATTGATGAGAAAACTTTAGTGGCTATTTGTCATGGTCAGATGTACCAGAAGCGTATGATTAAGGCTTTCAACAAAAAGGTCATACGTCAGGTATATCAAGTGGGTGATCTAGTAATTAAGCGTATCATACTGCCACAAGGTGATTCCAGGGGAAAATGGACTCCCACATATGAAGGGCCATTTGTAATCAAAATCATATTTTCTGGTGGAGCCATGATTCTAACCACCGTGGATGGTGACGACCTTCCCCACCCTATGAATACGGACATAGTTAAAAAATACTACGCATAAATAAAGACCCGCTAGGTGGACTGGCCTAGGCAAAAATAAGGGCATCCCGACGAACCAAAAGGGTTCGGGAAAAATTAGGGATAAACACAAAAAATCTGTACACCCGGCAAGTCGAAAACCTGAAAAGGCGGCTTGGGCAAAAAAGAGTATCCCGGTGGACTGAAAACCCGAAAGGGCGGTCCAGACAAAAGTTAGGAATTTAAAGTGTATAATTATGTCTTGTTGGATCACCTTGCCGTCAGACTTCAGTATCAACTATCAAGCTCAAACGGTACCAATTGATCCAGTCAACTTTGGACAAGTAGCAAAGTGATGAGACGCTCAAGGACATAAGGGCAATAGCATAATTGAAACTCAATGTGATTATTACACATAGTTGTTTCTCTTTGTACACTATTTTGTATAGTTTTCATTTTCACAATGGCATTCTCCTACTAGAATGCCAGTCTCTTTATACAAAAAACGCCTATTATAGGCAAAACTTCAAAATCAATCCAAATTATTTCTTTGAAAGTACAAAACTTTTCTTTTTTTATGTTTTGTTTTACAAAAAAATGTCCAGTGATTATTTTTTACATATGCATTTGAATATGGTTATTGTTTACAAATACTTGCATAAAAAACAGAAAGACAGTTGCTAATGACTTTAAGGAACGGGACCAAGTCTAAAAAGCCGTTTGTAGTCCCTGCAGATATGTTCTCCAGCAGGTACAAAGGCAGAGACGACCTACTGCAAAGTCACCGCTACATCCCCAGCATACGTCCTAATGATATCTATATCCCCATAGAGTAAAAACAACCAAAGTTTTGATCTCTTCTTCCCCAAAGCAAGAATTACATCCTCCAGCAAAGTTCCCTCGGAGAGCTGAAATGCAACTAAGTTTTTATAACCTCGAACAATTTATAGAGCCTCATCCCCGTTAGAATTTATTTCTCTAGCTGCGGAAGTTTATCCCCCAACATAGTTTATTTCTCTACATGGGTAAAATCTCCTAACAAAGCATCTCCTTCCCCACAGAATCATTCTCAAGCAGAAGTCAAAGATCCCCGGCAGGGTACCCTCAAACGGAAGGAGGAAATCCCCAAAAAATCATCTCCATTCATCATCCCCAGCGAAAATGAAGGATTCAATTTCCCAACACTCTCCAGCAGCAGTCAGGGATTTATTTTCCCAGACTAGGAAATTCGCAACAGCATTCCATGTTCATATATCATGGCAGGCGCATACATATTACATACAGCACAGTCTCATTGATTTTGAGAACATCATTACCCAATGCATCATGACATTTCATACATCTAACTCCTTACCTTTTCAGGAAAGATCAACAGACAAATGTCACCATCAATTTGCAACAAGTTCCATAATAGTTCCTGAAATAAGACAGGGCAACTATCTAAAGTAACAACCTCATCAATCATTGCTGAAGCCCGGATTTCGAACGAATAATAGTCAATCTACAATTCAAGACGCTGTGAAGCCTGGATCCGACCAGATAACAGTATAAGTTACTGCGAAGCCTGGAATCCGACCAGATTGTAGTTTACAACACTGTGAAGCCTGGACCAGATCAGATAGCAATTAACATCATTGTTAAAGCCCGGATTCTAACCGGATAACAGTCAATCTACAATTCAAGACTATGTGAAGCCTGGATTCGACCAGATAACAGTATAAGTTTTTGCGAAGCCTGGAATCCGACCAGATAGTAGTTTACAACATTGTGAAGCCTGGACCCGACCAGAGAACAGTTAACATCATTGCTGAAGCCCGGATTATAACCGGATAATAGTAGATCTACAATTCAAGACGGTGTGAAGCCTGGATCCGACCAGATAGCAGTTTAAGTTGCTGCAAATCCTGGAATCCGACCAGATAGCAGGTTACTCTGTCAATTACTATGAAGCCTGGAATTCGACCAGATGACAGTTCAACCCACTGTGAAGCATGGATTTCGACCAGATAACAGTTAAAGACACTATAAAGCCTGGAGTCTGACCAGATAGAAGTTTATTACTAGGAATCTTGGACCCGACCAGATGATAGTATAACTTATGACACCGAAGCCTGGACCCGACCAGATAACGGTATACCTCATATTCAAGCTGAAGCCTGGAATATGACCAGATAACAGTCAGCCTTATTATCCTCAGCGAGTCGCTATGAAGCCTGGATCCCGACCAGATAACAGCTTTTTTCCGTCTCTCCAATCAAGAGATAACTCCCCAATAGAGTAATGGACAACCGAAGCTC
Source organism: Vicia faba (assembly GCA_948472305.1). Classification (NCBI taxonomy): domain Eukaryota; kingdom Viridiplantae; phylum Streptophyta; class Magnoliopsida; order Fabales; family Fabaceae; genus Vicia; species Vicia faba. The sequence goes on along the minus strand of OX451737.1, from coordinate 1,407,597,591 downwards.
CTAGACCCTATTCCCCCAAAACATTACCCAGCGGACTCCTCCCCAGACAGCAGGAATAGGAATCCCCACAAAGAGACTTCTTATGGAGTCAACATCTACTTGAGACAGCATCTTTAAGCCCATCTCTGACGACTCTCTGTCATATTCCTTGAATGGCATCTTTAAGCCCATATCCGATAGTTTTCTGTCATCTCTTACAAATGCCATCTCTAAGCCCATTCCCAATATTATTCACCAACAGTGTCACTTCAGACAAGGGCAAATTTTTGGGCACTCTAGTGTTCAATCATCTTCTACCTTTAGATCACGAAAATCATACAAGCCAATCTACATCCTCAGGTTTAAGAAGATTGAACAGGGGAAACTGTTGTACCCCAAAATTTTTCCTCCCATATATTCCCAAGATTTTTCCCTCACATGGTGGTTACAAACACTTAGTTAAATAAAGAGAAAATTTTTGAATATTAGCAAAGTGCCTTTCGGTTGGTAGTTCAACAATGTCCTTCGATTGGCAGTTAAACAGTGCCCTTCGATTGGCATAACAACAGGTTTAGACTGAGCCCTTAAAAACCTTCAATACCAGCTTGACTCACTAGTCTTTGATCGGACATTTAACACCCTTCGATCAAGCTTTGGTCCGAAAGTCTTCGATTGAGCGTTGTTTTCCTTTGAGATGGCTCCCTTCGATTCAGAAAGAAGGGTATTTCCTTTTGACTTCCTTCGTTTGAAGCACCTCTGGCTTCTTTTGTTTGGAACTATCTCTAGGCCTCCTTCATTTTAAGCAACTTTGGTTTCTTTTACACAGGCCCCCATTGGGACAAATGGCTTGCATGCCTGCCTACACAAGGCAGAAATTTTCTTCATGCCTATAAGGCAAACACCTGATACATACCTACTTGTACAAGGCAGGAACTTCCCTCATGCTAAGTTTTGATAACCCAATTTCTACACTATAGCATTCCAAAAGTTCATTTGAAGGACACATATTGCTGGCCATTCGAAGGAGCTGAATCAGAGCCATTCGAAAGAGCATGCAGAAGGCTCATTCGAAGGCTACACAAGGGGCCCAATAGAAAGAGACAACATGAGGCCCATTCGAAAAGGCAACATGAGGTCCATTCGAAAAAAGGCAACACGAGGTCCACTCGAAGAAAGGAAATTTAAGGTCTAATCGAAGGATGAAAGTTGAAGGCATTCGAAGGAGCCCAAAATGTCCACATACATTCAAAATTCAAAAGAGGACAAGATCTCATGTTTTTGGCCACTGTTACAAAAATTTCATTCATGGCTTTAAAAACGTTCGTTTATGGAAGTTTAAACTATTATCTTCTTGTCCCATCCATTCTACACTATATAAGCAGCATGCTTGCAAGCTAAAAATAGTAGGCTTACACAGAAGGATTGGACAAAAGGGAGAAGCACATCAAAAAACTCTCAAAACTCAACAAGATCACACCACACTTGCCTCTCTCTTTTCGAATCTAAGAGTATCCAAACAACTCTATTCCTCACACAAGTTCAATTTCCCAGCAAGGTAAGTCTCCTTAACCTTGCACCTTTCGTTTCAGCATGGCATGTATATAACATATATTCTTTATTTTTTTCTATCCTGTTTGATTGCTTGTTTTTTTTCTTGTCTGAATATACATGTTAGAACTAACCCTTGTACAGACTCAAACAGAAAAAAAAGGATCAGTGTGAAACGAAGCTTTAGGCTTTCCCCCCTTATTTCCTGCTTGCCCCAAATGAAAGAGGAACCTTCATGTTATTTTCCAGGTCCACATCCCTTTACAGTCCAAACGAAGGAGTCAGAAGGGATAAACGAAGGACCCTCATGCTGACTCCCAGACCTCAATCGAAGGAGGCAGAAAAGAGTCCAAATGAAGGATCCTCATACTACTTCCCAGCACAATCGAAGGAGGCCAGGAAAGTCCAATCGAAGGCTACTCACATCTTCTCCCTTGAATCGAAAGACTCACCCCTTATTTTCTTTAGCATTCCAGCCCGGGCATTTTTGTTTTGTTTGTATTTTTCTATTTATTTTGTTTTCCTTTATTTAATTAACATAATAGTAAAAAACTCACAAAAACTATTAGGCTTAGATTTTTGTATTAAACAATTAATTTTCTTTAATTAATTAATTAATTAAATTTTAACTACTTTCTTATTTTAAAATGAACTAGAATTAGGGATTTAATTTATGTTTCAAATGTTTTCTTAATAAAAAATGCAAAAATATTAGAATTAGATTAATTTCATTCAATATTTATTTTCTTAAATTAAATTTAGATTTAGTTTAATTATTTTTCTTGAAATAAATAAAAATAAAACCAAAAAGATTTATCTTGTTTACTTAGAATTTTTCTTAGGATTTTTAGACGTAATATTTATTTCGCATGCGTTATTTTTATTCTCGCATCTTATATAAATAATGTAACTGATTATGGGATGTGATAGTCTAGATTTAAAATTCTGCATTTTTATTTTCTCGCACTTTTTTATGTAATTGTCACAAAGCATTGTAATAGTTTAGGATTTAAATTTTCGCATTTTAAATTTCTGTAAATATTAACTGTTAGTAACTAGGCGTGTATGATAAGACTGAAAATTAAAATGTTAGCAAACTTAACAAAAAGATAAATAACTGAGTTGAACACAATCGCACACAAGCACCTCTAGGGTATCCCACTTTGGTTTCCTTTAAAAAATAAAACAGTCATGAGGCAGGAATGTTTTAACAAGAACCCATAAATCAAAAGATCATAGTCCCTCGATGACCCTATAGTTTCCTTTCGGTAAATGATCTAGTCCCTAAAAGAAAATTTCTAAAATGTCTCCACAAGTTTCCTTCATGACTGTAAAACGTCCCTTCAATTATCCCTCAAACATCCAACGATAGGGCTACCTACTCACTAATAGTAGGATAGCACTATCTAAAGGATAGGTGGAAAAGAACGACCCTTTTCGAGTATAAAAGTAGATAGCTGTTAGAAGTTTGCTCAAACATTTTTCACTTACACAAAAACTACTTTTCAAAAAAACAATTTCAAAACACTTTGTATACTTTCTTCGCTATCCCGAGAAACATTACAAAGTTCGTCGTACTAAGGCGTTTTCAAAACATTTTCAAACACAAAGCACAAAGGCATTTTTAAAATGAGCAAACCTCTAAGAGCCCGTGGAAAACCACGGATGGAAAGGGTGCTAACACCTTCCCTTTCCATAATCTACCCCCTTACTCAGAAAATTCTCGAAAAGGTCTTTTTCTGTTCTTTTCACCCTTTCCTTTGTTGGATAAAAGAAAAGAATATGGCGACTCTTGCTTATCTCACATTTGCGAATACAAAATGCAAAACCAGTATTAAAACGTCGGTTATGCCACCGTATCACAGTACCATAGGGAAAATTTTGGGTATTGACAGTGTGGCCTCACGAAGAGACACTCTTGATCGAATCTCTTCGACCAAGTCGAGTTCTTCTCGCAGGGCTTCATCGTTTAGTTCCACATCAATATGGAATTCAGTTCTCCTAAATGGTTCCATGATTTCCACAGGAATGATCACGTCAGTGTCGTATGTTAGTTAAAAAGGAGTTTCCCCAGTTGTCAAGTGTAGCATCGTCCTGTAAGCCCAGAGCATGTTGTGTAGCTCTTCAACCCACCTCTTTTTGGCTTCGCCTAGCCTGCACTTAAGTCCTTGTAAGATGACTCTATTTGTGGCTTCATCTTGACCGTTTGTTTGAGGGTTCTCTATAGACGTAAAATGTTGCTTGGTGCCGAGCTTGGCGATGAAATCCTGGAAGTTTTGGTCTATGAACTGTGTCCCATTGTCGGTGAAGAGCGCTTGCGGTACGTCAAACTGGGAGAGCATATTTATTTTATAGAAATGAAGTATGTTGTCCAACGTGATTATGGCGAGGGCTTCGACCTTTATCCATATTGTGAAATAGTCGACGACGATGATTAGGAATTTGTTTTGGTACAATCCTTGGGTGAAGGGCCCTAGGATGTCCATCCCCCACCAAGTGAACATCTACAGGGACGATAATGTTTTGAGCTTGTGTGGGGGTTCTAGGTGCATATATGTATGACGCTGGCATCTGTCACATTTTTTGATGTGCTCCTTAGCGTCCTGCTGCATTGTGGGCCAATAGTATTCTACTAAGTGTTAGGCGTTGATTATGCGATGTTTAAGAATGCATGAATGCATGTGAATATGTTAAAGTTCTGTTTTTGAATGTCTTAGTCACTTGGATTTTCCATATATATTTTTTATATATTTCTATATTTTTTGGTTTTGCTGTTTTATTGGCGAGCGTCTTAAAAAAAATACACAAATGAGAGACGGAAACAAAACTTTTATTGAAATAATAATTGTCTTTAAAAGAGAATACAATTTAGATATTGAAGAATATTAAAACCAAAACACCAAAATTACCTTGCTGAAAGAAAAGGGAAACAAAATCTTCTAAGTCCGCCTTTGGATTTCTGCTCTCAAACCATCAACCATAGTCCTACAAAGCTTGAGGAAGTCTTCGACATCTTTCGGAAGAGGGACCATCACATTTTTCGCATCTTTCAAACTTCTAGGGATGTCCTCAATGAGATTGTTGGCTAGGAAGGCGAGTTTCGCTTGTTTGTCTTTATAAAACAAATATTCTTGGTAGAGGTCTAAAATTATTTTATGATTATCCTCTCATGCTTTGGAGATCTTTGCGTACTGCTCTTCCCAAATATATTTTTCAGCCCTCATCTCCGTATAGAGTTTCCTTTATATGAGGAAATTCTTTTGGAGGTCTTCTATCTCATGACACAGTTGCTCGTATCCATCAGTCTTTTGGGCAAGAAATCTTCCTTCCCTCATCCTCTTGAGACATTCCCCTACATTCGATTCTTGGCTATCTTGGAGTCTCGTAGTAAGATACTTCATTTATTCTTCTTGATTTAAAGAAGCTTGTTCCAAAATTTGAATTTGAGCCCTCAAATTTTCTTCCATCTCCTTTTTGTCTTGTAACGCATTTTCGTACCACCTACTTAGCTACCCGATTTCACCAGCAGCATCTTTTAAATGATGGTTATGGGAATCCAAGTTAAAGGTAGCACTCAACAACCCTTCAGTTAAACGTTTCCGCTTAAGACTCTCCTTTTCAAATGCTTCACGGTCTTTATGAATCTGTTGATCTTTGGACTCCAGATCGTGTTGCATTTGTCTTTTCTCCTTAGCTAGGTTATGAAGGCTAAGCTCTAATTCTTATTCCTCCTTTTGATCTTGATTCAAAGCTTTCTTCAAGTTGTCTATTTCTTCTCACATAGGCAGAGGATCTGGGACATCTGGCTTGTACTCAGGATCAATGTCAAATGGTAACTTAACAACTCGCACCCTATCCAAAACCCATTGAGTATAAGGTTCATTTTCCACAACATTCTTTCTTTCAGCCTTTCTTTTATTAACCCTATTCCAAGCTCAGGTGATCTTGTTGAGCAAATCTCAGTCGTTATTACCCATGTCATGAGTGATTAATTGTTGAAGTTGTTTATCAGAGCGCTTATCCTCCAAAGGGTACCCTAGTTGTCGCAAATCCAAAGTAGGGTTATAATTTATGAAACCACATGACCCAATCAACGGAACATTAGGAAAATCTCCACAATTGTAAGTGATATCTCCAATATTTAGCTTTCTTGCATACCACAACATAGAATCTGCAATAAGAGATCTTAATTTTTGAGGCCACTCAAGTCGTGTCAAAGTTTTAACCATATAGTTCTCCTTATAGAGGTGAGACATAAACCAAAAATATAGAAGCGGGATACAATAGTTTAACGTACCCTGAAGCCACCGACAGAAAACATAGAGCCGCCACCGAACTTTATTTATCCCGAAGGAAGGGGAAATATCGATAAAACCACAAGGGAATGGATAAGATGGTCTTGTGACCAAGAGAAAGGGTGAGGGAGTCGGTTATGCGAGGGGAAGGTATTAACACCCCTCGTATCCGTTGTACTCAACGGGATCCATTTTGTTTGTTTGTCTTAAAGGGTGTGTTTATCTACAATTATACTTGCTAAAAGGGAAATGAATGGTTTTTATTATTGTGTTTGTGAGGGTTTTGCGACCCTTTGCCTACGTATCCAATGAAGGAATCAGAACACCGTAGTTCCTCTAGAAAATGGTTGGTTTATTTGTGTTTTTAGTGGGCGACGTTAACGCACGCATTCTAGCAATAGGCACGGCCGATATCGCGGTAGAACAGAGATAACATGCCCTTTTGGGGGAGTTTTGCTTGGTTGAGTGTTTTTGCGAGTTTTAAAATAAATTCGAGTAATAATTAAAAGAGCGTTTTCGGATTTTTGATTTGTGAGTGTTAAGTTTTAATTACAAAAGAAGAAGAGGTTAAGTGGGGAATTAAAACCTATTTGTTTTCTATGTACAAATGAGCTAAAAGTCTATTTCGACATAAAGCGATTGAAACGGAGTTTAATCGCCTCATGGAGGTACCTAAGGGAATATGACACCGAAGTTGAGCGAACAAAAAAGAAACTAAGACCCTAAATATTTATTGTTTTAAGAAAATAGTACTATAATATTTTTACAATTTATTGTGAAATGAGTATCAAAACCTAATTTTAACTTATTTTGGGTATTTTATTAAGTTAAATGAAGAAAATTGAATTAAAGAAAATTAAACAAAAGATTAAGTAAATAACAAAATGAAAGATTAATTAAAACAAACATGTTTTTGTATTTTTCTTATGCAATAGTTATGTAAAGAAAATAAATTAAATAAATATATTTTTAAGAAGTATATGTTAAAATACATAAAGGTAAAGCCTAAAGAACTAAAAAATGGAAAATGCCCCAGCAGGGGTTGAACCCGGGTCCCCAAGGTTTATGGTTAGGTGCTCTGCCAGTTGAACTACGCTGTTTATTCATTATAACAATGGTTTAATTAAAATATAAAGGAGAATCAATAATTGGATTAGGCCAAAGGGCCCAAAGGTCCGGCCCGGTTGGAGGAATGAAACAAGAAATGTTTTGAAAACCCTAATGCAGTAAAGGGGCGCCACTGGGACTACATCGTTTCTCATTAATCTCTTCAATTTTCCTATTCTTCGCTCAACACAGTACTCCCTCCGCTCTCTTCCAGTCCTAATTCATTATTAATCATCAAATTTCTTCCTCCCTCGAAAGCTTCAACGCGAAACGAACACAACAATCAACCATGGAAGCCCACTGTTCACTCTGTCCTAATCCTCTATGTTTCATGTCGCAAAGTTTCCACACTCTTAATTCCTCGCTCAAACCCAAGGGAATAAAGACAACATACAAAACTCAACCCTCGATCTTACAGTTCAACAAGCACTCCCTTAACACGACCTAATTTCTATTGAATCTGGATATGGCAAGGAAGGTGGTGAATCAAAGGTGTTGGGCGTAAGCGAATCAACAAGAGGGTTTCTGTGGATTGATGATGATGCTTCACGGATCTGTTTCTGTGTCGGTGCGACTTCGGAGGTAAGTGAAGCAATTCTGTTTTTTTTAATGTTATTTCTGTGTGTTTTTTGAGCGTGTGAATCCCTACCTAATACAGTTGATACGGCATTATGTTTACAGGTGCAAATGTGGTGATGGTGATGAATGTTGCAGGAGTAGTTAAAACCATTGTGATGGAAACGATGAAAAGGCGTGAAGAACGTGAAGATAGTTTTCAAAGATTAAATTCCGTGCTAGGTGGATTAAAGTGATTTTAGTTTTCTCTCTCGACCGCTCTTGATCCCTCACAGTTTAACAACAACACACAACAAAATTTCGACAAAGATTAAAGCAAAGTCAAGAGCGGAAACCAAGTATGGAAATCAGTTTGAAAGTTGTGAACAAAACAGGCATGTATGAAGGTGAGTATAAGTGACAAAATTATAAAAAAAGTACCGACTCTTAGACTTCTCAGAAGCATCGATCTGTGCAGGTAAGTTTCTCATCTTTGTTTTGCTTTTGTTTCGATACCCTCTTTTGACTTCCTGTGCGTATACTATGTTGATTTTGATGTGCTTGTGGGATTTGGCTTAAATGGTTTTGAGTATTGGCAGAGCTTTTGAAAAAGTGGATTTCTGTCTGCTTCTTGGTTACTGGTTTTTTGGTGGATGTCGCTTTGGTTGATGTTGTTTCTTCTGGTTTACAGTTTGTTTCTGGTTTACTGTTTGATGCAGTTTTTGGTTTTTTTACTGGTTTTCAGGTTGACAGTTTGTTTCAAATTTTGCTGTGGCTTATGTTTTGGACAGTTTGTGGTTTCAAAAAGAAAAATCCCCTTTGTTGTGTTTTTGAGTTGTGTGTCCAGGCCGTGGGTCAAAGGATTTTTTTTTACTAAAACAGTGGTGTGTTTTTTTATAGTGCGACAGGGGTGGAAATGTCGGGGGGGGGGGGGGGGGGAATTAGTGAGATTTGAACAATGTTGGTATGCTGTCTTGTGGCTTTAGAATGCAGGTTTTGTTTTTGTCTATGTTGGTGTTTGTGGGCAGTTTTCTTGGACTGTTTGGCTTGTTTCTGCAACATAGCTGTAGCATAAATTTTGGACTGGTTTGGGCTGAATTACAGCAGGTTATATCTTTCTGTTAGAACAATGTTTGAATCTAGTACCCTATATTTAAGTTTTGATGATAACAAAGTGAAAAGATATAGTAGTTAAATATTTTATGATTGAATTATATGCTGCCTAAAATTACTATGCTCTGACTTGCAGATATGCTGATTAAAATAAGCAAGATCACGTTTTCAGCATCAGAATATGAGTTTGCACATCAGCATCAGAAGTTGCTGAATCAGAACGTCAAGATCAGATGATCAACGCTTGCACATGCTGAAGCTTGATGAACAGAACTGCGCGTAAAACACTCTGATACAGAAACAAATTAGTTCATCAGCAGCGAAGCAGAATCAGAATGAGCCAAGCCAGATCGTGCATTGAAGAAGCAACGGTACTGTGCATTGAAAGCTAATCAATACCAACGGCATCATTCTAGACAAGATCTGCTCAAAAAGGAAAGCTTGTTAATAGCATTGAATCAAGAATATCTGCTCCAACGTTCATCTTCTCAAAGTGCTATATAAACCAAGCTTCGAAGATTATCACGGCTAATGCTTCCAAACTCTCTACACGCACAAAGCTGAACAGTAATCTTCACTCTACAAGTTTTGCTAAACCACCAAACTCTGATACTCTATTAGCGTTTAGCATCTTAGTATTCCAAGCTTCATTTGTGTAAACATCACAGTTGTGATATAGTTTTTGTAGAAAACATTCATACACACTTGTTCATTCCTTTGTAAGAAAGTGTTGCCTTGACAAACCGGATTGTGGTTTGAATCAAGAAGGTTTTAGCAGTTGCTAAAGCAGATTTGTATTCAGTTGAATATAGTGAATTAAGACCTCGTTGGAGAGAGGCGAAATCACCTTGAACGGGTGGACTGGAGTAGTTTGAGATCAAACGAACCAGGATAAAAATACCTTGTCATTTGCTTTAAGTTTCCAGTTTTACAATTCAACCCCCCCCCCCCCCCCTTCTTGTGTTTTTCACCCCTTCAATTGGCATCAGAGCGCCTGGTTCTGAGCTAAAACACTTAACCGTGTCAGTAAAAGATCCAGCGTCAGAAAAACACTATGGCAGGAAACAACTCTCATTTCAGCAATGACAACAATGAGGATAGAGACAGATTCAGCGGCAAACCTCCAGTCTTTAATGGAGAAAACTTTGACTACTGGAAAGACAGAATTGAAAGCTTCTTTCTAGCACATGATGCTGATCTGTGGGATATGGTGACAGATGGATACACGCACCCTGTTAATGCAACTGGTCAGAAGATTGATAGAAAATCAATGACTGATCAACAAAAGCGTGATTTCAAGAATCACCATAAGGCCAGAACCATCCTCCTCAGTGCTATCTCCTATACTGAGTATGAGAAGATCTCCAACAGAGACACAGCTAAGAACATCTTTGATTCTCTCAGAATGACGCATGAGGGCAACGTCCAAGTCAAGGAAACAAAGGCTCTGGCGCTCATTCAGAAGTATGAGGCGTTTAAAATGGAAGAATCTGAATCCATTGAAACTATGTTCTCCAGATTCCAGATTCTGGTAGCTGGTCTCAAAGTTCTGGACAAGGGGTACTCTACTGCTGACCATGTCAAGAAGATAATCAGAAGTTTACCCAAGCAGTGGAGGCCTATGGTTACTGCTCTGAAGCTGGCGAAAGATCTCAACAAAATCACTCTGGAGGAACTTATAAGCTCCCTCAGAAGTCATGAGATAGAGCTGGAAGCTGACGAGCCTCAGAAGCAAGGTAAGCCTATAGCCTTAAAATCTAACAGAAAATCTGAATCTAAAGTTTTGCAGGCAGTTGAAGAAACATCTGATGGATCCTCATCAGAAGAAGACGAGCTTTCTCTTCTCTCCAGAAGAGTAAATCAACTGTGGAAGCAAAGACAAAGGAAGTTCAGGAATCCCAGAAGATCTGATCAGAACGAGTCTTCTTCCAGATACAGAAGGACAGATTCTTCCTCTCGATACAGAAGATCAGAAGGCTCCTCAGGTAGCAAGAAGCCAAATACAAAAGACATCATCTGCTACGAGTGCAATGAGCAAGGACACTACAAGAGTGACTGTCCAAAGCTTCAGAGGGAAAAGCCCAAAAAGAGGTTTGGAAGAGAGAAGAAGAAAAGTCTCATGGCCACATGGGATGACTCTGACTCGTCTGAAGCTGACTCAGAATCAGATGATGAAAGGGCGAACATAGCGCTTATGGCTAACATTCCAGATGACAGTGAAGCTTCTGACTCAGACTCAGAATCAGACACAGAAGAGGTATTCCCTAACTTCGCTGTTAATTTTACAAAGGCTGAACTTGCTGAAAGCCTCAATGAAATTCTGGAACGTTATCAGCAGATTAGAGCTAAATTCAGAGATCTGAAAAGAACTCTTGAATCTGACTCTAATAAGTCTGAGAGTCTCAAATTGGAAAACTCTGAGCTGAGAGATAAAATTTTAAAATTAGAAAACTCTTTACAAAACTCTCAGAAGGAACCAATTGCTGAAACTCCCAGCAACGCTGATGAGATCATCAAGGAGTATGATCATAGTTTCCAGAAGTTCCTTGCTAAAAGCATAGATAGAAGCAGAATGGCTTCAATGATCTATGGAGTTAGCAGAAACGGCAGGAAAGGAATAGGATACCTAGGTAAGGTTCCTACACCTAAAAATGTCATGGATTTAACAATTAAATACACTCCTCTAAATTCACACTTTGTGTATGGTCACACACATGACATCAAATATACTAGTAGTAATCACTTTGTGAAACCAAAATTCAACCAGAGTTTTGGTAAAACTAACAAATCAGGACCCAAGAAGATCTGGGTACCTAAGGATAAAATAATACATGTTGCAGATATCTTTAGCAGCAAGTCAGAAACACCAGTCATGGTACCTGGACTCTGGCTGCTCACGTCACATGACGGGAAGAAGGCATATGTTCCAAAGCCTGGAACTTAAGCCTGGAGGCCACGTTGGCTTTGGAGGCAATCAGAGGGGAAAGATAATTGGCTCTGGAACTGTAGGTAACGGAAATCTTCCCTCTATTAATAATGTTCTGCTTGTTGATGGATTGATGCATAACCTGTTATCCATAAGTCAATTAAGTGATAACGGTTATGATATAATCTTTAATCAAAAATCATGTAAAGCTGTTAGTCAGAAAGATGGGACTATCCTATTTAATGGTAAGAGGAAAAACAACATTTACAAAATCAAACTTTCTGAACTTAAGAGTCAGAACGTAAAATGTCTTCTGTCTGTTAACAACGAGCAATGGATCTGGCACAGAAGATTGGGACATGTTAGTATGAGAAGAATATCTCAGATTAACAAACTCAATCTGGTCAGAGGACTTCCAAATTTGAAGTTCAATTCAGATGCTCTGTGTGAAGCATGTCAGAAAGGCAAATTTGCAAAACCTTCTTTTAAATCCAAAAATGTTGTTTCTACCTCTAAGCCATTAGAACTTCTGCACATTGACTTATTTGGACCAGTTAAGACTGCTTCTGTCAGTGGCAAGAAGTATGGGTTAGTAATCGTAGATGACTATAGCAGATGGACATGGTAAAGTTCTTAAGACACAAGGACGAGTCACACTCTGTGTTTGTTACCTTCTGTAACCAAGTTCAGAATGAAAAAGATCTTAGAATCGTTAAAGTCAGAAGTGATCATGGTGGAGAATTTGAAAATAAAGATTTTGAGTCATTCTTTAATGACAAAGGCATTCTGCATGATTTCTCTTGTCCTAGAACTCCCCAACAAAATGGAGTTGTAGAACGAAAGAACAGAACATTGCAAGAAATGGCCAGAACCATGATCAACGAGACAAACGTTGCTAAGACCTTCTGGGCAGAGGCAATAAACACAGCGTGCTACATTCAGAATAGAATCTCAATAAGACCTATTCTGGAAAAGACTCCATATGAATTGTGGAAGAACAGAAAGCCCAACATTTCGTACTTTCATCCATTTGGATGTACTTGCTATATGTTAAATACTAAGAATTATTTGAACAAGTTTGATTCTAAGGCACAGAAGTGTATTATGTTAGGATACTCTGAACGCTCAAGAGGGTACAGAGTATACAATACAGAAACACAGATTGTGGAAGAATCAATCAGTGTTCGTTTTGATGACAAGCTTGACTCTGAAAAGTCAAAGCAGAATGAAAATCTTGCAGGTATAGAAATTGAATTTGCAGGTTCTGAAGACAGGTCATCAGAAGCTCTCAACACAGACACTCCTTCAACGTCTGAAAGAAGCAATGCTAGAAATCCTACAACTGCTGCTGATCAACCTCAGAAGAGATTACCCAGAAGCAGTTTGGATCACCCAGAAGAGACTATCCTAGGAAGAAAGGAAGATCCAATCAGAACAAGAGCAAGCTTCAGAAACTCTGAAGAAACTCTGATGGGACTTATGTCTCTGATTGAACCTTCTTCTATTGATGAAGCACTTCTGGACAATGACTGGATTCTGGCAATGCAAGAAGAGCTGAATCAATTCACCAGAAACGACGTATGGGATCTCGTTCCAAGACCAAAAGGATTCAACGTCATCGGAACAAGATGGGTGTTCAGAAACAAGCTTAATGAACAAGGTGAAGTCGTCAGAAACAAGGCACGACTGGTTGCACAAGGTTATAGTCAGCAAGAGGGGATAGACTATACAGAAACCTTTGCCCCAGTCGCCAGGTTAGAATCTATCAGACTCTTAATCTCATTTGCTGTTAATAGAGGCATCACTCTGTATCAGATGGATGTCAAAAGTGCATTCTTAAATGGTTATATAGAAGAAGAAGTGTATGTTCACCAACCCCCAGGTTTTGAAAATACAAAACATCCAGAACATGTTTTCAAACTGAAAAAGTCACTGTATGGTCTGAAACAAGCTCCCAGAGCTTGGTATGAAAGGCTAAGTAACTTTCTGCTTGAAAATGAGTTCACCAGAGGGAAAGTGGACACCACTCTATTCTGTAAAACAGTTAAGAGTGACATTTTAGTCTGTCAAATTTATGTTGATGATATAATCTTTGGATCTACTAATCCTTCTCTTGGAAGAAAATTTGCTAAGTGTATGCAGGCAGAATTTGAGATGAGCCTCATGGGGGAACTGAAGTTCTTTCTAGGAATTCAGATCAATCAAACTCCAGAGGGAACTTACATTCATCAGAGCAAATACATCAGAGATCTTCTGAAGAAATTTGACCTCTCAGAATGTAAGCCATCAAAGATTCCAATGCATCCCACGTGCATTCTGGAAAGAGAAGAGGTAAGCAAAAGCGTAGAACAGAAGGTCTACAGAGGTATGATTGGTTCTCTCCTTTATCTGACTGCTTCAAGACCTGATATTCTATTCAGCGTATGTATTTGTGCTAGATTCCAATCAGATCCTAGAGAATCTCACTTAACAGCTGTTAAGCGAATTTTCAAGTATCTGAAAGGTACTACTAATCTGGGTTTGTTTTATAGAAAATCTAGTGATTACAGCTTAGTAGGCTACTGTGATGCTGATTTTGCTGGAGACAGAGTGGAACGCAAAAGTACTTCTGGAAGCTGCCAGTTTCTGGGAGAAAATCTGATCTCGTGGTCCAGCAAAAGGCAATCAACTATTGCTCTGTCAACAGCAGAAGCTGAGTACATAGCAGCAGCTGGATGCAGCACACAGATGCTCTGGATGAAAAGTCAGCTTGAAGACTTCCAGATTTTTGAGAGTAACATTCCTATTCTTTGTGATAATACTTCTGCTATTTGCTTAAGTAAGAATCCTATTTTACATTCTAGAGCTAAGCATATAGAAATAAAACATCATTTCATTAGGGACTACATTCAGAAAGGTATTTTAAACTTGAAATTTATAGATACAGACCATCAGTGGGCTGATATCTTTACAAAACCCCTTTCAGAAGATAGGTTTAATTTCATTCTGAAACATCTCAGCATGAAAGTATGCCCAGAATGAAAATGCTTTAATTCCATATTTTTATCTTTCAGAATGTATTTATATTACTGTGAACTTCTGATCAATCTTCTTTCAGAAAGTTAGAACATGCAGATTGTATCAGAGGCAAGTCTAAAGATCTGAGAGTCTAATCTCAAAGACAGACGTGCTGATCACTACATCAAACAAGTGTCATCCAATCATCAGCAAATCCCTGAAGCAGAACGCGTGCACGCTTCTGAGAAAGGAAAGCGCTGATTGGGTGCATTGAGACACATGTCTGGTAACCGTTTTTAAGTATCTTTCTCAAATCCCCCAAAATCAGCAAGCATTAAATGCAAAAGTAATCACGCTTGTTAATGGCAATCATTATTTTTTTTCTCTCTCTTAAAAACGTTTTATTTTTCAAAATAATTTTTGAAAATTCTATTTAAGCACATTACTCTTCATTCTTAATCTTTACGCTTACTCATAATCTCTCAAGCATTTGTCTGCATATCTCCTTCAAAACCCTAGCTTTTCTCAAATCACTCTCAAGCTTTTTGTGTGAGAACAATGGCATCCTCCAGCATTTCTGCAGGAAATCAGAAGAAAGAAACCTCTGAGCAATATCAAGCGCCTACAAGAACTCTTCTCACACCGGTTAAGAATCTTGAGGTTCTCTCTGAATTAATCATCGATTTCGAAAGTTTGAAGGATAATGGATTTGACCTAACTGCTGAAGTCAAAGCTCAAAAGTGGGAGAGGTACTTTGATAGATTGGTTGGACCAACCTTCCCAGAGCTTGTCAAAGAATTTTGGATTCATGCCAAGATTGATAAGCATCTAGTCATCTCTTCTGTCATGGGAAAGAAGATAATAATTTCTGAAGACCTCATTGCTAGGTTAATTGGTCAAAGTGGTGGTGGAGTCCGTTGTGTGGACATGGCTGATAGGTGCCCTGATATTGGTGTGGTAGCCAACTGTATTTTCACTCTTGGTTTTCCCAGCAGCAAAATCAAGGATCTGAAGGATCACTGCAGAGTGTGGGCCAAGATTGTTCTAGGCTGTTTCAATCACAGGAAGCCCACAAGCTCTCCTGACTATATAAACGTGGATCAGCAATTTCTGATCTACTTTATTAATCAGAGGGTGAAGATCAATTTGGCACACTTCCTGTTCAATCATCTGAAGACTAGTGTGAAAGAGACTAGAGAAGAAGAAAGGACCAAAAGAGATTGGATACCATTTGGGAGGCTCATATCAGATATTCTGACAGAGAATAAGCTGATAGATTATCTGAGCGAAGCTAAAGTACTGGGCAATTTTGAACCAACTGTTGGAAAACCGCTGAATGCTAAGAATCTGAAAAAGATGAAGCTGATAGACAATATCAGGAAGGAACCCAGAGCTTCTTCAACTGCTGACATCTCCAGAAGAAGAGTGCCTCTGAGTGATTTCCCAAGATTTTCTGAAATGGAATCCCATCCTGATGTGTTTGCCAAGTATCCAGATTCTCACAAGGAAGAAGTTGCAGGTTCAAAGCTGAAGATCAAAGATCTGAGTCAAGTTCAACCTGAAGTGATTCAGAAGAAGTCAAAGAAGAGGAAAGCAGAAGGATCATCTCACCAGACTCCAAAGAAACGAGCAACTAGATGTTGGCTCTGGTATTTTGGACTTTGAAACAGGTATGCTGCAGTGGATTGCTTCTCTGAAGCAAGTCTGTCCCGGGATGATCGACCCAGCTGCTTCTGATCAGCTCTGGTCTCAGTTCAGAGTATGGGTTCGTGCTGAAGCACTCAAGCTGCAGGACGTCAACTATGAGCAGGCTCAACAGAACTTTAGCAAGCTGCTGAAGGAAGTTGAGAGTCAGCTGCCTCAAGAAGTTGTGCTCCCTCTGGACAGTGAATCCTGGTCTGAGAAAGAACAAGCTGCACAGGTGCAACCTTCAGAAGAAGACAAGACTCTTCAGGAAGAGAATCCAGCAGAAGATGTAGCTGAAAGTTCTGAGAAGCTTCCTCCTGCTGAAAGTTCTCAAGCTGCCTTGGACAGGCAGGCTCTGGAAGAATTAAGGCTGAATGACTTGCGTCTACAGCAGCGGATGGAAGAGAGTGATCAGAAGATGGAAGCAAGAATGAATGTCCAGGACAGCAAGATTGATACTGTTGTCACCATGGTTCAGAAGCAGAATGCAACTTCTGAAAAGATTCAAGCAATGCTGGAAAGCCTGTTCTCACGCATGCCCCCACAACCTTGAAATTTTTTTCATGCATGACATTCTCTATATTTTCGTCATTTTCTGATGTACTTTTGACTATGTTTTGACTATGCTTGTGTAATGTTCTTTCCTCTGAACTATTTTTAATATAATTTGTTTTTCTGATCTAAATTGTTTTAGCACATCACTAACACTTTTTGATTGCTGACAAAAAGGGGGAGAACAAGAATGATATTTAAAATCAATAACGGCTAACTAGACAGAAATTCTCAAACATTCTAACTCTATTACTTGAAATGTTTTTCTGTTTTGTTGTTAAGTCTACAGGCACAAGGAAGCTCTGAACACTATGAAGACTAAGAACTAGAAGCTCTGATCAAAATATAAAAGCTCATGTTGCTCTGATCAAATATGAAGTTCTGATATATGAAGATCTGATCGACCTAACACTCTGATCCGAAGCAAAGCTCTGACAGGAAAAGCTCTGAAACTCTGCTCTCTGATAAGTCAAAGACTTATAAATCTGATGCTCAAAGATAGAAAAAGATCTGACTCTGAAGAACACACATATCAAAGGGAAGTAACAAACTCAG
Source organism: Vicia faba (assembly GCA_948472305.1). NCBI lineage: Eukaryota > Viridiplantae > Streptophyta > Magnoliopsida > Fabales > Fabaceae > Vicia > Vicia faba. The sequence goes on along the minus strand of OX451737.1, from coordinate 1,407,580,278 downwards.
GGGGAGTATCTCTTAACTCTGACTTCTCCGTACTTCTTATTCTGATACATAGATCTGATAACTTTTCACGTTATTTTTCATTTAAAATATCTAGTTTTTGTCATCATCAAAAAGGGGGAGATTGTTAGAACAATGTTTGAATCTAGTACCCTATATTTAAGTTTTGATGATAACAAAGTGAAAAGATATAGTAGTTAAATATTTTATGATTGAATTATATGCTGCCTAAAATTACTATGCTCTGACTTGCAGATATGCTGATTAAAATAAGCAAGATCACGTTTTCAGCATCAGAATATGAGTTTGCACATCAGCATCAGAAGTTGCTGAATCAGAACGTCAAGATCAGATGATCAACGCTTGCACATGCTGAAGCTTGATGAACAGAACTGCGCGTAAAACACTCTGATACAGAAACAAATTAGTTCATCAGCAGCGAAGCAGAATCAGAATGAGCCAAGCCAGATCGTGCATTGAAGAAGCAACGGTACTGTGCATTGAAAGCTAATCAATACCAACGGCATCATTCTAGACAAGATCTGCTCAAAAAGGAAAGCTTGTTAATAGCATTGAATCAAGAATATCTGCTCCAACGTTCATCTTCTCAAAGTGCTATATAAACCAAGCTTCGAAGATTATCACGGCTAATGCTTCCAAACTCTCTACACGCACAAAGCTGAACAGTAATCTTCACTCTACAAGTTTTGCTAAACCACCAAACTCTGATACTCTATTAGCGTTTAGCATCTTAGTATTCCAAGCTTCATTTGTGTAAACATCACAGTTGTGATATAGTTTTTGTAGAAAACATTCATACACACTTGTTCATTCCTTTGTAAGAAAGTGTTGCCTTGACAAACCGGATTGTGGTTTGAATCAAGAAGGTTTTAGCAGTTGCTAAAGCAGATTTGTATTCAGTTGAATATAGTGAATTAAGACCTCGTTGGAGAGAGGCGAAATCACCTTGAACGGGTGGACTGGAGTAGTTTGAGATCAAACGAACCAGGATAAAAATACCTTGTCATTTGCTTTAAGTTTCCAGTTTTACAATTCAACCCCCCCCCCCCTTCTTGTGTTTTTCACCCCTTCACTTTCCTCTTTCTCTTTCAATGATGCCAAGCTATTGTGCTTTTTTCTTTGAAAAGTCTGAAGGGTTTGCACATTTGGAACATGATGACATGGGGCATTTGGCTGCTTGTTAGCCTTTTATATTACTTGTTTGGTTTGATGCTGCTGATTGTTTATGTTGCTTGTTGTTTGAGGCGTTGCCTGTTTTGATATTGTTATGCTGTTGTGTGTTTGCTGGCTTGTTGTTTGCCTTGTTTGGCAACTTGCTACGCCTTTGTTTTGCGCGCTGCCTTGCTTTCTTGGCCTTTGTTCTACGCGCTGCCTTGCTTGCTTATCCTTTGTTCTGCGTGCTGTGCTGCTGCTTGCTTTTTGTTTGTTCATTTGGAAATTTTTTCTTTTCTCCCTTTTTGTGAACCAAAGAGGACAAATCTTTGTGATTTGCAATTTTGGGAGAAAATAAAACATGATGAAAAATATCTCCCTCTTTAACTGATTCCGAATGCAAACCCTTATGATGAGATATTAATAAATTAATTCTTGTTTGAAATTTTTCATGTGTTTGATCGCTAACTTTTCTTTTTCCTTGTTTCATGAGCATAATTATTGGACGGCAAGCGGGATTGTAAGAACATGGACGATTCTCTTGAAGAAGAAGCAACAACAATTGAAGGAGAAAGAATTGATTCCATTTTTGTTTTTGTAAATAGCAATTGTAACTTGTAATTCATGACATGCCTTGTAACTCGTCTCAAAAAATGTAATGAACACAAGTTTGAATGAATTTATCAATTATGAACTTCGTTGTAGCAATCAAATAACTCTTGCATATTGTTTAAAATTCTGAAATTCTCTCTTGAATAATTCGAAGGCACATCTCAACTTTGTAACTTAAATCTCAAGAAATCATGAATAATGGTTATAACTTGTATTCTAAATAAAACACGTGTCTTATCTTTCAAAATTCAATCAAACTCTCAAACAAAATAAATGCTTAAGAATTTAATTCCACTGATTAATTCGAACCCAAAACATCGGTCGCTTGAACCTTAATCTTCATATCATGCCTGAACCACACTTGCACTTCTTGACCAGAACTTCAACTTTTGATATTCAGCCCACAATTTGTAACTTAAGCAACAAGAACAATGTCTTGATCTTCATGAACCCTCAGCCTCATTTCTTGAGCCCAAACTCCACATTTTCCAATTTAAACTTCAAACTCTCGACTCAACGGCTTAGAGGCTTTAAGAAGAAACTTGAAATGCGAGGAGGTGAGATTTTTGACCTAATGCACTGAGCTTTGAGTCATCCTCGAGGCAGGCGAAAGAAACATCTTCATAGAAACCAAAAACTCGAAACCTTAGCCTTTTGACCAACATCCATAGGGAAATAAACCCTAATCCAGGCTCCAATAGATTGAGCGAGAATCAACCTTGTAACGTGATGACAAAATTCATTCCCCGATCCACTAATCGAGAACCAGGTGTGTTCCCCATTTTACCTAATAAGAAAAAACCTCAAAACAAGATTAGACATAAAGAGGGCGCAACCCCAATACTTCAAACCAAATCACCTTATTCCCTGAGACGCGGGATATGCAAATGACTGAATAATAAAATGATGCAAATGGAATGCAAAGTTCAAATCCAGACAAAAATAAAAGAGATATGGCAAATTTGGGGTACGATAGTTGCCCCTATTTAAACGTCTTAAACCTGAATGGTGAGATTGGCGTCAGCCTTTCGAGAGTTCAAGGTGGAAGATGATTAAATACCAGGACTGGAAAATTTCCCTGGAGAGATGGTGTGAGTGTCATTCACTGGTGTGGATGTCTGCTAGGGAAAGACAAACTGGTCTTCGGGTGGACTGGTCATGATGGATAAAATATGGTTGAAAAAGGGTAGCTCGTACTGAAGTAACGGTGCCGATACAAGGTTTTTGAGGGAATGAGTGGCAGGGTGACTGAAAGGATATGGTTGACGATGTCGTGATGACTGAAAGTAAGAAACTTAAGGATAATACGAAGGTAAAGTCTGCAGAAGACTTAAGACCCTAAGAATATGGCGCAACGACAATATCTACGGATGATCTACGACCCTAAAAACATAACGCGATGGTAAGATCTACGAACGATCTACGACCCTAAAATATCATGCGAAGGTAAGGTCTATGGACGATCTACGACCTTAAAAGGATGACGTGACGGTAAGATATACGGACGATCTACGACCTTAAAAGAGGTAAAGAGGAGAAGGTAAAGTCTACGGACAACCTACGACCTTAAAAAATATGACGCAATGGTAAGATCTACAGACGATCTATGACCCTAAAAGATAACTCGACGATAAGATCCACGGATGATCTACGACCTTAGAAAAAAGATGATGAGAGGGTAAAGTCTATGGACGACCTACGACCCTAGGAAGGTAAAGCGAAGGTAATATCCACAGACGATCTACGACCCTAGAAAGATAAAGCGACGGTAAGATCTACGGACGATCTACGACCTTAAAAAAAAGATGATGAGTGGGTAAAGTCTACGGACGACCTACGAACCTAGGAAGATAAAGTGAAGGTAAGATCTACGGGCGACCTACGACCTTAGAAAGATAAATCGATGGTAAGACCTACGGATGATCTACGACCTTATAAAAAATATGATGAGAGGGTAAAGTCTACGGACGACCTACGACCCTAGGAAGATAAAGCAAAGGTAAGATTTACGGACGATGTACGACCCTAAGGATAACTCGACGGTAAGACCTACGGATGATCTACGACCTTATAAAAAGGATGATGAGAGGGTAAAGTCTATGGACGACCTACGACCCTAGGAAGATAAAGCGAAGGTAAGATCTACGGATGATCTACGACCCTAAGAATACGAGGAAGAGAGGATAAAGTCTACGGACGACCTACGACCCTAAGAGAGATAAAGTGAGTATTGAGAGTTGGGGAGCATGACGTACTAAAACCCTGGTTTATTTTAGTTGGTAGCGTGATAACAGATGTTAATTGGGACTTATGAGAATGATGAAATTTTTTTGTGAGGATGTTTTGTTGGTTTAGGATTGATCTGGCTCACGCTTCATATGCATTTGAAGTGTGACATGATGATCCATGGATATGTTATACGCTTGAGGATGCAATGTAGTATGCCATGATGATTATTGTATGCAAAATGTCAAAAACTCGTGGGGATCTGTTGCTCGTCGTTTTGAGATACCAATATGGATTGGTGCTTCAAATTTGAGAGAAAAGGGCTAGCCTTGTCGAGTTCACTGGGGATTTACATCTTGCTGAGGAGAAAAGACTTGATTTGACTTCCTTCATGTGTTGGGCTTTGTGAATAACTGAAAAAGTAGACGTGGATCTCAACCAATGCCCCAAGTCTCTCCGTGTGGGAGGATCGGGCGCTCGGTCAATTGTAAGGAGGTGACAAGGATAAACTCTCGGTCAAGGTAACCGTCATGACTTGCTACCTGCACAGAAGAACGAACACTTGAATTCCACGATATTCCCTTGGGATGCCTTTATATCCATGTAATGTAGTGTTTCACATCTTAGCTCATGATTATTATTGACTTATTGTTTTCAATGCAATGCTTAACAAAGAATTTAAATCACGATTCGCATACGAAAAATAAAGTAAAAGAACATAACAAAAAAATTTAATGGAAGGGAAAATTTTTATTAATGAGTTTAGCCCGTGAATGGGCATTCATACATAGAAACAACTTCTAAATGAGGAAGTTGCGGAAAAGAAAAGAAATACAACAAGTAAAATGGCAACAAGAAAATCTCGAATTTCCGTTAAAACTGATATTGCTATAGTTCTCGCATCCCAGGTCGTCCTAGTGTCGTGCTTCCAAAAGATAATAATTAGATCGATCCATCCCGCATTAGGAGGGTGTACGTGAAGAGTCTTCAGACTGCAGTCTCTCACTTTTCTGTCCCTAATTTTTGCCTGGATCGCCCTTTCGGGTTTTCAATCCACCGGGACACTCATTTTTGCCTAAGCCGCCCTTTCGGGTTTTCGACTTAGCAGATTATTCTATTTTTTTTCTTTTTCTTTTTAGCCCTAACTTTTGCCTAAGCCGCCCTTTCGGGTTTTCTACCTAGCGGGTCCTTTCATGCGTAGTATTTTTGACTGAGTCTGAATTAAATGGAAGCGGAACGTCTTCCCCATCCATGTTTGTCAGGATTAGAGCACCTCCTGAGAAAGCTTTCTTCACGATGTACGGTCCCTCATATTTGGGAGTCCACTTGCCTCTTGGATCAGTGTGGATTGGGAGAATCTTTCTTAATACCAGGTCACCTGTGTGGAACTCTCGAGGTCGAATCTTCTTGTCAACGCCCTCTTGAGACGCTGTTGGTATAACTGACCGTGACAAATGGATGTCAGGCGCTTTTCTTCGATGAGATTGATTTGGTCGAGTCTCGTTTGAATCCATTCTGCTTCATCAAGTTTAGTATCCATCAGAACCCTTAAGGAAGGAATCTCCATTTTGAACGGGAGTACCGCATCCATACCATAGACTAGTGAAAACGGAGTTGCCCCAATGGAAGTACGCACCTAAGTTCGATATCCATGCAGGGAAAGAGGCAACATATCATGCCAATCTTTCTATGTTCTCACCATTTTCTGGACGATCTTCTTTATGTTCTTGTTAGCGGCTTCGACTGCCCCATTCATCTTTGGCCGATAGGGTGATGAATTATGGTGCTCGATCTTGAACTCTTCACACATTTCCTTCATTATCTTTTTGTTGAGATTTGAACTGTTGTACCCCAAATTTTTCCCTCTCATATTTCCCAAGACATTGCAAGAAAAATCTCCAACTGGCTCAAGATTGCTCAAGAGTTAGACAGTCAAGCTATCTCCTAAGGCAGTCAACCTCAAACTAGGGTTTTGTGTTGCATTAAGGTCCTTGCATCCAAATGACCTCAAGTGCTCCCCAATGTCCTAATATGTCCTCAATATCATCCATGCCAAATTTCAAGCCTTGCAGAGGAATTTTGCTCAATCAATTGCTCAAGGGGTCCAAAAATCGATTGTGTTAGGGCAAAAGTCAACTATGACCTACAAATAGTCAAACTTCAAGATTTTTGTCAACATTCTCATTTTGAAGGTTATTTCATCATTTGATCAAGGTTTGGTCATGATTCATCAAGGATTGCTCAAAATTCATCAAGACTCAAAAGTTGCTAAATTAGGGTTTTGCCGGAAAAGTCAACTTAACTTTGACCAAGCATAACTTTCTCATACTTTATGAGAAATGACAAATACAAAGCTCATTTTTAAGAGGATTAAATTTCCTACAATACATCTTCATACCCCAAGATCAATAAATGCACTCACAAGAAGTTATGAATTTGGACATTATAGGTCATTTTTGAAAGTCAACAAAAACACCTTTTTTTCCAAAGCTTATAACTTGGGCATGGAATATCAAAATGAGATGATACCAAAATTGTTGGTTAGAGGACATCTCAAGCTTTCTAAAAAGTCCAAGAAAACTTCCAAAAGTTCAAAATTGAAGAAGTTATGCATTGTTGAAGTTGGGCATTTTTGCAAAATTGCCAAAAGTCAACTATCCCCAAACCTTCAAATTTTGTCAAATGGGCCCATTCTTTTCCAGTTGATTTGATCTTGTCACACCACACACATGTCCTAGCTTCAGCCTTGTGACCATTTGTCAATTTTATTATTTAATTTGATTTTTTAATGATTTATTTCATTTTAAATCAATTTAAATCAAATAAAATCCCAACATTGATCATTTGATTTCTTTTTGGCTATTTCAGGACCTAATCATCATCATCAAGTGAATCAAATTCGTATCATGCATTACATGTGCAAAAAGATTGGATTTTGGACAAAATAAGCAAGCTTTCAATGGAGGATCAAATCAAATCTCCAAGCATTCATGTACAAGGATTGAGTCCACAAATGTTAACCTAATGCATTGCCTATTACATATACAAGTGAAAGGCACACGAATTAGAGGCTAGAAGCTGCAGAACCATCAAGAACAAAACTTGAAAATTACCAGAAAAGTGTGAAACTGAAAGTGTGCTTAGAGGCAGATTCAACACCAAAACTCCACACCAATCACTTGTTGGATATCCACTAAAGCGAAGCCATCTCAAAACCAATCCCCATACGCGCCCCTAAGCTCTGTAAGTGTCTCAAAAATATGACTTTCAGTTGAATTCGTATATCATTGTTCTTGCACTTTTCTTGCAAAATCTTTGCATATTCATGTTTATCATCCAATTTATAAGCTTTCTGTATTATTTGATTGCATTAATATGGCCTGTAACCCCATAGTCGAGTTTAGGGTTCTTGGTTCGTGTTTTTTTGGGTGTTTCCTTTGCAAGCGAAATTGAGGCCATTAATGGACATAGGCGTGATCAGGAAGCCTAGACGAGCACAACCATGTGCTTGGAATCAATTTCCATAACCTAGAATAAATTTTAGGAATGATCTACGAATTTAGCTGCGGATACAAATCCGCAGGTAAATATCCAGGCTGAACGAAGAAGATGAAGACGTGCCCCCCTCCCATTGGCTGATTCAAACTTGGCGCGTTTCTTTTTTTTATTTCTGGCATAATACGCATTTTCCTATTTTATTATTATTGTCCATTAGGTATACAGATAAAGCGCATTGGTTGAGTGGTAGTGGAGTGTATGTTGTGACTTACAGGACCTGGGTTCGAATCCCAGGTCCCCCATGCATTTGTATTATTTTTTTCATAGGTTATCCAGTGCAAGCCAAGGCTGAAGACCTATCATATGCCCTCAGATCTCAAAGCGCCAGATGGCCCCATGCCAGATCTGGTGGTCCAGGTTGAACGTGCATCATACTCCCTAGTCAACGTGCCACATGGAATTCCAAAAAGTCAGCCAGGCCAATGGACTATTGGGCCTCGGAATTGTTATCCCAACCTCCCAAAAACAGGCCCAAATCTCTAACTCTCTCTATTTCTCTATTTTATTTATTTATATTATTTATTTATTTTTCATAATTTAATTAACCAATCAAACTTTTTTCTGAATAAATAAAAAACAAAAAAACATTTTCTTATTTAAATTAAATTTCAGTAATTTATTTTTGTTAATAAATATTAATTTAATCAATTTAGTTTAATTAGGAAATAACTTTAATATCTTTTTTGCAATAATTAAAATTAACTTAGACATAATTAGGTTTTTATTAACATTGATTAATTTTATTTTCTTTCTTTAAATATCAAAAATCCAAAAAATATTAATTTTTATTAATTAATTAATTTAATGCTTAACCTAATTTAATTTCCTTCTTAATTCAAAAAATTAAAAAAAAAATCTTTTCTTTAATAATCAAAGGGTCAAAACCCTAGAATGCGCCCGATTTAATTTTCCCGCATGCGATCCATATTTACTCAATATTGTATCTGTTTCCTGGAATGTAATAGTTTAATAGGACTACATATTTTCACCGCTTTATTTATTTTCCGCATTTTAATTTCAAGGGTTGCTTTTGGCGATGTAAATACCCGACGCCTTGTAATAGTTAGTTTTAATTTCCGCAATTTAAGTTCTGCCACTTGTAAACTATTAGATGTTTGGTAATAGGGAATGCATGACAAGATTAATCGTTCAAAATCTAAAATCAACATAGATAACCATTAACATGTACAAAGATAAAATTAACCGAAACAACACACTCGCACATGCGCACTCTTAGGGTACACCTCACTTGGTTGCCTTCGAACGTGGTCATTGAGTATAGGAAGTTTTAGAGGTCTCCCTCTTGTCCAAAGATCATAGTTGCCTCGAATCGATTGCCTCGGAAAAATAATCTAAGACATTAGGGTTACCGCTAAGGCGTTCTAACATTACTTTAGTGACCACACGTCCCTTAATCGAATTGACCCTTAAACTCCAACGACGACGCTACCTACTCATCAATAGTGGGATAGTATTGTCTAAAGGATATTAGTACAGATTGATTCCTTTTTCGAGTAGGTAGATGGTTCTTAAGTATTTGCTCTTTCCAAAACAAAAACTTTTCGCACTTACACCTTTCAAACAAAAACTTCTTTCAAACCCCCAAACACAAAGAAAAGCAATTTTTGAAAACACTTTGAGCAAGTACCTAAGAGCTCGTGGATAACCACGGATAGAAAGGGTGCTAACACCTTCCCTTTCTATAATCTACCCCCCGAACCCGAGAAACCTCTCGAAAAAGGAATTTTCCTGTGCTTTTTTCCTTTCCTTGTTGGATAAAATAAAAGATGGTGGTGACTCTTGCTTACCGCGACATTTTGCAAAAACAAACGCAAAACACGAACCAGCATTCCAAAAAACAGTCATTTCTCCCACCGGATCACAGAACTGGCGACTCTGCTGGGGAAATTTAATAAGTGGGGTGTACCTTAGGATTAGATCATTGTGTTTTCAATTGATTTATTTGTATGATTTATATTTGTGGGCTTGTATCGGAGTTGCTATAGATCCTAACCCGGATCTAGGGGATACCCTTTAGGTAAGTAGCAATAAACTGTAAGGGAACTGTACGGCATAGACCGATACGGTTGAAATAGTAGCTACATTGGTGTGGCACTTTAGTCTGTACCGATATCCCTTATGTTGGAACGAGGAGAATATGGGTCTTCTAAGGGGTCATTAAGCACCAACTGACCTTAGAACCTTTAAATTGACCAACTTGGCAATAGAACAGTAGCAGTATGCTACACTCATTGAGACTAAACTCTCGCGATGATTCCGGCCGCAAGAAAAGGTTGCTAAACTGGAATTATGACTGATCGAGGGTAGTCAGTGATATTGAGATCCTCTAGAACCCGGTTACTATTTTTAGGACAGGTTTAAACCAATTGAACTGAAAGAGGGTAGTGCCTAAGCTCCTTGCCAGCCTGAAATCTAAGGGCTCTCTGTGTGACTTGTGTGCCTTTACCATGTTTGCTATTTGTGGATACTTGTGGTGCGCTTTCTATCACGACATCATGACATCATAACATTGCATACATCTTGCATTGGACTAACCTATTTCAAAGACAGGAGGGATTCATCTTTGTTGTGTTTTGTAGGTCATGATGCCCATGCGTAGGAATACCATCCGGATCAACTTTGTCCAGGTTCCCATTGTGCTTAAAGAGTTAATTGCAAAGATGCCTGATACTACCTCCTTCATCAGAAGACATGGGTATCTTCTCAGTTTGGTTACCTCCAAATTGGACGAGCAGATGATGAGTGTTTTGGTCCAATTCTATGATTCGTTGTACCATTGCTTTACTTTTCAAGACTACCAGTTGGTTCCCACCCTAGAAGAGTTTTCTGATCTGCTCGGTATCTCCATTCTGGAGAAGACCCCGTTTACTGGTTGGGAGAAGATCCTTAGGCCGGAAGATATTTCTTCAGCCCTTCATTTGACAAAGGATGAGGTAATGGCTAATTGGGAGACTAGAAGTGGAGCAAAGGGCTTTCTGACTAAGTTCTTGGTTGGTAAGGCTAATTATTTCTGGGATAGTCTAGACTTCCAAGCATTCGAGGATATTTTGGCTCTTCTGATATATGGCTTGGTATTGTTTCCGAATCCTGACTCCTTTGTTGATGTGAATGCGGTGAAAATCTTCATCTCTCGTAATCCTGTACCCACTCTCTTGGGTGACGTTCTTCACTAGCTTTATGCCCGTACTGCCCGAAAGCAGGGAACCTTGATGTGCTGTGCTCCATTATTGGCGAGGTGGTTTATTTCGCACCTCCCCAAATCAGTGCTGAAGAACAAAGAAGGCATGGGCTGGGCTTATAGGGTTATGTCTCTCTCTCATAATGACATCATCTGGACCATCAAGGGTATGGACGAGGTGGCTATTATTGATCATTGTGGGGAGTACCCCAATGTTCCATTGATAGGAACCCATGGGGGAATTTCTTATAATCCGTGCTTGGCCTTATGTCAGTTTGGGCGAGCCAGAAGAGAAAGACCTCATGAATTGCTAATGCCTAGTATCATCTTTGATTTTCAAGGGGATAGCGATGAGCAATGCCGCAGATTCATAAGGGCTTGGGATAGAGTTCACAGATCTGATCCACACGAGCTGGGCCCAAAGACTTCTCTTCCAATGGAGCCATATCTCAGATGGGTCTGTATCCGTGCCCAAAAGCTTGGTATGCCATATGAAGTCGTCCTGCCTATCATTGTTGAAGTTTCTAATGAAGAGGGGGTTCTTCCTACCATCCTCCATCCTTACATGCCCACTGACATTGGGGCGCTGAAAAGGTCTTGGATGCAGCTGAGAGAAGAACGGGATGCTTACCGAGAAAAGTTTAACGAGTAAGAACAGAAGATCCAGAAGTTGACTAGGCAGTTGGAGAACAAGCGGATTCTCAATGACTATGTCCGCACCGACAAGAAGAGACCATGCGAGCACTGATTGTCCTTGGATTATTTCCTTTCCAGTTTATTTATTTTTCAGTATTTCCATTCTTGTAACGCCTTAAGGGTAATTTGTTGAACAATTTGAACTTCGATGAAGACCAGTATCCTCCGGCGACGATAGATACAAACAATTGGAAGACCGGTTGAGTGCTATGGAAGTTCAGAAAGTGCCTGGTCTGGACTTTGGTAATCTAGATCTATCATCCGGGGTGGTAATTCCCCACAAATTCAAAGCACCGGCTTTTGCTAAGTATGACGGAGTTTCTTGTCCGAAGTTGCACCTCCGGTCATATGTAAGGAGGATTCAGCCGTACACCACTGATAAGAACCTTTGGATCCACTTCTTTCAAGACAGTCTCTCAGGGACTCAGCTTGAATGGTTTTACCAGTTAGACGGAGCCAGTATCCGCAGTTGGGAAGATTTGGCTACTGCTTTCTACAGGCAGTACCAATACAACTCCGACCTCGCTCCCACGCGTACCCAACTCTAGGGTATGTCAATGGGAACGGGAGAAGGTTTCAAATATTATGCTCAGAAGTGGAGGGATCTCGTCGGAAGAGTGCAACCACCCTTAGCTGATCGGGAGCTTGTGGATATGTTTCTGGGGATCTTGTCTGGTCCATTTTTCAACCACCTGATTGGAAGCTCTTCGTCTGGGTTTACAGAGCTAATTATGATCGGTGGGAGGATTGAGGCTGGTATTAAGGCTGGTAAGATACAAAATGGTGCTTCATCAAGTACCAAGAAGAAGCCTTTTAAGAAAGAGTCTGGTGCTGTCTACGGTTCGAAAAGCCAGAATAGACCTGAACGCCGCCAAGCTGTTAATGCGGTTGTTATTTCAAGACATGCTGGTGCTCCTAAGCATAATAATCAGTCAAAGGACGAGAGACCTCGAAGGCAATTCACCCGTCTCAGCATGACTTTGTCTCAGATTCTGCCACAGTTATTGAAAACCAATCTGGTGATTACAAGGGAAGCCCCAAAGAATCCAAATACCACATCACTGAAGTACAACCCTAATGCCCGCTGTGCTTTTCACTCTGATAGCCCAGGGCATAATACAGATGATTGTTGGTCTTTGAAGAATAAGATACAGGACTTAATTGATACTAAGGAGATTGAGTTTGAGGCGCCCGAAAGACCTAATGTTGTGACTGCTCCTATTCCCAAGCATGGAGTGAATGCTATAGAAGAAGACTTGTTTGTGGTTTCTGTGAACAACATTGTTACCCCTTTGATGACTGTGAAGAAGAACCTTTTGCTAGCCAGTTTATTTCCGGGCTGTGACGAAGGTTGCCTTATGTGTTCTGTTCTACCTATCAGTTGCCATCTTTTGAAATCAGGCGTCCAACGCCTGATGGATAGTAAAGAAATTTTGTTTGAGAAGACTGTTGTTCCCTTAGTTCATACTAAAGAAGTTGCCATCATTACCATTTTCGACAATTCTTCCAAGGCTTCCTCGAGAAAGCCTGTTAGAATTACATCTGTTCCAAGAATCGCACCTGTGATCATCACTATTCCTGGGCATATCCCCTACACCTCTGATAAAGCTGTCCCTTGGCACTACGAGGCTGATGTTTATTTTCATGGAGTTAAACAAGAGTTGGATGTTGATACTGACGTCAGCAATATTGTTGGACCTGCTAAAGTCACCCGCAGCGGAAGACTTTTCTCACCTGATATCTCTCCACCAACTGCCCGAAAACCTGTTGTTATCACACCTGCCAGTGTACCCGCTACTATTCCTGTTCAAGTTCCTATTCTTACACCTGTCACTGAGTCATCTAACACTTGGGTCAAAGGGATCGCCAGTGAGCCTGCCCATACGGAGGCACCAAAGACAATTACCGTTGAAGCTTCTAAACAAGAGATGGAAGAGATTCTGAAGATCATCAAAAAGAGTGACTACAATGTAGTTAAACAGCTGGGGCAAACCCCGTCCAAGATTTCTATGTTGTCACTGTTGCTATGCTCAGAGGCCCATGCCAAAGCTCTGATTACATTTCTGAAGACTGTACACATACCACAAGAGACATCAGCTGATCAGTTTAAAGATTGCATGGCCAATCTGACTGTTGATAATGGGTTGGGTTTCTCTGACACCGACTTGACTGCTAAAGGGAAGAATCACAATGATGCCCTGCATGTCTCCATTAAATGCAGGGGCACTACTCTTGCTCATATATTAGTGGATACTGGTTCCTCATTGAATGTTTTACCTAAGAAAGCTCTAGACCGGTTGGACTGTGAAGGGTTGGAGCTGAAGCCAAGTAACATTGTTGTTAGGGCCTTTGACGGGTCTAAGAGAATGGTGCATGGAGAACTGGATATCCCGATTAAGGTTGGTTCTCAGGTTTTCAATTCTACATTCTATGTGATGGACATTCGACCATCTTATTCTTGTTTGTTGGGTCGTCCATGGATCCACAAAGCTGGGGCCGTAACCTCAACGCTCCACCAGAAGCTGAAGTACCCGGTCAAAGGGAAGATTGTGACAGTGCAAGGAGAGGAAGAGTACATGGTTAGACACCTCAACTCTTTCCGATATGTAGAGATGGATGGGGAGTTCATTGAGACCCCATTTCATCATTTTGAAGAGGTTCCCCAAACGCTGGCGTCAACTGAGTTTGTTGTTGAAGATTCTCCTATGAAGATGGCTTCCTTTAAGGATGCTCGGGCTGTTGTTGAGAAAGGTGGGTGTGCAAATTGAGGACAACTCCCTAATTTGGCACAGAAGACTAACAAGTTTGGTTTGGGTTTCACTGCAGAAGCTCAAAGGGCTGTTCGGAATGCACGGATCAGAAGACCTCTCATGTTCATTAGCAACTCATGAGTAAATGCCATTGAAGACGATATGGAAGAGTCTGAGTTCGACAGCTGGATCTATCCTACAACCAACGGTGGACCAAGCAACTGGACAGCAAAGGACTTCATCCCTATTTCTTTTGTTACCCAGTAATGAAACTCTTTGTTTTGAATATGTAACAGACAATGTTTTAAACTTTACGGCCCGGTGTCTTACCCGGGGCATCGTGGCCTCATTTGTGAGGGCTTTATGTGTGTCATTTACATATATCATTAATAAAAGCATTGGACGTTTCTTGCATTTCAAATTTTGTGCTCCTTGTTTTTATTTTATTATATATTGCAAAACAACTATTTTACACACACTCACATATACAGGTCTACATCTACTCTGGATCTCACTGGTAACGACTCTGCTACTTCCAGTTATGACTTCGAAAATCCGATCAACTTAGTCGAAGACGAAGGTGAAGATGGTTGCGAAGTTCCTGGTGAACTTACAAGGCTGCTACTCCAAGAAGAGAGGGCTATACAGCCACATGAAGAGCCGGTGGAATCAATGAATCTGGGTGCAGAGACAGACAAGAAAGAAGTTAAGATCGGTGCCAATCTGGAAGTTAGTATGAAGCAACGGTTGATTCAGATGTTGCGTGACTACGTTGAGATCTTTGCCTGGTCTTATAAAGATATGCCTGGGTTGGATACCGATATTGTGGTTCACTGATTGCCTACCAAGGAAGACTGTCCTCTAGTGAAACAGAAAGTCCGTCGAATGCGCCCAGAGATGTCTGAGAAAATCAAGGCTGAAGTTATGGAACAGTTTGACACCGGTTTTCTAGCAGTTACTTCTTACCCACAGTGGGTGGCCAACGTGGTTCCTGTACCGAAGAAGGATGGTAAGGTTCGAATGTGTGTTGACTATAGGGATCTGAACAGGGAAAGCCCCAAGGATGATTTCACTCTACCTCATATCGACGTTCTGGTTGACAACACCGCTCAGCACAAGGTATTCTCCTTTATGGATGGTTTCTCCGGTTATAATCAGATTAAAATGGCTCCCGAAGACATGTAGAAGACAACCTTTATTACTCAGTGGGGTACCTTTTGCTACAAGGTCATGCCTTTTGGATTAAAGAATGTTGGGGCAACGTATCAGCGTTCCATGGTTGCTTTGTTCCATGACATGATCCATCATGAGATTGAGGTATACGTCGACGACATGATTGCAAGGTCCCAAACTGAGGAGGAACACCTTGACCATCTGCAGAAGCTGTTTGACAGGTTGAAGTTGTACAAGCTGAGGTTAAACCCGAACAAGTGCACCTTCGGGGTGAGATCTGGTAAGCTGATGGGTTTCGTCGTAAGCGACAAAGGTATTCAAGTGGATCCAGCAAAGGTGAAAGCTATACAGGAAATGCCAGCTCCCAAAACAGAAAAAGAAGTCATAGGCTTTCTGGGACGTCTGAACTACATTGCCTGATTCATCTCGCACCTGACTGCTACTTGTGAGCCAATCATCAAACTACTGAAGAAAGATCAAGTGGTACGTTGGAATGATGAATTCCAGGCCGCATTCGAAAGAATCAAAGAGTATCTCCAAGAGCCACCTATTATGATGCCACCAGTTGAAGGGAGACCTCTGATCTTATACTTGACAGTACTCGATAACTCAATAGGGTGTGTGCTAGGTCAACATGACGAGTCTGGCCGAAAAGAGCATGCTATTTATTACCTTAGCAAAAAGTTTACTGACTGCGAGACCCGATACTCGTTGCTCGAGAAAACTTGTTGCGCTTTGGCATGGGCTGCTCGCCGGCTGAGACAGTATATGCTGACTCACACTACTTTGTTGATTTCAAAGATGGATCCAATCAACTATATCTTCGAGAAGCCTGCCTTGTCCGGAAGAATAACAAGATGGCAGATGATCCTGACTGAGTATGACATCCAATATACGACCCAAAAGGCGATTAAGGGAAGTGTGTTGGCATACCATTTGGCACATCAGGCAGTGGATGATTATCAGTGTATGAACTTTGAATTTCTGGACGAGAATATCATGTTGGTAACTGATTATGAGACACCTGGACTGGATGAAGGACCTGAGGAAGGATCCTGATGGTCTATGTACTTTAATGGAGCTTCAAACGCTTTGGGTAACGGAATTGGCGCTGTGATCATATCTCCTAAAGGCTCTCATACTCCGTTCACCGCCTGACTATGTTTCAACTGCACCAACAACATGGCGGAGTATGAAGTGTGCATTATGGGTCTTCGAGCAGCAATTGACCTAAGGATTAAGTTTCTAAGTGTCTTCAGAGATTCCGCTCTCGTGATCAGTCGGATCAAAGGCGAGTGGGATACGAAACACCCAAATCTTATTCCTTACAAGGAATACGTGTTGACGTTGCTTCCACATTTCGAGGAGATAACCTTTGAACACTTCCCTAGAGAGGAGAATCAGTTGGCGGACGTGCTGGCTATGATGTCTTCTATGTTCAAAGTCAATTGGGACAACGAAGCTCCCTGGATCATCATTGAAAGATTGGATGAACCTGCACATTGTTGTGATATTGAGACTGAAGAGGTAACATAAAAGCCCTGGTTTCATGAGGTGAAGAGGTATCTTAAGGCTCAGGAATACCCCGAGGGTGCATCTGTTAATGATAAGAAGTTTCTGAGGAGGTTCGCAGCAAAGTTCTTCATCAGCAATGGCATTCTTTACAAGCGCAACCATGATTTAACCCTACTGTGATGTGTGGATAAGAATGAAGCAGAAAGGATCATGGCAGAGTTACATGAAGGTACTTTCGGAACTCATTCCAGTGGACACACCATGGCAAAGAAAATCCTTCGGGCAGGATATTATTGGTCCACTATGGAAGCCGACTGTTATCAGCATTCTCGGACATGTCACAAGTGCCAGGTCTATGCTGATAAGGTGCACATACCTCCAGTCCCTCTAAACATCTTGACAGCTCCTTGGCCTTTTGCAATGTGGGGCATTGATATGATCGGCGAGATCAAACCTACGGCATCTAATGGGCATCGCTTCATCCTGGTAGCAATTGATTATTTTACAAAGAGGGTTGAAGCAGCTTCCTTTGCTACTGTAACCAAGAACGTCGTGGCATGGCTCATTCGACACAATATGATCTGTCGATATGGTGTACCAGAGAGGATCATTACGGACAATGGTACCAATCTCAACAACAAGATGATCACCGAGCTCTGCGAGCAATTCAAGATACAGCATCACAACTCTTCTCCCTACCGGCCGAAGATGAATGGGGTTGTAGAAGCGGCTAATAAGAACATTAAGAAGATTGTGTAGAAGATGACAGTGACATACAAAGACTGGCACGAGATGTTACCATTTTCTCTTCATGGGTACCGTACCTCAGCACGGACGTCAACAGGGGCAACACCCTACTCCTTGGTTTATGGCATGGAGGCAGTCTTGCCCATTGAAGTTCAGATACCCTCTCTTCGGATCATGAGGGATGTAGGTTTGAGCGAAGATGACTGGATTGAGACCCGGCTTGATCAGTTGAACCTAATCGATGAAAAGAGACTTACTGCTATTTGTCATGGTCAGACGTACCAAAAACGGATGATCAAAGCATATAACAAGAATGTTAGACGACAAGAGTATCAAGTTGGAGACCTGGTTATCAAGCGCATCATACTACCTCAAGGTGATCTCAGGGGCAAATGGACCCCTACTTACGAAGGGCCATTTATGGTTAAGAACATTTTCTCAGGAGGAGCTATGATTCTAACCACCATGGATGGTGACGACCTTCCTCACCCCGTCAATGCAGACATAGTGAAAAGATACTACGCATAATCTAAGACACGCTAGGTTGACTGGCCTAGGCAAAAATAAGGGCTTCCCGGCGAACCAAAAGGGTTCGGGCAAAAATAAGGGATGAAAATGAAAAAATCTGTACACCCGGTAAGTCGAAAACCTGAAAAGGCGGCTTGGGAAAAAAGGGGTATCCCGGTGGACTGAAAACCCAAAAGGGAGGTCCAAGCAAAAATTAGGGATCAAAGCGTAACACTATGTCTCATTGGATCACCTTGCATCCAGACTTTGGTATCGACTATCAAGCTCGGACGGCACTAATCAATCTGATCTACCTTCAACCAAGTAGCAAAGTGATGAGATGCTCGAGGACATAAAGGCAATAGCAGAGTTGGAACCCAGTGGGATTATTCACATAGCTGTTTTGTTTAGTTTTTCACAAATTGTGTAAATTCTATTGTTCGGCGGTGTTCTCTTATTAGGACGCCAGCCTCTTGTACAAAAAAACGCTTATTTACAGGCCAAACTTCAAAATCAATACAATTCATTCTCAAAGAAATTTCAAACTGTTTTTCCTTTATCTGTTTTGTTTTGCAAAGAACGTCCAATGTTCATTTTTGATATATGCATTTGAGATTAATTGTTGCTCATAAAAATTTACATGGGAAACAAAAGACGAATTACGGGTAATATCAGAAGCAGGGGCAATAAGAATTGTCTGAACTGTATAGTTGCTTTGTCCACCAGGTACAAGGTAAATTCATCTGAAGAATATGGCTAAGATACCTTCACTCCCCGCAGAGTAAGACAGTAATGGTAGCTCTCCCCCAGCCGAGACTTGCAACTATGAATGATCAGTAATGCTCTCCCCAAGCAGAGTTGATCTACCATCAGCACTAGAAAGACTTGATATCCCCGGCAGTCTTAATATTCCCTGGAAGAGTATAATAATATTACCCGGCAGAATACAAGATACCCCACAGTGGAGTCAATATTTCCCCAGCACGGTCTGAAAAAGCTTCCCCAACGGAGTCGAAGCATCATCCCCAGTAGACTCTAGAAGTTTATCCCCAGCGGAGTACAAAAATAAATCTCCCCAGCCGAGTTCAAAGGATCATTCCCAGCAGAACTCAGAGGATTATCCCCACAAAAGTATAACAGGTTTATCCCCAGCAAGTTGCAACTGAAAGATCATCCCCAGCGGAGTCCTTTCCTTTCACAAACAGGAATTCAATCCTCAACAGATCCAATATCACCAGCAACGATAATTCACCCCGACGGAATTTATCAGTGGAATCCTCAGTAGAGCATCTCTTCCCCACAGAGTAATCTCCTCATTAGTTTATTTCCCCAATGGAGTTATCCTCTCCTACAGGTTTATTCTTGTAATCACCTTCGTTCACCATCCCCAGCGGAAGCGAAGAATTCAACTCTTGTCTCCAGCAGCTATCTGGGATTTATTTTCCCCAGCTAAAACATTACATTTCCATACATCATGATGCAAGAATATACGCATCATACCACACAATCTCATTTATTTTGAGAACATCATTGCTTGATCCATATCATGCATTGCATATGACTGACCTTTACCTTTCAGGAAAGATGTAGTTAAATTCTCAGTTAATCCAAAACCTCCTCTGGTTCAGTTAGATTGCCGCGAAGATCTCCCTGATTCGTATTCCAGTTGAAGTTATTCCAAGACTTTTTGTCTTGTCCAGTTAAGTCGATTCGAAGATTTTTCTGATGTCGATCCAGTCAAAGTTAATCCAAGACCTCATCTGGTTCAGTTAGATCGCCGCGAAGATCTCCCTGATTCGTATTCTAGTTGAAGTTATTCCAAGACTTTTTGTCTGGTCCAGTTAAGTCGATTCAAAGATTTTTCTGATGGCGATCCAGTCAAAGTTAATCCAAGACCTCCTGTGGTTCAGTTAGATCGCCGCGAAGATCTCCCTGATTCATACTTCAGTTGAAGTTATTAGAATTTTTGTCTGGTCCAGTTAAATCGATTCGAAGATTTTTTTGATGCCGATCCAGTCAAAGTTAATCCAAGACCTCCACTGGTTCAGTTAGATCTCCGATAAGATCTCCCTGATTCGTATTCCAGTTGAAGTTATTCCAAGACTTTTTGTCTGGTCCAGTTAAATTGATTCGAAGATTTTTTCTGATGCCGATCCAGTCAAAGTTAACCCAAGACCTCCTCTGGTTCAGTTAGATCACCGATAAGATCTCCCTGATTCGTATTCCAGCTGAAGTTATTCCAAGATTTTGTCTGGTCCAGTTAAATTGTTTCGAAGATTTTCTTGATGTCGATCCAGTCAAAGTTAATCCAAGACCTCCTCTGGTTCAGTTAGATCGCCTCGAAGATCTCCCTGATTCGTATTCCAGTTGAAGTTATTCCAAGACTTTTTGTCTAGTCTAGTTAAATCGATTCGAAGATTTTTCTGATGTTGATCCAGTCAAAGTTAATCCAAGACCTCCACTGGTTCTGTTAGATCGCCGATAAGATATCCTTGATTCGTATTCCAGTTGAAGTTATTCCAAGACTTTTTGTCTGGTCCAGTTAAATCGATTCAAAGATTTTTCTGATGCCGATCCAGTCAAAGTTAATCCAAGACCTTCTCTGGTTCAGTCAGATCGATGCGAAGATCTCCCTGATTCATATTCCAGTCGAAGTTCAGACCACCTATCAACAGTCTCCAAATGGCATCTGTAAGCCCATTCCCGATATCACAATGTTGATACCACTTCATGCGAGTGCAAATTTCTGGGCACTCTAGTGTTCAATCATCTTCCACCTTCGGATCACGAAAGGCCCGAAAGCCAATCTACATCCTCAGGTTTAAGAAAATTGAACAGGGGAAGCTGTTTTACCCCAAAATTTTCCCTCTCATATTTCCCAATACATTGCAAGAAAAATCTCCAACTGGCTCAAGATTGCTCAAGAGTTGGACAGTCAAGCTATCTCCTAAGGCAGTCAACCTCAAACTAGGGTTTCGTGTTGCATCAAGGTCCTTGCATCCAAATGACCTCAAGTGCTCCCCAATGTCCTAATATGTCCTCAAGATCATCCATTCCAAATTTCAAGCCTTGCATAGGAATTTTGCTCAATCAATTGCTCAAGGGGTCCAAAAATCGACTGTGCTAGGGCAAAAGTCAACTATGACCTACAAATAGTCAAACTTCAATATTTTTTGTCAACATTCTCATTTTGAAGGTTATCTCATCATTTGATCAAGGTTTGGTCATGATTCATCAAGGATTGCTCAAAATTCATCAAGACTCAAAAGTTGCTAAATTAGGGTTTTGCCGGAAAAGTCAACTTAATTTTGACCAAGCATAACTTTCTCATACTTTATGAGAAATGAACCATACAAAGCTCATTTTTAAGAGGATTCAATTTCCTACAATACATCTTCATACCCCAATATCAATAAATGCACTCACAAGAAGTTATGAATTTGGACATTATAGGTCATTTTTGAAAGTCAACAAAAACACCTTCTTTTCCAAAGCTTATAACTTGGGCATCGAATATCAAAATGAGATTATACCAAAAGTGTTGGTTAGAGGACATCTCAAGCTTTCTAAAAAGTCCAAGAACACTTCCAAAAGTTCAAAATTGAAGAAGTTATGCATTGTTGAAGTTGGGCATTTTTGCAAAATTGCCAAAAGTCAACTATCCCCAAAACTTCAAATTTTGTCAAATGGGCCCATTCTTTTCCACTTGATTTGATCTTGTCACACCACACACGTGTCCTAGCTTCAGCCTTGTGACCATTTGTCAATTTTATTATTTAATTTGATTTTTTAATGATTTATTTCATTTTAAATCAATTTAAATCAAATAAAATCCCAACATTGATTATTTGATCTCTTTTTGGCTATTTCAGGACCTAATCATAATCATCAAGTGAATAAAATTTGTATCATGCATTACATGTGCAAAAAGATTGGATTTTGGACAAAATAAGCAAGCTTTCAATGGAGGATCAAATCAAATCTCCAAGCATTGATGTACAAGGATTGAGTCCACAAATGTTAACCTAATGCATTGCCTATTACATATACAAGTGAAAGGCATGCCAATTAGAGGCTAGAAGCTGCAGAACCATCAAGAACAAAACATGAAAATTGCCAAAAAAGTGTGAAACTGAAAGTGTGCTTAGAGGCAGATTCAACACCAAAACTCCACACCAATCACTTGCTGGATATCCACTGAAGCGAAGCCAACTCAAAACCAATCCCCATACGCGCCCCTAAGCTCTGTAAGTGTCTCAAAATATGACTTTCAGTTGAATTTGTATATCATTGTTCTTGCACTTTTCTTGCAAAATCTTTGCATATTCATGTTTATCATCCAATTTACAAGCTTTCTGCATTATTTGATTGCATTAATATGGCCTGTAGCCCCATAGTCGAGTCTAGGGTTCTTGGTTCGTGTTTTTTTGGGCGTTTCCTTTGCAGGCGAAATTGAGGCCATTAATGGACATAGGCGTGATCAAGAAGCCTAGACGAGCACAACCATGTGCTTGGAATCAATTTCCATAACCTAGAATCAATTTTAGGAACGATCTACAAATTTAGCTGCGGATACAAATCTGCAGGTAAATATCCAGGCTGAACGAAGAAGATTAAGACGTGCCCCCTTCCCATTGGCTGATTCAAACTTGGCGCGTTTCTTTTTTTTATTTCTGGCATAATACGTGTTTTCCTATTTTATTATTATTGTCCATTAGGTATACAGATAAAGCGCGTTGGTTGAGTGGTAGTGGAGTGTATGCTGTGACTTACAGGACCTGGGTTCGAATCCCAAGTCCCCCATGCATTTGTATTATTTTTTCATAGGTTATCCAGTGCAAGCCAAGGCTGAAGACCTATCATATGCCATCAGATCTCAAAGCACTTGATGGCCCCAGGCCAGATCTGGTGGTCCAGGTTGAACGTGCATCATACTCCCTAGTCAACGTGCCACATGGAATTCCAAAAAGTCAGCCAGGCCAATGGACTATTGGGCCTCAGAATTGCTATCCCAACCTCCCAAAAGCAGGCCCAAATCTCTAACTCTCTCTATTTCTCTATTTTATTTATTTATATTGTTTATTTATTTTTCATAATTTAATTAACCAATCAAACTTTTTTCTGAATAAATAAAAAACAAAAAAACATTTTCTTATTTAAATTAAATTTTAGTAATTTATTTTTGTTAATAAATATTAATTTAATTAATTTAGTTTAATTAGGAAATAACTTTAATATCTTTTTTGCAATAATTAAAATTAACTTAGACATAATTAGGTTTTTATTAACATTGATTAATTTTATTTTCTTTCTTTAAATATCAAAAATCCAAAAAATATTAATTTTCATTAATTAATTAATTTAATGCTTAACCTAATTTAATTTCCTTCTTAATTCAAAAAATAAAATAAAAAATCTTTTCTTTAATAATCAAAGGGTCAAAACCCTAGAATGCGCCCGATTTAATTTTCCCGCATGCGATCCATATTTATTCAATATTGTATTTGTTTCCTGGAATGTAATAGTTTAATAGGACATTACATATTTTTACCGCTTTATTTATTTTCCGCATTTTAATTTCAAGGGTTGCTTTTGGCGATGTAAATACCCGACGCCTTGTAATAGTTAGTTTTAATTTCCGCAATTTAAGTTCTGCCACTTATAAACTGTTAGATGTTTGGTAATAGGGAATGCATGACAAGATTAATCATTCAAAACCTAAAATTAACATAGATAACCATTGACATGTACAAAGATAAAATTAACCGAAACAACACACTCGCACATGCGCACTCTTAGGGTACACCTCACTTGGTTGCCTTCGAACATGGTCATTGAGTATAGGAAGTTTTAGAGGTCGCCCTCTTGTCCAAAGATCATAGTTGCCTCGAAACGGTTGCCTCGGAAAAATGATCTAAGACATTAGGGTTACCGCTAAGGCGTCCTAACATTGCTTTAGTGACAGCACGTCCCTTAATCGAATTGACCCTTAAACTCCAACGACGATGCTACCTACTCATCAATAGTGGGATAGCATTGTCTAAAGGATATTAGTACAGATTGATTCCTTTTTCGAGTAGGTAGATGGTTCTTAAGTATTTTCTCTTTCCAAAACAAAAACTTTTCGCACTTACACCTTTCAAACAAAAACTTCTTTCAAACCCCCAAACACAAAGAAAAGAAATTTTTGAAAACACTTTGAGCAAATACCTAAGAGCCCGTGGATAAACACGGATAGAAAGGGTGCTAACACCTTCCCTTTCTATAATCTACCCCCCCCCCCCCCCCGAACCCGAGAAACCTCTCGAAAAAGGAATTTTTCTATGCTTTTTTCCTTTCCTTGTTGGATAAAATAAAAGACGGTGGCGACTCTTGCTTACTGCGACATTTTGCGAAAACAAACGCAAAACTCGAACCAGCATTCTAAAAAACAGTCAGTTCTCCCACCGGATCACATGACCCGTTATCAGTGATGATCTTGTTAGGAGTTCCATACCGGCATATGATTTCTCTTTTGATGAAACGAGTGACAACTTGCTTGGTCACATTTTTGTACGATGCCGCTTCCACCCACTTGGTGAAGTAGTCAATAGCAACGAGGATAAACCTGTGTCTATTCGAAGCGCTCGGCTCGATGCGTCCAATCATATCGATACCCCACATTGCAAAGGGACATGGTGAAGTCATCACATTAAAAGGAGTGGGAGGAACATGTATCCTGTCTGCTTAAACCTGACATTTGTGGCACATTTTGGCATATACACAACAGTCACTTTCCATCGTCATCCAGAAATAACCTGCTCGTAGGATTTTCTTGGCCATGGAATGCCCACTGGCATGAGTCCCAAAAGAGCCCTCGTGTATTTCTCGTATAATGAATTATGCTTTTCGTCTATCCACGCATCTGAGCAGAACCGAATCATAGCTTCTCTTGTACAGAACGTCTCCTGACAATAAAAACTTAGACGCCAACCTTCTGAGAGTCCGCTTGTCACAAATCGTAGCACCTTTGGGGTACTCTTGCTTCTCAAGATATCTTTTGATGTCAAAATACCACGGTCTCTCGTTTGATACATCTTCAGTGGTGAGACAATGAGCAGGGAAAATATGTGTTGGCTCCTTGTAACGACAAATCCTTATACTGGGAGCATGATTCGGGTAATTGACTTTGAACATTGCTGCTAAAGTGGCCAGAGCATCTGCCAGTTGATTCGCTTCTCTAGGAATGTGCTCGAACGTGACCTCGTCGAAAGCGGGAAACAACTCAACTATGTAATCCCTGTATGGAACTAAATTAGGGTGCCATGTATCCCAATCACCCCGTACTTGATTTATTACTAAGGCAGAGTCCCCATAAACTTCAAGAATCTTGATCTTCAAATCAATGGTTGCCTCAAGGCCCATCACACAAGCTTCGTATTCAGCGACATTATTCGTGCAGTCAAAACATAATCTGGCAGTGAAAGGTATGTGAGTATCGCGTAGAGAGGACAGAACTACCCCAATACCGTGACCCATAGCATTTGATGCACCATCGAACGTGAGAGTCCATCGCTCCCCTGGTTCAGGTCCTTCATTGTCATCAAGTTTCATAATATCCTCGTCTGGAAAATCGAACTTCATGGTCTGATACTCTTTCAATGGTTGGTGAGCGAGATGATCAGCAAGAATGCTACCTTTAATAACCTTTTATGTGACGTACTAGATGTCATACTCAGACAAAAGCATTTGCCACCGGGCCAATCTTCCTGTAAGTGCTGGTTTCTCGAAGATGTACTTTATCGGGTCCATCTTAGATATCATAAGCGTAGAATGTGTCAACATATACTGCCTCAAACGTCGGGCTGCCCACGTAAGAGAACAACAAGTCTTCTCAAGTAAGGAATACCTCGATTTACAATCAGTAAACTTCTTGCTCAAGTAGTAAATGGCGTGTTCTTTTCGTCCCGTATCATCATGTTGTCCGAGCACACAACCCATAGATCCTTCAAGCACAGTCAAATACATAATGAGAGGTCTCCCGGGAACTGGTGGTATGAGTATTGGTGGTTCTTGAAGATACTGCTTAATCTTCTCGAAAGCTTTTTGACAACTCTCATCCCAACAGACATCCTAATTTTTGCGTAACAATTTAAAAATGGGTTCACAGGTAGCAGTAAGATGGGAAATGAACCTGGCTATGTAATTCAACCTTCCTAGGAAACCTCGTACTTCCTTCTCATTTTTCGGCGCCGGCATATCTTGTATTGCTTTTACTTTGTCTGGATCTACTTCAATTCCTCGTGGACTCACGATAAAACCAAGTAACTTGCCCGATCAAACCCCAAAGGTGCATTTGTTGGGATTAAGCCTCAACCTGAACTTTCGCAAACGATCAAACAACTTCTTCAAATGAACCAAATGTTCCTCCTCAGTCTGTGACTTCACAATCATGTCATCCATGTACACCTCGACCTCTTTATGAATCATGTCGTGAAAGAGAGACACCATAGCTCGTTGTAATGTTGCACCAGCGTTTTTAAGACCAAAAGGCATGACTCTATAGCAAAAGGTACCCCAAGAAGTTGTGAAAGTTGTTTTATCCATGTCTTCCGGAGCCATCTTTATCTGATTGTATCTAGAGAAACCATCTATAAAGGAAAACACTGAAGACTGGGCGGTGTTATCAACCAATACATTAATATGAGGAAACGGGAAATCATCCTTAGGGCTTGCTCTATTCAAGTCTCGGTAGTCAACATACATATGTACCTTACCATCCTTCTTAGGTATGGGTACAATGTTAGCAATCCAAGGCGGGTAATTTATCACAGATAGGAAACCTGCTTCGAGCTGTTTCTGAACCTCTTCTTTGATCTTCAAGGCCATGTTGGGTCTGGTCCTTCTTGGTTTTTGCTTTACAGGGGGACATTCTGACTTTAGTGGCAATCTATGCATTACTATATCAGTGTCTAAGTCGGGCATGTCTTCATACGACCAGGCGAAGATGTCAGCATACTCTTGAAGCAATTCAATCAACCCCTTCTTTTCTTCACTTTGCAAGGCAGCCCCTATCTTGACTTATCTCTTTACCTCTTCAGTACCGAGATTGACGACTTCTGTTTCTTCTTGATACGGCTGGATGACCTTCTCTTCCTATCTCAAGAGCCTGGCTAGTTCTTCCGGGACTTCATAATCTTCCTCATTATCTTTGTTAGCATGTTCAACTAATTTTTCAAGGATATGAGGAGCCATAGCATTATCATTTCCAACGGAGTTCGAGACGGATATGCATGATCGATGATTTTATGTTTTATTTTTAGAAAGTGCAAAAGAATATTTAGAATAAGAAAATAAAAGTATTGCCATTTTTATTTTGAAAAGGTAAAAGTAAAAGAAAATACAGAGAACAAAATTGTATGCGAAAGTGCGATTTTTCATTCAATGTTAAACGAAGATTGAAACATAAGGGGCCCCTTCTACAATCTGTCAGTATGCCTTGGGCAGGACATATGACTTAAAATGGAAACAGAAAATTACACATCAAGGAAAACAACTTCAGGGATGTCCATGGCAGTCCAATTGCTGAGCTTCTGGTCTGGCGCAACTTGTTAGATAAATCTTGAAATATCCTCATCGTCACCTTCAGCATCTGTGGAGAGCACTTGTCCTTCTTTGCTTACACCAGCACTGACGAACACTTCAGAAATTGGGGGAACCTGCTGTCCTTTGAGAGGAACCCAACCAGCTTGCACGGAGGATGATGGCTGATACCCAAGACCAAAATGATTTTTCTTCTCTGGAACTTCAATCAATTTGCCCCAACTGTCATGGGGAGGTCTAGCTTCTATGAGGGCTTTGGCGTCCTTCAAAGAGGCTACGGGTATCTCAGACTTCTTACATTCCACGACGGGGACTTTGTCAACAGTAACAATCTCTAGAGCTTGAAAGGGCAACTCCTATATCTCGCCTTACACTTCCACATAACGGTAAGTAATCAGATTATTAATCACTATGACTTCTTCCCCACAAAAAACGACAACTTGGTCATTCGCAATAAACTTTAGGCGTTGATGAAGGGTACATGTCACAGCTCCTGCTACATGGATCCATGGACGACCCAAAAGGCAAGTATAGGATGGACGGATGTCCATAACATAGAATGACAAATAGAAAGTGTGGGGACCAATCTTGACAGGCAAATCAACTTCTCCATCCATCGATCTTCTCGAACCATCAAATGCTCGAACATTTAGGGTGGAGGGCCTCATCATTACTCCGTCCATATTCAGCTTAAACAAGGTAACCTTGGGCATCACATTGAGTGAAGAACCCGTATCCACCAAAACTCGAGATAAAACAGTGTCCAAACACTTCATAGAAAGAGGCAGCGCTTTATTATGGGCTCTGCCTTCAACCGGGAGTTCATCATCACAGAAACCCAAACAATTTCCCACAGCAATATTGGTGACTATTCCTTCAAACTGGGCCACCGAGATGTCTTGGGTAACATGAGCAGAACATAAGGTCTTCAATAAGGCATTGTGGTGGGCCTCTGAACACAAAAGGAGAGACAATATGGAAATCTTGGATGGTGTCTGGTTGAGCTGGTCCACTACTTTGTAATCACTCCGCTTGAGAATTCTCAAAAGTTGCTCCGCTTCTTGTCCTTCAGAAAGTTCAGGTTGATTATCCATCACTTGCTTTCCCCTGGCCTTAGCTAGAGCTTCACTGTTAGTTTCCTTAGCAGGTGGTGGTGGAGGAGAAAAGATCCGGCCACTGCGAGTCATATTACTGGTTCCTGCAATGTTGGTAATATTCTTGTCACCAACCGGAGGGCACTCATACCTCTTTCCATGAATATAGACTACATTATACTCCCATGGAACTGCCTTCGAGTTGTTGCTTGTAGGAGGAATAGGAGCTTGAATCATTGTGGGGGTAATAGGAACCTGAATTGTTATCGGAATACTAGGGGTGGCTAAAAAGCTTCTCGGATAGTAGGGGATTTCCAAGACATCGATCTCTTCTTCTCGGAAAACCTTCTCTATTTGTAAGACACCTTCATCGATCAACTGTTGGATGGCCGTCTTCAACTCAGCACACTCTTCTGGTTTGGAAGAACGGGTTAAACAGAAGTCATGGAGTTCTTGTAGCACTTCATGCTTCAAAAAATGTTCTCTGACAGTTTCCAAAGATATCTTAATTTCATCAACCTTTGATACCAAAACCTGTTCATTAACTTCTTCAATAGCATGGACTGTTCCCCCTTGATGAGGAGGCATGGGATTATTTTGAATATTCGGACCAACAGGGTTGAAGTTGATGGCTTTCGCATCGATGAGATCTTGAACTTTGCACTTGAAAGCTCTGCAATTTTCAATTGTATGTCCTGGGGCACCAGAATGGAATTTCCAATGAGCATTACTATCATATCCCCTAGGGAGAGGATTTGGCGGTGGACCGAGTTCGCGCAATTGAACCATTTGGCTAGCAAGTAACTGTGGGAGAAGCTGAGCGTAGGACATGGGAATGAGATCAAATCTTCTTTCAGGGGCTCTCTGTCGTTGAGGAGCCCTCGGACCTTGGAGATGTTGATTCGGATGTTGATAAGTTGTAGGAGGTGCAAACTGTTGTTGTAGAACATAATGTGGTTGCGGAGAGAAAGGTCGTTATTGGGCCATCCAGGGTGCTGGAGTTGTAGCAGCGTATACTTGAGGAACAAATTGGTTGGGAATAACAGCAGGTGTAGGAAAATAAGGGAATCGGACTTGAGTAAATGTGGGAGCTCTTCCTTGGTTGACGGTGATGGCATTAGTCTCGCCCTCTTTCTTCTTGACAAAACCAGAAAATGGTTTTCTATTCATGCTTGCATTGTTGTTAACATTGTTTGGAACACCTTGAATTGTCCCAACCTTAATACACGTCTCAACACGTTCACCAATAATGACCATATCCGAGAAAGAAGTAGAAGTGCTACTGAGCATATGCTGGAGGTAAGGGCCTCGTAGAGTACCCATAAACAGATCAATCAACTCACGGTCCAAGAGAGGAGGTTGGACCCTTGCAGCTAGTTCACGCCACCTCTGAGCGTATTCTTTGAAAGACTCTTCAGACTTTTGCACCATCCCTTGGAGCTGAGTACGGCTAGGAGCCATGGCAGTATTGTAATGGTAATGTTTCAAAAAAGCATCGGCAAGCTCTCCCCAAGTACTGACATGAGATCTTTCCAATTGCATATACCAATCTAATGATGCCTCGGTCAAACTGTCCTGAAAGAAATGCATGAGCAAAGGTTCATTTCCAGCATAGGCCGCCATTTTTTTATAATAGGAATGGAGATGAGTCTCTGGGCAAGAAGTGCCTTTGTATTTGTCAAACTCTGGGACTTTGAACTTGGGAGGAATAACTACCCCAGGCACGAGGCACGTTGCAGCAGTATTGAATCCGGAAGCCTTGATACCCTCCATGGCTCTAAGTCGTTCTTCGAGAGCATGATACATTTTCGCAGTTTCGGCAACCCCGGCAGCAAGGTTCACTTGGGGTTCATCCAGATCAATAACATCATGATGATCGTCGACATCATTCCTAGAAGCACCGATAGGAGTCTCAACATTTTCATTGTCATTTCTCCCATTAGAAGAAGTGGAAGGAGCAGCAGTAGTAAGCTTGGCAACACTCTGGTGTAGTTCTTCTTGACCCTTAATCACGGAATGCATAGTTTCCATGAGTTGATCCATGCGAGTACCAATAATATCCATATCCCGACGGAGTGCATTCTGATTTTCTTAGAAAAGATCCATTAGCCTTTGCTGGTTGCCTCTGGTATGGTAAGGATGTGGATGAGTTGTCTTTGCTGTTTACTGGATTCTGAGAAAGGGGACCCCGATGAGTTTTTGTTATGAAAAAAATAAATGCATGGTAATATGGATGAATGCTTTATCTTCATTTCTAATGAGACCCAAAGACTCGTCTATCTTTTTAAAATTTCCTTTTTTGAAAAGTTATATCAACAAGACTTGTCTTTGGATTTCTCTAGATATGAGATATATATATATATACATGATGATATGATGTCATGGTATGCTATGGCATGAAGTCTCAGCTCCACATATTCTGGATAACCATTGCGTAGTCCGTTGCACAGGCTGAAAGTAACAGGATCAAAAGTTCGACGTCACGGGTATGGAGTCAAAGTAACCACCCACAAGGTATGCAGTAGGGGTTTATCACCTGCCGAACAAGTTTCTAAAGAGTTCTCGAAGTCTAAGTCCTTCCTTTGGATATTACCGACGTTCCAATTACTTGGTAATCAGTAATATTCGCAGGAAAAACTCGTCTGAGTGAAATATCGCGTGACAACTACTTCTGGATTACTCTGTTACAGTCTCTGCATTGCACCTAAAAGGCTAGGATGGGTTAATGGTTCTACGGCCCTCAGCTTCTCGAGCTCCCAGGTCGAAAGCAACGACGTCTTCCCGATTACTCGGTAAACATTACTACTTTCAAGGGGACCTCCACTGAGTGGGGGATTTTCATGCCTCCTTCTTCGGGATTACTCCCTCAAAGTTAACATGACTATACTGCCCGTCCTAATCCTAAGTTTAACCCAAGTCCGGGTATAGGACTTATCAAAAGTAAACACCAAACCCAACATCACAATGTATCCAGAATATGTGAGTAGCAACAATATATGCAATATATACAAAAGAATAAAATAAATAAAGAGATAAAACAGTAAAGCAAGATAAAGAAAATAAATAAACACCCAAAAATAAAAATAAACAAAACTAAGAGAGACTCGCTAAAGGTCCCCAGCAGAGTCGACAGCTGAAGCCACCGGCAGAAAACACAGAGCCGCCACCGAACTTTATTTATCCTGAAGGAAGGGGAAATATCGATAAAACCACAAGGGAATGGATAAGATGGTCTTGCGACCAAGAGAAAGGGTAAGGGAGTCGGTTATGCGAGGGGAAGGTATTAGCACCCCTCGCATCCGTTGTACTCAACGGGATCCATTTTGTTTGTTTGTCTTAAAGGGTGTGTTTATCTACAACTATGCTTACTAAAAGGGAAATGAATGGTTTTTATTATTGCGTTCGTGAGGGTTTCGCGACCCTTTGCCTACGTATCCAATGAAGGAATCAGAACACCGTAGTTCCTCTAGAAAATGGTTAGTTTGTTTGTGTTTTTTAGTGGGCGATGTTAACGCACGCATTCTAGCAATAGGCACGGCCGGTATCGCGATAGAATGGAGATAACATGCCCTTTTGGGGGAGTTTTGCTTGGTTGAGTGTTTTTGCGAGTTTTAAAATAAATTCGAGTAATAATTAAAAGAGCGTTTTCGGATTTTTGATTTGTGAGTGTTAAGTTTTAATTACAAAAGAAGAAGAGGTTAAGTGGGAAATTAAAACCTATTTGTTTGCTATGTACAAATGAGTTAAAAGTCTATTTCGACATAAAGCGATTGAAACAGAGTTTAATCGCCTCATGGAGGTACCTAAGGGAATATGACACCGAAGTTGAGCAAACAAAAAAGAAACTAAGACCCTAAATATTTATTGTTTTAAGAAAATAGTACTATAATATTTTTACAATTTATTGTGAAATGAGTATCGAAATCTAATTTTAACTTATTTTGGGTATTTTATTAAGTTAAATGAAGCAAATTGAATTAAACAAAATTAAACAAAAGATTAAGTAAATAACAAAATGAAAGATTAATTAAAACATACATGTTTTTGTATTTTTCTTATGTAATAGTTATGTAAAGAAAAGAAATTAAATAAATATATTTTTAAGAAGTATATGTTAAAATACATAAAGATAAAGCCTAAAGAACTAAAAAATTGAAAATTCCCCAGCAGGGGTTGAACCCGGGTCCCCAAGGTTTATGGTTAGGTGCTCTTCCAGTGGAACTACAATGTTTATTCATTATAACAATGGTTTAATTAAAATATAAAGGGGAAACAGTAATTGGATTGGGCCAAAGGGCCGACCCGGTTGGAGGAATGAAACAAGAAATGTTTTGAAAACCCTAATGCAGTAAAGGGGCGCCGCTGGGACTACATCGTTTCTCATTAATCTCTTCAATTTTCCTCTTCTTCGCTCAACACAGTACTCCCTCCGCTCTCTTCCAGTCCTAATTCATTATTAGTCTTCAAATTTCTTCCTCCCTCGAAAGCTTCAACGCGAACTGAACACCACAATCAACCATGGAAGCTCACTGCTCACTCTGTCCTAATCCTCTATGTTTCATGTTGCAAATTTTCTACACTCTTAATTCCTCGCTCAAACCCAAGGGAACAAAGACAACATACGAAACTCAACCCTCGATCTTACAGTTTAACAAGCACTCCCTTAACACGACCTAATTTCTATTGAATCTAGATATGGCAAGGAAGGTGGTGAATCAAAAGTTTCGGGCGTAAGCGAATCAATAAGAGGGTTTCCGTGGATTAATGATGATGCTTCACGGATCTGTTCTGTGCCAGTGCAACTTCGGAGGTAAGTGAAGCAATTCTGTTTTTTTTAATGTTATTTTTGTGTGTTTTCTGAACGTGTGAATCCCTACCTAATACAGTTGATACGGCATTATGTTTACAGATGCAAATGTGGTGATGGTGATGAATGTTGCAGGAGTAGTTAAAACCATTGTGATGGAAACGATGAAAAGGAGTGAAGAAGGTGAAGATAGTTTTCAGAGATTAAATTTTGTGCTAGGTGGATTAAAGTGATTTTAGTTTTGGCAAAATACCCTTTTTGGTCCCGTATGTTAATGCCAAGGTTCATTTTGGTCCCTTAACTAAAAAAAAAACGTCATATTGGTCCCTTAACTCTTCAAAACGCCTCATTTTAGTCCTTTTTGTCTAATTAGCTACGAAAAAAATAAGAAATTCGTAGCTAAATTCGCCGCTAATTAGACGAAAAGGACTAAAATGAGGCGTTTTGAAGAGTTAAGGGACCAATATGACGCTTTTTTTAGTTAAGAGACCAAAATGAACCTTGGCATTAACATACGGGACCAAAAAGGGTATTTTGCCTTTAGTTTTCTCTCTCGACCGCTCTTGATCCCTCACAGTTCAACAACAACACACAACAAAATTTCGACAAAGATTAAAGCAAAGTCAAGAGCGGAAACCAAGTATGGAAATCAGTTTGAAAGTTTTGAACAAAACAGGCATGTATGAAGGTGAGTATAAGTGACAAAAGTATATAAAAAGTACCGACTCTTAGACTTCTCAGAAGCATCGATCTGCGCAGGTAAGTTGCTCCTCTTTGTTTTGCTTTTGCTTTTGAACAATGTAGGTATGTTGTCTTGTGGATTTAGAATGCAGGTTTTGTTTTTGTCTATGTTGGTGTTTGTGGGAAGTTTTCTTGGACTGTTTGGCTTGTTTTTGCAGCATAGTTGTAGCAGAAATTTTGGACTGGTTTGGGCTGAATTGCAGCAGGTTACATCTTTCCTCTTTCTCTTTCAATGATGCCAAGCTATTGTGCTTTTTTCTTTGAAAAGTTGGAAGGGTTTGCACATTTGGAACATGATGACATAGGGCATTTGGCTGCTTGTTAGCCTTTTATATTACTTGTTTGGTTTGATGATGCTGATTGTTTATGTTGCTTGTTGTTTGAGGCGCTGCCTGTTTAGATATTGTTATGTTGTTGTATGTTTGTTGGCTTGTTGTTTGCCTTGTTTGGCAACTTGCTGCGCCTTTGTTCTGCGTGTTGCCTTGCTTTCTTGGCCTTTGTTCTGCGCACTGCCTTGCTTGCTTGTCTTTTGTTCTGCGCGATGTGCTGCTGCTTGCTTCTTGTTTGTTCATTTGGCAATTTTTTCTTTTCTCCCTTTTTGTGAACCAAAGAGGACAAATCTTTGTGATTTTCAATTTTGGGAGAAAATAAAGCATGATGAAAAATATCTCCCTCTTTAACTGATTCCGAATGCAAACCCTTATGATGAGATATTAATCAATTAATTCTTGTTTGAAATTTTTCATGTGTTTGATCTCTAACTTTTCTTTTTCCTTGTTTCATGAGCACAATTATTGGACGGCAAGCGGGATTGTAAGAACATGGATGATTCTTTTGAAGAATAAGCAACAACAATTGAAGGAGAAAGAATTGATTCCCTTTTTGTTTTTGTAAATAGCAATTGTAACTTGTAATTCGTGACATGCCTTGTAACTCGTCTCAAAATAATGTAATGAACACAAGTTTGAATGAATTTATCAATTATAAACTTCGTTGTAGCAATCAAATAACTCTTGGATCTTGTTTAAAATTCTGAAATTCTCTCTTGAATAATTCGAAGGCACATCTCAACTTTGTAACTTAAATCTCAAGAAATCATGAATAATGGTTATAACTTGTATTCCAAATAAAACACGCGTCTTATCTTTCAAAATCCAATCAAACTCTCAAACAAAATAAATGCTTAAGAATTTAATTCCACTGATTAATTCGAACCCAAAACACCGGTCGCTTGAACCTTGATCTTCATATCATGCCTGAACCATACTTGCACTTCTTGACCAGAACTTCAACTTTTGATATTCATCCCACAATAACTTGTAACTTAAGCAACAAGAACAATGTCTTGATCATCATGAACCCTCAGCCTCATATCTTGAGCCCAAACTCCACATTTTCCAATTTAAACTTCAAACTCTCGACTCAACGGCTTAGAGGCTTTAAGAGGAAACTTGAAATGCGAGGAGGTGAGATTTTTGACCTAATGCACTGAGCTTTGAGTCATCCTCGAGGCAGGCGAAAGAAACATCTTCATAGAAACCAAAAACTCGAAACCCTAGCCTTTTGACCAACATCCACAAGGAAATAAACCCTAATCCAGGCTCTGATAGATTGAGCGAGAATCAACCTTGTAACGTGATGACAAAATTCATTCCCCGATCCACTAATCGAGAACCAGGTGCGTTCCCCCTTTTACCTGATAAGAAAAAACCTCAAAACAAGATTAGACATAAAGAGGGTGCAGCCCCAATACTTCAAACTAAAGCGCCTTATTCCCTGAGATGCGGGATATGTAAATGACTGAATAATAAAATGATGCAAATGGAATGCAAAGTTCAAAGCCAGACAAAAATAAAAGAGATAGGGCAAATTTGTGGTACGACACCCCTCCTCTTTTTATACCGAGTGTGAAGTGCATAATAATATGAGCAAGTAAAGCAGGAGTTTGGTCCGTATTCAAAGATTTTGCGCCCCAAAATACACTAATAGTTGCAGGGTTAATAAAGTCCAAAGTTCGTGGAAACAAAATTACATCAAATACAAGTAGCACTAAACAATAAACACAAGAATCCCATTCTTTGTTATTGGAAAAAGAGAGGGCTTTAGCTTCCAAATAGTGTCTTTTAACCCCCTTGTACATCACCTTCTTTTTTGTAATTAAGTGAAAATTCAGAATCAGGGATCCCTAAACCATTTGCTAAGTCCTTAATGTCAATTGATTTTCCAATTCCCACATATGCTTTTCCCTTAGAAAAATTCAAAAGTCTATCAAATTCTTTCAAATTCAGTGCTAGCTAAAAGTCTTGGAAGGTAAAGTACCTCAATGGAGGATCATAGAACTGAACCAAGGCAGAAATAGTATATAATTATACATCCACTTTTGTCAACTCAAGTGTATCCCCATAACAGCGAGTAAATATCTTCAAAGCCCTTCCAGACAGTTTCCCTTTGATGGTCTTGATCTTCATCATATTTGGCTTAACGGTATTAACACGGATAAGTTATTTCCCCCTAGCATTCATTTTTAAGACACTTCACCAAAAACCTTTGATTATTTTTTTTAATCCTGTGAATAAGACAGACAAAAAGAGTGGAGGGTAATGGATATGTGAAATGCAAGATGTATGGATGCATGATTGTGTGGCATAGTAACGGGATTTCATGAAAGGTATCCTTAGTTGGTAGGCTCCTAGTTTTGGTCTACATATATTCTACCCTCCCCATGAGGTGGTTTCCTTAAGGGTATCATGGATGACACTAGAGGGAAAGGCACAAGGGCCTCCCTTAAGTGAAGCCTCTTTGTAGACCGAAACTTTGATTTCTAAGATCGTGAAAGGTCTCACCATGAGTTTTTAGTTTAGGGTTTATACAAAGATTCATAGGTTTCGTTCCAAATTCCTACCCCTCAAGAGGATATCTCTTGAGACATATTTATTTTTGTGGAATTCCACCGACTCTTAGCGAAGTCGTCACAAAAAACTCATATGGATGATGTTTCCTCTTGGCCATTAGACG
The DNA here is from genome assembly GCA_948472305.1 of Vicia faba. Taxonomy (NCBI): domain Eukaryota; kingdom Viridiplantae; phylum Streptophyta; class Magnoliopsida; order Fabales; family Fabaceae; genus Vicia; species Vicia faba. The sequence goes on along the minus strand of OX451737.1, from coordinate 1,407,542,886 downwards.
AACTTTCTTTCTAAGGTTTTTTTTATAATAATTTTTAAAAATAAAATCCCGCCAACACATGAATAAAAATGAAAAATAATATAATAAGCAAAAATAAATAAATAAATAAATAAATAAATAGGAAAATATAGAAGAAAAAAACTAAAAATAAGAAATACCCTAAAAACCCTAAAACCAAAACGAAAGGCTTATAAACCCTAGGGTTGAGTCCCCAACAGAGACACCAGCTATTATAACCGGTTTTAAAATAAGAATCGCCACCATTAATTTTTATCCTAGGGAAGGGAATATAACGGATAATCCTAATTTTGTCAGAGATTCTAAGTTTTTGACTCGTTTTAAGACGAAGGGAAGGTGTTAGGAACCCCTCATCTACATTATTCACAAGGATACTAAGGTCTAGGCCCATATAATTGTTTGAGCCTGTTGGAAAAGGTGTGGATGCGCGTATACACTTATGATGGGCCTGTGATTATGAAACGTTGGATGATGATCATATGGAAATGATTAGAAGTGCACGGTAAGAGGCGGCGTATAGGATCTGGGCGTGTTTATAAAAACAAGTTTCTGGGCTTGAGGCCCATTTCTCTCTCTCTCTCTCTCTCTCTCTCTCTCTCTCTCTCTCTCTCTCTCTCTCTCTCTCTCTCTCTCTCTCTTCACCAAAATAAAACATTGTTCGTTGAAGGTTAAAGAGAGAAGCTCCAGCTTCTCTCTAGATTTCCGTCATCGGAAATCGCCTCCGCCTTGGGTGCCACAGGACGGAAATCGCTTCTGCCAGTGCCGCTCCAAGGCACCACCACTTTCAAACCCAACTATCTTATGGGTTCATATGAACCCTAAGGGTTCGTGAAGAACCCTAACTTACCTAAAACCCATAAACCAATAATCGTTAGAACCCTAACCTAAACCTGATGAACCCTAATCCTAAAAGGAACCCTAATGAATCCTAACCCTTAGAAATCCAGAAATTCAAAATCAAACACAAATTATAGATCCAAACAAATACAACCCTAAGCTAAGTGAATCGGCTTACCTCTCCTGCAGTGGTTCTTCTTGTATTCATCCCTTTCTGGTTTTCTAATTCTCTTTTTTAATCTCTTCTTCTTTCTCTGGTTTACAGGTACACGGTGTGGCGGAGATGATGCGGCGACGAGGGATTGAAACATAGATCTAGGGTTTCAGAAATTGAAACCCATATCTCAAGTACGAAATTTGACTCGTAGCTTCCTGCTTCTTCTTCTGTTATAATTTTCTCCCTTTCTCTATTATCTTCTTCTTTTTTTGTTATCTTCTTATTTTTTCTTTCAATTAGTTTTAAAGATTTTTATATAGTTTTTAGAATTACACTGATTAGGAAATTTATTTAAGTTGTCGTTTCAAATTGTTGATTGAATCGGGGATTAGGAAGACTTAGATTGTAATTGATTCGGATTTGATATTGTATTTGATGATTTGTTTCGTAATTGGACACATATTGATACGATTAGATATGATTAAACTGTATATTTGATTTTTTTTTAATTCTTGTTTGTATGAATCTCTACATCAATCGTTTTTTGATTTCTTGGGCCGCCGCTGCTGGAAGTTGGGCGTTAGGGTTTTTATACCCTTGCAGTTTGACTCGGTCAACAAAATTTTAATAAAAACTTTGATTGTAATAAAAATATTAAAAATAGTATTAACGATAATAATAATAATAATAATAATAATAATAATAATAATAATAATAATATTAATATTAATATTAATAATAATATAACATAATAATAATAAATGAATGTTGACTTGGTCAACATCTGGACCAGGAAAAGAAAAAAAAGAAAACTCGATGGGCCTCCCACTTATTGGGCATTCCAAAAACAAACTGATGGACCGGTCTGAGTAAAACATACACCCCATCCTTCTTTTATACAAAAGAATCAAAGACTTTAATGGGCCAACAGCTTTGATTACATGAAAAGAGAATACACCCCCTCTAATTATAAGAAAGAACCTAATAGGCCATCTATTTAGAGAATTAAGTCTTTTTTACAACAACATACCTCCTATAAATAAAAACCCTTAATGGGTGTTGGCTCTTAAATTCGACACCCACGATAAATTGGCCTTACGGGCCAAAAATAGAGCAAATGAAGCCAAATTGGAAAATGCTTCGAGGGTGGAAAAACTTAGAGAAATATCTGAGTTACAAATTGGTTTTCGACCAGACATCACCATCAAGCCTTTGACTGAAAAGGTCCTGTAACCTTTGACTAGAAGAACAACCCTCGTGTCAGGATCAAAGACGAATGATATTTGAATTTGAAGAAGGGAGGGAAATGCAGTTCGCCTAGCAGTTAAGGGAAAGCGGCGTGGAAGGATGATAGAGGTCGAGGGGCATGCAGAGGACACTTGTCTTCATCCTAGAGTAAGGCAACCCCTCTACAAATGCATAATTTTAGTATAAAGATAAGAAGTTTGTGTAGATTTTCCGGGTGTTTAATCTATTGTACTAGTCACTCAATGTTATTCAAGTACCTGCTATGTGTGAAAGAATAACTAAGAATGTACGTTGGAAACACCACCTTTTATTAATCAAATCTTTTACATTGCTTTGATCTTCTTTTGCAAAGTTTATGTTTCCTGCATTTTATCTGCATTTCTATTTGCTTTCCAAAACCACAAACACCAACTCCCCGGTCGAACGTGTGTTCTTCCTAGATATTAACTTTTACATCAAACTAGCACAAAAATTAGCATATGTTCTGGGATCAATCTGATCGATCCCGTGAGTACCCAAAAGGGCTTTCCTTTTTTGAGGATCAGCGGTTGTTTACCAAAAACCACGGTAAACAAATTGGCACACCTGGTGGGACCTTGCTAATTTTTGTCATCTGTTTATTCATTTATGTTATTGCTTTTCTTTTACACATATACAATGTTGCATGTTATTAAGAAGTGGTAGAATAACTACCAACGAGTGTACTGCTAGGAAGAGAAATAGCGAAAGTAGAATGGCTAATCAGTCAAATAATGGAGAAATACCTCCACGAGATACTACATGAATAGCGGTTATAACTATCGTTGGAGAAAATATCTCAACATCTGTTGGTTCAGTACCAACGTTAACCACGAATCAAACATGACCCATACTTTTGTATGTAGGTCCTAGAGGTCCATTAGGAACACCCCCACCAAGGGAAAATCCAGGACCTCGACCGTACGCTCCCCCTGGATTTTCGACAGCCTGGATGGGTCGAGAACAGCCGTATGGCATGCCAACCACTGAAATGGCTAGCCTTATGAACGCTGCGTCTACATTTTCAGAACCTTTGGTGAGTACACCTTCACCATTACAGGGATCTGGAGCCAGTATGGTAAATTTGGGTAGAAGCCAAACTTTAGGAGGGCCATCGCATGCAATACCAAGCCTCACAAATGCTTCTACAGCAATTTTGAGGCAACAGATGGATGAATACAACCATGATATGGTGCAAATGCTGGCACAAACTCTAAGTACAGTGCTGAACCCCCTAATACAAAATACTACCCAGTCGAATCAACAAATGGCAGCGCAAATGATGCGCATGGATGAATTTTTTGGGGTTTCCCAAACTATTCGACAACCCCAAAGAATACCAATAAGAGTGAACCAAGGGATAATATTGGAGGAAGACTTAACCATTAACCAAAATCCACATATCCCTAGAGTGGAAATAGAACAACCTAGGGTCGAAATACCTCAAAATCCCCCACAGATCCCTAGAGAAGTCGATCAAGGAGTGATTATGGTGAATAGGAACCAAAACGCTGATGAATTGATACAGCAAGTTCGACACCAAAATTATGGAACAGATAATAATATGACTGCCATGATCGAAAGAATCATGATACAGAATGGGATGAACATTGGTTTTCACACACCAAACTTCACATCCCCGTTGTCAGAATATATTCTGCAAACAGATTTACCCCCTAGGGGAAAAGTCCCTAAGTTTCCTAAATTTTCAGGGGATAAGACAGAGTCTACTGTCGAACATGTGGCGAGATATTTGATAGAAGTCGGGGAAATAGCAAATAACGAGAACCTTAGGATTAAATATTTCCCAAGTTCTCTAACGAAAAATGCTTTTACTTAGTTTACTACCCCCCAGCCAATTCGATCCATAATTAGAATCAATTGGAAAGGTTGTTCCATGAACAATTTTACATGGGACAGACCAAAATAAGTTTGAAAGAATTGGCTAGTGTGAAAAGGAGATTCACTGAGCCAATAGATGAGTATCTGAATAGGTTTTGACTGCTTAAAGCCAGGTGCTTTACACAAGTGTCTGAACATGAATTAGTCGAAATGGCAGCAGGGGGCCTAGATTATTCCATTAGGAAAAAATTAGATACCCAATACTTGAGAGACATGGCCCAGTTGTCCGATAGAGTTCGACAAGTAGAACGCCTTAAAGTCGAAAAGGCTAAAGCGACCAAGACTCATCAAAGAGAAAGAGTAGCCTATGTCGAAATGGATGATGACGATCCTGAGACATCTAGTGATCCTATAGATGTCGAAGAAGGTGAAATGGACTTAGCAGAATTAAAACAAGGGCCTCCATACTCTTGCAAATTGCTAGTGCCCTCAAATGGGAAGAATCATGTTGAGTCCGAAAGGAACAGTGACAGATTCCCAAAGAAAACATATAGTTTCAACATCACTAAATGTGACGAAATATTTGATTTATTAGTCAAAGATGGCCAAATGATAGTGCCCCTTGGGGCAAAAATGCCTCCTTTAGAACAAAGAAAGAAAAGAGGTTTTTGTAAATATCACAGTTTTATGGGCCATAAAACCTCACAATGTTTTCTTTTCAGGGATCTTGTTCAAGAAGCACTCAAAGAAGGAAGGCTCAAGTTCACTGATAAGCCGACAATGAAAATTGATGCGAACCCGCTAAAAATGGATGCACACTATACTGAACCAGTTGGCATCCATATGGTCGAAGTTTCTGAGGACTTCATCAACAAGCCTGTATTTGGCAGTTTTACTGGAAACATATCTAGGAAAACTGTCGAAGGGGTGAGGAAGGCTACTGAAGGCCTGAACAAAGGAGCTACTGAAGGCTCAAGCAAAAGAGCTACTGAAAGCTCAAACAAAGGAGCTGCTGAAACCTCAAACAAGAGGACCACTACAGGTTCTTACCTGGCTGCCGTTAAGGGTTCGACAGAAAACTTGGAAGCCAAGATGCAAAAACTGAACCTCGTTGCCAAGAGCAATGTGGAGGTAAACATGGTAGAGGTATCTGAGGCTAAGGCTTCGGAGGAGGCCATTCGACAAGAGTAAGTGAACAAGACAGCATTTCCAAAAGAAGACGAGAATCTGGAAGAATTTTTACATCGATGCTAGAAGAAAAAGTCTTAAGTGATGTTGTGTCCCAGATGCAGTTCCATTTTCGACAAGAAGGCTGCGGAGCATATACAAGGTGTGAGAGCAGCGAAGGCAAAATGGGGCACCAATGCTCATCCAAATATGGATCCAGAAGTTAGATATCATCCCAGGAGGGGATATCAAAAGGGACCCATGAACCAAGTGAGGAGGCCACCAACTTTTCGGCCTCCAACTAATGTATCTGTGGATACTTAGCTCAATACAGTGGGCAGAAAAAGGCCAAATGAAGAAAAATGGTGAACGTTTGACGTGCCAAGGGGCTCTTCTTTGGCTTACAGGAAAGAGTTTCAGACTACTACAACGAATAAAGTGGCTCACATATCAAGAAATTACAAGGGGAAGAACCCCATGTCTCGCTCCCAATGGCGAAGATTTCAAAGAAGGCGGAAAGCCGAGAAAGAGGCTGTAGTAGAGCCTCACCCATAATCTAGCACCAACGTGCCAAGAAAAGAAAAAAGAAAGCAAAGGAAACCTCTGGAGAGGGAACCAATTGCTAGAAGACTGGTGTGTCCAGAACAAGGTGAGTCGAATGACGAAGGTAATTCTGACTTAGACGATACTTTAGATATTATGGTAAACGTAATATCAGTGCTGCCCGGGGAGTACAATCGTTAGGTCGAAGTCGAAGAAACTGACTTGATGGTCGAATAAGAAATGGCCATACATAGGCCAATGTGTTACTACGTGATGAATAATGGTTGTGTTGAGGAGCAGAACGCTTTCTTTGAGCCACCTACTGAGGCGATGAAAAATTACCTCAAGCCTCTATTTATCAGAGCAAAGATAGGGGAAGTGACCATAAATAAAATCTTGGTTGATTGTGGGGCGACCATAAATATAATTCCACAATCTATGCTGAGGAAAGCAGGAAAAGGGGATGCTGATATTAAGCCCCACAACATGGTTCTCTCAAATTATGAAGGGGGTATTGGAACCACCATGGGAGTTATACAACTGGATCTCAAGGTGGGCTCAATTCTTCGACCTACCATGTTTATGGTAATTTCAGCAAAACCCAATTATAATCTGCTTTTAGATCGAGAGTGAATACATGGCATAGGTGCAGTGCCATATTCGATGCATCAGAGGGTTACAATATGGAGCCCTGATGGTATCGTAGAGAACATCGAGGCTGATCAAAGTTACTACCTGGGCAAAGTTAATAACATTGGAAAAAATAGCTTCGACAGGAACTTGGCTCATATAGGGCCATGCAGCCCTCCTGACTTCGATCTGGCTCCAGCGCCCAATGCTTTTTGTTCTCTTTATCTACACTCTAATCATGGTTTTCAGTGGGATAGAGAGGATTTATCAAACATAGAATATGGAGGGGTTGATGACATACGGCCAACAGGCTGGGGGAGTGAGTTTGGTGATGATGACTGAATCACAGGCTCTACAAAGGATTTCGGCATATGTAGCCAAAAATAGAATGATAGCGGCCTTAGAGGCTGAAGTCAAATATATATCTCTTGAAGCCAATGAACAGGTATCTTTCCAAGAAGGCCCTAGGAAGGATTTCGACCCAAAACCTCCTAACTCGGAAGAGAAAGAAGTACGAAACCAGAGGTTAGATGCCATCTATGATGATGAGCCTCTAGGTTTCAAAAAAGATCTGTTGGCGAACAGTGTTAGAATTCTAGCACAAGACCCCTTAGATGAAATAAACCTAGGTGAAGGTCCTGTGAAAAAGCCAACATATATCAGCGCAAAGATAGATCCAGAACTCAGGGTCAAAATGATCCAATTGTTAAAGGAGTTCAGAGATTGCTTTGCGTGGGATTATGACGAAATGCCTGGTCTCGACAGAAGCTTAGTGGAACTACAATTGCCAACAAAACCTGGAAAGAAGCCTGTCAAGCAAACTCCAAGGTGCTTTGCACCAGAGATTCTGTCAAAAATCAAAACGGAAGTTGAAATACTGTTGAAATGCAAGTTCATCTGAACGACCAGGTATGTCGAATGGATTGCAAATATAGTACCTGTTATAAATGAAAATGGTACCTTAAGGGTGTGCATTGATTTCAGAGATCTGAATGCTGCAACACCCAAAGATGAATATCCAATTCCTGTGGCAGAAATGCTTGTCGATTCTGCCGCTGGTTTCAAATACATGAGTATGCTTGACGGATACTCTGGATATAATCAAATTTTCATTGCTGAAGAAGATGTGTCGAAAACAGCATTTCGTTGCCCTAGGGACTTAGGCACTTACGAATGGGTAGTGATGCCTTTTGGCCTAAAAAACGTAGGGGTAACATATCAAAGAGCGATGAATTCTATCTTCCATTATTTTATTGAGACTTTTATGCAGATTTATATTGATGATATTGTTGTCAAATCTGTTTCAGGGAAGACTCACATGGACCATCTTCGACAATCCTTTGAGAGGATGAGACACTATGGTCTAAAAATGAATCCTCTAAAGTGCGCTTTTGGTGTCAAAGCAGGGGACTTCTTAGGCTTTGTGGTCCATAAAAAGGGAATCAAGATAAACCAAAACAAGACCAAAGCCATTTTGGAAGCCAAAGCACCAACCAACAAGAAGGAGTTGCAGTCTCTACTTGGCAAGATAAATTTCCTGAGGAGGTTTATATCCAACCTCAGTGGGAAAACGCAAGCCTTCTCACCACTACTTCGACTCAGCAGAGGAGGATTTGAATGGGGGAAAGAACAACAAGAGGCCTTCGACAAAATTAAAGAGTACCTCACCAAGCCACCTATTCTGGTACCTCCTTATAGAAATAGAAGTATGAGATTGCACATAGCTGCATCTGATAAAACCTTAGGGAGCATGTTAGCTTAAGAGGATGAGAATGGTGTCAAAAGACCCATCTACTACCTCAGTAGAGTTTTAAATGATGCAGAAACTAGATATAACGAAGTTGAAAAACTATGTTTATGTCTTTACTTCTCATGTACAAAACTCAAGCAATATATTAAACCATTTGATGTTTACGTTTCATCTCATTTTGATGTCTTCAAATATATGTTGTCGAAACCTATTTTGCATAGTAGAATTGGCAAATGGGAACTTGCATTAACTGAGTATTCATTAACCTTTATGCCTCTCAAGGTTTTAAAAGGTCAACTGGTAGCAGACTTTATAGTCGACCACTCAATAAATGAAGAATCACTAAATTACTTGGAGATTGAACCTTGGAAGTTATACTTCGACGGTTCTAGTCATAAAGACGGAACTAGAGTGGGGGTTCTAATTATTTCTCCAAACAAAATTCCAACAACATTTAAGTACAAGATCGAAGGAGATTGTTCGAATAATGAGGCTGGATACAAAGCTTTAATCGTAGGCCTTGAAATCTTGTTGGAATTGGGGGCAACTCGAGTTGAAATAATGGGAGATTCAGAGTTAGTCCTAAAACAAGTTACGAAAGAATACAAATGCATAAGAGAAAATCTTATAATGTATTTCGTAATAGCCAGTCGTTTGTTGAAGAACTTCGAAGTGGTTAACATTCGACATATACCAAGATTGGAAAATCAAGTGGCTAATGATTTATAACAGATCGCTTCCGTGTATAAAATTTCAAAAGAAAAACTACAACAAGAAATCGAAGTTAGAGGAAGAGTAACATCCACTAGGTTGTCTCCAATAGATTTGGAAACAACAACATTGGAATACACTGGTCATGAAAACTTCAAAATTTCGTTCATAGACAATCTAACAGAACAAGATTGGAGAAAGCCTCTAGTAAATTATTTACAGAATCCAGTGGCTTCGAAGGAGCAAAAGATAAAGTATAGGGCATTAAGCTATATACTAATGGGAAATGAATTATTCAAGAAAACACCTGAAGGTATGCTACTGAAATTCCTAAGTGAAACGGAAGCATACCTATCCCTTTCTACCACACACGTCAGGGCATGTGGAGCACATCAAGTAGGCCATAAGATGAAATGGTTATTATTTCGATAAGGACTATATTGGCCCACTATGTTAAAAGATTGTGTTGAGTTTTCAAAAGGATATCAAGAATGTCAAGTACACACAGGCATCCAACATGTGCCGGCAAGCGAACTTCATTAGATTGTGAAACCTTGGCCTTGTAGAGGATGGGCTTTAGATCTTATTGGAGAAATTCGACCAGCGTACTCTAAAAGTCGGAAATACATATTGGTGGGCATTGATTATTTTACTAAATGGATTGAAGCAACTCTTTTAGTCAATGTAGACCAAGAGAATGTCATTGAATTTATTCAAAAGTACATTATATATAGATTTGGAACCCCTGAGACAATAACGACAGATCAAGGATCAGTCTTTACTGGTCGAAAAATGCAAGAATTTGCTACAGAGATGGGATTCAAACTGTTGACGTCTACACCTTACTATGCACAAGCCAACGGCCAAGTCGAAGCTGCAAATAAGATAGTAATTAGTTTAATAAATAAACATGTGGGAAAGAAGCCAAGAAACTGGCATAAGACGTTAGATCAAGTTTTATGGGCTTGTCGAACCTCTCCTAAAGAGGTTACAGTAACAACACCATTTCGTCTAACTTATGGTCATGATGCGGTGTTGCCAGTGGAAAATTGTCTACAGTCAACGAGGGTTCAGAGACATCAGGATATCCCTTCTAAAGTTTATTGGAGTATGATGTTGGATGAATTAGTTGATTTGGACGAGGAAAGGTTGAAAGCTTTAGACCTCTTAAGATTACAGAAGAAAAGGGTGGGAAAATCCTACAATCGAAGAGTAAAACCTAAGACATTTCTGCCTGAGGATCTAGTAAGGAAGGTAATTCTCCCAATGGATCGAAAGGATAGAAATATGGGAAAATGGTCCCCTAAGTGGGAAGGACCTTTCAAAATTATCCAAACATTCTCTGGTGGAGCCTATGAGATCGAGGAGTTAAATGAAGATCAAAGGCTCTTGAGAGTAAACGGTAAATACTTGAAAATGTATAGACCTATGCTTCAAGAGGTTAAAATAGCCAATGTATAGTCACAGTCGAAATAAGGAAAAAGCCAAAATGGAAATTTCATTAAAAATATATAAAAAAATCCAAAATGGCCTTAAGTCATTACAATAGATGATTATACAAATACAGAGATAGAATTTAAAAGGGGATATTGGCTTTGATCTGAAGATATTTGATCCTCTGTAATTCCAGACGCCTTTCACACAGAGCCTTCGACTGATGTAGAGTTTCAAGTTTAGCATCGAGCGTTTGAGCCTGATCAGCATGTTTTAACCCTTCAGCAAGTTCCTCTTGGCTTTCAGGATCAGTATTGATTGCGAGAAGTCCTTCTTTCCTTTTATCATTGGTGGCAATTTTAGCCTCCAGTTCTTTGATCTACGCCCTCATATTAGTTGTATCTTGATCAATCTCCTCAGCTTCTTTCTGCCTAGCTCCATGAGCCTTAGACAACTCTTTCACTTTGGAGGCTGATTCAGTAGCAGTGTTCCAGGCAGCAGCTACGTGACAGTTGGCCTCTTCAATCTCGCGAGTGAGAGTCCTTCGACAATTGTAATCTTCTGACACTTGGTCAATGATGGAAGTTAAATCCAAAATAACACTAGCTATATCTGGAGAAGCAACAAGGAGATCGACAGCCCTCAAAGTGGTCTTCAGGAAGGAGGGATCAGTAGGTTCTCCCTCCAAGGTTAGCATTAAATCCCTTTTGAAAATTTGCGCCTTAACCTTCTGAAGCTCCTCATCAAGAGGAGATGTTGAGGTAGATTTTCCAGACGCAGTCGAAACACTGTCATCAGAAGAACTTTCTCGACCCTCAAGAATGGCAGTCAAATAACCCAGAGGATTTTTCTGTCTCAACAAGGCCAAATATTTTTTGGTGCGAGACCCTGTCGAAGGGGCTCTCTCGCTAATAGCAGAAGCCACATTTACTACATGTGTTTGAACATGGGCAGCTTCAGTATTTGCAGGATTTTGGGCCCCCTCGGTAAAGTTTTCTCTGTCGTCAGCCTCTGGAATTTCTTCATTCTGATTCTCCCCCTCCAGCATACCTTCCCTCTCTGTTCCAACTACAACATCAGTAGCCTCCTCCTCTTCACCTTCCTGTACATCATCCAGTGGAGCCCTGATTTCTTCTTATTCTTCTATAGGGCCTTCTTCATTTGTTTCTTCTATGGTCTCATGTTGATGCTCAGAAGTTTGGTTCACCTCACTAGCTGAGCTCACAAAAGAGCATTTTGCTGAAGAAGGCCTATAAGTAGGATCTCCCTCACTATTTAACAAAGTGACAGATCCTTCGACAGGAATGGAAGCCTGTTTAGAAGTGCCAGCAGTATCCTAAAGATTAAAAAAATTTATTCTCATAATTATTATGGATAAAAAGGGCCAGTTCAGGAAATAAGCAGAGTCTGTCGAAGTAAATACCTGAGGAGGAATTTCGGCGTCGGGACTTGAGTTGTCACTCTCACTAGTATTATTCAGCCTAGCGACTACCTCTTGCTCAGTGGGCTCTCTGAAGATTACAGGAGGAGGCCTCGATTTGGTAGCTGCAATCTTGATTTTTGTCTTTGGGCGAGGCTCAGGTATAGGAGTTGGTTTCTTTAATTTTTGTCTCTTAAGAGGAACAAGAGGAGATTCCTCTTCTACATCACTAGGGATTTCAATCTCCTGAACCTTTCGTTTCTTGGGAGTGGTTTTCTGAACACCCAGAAAAATAAGAGTCGGAGGAATCAACATCTATATCAGAAAATAGTGAAGGAGAAAGGTATAGAAGAAAGTGAGTACCTTTGGTGAAGGGTTCACAGGAGGGTCTCCCCCTTTGGTGCTTTCAGCAGCCTTTTTGGTGTTGGTCCTCTTGACAGCTATACAAGAAACAAATATAAGTTGGATGTCGAATGATTGAATCTAAGAGAAAGAGATTAAGGGAGAAAAATATTACCTTTCTTGATCTTGTCAAAGACCATCTTGAACGCCTCGCGAAGGTGGTTGGTGAAATCCTTCTCGTCGAAGAATTCTTCGTTGTAATATTGCCTCCACCATCCCGAAAAAATGGGTGAACACATAAAATTAAGATTAAAGTCGAACAGAGTTAGTACGGTCCAAACAACGTACCTACCAATGTGCTTGGTAGCAGTATCCTCTGAGTAATCTGCGTTATAAAACAATAGCAGCTTCTCTCGAGAGTAGATGGGAGACGGAAGTGACTGAACAATACTGAACTGTCAAGAGACAAGATTCGGTTGGTAAACAATCAAACTCAGTTGATTCTTCGAACTCTTGAATCTCAGCGGCATGATTCTGGGTCGAAGAAACGACTCCTAAATAGCCACATATTTGTCTTCTAGGTCCTCCTCATCAGCCGAAGGAAATGTTCGAGTGAACCATTCTGGACCAAATTTTCGGCTGGCGAAGGGAGCCATGGTCGAAACAAAATTTTGACACTCTGCAAACATCATCACAAAGCTGGTAAAGGATTTTTGAAATTGCTGACCCTCATCAGTCGGAGTCAACAAGACTAACCTGGTACCTTCGACCCTCATATTCAGAATTTCTGGGGCCTCTTCATTTATCTTATTCTTTTGAGGAAGAAAAGATTCAAAAGTGGCGTTGAGCCAGAGTTGAAGAAGCCAAAAGGGGCCAGAGATGAGCAAGCTTGCCTTGTCTCTAATGACTTTGAGTTGAGTCACACCATTGCTGATGGACTCATACAGGTTGGCCAAGATCAATTCAGCCAAACAGAGAGGGTAACCATGGTGAAGTTGTGTTGCAAGCGTAAGCATCTTCTTAGTCACTTGAAGTGACTTAGTACAGAAGACGAAGCGAGATAGCCACATAGCTAAGAAGGCTATATGTTCCACCTCCGACACAGTGCTGCAAGATTTATCATGAAAATGATTGATAAATGTGGTATATATGGGCTTCGTGGTTGAAAACCCAATGGCATCCTCAGATAAATCTTCTGGGTCGAAGTAATCACCAGTCGGTCGAAGACCGGTAATTGCTGCTATATCAAAAAGGGTCAGGGTCACCATTCCACAAGGAAGATGAAACGTGAAATGGGTGTTGTCCCAGAAGTATAATGAAGACACTAACATGAGAGGGCAGTAAGATAACCCTGTCTTCGATAGCATCACCAAGTCATAGATCCCCATTTCTTTCCAGATTGAGATTTGTACCTTCTCCATTTTGTTCAGCCAGTCTGAATATTCTGAAGAAAGGCTGGGGCACGATCGAAAGATCCTATTCCCTTTATTCATGAACTGAAGATTAATATCTTCCTTCGTCTGAGCATGTTGTTGATTGGTTGGGGTTGCATCCTCAGGATCATTCCTGGGTTTCTTTGCACAGCCTGTAGGCTTAATCCTAGGGTGAGTCAGGAAGAAAGCACTATTTTTTGTGGGATTTTCGATGCATGCAGACAAAGGGCCAGACATGGCATATATATCCCCAGAATACCTGATGGGGATGAGGAGCTGGGAGTTGTACGCTTTGCGCCTTTCTTTGGTCATAGGTTCGGAGACGAACCTTAGCTCCTCAATCGAAGCAGAAGTAGAACTTGTGGGAAATATCTCTGGTTGACGTTGTACGTCAGAAACATTCTTGGGATTAGGGTTGTTTGGAGCATTGGAGAGGAGGGCCATTGTTATGAGTTGGTGAGAAATGAAGATGATAAAGTCACTATGGTATAAGGTATTTTTCTGCATAAGAGATGAAGAATGCTAAGTGTTGTGATAGTTCCAAAAGAGAGAGCTCAAGGCTATTTATAGTGCTCAGGGAGAAGTGTTTCACATCGAGGTCATTTAATGCTATAGACGTAGTGGGGGAACGTGGCAAGTAGTGAAGCAGTTACTGTGCAGGTGATGGAGAACGTTTGACATGCTTGCCTAGGTTCTAGGAGTAATGGCCATCATGGCAGCATGGTAACGGCTGATTGAAACGACGTCTCAGGAAAAAAGTAATGATGATTCTAAGTGTGGCAGTTGTTGGAAGGCGAAAAGTACACGTTAAGCCTTTATGGACAAAAAAGAGACAAGTGTCGAATAGGAACGTCAAAGAATGACTATTTCTCTCGGCGTCTAAATAGACATTCTTGGGGGGAAATTTGTTGGCTCTTAAATTCGACACCTATGATAAATTGGCCTTATGGGCCAAAAATAGAGCAAATGAAGCCAAGCTGGAAAACGCTTCGACGGGTGGAAAAACTTAGAGAAATATTTGAGTTACAAATTGGTTTTCGACCAGACATCGCCATCAAGCCTTTGACTGAAAAGGTCCTGTGACCTTCGACTAGAAGAACAACCCTCGTGTCAGCATCAAAGACGAAGGATATTTGAATTTGAAGAAGGGAGGGAAATGCAGTTCGCCTAGCAGTTAAGGGAAAGCGACGTGGCAGGAAGATAGAGGTCGAGGGGCATGCAAAGGACACTTGTCCTCATCCTAGAGCAAGGAAACCCCTCGACAGTTGCATAATTTTAGTATAAAGATAGGAAGTTTGTGTAAATTTTCCAGGTGTTCAATCTATTGTACTAGTCACTCAACATTATTCAAGTACCCGTTGTGTGTGAAAGAATAACTGAGAATGTACGTTGGAAACACCACCTTTTATTAATCAAATCTTTTACATTGCTTTGATATTATTTTGCAAAGTTTACGTTTCCTGCATTTTATCTGCATTTCTATTTGCTTTCCAAAACCACAAACACCAACTCCCCGATCGAACGTGTGTTCTTCCTAGATATTAACTTTTACATCAAACCAGCACAAAAATTAGCATATATTCTGGGATCAATCTGATCGATCCCGCGAGTAACCAAAAGGGCTTTCCTTTTTGGAGGATCAGCGGTTGTTTACCAAAAACCACGGTAAACAATGGGCCCATCAGATCTTGATGGTCCATACACCTCTCTCTTTTTAATTTTTTTAACAACTATACCAAAAACTAGTTTAATAAACAAAATTATTGGAATTCAACAAAAAATGATAAAAAGGAAAAGTTAATTATTGGTACCCTATGGCACATTTGGGGTATGATAGTGTGGCCTCACGAAGTGATGCTCTCAATTGAATCTCTTCGACCAAGTCGAGTTCTTCTCGCAGGGATTCATCGTTTAGTTCCTTATCAAGATGGAATTCGGTTCTCCTAGATGGTCCCATGATTTCCATTGGAATGACCGCCTCGGTGTCGTATGTTAGTCGAAAAGGAGTTTCCCCGGTTGTCGGGTACGGTGTCGTCCTATAAGCCTAGAGCATGATGTGCAACTCTTAGATCCAAATCTTTTTGGCTTCGCCTTGCCTGCACTTAATTCCTCGTAAGATGACTCTATTTACGGCTTCAACTTGCCCATTCGTTTGAGGGTTCTCGATAGACGTGAAATGTTGCTTGGTGCCGAGCTTGGTGATGAAATCTTGGATGTTTTGGTCTGTGAATTGCGTCTCTTTGTTGGTAAAGATCGCTGGTGGTACGTTGAACCGGTAGAGCATGTTTCTTTTGTAGAAACGAAGTATGTTGTGTGACCTGATTTTGGTGAGGGCTTCGGCCTTTATCCATATTGTTAAATAGTCGACAGCGACGATTAGGAATTTATTCTGGTACGGTCCTTGGGTGAAGGGCCCTAGGATGTCCATCCCCCACAAAGTGAACGGTCACAAGGACGATAATGTTTTGAGCTCGTGTAGGGGTTCTAGGTGTATATCTGCATGGCGCTGGCATCTGTTGCATTTTTTGACGTGCTCCTTAGCGTCATACTGCATTGTGGGCCATCAGTATTCTTCTAAGTGTTAGGAGTTGATTCCTTCATGGATTTCCTGCAAGATGTTGGGAACTTTAGTCTCTTCTACGCATTTAAAGAGTGAGATGGAGAATCCCCTCCTATAGAGCTTTTGCTCGATCATCATGTAAGAGCAAGCTCAACGTTTTGTTGCATTGGCCTCTTTTTGGTTGGCGGGTAGTTCTCCCTTGGTAAGGTAATTGAACATTGGGGTCATCTAACATGTATTGTCCCTGATGGTGTTCACTTTGGGCAATGCATCGGGCTTTTCAATGCTCGGGCGAGAAAGGGATTCCTAGATGACAGATTTGTTCCCACCTTTCTTCCTTATACTCGCGAGTTTTGACAGTACGTCAGGCCGAGTGTTCTGTTCGTGGGGAACATGTTTCATCTTCTCGTTGGTGAACCTATTCATTCTTTCTTTTACCATGTTTAGGTATTCGATGAGGTTGTCGTTCTTGACATGGTACTCTCCTCGTACCTTGGACGCGACGAGTTAGGAGTCGGTGAAGATTTCTTCTATTGGGCTTTGTGTTATTTGGATAATTTCTTTTTTGGGGTTTTTAACTTAATTTTTTCACTTATAAATAGCCTTCAAAATTTACACTTGAAAGACATCCAGAAAAACCTACGGATCTCTCTCTTACTTTTAGTTTATTCTAGGATTTCTGAACAGAAATTATGTTAATCAACAAATCCATGAATTCTACGAATTTCACACTGCGCTTTTCACAAATTTTTACTATTGGTGTTATTACTTTGTTTTGGCTAATGATTCAATATGAAGTCCCTCCATTCTTTTATTTTCAATTTCATCTTTTATAGTTCTTTTTCTCGATAATATATATATATATATATATATATATATATATATATATATATATATATATATATATATTGTGCTAACCATTTAACACTTCTGGATATTTTCTCACCACTGCTACGATTCAAAAATCAATATTTTCTTTTCCACAGTATTCACACTACACAAAACCTTTTTATGCACATATTTTAGACACACATTCACGTTGAACAAGAGTTTTCTCCCAAAGCCAAATTCATACTATCAAAACCAGTAGGAGGAGGCCATTTCATTTTTTTATTTCACATGTTGTATATATTTTTTTTTACATTATTATGTTCACTAGCTATCCAATATCACTTCAAATTCTGTAGTATGTTTTGGTTTTACTTGCAGAGGAATAACAGAAGAAAGAACGTTTACTATGTGAATCAGTCGTCGATCTAACAAAGGTTTCCATGACCAACCATTTGTTCTCTAAGCAAGAATTTCAAAGAAAGAATGTTATGTTTTCACCATTATTGCTGCACACTGTGCTAGCCGTTATTGCCTCTGGTTCTGAGGATCTTACACAACATCATAATTGTTGAGTAATTGAGCCGTGAAGTGGCTTGATTAAGCATCAGGAAATTTGGGAAATCAAAATCGTTATTCCTTGTGGGGAACGATTTGACAAAGGAAGTGAAAATGGGAGATACAGTGGAAGAAACCAATTCATCAGAGAATTCCAACCCTGATCCCAATCCCAATCCAGAATCAGAATCAGAAACCCTAACATTAGATGGTGCCTCCTTCAATACCAACAATCAGAGAGAAATATTGAAAGCAATTGAAGTTGTCGAACAAGATTCCATCGTTATTACTCAGAGCTTCACTTCCATCTTCAAAGCATTCTGATTGTCCCTCTCTCAATCCACAATGACACCAATCTCTCACTCATCCGCGTACAACAGCAAAACGCAACAACAACAACATCAACTTTGCCGCTAACCCTTTTTTCCTAACCCCTGCAAAAAGAAAACGACAACACCATCAAAAATGCATAAATTCTCAAATTTTTAACCCATGAATGCTTACCAGTTTTACACAGGTTCATAAATATGGTTGTAGACACAGAGGAAGAAGAACATGAATGGGCCTCTGATAAAGAATTTATGCATCCTCCCTTTACCGTCGCCTACTCCTTTCACCGATTCTGCCATTGTTCTCCACTTCGTCTCTGTCGAAGATCCTTCATCTCCGCTCATCATCTTTTTGTTTCTGTTCAAATTTTTTGTCACAACTTCAAGCTTCCGTTCAATCCCGCACCTCCGTGGAATCATCACCTCCAACCACACCTACCTTCCATTATCTCCGCCGCGACCCAACAAATCGACCTCCACGATCTCCTCCGCGCAAGTGCAGCTGCGACCTCCCTGCAGCAACACCGACAACCACCGTCAATTGTTGTTCTGACCCAATTCCACAGAGCACAGCGGACAACACCGCATCACCTCCTCTCGCCGGCCGAGATCCAGTCGCGCCGCCCTTCCATGTTCAACTCCGATCTACCACTATAAGTTGCTTCAATGTTTTCATGTTTTGATTATTTAACACATTTGTTCTTTGCTATAAAAGTAGAGAAGAAGGAAAAATAGTGTTTGAAAGAAAATAAGAAAGAGAAACAATGTTCGGCTTAAGATCCATTCATTTAGAGAATTTCCACGGTGAAAAATACTAACAAGTACAGGGGCTAATGATTTTTATTATCACAGCTTATTTTTATAATTATTATTAGGCAAAATATCATTTTTAGTCGCTCAACTTTACTTCTAGATCTATTCTAGTTCCTTATCTTTAAAAAGTTTTAAAGTGGTCCTTTAATTGTTCAAAAAGGACCATGTTATCCTTTTCGTCTAGATCGTTAGTCAAAGTCAATAGTAGAGCTTATGTGGCATATATGTGGCATTGCACGTGTTTACACTTTCGTCCAGGTGGATTAAAGTATCTTTAAAAAAAGGGTTAAAGCATTGCATGGGTTAAAGGATCAGATTACATCTCCAACAGTGTGAAGGAAATCCTAAGGCAGCCATTGTTGGTAGCTCCATTCTGCGAAGAAGCTGCAAGCGAAGTGAAGGCACATTCCGTTCTTGAAGGTGAAATCGACCACAACACTGCTCATCATAGGTAAGTTTCTGCAAAACTATGATTTTCGTAGTTGGGGTTTTTTGAAATCAATCTTTCTGAAATCTAATATCTTCCTATCCATTTAGGATATAATCTGAAATGGATGAATATCTGAACATTACAATACACCATAGTGGCGAATTTGTTACTGAGGACATGAGTGTTTACAAAGGTGAGATTGCTAATTTGAAAGTAGATGTTGATAAGTGGAGTTATTTGGAATTGATAAGTGCTATTAAAGAGCTAGGTTACGCAGATGTAGAGAATATATATTATAGGTATCCTACTGCTGGGGTGAATATGTTGGTTGATGACAAGGGGGCATTAGAGATTGTTGATCTATATAGGATTCATCTTAATGTTGAAGTTTTTATTCAACACATGTTGTCAAAGCCTGATTATGCTGATGAGACTGAAGTTGTGTTAGATGAGGTACCCCTTAATGTGATAGTTGATGAGGCAAAAGTTATGCTTGAAGAGATGTTGAATGAAACTGATGGAAGGGAAGATGGTGTTAGGGAAGATGATGTTAGGGAAGATGATGTTAGAGAAGATGATGTTAGCATGGATGGTGTTGGGGAAGATGATATTAGGGAAGATGGTGTTCATGCAGTAGGAACTGATGATAATGTATCAATGGTTGATGAGGTTGAAAGTGATGATATTGGACATAGGGCTGGTGAGATTGATGATGCTGTTAGACTAACTGATGATGATGATAGTTCTGATGATAGCACCTTCAATTATGATAGTGCAACAGAGGTAGTATTTGATGATGTCTCTGATGAGTATGAGACTGATTTGGAAGAGGAAGAGTGTAACCTAATTAACTATGAACAAATGGAAAGCGAAAAAGGTAAAGAAAAGTGTGAAGCAAACAAAGAAGATAGCAAAGGAAGTGATAATGAAAGTTATGATCTAGGAAGTATATGTGATAGTGATGATAGTAGTAAAGTTAGGAGAAAGAAGTATCCAGTTTTCAAGCTTCAAAAGGATATGGCCAATTACAAATGGGAAGTGGGAACCTACTTTAGTACAGCAAAAACTTTCAAGGAAGCCATTACCTCTTATGCAGTCCAATCTGGCATAAATTTAAAGTTCATTAAAAATGACAAGACCAGGATTAGGGTTAGGTGTAAGGAAGGATGTGAACGGGAATCATATTGTGCTAAATTGTCTACTGATGATTCTTGGAAACTAAGAAAGGTAGTAGTCACTCATAATTGCAGTAGAGAATATAATGTGAAGTTAATGAAGACTAAATGGTTGAGCAAGAGGTTGTAGAATTCACTTAAAATTAACCCTATAATGAAAATTAAGGACATTAAGGAGAAGGTACAGAAGAAGTGGAATGTGGGGGTCAACAAAACCAAGGCCATAAGGGCTAGGTTTGCAGCCAGAGACATAATCGATGGGTCGTTCCTAGGGGATAATGCAAGGATATATGACTATGCACACGAGTTATTAAGAGCTAACCCAGGGTCAACTATAAAAGTGAATGTTGAACCTGCACAAGAAGGTGGTGTTCAGAAATTACATTTCAAAAGGATATACATATGCTTGGAAGGTTGTAAGGAAAGCTTTAAGTTAAGCAGACATTTCATTGGACTTGATGGATGTTTTTTGAAAGGCCTTTGTGGGGGTCAAATACTTGCAGCCATAGGCAGAGATCCCAATGAACAAATTCTACCAATAGCATATGCAGTGGTGGAGAGTGAGAACAACGATAGCTGGACATGGTTCTTAGAGCTGCTTATTGATGATTTTGGGGGAAGAGAAGAGTGCCTCAGATACACTTTTATCTCTGATCAACAAAAGGTATGGCTCTATTTTTAATTTTGTATTGATAGGTATTTCATGTTACAAATTCTCATGTTACATTTTTGATGACTTAGGGATTATTGCCTGCAATGGAAGAACTGCTGCCTAGAGTTGAACAACAGTTCTGTGTTAGGAATCTCTACAATAACTTTAGGAAGAGGTATCCAGGAAAAAAACTAAAGGAAATAATATGGAAAGTTTCCAAGTCGACTTACTACCAAGCTTGGGAAAGAGAGATGAAAGTAATGAAAGAGCTCAATGGAGAAGCATACAAATACATGATTAAAACCCCTCCAAGGTTTTGGAGAAGATCATACTTCAAGACTGATAACAAGTGTGATGTTGTTCTCAATAATATGTCAGAAACATTTAACAGTGTCATCCTGGAGTCTAGGGTCAAGCCTTTGATAACCATGGTGGGAGAAATTAGGGTATACATGATGGAAATATGGGCTACAAACAGGATGAGGTTTGAGAAATTGGCAGATGTTGAAGTGTTGCCTAACATTATGAAGAAGGTTGAAAAAACAAGTTCATACATAAACATGTGGCTTATCAGGTAAATTGCTTTAAACAAATTTCTTTAAAGTGTATATATTTGAAGTGTATTTATATTTGGAATGTATATTTATATGTTAGGATGTCTGATGAGCATATATTTAAAGTGAGGCATCTGGAAAACTTAGCTGAAAAATTCACAGTCAACCTAAAGGAAATGTACTGTTCATATAGAAGATGGGAGCTAACAGGCCTGCCTTGTGTTCATTCACTTGCAGTAATCAAAAGTAGGAACCACAAGATTGATAACTACATTCCTGATTATTACAGGAAAGCAAGATATATACAAGTGTGCAAACCTGTAATATATCATGTTAATGGCTCAAACCTGTGGATGAGAACAGTGTATCCTGATATTCTGCCCCCCAAATTTAGGAAAATGTCCGGAAAGCAAAAAAAAAAAAAAGAGGAACTTAGAGCAAGGTGAGATAGATGGTTCTGATAAAAAGATGAGAAGGACATGATTCATTATAAAGTGTAGAAGGTGTAAGAAAGCAGGACACAACAAGCTTACTTGCAAAGTACCAACTACTAGTTAAGCATCTCAACCAACTCAAGCATCTCATCCAGCTCAAGCATCTCAGCCAGCTCAAGCATCCCAGCCAACTCAAGCATCTCATCCAGCTCAAGCATCTCAGCCAGCTCAAGCATCTCAGCCAGCTCAAGCATCCTAGCCAGCTCAAGCATCTCAGCCAGCTGTTTCTCAATCATCCAAGAAAGTGAATCCCAAATCCAAAATGTTGCAAGTTAGAAGGCCAAATGCACCTTTTGTCCCACCTGGTCCAACAACTAGGTTGAATGCATCTAAAACTGTTGTAGGTCCAACAACAAGAAGGACGACACCTATTAAGAGAGCTGCAACAAAATGGAAAGCTTAGATTAATTTCTTTAGAATAATAGTTCTATTAGGTTATGTTAAATTTAGTTAAGCTATTTTAAAGTGTTTTGAACATGTACTGTCTAGTGTTGTTTTGGACCTGTCATATCAGGTTTCTTGGACATGTAAAGTATGGTTTTTGGATATGTAATAGTAGTGTTTTTGGACGTGTAATATTAGGTTTTTTGAACATGAAAATTATGAATATTAGTGGTATCCACCACCTTATGTATTGTTGTTGACTTCATTCAGTTGATTTTTAATTTTTATGCTATGATTTCACTCAAAATGTTACACCAGTTACTGGAATTTACAAAATTCATCAAAAATACAGTTCCAAAATTACACCAGTTTCATACAGTTCCAAAATTCATACAGTTGCATACTGGATTTTACACCAGTTCCAAAATTCATTACAAAATGTTACAAATAAAACATACAAATTCATCAATTAACAACATCATCTTCTTTTCAAATGATATTACAAACGATACTGGAATTTACAACATCACCCAAATGACAAAAATTAACAACACACAAAACATTATTTTCCATATTTTTTCGGAATTCATCATTTTCTTCATTTCAATTTGTAACCCCTTATCTTTTGTTTCACTCCATCCTTTTGTTCCTTTAAAGACAGTATCTCCATTTTTGCTGCATCAAGGTCATTTTGAAGCTTCTCCAACCTACTATTTTGCTTCTTTATGAACTGCTCTTTCTCATCCACAACATCATCATAGAACCATTGAAAGTATCCACATCCAGTTTCAGATGAACCATGTGTCATTCCAAATTTAGATAGATCAGAAAAAATAATATGAATAAGCCATTTAATTTCCTTCTTACCTTATAATGATGACAACCTCAAAATTGCTTCCCAAAATTCACGTGAGTTGAAACCCTTCGAAGAGCAGTTGTGTCTCCACAGTCACATATGGGTTTCCATCGGAAATTTCCATCTAAACATCCACTGTTGTTGACCTTCGAATCATATGAACACTGACCTGAGTATGCTAATGATGATTGCTTTATTTTCCTCAAGCAATTACAGAATCATAAGGGGAAGAAAATTGTTGAACCCTAGAATTTTGGGGGGTCTGGGGTAGAAGAGAAAGAAATGGGTGATGCAGACTTGAAGAGAATGAAGAAGATGACATAACATTCTACATCAGCTGTCACGCATACAAAAAAATGTTTGTTTGTGCCTTTTGGATGGAAAGGACTATGGTGGTCCTTTTTGAACAATTAAAGGACCACTTTGGAACTTTTCAAAGATAAGAGACCAGAATGGACCCAAGGTAAAGTTAAGGGACTAAAAAGGATATTTTGCCTTATTATTATTTATGTTGTTTAGAAAATTAGTTTTTTTTGGTGATATGGGCTATTGAGTCCTAATTTCTATAATTTTATTAACTAATACTTTTATTCACTAACTCTCCCATAATGCTAACTTCACACCCCTAGCCTTAGAATATTTATTTTATTTCTTACTTTTTATTATATGATCTTGTCTTGTTTATTTTTGTTTAAGTTATTAATTAAATAATTTTATAGGTTCTTGTAAGGATTTAGTTTAAGATTAATTAATTAATTAAACTCTATTTAGATTAATTTAGTCTAATTTAGTTTCTCACAAAAAATACTAAACATTAAAACAAACAACTTTCACAATTAAATTAATTCAATATTTATAAAAATATTAAAATCCACATAATTCATCAAATATTCCACCCGCGAGTAATATGTGGCCAATATTTGGCCATGTGATAAGGGAGACTATATCAGACTCCCTCTGCATCCTTCATAACGAGCAGCACTGAGTCAATATCTGACCATTTATATCAGACTCCTCCTGCCCTATGTCCTACCATACGCGATAAACAAACCAAATTTAAAAACAACTAACCAACAATTCAAACATTTTTTTACTAACATAATCAAATTCAAGAACATTTTTGAAAAAGGATTAAGGGAAGTTGTCATCGGAATTAACTACAAACTACATCTACGCTCACTCAATTTTCAACTCAGACAAGGTTCAAGGATAAAATTGAAAGCAATTTTATGTGATCCTATAAAAAATACCAACAAATACTACGAACTACGAATTGGGACTCTGATTCCTATAAGAGAATACATAGGCATACAACTAAAATCGTGGTGAGTTCCCCTATTTAAAATTAAAACCTTATTTCCTAAACCTTTAAAATCTAAATCCTAATATTCTTGTGAACAAGGTAGATGACGGGTGCCTAACACCTTCCCTTCGTCTAAAAACGAGTCAGTAACCTAGAATCTCTAACTTATTTAGGGTTAACCTTTATATTCCCTTCCTTAGAATAAAACTTAAGGGTGGCGACTCTCAATTTTAAACTGGTTATCACATACTGTGTGTTTGGTGAATGATTGGGATACTGTATGTTGTTGGGAATCAAAATATGGAACTTGGGTAAATGAGTTTTTCATAAAAATTAGAGTTTCGAGGGTGTTTTAAAACAAATTTTTGTAAAATAAATATTCATTATTTCAGTGGTAACATGTTACATGGTTTGAGGGCACCTATTACATCAAAGACATTGTTTTAGAAAACTTGAATTTCCGTTGATGTAATCAGTTACATGTTTGATGTAATCAGTTACATTGTCAAAAGAATGTGAAAACTTGGCATTTGAGGGATGTAATCGGTTACCTATTTGATGTAACTGGTTACCACTGGGAAAAATTGTACTTTTTGTTTATGTTTTAATGTAACTGGTTACCTGGATTGATGTAACAGGTTACCGCTGCTATTGAAAAACTAAATAAATTCATAACTTGAGTTTCACGGTGTCTGATTGAGGTGTCATTCAAAGCATTAGGAAGCTGATGCAATGTAATTTAATTTAAAAATAATTTTGAAGCCTAGAAATGATTAAATGTCATGTAATGGTATTGTATGGTATGTGGTTTTTACATTGTAGTGTGATAAATGTGTATGGACAATATGTTGTTGCCTAGTGTGTTGCTATAATAATAATATTACTTGCTTGTAGTATATGTGTGGTGTTTGGTGACAAGTATTGGTGTTGTACATTTGTTAAGGTTAATATCATTATACATGTTTGTTGTTGTTTCATGTCATTTGTGAATCACGCATCATGGTGTTTGTACAGTGGTCCACTTTTGATGAGCATTAATCATATGGTAGGGATTGAGCGCGAGTAGCTAGTTCCGGTGGGAATCAGTGAAGCGTTACCTATGGTTATAGTAATGATTTTGATGTGTTCTGATCCTATGGTGGGGATCAGGAGCGAAATTAACTTGAGATTTCATAATTGGTACCACATGCATTGAGTCACGGAGTTAAGTCTCATTGCATTGCATATATGTTGTATTATGATGTTTGAACTGTGTGGAGTGAGAATTGTGGAATGGTGATCATATATGTGATATTTATACACTTACATATTATTATGAAATCTCATTATATGATTTTAAATTATCACCTCTTTTGTTTGAATGTTGCCTTTATATGGACATCATGCAGATAATCCGCAATAAAGGTGTAGAAGTGAGTGGAAGAGATTACTTTTATTTATGCTTTTGTTGAGTTGACATCTTCTCTAATATGTTACACTGGGGTAGAAAGAATGCTTGTTTTCTTATTTTATGTTAGTGGAGATTATCATGTGAATCTCCTATGTTTGATAATTTCTTATAACTACTTTTTGTTAGAATTATGTTTGAAAAACTAAACTATTTAGTTTGTTGATGTTTTCTGCTACTAATAAAATGTAGAAGTTAGGTCTTATATTATGATCTCTTATGTTCTTTAAATACCATATATGTTACATATCCTATTGTATGAGTTGGTTAAAATTGAATGTAGCATCCTAATCGCTTAATTATTTTAATTTACTCTGATTTTTATTTATAAATTACATTGGGGAGTTAGGGTGTTACACATATGATCCACCATAAAAAACTCTTATTTCTTAATAAGGGGAACATAATTCTTAGTATGAACTTTTGTTTCTTTGCTCGTAGCCACTTATAAGCACTCTTACCCTTTATAATTTTTTCTAATTGCTTGAAATTAATAAACATGTTTGCTTCTGTCATTTCTTTCAGATTTACAAATAAGTACAACTATAGCATTAAACAAATTATCAAAAAAGCACCTTTAGAAAAAGCTTGATCATCAGGAAGGTAACTTAGTGAGAGAAAGTGAAATATGGAAACAAAATCAACAAGCTTATACTTAATCTCTAGATACCTCTAAAGGTGTAAGAAACACAAAAAATGGGGGTTTGAATTGGGTTTCACCAAATAAAATTTCTACAAACTCAAACACCAACTATTAAAAGACGAATAAAAATAAATGAACACAATTATTTTTATCTTGGTTTACTATTAACAAAGTTAATCCAGTCCACTCGCCAAGGTGATTTTTCCTTCTCAATAAGGACTTAATCCATATAACTAAATAGGTTATAGAACCGCAACAAGACTACCTGTCTCTGTTGCAAACCACAAAGAATAACTACCTTTGTATTCTTGAGTATACAATCTAACACCTTAGTATCTCAAGGAACCAACCACAAAGACTAATTGTCTTTGTCTTCTTGAGTCTACAGACCAATTGACTCAGTCACTAAAGGAACAATCAAATTATAGTTGAATACAAATTTTGTGTTTACAAGATTGCTTCTTACAAACGGATTAGACAATATTGAAGTACAAATAATAATACAAAAGTGTTAAGCAAGTTCTTGAACAAAAATTTCTTTCTAGCAATTTAATGAGCAACAACTCCTTGCTTTACAAAAATTACATAGTTATTTTGGCAACATTTTAGCAACTTGAATAAGCGTTAGTTTTTCAAAGTTCTTCAATGTTTCCAATTCTTGCAAGTCTTCCTTTTATAGCTGAAAATAAATTTATTGGAGGGTACAATAGGAATACCAAAATTCCAGTTGTCTTCTTGTAATGATCAGTGAGAGAGTGGTAGATAACCTAGTACATAAGTATTGTCCTTGCGCCACAAAACCAACATAGTGGATGCGAGGTAATCTTGTACCTTGTACTACTACTCATGTGAAACCTTTTGATATTCTTTTATAATCTTTAGAGGCTTATGGATGTATAATGGTTGAAGCATGTGTAAAAGGATCAAAACTAAGTCTCCAGAACCATGTCATCAGAGTCTTCAGAACTTGTTCATATTGAACCTTGTCTTCAGAGTCTTCAGCACTTGGTCTTTAGAGTATTCATAACCTTTTCTTCAGAGTCTTCAGAACTTCGTTCAACATAACCTTGTCTTCAGAGTCTTCAAAAGTTGGTTTAGAGAACTGTTGGTCTTCAGAGACTTCAGAAATTGTTCAACAGAACATTATCTTTAGAATCTTTAGAACTTGGGCAAGATAACTTGGAATCTTCAGAGCTTTAGAACGTATCAGAAGCTCTTTAACATAATCACAATTTGAAGCAATAAAATTAACTTTCTTTAAGATTGTTGCTTTAAGGCACATTATAAGCCATGAAACATAAACTTCTATTCTTTAGTGTGTTGAGTTCAGAATCTGATGATGTCACACGTCATTTCTTCAGAGACAAAACCTGTTAGCAAAAACTACAGACTAAAAAATCATTAGGGTGCTAAATTTTTATCTAATCGCCCATATAATGTTATCATCAAAACTCAAGGCCAAATGTAGAACCAAATCTTGTTCTTACCATCTCCCCCTTTTTGACGATGACAAAACCATGTATTTTGATAAACAATTTATATTGGTTTCATCATATAAAACACTTTCAAAGTTAGCTAAGAAGCTCCCCCTGATTTCAAGACTTAAAGAATTTTTGAGAAATAGTATAAGGACATCATAATGAAGGAATAATTCCTAGATTGAAGACCTATCATACTTCTGACTAGTGTTGTAGAAGTCATCATCTCAGATTTTGGCTTGCTATCAGAGTTTGATAAGGTATCTGACCTGGTTTACAATCAGAGTTTGAACACTGCTACATAAATCTTCATCTAAGATTCTGGCTTTAATTTCACAACACTATGGTGTACATAGTGTGGTTGATAGTATCAGAGCCTTGTATTACAATCTGGATAGACTTGATCATAACATCATTAAAGTCTTGATGTCCCATCAGAGTCTGGTTAGCGGTATCAAAGCCTGATAGCATCCAAGTCCAATTGAATTTTCTTTTTTCAAAATTTCAATAACCCATGACTTCTGATCTCTAGCTTTTGAATCACATATAGAGCTTCTGAGATTGTCTGTTTGGAAAAATTCAGTGAACTTTCACAAAGTTCTTGAGTCAAAAAACGTTAGTGGCACAAACATATTAAAAATTTTGGGAATATATTTTGAGATTAGATATATCAAAATCATGTCACTTTCTCCCCTTTGTCAGAAATGAAAAAATTTATAAAATACAAAAGAAAACATAATTCCATCAACCAAAAGACCAAGTTACTAAAAGTTTTAGAAACAGAGAAAAATATCTTATTTCTAAAAACAAAGGCTAAATAAAGGTCTAAGGGTCTTGAGGAGGAGGAGGCATAACAACAGCCATGAAGTTCCTCAACATATTGGCAAGTGAAGTGATAGAGGCATCATGTCGATCAGCTCTAACATCTTGCATATCCAAACGAGCTTGAATTAACGCATTTGTCCTCATCAGCTCATCCAAATTCTCCTTTATCCCAGAAGGAGTCTCAACAACAACAGTCTTCACCAACTCAAGAGCGTTACTAATTTCAAAAGCATTATTTCTAGTGATCTTTTAGGAATTTTCTTCACAATTCCAGAAGATCCTTCAGTAGATGACTTCTTAACAAGCTTTTTTTCTTCTTAGCTGGAGAAGCAATAGAAACATAACCTTCATCTTCTTGATTGATCATAGAATATCTATCAAGATCATACATAGGAAAACCTGGTGTAACACTTCTTCTTCTGACAATTTCATCAAAGATGGGTTCAACAAGTGGTAACCGCGCCTTTTTATTGACTGACATATGTTTGAGAGACTTCCCATTCAACGATGATCCAATCTTAATAGAAATATCCCCTTGAATATTTAAGGAAGCAATGAGTTTACTTTCTACCAGAATGTCAGAAATGAGTCTTCCCATAGAGATAGAACTTTTGGGCTTAGATTTATTACTCAGAGTATCCCGAAAAATTAATATTTTTTTCCTGATTTGATGGCTAAAAACATAAACTTCTTATCAACATTGATGTAATCAGACAAACTTTTTTAGCAATGATGATTGAAGCTACCTAGAATGATTTTAAGCCAAACCCTAAAATTTTCAAGAAGGGCCTTAGGATGATGTTTTTCAGCGTCTTCCTAGAATATGTTTGAAACGACTTCTGAGTACCCATTTTCAACAAAAATCTTTTCAAAGTCTTTATTTTCAAATTCGCCACCGTGATCACTTCTGACTTTGGCAATTCCGAGATTCATCTCATTTTGCACTTGAGAATTGAAGGTAGTAAACACAGAATGTGACTCATCCTTATGTTTAAGAAACTTAACCCATTTCCAACGACTATAATCATCAACAATGATAAATTCATACTTCTTTCCATTGACAGAAACAAATTTCACTGGTCCAAACAAGTCAATGTGCAGAAGCTCCAATGGCCTAGAAGTAGAAACAACATTTTTTGCTTTAAAAGAAGTTTTTGAAAACTTACCCTTCTGACATGCTTCATAAAGAGATTCTGAAGAGTAATTCAGATTTGGAATTCCTCTGACAAGATCAAGCTAATTTAGCTGAGATAATTTTCTCATGCTAACATGCCCAATCGTTTATGCCATATCCATTGCACTTTATTAACTAACAGAAGACATTTTACATATTGCTCTTTAAGATCAGAAAGTCTAATCTTATAGATGTTGTTCTTCCTCTTGCCATTAAAGAGGATTGAGAAATCCTTCTGACTAACTACCTTACAGGAGTTTTGACTAAATATTATAGGCAAAATACCTTTATTGGTCCCTTAACTATATCCTTGTGTTTATATTGGTCCCTTAATTTTTTTTCGTGTCATATTGGTCCCTTAACTTTTAAAATGTTTCATTTTAGTTCTTTTTGTCTAAATATCGATGAAATTAGCGACTGACTTCTAAGTTTTTCCGTTGCTATTGGACAAAAAGGACTAAAATGAAACATTTTGAAAGTTCAGGGGCCAATATGACACGATAAATAGTTAAGGGATCAATCTGAACCTAAGGGTATAATTAAAGGACCAAAAAAGGTATTTTGCCAAGATTAGATCATAACCATTATTACTTAATTGACTTATGGACAATAAGTTATGCATCAATCCACCAAAAAGCAAAACATTATTCATAGAAGGGAGATAGTCATTACCAATTATTCTGGAGCCTATGATCTTCCCTTTTTGATCACCTCCGAAACCTACGAAGCCTCTAGGCTTAAGTTCCCGGATTTGGAACATATGCCTTCTTCTCGTCATGTGTCGTGAGCAGCCATAGTTTATGTACCATGATTAGTGTCTTGACATCACTGCTAAGGATATCTACAACATAGATTATATGCTTCTTAGGTACCCATAGTTTCTTGGGTTCTTTATTGTTAGTCTTCTCAGAGTTGTTTATAACTTTGGGCTTAGGAGAGGGAAAAACATATCTAATTACATTTTTAAAATGGGACTTTGCTTTAGGCTTAGCCTTAGGATCAGAAAGAGCTTTATCCCTTTCTTTTACCTTAGGCTCAGAACTAGTAGAGACAAAATAAGAATGAAGTGTATTTGGTTTATCTTCTTATTTAGAATCAAATTCTTCATAAGAATTATAACCAATACCTTTAGTGCAGTTTCTGCTTACGCCATGGAAAATTGAAGCCATGACGCTTCTATCTAGGCTTCTAGCAAGAAATTTCTAGAATGATTTGTCATATTTCTTTATGACATCATCAGTGCTCTACGAAGCTTCTGAAAGAATTTCCTTTTCAATAGTGGAACTCTTTCTTTTGAGAATAGAGTAATCAATCTTAAGAATATGATTTTCTTCTCTTAGAGATGAAAATTCTTCCTTAAGATTGTTGTGTTCTTTAGAAATAGACTCATGGACCTTTTTAAGTTTCTTGAATTCGTTCTTAAGCAACTCATGTTTTTCCAGAATTTCAAGTAAAGAACAAGTTAATTTAGAGTGAGAGAAATCATAAAATAAATTTTCTATGTCTGAATCATAGTCTACATCTTCTTCTGTATGGGCCACCTCATCAGAAGCTTTAACTCTAGCCATCAAAGTTACGTTAGCATGTTCTTTTTCTAAATCATCTTCTGATGAATCAGAATCACCCCATGTTGCCATTAATCATTTCTTTTTTCCTCTAAAAGCTTTCTTCTGGGGATTGTCTTTCTTGAGCCTGGGACAATCATTTATGTGATGACCTAGCTCATTACACTCGTAGCAAGTGACATCTTTGTTGCTACCAGACTTTCTTTTTCCAGAAGTAGACTCAAAGCAACCACCAGTCTTTCTAGCTCCTCTGAACTTGT
This sequence comes from Vicia faba, assembly GCA_948472305.1. Lineage (NCBI taxonomy): Eukaryota > Viridiplantae > Streptophyta > Magnoliopsida > Fabales > Fabaceae > Vicia > Vicia faba. The sequence goes on along the minus strand of OX451737.1, from coordinate 1,407,511,008 downwards.
TGCCTTTCTTTCTCTTCTAGAGTTGGTTGACCTTTCTGGACAATAGTGACAACTCTTCTTCATATTCATCAAAACCTTCTTCGGAATCCTCAATCTCTTATGCTTGAAGAGATTTAGTCTTCTCAAATCTTTTGACAGATTTTAGAGCAACAAATTTGCCTCTTTTTTTAGGTTCGTCTTGTTCCAGCTCAATCTGATGATTTCTCAAAGAAGTCACCGACTCTTCTAGAGAAGTCTTGTTCATATATTTCACCAATTTAAGCTTAGTTACCATATGCCCTCCATATTGTTGGAAGGATTCTAATAATCTTATTAACATGATCTGAAGTATAGTATCCTTTGTTCAGAACCTTAAGTCCTGCAACCAAAATTTGAAACCTTAAGAGCATTGTCTCAATCGTTTCATCTTCTTCCATCTTGAAGGCTTTATATCTTTTAATCAAAGCCAAAGCTTTGGTATCCTTAACTTGAGAGTTGCCTTCATCAGTCATCTTTAAAGAATAAAATATAGACTTAGCTGATTCTCTATTTGTTATATTCTCATACCCAGTATAAGAGACCAGATTCAGCAATACAGTTCTTGATTTATGATGATTCTCATATGCTTACTTTTGTTGTTCATTCATATCACTTCTTTGAAGCTTAATTCCACTAGCGTCTATGGGATCTTCGTAGCCATCAACTACCAAATCCCAAAGATCAACACTATGACTTAGAAAGAAACTTCCTAGTCTATCTTTCCAATAATCAAATCTTTCACCATCAAATATGGGAGCTTTAGCATTAAAATTGTCTTTATCATATGAAACTTGAACTATCGATGGTGGAATGTCCTTAGTGTTTCTAAAATGTTTAGATCTTTATCTGACATGGTTAAGTGTTTGATAACAATCAATACCAGAACCAGAGCTCTGATACCAATTGAAAGTGCAAGAAACATAAGAATGGGGAGTTTGAATTGGATTTCACCAAATAAAATTTCTCCAAACTCAAACACCAACTATTAACAGACGAATAAAAATAAATGAACACAACTATTTTTATCCTAGTTCACTGTTAACGAAGTTAATCCAATCAACCCGCCAAGGTGATTTTTCCTTCTCAATAAGGACTTAATTCATTATAACCAAACAGATTACAAAACCACAACAACACTACCCGTCACTTTTACAAACTACTAAGACCAACTTCCTTTGTCGTCTTGAGTATACATACTAACACCTTAGTCACTAAAGGAACCAACCTTAAAGACCAATTGTCATTGTCTTCTTGAGTCTACGGACCTTCACTCAGTCACTCAAGGAACAATCAACCTATAGTTGAATACATATTTTATGTTTACATGATTGCTTCTTACAAGCTGATTACACAATATTGAAGTATAGATAATAACACAAAAGTGTTAAGCAAGTTCACGAACAAAAGTTCCTTGCTAGCAAGTTAATAATCAACAACTCCTTACTTTACAAAAATTACAGAGTTATTTTGGAAGCATTTTAGCAACTTGAATAAGAGTGAGTTTCTTCAAAGTTCTTCAACTTTTGAATTCTTCCAAGTCTTTATTTTATAGCTAAAAATAAATCGATTGGAGAGTAGAATAGGAATACCAAAATTTAAGTTATCTTCTTGCAATGGATAGTGAGAGAGTGGTAGTCAACCTAGTACAAAAGTATTATCCTTGTGCCACAAAATCATCATAATGGAGGCGAGGTGATGTTGTACCTTGTACTACTAGTCAAGTGAAACCTTTTGATCTTCTCTTCTAATATTCATAGGCTTCTGTATGTATAATGGTTGAAGCACGTGTAGAAGGATCAAAACTAAGTCTCCAGAACCATGTCATCAGATGTTGCATTGTGTAAAAATGTGAAAAAGATGTAGCGGTAAAGAATTTAAGATTAAGCCATCAATAGACTTATCTCAGCCAATTAAGTCTCCACCGTACTTTATTGTTTCTAAAGGGAAATGGGAAAAAAGCGAACAAAACCCACAATGAAATTAAAGATCAGAGATCAAGGTACGGGGGTCGGTTATGCAAAGGGAAGATATTAGTATCCTAAGCATCTACGGTACTCCGCAGGATCCACTTTGTTTGTTTTCTTTCAAAAAGTGTGTTATCTAAAGACTTACTTGCTAAAGGGAAAGAATGAATGAGTATTTTAAAAAACCAAATAAAATGTTTTTTAATTGTTTTTGCTCGCCTTGGGCCGTAAGACTTAGTGCCTACGTACTCTCTCGTGCAATGCGAAAATCAGAGCACCGTAGTTCATCTAGAAAAGACTTGTCTGTTGGTTAATTTTAAATGAAGAGACAAGTCATCATTTTTAGGAGAGAATCTCAACTAACGTCCACAAGGTGTGAGAAAGATGGACCATGCGTCAGAAAGAGTGAGTGCTTGAGAACACCTCTAGTAATCAAGTGCAAAAGTCGATATATTTATATCCATGTGGATAGGAGGATGATATATCGACTATAAATAAATCATGTCTGTAGCGGTAGAAATGTTTAAGACTAAGCCATTGGACTGACTTGACTTACATAGATCAAAATAAAAATCACCGCCACGCTTTATTGTTTCCAAAGGAATGGGAAAAGAGCGAATAACCCAAAAGAGGGGGAAAGATTCAAGGTAAGGGGATTGGTTATGCAAAGGGAAGGTATTAGCACCCTAAACATCTATGGTACTCCGCAACAACCTCTTTGTAAAATCTATATATTTTGGCTATAAAATGTTGTATAAAAATAGATGGTGGAGGTGAGAAAAAGAACTATTTTTTTATGATTTTTACATCTGCCGCGGTTGCGAACCTTTAGTGCCTATGTACCACCTTCCATGTAATAGGGGATCAGGGTACACGTAGTTCCTCTTTAAAAATTTTAAAACATAAGTGTGTTCGTTAATTTTATGAGATAAGACATCATCGTCATTGTCCGTGTGGAAAACGTACTTACTACCCATAATTATGAGAAAGAAGAATTTGCATCATATTAAAATGGAAGATATGGCTTAGATTTTAAAATTAACAATGCCTCACTCAACACCCAAGTGGAAAATATCTCACTTCACTACATATTGTAGAAGTATAGTTATTTGCATCACTACAAGGATTGACAAGAGTCCAATTTTTTAAAGAAAATTTTAAAGATAAAATGCCAAAGTGGCAAAATGATTTTAATGAGATTGATTGAATTTTAGTCTCCTCACAAAAATGTCAAGGTATTATTAAGTTGATTGAAGTTTATTTATTAAAATGTTTTGAAAATGCATGGACCTAAGTCCAAGTTTATTATGAAAGTGGTTCAAGTTTAGAAACAATAAGAGTTTTCAAAAGGAGGAAGAAGAATTTTGAAATTAAAGAAGATGAGAGGAGATGAAGGGACTATCCTAAAGCATAAGATAAAAGCTAGGGAAGAGAAGCATTTAACCAACAAGAATCCAACACTTGACATTATAAGTCAAGATAGAATTCTTATTCTTTGGATTGAAACCGAGCAAGGATACTAAACCTCTTGAGAAAACCAAGCTTTAATTGCATTAAGTCTTCACAAAAAAATGGGCAGAGTAACGACTGTATACAGATGAATTCCAGATTACAGACAAAGTATGTAATCACAATAACCTGCACATAAAACAAATAAACAACCCAATGTCTTGAGTTAAATCCCAAGAATTCCAGATAAAATATCAATTAAGGTCACAAGGTCTCCAACATAAGATCAAGGTTTCTATTCCTAAGTCTAAGAAGTCCAATACTCCATAATTCCAAGGATAGTAACCAAATAATCCAAGTATCATTAATGTTTTTTATGGTTCATGTTGATTATTAAGTATCTTCAAAAATAAAATAAAAGCTCGAGTGAGAAAAATAAAAATGACAAAAGTAAATGCTCCAGTGAGCAAAGATGAAAATGGCATGAAATGTAAATGTTAAAGTAAATGGTACATAAAGTAAAGAGCATAAAATAAAAGCATAAGATAAAGTCAATTGTTAGAAGTTAATGGTTAGTTGGATGACCATCTTGAAACTTGCAATTGGAACTCATTAGAGGATTTGTAGAACCAAAGCCTCTCAACAACAAGTTGTGTTTGCTTTTTGTCAAGTATATCATCCATTTAAGAATCCACAAGGTAACATTTAATGATCAACAATGTTTAAGTGATCCGTGTTGACTAAAATTGATGAAGATCCATTGTAGGATTGATAGAACCAAAGCCTTCTAACAATGAATCTCAAGGTTATTGGATCAAAGGGTTCAAATTAATATATTTGGGCTTGCAAACATATGTTTTGGTGACAAATGATCATTTTCTCAAATCGGGACAAAATTTAGCGCTATATTAAGCAATCGTAAATGGACTTATGTAGAAGTCACACCTATTTTGAGGCTGATCAATAGAAATCTATGTACTTCACGTTTGGATAAATGATATAGAGATCATTATCCCTTAACATGTAGCACAAATAAAAATAAATGGATAAGATGAAGAGGGACGGGAATGATAAGCTAATTTAGATCACTACCTTAAATTTATTTCATCTTTAAATTCAATCACTCATCTTGATGGATTAAAGTAGTAAACATATCATTAATCCAAAGCACCAAAAATAAATTAAATAATTCACTCTTAGGTAGATTTAAATTAATGAACATTTATCCAACTTCATATACACCCAAATTCCATTTAATTTAAAGAGAAATTGGACATTTAAAATTGCAATCTAAATCAACAATCAAAAGGAGTGAGTATAAAAAGATAGATGGATCAAAACAGCCTTGAAACAAGGCAGAAAATACATTTTGGCTCTGTTACAATCGATTGCACTCTGGAAGCAATCAATTGCATCAGTGCTTTTTTTCAAAAAAAAAAGTGAACCGTTCTGTGACAATCGATTGCACTATGACAACAATCGATTGCACCCTGTGCAAAACAGAAAATCGGCATTTATAAAGGCCAAATTCTTGTTCAAACTTTCCATCAAACACCTTATGATCATGGATTTAATTGAGCACGAAAATTCTATCAAATTATGAGAAAATAGCACCAATGGAATCACAAAATAATGCTCAATGAATCAAGCCCAAAGATCAACAAGAGATCACATTGTGAAAGATGAAGAATTCAACTTACCAAAGGTAGATCTAGAGAATTAGGGGACTTTTTGCCAGCGAAGAATAATTTACACGATTGAATATTAGAGAGAAGGTTATTGGAAGGCAAAAAATTCTCATGAGTGGAAGCAATAGAAGATTGAAGCTATCCCAATACTTGTAATGTCTAATTTTTATCTTGTAGTTATTTTGAACAATATGAGTAGCTAAACCCCCCAATGCTAGGGGGTGTCCCTGATTTGATTTTGTAAATGACTTTGAATTCAAATTTCTTTAATTTATGTGTTTTTCTTATTCAATTTAATTGTACAAGGTTTTTATGCTTTCTTTGTCGGGCCAACAAGGATTGATCTACGATTAATAATTAGTTGGACCGCAATTGTTATGGTTTTTGTACGATTAGACTATAGTTGATATCACCTAGGACTAGGGATACCCTATAGTTATTGGTTAACTCTTTTGATAAAACAAAGGCTTGATTTCATCATAATTCTCTAAGGACTTAGGATTTAGGATGAATGTTCAAAGATTTTCCCACTAAGGACTTAGGAGAAAATAACCTAAAGAGCTGGTAATTGGTATAATGAACTTGCTGATGAAATCAGGATTCAAGGTTGTTTCAGGGAAAATTATAAACTTTACCCTAGCGTGTTACTCATATCTGTGAAAAAGCCAATTTATATTTCTGCCTATTTTTACTTACTGCTAAGTGAGAATTTCCAAACAAAAGCCCAATTTAAGTTTTTTTGTTTAATCGATACTTTGGGATTTCCCATTATTACTACATTGACAAATTAGTACACTTGCTAATTTTTTGATCAAGTTTTTGGCGCCGTTGCCAGAGACTGCCAAATTCTAGAGTTCAATTTTAGTTCAATTAAAATTTTATTGCTTCGTGACTAAAATTTTATTTTCTATTATTTTTATAAGTTTTTTGTTATTACTAATTTTTGTCTAACTTTGTATGCGAGGAAAGCCCTCAGCTGAATTTCCTTTTGACGCAGAAATTGAAAGAACTTTTCACGCAAGGCGTAGACAGGCTCAATAAGTTAAACTTGAATCAGAAGAAGAAGTTGTCTCAGTTTATACAGACTCAGAGTCAGAACATCATTCAGGTTCAGAGTCCAAAAAGGAAGAAGAAAGATCAATGGCTGAAGATCCACCAGCACCTGTGAGACTTCTTGGGGACTATGGAAGAGCAAATGCTCCAGGAGGTTGGTTGAATATTGTGAATCAACCGGTAACTATTGGAAATTTTTAGCTACACCCTTCAATAATCCGATAGCTTGAGAACAAATCTTTCATCGGAAATATAAATGAAGATGCAAATAAGCATTTGCAAAGGTTTTTCACTATGAGCACTACTTTGAAAATTGAGGGGCACTCTGAAGAAGCTAAGAAATTAAGAATGTTTTTGTTCACGCTTTTTGAAGATGCTGAAGAGTGGTTTTACTTATTACCTACTTGGGAACAGATGGAGAAGACTTTTCTTGATGAATGCTTTTGTTTACATTCACAAAAGATATGAAATTGTGAATTTTAAGCAGAAAGAAGGAGAGTCACTGGGTGATGCTTACAAGAGGTTAAAAAGGTTATTGGTAGCTTGTCTCACTCACAATATCGATCAAACTGAGAAAATGCGTATGTTTGTAAATGGCCTCAGAATAAAGACAAATTAGCTTATTGACACGAATGTCGGTGGCTCATCCAACTTTATAACAACCAATGGTATTAAGAAGATCATTGAAGACATTACTGCAAATGAACACCTAGAATTGTATAACAATGTTACAAGAAAGCCAGAGGGAGTTATTAATTTAAAGTTGGAAGCTAACAAATAGCTTAGAATTGAAGAAACAGTTGCTGCAGAAGTGGAGAAAAGGTTGAAGGCAATGAAAATAGGTGCTCAACAGGTAGCTCAGGTTCAACATGCATAAAATTTTGTTTGTGAAATTTGTAGTGGACCACACATTATTATGCATCGTCTTGTAACTCCACAACAAATTGAGGAGATATGATTTTTGAAGCAGAATAATTTGTATTCTAACACCTATAATCCTGGGTGAAAGAATCATCTTAACTTCTCCTGAAAAGAAGATAAGCAACAAGCTCCACAGAAGGCAGAATGGGAGGTAGCTATTGAAAAGATGACTACCCACACTTCTCAATTCCAAGAAGAGACAAAGAGCAACCACAGGAATACCACAGATGCAATAAAAAATTTGGAAGTTCAAATGGGACAGATTACACAACAATTAACTCTACAAGCACAAGGAAATTAGAAAAATTATGAGAATGTTAATACTGTCGTAACAAGGAGTCAAAAAGTTGTTGAAGAAAAAGAAGATGAGGTAAAATTTGATGATAGTATCATAGAAGTAGATATATAAGTGAGAGAGAACAAGAAAAAGCAGGAAGAAGTGGTATCACCTATGAAGCTAACTGAAGAGAATAGTGTAAAGGAGACTAAACCAGTGATTAAGTTGTCGTATCCCCCTCGAGTAGCAAAGAAGGACACAAAAGAGAAAGACTTTGACAAATTTGTCAAATTGTTCAAAAAGCTCGAGATCAACATACCGTTCTTTGAAGCACTCGAGAAAATTCCATTGTACCATAAATTCGTGAAAGAGGTACTATAAAAAAGAGACCAACAGGAGATGGATCGGTAATCATTGATGAGAAATTGTATGCAATTGAGCTAGATAGGAAAATGCCCATTAAGAAGAAGGAACCTAGGTCAGATGTATTATAGTGCACCATAAAAGATAGAACTTTCAAGAGGGTTATAATTGATTCTGGCTCTAGTGTGAGTTTAATGTCATTATCTATCTTTAAGAATCTTGGTATTGAAAAGATAAGCGAGAGTGGGACACAATAAAATTTATTGATCACACCATCAAACAATCATATGGGATGGCTGAAGATATATTGGTAGAAATCAATAATTTTGTCTTTCCAGATGATTTCCAGATCATGGACATACCTGAAGATGAAGAGACTCTTATCATTCTTGGTCGACCATTTTTACTGACTATTCGGTATAATTTTAATCTCGAGATAGGTAATCTGACATTAAAATCATTTGATGAGGATATAAATTTGAAAGTGTTGGAGATCAAGAAGCAAGGTGCAGGTGGAAATAAGCAATCTTCAGTTGGAATGATCAAGATAGAAGGAGATGGCAACATTTCAAAGCCACTCCCAGAAAAGGTCTCAGGCATAAGCTTTCAGGTGGCATTACCTCATGCATCTGTAAAAATCCCTAAGTTCATTCAAGAAGTCAAGAAGAGAAAGAAAAAGGAATATCAAGGTGTAGAGATGGAATATGGAAGTGACTTGAGGCACATAGTGATTCATACTTTTGAGCTAGATGAGTTCTAGTTTGCGAAAAGGACTAGCAACAAGGTGTGGAAGAGGAAGGACCCCCCATAATAAAAGGGATAAACCGTCGATCCATGCGATGTTAAATGAAGAGCTTCGTGGGAGGCAACCCATGCTTTTAATGAATTATTTTCCTTTTTTTGTTTGTTTTGTTTTTAGGTAATAAAAAGGGGGCCTTACTGGTGAAAGCTAGAAGGCAACAGTTGGTGTTACACTACCCTCTGCGAGTCATCCTTCTCGATCTTGTTCTGAAACATTGGGGTCAATGTTTAGTTCAAATTTGGGGGGGGGGGGGGGGGGGGATTTCCTGTTTTGTTTTGTGGTTTATTTATTTTATGTTATTTGCTTTGTAAAACCACATGTTGGAAGTCTTCCCAAATTTTGAACGAAAATTTTTGTTTTGTTTTGTGCAAGAGCTTGTATGTCAAAGAGATCGAGAATAGTATATAGAGATAAAGGGATGATTATTTGAGGGTAGGAATTTCAGAATAATGTGATAGTGATACGAGTCTAACGTGTAGATTTGTACCATAGTACTTGAATAATAAGAAGTACTCCTTGAGTAGTTTATTTTGACAGTCTGGCATAATCTAGATTTACATGCACGTATGTTGATTGATAAATAAATAATTTTGGCACCAAATGATGAAAAGGATGTAAAAGGCAATCGGTCCGCTAAGTTGGGTAACCCTCACCCAGTTATTCAGCCCAAAGGGGTTGATCCCCAAACGTCGTCCAAATAAGGATAATATATAACTACAAATTTTGAAAATTTCATCGGTAATTAAAAGTAGAAAATGTCGCTCATTTGGTGCCCAAGCAAAAAATTATTGATTAGTCTTATGTATGTGATGATCATCATAATTCTCATTGCCTTAATTTGATTGTCTGAATGAAAAAGGAGGAAAATCAGAAAGATACTTGAGTATAAAGCATAGTTAGAGAGGTATCTGAAGAGGAAGCTCAAGTTTAAAAGGTTCTTACAAAAACTCTTAGTGTCATGTGAACACCGAACGAACTACCTCTTGAACATTGTGAACAAAGGTCTCACGTGTGAGTATCAATCTGTTGTGAATTTCACGAGCTCTTGTAATTTTCACTTGAGGTCAAGCAACAATTTAAGTTTGGGGACGTTTGGTCAGTGGTTTTTACACAGTTAATTATTGTTGCTTTTAGTTATCTTTTCGTTATTGTGTCAAGCATTTTATTTCATTTTTCTACATTTTATGAGTTGGTTGGGTATTTTAATGGTTTCAGGCTTAGTGGAATAAATCGGGATAACTCGGTGCGAAAAAGTGCAAAATTTAGAGTTTTGGAGAAATTCAAAAATCCATCTATAGAAGGCCTGACACGGCCACACGTGTCACTTGACACGGGCTCTGTCAGGATAGGCGTCATGGAAGAAAGGCCAAGTCAGGGGGCTGACACAGCCACTCGTGTGACTTGACACGGGCCGTGTCAGCATGTCTGGAGCTTTATAAGAAAATAAAAATGCAGAGGGACAACACGGGCGGCTGTGTCACCTGATACGAATCGTGTTAACCAGTGACACTGATTTTGATTATTTTCGTGATTTTTCACTATTTGTGACCCGGAGGGGAATTTTGGGCATTTCCAACCGAGACAAATGAATTATTCACTATTTAGATGAGTTTTCACGATGAATTGGGGGACTTTTTTCCAGCAAAGAATAACTTACACAATTGAAGATTGGAGAGACAAAGGTTATTGGAAGGCAGAAGATTCTCGTGAGCATAAGCAATTGAATAACAAAGTTATCCCAATACTTGTAATGTCTAATTTTTATCTTGTACTTATTTTAAACAATATGAGTAGCTAAACCCCTCAATGCTAGGGGGTGTCCCTTATTTGATTCTGTAAACGACTTTGAATTCAAATTTCTTTAATCTGTGTTTTTTTTATTCAATTTAATTGTACAAGGTTTTTATGTTTTCTTTGTCGGACCAACAAGGATTGATCTACGGTTAACGATTAGTTGGACCGGATTGTTAAGGTTTTTGTACCATTAGGCTATAGTGGATATCACATAGGACTAGGGATACCCTATAGTTACCGGTTAACTCTTGATAAAGCAAAGGTTTGATTTCATCAATAATTCTCTAAGGACTTAGGATTTAGGATGAATGTTCAAAGGTTTTCCTACTAAGGACTTAGGGGAAATAACTTAAAGAGCTGGTAATTGGTATTATGAACTTGTTGACGAAATCATGATTCAAGGTTGTTATAGGGAAAATTATACACTTTACCCTAGCATGTTACTCATATATGTGAAAAAGCCAATTTATATTTCTGCATATTTTTACTTACTGCTAAGTGAGAATTTCCAAACAAAACCCTAATTTAAGTTTTTTTTGTTTAATCAAACCATAAATGAAACTCGATACTGATACACAGTCCTTGAGATCGATATTTTGGGATTTCCCATTATTACTACATTGGAAAATTAGTACGTTTGCTAAATTTCCAATCATTAAATAGCAGTCTCTGTGGATTGATATTTTTATTACCGCGAAATTATCGGTACACTTTTTGAGAAGATATCAGTAGGTGGAAGAAACAGGATGGAAAGCTCAGCTAGTAATGATATTATCCACAAAAATCCAGAAATGGTGTGTGCAAGCGCTTGATATTCCACTTCAGTGTTGGAACGAGCAACAAGATGATGCTTCTCAGAGCTTCATGACACAAGGTTGGTTCCAAGAAAAATACAGGAACCATAGGTAGAATGTAACGCCTGTTACTTAATTAATTATTTAATTAATTATTTTCGAGTTATTCGTTGAAGTTGTGAGATGTTGTGAATTGTTGGCATAAGTTGCTAGATTATTACTAGTTAATTAATTAGTTGATTAATAATAGTAATAATATTAGAATTGGTAGAATAATAGAATTATTATGTTGGGCCTAATTTTAATGGTTAGAAGTAGAGATATGATGGGTGTGTTGTTAAGTCCATTAAGAATAATAATATTGTGAGGTTTTATTTAAATAAAGAATTAGGTTAATTGGAAATAAGAAATTCTTGGTGTGCTGGTCGTGAGAAGTGAAGAGAAAAGGAATAAGGAGAAGAGCAAAGCAAGGTTCCAGACGGAGAGTTTTAGAGTGATCTTCAATCCAAGGTAAAGGTGGGGTTCTGACCTTATAATGGGGCATATGATGAATATTGTGTAGGGGTTTGGTCGTGGGTATAATTGTTGTGCGTTGATTTTCTGAGCCTATTCTTGAAAGTTACCAGTTTTTATGTTGTGGTCGTTTAGGAATTTTCTACATGACTGTCTTGTACAATTGATGAATTTGTTAGTAGGAGATATAGTTGCCCTGTTGCCATGTTATTCCATGTTGTTGGTCAGAAAATTAATGGTCAAAGAGAATACTGTAAGGCTGGGTTAACGTTCATCACAAACTAGATTAATTATGTGAAAAAATGTGACGACACACCATGCCGAGGAGCACAGGTATTTGCATCGAGCGGCATAAGATTGCAAGGTGTGCCGAGGGGCACTGGTGCTAGGTGCCAAGTAACACAAGGTTGCAAGGTGCGTCGAAGAGAACAGGTATTTGTGTCGAGAGGCACAAGGCTTCATGATGTGCCGAGATATATGGTGTGTGTCAAATTGTGTTTAGTTGTTGTTAAATTATTGTTATTGTTGTTACTACATTCCTACTGTTGTTACACACATATCATATCAAGTTGGGAGCTCATGCTCGGTAAGTTAGTCTGAATTGGAAAATATAAAGTTGAAGGCTTATGCCTTGTTGATGCCTCTATTAACTGACATATTATTAAGTTGGGGGTTTTGCTTCGTTGGTACCATATGCATGTGCATAAAAACAAGTCGCATTTCATGTTGCATTCTGAGTTGCGTGTGGGTGAATTGATTATGTTAAACATTTTTAAAGAGCTGTGAAGTGGTGATTTTGTATGAACTGATTCTAATATATTATTTATCTTGCGTTCTATTATATTGTTCGATATCTCACCCTTCTGTATGAATGTTACCCCATGTTGGTAACATGCAGTTAATCCAGAGTGATGATTGTTTACCTTCAGTGGTTCGAGTCGGTGTCGTTGCTCTGGTACGTAACACTCAGGAGGATGAACACTTGTTGCTTTATTGTTGTGATTACTTCCATTGCTGAATTTTAAAGTACTTTGTTGTTTTTAAAGTTGTTTCAGTTGGACAAAGATGTTATGCCATTTGAATTAAAAATTGTGATTTCGCTGCTTATTTATAAAAGTTGTTTTATTCTAAAGACTAAATTATGTGGTTTATGGTTCATCTGAGTTTAAGTGTTATGTATATGTTTCACATGCGATTAGCTGAAGGTGTTTTTAAGTAGTAATTGTATCATCCTATTTGTATTCTGAAATTTTGTAACTCTGATTTTAATATTATTCGCCGGGTAGAAATTGGGTGTTACATTAGTGGTATCAGAGCAGGTTTATCTGTCCAACCAAGTTGTCGAGTCGTAGTTTTGTCTAACAATCGAGTATTGTTAACTTGAGTTCTAACCATTATTTATGTTGTAGTGATAAGTTGAGATGGCTGGAAGGAATGATGTTGCACTTGTTGTTGCTTTGGAAGCAATGGTGCATGTTATGGAGAATTAGCCGAACACTAACGAGAATGCTGGATCTCGTAGCTTGGCGACCTTCCAGAGGGAGAATCCTCCTACCTTCAAGGGTAAGTGTGATCCCGAAGGAGCGTTGGATTGGTTGAAAGAGATTGAGAGAATCTTCTGTGTGGTGGACTGCACTCCAACACAGAAGGTTCAATATGATACTCATATGCTAGCAATTGAGGCTGATGACTGGTGGCTAGAGACTCATATGAGGTTGGAAGCTGCAAGTGAAAATATCACTTGGGTTGTGTTTCGTAGGGAATTTCTGAGGAAGTATTTCCTTGAAGACGTTCGTGGTAAGAAGGAAATTGAGTTTCTTGAGCTGAAGCAAGGGAGTATGTCGATCATTGAATATGCTATAAAGTTTGTTGAGTTAGCTAAGTTTTACCCGCACTACAGCGAGGCAAATGCTGAGTTTTCAAAGTGCATCAAGTTTGAGAACGGGTTGCACCCAGAGATGAAGAAGGCAGTTGAATACCAAAAGATTCGTGTCTTTACCGATTTGATTGATAGTTGCAGGATCTATGAAGAAGATAATAATGCTCACTCTAAGATTATCAATGAGAAGAGGGGTAAGCACCAATAGAACCGTGGTAAGCCTTATGATGCCCTAGCTGGTAAAGGTAAACACAAAGTTGCTCAAAGTCATAGAACTAGTGGGGGAGATGCTCCTTCTGGTGCGGTTTGTTTCAAATATGGAAAACCTGGTCATAGGAGCAACGTGTGTACTGCTGAGGTGAAGAGGTGTTTCTGTTGTGGTAAGACTGGACATGCTATATCTGAGTGCAAACATAAAGAGATGATTTATTTTAATTATGGTGAAGAAGGACACATTGGTAGTCAGTGTCAAAAACTAAAGAATGTGCAAACCAGTGGAAAGGTGTTTGCTTTGACAGGGACTCAGACAGATAATAAAGACAAACTCAGCAGAGGTACATGTTTCATTATTAATACTCCTTTAATTACTATTATTGATGTCGGTGCTACTCATTGCTTTATTACTGTTGACTGTGTTGAAAGATTGAGTCTTATGTTGTCTCCTTTGAGTGGAGAAATGGTCGTCGATATTCCAGCTAAGGGATCAGTGACTACTTCTTTTGTGTGTTTAAAGTTCCCGTTGTCGATCTTCGACAGAGACTTTACCGTTGACTTAGTTTGTTTTCCTTTAAGTGGGTTATATGTGATCTTAGGTATGAATTGGTTAGAGTATAACTATTTTCATGTTAACGGTTATAACAAGTCTGTGAGGTTTTCTACTCCTGAAGAGGAGGAAGCTGGTTTGTTGTCTGATAGACAGTTGAGGCAGTTGATGCAATAAGAGGCTCAAATATTCTCATTGATGGCGTCGCTATCTGTAAAGAATCAAGATATAATTGAGGAATTTCAAGTGGTGCGTGAATTTCCTGAAGTTTTCCCTGATGAAATTCCTGATGTACTTCTAGAGAGAGAAGTCGAATTCCCTATTAATCTTGTACCTGGTACCAGACCTGTTTTAAGGCATCATACAAGATGTCTGCATCTGAATTGTCAGAATTAAAGAAGCATTTTGAAGAGTTACTTGAAAAGAAATTTGTAAGACCAAGTGTATCACCGTGGGGAGCTCCAGTGTTGCTAGTAAAGAAGAAAGATGGAAGTATGAGACTTTGTGTTGATTATAGACAATTTAATAAAGTGACGATTAAGAACAAGTATCTGCTTTCGAGAATAGACGACTTGATGGATCAATTAGTGGATGCTCGAGTGTTTAGTAAGATTGATTTGAGGTCGGGTTATCATCAGATTAAAGTGAAGAACTAAGATATCCAGAAGATGGCTTTCAGAATGTGTTATGGACATTATGAGTATTCAGTGATGCCTTTCGGTGTTACTAATGCGCCGGGAGTATTCATGGAATATATGAACCGTATCTTTCATACTTATTTGGATCGGTTTATGGTGGTTTTAATTGATGACATTTTGATTTACTCTAAATTGGAAGAAGAGCATGAAGAACACTTAAGAATAATATTACAAGTTTTGAAAGAGAAGAAGTAGTATGCAAAGTTGTCTAAGTGTGAATTTTGGTTAAAGGAGATTAGTTTTCTTGGTCATGTCATCTCAGGTAGTGGCATTGTTGTAGATCCATCTAAAGTAGATGTTATGTTGCAATGGGAAATTCCAAAGTCGGCTATCGAGATTAGAAGCTTTTTTGGATTAGCTGGTTATTATAGAAGGTTTATCGAAGGTTTTTCTAAGTTGGCACTTCCTTTAACTAAGTTGACTTGTAAAGGTAGAGCTTTTGTGTGAGATGTTCAGTGTGAAGAAAGTTTTACAGAATTGAAGAAGAGATTGACGTCGGCTCCCATTTTGACATTACCTAATCCAGGAGAACCTTTTGTAGTATATTGTGATGCTTCCAAGATGGGTCTAGGAGGTGTGCTTATGAAGAATGAAAAGGTAGTTGCTTATGCATCAAGGCAGTTGATGACTTATGAAAAGAACTATCCTACGCAAGATTTAGAGCTTGTTGCAGTTGTTTTGTGTTAAATATTTGGAGGCATTATCTTTATGGTTCTAGATTTGAAGTATTTAGCAGACATAAGAGTTTAAAGTATTTGTTTGATAAGAATGATTGAATATGAGACAACGAAGATGGTTGGAGTTGTTAAATGATTACGATTTCAGTTTGAATTATCATCCAGGAAAAGTGAATATGGTGGCCGATGCGTTAAGTCGAAAGCCTTTACATATGTCGCCAATGATGGTTAAAGAGTTGGAATTAATTGAACAGTTCAGAGATATGAGCTTAGTTTGCAAAGTGACACTGCAGAGTGTTATGTTGGGAATGTTGAAAATTAACAATGAATTTCTGGACAGTATCAAAGAAGCTCAGAAGTTAGATGTGAAATTGGTAGACTCGATGGTTGGGATCGATCAGTCCCAGAATAAAGATTTTAAGTTAGATGCTCAGGGTGTGTTGAGATTCTGTAATCGAATTTGTATTCCTGGTAATGCAGAGATGAAGAAAGTGATTCTCGAGGAAAGTCATACAAGCAAGTTGAGAATTCATCCGGGAGCTACAAAAAATGTATCAAGATTTGAAGAATTTGTTTTGGTGGCCAAGAATGAAGAGTGATGTGGCTCGGTTTATGTATGCATGTTTAACTTGTCAGAAGTTGAAAGTTGAACACCAGAATCCTGTAGGGTAGATGCAACTGTTAGAAGTTCCAGAATGGAAATGGGATAGCATTTCAATGGACTTTGTAACAGGATTACCTAATACTTCAAGAGGGCATGATATAATTTGGGTCATTATTGATAGGCTTACGAAGTCGGCTCATTTTATTCCTATTAACATCAGTTTTCCAATGTCGAAGCTGGAAGAGATTTATACTAGTGTAATTGTAAAGTTGCATGGTGTTCCTTTGTGTATTGTGTCGGATAGAGATCTGGGGTTTACTTATGATTTTTGGAAGAGTCTTCAAGAATCGTTGGGTTCTAAGTTGAGGTTGAGTTCGGCGTATCATCCTCAGACGAATGGTGAGACTGAAAGGACTATTCAGTCGTTAGAAGATTTGTTGAGAGCATATGTTCTTGAGCAGGGAGGTTCATGGGGATGCTTATCTTCTGTTAATAGAGTTCACTTATAATAACAATTACCATTCTAGTACTGGAATGGTACCTTTTGAAGCATTGTATAGCCGAAGATGTAAAACTCCTTTATGTTGGCATGAATCTTGGGAAAGTTTGGTACTTGGACCTGAACTTGTTCGAGAAACTACCGAGAAGGTGGAGTTAATTCGAGAAAAGATGAAAGCTTCCCAGAGTAGACAAAAGAGTTATCATTACAAGTGAATGAAATATTTAGAATTTCAAGCGGCTGACCATGTGTTTCTGAGAGTTACACCTGTGACTGGTGTTGGGCATGCATTGAAGTCTAAGAAGCTCACTCCTCGTTTTATTGCTCTGTATCAGATTTCAGACAGAGTTGGCAAGGTTGCATATATAGTGACTTTACCACCTAATCTTTCGAATTTGCACGATGTGTTCCATGTGTCACAACTCCGGAAGTATATTTCAGATTCATCTCATGCGATTCATATGGATGATGTGCAAGTACGGGATAATCTTACTATAGAGACGATGCACGTACGGATCGCAGATCATGAAATGAAGACTCTAAGAGGAAAAGAGATTGCTTTGGTGAAAGTAGTCTATCTAGGAGATGTCAGAGAAAGCATGACGTGGGAGTTGGAAAGCATGACGCAGGAATCCTATCCCGAGGTGTTTAAACAAGGTAAATTTTCTAAGTGAGGGAGAGTTGTAACACCTGTTATTTAATTAATTATTTTTTAATTATTCATTGAAGTTGTGAGATGTTGTGAATTGTTGGCATAAGTTGCTAGATTATTACTAGTTAATTAATTAATTGATTAATAATAGTAATGATATTAGAATTAGTAGAATAATAGAATAATTATGTTGGGCCTAATTTTAATGGTTAGAAATAGAGATATGAGGGGGTGTGTTGTTAAGCCCATTAAGAATAATAATATTGTGAGGTTATATTTAAATAAAGAATTAGGTTAATTGGAAATAAGGAAGTCTTGGTGTGCTGGTCGTGAGAAGTGCAGAGAAAAGGAATAAGGAGAAGAGCAAAGCAAGGTTCCGACTGGAGAGTTTTAGAGCGACCTTCAACCCAAGGTGTTGTACCCAAAAATTTTCCCTCTCATTTCTCAAGAATTTTCTCACAAGATCTTCCATGACTAAAGTTTACAGCACTAATACATCAATTTAGGGTTGGAGTTAACACAAGGGCAAAATGGTCAATTGCAAACTAAAAAGTCAAGCTTTGACTTTTTGATCAAAATCAAGTTTCAAGAATAATATTTCATCAAGACATGTTGGAATATGAAGTTTGTTTCATCAAGAAAATCAAAAGTCAAAAGTCTAAATACTTAGAAATTTTTCTAAGTGTTTAGGAAATATGATAAGTTCAGAACTTCTGGTCATATTTTCACCATGATGCAAGTATATTCTGGAAGAACTCCTAACACAAGAGTTGAAGATCTCAATGATATTTAAAGAATTGTAGAACATAACTTCTTCTAGAAGTGTTGGGATTTCGAGTTATAAATCCTTGAAGACACGTCTATGAAACTAAAGCACTCAGTAAATTCTGGGCCTTTCGAAGACAGAATTTGGTTAGAACTTCTGGACTAGTTTTCACGAAGGTTCAATCAGAATTTGAAAGAGTAATTCAAAGAGGGTATGCAAAGCATGTTACAAGCTTTTGAAAAGTCTGAGAACTCCCTTCAGAACATGCTGGAGCAGGGAGATTCAAAGATCAGAAGTTGGATGTTCATTTTAAGTTACGCTGATGCTGAACTTCTGATCCAGAGTAAGCTAAGATGCATAATCTCATATTGCAGGATTTCTGGTTTGATAAATCTCATCATCATTTAATGCTCACACCCACTTTTGAGTCTTTATCCAAAGGATTTCCCCACGTGTGACATAGAAGTACCATTGATGTCCTTGAAAAGCAAACTTTGGTACAAGTTTATGTTGGGCCCATGCTTTGCTTTTGCTTCTGAGGGTACTTTTCCTTAATTCATGCTTACAAATCCATCTTAGGCACGACTAAAAGCTACTAACCACCCTACTTTATGCCTTGAACCATACTTGTTTAAACTTGCTTCAAGAACAAGTCAACGCCCTAGCATATGATGGTTGTACTCTTGACTTCTCCAAACTACTAAATCCTTGCCTATAAATTGAACTTCATTTGCAACTGAAAAGAGGTCGAGAATTCGAGAGAAAAAAATCCTTGAAACTTTGCTGAAATTTTAAAGAACTTGAAACTACTGCAATTCCATCTCCCCCAACTTCCATTTCAAAATCAGAACTTTGCTTCTTGGCTGTTCCAGAATTTTCCAACCATTCGTAGCTCAAGTTAAAGATTGTTCCAGCCTTCTAAGCACGTGAGAAAGCTGACCAAAACACCACATCAGTCAGAACCAAACTCTAATTCAGAACAATCTCCAGAAGCAAGGTAAGTTTCTTCTGACTGCTATCTCATTACTTAGGCATTGATAGGCTTGCATGATCAAAAATACAATGTAGACATCCTGACTCTAATGCTGTACATATTCATAGATTTCATGTATTTTCTGTCTAAGTAGAGAGAATTTCAGTTCAGAACTTCTTGAGGAAATTAGGATTTAGAATTAGGATCAACAAAATTCATGCTTTCTTCTGATTTACAGTTCTGATACTTTATATTTCTGAAACCATGATGAAACCTGCCATAACTGCTATGTTTGCATTTTTCTATTTTGTTGAGAAATGGCTAAGTTACAGATGCTCTGACTGCCATGGAGAAGGAGATGAAGTTCATCATCAAAACTTACTTTGTAATATATGTTTATGTTTTTGCTTCTAATACTGGATGTATAGCCACCCCAGTGGTAGAGAGCATGTGCGTAAGATGTTAGTGTTAAGGGTCCTGAGTTCTAGCCCCATAAACACCTTTTTTATGGTCATTTCCTGACATTTTTACCCCATTAGTTGGATTAGAACTTCTAAACATTCCCACCCAACAGCATTGACATCTCACATACCTATTATCAGAACTTTTAGCTTGCCAATGACACTAGAACTTCTAGGTTTCTAGCTGCATCAGAACTTCCAGCCTCTCTCAACATTCAGAACCTCCAAACTCTCTCAACATCCAGAACATCACAGCAACCAGAGCTTCCATACCTTCCAGTAACATTAGAACTTCTAGGCTGCCAGTTGCATCTGAACTTATAGGATTTCCCTAATTCCCAGCAACCCCTGAACTTTAGTGTATCTGGACTCAGAACTTCTGACCTTCCCCATTTCTACTAACATTTCCTGTCTGATTTTCAGCGCATCAGAACTTCTGCCCCTTATTTCTATCTTTTCAGCAATGCGCTGATTCTATTTCTCTGTCCTTATTTTTTTATCATTATTTTATATTCATTAATCAAAAACACCAAAAACATTTTTATATTCACATGCTTTATTTTATTTCTTTTAAAATCAAAAGACTAAAAATATTTTCTTAAGCAAACTTATTTTCTTCTCTTAACAAAAACAAAACAAGTCAATTTCATTCCTTGTACATTATTTCAATATGGTTGTAATAGATAATTAGGACTTTGATTTCTTGAAATCCCCATTTATAAATTTGTACACCCCATCCCCCTAATGATTGTAATAGCGTAGAATATTTATTTTCTACAATTTATCGCTTTCATATAAATGCTAGTAATTAGGACTTGTATGAGAAGATAAAAATTAATCTTAGAGAACACTAATCCAAGATAAACCAAGCATGAAATTCAAATACTTTCACACATGCACCCTTAGGGTAATTCCACTTGTTGCCTTATAAAAATGGTCATGTTATGCATGTGGGATGTCTTAGCAAAAACAATCGAAATACAAGATCATGGTCCCTTGATGACACTACAAATATTGCCTTTCAAATGATCTTAGACCTCAAGGAAAATGCTAAGATATCTCACAACATTGCATTCATGACTATACAATGACCCATGCCCATCCCTTTACATCCAAGAATAAGGCTTCTTACCAATCAATGGTAAGATAGCAATATCAAAGAAAGATATAAATGAATAAAAGACTTTTGGGTAGGTAGAAACGTTCTTAGTTGTTTGCTCACTTTCAAAACAAACATCCTTGCAAACACACACCAAACACTTTCAAAACATGAAATATTTTCAAAAGTCCAACACTTTGTATACGTTCTTATAAGACAAGAACCATTGCAAAGTTTTCCTAAACGAAGGCGCCTTTCAAAAATACTTTCAAAAACCACCACAAAGCACACTTTCAAACAAAGCAAGTGATCTAGCAAGAAACTAAGAGCCCATAGATAACTATGGATGAAAAGTGTGCTAATACCTTCCATTTTCATAATCTACCCCCCGAACTCAAGAAAGTAATCTCAAAGGTCTTTCTTTTTCTTTTCATCCTTTCCTTCATTTGGATAAAAGAAAAGTCAGTGGCGACTCTTGCTAACCGCAACAATTGCGATCAAACGCAAAACACCCCAAGTCAGTTCTCCTACCGTATTACACAAGGTAAGGGTGAGATTCTGACCTTATAATGGGTCTTATGATGAATATTTTGTAGGGGTTTGGTCGTGGGTATAACTGTTTTGCATTGATTTTCTGAGCCTATTCTTGAAAATTGCCCGTTTTTATGTTGTGGTCAATTATGAATTTTCTGCATGATTGTCTTGTACAATTGATGAATCTGTTAGTAGGAGATATAGTTACCCCGTTTCCATGTTATTCCATGTCGTTGGTCGGATAATTAATGGTTAAAGAGAATACTATAAGGTTGGGTTAACGTTCATCACAGACTGGATGAATTATGTGCAAAAATGTGAAGATGCGTCATGCCGAGGAGTACATGTATTTGCGTCGAGTGGCATAAGATTGTAAGGTGTGCCGAGGGGCACATATTCTAGGTTCTGAGAAACACAAGGCTTCAAGGTACGTCGAGGAGAACAGGTACTTGTGTCGGGCGGCACAAGGCTGCGTGATGTGCCAAGATGTATGGTGTGTGTCGGCCAGTATAGAGGCATGAATGGAAGGTGCTGAGCGGCATGGCCGCTCTGTCAAGGGGCATACATTGTTATTAATTCGTTTATGATGTTCCTGTGCACGTTGATGGGCACATAATCCTTTTCGCATTCCTTAATGCTTTTGTGCAGGCTATTTAGTTATTCAATTTCGTTTAACATTCTCAGTATAATAATTAGAATTCCTAAGGTATTCTATCCCCATATGATTAATGAATTGTAGTAAATATAGGTTATTAGTAAGAGAGATAATGTAATTAATAAAGGACTAGCAGTAAACTATATGAAATTGGAAGTAGTAGTACAAAACCGGAAACATTAGTATTTTAGCAGAAAACTACTTAGTTGGATATAGTCGAATTGCACGAATAATTACGCAGGACGTCATAGTATATTTTGGTTGATATGGTGTATTTTATACCTTGCTTTAATTTGAGAATTCGCAGGTGATGAGGAATTTTGTTGAGATGCCTCTAATTATTGGTAGATATTAAGTTGTAGGCTTATGGCCAATGTTGAATTGCATTGAGTTGTTGTTGAATTATTGTTGTTATTGTTACTACATTCATACTGTTGTCACATACATATCATATCAAGATGGGAGCTCATGCTCGGTAAGTTGGCCTGGATTAGAAAATATAAAGTTGAAGACTTATGCCTTGTTGATGCCTCTATTAACTGGCATATTATTAAGTTAGGAGTTTTGCTCCGTTGGTATCACATGCATGTGCATAAAAATAAGTCGCATTTCATGTTGTATCCTGAGTTGCATGTGGGTGAATTGATTATGTTAAACGTTGTTAAAGAGCTGCGAAGTGGTGATTTTGTATGAATTGATTCTAATATATTATTTATCATGCGTTCTATTATATTGTTTGATATCTCACCCCTTCTGTTTGAATGTTACCTCATGCGAGTAACATGCAGGTAATCCAGAGTGAATGATGTTTACCTTCCGTGGTTTGAGTAAGTGTTGTCGCTCTGATACATATCATTTGAGAGGATGAGCGCTTGTTTCTTTACTTTTGTGATTACTTTTGTTGCTGAATTTTAAAGTACTTTATTGTTTTTAAATTTGTTTCATTTGGACAAAGATGTTATGCCATTTGAATTAAAAATTGTGATTCTGCTGCTTATTTATAAAAGTTGTTTTATTCTAAAGACTAAATTATGTGGTTTACGGTTCATCCGAGTTTAAGTGTTATGTATTTGTTTCACATGCAATTAGCTGAAGGTGTTTTTAAGTAGTAAGTGTAGCATCCTATTTGTATGCCGAAATTTTGTAACTCTGATTTTAATATTATTCACCGGGTAGAAATATGATGTTATATAGAACGCCACTCATTCAGGTCATTGGCCCAATCAAAGTCGTTATAGGCCCTGAGATAACTTGTAAGACGTTGTAGCAGCTGCAAGGTTCTTGCCATGAGTGATTGGGCCACTGAGGTATCACAATATTCACTTGACAGTTGTCTAGTGAGATTTAGATTGTGAGGTCATGAATTTGTATGGCTTATTAACACTGAAGGAAATATCGGGCATGTAAAAGCAAGCTTCTCAAATGCACTTTTGTTTTGATGAAGACAAACCATGATTGACAAAGAAAGCAAAGATTTTTGACTCAGCTAAAATCATATGTGAATAAAGTCTTCAGTTCAAGCACTTAGCAAAAATTCAAGGTATAATGATAATACTTACTTTGAACTTAAGACATAGATGCTCAATGGTAAAAAGAAATATTTTATATTATCCAAACCTTTACTCAAGTTTTTCTAAAGCTAAAAATCATTTTTTACTTGAGTGCAATTGATTTGCATATTTGTGCAATCGATTGCATGCTTCAATTTTTCAAATCTTTTGCTACTGTTTCTAAGTGTAATCGATTTGCATGTTTATGCAATCGATTGCACTCAATCAAATTTTGCTACTGACTTCACATGAAATCGATTTACACTCTTGTGAAATCAATTGCATACTCAAAACTTTTGAAATTCTAGTTGTTGAAACCCCGTGCAATCGATTTACACAAAGGGTGAAATCGATTGCATGTTGTACGATTTTGAAAAACAGCAGCTTTGCTCATGCCTATTCATAACACCATTTCATGGAAACCTTTCACTCAATCTTGGCAATTGTTCATGTTTCATGTACAGAATTTTATGATGTTTCAAAAAGGTGCTATGAACATATGAATACTCATTTCAACACCTCTTCCAATTATATTTTCTAAATTTTCAAAAATCAAACTCAAGCTGCTATACATTTTCATACACAAGTTTTCTGCACACTTTCACATATTGTTAACCAGAAAACTTTGAGCATTATATATCTTGAGTCATTGTATACTATTATCATTGAAAGAGAAGATCAATTTATTGATTAAATCACTCAAAGTGATCATTGCTACTCAAAATCACTCAAATCAAATATTGCTATATACTTACTTATTTTTCAGGATTGTTGGAAATAAGTTTAAGTAGTTTTATAAATCTTGTCTTTCCAGGATTGTTGGATACAAGTGAAGTCACTTTGAGAGGATTGTTCTCATTGTTGACATAGTGAAAATCCAAGAGGATTGTTCTTGGTCCGAGAGGATTGTTCTTGGTTTTGGGTAGTTATTATTTAAGTTTGTCACAATAAGGAAATCTCTTTCATGTTGAAAGAGGGCTGGAGTACTCTCGGACTGTGAGGGGAACCAGGATATATCGCTTGTGTCTCTTCATTTTTCTTCACTTTACTCTTTCATAAACTCACCATAATCCAGAAAAATAATATCCATCATCACTAAAACATAATTTTTTAAAGTACCTAATTCACCCCCCTCTTAGGCGCACTTCGTACTTACAATTGGCATCAGAGAAGGTTATAGGTAACCTGTTCCTAAAAGATCCAGAATGGCTTCCGCAAATCAAAATTATGTTTTCAAAGATGGTGGTAGTAACAACAAGCCTCCTCTATTTTGTGGTGAATATTTTGACTTCTGGAAAATACGCATGAAGGCAGATCTAGAAGCACAAGGAGAAGAAATATGGGATGCCGTAGAGAATGGTCCATTTATCCCTATAACGGTAATTAATGGTGCTGGCTTATCATAGCCTAAAACTGCATGGAACGAAGATGATAAGAAGAAGGTTCTCTATGATAAAAAGGCAATAAACCTTCTTCGGGGTGCACTTAGCATGGATGAATTCTTCCGTGTCTCGGCATGCAAAACAGCGAAAGAAATATGGGATACCTTGGTACAAACTCATGAAGGAACTGTTGAAGTTAAAAGATCAAGACTAAATACCCTGAGTCAAGAATACGAATTATTTCGAATGCAGCCCGGAGAAACCATTCTTGACCTACAAAAGAGATTTGTGCACTTGACAAATCATCTAAGTTCTCTTAGTAAGACTTTGATGAATGATAAACTAAATCTGAAAGTACTTAGGTCCTTAACTAGGGAATGGCAACCAAAGGTAACGACAATTTCAGAAAATAAAAGTCTCTCCTCCATGACGTCCGCAACATTGTTTGGGAAACTTCAAGAATATGAAACGGAACTCGGAAGACTTGAAAAACATGAAAATCAAGAGAAGAAATCCAAGAATATTGATTTAAAGATAGATTCCAAGGAAGTTGAAAAGGAAGACAATCCGTAAGAAGATGAAAATTTCATGCTTCTTGTTAAAAGGCTTGGTAAGTTCTTTGGTAGAAATGACAAATCCTTTTCTTATTCAAAAGGAAAGAAACAATTCAAGAAAAAGGAAGCTTCCATATCAACACAAGAAGTCACATGTTATGAATATGGTAAGCAAGGTCATATCAAGCTGGATTGTCCGAAACTCTCCAAGAAAGGTGGCTACAAAAGCAAAAAGGGATTCAAGAACAAAAAGGCCTATGTTGTATGGGAGGATAATGAAATAAGTTCCTCATCTGATTTCGATAGTGATGAAAGTGCAAATCTAGCATTGATGGACTCACACCATTCCGATGATGAAGACAATGAGGTTAGTAATGAATTTTCTCTTTTTGATAGTGATGCACAAGGTGCTATAGATGAACTATTAAATGAATGCAAAATTCTATATAAAACTATTTCATCTCAAAAGAAACAAATTTCATCTTTAGAAGAAAAATGTGAATCTATGGAAAAAGATTTCAAAGAAGAAAAACAAAAATTAAGTGATAAACAAAAACAAAATTTTGTATGCAAAAATTGTGAATCACTCTCTTTCCAAATTGTCCAATTAAAAAGAGTCATTGAAAGATATGCAAAAGGCCAAATTGGATTGGAATGTGTTCTTAGCCAACAAAGATACTCCAATGATAAAAGTGGACTTGGATATTCAAAGTTTTCAAAACCAAGTTCTAATAAAACTATCTTTGTTAAGGCTAGTGATCAATCATCGAAAGAGAAAGTGAACAAATCTAAAATAGTTCATCACTATCCTAAAAAGAAAACATTTCCTAAGAAGAAATCTTATCCTTCTAGATATAGAAGTGACTTTGAACCTACTTGATTTTATTGTGGTATTAAAGGCCATACACCTAATGCTTACTATGTTAGAAACTTTAGTGTGGCAAGTGGGCATTATGTGTGGGTAAAGAAAGACACTAATTATGAAGGACCCAAAGCAACTTGGGTACCTAACAAAGCCTTTTTCTTGCAGGTATGCTTGAAGACCACATGCAATCTTTGGTATCTTGATAGTGGTTGTTCAAAGCATATGACGGGAGACATAAACCAATTTTCAAATCTGGTTCTAAAGGCCAAGGGTTTTGTCACTTATGGAGACAATAATAAGGGAAGAATTCTTGGAAAAGGCAAAGTTGGTTCTCCACCTTTCACATCCATTGAAGATGTTCTTTATGTTGAAGGACTAAAGCATAATCTTCTTAGTATTAGCCAACTTTGTGACAAAGGCTTCAAGATCAAGTTCACCAAGGATGAATTCTTGATAGAAGACGAAGTCACACATGAGGTTATTCTTAAAGGTAAAAGAATCAATAATATATTCATGATTTCCCTTGATGATCCATCTTTGAAGGTAAAATGTCTCATGGCGAACAACGATGATTCATGGTTGTTGCATAAAAGAATTGCTCATATTAACATGGAACACTTGAATAAACTAATCAAGCATGATCTTGTCATTGGGTTTCCTAAGAGAAATTTCGTCAAAGATAGACTTTGTGATGCTTGTCAAAAAGGGAAACAAACAAAATCAACTTTCAAATCTAAGAACGTGGTGTCTACTACAAAGCCACTACAATTGTTACATATGGACTTATTTGTTCCATCAAGAACACGAAGTTTCAGAGGTAATGTATATGCTTTGGTTATTGTTGACGATTTCTCTAGATATACTTGGACATTCTTTTTAGTGCAGAAAAGGGATGCATTCAAGGCGTTTAAGAAGTATGCTAAACAAATTCAAAATGAGAAGTCTCTAACAATTTCCTCCATAAGAAGTGATAATGGCGGAGAATTTCAAAATGCTCTATTTGAAGAATTTTGTGAAGAACATGGAATATCTCACAACTTTGCTAAGTCAATTGCTCAAAGGTCTGAAAATCGACTGTGCTAGGGCAAAAGTCAACTATGGTCCCCATACAGTCAAACCTCAAGATTTTTGGTCAACATCCTCATTTTGAAGTATTATTCATAATTTGATCAAGGGTTTATCATGATTCACCAAGGATTGCTCACAATTCATCAAAACCCAAAAGTTGCTAAATTAGGGTTTTGTAGGAAAAGTCAACTCAACTTTGACCAAGCATAACTTTCTCATACTTTATCATAAATGACCCATCCAAAGCTCATTTTTAAGAGGATGCAATGACCTACAATCCATCTTCGGCTCCCAAGTTCAAAATATGCACTCACAAGAAGTTATGAATTTGGACATTATAGGTCACTTTGAAAAAGTCAACAAAAACACCTTTTTTGTCAAAGCTTCATACATGAACATGGAAGACTCAATTGAGATGAGACAAAAAGGGTTGCTTAGAGGACATCTTGAGATTTCTAAAAAGTCCAAGAACACATCTCTAGGGTCAAAATTGAGGAAGTTATGCATTGGTAAAGTTGACCCTTTTTGCAAAATTGCCAAAAGTCAAATATGCCTCAAATTGCAATTTTTGTCAAATGGGCCTAACTTTTTGTGCTTGTATTGAGTTGGTAACATGGTCCACGACCCATGAGCTCTGCCACTTGTCATTCTTTTATTTTTATCATTTATCTTGATTTTTATCTCATTTAAATCAAATAAAATCAATAATAAATAATGAAAATATCAAAAATCATTTAAACCTTGAGATTTTATGCATATTTCAGGTCCATGAATAGTTGGCAATGAGATCAAACCGTGAAAGCTTCAAATGTACACAAAAAGATTGGATTTTGGCTTGATTTAGAAAGATTTACATGAGAATCAAATCATGATCAATGATCATTATTGGAGAAGATTTGATGCAAACTTGTAAACCTAATTCACTCAAGGGTACATATAGAACATTGGCAGACCAAAAGCAAAAGGGTTAGAGGCATGAGAAGCTGAGAGAAAACTTGAAAAAACTCAATAAAAGTGGCAATCTGATTTCATAGTTCCAGGCTCTTTTAAGTTATTCCAAGCATACCATTCACTTGCTGGACATCTAAGGACTCTATCCCAATCATTAGCAAGCGTTTTCGTGCCCAAAAACTCATTGTAAGTACCTCACGACATCCCTATTTTTTTGAAATCGAATCTCATGAATTTGGCATTGTTAGCATGATTTGTTTATATATTCTGAATCCTTAAAACATTTGCAAGCTAATGATGATGATTAATTTCATTTTTGTTAACCATACAGAGATTTGCCATGATTAGGGTTTAGGTTTCATTTTTAGGGATTTTGATTATAGGTACAATTGGGCCACGATTGAGGTACCATGATGCTCGTGAGGTTGTCACGAGTTGATTGGTACAATTGTTACGTGTTTATCATACTTGCAGGGAGTTTTGAGAAATCACAAGGGCTGGACCTATGCCTTTTGTCCGTAGGTAAAAGTCTCCAGACTTTTAGCAACGGAAAGAGGTATGAGATGATGGCGTGGTGTGGTGTGATTTGTCCATTCAAAAGTTCGCGCGTTTTATTATATTACTTTTCTTTTTTCCAATATAATATTTGATGGTTATTCTTTGTACAAATAAGCACGCTAGTACAGTTGGTCAGGAGGCATGTGGAAAAGCCAAAGGGCCTGGGTTCGATCCCCAGGTCCCCATATTTGTTCAATGCAATTTTCTTTTACAACATCAGGTACGCGCGCATGCTTGGAGTTCACCATATGCCATCAGCTTTCAACGATTGGATCTAAAGCAAACCAAATCCAACGTCTGGCACATGAAGGTCTACCATGGGCCTAGTCAAACGTGCAACATGGAATCTGAAGAGTCAACGTGGACCAAGGCTTATTGGGCCAAAAAACTGCTATGGACACCCCCCTGTTTGCTGGTTACCAGGCCCATTTCTCTCTTTTCTTCTTATATTTTCTTTTATTTATTTATTTTCGTTTAATTTATTTTCTAAATCACAAATTAATTCTTTTCTATACAAAAAACTCATAAAAATCAATTTCATCAAATTTAGGTTTTTTATATATTTTGTCAAAATTAATTTAGTATTAGTTTAATTTAATCTTAGGGTAATTTTAACCTTTTTGTAAATAATTAAAACAAATTATAAAATTAGGTTTTATTTGATTTAATTCTTATTTTCTTTTCTTAAAATAACCAAAAATATAAAAATAGGTCAAATTAATTATTTTTCTTAATTTAAATTAATTACTAATTAGGTTTGTATGTATTTAATTAAAACCTTATTTTTTCCTGAAAAATAATCAAAACAACAAAAATGACTTTTCTTTTAATTAGGTTTAGACGGGGTCAAAACCCTAATTTTTTTCCTCGTTCTCGATTCATCGCGCGCATTTACTATTTTTACTATATTAATGTAACTGCTCATGGAATGTAATAGTTTAATTAGGACTTTTCGTTTATTTATCGTTTTTAAGGGTTTTTGGCTATGTAATTAATCCCCTTCCCTGAAGCCTTGTAATAGCGTAGTTTTATTTCTCGCATTTTAATTTTCGCAAATATAAATTGTTAGATGTATGGTAATAGGATTGCATGACAAGAATGTATGTTAATTTTAAAATGGTTAGCAAACCCTAAATGTGCAAAGATAATAACTTGAAACAGATCACTCGCACATGCGCACTCCTAGGGTATACTCTCACTTCGATTGCCTTCGGTAAACGATCATTAAGTATAGGATGTTTTAGTGGTTGCTCATTTGTCCAAACAAAGATCAAATGTCCCGTTCGGAAATGTTGCCTCGGAAAGGTTGCCTCAGAAATGTTGCCTCGAATATGATCTTAAGACATTAGGGTTATTACTAAGACGTCCTAACATTGCTTTAGTGATCGTACATCCCTTTCGAATTGACCCTTACAACTCCAATGACAGTGCTTCCTATTTCTCAATAGTAGGGTAGCATTGTCTAAAGGAAACAAGGATAGAAACAATCCTTTTTCGAGTAGGTAGATGCTAGTAGGTACTTGCTCAAAATAAAACTTTTTCACACCAAACACTTTTCAAACAAAGTTTTCAAAAACACTTCGTAACACTCTTGAAGACAGAAGCAAGGGTTAAAACAAAGTAGAACAAAACTTTTTTCAAAACAAACACACACAGGAAATTTAAAGATGAGCAAGTACCTAAGAGCCCAAGGAAAACCATGGATGGAAAGGATGCTAATACCTTCCCTTTCTATAATCTACCCCCCCCCCCCCCCCCCGTACTCAAAATCTGAAAAAAGGAATTTTTTTGTGCTTTTGTCCTTTCCAGTTGTATAAAATAAAATTCGGTGGCGACTCTTGCTTACCGCGACATTTTGCGAACACAAACGCAAAACGCAAACCAGCATTTTCCTAAAACAGTCCGGTTCTGCCACCGTATCAC
This sequence comes from Vicia faba, assembly GCA_948472305.1. NCBI lineage: Eukaryota > Viridiplantae > Streptophyta > Magnoliopsida > Fabales > Fabaceae > Vicia > Vicia faba. The sequence continues at coordinate 1,407,480,261 of OX451737.1, read as the reverse complement.
AGAACTGGCGACTCTGCTAGGGAGAGATAAGTGGAGTATACCTTAGGATTAGTTCATCGTAAATTGCTTCTTTTGTTTGATTTGATTGCTTTACTTTAAAGGGTTTTGTATTCGGAGTTACTATAGATCCTAACCCGGATCTGGGGACACCTTTTAGGTAAGTAACAATAAACTGTGAGGGAACTGTACGGCATAGACCGATACGGTTGAAGTAGTAGCTACGTTGATGTGGCACATTGGTTGGTACCGGTATCCCTTGTGGAGAAACGAGGAGAATACGGGGCTGCTATATGTGTCGTTAAGCATCAACTGACCTTAGAACCTATAATCGACCAACTTGGCCATAGGAAGTAGTGAGATAGCTGGTCTCGGTGTAAAGCTGAGAACTGGTTGATACTCGATGCTACTCATTGAGACCATACTCTCGAGATAGTTCCGGTTGCAAGAAAAGATTGCGTGAGGTGAAACCATGACCGATGGAGGATGGTCAGTGATATTTAGAACCTCTAGAACCCGGTTACTATTGCTAGGATAGGTTGGAACCAACTGAACTTCAAGAGGGTAGTACCTAGACCCCATGCAAGCCTGAAACTTAAGGGCTATTGTGTGACTTGTTTTCCTTTACCATGTCTGTTATCTGTTATACCTATTGTGTGTTTTATCATGACATCATGCATTATAACATAGCATTCATACTTCATTATACTAACCATTTCAAAGACCGAGGGGATTTATCTTTGTTCTATTTTGCAGATTATGGCTTTTGTACGCAGAAACACCATCCAAGTTAACTTTGTGCAAATACCTACTCAACTCAAAGATTTAGCCTCGAGAGTTTCTGATACTTATTCATTCATCAGGAGACATGGTCAACTTCTTAGCTTGGTTACCTTAAAGTTTGACGAGCAGATGATGAGCGTGCTTTTCCAGTTCTTTGATCAAGTGCATCATTGCTTCACCTTGGATTATCAGTTGGTTCCCACTTTTGAGGAGTTTTCTCACTTATTGGGCATATCCATCCTTGAGCAAATGCCCTTCACAGGTTTGGAAGAGACTCCTAGGCCAAAAGACATTGCTTCAACTCTACATTTGAAACGGGCTGATGTAGTATCCAACTGGGAGACACGAAGCGGGGTTAAAGGTTTCTTATCCAAGTTTCTGATGGGTCAAGCTCAACTGTTCTGGGATAACTTGGACTTTCAGACTTTCGAAGACATCTTGGCTCTCCTTATCTACGGTATGGTTCTCTTCCCGAATCCAGATTCTTTTATATATGTGAATGCGGTTAAGATCTTCCTGTCTCGCAATCCTGTACCTACTCTATTGGGTGATATCTTGCATGCCCTCTACACTCGTACTGTGCGAAGAAGAGGGACTCTCATGTGTTGTATACCGCTGCTGGCGAGGTGGTTTATTTCACACCTTCCCAAGTTCGTGTTGAAGAATGAAGAAGGTTTAAGATGGTCTTACAGGATAATGTCCCTTGCCCATACAGACATTCTTTGGAGTTCTAAGGCTATGGAAAGCATTGATGTCATTGATCGATATGGGGGATACCCTAATGTCCCGTTGCTTGGAATCAGAGGGGGTATAACCTACAACCCATGCCCAGCTTTACTACAGTTTGGTCGCGCTCGGAGTGATGGTCCTCATGAGCTTCTTCTTACAGGTATTACCTTTGACTACAAGAAGGACGTTGACGAGCATCGCCAAAGGTTTATACGAGCTTGGGGCATGGTGAACAAGTCTGACCCTCAAGAGCTAGGACCAAAGACTTCTCTCCCTATGCAACCTTATCTCCAGTGGGTCCGAGCTCGAGCCCAGAAGCTTGGGATGCCTTATGAAGTTGTGTTGCCAGTGATTGTGGAGCCCACCAATGAAGAGGGCATTCCTTATACAGTCCTTTATCCCTACATGCCCACTGATCTTGGAGCATTGAAGAGATCCTGGATTCAGCTGAAAGAGGAGAGGGATACCTACTGGGAGAAGTACCATGAGCAAGAAAGGAAGATCCTGAAGCTTACCAGGCAACTTGAGAATGAAAGGACGATTAATGACTACGTCATCACCAAGGGGAAGCGTCCATGGGATTTCTGATTTTGCTTTTTCTAGTTTAGATTTGTTTTTCATTTACTTCTTTGTAAACGCCTTAAAGGCATTGTTAAACAGTTTTTACAAGTTTAATCTAATAAAGTTTGTTTATTTCTTGGTTTGCAAATTTAAATCTCCCAAAGTCTTTGAAATCATTACATACGCATCCCATTATCATGCACATCATTACAGGCACCGTTACAGGTTTCTCATCTTCTTCGCTGTTTATTTCAACAGTCATGTCTTCTGATCAAGCTATCAAAGATCTTCAGGTGCAAAATTCCCAATTCCAAGAGATGTTCTTAAACTTGGCTAAAGGGCAAGAGGATTTGAAAGCTCTCATCCTGAAAGATAAAGAGAAGGAGAAGAAGAAGAAGAAGAAGAAGAAGAAGAAGAAGAAGAAGAAGAATAAGAAGAAGGTTGTTCTTTTTAGCATGGGTAAAAGGTTTGGGGATAGGCTGAAATAACAAGTTGATATGTCCCTTTCATCCAAAGGAGAGGAGGACCAAGAAGAAGAAAAGGGCCCCAGTCATGTAGTTTCCGATAATGATACAGATTATGATGAAGAACAGTATCCTCCTGCTGGGGATAGGTACAAACAACTTGAAGACCGGTTGAGTGCTATGGAGTGTCAGAAGATCCCCAGTTTAGATTTTGGAGAGCTGGGATTGGTATCAGGAGTGATGATTCCTCATAAGTTCAAAGCTCCGGTCTTTTCTAAGTACGATGGAGTATCCTGTCTAAAACTCCATCTCCACTGTATGTCCGAAAACTCCAACCCCACACTGCTGATAAAAATTTGTGGGTACATTTCTTTCAAGATAGTCTGTCAGGGACTCAGCTTGAATGGTTTTATCAATTGGAAGGAGCTAATGTCTGAAACTGGGAAGACCTTGCTACTGCTTTTTACAGGCAGTATCAGTATAACTCTGACCTTGCTCCCACTCGTACTCAACTTCAGGGTATGTCCATGGGTGCAAGTGAAGGTTTTAAGGACTATGCTCAAAAGTGGAGAGATTTGGCTGGAAGAGTCCAACCCCCTCTGTCTGATAGGGAGTTGGTGGACATGTTTCTGGGACGTTGTCTGGTCAATTTTTCAATCATCTGATCGGCATTTCGTCATTTGGGTTTACTGAATTGATCCTGACTGGGGAGAGAGTAGAAGCTGGTATTCGAAGTGGTAAGATACAGAAAGGTACTTCATGAAATACAGAAAAGAAGCCTTTCACCAGTAAGAAAGAAGTTAGTGCAGTTTACGGCTCGAGGAGCCAAAGCAGACCTGAACACTATCAATCAGTAAATGCGGTAGTAATATCAAGACCCACCGTTGCCCCACAACGCAAAAATTAGCAAAGAATAGAGAGACTGCAAAGATAGTACACTCGGCTTAATATGACCTTGTCTCAAATTCTACCACAATTATTGAAGACCAACCTGGTAACTCTGAGGGAAGCCCCGAAGAATCCCAGGACCACATCTCCGCTATATAATCTGAACGCCTGTTGCGCCTATCACTCCGATAGCCCAGGTCATGATACAAACAACTGTTGGGCCTTGAAGAATAAGGTGCAAGATTTGATCGAAGCTAAAGAAATTAAGTTTGACGCTCCGGAGAAGCCCAGCGTCATAACTGCTCCCATGCCCAAGCATGACTCGGGAATCAATGCTATTGAGGTCGTCTCCGCCACAGAAGATATTGATGATGAAGAGTCAGATATCGATAGCTGGATCTACCTGACTACCAACGGTGGATTAAACAACTGGACGGTGAAGGATTTCATGCTCGTTTATTTTATTACACGGTAATAGACTTTTGTTTTGAGATTTGTAACAGACAGTTTAAAACTTTATGACCCGATGCTTTGCCCGAGGCATCATGGCTTTGTTTATGAGGGCTTATTACTTATCATTTAATATATCATCAATAAAACATTGGACGTTTCTTGCATTACAAATTTTGCGCTCTTTGTTTTCCTTTTTTCTGTCTCTCACTTTATCAAAACAGCTATGCTCTTACACATACTCACATATCATAATGCAGATCCATATCCACTCTGGATCCCATTGATAACAACTATGCTACTGCCAGTTATGACTTTGAAAATCCGATCAACCAAGCCGAGGACGAAGGTGAGGATGATTGTGAGGTGCCTGGGGAACTTGCTAGGTTATTATTTCAGGAAGAAAGGGCCATACAGCCTCATGAAGAGCCAGTAGAATCAATGAATTTGGGTACAGAGGAAGACAAGAAAGAGGTCAAGATAGGTGTGAATATGGAGCCTAGTTTCAAGCAACGGTTGATACAGATGCTACGCGACTATGTTGAGATCTTCGCTTGGTCCTACGAAGACATGCCTGGTTTGGATACTGATATTGTGCTACACCGCCTGCCAACTAAAGAAGACTGCCCTCCGGTAAAGCAGAAGGTTCGCCGTATGCGCCCAGAGATGTCTGAGAAAATCAAATCCGAGGTCATGAAACAGTTTGACGCCGGATTTCTAGCTGTTACTTCTTATCCGCAGTGGGTCGCCAATGTTGTTCCAGTGCCCAAGGATGATTTCCTGCTTCCTCACATTGATGTTCTGGTCGACAACACCGCGCAACATAAGATCTTCTCCTTTATGTATGTTTTTTTGGTTACAATCATATTAAGATGGCTCCCGAAGACATTGAGAAGACAACCTTCGTTACGCAGTGGAGCACCTTTTGCTACAAAGTCATGTCGTTCGGATTGAAGAACGCTGGGGCAAGGTATCAGCGCGCCATGGTTGCTTTGTTCCACGACATGATTCACCATGAGATTGAGGTGTACGTTGATGACATGACTGCAAGGTCCCAGACCTAAGAAGAACACCTTGACCATCTCCAGAAACTGTTCGACAGGTTGAAGATGTATAAGCTAAGGTTGAACCCGAACAAATTCACCTTTGGGGTAAGGTCTGGTAAGGTGTTGGGTTTCGTCGTTAGTGATAAAGGTATTCAAGTGGATCCTGCAAAGGTGAAGGCTATACATGAGATGTCGGCTCCCCGCATGGAAATGGAAGTTAGAGGTTTTTTGGGACGTCTAAATTACATTGCCCGATTCATTTCACATCTGACTGCTACTTGTGAGCCGATCTTCAAGCTGCTGAAGAAAGATCAAGTGGTAAAATAGAATGATGAATGTCAGAACGCTTTCAAAAGGATCAAGGAATATCTCCAAAAGCCACCAATTCTGATGACTCCAGTTGAAGGGAGACCTTTGATCTTATACTTGACAGTACTCGACAATTCAATGGGGTGTGTGCTGGGGCAGCATGACGAGTCTGGCCGAAAAGAGCATGCTATTTACTACCTTAGCAAAAAGTTTACCGACTGTGAGACCCGATACTCACTGCTCGAGAAAACTTGTTGCACTTTGGCATGGGCTGCTCGCCGGCTGAGACAGTATATGCTGACTCACGCCACCTTATTGATATCAAAGATGGATCCAATCAAGTATATCTTCGAAAAGCCTGCCTTGTCCGGAAGAATAGCAAGATGGCAGATGATCTTAACCAAGTATGATATCCAATACACAACCCAAAAAGCAATCAAGGGGAGTGTATTGGCAGATCATTTGGCGCATCAGGCCGTGGATGATTACCAATCCATGAATTTCGAGTTCCCGGATGAGAACATCATGTTGGTGACCGACTGTGAAGAACCTGGACCGGATGAAGGACCCGAGGAGGGATTCCGATGGTCTATGTATTTTGATGGAGCATGAAACACGTTGGGTAATGGCATTGGTGCTGTGATCATATCTTCTGAGGGCTGTCATACTCCGTTCACCGCCCAACTATGTTTCAACTGCACCAACGATATGGCGGAGTATGAAGCGTGCATCATGGGCCTTCGAGCAGCTATTGACCTGAGGATTAAGTTCTTGAGTGTATTCGGAGATTCTGCTCTAGTGATCAGTCAGATCAAAGGCGAGTGGGATACGAGGCACCCAAATCTTATTCCTTACAAAGAGTATGTATTGACATTGCTTATGCACTTCCAGGAGATAACCTTTGAACACTTCCCAAGAGAGGAGAATCAGTTAGCAGACGCGCTAGCTACCATGTCTTCTATGTTCAAGGTCAGGTGGGACAATGAGGCTCCCCAAATTACCATTGAGAGGTTGGACGAACCCGCACATTGATGTGACATCGAGACTGAAGAGATAGCAGATAAACCTTGGTTCCACGAGGTAATGAAGTATCTTGAGGCTCAAGAGTACCCCGAGGGTGCATCTGTTAATGATAAGAAGTTTCTGAGGAGATTTGCTGCAAAGTTTTTCATCAGCAATGGCATTATCTACAAGCGTAACCATGACTCAACCTTACTGCGATGTGTGGACAAGAACAAGGCAGAAAGGATTATGGCAGAGTTACATGAAGGTACTTTCGGAACTCATTCCAGTGGACATACCATGGCAAAGAAAATCATACGAGCTGGATATTATTGGTCTACTATGGAAGCCGATTGTTATCAGCATTCTCGGAATTGTCATAAGTGCCAAGTCTATGTTGATAAGGTGCATGTACCTCCAGTTCCTATGAACATCTTGACATCTCCTTGGCCTTTTGCAATGTGGGGCATCGATATGATTGGCGAGATCAGACCTACCGCATCTAACGGGCATTGTTTCATTTTGGTGGCTATTGATTATTTTACGAAGTGGGTTGAGGCAGCTTCCTTTGCTACAGTAACCAAGAATGTCGTGGCGTGGTTTATCCTACACAATCTAATCTGTTGATATTGTGTACCAGAGAGGATCATTACGGACAATGGTACAAATCTCAACAATATGATGATCACCGAGCTCTACAAACAGTTTAAGATACAGCATCACAACTTTTCTCCTTACCGGTCGAAGATGAATGGGGTTGTTGAAGTAGCTAATAAGAACATAAAGAAGATTGTGCAGAAGATGACGGTAACCTACAAAGACTGGCATGAGATGTTACCATTCGCTCTTCATGGGTACCGCACCTTAGCACGGACGTCAGCAGGGGCAACACCCTATTCTCTGGTGTATGGCATGGAGGCGGTCCTACCCATTTAGGTTCAGATACCCTCTCTCCAGATTATGAAGGATGCAGGTTTGAGTGAGGACGATTGGATCCAGACCCGGCTTGATCAGCTGAACTTAATCGATGAAAAGAGACTTACTTCTATTTGTCATGGTTAGACATATCAAAAGCGGATGATCAAGGCTTTTAACAAGAAAGTCAGACGATAAGAGTATCAAGTTGGGGATCTAGTAATCAAACGCATCATACTGCCACAAGGTGATCCCAGGGGCAAATGGACCCCTACGTACGAAGGGTCATTTGTGGTTAAGAATATTTTCTCAGGAGGAGCTATGATTCTAACCACCATGGATGGTGATGACCTTCCTCACCCCGTCAATGCAGACATCATGAAAAAATACTATGCATAATCAAAGACCCTCTAGGTTGACTGGCCTAGGCAAAAATAAGGGATTCCCGGCGAATCAAAAGGTTTCGAGCAAAAGTAAGGGATGAAAATGAAAAAATTTGTACACCCGGCAAGTCGAAAACCTGAAAAGGCGGCTTAGGAAAAAAAGGGTATCCCGGTGGACTGAAAACCAGAAAGGGCGGTCCAGGAAAAAATTAGGGATCAAAGCGTAACATTATGTCTCATTGGATCATCTTGTGACCAGATTTCGATATCGACTATCAAGCTCGGACGACACTAATCAATCTGATCTACCTTCAACCAAGTAGCAAAGTGATGAGACGCTCGAAGATATAAAGGCAATAGCAGAGTTGGAACCCATTGGGATTGTTCACATGGCTGCTTTCCTTTGTTTTTCACAAATTGTATAATTTCTATCTTTCGGCGGTGTTCTCTTACTAAGACGCCAGCCTCTTGTACAAAACGCCTGTTACATGCTAACCTCAAAAATCAATACAATTCATTCTACAATAAATTTCAAAATTGTTTTTATTTTTCTGTTTTGTTTTGCAAGAACGTCCAATGATTCATTTTTGATATATGCATTTGAAAATAATTGTTGCTCATAAATATTTACATGCGAAACAAAAGACGATTACTCGTAATTCTGGGAACAGGGGAAAACAAGAAATGTCCAAACCTTACAGTTGCTCTACCCACCAGGTACAGGGATAAAGCCAGCTTGAGAAAATGACTAAAAGTGCATACACTCCCCGCAGAGTGAGAAATACCCAAAAAACAATGGTGTTGATTCTCCCCAAGCAGAGTTTATCTATCACTAGCGATAGAAGATTATCCCCAGTGGAGTTTATTTCTTCCACAAGCAGAAAATCAATCCCCAACAGGGTTCATTATCGCTAGCAACGGTAATTCATCCCCAGCCGAGGTTATTTCTCCAAATCAACAGATCTTCTGGCAAAGTATTTCTCTTCCCCATTGAGTCATTCTTTCGCCAGTTTATTCTCCAACAGAGTTATTCTCCCACCAATCTATTCTCCAGCAGAGTTCCTCCCGGCGAAATATTCTCAAACAAAACGGACACAGGTATTTGGCTAATCATCTTCGGTCATTATCCCCAGCGAGCGAAACTCTTTGTACTCTCTAGCAGCAGTCCGAGATTTATTTTCCCCAGCTAGATCACCAGAACATTTCATATCCATACATCATGGCATGCGCATATGCATCATACAGCACAATCTCGTTTATTTTGAGAACATCATTATTTGATACATATCATGCATCATGACATTACATACGACTAACTCTTTACTTTTCAGGGAAAGATATAATCAAATTCTCACAATTTTCTTTGGTTCAGTCAAATCGGTGCTAAGATTTCTATTCCAGTTCAAGCTATGAAGCCCGGATCCGACCGGATAATATCTTCATTTCCCCATCATATTGTGAAGCCCATAGAACGACTGGATAACAGTATCAAAATACCGCGAAGCCTGGAATCAACCAGATAGTGGTTTATCTTAAATTTAAGCTATGAAGCCCGGATTCGGCCGAATAATAGTTTAACCCCCAGCAAGTTATTGCGAAGCCTGGAGAACGACCAGATAGAAATACAAGTTACTGTGAACCTGGATTACGACCAGATAACAGTGCAAAACACCATGAAGCCTGTAATCGACCAGATAGTGGTATATCATAAACACAAGCGATGAAGCCCGGAGATCAACCAGAAAACAGCTTAACAAGGTATTGTAAAGCCTGGAAATCGACCAGATAGTAGTACAAGAGCACCATGAAGCCTGGATTCGACTAGATAATGGTATAAGACATCGTGAAGCTTGGATTACGACCAGATAGCGGTAAAAGACACCATGAAGCCTGGATTCGACCAGATAATGGTATGAAACATCGTGAAGTCTAGATTACGACCAGATAGTGGTAAAGGACACTGAAGCCTGGGATTACGACCAGATAACAGTACAAGACATTGTGAAGCTTGGATTTTGACCAAATAGCAGTTCACATGGACAATTACTAAGAAGCCTGGAATCAACCGGATATTAGTATGCCCTAAATTCAAGTTGAAGCCCGGAGCGATCGAATAACAACTTAATTTCTTCTAAAGCCTGGAGTACGACCAGATAAGAATTGAGAAATTGCGAAGCCTGGATTACGATCGGATAGCAAGTTTAATTTCATCCCCCGTTAAGTCACTGTAAAGCCTGGAGCACGACCAGATAGCAGTCGATCTTATCACTATGGAGCTTGGATCACGACCAGATAGTAGTTCATTTTCACCTCTTCGACCAAGAGACTATTCCCCAGTAGAATAACGGACGATCGAAGCTCCTAAAATTCAACTTTTACCAAGACTGAGACCAGTATTCCCCAGTGAAGTTCTCCTCAACAACAGGTATACAAGCTCTCACAAAGGGATCTCTTATACGATCGACAGTCCTTCGGATGGCATCTGTAAGCCCATCCTCTGTCATCAGTCTCCAAATGGCATCTATAATCCCATTCCCGACATCACAAGACAAGTACCACCTCATGCGAGTGCAAATTTCTGGGCACTCTAGTGTTCAATCATCTTCCACCCTCGGATCACGAAAGGCAGATAAGCCAATCTACATCCTCAGATTTAAGAAGATTGAACAGGGGCAGTTGTTGTACCCCAAAATTTTCCCTCCCATATTTCTCAATACATTTCAAGTGAGGTCCTCAAATTGCTCAAGGAAGTCCAAGGGTTGATCAGACAAACTCTCTCCTAAGGCAGTTTACCTCAAATTAGGGTTTCATGTTGCATCAAGATACTTGATTCCAAATCATCCCAAATTCTCATCATTGTCATAATATTTTCTCAAGATCATCCATGTCAAGTTTCAAGCCTTACAGAGAAAATTTGCTCAGTCAATTGCTCAAAGGCATGAAAATCGACTGTGCTAGGGCAAAAGTCAATTGTGGTTCCCATACAGTCAAACCTTAAGATTTTTGATCAACATCCTCATTTTGAAGTATTATTGATCATTTGATCAAGGGTTGATCATGATTCATCAAGGATTGCTCACAATTCATCAAAACCCAAAAGTTGCTAAATTAGGGTTTTGCAGGAAAAGTTAACTCAACTCTGACCAAGCATAACTTTCTCATACTTGATCGGAAATGACCCATCCAAAGCTCATTTTGAAGAGCATGCAATGCCCTACAATCAGTCTTCATCTCCCAAGTTCAAAATATGCACTCACAAGAAGTTATGAATCTGGACATTATAGGTCACTTTGAAAAGTCAACAAAAACACCTTTTTGTCAAAGCTTCATACATGAACATGGAAGAGTCAATTGAGATGAAACAAAAAGGGTTGCTTAGAGGACATCTTTAGCTTTCTAAAAAGTCTAAGAACACATCTCTAGGGTCAAAATTGAAGAAGTTATGCATTGGTGAAGTTGACCCTTTTTGCAAAATTGCCAAAAGTCAAATATGCCTCAAATTGCAATTTTTGTCAAATGAGCCTAACTTTTTGTGCTTGTATTGAGTTGGTAACATGGTCCACGACCCATGAGCCCTTCCACTTGTCATTATTTTATTTTTATCATTTATCTTGATTTTTATCTCATTTAAATCAAATAAAATCAATAATAAGTAATGAAAATATCAAAAATCATTTAAACCTTGAGATTTTGTGCATATTTCAGGTCCATGAATAGTTGGCAATGAGATCAAATCGTGCAAGCTTCAAATGTACACAAAAAGAATGGATTTTGGCTTGATTTAGAAAGATTTATATGAGAATCAAATCATGATCAATGATCATTATTGGAGAATATTTGATGCAAACTTATAAACCTAATTCACTTAAGGGTACATATAGAACATTGGCAGACCAAAAGCAAAAGGGTTAGAGGCGTGAGAAGTTGAGAGAAAACTTGAAAAAACTCAAAAAAAGTGGCAATCTGATTTCATAGTTTCAGGCTCTTTCAAGCTATTCCAAGCATACCATTCACTTGCTGGACATCTAAGGACTCTATCACAATCATTAGCAAGCGTTTTCGTGCCCAAAAACTCATTGTAAGTACCTCACGACATCCCTATTTTTTTGAAATTGAATCTCATGAATTTGGCATTGTTAGCATGATTTGTTTATATATTCTAAATCCTTGAAACATTTGCAAGCTAATGATGATGATTAATTGCACTTTTGTTAACCATACAGAGATTTGCCATGATTAGGGTTTAGGTTTCGTTTTTAGGGATTTTGATTACAGGTACAATTGGGCCACGATTGAGGTACCATGATGCTCGTGAGGTTGTCACGAGTTGATTGGTACCATTGTTACGTGTTTATCATGCTTGCGGGGAGTTTTGAGAAATCACAAGGGCTGTACCTACGCCTTTTGTCCATAGGTAAAAGTCTCCAGACTTTTAGCAGTGGAAGGAGGTAAGAGATGATGGCGTGGCGTGGTGTGATTTGTCCATTCAAAAGTTCGCGCGTTTTATTATATTACTTTGCTTTTTTCCAATATAATACTTGATGGTTATTCTTTGTACAAATAAGCGCGCTAGTACAGTTGGTCAAGAGGCATGTGGAAAAGCCAAAGGGCCTGGGTTCGATCCCCAGGTCCCCATATTTGTTCAATGCAATTTTCTTTTACAACATCAAGTACGCACGCATGCTTGGAGTTCACCATATGCCATCAGCTTTCAACCATTGGATCTAAAGCAAACCAAATCCAACACCTGGCACATGAAGGTCTACCATGGGCCTAGTCAAACGTGCAACATGGAATCTGAAGAGTCAACGTGGACCAAGGCTTATTGGGCCAAAAAACTGCTATGGACACCCCCCTGTTTGCTGGTTACCAGGCCCATTTCTCTCTTTTCTTCATATATTTTCTTTTATTTATTTATTTATTTATTTTTGTTTAATTTATTTTCTAAATCACAAATTAATTCTTTTTTATACAAAAAACTCATAAAAATCAATTTCATCAAATTTAGGTTTTTTATATATTTTGTCAAAATTAATTTAGTATTAGTTTAATTTAATCTTAGGGTAATTTTAACCTTTTTGTAAATAATTAAAACAAATTAGAAAATTAGGTTTTATTTGATTTAATTCTTATTTTCTTTTCTTAAAATAACCAAAAATATAAAAATAGGTCAAATTAATTATTTTTCTTAATTTAAATTAATTACTAATTAGGTTTGTATGTATTTAATTAAAACCTTATTTTTTTCCCGAAAAATAATCAAAACAACAAAAAATGACTTTTCTTTTAATTAGGTTTAGACGGGGTCAAAACCCTAATTTTTTTCATCGTTCTCGATTCATCGCGCGCATTTACTAATTTTACGATATTAATGTAACTGCTCATGGAATGTAATAGTTTAATTAGGATTTTTCGTTTATTTATCGTTTTTACGGGTTTTTGGCTATGTAATTAATCCCCCTCCCCGAAGCCTTGTAATAACGTAGTTTTATTTCTTGCATTTTAATTCTCGCAAATATTAATTGTTAGATGTATGGTAATAGGATTGCATGACAAGAATGTATGTTAATTTTAAAATCTTTAGCAAACCCTAAATGTGCAAAGATAATAACTTGAAATCATATCACTCGCACATGCGCACTCCTAGGGTATACTCTCACTTCGGTTGCCTTCGGTAAATGATCATTAAGTATAGGGTGTTTTAGTGGTTGCTCTTTTGTCCAAACAAAGATCAAATATCCCGTTCGGAAATGTTGTCTCGGAAAGGTTGCCTCGGAAATGTTGCCTCGAATATGATCTTAAGACATTAGGGTTATTACTAAGACGTCCTAACATTGCTTTAGTGATCGTACGTCCCTTTCGAATTGACCCTTACAACTCCAACGACGGTGCTTCTTATTTCTCAATAGTAGGGTAGCATTGTCTAAAGGAAACAAGGATAGAAACAATCCTTTTTCGAGTAGGTAGATGCTAGTGGGTACTTGCTCAAAATCAAACTTTTTCACACCAAACACTTTTCAACCAAAGTTTTCAAAAACACTTCGTAACACTCTTGAAGATAGAAGCAAGGGTTAAAATGAATTAGAACAAATTGTTTTTCAAAACAAACACACACAAGCAATTTAAAGATGAGCAATTACCTAAGAGCCCATGGAAAACCATGGATGGAAAGGGTGTTAATACCTTCCCTTTCTGTAATCTACCCCCCCGTACTCAAAATCTGAAAAAAGGAATTTTTCTATGCTTTTGTCCTTTCCAGTTGGATAAAATAAAAGTCGGTGGCGACTCTTGCTTACCGCGACATTTTGCAAACACCAACGCAAAACGCAAACCAGCATTTTCCTAAAATAGTCTGGTTCTGCCACCGTATCACAGGTTGAAACAAGCACCAAGGGCATGGTATGATCGGTTAAGCAACTTCTTATGCGAAAAAGGTTTTGAAAAGGGTAAAGTGGATAAGACTTTGTTTATCAAGAAAATTAAAGATGACACTCTGCTAGCTCAAGTCTATGTTGACGATATCATTTTCGGATCTTCAAACCAATAAATGTGTGAAGAATTTTCAGCAATGATGCAAGGAGAATTTGAGATGTCCATGATGGGTAAAATGAATTATTTTCTTGGACTTCAAATCAAACAATTAAAAGATGGCATCTTCATCAACCAATCCAAGTATTTCAAGGAACTCTTGAAAATATTTGACATGGATAACTGTAATGCAATGTCTACACCAATGGGTTCCGGTACATATGTTGATCAAGATGAATCAAGTGTTTCCATCGACATTACAAAGTATCGAGGTACGATTGGCTCTTTATTGTATTTGACGGCAAGCCGTCCTGACATAATGTTTAGTGTTTGTCTATGTGCTCGCTTTCAAGCAAATCCAAAGGAATCTCATCTCACAACAGTGAAAAGGATCATGAAGTATCTCAAAGGGACAATAAATGTCGGATTATGGTATCCTAAAGGTAGTGTTTGCAACTTAGTTGGTTATTCTGACGCGGATTATGCAGGATGTAAAACTGATAGAAAAAGCACAAGTGGTACTTATCACATCCTTGAAAATGCATTAGTATCATGGGCCTGCAAGAAACAAGCATGTGTTGCTCTTATCATGGCCGAAGCATAATATATTGCAGCGGGTAGTAGTTGCTCTCAAATTTTGTGGCTCAAACAACAACTTCGTGACTATGGACTCGATCTAGGATGCATTCCTCTACGGTGCGACAATACAAGTGCAATAAACATTACAAAGAATCAGGTCATGCATTCAAGAACCAAACACATAGATATACGACATCATTTCCTTCATGATCATGTACTCCAAGGAGATGTCGAGGTGACATTTGTAGATACTCATAATCAACTTGCCGATATCTTCACTAAACCTTTGGCAAGAGAACCGTTTTACAAGATTCGACGAGAGCTTGGAATTCTTGATGAACACGACATATAAGGTGTTTTCTATCATTGTTATGATTTTATATATTTGTTTTAACCGTGCTATATGTGAATATATATGTTTAGTGGTGTTTAAGTTTAAGAAAAATATGTTTTTGGTCTTTTTTTGGTTGATGCAAATCGATTGCATAATAGTGTAAATCGACTGCTCACTGAGTGATTTTAATTTTGACCTTTATGTTTCAGTGAAAATCGATTGCACCATAAGTGAAAATAGATTGCACTCTGTGCTTTTCAGTTTAATTTTGCTTCTATTTATGTGCAAATCGATTGCATCTGTATGCAAATCGATTGCACCCACTGTAACATGCTTTTATGACAAAAATATTTGTTGGTCAGAATTCCTCTCTCTCTCATATTCCCAAGATCATATCTATTATTGAAAAGCCAATTAAACTTCATTACATATAATACAACCCACTCATTTCTATCTACTCATAAATCATATCCAAACTTCATCTCATCAAACATCCTTCCCTCAAAAACCTAAAACCTTCAAAACCCTAAAAATACCTTACCCATGGCTTCAATACAAAAACGAAAGGTGTTAGCTTCAGAGAAAGGGAAGAAAAATGTTGGTTCATCCTCTGAGAATCCATTAATTTCATCTGTGCAAGAAAGAAAGGTATAAGTGTTAATTGGGCAAGGCTCATAATGGTTCATATGCTGAGAGTTGATGCAAAATCAAAATTTCTACCATATGCTTACTTTGTTACATTAATTATGGAAGAATTTGGAGTTGATTTTGCTGGGTTTGAGAAAGTCAAAATGGATCTAAATCTGCATAAGATTTCAATCAAGAATGTTGACTCAAGAATGGGTGTTCATTATAATTCGAAAACAAAAACTATAACTTACATTGGTGAAGATGTGGTTGGTGATGAAGGGATCAAGAAGTTGAAGGTGGTGAAGTTGTACCTCCTCCACCTACTACTCCCTCTGGTCCAAGCAATCAAGATCTTATGGATTTCATGTCTCAACAATTTGCTTCCATGAATACCAACATCAACAACCAATGGAATGCTATCAACGATTCTACAACAACCCGGATTAATGACTTCCGCACATATGTGAATCAACAATTCTCTTACCTTTACTCTCATATTTACATTCCACCATATGACCCAAATAATCCAGCTGCACCTCCACAATATTACACAGAACCTCCTCTACAATAACAATTTCCAAATCAAGGATCTTTGTTCTATAACAACCGGGACATGAATCAACCATAAAGTTCTGTCCAACTTTATTATGTCTACTATTTTCTGTTATGTCCTTGTTTTGTTATTCTATGTCTTGTTTGTTGTTAAATTTCTTTGTAATCGTTAGACTATTTGTGATGCATGATTAATTAAGTTTTTCCCTTCAATATTGCTTTATTACTGTCTATTTTTTTTTGCATCTTTCCCTTCTTTTTGATAATGTCAAAGGGGGAGAAGGATGTGGTACTTTATGCTTGTATATTTCCTTGTCTTAAATTTTTAAGGTACTCTTTGACCAAGATGAACAAATTCAAAGGATTCCAATCTTCTCCTACAAATGGGGAGTTATGCATCTTAGGGGGAGAATCTCTTTTCGAAAATTACAACGCATCAAGCAAGATCGTTTGTCATCATCAAAAAGGGGGAGAATGTAAAAGCAAGCTTCTCAAATGCACTTTTGTTTTGATGAATACAAACCATGATTGACAAAGAAGGCAAAGATTTTTGACTCAGCTAAAAGCATATGCGAATAAAGTCTTAAGTTCAAGCACTTAGCAAAAATTCAAGGTATAATGATAATACTTACTTTGAACTTAAGACATAGATGGTCAATGGTAAAAAGAAATATTTTATATTGTCCAAACCTTTACTCAAGTTTTTCTAAAGCTAAAAATCATTTTTTACTTGAGTGCAATCGATTTGTATATTTGTGCAATCGATTGCATGCTTCAGTTTTTCAAATCTTTTGCTACTGCTTCTAAGTGTAATCGATTTGCATGTTTATGCAATCGATTGCACTCAATCAATTTTTGCTACTGACTTCACATGCAACCGATTTACACTCTTGTGTAATCGATTGTACACTCAAAACTTTTGAAATTCTAGCTGTTGAAACCCCATGCAATCAATTTACACAAAGGGTGCAATCGATTGCATGTTGCACGATTTTGAAAAACAACAGCTTTGCTCATGCCTGTTCATAACATTATTTCATGGAAACCTTTCACTCAATCTTGGCAATTGTTCATGATTCATGTACAAAACTTTATGATGTTTCAAAAAGGTGCTATGAACATATAAATACTCATTTTCAAAATCATTTCAACACCTCTTCCAATTATATTTTCTAAATTTTCAAAAATCAAACTCAAGCTGCTATACATTTTCATACACAAGTTTTCTGCACACTTTCACATATTGTTAACCAGAAAACTTTGAGCATTATATATCTTGAGTCATTGTATACTATTATCACTGGAAGAGAATATCAATTCATTGATTAAATCACTCAAAGTGATCATTGCTACTCAAACTCACTCAAATCAAATATTGTTATATATTTGCTTATTTTTCAGGATTGTTGGAAATAAGTTTAAGTGGTTTTATAAATCTTGTCTTTCCAGGATTGTTGGAGACAGGTGAAGTCAATTTGAGAGGATTGTTCTCATTGTTGACATAGTGAAAATCCAAGAGGATTGTTCTTGGTCCGAGAGGATTGTTCTTGGTTTTGGGTAGTTCTTGTTTTAAGTTTTCCACAATAAGGAAATCTCTTTCATGTTGAAAGGGGACTGGAGTACTCTCAGACTGTGAGGGGAACTAGGATATATCGCTTGTGTCTCTTTATTTTTCTGCACTTTACTCTTTCATAAACTCACCATAATCCAGAAAAATAATATCCATCATCACTAAAACCAGAATTTTTTAAAGTACCTAATTCAGCCCCCCTCTTAGGCGCACTTCGTACTTACAGGGCCTAGTAAGTGTACCATACTACAGCGTCTATACAAGATATGTAGTGGCGAGGATTAAATAGTGAAGTGGAGTCATGTATGCTTAATTTTCATGTGCTTATCATTGGTGTAGTTACACCATTAACATTGGGCATGATGGCTCGATTTAGTAAGTCACAAATATACTTGGTTTGAGTGAGATGAAAGTTTCCATTGGGAAGATGCTTCACCTTAATACCAAGAAAGGATTTAGGTCGGCTCAATTTCTTGAGTGCAAACGTGGTGTGAATTGAGTCAATTAGTTTATGTATCAAGGTGGAGGGACTAACCCGTGAGTAAGATATCATCCATATAAACCAAGGCATACATGGTAATGCCTTGATATGAGCATATGAATAAGGATTGATCACATTTGATGTGCAAGAAATTGAACTTAAGGAGGCCTTGAGTTAACTTTTCATACTAGGAACGAGGGGCTTTCTTGAGGCCACGTGGATAAAAAAAATCCTTAAATAAGAAAGTGCTTAGAACCCTAAGTATGTGAACCATGCTTTCTTATAAAGAGCTTTATGTAAGGAATAATCATGCGTGTGAGACATCATGGCTATATCATTTGTGTCTGATGTGGAGGTCTCGACTTGACCAGTTGAGAAAAAAGATGCATGCATGTTGGAAGATGTGCTTGTAAGAGTGAAGGTGTCATTAAACCTAAGCTAATAATCTGCTACAGTAGGATCATATTTTCCACGTAGGTCTAGAGCCCGAGGAGGAACATCCATGACCATGCCCTCTGCCACAGCTTATGCGTCCTAACCACAATTACCTGCTGAAGTTTCACGAAGACACTGCATTTGAGAATTTGTGTGAACCAAATTTTCTGAAACATTTGAAATAGATAATTCTTATTTTAAACTTATCAAGCCCAACTTCTTACAAATAAAGAAGTGCTTCAATACCAAACAGTAAGAGAGGTTCATAGCTAACATTCATTTGTATAACAAAGGAGTTATATTCTTTTAGGTAAGCCATCAAGAATGAAATTAATTTGATATTGTTCAGTGATGAAATCACCAACTTCCAAGAGAGAGTTAGCTATAGATTTCACAACCAGAACATATTTTGTTACAGTCTTGTTACCTTTCTTCAAAGATTTCAGTTCAACATGCAATTGCCTCACACGACCTTTCGGGTGAGCATTGAATAACAATGATTATTATCCCACACTTTGAAAGGAAGCTTTCAAGCTAGCACACGAGGTAAGATATACTCGTAGACTATTAAGAGGAGCTAGATGAACATGCCATGATCTTGTATGATCCATGCTTCATATTCTGCAGATACATTTTCATCGATGCGATCTTGTTCAGTCTTTAACTTTGATGGAATCTGAAGGCTCACAACATGTTTGTGAACTCTATAGGTGAGGATTACAACTTCAACCTATTGATTCCATATGGAATAATTATTCTCTTTGAAGCTTGATGGAAAGTTTTGGCCATAAATGATGAGTGGGGTTTGAATCGGAGGTATTTCTGAAGACTGTAGGAGTTGATGGTGCAAGCGAGCCAACAATGGCTGCAAGGGAGGAATCTGCCATGGAAACTTAAGGAAAAAAGTGAATGATGAAGGTTGAACTGTTTAGGCTAACCTAAAATTGTTAGAATTGTTAGAAGGTTGTTAGAGAGTGGAAGAGATCGTAACCGGTGAATGGTACCATATTAGATTTCGATTGAATCATATTTTGCATGGCATGGATGATTGATCATTTACAGTATGTATCACCTTTATAGATAGTGCTTACAAGACGATGATGATGCACACCTTACATAGATATGCATGTGTTTTCATTCATACATGCATCATGATGTAATACCATTGCTTGTTTGTTATATATGTTACTCGACTTATATAATGCATGTTCTACATGATGCTTCTACTTGATTTGTTTCCTATTTCCTACTGTACATAATCTTCTCTTAATAATCTTCATCACCATCTTCATCAAAAATTCAGAAAAATTAAAATTTCAAAATACTTCTCCCAAATTTTTTCCAAAGTGTGAAACTCAAGTATGTCAATTTAGATTATCAATATTTAATCTCCAACTTCTGAATCCTAATTTTTAATCCTCATAATCATTATCATGCTTTGATTATTTTTTTCCAATTGAATATATAAAAATATTAGGATTTAACCTTACCCCTTATAATATGAGTGAGTTTTTGTTTTATTTCCCTTAATATTTTTTAGATTTTCCTCTTGTAATGTAAAAAATTTGTTGTTTTGTTCCATGTGATACGGTGGCAGAACCGACTGTTATACTGGTTTGTGTTTTTTATTCACAAATATCGCGGTAAGTAAGAGTCACCACCGACTTTTATTTCATCCAACAAAGGAAAAGGAAAAAGAACAGAAAAAACTTTTTTCGAGATGTTTCTGAGTACGGGGGGTAGATTATAGAAAGGGAAGGTGTTAGCACCCTTTATATCCATGTTTTTCCATGGGCTCTTAGGTACTTGCTCTTTTTTTTTTGAAATTGTTTCGTGTTTGTGTGAAAAAAAGTTTTGAAATTGCCTTAGTGCAGCGATTCATTTCATGGTAACCCTTGTATCAGTCCTCAAGGGTGTGATAAAATGTTTTTGAAAACTTTGTTTGAAAAGCTTATTTGAAAGTGTATGTGTAAAAAAATTTGTTTTGAGAAAGTACCTAAAAGTTTCTACCTACTCGAAAAAAAGTTTGTTCGTTTTCTTATTTCCTTTAGGCAGTGCTATCCTACTATTAAGGAGTAGGTAGCTCCATCATTGGAGTTTAAGGGACAATCGAAAAGGACGGAAGGGATAATTACAATCACTAAAGCAATGGTTTGGAAACCTTAGTAATTACCCTAGAGTCCTAAAGATCTTTCCGAGGCAACATTCGAATGGGTCATTTTTTATCTTTTGGGACTAGAGGACAACAACTAAGACTCCTTATACTTCATGATCGTTTACCGAAGGCAACCAAAGTGGGGAAAACCCTAGGAGTGAGCATGTGCAAGTGTTTATTTTTCAGTCAATTTAGTCTTTGCACATTTAGGGTTTTCTACCATTTTAAAATTATGAATTTATCTTTCGCATACAACCCTATTATCAATCATCTAACAGTTTATAATGACGGGAAACAAAATGCGAGAAATTTAAACTTAGCTATTACAAGGATTTGTGGAGGGGGATTACATAATCAAATACCGGAGGAAAATAGTAAAGGAAAATAGTAAACCTAAGTTAAACTATTACAAACTCGGAGCAATTACATTAATCGAAAAAATAATGCAATAAATACGTGCGATGAAATTAAATACGGAATTAAAATTAAATTCAATGAGATTTAATTCAGTAAATACAGAAAAGTATTTTTTGGGATTTTTGAGAAAAAAAGTAATTAACTTTGCAAATTAACCTAATTTCTAATTAATTTTAATTATGAAAAAAAAAGAATTTAAGTTATCCTAATTAACCTAATTAATTAATGCAATTAAATATTTTATATAAAAAAACCTATTTCTATTTTTTGTGTTTTTATATATATTTTTGATTTAATTAAAAAAGATATGATTTTTTTTGTAGAATAATTAAAACTAAAAATTAAATAAGGAAATTAAAAAAGAAATAAAATGGACTTGGTGAAACAGTAATCCTGGAAGGTGCAAATTGAAATCCATGTTGGGCCCAGGATAGCTGGCCCAAGGCTGCGCTTGATCCAGTGTGGTTCCTCTTCAGGGAGTGCACCATGGATATTCAATTATGGAGCCTTGGATCTGCTTGGAGATGATCCAGAGGGTGGGGTCTGAGGGTGCACGGTGGATGTTTGGCCAGGAGACGCGTTGGATTTGTAAGGAGAAAATCAGAAAATAAAATGTCTGGACCTGGGATCAAACCCAGGTCCTTCCTCTCACACGCGCTTGCTTTTACCATTTGTGTTGGGTTGTTAGTCATGCATATGTTTCAACAAATAAAATATAACATAAATCAATTATTATGCCCAAAAACACGCGCAAATTCAAATCTCCCAATGGGAGTCTGCCACCTAGTCGTCTTCCTCCCAGAATTGTCGTTGTTGATACTACACTTTTACCTACGAACAAAATTGTCACTAAAAGCTATAGTGACAGTTTTTGTCCATAGTTATAACCCTGAAACTTCTCAAAATTCAATGTAAGCAATATTAATCAGAACTAAGAACATAGATCAACCCAGAATCTTGTCCTGAGTCTATTGGTGCCCATGATCCCCTTCAATTTTCCCTGGACAGAGAAACCGCAATTTTGAGCTCATAAACCCTAGCTATGGCGCATGCTTGTTCCTGCAATATAAATCAAATCCAAGCTATCCAAAAGATCATAAACATGATTATGAATAGGTTTATGCAAGCAAATTAAAGGTAAAACGCGTAAAACCTTGAAAATGAATTTGAATTAAATGAGTGTAAACCGTGATGTGGATGATGTGATTCTGGAAGCTTTGATGCTGGGAAACGATTGGAAAAGCTTCCTGAGTATGCGTGGGTGATTATTGAAGGCTCAAAAGTCCTTGGACTGGCCCGCGAAAGAAGATAGGTCTTGCACTTTTTTTGACAAAAGTTAGGATTCGTTTCTTGCTTTGGAGGCAGGCTGTACACGAAAATCCTTCTTCTCTAGGGTTCACAAAGCTTATGTATAAGTAGTGAATCCAATTAGGTCAATAAAGTTAGAAAGAATCAAAAGATTTATGGTCTTGAAGTTTTGATTCAAATATTTCCAAAATTGGAGATTTCCCCTTGTTTTTGGCTTGGCACGATTTGCTTGATCATTGACAGCATATGAGATCTATAATTCAATACAAAACAAATCTTATTCCACAAATTTGATTTAATTTGATTTAATTTGAATTTATTTGATTTTTAAATGAATAAAAATCAAAATAAATTAAATAAACACAAATAAAAAGGCATGGAGGGTCCCATAGGTCGTGGACCATGCTAGGCCTGAGATTCAATCTTGAAAAAAATGGGCCTGTGTGGAAAAAATGCAATTTTGGGCATTGTTGGCTTTGACAATGCATATATCTCTCCATTTTGACCCTAAGAGGGTGTTCTTTGACTTTTTAGAAAGCTTAGGATGTCCTCTAAACAACCCTTTTGGTTTCATATCTATTGGATCTTCCATGTTCATATTAGGAGCTTTGACCCAAAAGGTGTTTTTGTTGACTTTTGAAAAGGACCTATAATGTTTAAATTTATATCTTTTCATGAGTTCATTTTTTGAACTTGAGGGATAAAGATGAGTTGTATGGAAATTAATTCTCTTCAAAATTATCCTTGGATGAGAAATTTATGATAAAGTATGAGAAAGTTATGTCTGGTCAAAGTTTGGTTGACTTTTCTTATAGAAACCCTAATTTAGCAACTTTTGAGTTTTGATGAATTAGGAGTATTTCTTGAGGAATCATGATCAAACCTTGATCAAATGATGGATATCACTTCAAAATGTTGATGTTGACCAAAAATCTTGAATTTTGACTGTATGTGGGCCACAATTGACTTTTGACCTAACACTGTTGATTTTCAGGCATCTGAGTAGTTGACTAAGCAAACTTCTGGTGCAAGGCATGAAACTTGACATGGATGATCTTGAGGACATATTAGGGCAATGGAAATAATTCAGGACCCTTGGAACTCAAACATCTTAATGAGGAGTGAAACCCTAGTTTGAGGCTCATTGTCTTAGGAGGAGGATTTATCTGGTCAATCCTTAATCAACTTGAGTAATTGAGAACCTCTAGGAGTATGTTTTGAGTAAAAATGGAAGGGAAAATTTTGGGGTACAACAACTTCCCCTGTTCAATCTTCTTAAACCTGAGGATGTAGATTGGCTGGTCTACATTTCGTGATCTGAAGGTGGAAGATGATTGAACACTAGAGTGCCCATAAATTTGCACTCGCATGAAGTAATACTGATCGATAATATCGGGAATAGTCTTACAGATGCCATTTGGAAGGCGACGGAGAATCTTCAAAGATGGGCTTAAATATGCCATCCAGAAAAAGATATCAGTCGTATAAGAGATTCCTTTGCGAGAATTCCTGTACCTCCTATTGAGGAGGACTTCATCGGGGAATGTTGATTTATGTCCTCGGAAATATAGTCTAGGAGCTTCGTTTGTCCTTTACTCTACTGGGAATTAACTCTTGATTGAGGAGATGAAAGTGAACTGCTTATCTGGTCAGGGTCCAGGCTACACAGCGACTTACTAGAGAAATGTGAAATCGATCGTATCTGGTCGGGTCTAGGTTTTACAACGTTGTAAACTATTGTTCAGAGATAATAGAGATGGAACCTGGATAGTAGGGTTAATTCGAGATGAAAGCCTAGATAGTAAGACTGTGAGAAGGAACCTGGATAGTAGGGTTACTTCGAAATGAAAGCTTGGATAGTATGGCTATGAGAAAGAACCTGGATAGTAGGGTTACTTCGAAATGAAAGCCTGAATAGTAGGGCTATGAGAAGGAACCTGGATAGTAGGGTTACTTCGAGATGAAAGCCTAGATAGTAGGGCTATGAGAAGGAACCTGGATAGTAGGTGTGATCGGTGGAAATAGAACTGACTGTTTTTAGCTGGTTTCGCGAAATGTCGCGGTAAGCAAGAGTCGCCATCGTCTTTTATTTTCTCCAACAAGGAAAGGACAAAAGCACAGCAAAATTCCTTATGAGATATGTTTCTCGGTTCGGGAGGTAGATTTATAGAAAGGGAAGGTGTTAGCACCCTTTCTATCCGTGGTTATCCATGGGCTCTTAGGTACTTGCTCTTATGTTTTAAAAAATGTTTGCTTTTCAAAATGTGAGTGGGTTTGAAAAAGTTTCTTTGAAAGATTTCTGAATGACTCTTGTATCTGTCCTCAAGAGTGTTTGAAAAATTTGTTTTGAAAGCTTTTGAAAGTGTAAGGTGTGAAAAGTATTTTGTTTGTTTTTGAAAAGAGCAAGTATCTATGAGTCATCTACCTACCCTAAGGAATTAAGTTGTGTAAGTGTCCTTTAGGTAGTGTCATCCCACCATTGAGAGGTAGGTAGCACCACCGTTGGAGGTGTTCGGGTCAATTCGATTTTAGGGACAGTGTGGTCACCGAAGCAACAATTAGGATACCTTAGAAGCTACCCTTATGTCCTTGATCCTTTTTTAATCCGAGGCAAACATTTTGAGGCAACTGTTTCGAGGCAACTGTTTCGAGGTAACTGTTTCGAGGTAACTGGATCATGGACATAAGGACCGCTAAGACGTCATATACTTGACAACCACGTTTCGAAGGCAACAAGTGAGGCGTACCCTAGAAGTGGTGTGTGCATTGTGTGTTGTATTCATGTTATGTTTGTCTTGTTAATTAGTGAGCTACGAGTTGTTTTTATTTACATACATTCTTTCATGCAAGTTAACGGTTAAGGGGTGCGGAAAGTAAATTGCGGAAACGTAAATCATACGCTATTACAAGGCGCGGGTCTATACATCGCCAAAAATTACAAAGACCCGTTTTTTAGTAAATGAGTACGGAAATTAAATAAAGCGATAAACCTATTTAACTATTACATTCTTGAAGGCAATTACATAATAATCAAATAAAGTAAATGCGCGCGAATGAATTAATCGGGAATGTCTAAGGGTGTTGACCCTTTTAAGAAAAGAAATTGATTTTTTTGGCTTTTTTATAATTAAAGTGAAATTAAAGCTAATTAATGACTAATTAATTAATTTAATTAAAAAGAAAATATTTTTTTGTTTTTTTATGTTTTTATGAAATAAAAGAAATGGAATAAAATTAAAATTAACCTTACCTAATTCTAGATCTATTTTAATTTTTTTAGAAAGGAATTAAAATGGCCTAATTAAACTATTTTAGTTAATGTTTATTTACAAAATAAAATAATAATGATAATAATGATGTAATTCTATTTTTTTTTTTTATATGAAAATGTGTTAATTGATTAATTTGTTAATAATAATAAAATAAAAAGAAAGGTTAGAAATTAAAATAATAGAAAAAACAAAACAAAATGAAAAAAAGAAGTAAAACCAAGGGGGGTGTGGGCTGAAATGGAGGTTTTCTGAAGTAATTCTGGCCCAACAACAAGAAGCCTTATTTGACTTTTTTCGGTTGCCTACGCATGCGCTGACTCCAGAGCATAATACTCTTGCGTTCTGGGCCTTTAGATCTGCCTCCAATGACACTTGGCTTGTTGGATGGGTAAGGCTTATAGTGGAAACTACTTGAGAAACTGCACAAGAACGCGTTAACAAAAATGATATGAGAATTATGGGGGACCTGGGAAGAACTTACAGCGTGGTATGAGCCTCAGGACTTGGCAAAGGTTGCTTTAGCTTCAGGGTGTGGCAAGGAATAGAACCACGTGCTTGTTTTGATCTGAAGATGCTCGCAACTATGTTTTAGAACTCTCACTTTTTAAATAATTTTTTGTTTTGCTCTTGGCCGTTTCTGCATACACTCTTTTTTGAATGAGGTTGGGAAGGCTTGTATATATATAGTAATGAAATGTGTATCAATCCAAATAATGGTCATTAAGCTTATGCAATTATGTTCTTGATTTCCTCCATAACCAACATTGAACCACTTGCCATATTTGTGAAAATTTGAATTTTCTTGCTTGGAATAGGCCTTGCACGAATTTGGAATGTGTTTTAAGGTGTATCAAAGCTATTCAACACAAAATATATCCCTCCATTAATTTCTTTGATTTTTATTTGAATTTTAAAGATTTAAAATGAATTAAATCAAATAAAATTAAATAAAAATGGAAAAATTAATTTTAAATCTTGAAATAAATTGTGGGACACGTGGGAAGCATGGCCAAGCTGAATCAAGTGGAAAAAGTGGGCCCCTTTTGTCAAAAATGAAATTTCAAGGATAATTGACTTTGGCCATTTCACAAAAATTTCCCAACTTCTCCAATGCATATCTTGCTCAATTTTGAAGCTATGAACATGTTCTTGGACATTTTGGAAAGGTCTTGAAGTCCTCTAACCAATGTCTTTGGTCCCATGTAATTTTGATTTACCAATCTCAAGTTATGGTCTTTGACTTAAAGTCCCTTTTTGTTGACTTTTGAAAATGACCTATAATGTTGAAATTGATAACTTTTTCGTGAGAGCATTTCTTGGACTTGGAATGTGAAGATGAGTTGTAGGAAATATCCTCCTCTTCAAGATGAGAATTGGATGGGATTTTTCTGATGAACCATGATAAAGTTATGCCTTGGTCAAGTTACAGTTGACTTTTCAGCTGTCCAAAAATAGAAACTTTTGACACCTTGATGATTTTTGAGCCATTCTTGCGAAATCATGGCCAAGATTTGACCAAATGATGATTGTGGCTTCAAAATAAGATGTTGACCAAAATTTTTGACTTTTGACTGCCAAATGACCATTTTGCCCCTACAGTTGACTGTGGAGCAATTAGGGTTTTTGACTGTGCAACTTGACTTTGTGAGCCTTGAAACTTGACATGTAGATGCTTGACAATGTTTATGAGCATATGGGACTTGATTGAGCCCCTTGAAAACTTCAACTTCCTTGCAAGAACCAAAACCCTAGTTTGACTGGCTTAGGAGGATGGTTGACTGTGTAGCCCTTGAGTAGACTTTGAAGATTATGGGAGGGCAAATTTTAGGGTACAACAGTTGCCCCGGTTCAATCTTCTTAGACCTGAGGATGTAGATTGGCATGCGTGCCTTTCGTGATCCGAAGGTGGAAGATGATTGAACACTAGAGTGCCCAGAAATGTGCACTCACATAGTAGAGTGTGATGGCGGGAATGGGCTTACATATGCCATTTGGAGAGATGATGGATAGGAGGATGGGCTTATAGATGCCATCTGGAGGTGACAGGACCTTGTCAGGAATGGGCTTATAGATGCCATTTGGAAAGATGGTGGATAGGTGAATCTGAATAAGAAATAGAATAGCTTCCGTGTCTGGAGCATATCTAGTATGTGCCTGATTGCTGACGTCTGAATAAATGGTAGAATGACCGCCGTGTCTGGGGTATATCCATACTGCATGAGTAACAGAATGTCATCCGAATCTGGATCGTATCTGGACTGAACAATAGAAGAGCATCCGGGATGGAGCATCTCTAAGTTGTCCTTTAGAAATTTGAATCTGAATAAGCAATAGAACAGCGTCCGGATCTGGAGCATCTCTAGGCTATATCTGAAAGGGAATCTGAATAAGTATCAGAACGTCGCCATGCCTGGGTCACATCTGAACTATATCTAGAAAGAGTCTTGAATAAGCAAAAGAATAGCATCCATATCTGGAGCATGTCTAAGCTATCTCTGAAAGGAAATCTGGAATAAGTATCAGAACGTCGCCATGCCTGGGTCACATTTGAACTATATCTAGAAAGAATCTCTGAATAAACAATAGAATAGCATCCGTGGTTGGAGCATCTCTAAGTTATCTTTTAGAAGTTGGGATCTGAATAAGCAGTAGAATAGCGTCCGGGTCAGGAGCATCTCTGAGCTATATTTCAAAGGAAATTTGGAATAAGTATCAGAACGTCGCCATGCCTGGGTCACATCTGAACTATATCTAGAAGGAGTCTTGAATAAGCAAAAGAACAACATCTATATCTGGAGCATTTCCAAGCTATCTCTGAAAGGAAATCTGGAATAAGTATCAGAACATCGCCATGCCTGGGTCACATCTGAACTATATCTAGAAGGAGTCTTGAATAAGCAAAAGAACAGCATCCATATCTGGAGCATTTCCAAGCTATCTCTGAAAGGAAATCTGGAATAAGTATCAGAACATCGCCATGCCTGGGTCACATCTGAACTATATCTAGAAAGAATCTCTGAATAAACAATAGAATAACATCCGTGGTTGGAGCATCTCTAAGTTATCTCTGAAAAGAAACCCTGAATAAGCAACAGAATAGCGTCCATCTGGAGCATATCTGAACTATTTCTGAACAAGTAACTCTGAATAAGCAACAGAATAGCGTCTATCTCTGGAGAATTTCTAAGCCATCTCTGAAGAGAAAATCTGAATAAGCAAAAGAACAGCTTCCATATCTTGAGCATTTCCCAGCTATCTCTTTAATCTTTTTAATGTAGATATGCCATGGCTAGATACAGGTATCGAATCCATAATCAATCGCTCACAGATATGCCCTGGCTAGATGCAGGTATCGAATCTGGAATTGCAACAGTTGATAGTAATCGTCTTTGGATTGACCTTTTTCCTGAAAAAGGCAAAACATCAGTTGTGCAATGCATGATGTCATGATGTTCTCAGGGAGAAATGAGATTGTGTGATATGATGCGTATGTGCATGCATTGTGTATGTAAGCAAGATGTATGAAAAGTGATATGTTTATGAATGTATTTTCGTCTAGGAAAATAAATCCTTGACGAATGCCAGGAAGTTGAATCCTGGGCTGATGTTGAAGAACAGAGTTCTTCGTTTCCGCTGGGGATGATGGTTGCAAGAACAAACCGGTAGGAGAAGATGACTTCGTTGGGGAATAAACTTGCTGGAGAGATACTCTGCGGGGAATACTCTGTGGGGAAGGGATACTTCACTGAGAATTTGATGATAACTCCATTGAGGGATACCGTTGATAATCTTTGTTGAGGGAATTGATGAACTCCGCTGGGGGGTAGGAAGAAACTTCGCCGAGGACGGTCTTTCCATGGTTATTAGCTGAGGATAACCCAGTTATAAGCCCTGGTGGGGAATAACCTTTGGATAAAGTCGGGGAGACGCGTTCGTGCTCTGCAGGGGATAAGCTTCCAGAATCTACTAGGGATAAGCTTCCTACTGGGGGATTGATTCAACTCTCCTGGGGAAACCTTTGAACTGTACTGGGGAAGTGGCTCCACTGGTGTGTCTGTATTCCGCCGGGGAACAATCTTATATTAAGACTGCCGGGGATGCTTGCGTAGGAACATATGTATACTCCGTTGGGGAATATTGAGATCTTCTGGGGATACCCAACTTCCTTGAGGCTGACAGTAGACTAACTCTACTTGGGGAGAGCGTTGATGACTGACTTACTCTCGGGGAATAAGGGTACCTTGGGTGCATTCTTCAGCCGAACCTACCTTGGTACCTTGGTTGATAGAGCAACTAGATCGCTTGGACAACTCATTATTGCCCCTGTTTCTGACATGAGAGAAGAAGATACCTTGTGAGGTGTTAGACAATTGCCGATTCGACAAATCTTCTTCTGGTAGGCAAGTGACGAGATGACGGGACATAGTCGTACGCTTTGATCCCTAATTTTTGCCCGGACCGCCCTTTCGGGTTTTCAGTCCACCGGGATACCCATTTTTTGCCCAAGCCGCCTTTTCAGGTTTTCGACTTGCCGGGTGTACAGATTTTTTCACTTTCATCCCTTATTTTGCCCGAACCCTTTTGGTTCGCCGGGAAGCCCTTATTTTTGCCTAGGTGTGTCAACCTAGCGAGTCTTTGATTATGCACAGTATTTTTTCGACTATGTCCGTGCTCTCAGGATGTAGGGAGGTGCCCCTGTCAGTAGTGTTGTGTTATCCTACTACCAGAAGATCTTCGTTTGATCGTCCAATTCCCCAAGTGATCCAGATGGAGATTTGCCCCGGGTTGGTTGGCCTTTTGAGAGATTCTCCGAATCTTGACTGGACTGCCCCAGATGATGGACCATGATCATGTCTGCCCTTTGATTGGGAGTGCTTTTGTTCGTTAGATATTCTTTGTGCGAATTTCTTTGCTGTTCGAACAAAAAGTCATATGCAAACAATGTTATTTCAAAAATGCAACGTCTATGTCTGTCTTGAAGTTTTTGAAAATGCATTTTTTTTAGTAAAACCAGTGAATTTTGTAAAATGTGACGTCAACTCGTTATTTTACCGCAAGCCTTAAGGAGTCAGGATACCTTTCATAACAGTATGCTTTCGAACTAACCCATGCTTCAGCTAGGACTTTTTAGGGTTGTAACGTGGCCTGGTTCACGGTTTAAGAAACAAAGGATAAAGGCTCAAATTATTTGTACCCACCCATTCTTCGTAATGTCCTTCAAACCTAAACTCAGCTGATCGTGCGTTAGACCTTGTTTGAGTCTTCGTCCTGATATACCGGTGATGGTTCGGATGTTGATAATTTATTTGGAATAGGCAGTCATTCCTTTTTTGGTTGAGGGCTTGTAGGACCTCTTTCTTTTTTGATTTTGTTATCCCTGTTTTTTGCCTGAACTGTTTCTTTCATGATGACAGTCAGCGGGATGCCCCAGTTTTCGTAAGTCTCCTTCATAGGTTTTGACTTATTGGGCTTTTATTTTGAGAAATGATGACTGCCTATCTTTATGATTATTCGGAACCATCACTGTCTTTTGTTTTGTAAGGACTTTTTTTGGTGCCATTTGTTGTGCACTCGGATCAACTGAGAGAACTACCCTGCCCCAGGTTATGATTAAGGGTTTTAATTTTCGAAAAGAAAAACTCCTACTTCTTTGGCTCAAAGGGGTTGACGAGGGATTATCATCCTTATAACTCCAGTGTTTAGGAATTGAAATAATGCTTGTACCTCATCAGCGGGGTCTGCTCAAAAGCATATTGTAGATTATGGTATCGTTTGCGTCATCCTCCCTCAAGAGGCTTAGAATTATTAACCGAGAGTTAAACATCACAAAAAATATGAAAGCAATTTGAATATTAGTGAAAATAATTGGATTAATTCAAAAACAGACATATGCAGTGCATTAACGAATCAAAAGAGTTTGCTATGACATTAATTGTTTGTATAAGCAAAAAATTACAACTCGGAAATTCAAATAAAACAAAAGTCTTCAATGATTGGGCAAAGGAGCATTGATTATGTTTGGAGTCTCTGACGCTTCAAACTGAATCTCTCCGGCGTCGATCATGTCTTGAATCTTGTTCTTCAAAGGCCAGCAGTTGTCCGTAGTATGACCCGGGCTATCGGAGTGGTATGCGCACCTCTCATTAGGATGGTAGTTGGGAGCAGAGGTGTTTGGATT
The DNA here is from genome assembly GCA_948472305.1 of Vicia faba. Taxonomy (NCBI): domain Eukaryota; kingdom Viridiplantae; phylum Streptophyta; class Magnoliopsida; order Fabales; family Fabaceae; genus Vicia; species Vicia faba. Next base: position 1,407,448,295 of record OX451737.1, on the reverse strand, counting down.
CCGGAGAGGAGCCCTCAAGGTAATCAGCCCTGCCTTCAACATTTGCTGTAGCGCTTGATCCATTGACATGTTGATTTTAGTGAATTGTCTCTTGGGTGCGACCTCTTTACGTTGATGCCCCTGTCCTTGTTGAGCAGGCCTAGGATTAGAGATCTGGACTGCCCCTACATGTTGATCATGGCGACCCTTTTGGCTGTACGCAGCATTGGCCTCTTTCTTCCCAGTGTAAGGCTTTTTGTGAGTATCAGAAGGTGCAGCTTCTTGAATCTTTCCAGCCTTGATGCCAGCTTCGATCCTCTCCCCGGTCAAGATCAAATCTGTAAACCCAGCAGAAGAATTTCCAATCAGATGGTTGAAGAAGGGACCAGACAGGGTCCCCAAGAACATGTCAACAAGCTCACGGTCAGTCAAGGGCGGCTGCACCCTTCCAGCCAGATCTCTCCACCTTTGCGCATACTCCTTAAAACCTTCACTCGTCCCAAGTGACATACCCTGGAGTTGGGTACGCGTGGGAGCGATGTCGGCATTATACTGATACTGCTTATAAAAAGCAGTTGCCAAGTCCTCCCAGTTACGAATACTGGTTCCATCTAACTGATAGAACCAATCGAGCTGAGTCCCTGAAAGACTCTCCTGGAAGAAATGGATCCATAGATTCTTGTCTGCCGTGTAGGGCTGGATCTTCCTTGCGTATGAACGGAGGTGCAGCTTAGGACAGGAAACCCCGTCGTACTTTACAAAGGCAGGTGCCTTGAACTTGTGAGGGATCACCACCCCAGAAGATAAACCTAGGTCCCCAAAGTCCAACCCAGGCACACGTTGGATATCTATAGCATTTAACCGGTCTTCCAGCTGTTTGTACCTGTCTTCAGCAGAGGGGTATTGTTCATCATTGAAGTCTGTCTCGGTGTCAGAGACCACAGGGCTAGGAACCTCTCTCCCTTGGTGACTGCCTTCCCCCACAGATGGAGTAGTCCTCTCAGCTTCATTCTGCAGGGTGTTCCCAGATCTGCGTCTAGGGTTGAACAAAACAGTCCTCTTGTTCTTCTTCTTCTGAATTAGAGTCTTCAATTCCTTTTGACCCTGGGCTAGGCTCATAATCAACTCCTGGAACTGGGCATTCTGGGCCTGGAGGGCCTTGATAGCTTGTCCATTGGATGATTCAGGATTCATGATGACTGCTGAAATAAACAGCGAAGAAGGTAAGTGACCTGCAACAAGTGTACCTGTAATGCAATGATATGTATGATATGCATGCAATGTTTTCAAGGACCTCGCGGGATAAATAAAGAAGCTTGTTAGAATTTGAATCTGGTGGCTTGATTGAAGGAACTGCGTATTGTTGAGAGTCCTTCTTCAAGAGTCAAGGCTCACCATATCGAGTGGGTCATAGCCCCTGACTCAAGCTGTTAACTTTGGCTAGAGGAAAATAAGTCCCCTTTGCCCCTTGCTAGACATTTGATTCATCATGACCTGCATCACAAGCCCTTGAGATCCTTGAAATGGATTAGTCCTTATGTAGGATGTATGCAACGGTATGATGGTATGATGTTATGCTGTGGAGTAATGTAGGTAAACCCTGTTATGAGTCCAGATTAAGGACTGTAAACAAAACCTGCAAGAAACTCAAGTGTCAGATAACAAGTATGCAAGTAGTCAAGTTTTGAAGGCACACAAAGTGCCCTTAGAGTTTAGGCCAGCATGAAGTTTGGGGTACTACCCTCTTGAAGTTGGTGGGCTCAAACCTGTCCTATCAAAGTAACCGGGTTCTAAGGAGCTCAATATCATTGGATTGTTTTCTGTGTTCATCGTTTCGATTTAGCCACTGAACTGGCGATCAAAATATCCCAAGAAAACAACCCTCAATTGAGTGTAGTATCGAGTATCAACCAACTTCGGACTGCACCAAAGTAGTTATCTCACTACCCCTAAAGAGGCCAGGATGGTTCAATTAAGGTTCCTAAGGTCAGTTGATGCTTCACGACACCACGCGGCGGCCCCGTACTCTCCTTGACTTGACTCAAGGGTTACCGGTACTCACCAAAGTGCCACATCAACGTAGCAGACTGCTTCAACCGTGTCGGTATACCCCACACAGTTCCCTCACAGCCTTGTTGCTACTTTCTAAGAAGGTATCCCCAAGATCCGGGTTAGGATCTATAGAACTCCCAAGACAGGCCCAATAATATTAAAGCAAGCAAAACAAAGCAATTGAAAACACAAGTATGAGCTATCCTAAGGTACAACTCACTTTAAGTTTCCCCAGCAGAGTCGCCAGTTCTGTGATCGGTGGAAATAGAATTGACTGTTTTTAGCTGGTTTCGCGAAATGTCGCGGTAAGCAAGAGTCACCATCGTCTTTTATTTTCTCCAACAAGGAAAGGACAAAAGCACAGCAAAATTCCTTATGAGATATGTTTCTCGGTTCGGGAGGTAGATTTATAGAAAGGGAAGGTGTTAGCACCCTTTCTATTCGTGGTTATCCACGGGCTCTTAGGTACCTGCTCTTATGTTTTCAAAAACGTTTGCTTTTCAAAATGTGAGTGGGTTTGAAAAAGTTTCTTTAAAAGATTTCTGAATGACTCTTGTATCTGTCCTCAAGAGTGTTTGAAAAATTTGTTTTGAAAGCTTTTGAAAGTGTAAGGTGTGAAAAGTATTTTGTTTGTTTTTGAAAAGAGCAAGTATCTATGAGTCATCTACCTACCCTAAGGAATTAAGCTGTGTAAGTGTCCTTTAGGTAGTGCCATCCCACCATTGAGAGGTAGGTAGCACCACCGTTGGAGGTGTTCGGGTCAATTCGATTTTAGGGACAGTGTGGTCACCGAAGCAACAATTAGTATACCTTAGAAGCTACCCTTATGTCCTTGATCCTTTTTTAATCCAAGGCAAACATTTCGAGGCAACTGTTTCGAGGCAACTGTTCTGAGGCAACTGTTTTGAGGCAACTGTTTCGAGGCAACTGGATCATGGACATAAGGACCGCTAAGACGTCTTATACTTGACAACCACGTTTCGAAGGCAACAAGTGAGGCGTACCCTAGAAGTGGTGTGTGCATTGTGTGTTGTATTCATGTTATGTTTGTCTTGTTAATTAGTGAGCTACGAGTTATTTTTATTTACATACATTCTTTCATGCAAGTTAACAGTTAAGGGGTGCGGAAAGTAAATTGCGGAAACGTAAATCCTACGCTATTACAAGGCGCGGGTCTATACATCGCCAAAAATTACAAAGACCCGTTTTTTAGTAAATGAGTACGGAAATTAAATAAAGCGATAAACCTATTTAACTATTACATTCTTGAAGGCAATTACATAATAATCAAATAAAGTAAATGCGCGCGAATGAATTAATCGGGAATGTCTAAGGGTGTTGACCCTTTTAAGAAAAGAAATTGATTTTTTGGCTTTTTTATAATTAAAGTGAAATTAAAGCTAATTAATGACTAATTAATTAATTTAATTAAAAAGAAAATATTTTTTTGTTTTTTATGTTTTTATGAAATAAAAGAAATGGAATAAAATTAAAATTAACCTTACCTAATTCTAGATCTATTTTAATTTTTTTAGAAAGGAATTAAAATGGCCTAATTAAACTATTTTAGTTAATGTTTATTTACAAAATAAAATAATAATGATAATAATGATGTAATTCTATTTTTATTTTATTTTATGAAAATGTGTTAATTGATTAATTTGTTAATAATAATAAAATAAAAAGAAAGGTTAGAAATTAAAATAATAGAAAAAAACAAAACAAAATGAAAAAAAGAAGTAAAACCAAGGGGGGGGGGCTGAAATGGAGGTTTTCTGAAGTAATTCTGGCCCAACAACAAGAAGCCTTATTTGACTTTTTTCGGTTGCCTACGCATGCGCTGACTCCAGAGCATAATACTCTTGCGTTCTAGGCCTTTAGATCTTCCTCCAATGACACTTGGCTTGTTGGATGGGTAAGGCTTATGGTGGAAACTACTTGAGAAACTGCACAAGAACGCGTTAACAAAAATGATATGAGAATTATGGGGGACCTCGGAAGAACTTACAGCGCGGTATGAGCCTCAGGACTTGGCAAAGGTTGCTTTAGCTTCAGAGTGTGGCAAGGAATAGAACCACGTGCTTGTTTTGATCTGAAGATGCTCGCAACTATGTTTTAGAACTCTCATTTTTTGAATAATTTTTTGTTTTGCTCTTGGCCGTTTCTGCACACACTCTTTTTTGAATGAGGTTGGGAAGGCTTGTATATATATTAATGAAATGTGTATCAATCCAAATAATGGTCATTAAGCTTATGCAATTATGTTCTTGATTTCCTCCATAACCAACATTGAACCACTTGCCATATTTGTGAAAATTTGAATTTTCTTGCTTGGAATAGGCCTTGCACGAATTTGGAATGTGTTTTAAGGTGTATCAAAGCTATTCAACACAAAATATATCCCTCCATTAATTTCTTTGATTTTTATTTGAATTTTAAAGATTTAAAATGAATTAAATCAAATAAAATTAAATAAAAATGGAAAAATTAATTTTAAATCTTGAAATAAATTGTGGGACACGTGGGAAGCATGGCCAAGCTGAATCAAGTGGAAAAAGTGGGCCCCTTTTGTCAAAAATGAAATTTCAAGGATAATTGACTTTGGCCATTTCACAAAAATTTCCCAACTTCTCCAATGCATATCTTGCTCAATTCTGAAGCTATGAACATGTTCTTTGACATTTTTGAAAGGTCTTGAAGTCCTCTAACCAATGTCTTTGGTCCCATGTCATTTTGATTTACCAATCTCAAGTTATGGTCTTTGACTTAAAGTCCCTTTTTGTTGACTTTTGAAAATGACCTATAATGTTGAAATTGATAACTTTTTGTGAGAGCATTTCTTGGACTTGGAATGTGAATATGAGTTGTAGGAAATGTCCTCCCCTTAAAGATGAGCATTGGATGGGATTTTTCTAATGAACCATGAAAAAGTTATGCCTTGGTCAAGTTACAGTTGACTTTTCAGCTGTCCAAAAATAGAAACTTTTGACACCTTGATGATTTTTGAGCCATTCTTGTGAAATCATGGCCAAGATTTGACCAAATGATGATTTTGGCTTCAAAATAAGATGTTGACCAAAAATTTTGACTTTTGACTGCCAAATGACCATTTTGCCCCTACAGTTGACTGTGGAGCAATTAGGGTTTTTGACTGTGCAACTTGACTTTGTGAGCCTTAAAACTTGACATGTAGATGCTTGACAATGTTTATGAGCATATGGGACTTGATTGAGCCCCTTGAAAACTTCAACTTCCTTGCAAGAACCAAAACCCTAGTTTGACTGGCTCAGGAGGATGGTTGACTGTGTAGCCCTTGAGTAGACTTTGAAGATTATGGGAGGGCAAATTTTCGGGTACAACAGTAGGGTTACTTCGAAATGAAAGCCTGGATAGTAGGGCTATGAGAAGGAACTTGGATAGTAGGGTTACTTCGAGATGAAATCCTGAATAGTAGGGCTATGAGAAGGAACCTGGGTAGTAAGGTTACTTCGAAATGAAAGCCTGGATAGTATGGTTGTGTTAAGGAACCTGGATAGTAGGGTTACTTCGAAATGAAATCCTGGATAGTAGGGCTATGAGAAGAAACTTGGATAGTAGGGTCACTTCGAAATGAAATTCTGGATAGTAGGGCTATGAGAAGGAACCTGGATAGTGGGGTTACTTCGAAATGAAATCCTAGATAGTAGGGCTATAAGAAGGAACCTGGATAGTAGGGTTACTTCGAAATGAAAGCCTAGGTAGTAGGGCTGCCTCATTTGATCACATAGATTAGTTGACCCGTTTTGGTTTCGGGAATTGATTTTCCATTAGTTGTCTGTAGATATGACATGTATAGCTTCATGGATTTAATCTCGAACTGTTGGAATTGTTGATGATAACCATCTTTCCTGAAAAGGTACATGATTAGTTATATGTGATGCATGAAATGCATTGTGCGATGATGTTCTCAAAATAAATGAGATTATGTTATATGCAATATGTATGCGCACGTCATGATGTATGAATATGAAATGTTATTGTGACATGATTGAGTCTGGGAAAATAAATCCTTGACTGCTGCTGGAGAGTATTGGAAATTGAATTCCTGACTGTTGTAGGAAAAATGGTTCTTCTACTTCCACTGGGGATGGTAAACGGAGATGACTATGTCGTGGATTTACTCCTTTTTGTTTGTGAATATTCTGCCGGGGAGAGACTCTGCTTGAGAATAACTCCGCGGGGGAATAACTCTGTTTGAGAGAGGAGATGCTTTGCTGATTCGAAGAAATAAACTCCGTTGGGGGATGAGCTTCCGTATCTGGAGGAATAACCTCTGTTCGGGATTGAGCTTCTGTATTCATAGAAAATAAACTTTACTCGGGAGAAAACTTTATGAACCTCTTGCGATTATAAAAATCGGCTGGGGAATATAGATGTCGACTCTCTGAGGGAGCCTTGCTGGGGGATAGTAACTCCTGTTTGTGGAAGTAGGGATCAAAACTTTTGGTTGCCTCTACTCTATGAGGAGTGTAGATGTCACAGGGTCGTATGTAATGGTTATCTTGTTTCAAAGTTGTCTCTGCCCCTGTACCTGTTGAACAGAGTAATTGTCGGGCTTGACATGTTTTTTTTTTAGTTTTTGCCCATGTTTCTTAAGTTACGAGCAATTGTCTTTCCGTTTCTTATGCGAATATTTGTGAATAGCAATTATACTCAAATACATATGTCAAGAATAAACCATTGGACTTTTTTTCAAAACAAAATAGAAAAAGAAAAACACATGGTTTTGTAAAAATGACTTGTATTAATTTTTAGAATTGGCCTATAACAGGCATTTTTGTACAAGGAAGCTGACGCTCTAGTAAGAGAATGCCGCCGTGAAAATGAAAGATATACAATAATTATGTACAAAGAGAAGAAAACATCTATGTGTAATAATCCCATTGAGTTTCAATTCTTCTATTGTTGTTATGTCTCCGAGCGTCTCATCACTTTGTTGCTTGTTTGAAGCTGACTGGATTGATTGGTGCCATTTGAACTTGATAGTTGATACTGAGGTCTGATTGCAAGGCAATCCAATGGGACATAGTGATACGCTTTAAATCCTTAACTTTTGCCTGAACCTCCCTTTCGAGTTTTCAGCCCACCGGGGTACCCTTTTTTTCTCTAGCCGCCTTTTCAGGTTTTCGACTTTCCGGGTGTATAGATTTTTTCATTTCATCCCCAATTTTTGCCCGAACCCTTTTGGTTCGCCGGGAAGCCCTTATTTTTTGCTAGGCCAGTCAACCTAGCGGGTCTTTAATCATGCGTAGTATCTTTTTACTATGTCCGCATTGACAGGGTGAGGAAGGTCATCACTGTCCACGGTGGTCAAAATCATGGCTCCACCTGAGAAAATGCTTTTGATCACAAATGGCCCTTGGTATGTGGGAGTCCATTTGCCCCCGGGACCACCTTGCAGCAGTATGATGCGCTTGATCACTAGATCCCCCGACTTGATATTCTTGGCGTCTGAATTTTTTGTTGAAAGCCTTGATCATCTGTTTTTGATATATTTGACCATGACAGATAGCAGTAAGTCTCTTCTCATCGATCAGATTCAGCTGATCAAGTCGAGTCTGGATTCAGTCGTCTTCGTCCAAACATGCATCCTTCATAATCCTTAGAGAAGATATCTCGACCTCAATAGGTAGGACTACGTCCATGCCATATACTAGAGAGTAGGGTGTTGCCCCTGTTGACGTCTGTGCTGAGGTACGGTGCCCATGAAGAGAAAATGGAAACATCTCATGACAGTCTTTGTATTTTACCGTCATCTTCTGTATGATCTTCTTGATGTTCTTATTAGCAGCTTCGACAGTGCCATTCATCTTCGGCCGATAGGGGAAGAATTATGGTGCTGGATCTTGAACTATTTACAGAGTTCGATGATCATCGTGTTATTTAGATTTGTACCATTGTCTGTGATGATTCTTTCGGGTACACCGTACCAACAAACCAGGTTATGCTTGATAAACCGTGCCACCACGTTCTTGGTCACAGTAGCAAAGAAGGCAGCTTCAACCCACTTCGTGAAGTAATCAATGACCACCAGAATGAAGCGATGCCCATTGGAAGCGGTAGGTCTAATCTCTCTGATCATGTCAATACCCCACATTGCAAAGGGCCAAGGAGTCGTCAATACATTCAAAGGAACCAGAGGCACATGCACCTTATCAGCATATATTTGGCACTTGTGGAAAGTTCGGGAGTGCTGATAATAATCTGCTTCCATAGTGGACCAATAGTATCCTACCCGTAGGATCTTCTTAGCCATAGTATGTCCACTTGAATGAGTTCCGAAGGTACCTTCGTGTAGATCTGTCATAATCCTCTCTGCTTCGCTCTTATCTACACACCTCAGTAAGGTAGAGTCATGGTTGCGCTTGTAGATGATTCCATTACTGAGGAAGAATTTCACGACGAACCTTCTTAGAAATTTCTTATTGTTGACAGATGCCCCCCCGGGATATTCTTGAGCCTCAAGATACCTTTTTACTTTGTGAAACCAAGGTTTATCTGCTACCTCTTCAGTATCAATCTTACAGCAGTACGTTGGTTCATCCAACCTCTCGATGGTGATTCGGGGAGCTTCATTGTCCCACCTGACCTTGAACATAGAAGATATGGTAGCTAGCGCGTCCGCTAACTGATTATCCTCTCGTGAGAAATGTTCAAAGGTTACCTCCTCAAAGTGTGAGAGCAATATCAGCACGTGCTCTTTGTATAGGATGAGATTCAGATGCTTCGCATCCCACTCTCCTTTGATTTGACTTACCACCAAGGCTGAATCCCCGAAAATGTTTAAGAACTTGATCCTCAGGTCAATAGCAGCTTTGAGACCCATGATGCAAGCTTCATACTCCGCCATGTTGTTGGTACAGTTGAAGCATAGTCGGGCAGTGAAAGGAGTATGACAGCCCTTGGGAGATATAATTACAACACAAATGCCATTACTGAGTACATTCGAGGCTCCATCACAAACCATGGTCCATCGAGATCCTTCTTCAGGTCCTTCATTCAGTCCAGGTTCTTCATAGTCAGTCACTAGCATAATATTCTCGTCCGGGAACTCAAAATTCATGGACTAGTAGTCATCCACGGCCTGATGGGCCAAATGATCAGCTAATACACTTCCCTTGATTGCTTTCTAGGTTGTATATTGTATATCGTATTCGGTTAAGATCATCTTCCATCTTGCTATTCTTCCAGAGAGAGCGGGCTTCTCGAAGATGTATTTGATTGGATTCATCTTAGATATCAACAAAGTAGTGTGGGTTAACATATATTGTCTTAATCAGCGAGCAGCCCATGCCAAAGCGTAGCAAGTTTTCTCGAGCAGTAAGTATCGTGTTTCACAGTCGGTAAACTTTTTGCTAAGGTAGTATATGGCGTGCTCTATTCGACCAGACTCGTCATGCTGCCCCAACACATACCCCATTGAATTGTCTAGTACTGTTAAGTACATTATCAAAGGTCTTCCTTCAATCGGAGGCAACATAATTAGTGGTTCTTGAAGGTATTCCTTGATTATTTAAAACACGGTCTAACATTCGTCATTCCACTTTACCACTTGATCTTTCTTCAGGAGTTTGAAGATCGGCTCACAAGTAGCAGTCAGATGTGAAATGAACCTGGCGATATAATTTAGACGTCCCAAGAAACCTCTAACCTCCTTCTCAGTATGGGGAGCCGGCATCTCTTGTATGGCCTTCACCTTTGCAGGGTCTACCTGAATACCTCTGTCACTGATGATGAACCCCAGAAGTTTACTAGACCTTACCCCGAAGGTGCACTTGTTTGGATTCAACCTCAACTTGTATGTTTTCAACCTGTCAAACAACTTTTGTAGATTATCCATGTGTTCTTCCTCGGTTTGAGACCTGGCTATCATGTTATCAACATAAACCTCTATCTCATGGTGAATCATATCATGGAATAAAGCTACCATGGCTCGCTAATAAGTTTCCCCAGCATTCTTCAACCCAAAAGGCATCACCTTGTAATAGAAAGTGTCCCACTGCATGACGAAGGTTTTCTTCTCCATGTCTTTGGGTGCCATCTTGATCTGATTGTACCCAGAGAAACCGTCCATGAAGGAAAAGATCTTATGTTGTGCGGTGTTGTCAACCAGAACATCAATGTGTGGAAGCGAGAAGTCATCCTTGGGGCTTTCCCTATTCAGGTCTCTGTAATCCACACACATCCGCACCTTACCATCCTTTTTATATACTGGAATGACGTTAGCAACCCACTGCGGATAGGAGGTGGCAACTAAGAACCCAATGTTGAATTGTTTCATAACCTCTGCTTTGATCTTCTTTGACATTTCGGGGTGCATACAGCGAACCTTTTGTTTAACCGAAGGAGAATCTTCTTTAGTCGGCAGATGATGTACCACAATATCAGTGTCTAAACCAGGCATGTCTTTATATGACCAGGCGAAGATCTCAACATAATCGCGCAACATCTGTATCAACCGTTGTTTGACATTAAGCTCCGAATTTGCGCCAATCTTGACCTCTTTTCTGTCTACCTCTGTGCCCAAGTTTATCTTCTCAACTGGCTCTTCATGAGGCTATATAACCATCTCTTCCTACTCTAACAGTCTAGCAAGTTCTCCAGGCACCTCACAATCTTCCTCACCTTCGTCCTCGGCTTGGTTGATCAGATTTTCGAAGTTATAACTGGAAATAGAAGAACTGTTACCAATGAGATCCAGAGTAGATATGGATCTTGTTGTACCCCAAAATTTTTCCTCTCATTTTTACTCAATACATGTCCATTGAGATCTTCAATTTGCCCAAGGTAGCCTAAGAGTTGACCAGACAAACTCTCCCCTAAGGCAGTGTACCCCAAATTAGGGTTTCTATTTTCATCAAGATGGGTGGACCACAAAGGTATCCTATGCTTTCCATGGTCTTAATATTCTCTCAAGACCCCACATGGCAAGTTTCATGCCTTGCACAAGAAGTTTGCCCAGCCAACTACTCAGATGCTTGAGAATCGACTGTACTAGGTCAAAAGTCAATTGTGGCCCGCATACAGTCAAACCTCAAGATTTTTGATCAACATCAACATTTTTAAGTTATATCCATCATTTGATCAAGGTTTGATCATGATTCCTCAAGGGATGCTCCAAATCCATCAAAACCCAAAAGTTGCTAAATTAGGGTTTCTTAGTAAAAGTCAATCCAACTTTGACCAAGCATAACTTCTTCATATTTTATCATAAATTTTCCATCCAAAGATCATTTTGAAGAGGATACAATTTCCTACAACTCATCTTCAGCTCACAGGATCAGAATATGCACCCACAAAAAGATATTAATTTCTACATTATGGGTCATTTTGAAAAGTCAACAAAAACACCTTTTGGGTCAAAGCTTCATACATGAACATGGAAGATCTAATTGAGATGAAACCAAAAGGGTTGCTTAGGGGACATACTAAGCTTTCTAAAAAGTCCAAGAACACCCTCCTAGGGTCAAAATTGAGATAGTTGTGCGTTGTTAAAGTTGGCAATTTTAGGAAAATTGTCAAAAGTCAACATTGATCAAATTTGCATTTTTTACCAAAGGGGCCCATGTTTTCTTGCTTGAAACATGTTTCTAATAGGACCCACGACCCCTGAGCTCATTCACCTCTTATTTTATTATTTTTATCATTTATTTTGATTTTTTATTCATTTAAATCAAAATAAATCAAATTAAATGGTAAAATAATGAAAACAAATCAAATCTTAACATTTTTGTGCACATTTGGAGTCCATGTACAACTAGCATGATGATCAATTCGTGAAAAGGTCATTAGGGTTGAAAAAGATTGGATTGAGGCAAGTTTTGGAAAGAAATCATACATGAAGAAAATCAAATCAAATCTCCATTATTTCTCAAGATTCATGCCAATTTTGTTGACCTAATTGAGTCTACTATAAGTGCATAATGATTCCAGATCAAAAACAGAAGGATTGGAGGCGTGAAACAACAAGAACAAAATTGAAATTTTGGACAAAAAGTGTGAGATCAAAATCCACTTTAGAGCCATCCTCACGGAGATTTAAAGATTCCAATCTATTCCAAGACATCCCAGGAAGCTACCACCACCATTTGTAGGCTTCAAAACATCAAGAATCCTCGCATAGAAGGATCACGTTTTGCACTAAGAACTCAAAATCGTTTACCATGTTTTACGTATCATAAGCATGTTTTAATTATATATTCTTGTTCATCATCTTGTTTTCAAGCTATTGGTATCATTTGATTGCATTTACAGTGCAGGAATCACAATATGCCATAGTTAGGGCTTACGAGCTCGTTTTGGGTTTTCTTAACCTAGGCAAAATTAGGTATGATAATGGGTACCATGATGATCAGGGCTTCAGACCCAGTTGATTCATGGTCCCCAAATTAATTTATATTGTGTGTGCTTGATTTTTGAAGGGTGCAGGGTTATAGCTACGAACAAACATCCATAGGTAAAAGTTTGAACCTAAACCAACAGCCCCAGCGAAGAAGACAATGGCGTGGCAAGGCGTGGTTGGTCCATTCAAATTTTGCATGTTTTCCTGGCAGGATACTTGATTTGGCTTTTGATTTTATTTGTTTATTATGTTTACAAGTTAACAACGCAGCACAGATGGTTGGAAGGAGCGCCTTTGATGCACACGTCCTGGGTTCGATCCCAGGCGTGTGCATTTTATTATTTTCCTAATTGTTTCAGGCAACTCCAATGCAATCTTCCCTCACATGCCTTCCGTACACGCTCAACGTCTATCCATTAGGTGCACTGTTGGCCAGATCTCATGCTTCTCCAATGAAGGTTCATGGTACTCCTCCAAGTCAATGCTACACCAGATCCCAAAGTTGACCGGGCCTGGAGCTTCATGGGCCTAGAAATTTAGATTCATACCCCCCCCCCCCCCCGAATGGCTAATAACAGGCCCACTTGGTTATTTTTACTATTTTTTTTCTTTAATTTCTTTTTTTCAATTATTTTGTTTTTTTTATTAATACAAAAATAATTTTATTAAATTAACCAATCAAAAATCACAAAAAGATTTATTTTCTTAACAAATATTTTTTAAATTAATTAGTTTAATTAATTTAGGGTAACTTTAATTTCTTTCATAATTTAAAACAAGTAGAATTAGGGTTTGAGATTTTGCACAATTTAATTATTTTTCTCAAAAAAATACACAAAAATTATTTTTCTCATTAAATAATTTTTAATTTAATTAGTGAATTAGGTTAATTAACTTCTTTCATAATTAAAAACAATTAGAAATTAGGTTTAATTAATTTGTGATTTAATTATTTTCTTAAATAAAAATCCACGAAAATTTCTTTCTCTCAATTAGGGTTTTAAGTTATTAATTACCGTCCTCGTATTTAATTTTACGCGCGCTTGTTAATCATTTTTTCCATTATTTTGTAACTGTTCAGGGTTTGTAATAGTTAAATTAGGGTTTTATTTCTTGCTTTAAATCCCCGATTTTTGGTTATGTAATTAATCCCCCTCTCTGAAGCCTTGTAATAGCTAGGTTTTACTTCCTCGCACTTTTAATTTCCGCAATCTTTAACTGCCTAGATGCATGAATTAATAGGATTGTATGGCAAGAATGCATGAAAAATTAAAACGGTTAGAAAACCCTAATGTGCAAAGATTAAATAACTGAAATAAATCACCCGCACATGTTCACTCCTAGGGTTTACCTCACTTCGGTTGCCTTCGATAAATAATCATTAAGCATAGGAGATTTTAGTGGTTGCCCTCCAGTCTAAAGAGATCAAATTGTCCCGTTCGAATGTTGGCTCAGAAATGTTGCCTCGGAAACGTAGCCTCGAAAAGATCTTAAGACTTTAGGGTTATTACTAAGGTTTTCTAACTATTGCTTTAGTGATTGTACTTGTCCCTTTCGAATGTCCCTTACAAACTCCAACGACAATGCTACCTACTCCTCAATAGTAGGATAGCGCTATCTAAAGGAAAAGAGAACAAAAACAATATTTTTTCGAGTAGGTAGAATCTTAGGTACTTGCTCAATAAAAACCTTTTCACACAAACACCTTTCAAAACAATTTTCAAAACAAACTTTGTCACATCCTTGAGGACTGATACAAGGGTTATCACGAAGTAAAAAAACATTTTCAAGACAAACACACACAAGCAATTTGAAAAATGAGCAAGTACCTAAGAGCCCGTAGACAACTACAGATAGAGAGGGTGCTAACACCTTCCCTTTCTACAATCTACCCCCTGTACTCAGAATATCTCGAAAAAAGGTTTTTTATGTTGTTTTTCCTTTTCCATGATTGGATGAAATAAAAGTCGGTGGCGACTCTTGCTTACTGCGACATTTTGCAAACAAAAAACGCAAAATGCAAACCAGTATTAAACAGTCGGTTCTGCCACCGTATCACAGATCTGCAGTTTGATATGTGAGTGTGTGTAAGAGCATAGATGTATTGATAAAGTGAAAAGCAAAAAAGAAAAAACAGAGAGCGTAAAATTTGTATGCAAGAAACGTCCAATGTTTTATTGATGACATATGAAAATGACATATAATAACCCTCACAAATAAACCATTGTGCCTCGGGAAAGACACAAGGCCATAAAGTTTATATTGTTTATTACAAATTTGAAAAACAAGTAAGACAATTACTGCTGATTAAAAGAAATCGGCATAAAATCTTTGGCCGTCTAGTTACTAGATCCATTGTTGGTAGTAGGGTAGATCCAACTGTCAATATCAGAATCCTAATCATTGTCTTCTATAACGTTAACCCCACGATTGTTGATGCGTAGGGGAGGTCCTCCAGCTCGAGCACGTCGAACAACCCTTTGAGCTCCTGAAGTAAAGCCCAAACCAAAATTTTCAATTTTATGAGGAAAATCAGGGAGCTGCCCCCAAATGGTACACCCACCTTCTTCAACTACTTCTCTGGCGTCCTTGAGAGAAGCCATCTTCAAAGGAGGTTTGGTGATCTTCGGCGCGCGTGATAGCCTCGGTTGATGCCATAATCTGGGGAACCTCTTCAAGATTTTGACAAGGGGTCTCTATGAATTCCCCGTCCATCTCCACATACCTGAAAGAATTTAGGTGGCTTACCATATACTCCTCTTCACCATGCACGGTGACAACCTTCCCCTTCATTGGATACTTCAGCATTTGGTGCAGCGTAGAAGTAATGGCCCCAACTTCATGGATCTAAGGGCGACCCAACAAACAAGAGTACGATGGCCTGATGTCCATCATGTAGAAGGTGGATTCAAAGGTTTAGGAACCCACTTTGACAGGGATGTCCACCTCCCCGTGCACCATCCTTTTTTAAGCATCGAAATCCCTCACCACAATGTTACTGGGCTTTAAGTTCAAACCTTCACAATCTAGCCTATCCAGAGCCTTCTTGGGAAGAACATTCAGTGACAATCCAGTGTCCACTAGAACATGAGCCATAGTAGTGTCCCTGCATTCGATCGAGACATGCAGAGCATCATTATGCTTTCTCCCCTTTCGTGTCAAATCGGCATCTAAAAAACCCAACCCATTGTCAGCAGTCAAACTGGCCACACAGTCTTTGAATTGGTCAGTGGAGGTTTCTTGCAGCACATGCGCAGTCTTGAGAAATGCAATCAAAGCGTTTGCATGGGCCTCGGAACACAACAACAGAGATAACATTGATATCTTCAAAGGGGTTTTCCCCAGCTGTTCGGCCATATTGCAGTCGCTTTTCTTGATTATTTTTAAAATTTCCTCCATTTCTTGCTTAGAGGATTCCAAAACAACTTTTCTAGGTGCCTCCGTCCGGGAAGGCTCACCTATAGCTTCTTTTCCCTGAGTCTTAGATGACTCATCGGCAGGGGTAACAACTAGAGTAAGGATGAGAGTAATAGCAGAAGTACTAGCAGAAACAATAGATTGAATAACAACATGCTTAGCAATAGTCTTCAGGGAGATCTCGAGAGAGAAAACCCTTCCACTTCGGGTAACTTTGTTGGTCCCGACAATGTTACTGATATCGGGGTCAGCCTCTTCAGTCTTCAAATCCTGTTTGACGCCACGGTAATAAACGTCAGCACCATAATTCCAAGGAACAGCTTTGTCTGAGGAGTATGGTACAGGGCCAGGAAAAGTGATTATCAATGGAGCAATTCTTGGAGCAGGTGTAATCCTAATAGGTCTTTTAGAGGAGACCTTGGAAGGATTGGCGGAAATGGTTATGATAGCAACATCTTCATGTAGGACAGTTGTAATCGGAGTCTTTTCAAACAAAATCTCTCTGTTATCCATCAGGCGTTAAACACCTGCTTTTAGCAAATAACAACCAGACGACGGAGATGCACATATGTGGCAACCTTCACCACATCCTAGAAATAAACCGGCTAGCAAAAAATTCTTCTTGACAGTCATGAGGGGAGTGGAAACTTCATCAACAGAGGTAACGAATAGATCAATATCAACGACATTAACACCACAGTTGTTCTTGGGCATGGGAGCGGTTATGACATTAGACTTCTCTGAAGCATCAAACTCAATTTACTTGGCTTTGATCAGATCCTGTATCTTATTTCTCAGAGCCCAACAGTCATTTGTATCGTGGCCTGAACTCTCAGAATGGTAAGCGCACCGAGTGTTTGGATTATAACAAGGAGATGAGGTGTTAGGATTCTCGGGAGCCTGCTTTAAGGTTACCAAGTTAGATCTAAACAGATGGAGTAAAACCTCAGTCAACGTCATATTAGTCCGGGTGAACTTCCTTGGCGGTCTTTCTACCATTTGTTGATTATTTCATTGTTGCGTAGTTGTAGGCCTAGGTATCATCACAGCCCCTACCGTTGGATGGTGCTCAGCTCTGCACTGACCTGTTGAGTTATAAATGGCATTGACTTCCTTTTTACCCGTGAATGGCTTCTTCACTATACCTGATGAGGTGTCTTTCTGGATCTTGCCACTCCGAATCCCAACTTCTACCCTTTCTCCAGTCAATATCGGCTCGGTGAAACCAGCTGAGGAGCTACCAATCAAGTGATTGAAGAACGAACTAGATAGCGTACCAAGAAACATGTCAACCAACTCCCTATCAAACAAAGGGGATTAGATTCTCCCTGCCAGATCTCTCCACTTCTGCGCATAGTCCTTGAAACCTTCGCTTGCACCCATGGACATAATCTGGAGTTAAGTACGAGTAGGAGCAAGGTCAGTGTTATATTGTTACTGCTTATAAAAAGCAGCAGCCAGATCTTCCCAGTTGCGGACATTGGTTCCCTCCAGTTGATAGAACCACTCAAGCTGAGTCTCGGATAGACTGTCCTGAAAGAAATGGACCCATAAGTTCCTATCAGCAGTGTGAGGCTGAATCTTTCTCACATAGGAATGGAGATGAAGCTTGGGACAAGACACCCCATCATACTTCGCAAATACCGGAGACTTGAACTTCTGTGGGATGAATACCCCAGATACCAAACCCAGCTCTTCAAAATCCAACCCTGGTATTCTTTGGATCTCCATTGCGCTTAGACGATCCTCTAACTGTTTGTACCTATCCTCGGCAGGAGGATATTGTTCATCATTGTAGTCAGTGTCATTATCAGAAACCTCAGGGCTAGGGTCCTCCTGCCTTGTCTCTCCCTCTTGATTCTCCCCTTCTTTGGAAGAGGAGGTCAGATCAACTGGTTGCTTCAATGGTCCCTTGAATCTTCTGCCCAGATTCAGGACACCAGCATTCTTCTTTGTCTTCTTCTTTCTACCTTTCAGAATAAGGGCCTTTAGATCTTCCTTCCCTTTTGCCAAAGCTACGAACATTTGCTGAAATTGGGCATTTTGTGCCTGGATATCCTTGATACTTTGTCTAGAAGAAATGGTTGCTGAAATAAACAGCGAAGACGATGAGAAACCTGTTATGAAACCTGTTTATGCAATGTAATGGATGATATGCGTATGCAATGATTTCAAGGACTTTGGGAAATTTAAATTTGCGAACCCAAAAAACAAATATTTTATTAGTAGAATTCAAAATACAATTGCCTTTTAGGCGTTACAATTGAAAATTCTAAAAACTAAAAAAAAAATAGATCAAGTTTCCCATGGATGCTTCCTCTTTGTGCCGAGATAGACATTAAGGATTTTTTCCTCATTGTTGTACCCTAAAATTTTCTCTCTCATTTCTCAAAAGATCATCCTGGACTCTCAGGCTTACTTCTATCAAGTTTCAAGTCTTGAATTACAACTTCTCAAGAAAATCATCCACAGGGGCAAAATGGTCAAAAGCACATTGAAAAGTCAAACTTAGACTCTTAGATCAAAAATCAAGTTTCAACAATTATATTTCATCGAGACATGAAATTGGTTCATCAAAAATCAGAAGTCAGAAGTTACTTTGAAAAAAATCAAATTTCTAAACATTTAGAAAAATTTCTAAGTGTCAAGAGAATATGATACTTCAGAACTTCTGAGACATCCTCTACACAAGTGCAGTCAGAAGTTGCAAACACGGTTCAGAACATGACGCTTCAATCAGAACATATGGAAGCAATGTTCTTTAGTTAGAACATGCCCCTTCAGCATTTAGAGGTTACGTTTCTGATCTTTTGCAATCAGAACATCATCAAATCCCAAGACCTCGTTTAAACAACCTGTTGCACTGCTACAACACATTACTCTAACCAGCAGCTAATCCAGTCCATGCCTGTATTTTCCCAAATCCTGTATTTGCACCAAATACAAAAAGCTGTGATCAAAAAGCAATGGAGCAGTGTGCCAAAAAGTTTAAATCCCATTTGTTCCCCCACCCCCCCCCCCCCCCCCCCCCAAAAAAAAAACCACAACAGATTCACCTATAAATAAGTTGCTCCATCACACTTTCAAAGGGCTGGCTTTTTGAGAGAGAGAGAGAGAGAGAGAGAGAGAGAGAGAGAGAGAGAGAGAGAGAGAGAGAGAGAGAGAGAGAGAGAGAGAGAGAGAGAGAGAGAATTATCAAAGAAAGAAAATAAAATAGTAAAAACCTTCGCAAATCCTAAACAGAACCTTTGTTATTCTCTTGGTATCAAAGAACATAACCACTGTTCCATTACTCTCACTGACACCAGAACATCTGAAGGCAACAGCTTAAAGTTCCAAACACACGTTTCAGATTCAAGGTAAGTCTTTCTGACTTTGCATCTTTTCATTCAGAATATCATTAATATGTAAAATATCACAATTAATGTTATCCATATCATTGCATAAGTAGAAAAACCGTGGATCAGAACTTCTTGATTAGGGCTAGACTTAGATTTAGGATTATAACTGCTATAAACTGTTGTGTTGTTATCCTTCTGATTTGTTGTTTATTAAGAACTGAATGAATTGTTGATGTGTTGATTAAGAGTTGAAATATGGTGCAGAACTTCTGATATTCACTCACTATTTAAACACACTGAACTTCTGATATTCACTCACTGTTAATGCACACTGAACTTCTGATGTTCACTCACTGTCTTAGCACAAACTGAACCTCTGAGTTCTTTTCACTATTTTAATATACAGAACTTCTAAGATTTTCTCGTTGTTTTAACACTCAGAAGTTCAGCACATAGCAACCCAGAATTTCTGTGTTTTCCCTCTAACGTGTCTTGCAGGACCTCAGAGTGTATCAATCCGGAACTTCTAATGCTTCCTTCTGAATCACCACGCGCCTGGCTTCAGAACTTCGGATCCTTGTTGTTTTGCTTGCAGCAGCACGCTGTTTCTATCTTTCATTTATTTTCCTTTTTATTATTTTTTATATTAATTCTTTTTTATTATTATTAACATAGAAAGACAAAAAAATATTTTCTTTTACTAATTTATTTTTTTTCTCTTAATTCATTAAGACAAAAAACCATTTTCTAAGCAAGTTCATTTCACATTTTCTCGTACATTCTTATCCATTCAATATGGTTGTAATAGTAACTTAGGATTTAATTTTATTTGCAATCCCCATTTGTAAATATGTACCCCCATCCCTAAAATATTTTAATAGCGTAGGACTTTACATTTCCGCAATTTATCGCTTTCAAAATGTAAATGCTAGTAATTAAGGTGTGTATGGCAAGACATGAAAACAACAAATAGACAACTTAAAAAGCAAGACTAAATGCATGCAATCAAACACACTTTGCACACACGCACCCTTAGGGTAATATCACTTGTTGCCTATCGTAAATTAGTCATGTCCCTCGAACATGGGCGTTTTAGCAAAAGACCCTCGATAAAAGATCGTAGTCCCTCGATGACCCTTGATGTTGCCTTCGATAAACGATCTAGTCTCTAAAATGAAATTGCTAAAATGTCTCATAGGTTGCCTTCTTTGACTATACAAAAAGCGTCCCGCACCCTTCCCTTCACATCCAATGATGGGGCTTCTTACCAAATCAATGGTAAGATAGCAACATCTAAAGGAATAGGAAAAGAACGTCTAAGACATTTTGAGTAGGTAGATTCGCTCCTAGTTGCTTGCTTGCTCACAACAAAAACATTTTTATACACCAACACATCTCTTTGAACTATTTTCAAAACCAACACTTTGTATGCATTCTTATAGAGAATAGGATCATTACAAAGTTACATTTTCAAAGTACTTTCAAATCCCACAAAGCACAGTTCAAAACAAAAGCAAGTGATCTAGCGAGTAAACTAAGAGCCCATGGAAAACCATGGATGAAAAGGGTGCTAATACCTTCCCTTTTCATAATCTACCCCCCGAACTCAAGAAAACACCTCTAAAGGTATTTCCTGTGCTTTTTCCCCTTTCCTTATTGGATAAAAGAAAAGTCGGTGGCGAATATTGTTATCCGCAACATTGCGATCAAATGCAAAACAAAAAGTTAGTTCTCCCACCGTATCACAGAATTGGCGACTCTGCTGGGGAATCTTTTTAAAGTGGGGTTACCTTAGGGTTAGATCACATCTATTTGCTTTCTTTGTTTGACTTGCTTGCTTTACATTTTTTGGGCCATTGCTTGGGTTTTGTTTTTGATCCTCCACCCAGATCTGAAGCACCATTTTAGGTAAGTAGCAATAGATTATGGAAACTATACGGCGTAGACCGATATGGTTGAAACAATGGCTACGTTAGTGTGAAGCATTTGTGGGTACCGGTATCCCTCGTGGTGAATCAAGGAGAATACGGGGCCGCTTAGTGGCATCATGAAGCACTAATTGACTTTAGAACCCTAATTGAACAAACTTGGCCATTAAGACGTAGTGAGATAAACGGTTTCGGTGTAGAGATGAAAATTGGTTGATACTCGATACTACACTCATTGAGGCTGTACTTTTGGGATATCACGGCCGCAAGAAAATATTTATTATGTTGAGACAATGCCTAAGAGAAAGGTTGGTGATATTGAGATTCTTTAGAACTCGATCACTATTACTAGGACAGGTTGAGCCAACTAAACTTCAAGAGGGTACTTACCTATGAAACCCCATGCAAGCCTAAAACATAGGAACTTGTTTGCTTTGTGTATATATTTACTTGTACATAACATCATAAGCATCATACGCATGCACGCTAACCATTTCAAGGATTTAGAAATTTATCTTTGTTTTTGTTTTGTAGGTCGTGAATTCCGTCCGGAGGAACACCATCTGAATCAGCATTGTAAAAGCACACCCTCAACTTCAGGAGTTAGCCTCAAGAGTGCCCATGGATTCTCCTTTTACCAAGAAATATGGTCGACTCCTCAATTTGGCTAAATCAAGTTTCCAAGAAGAGATGATATGCGTGTTGTTCCAATTCTTTGATCTCGTACATCATTGTTTCACTTTCCCGGACTATCAGTTAGTACCTACACTAAAAGAGTTCTCTCTACTCTTAGGGGTTCCCGTGCTTGATCAGATACCGTTCACCGGCCTATAAGGGATTCCAAAACCTGAAGTCATCGCCGAAGCTTTGCATATGAAGAGAGCCGACATCATAGCCAATTGGGAGACAAGAAGCGGGGTTAAAGGTTTCCTAGCCAAGTTTCTATTGGAGAAGGCTCGTTCATTCTAGGACGACTTGGATTTCCAAGCTTTTGAAGACGTCCTGGCTCTTCTCATTTATGGTTTGGTTCTATTCCCAAATTCGGACCAATTCATAGATGTTAATGCCATCAAAGTCTTTCTCTCTCGCAATCCCGTACCTACCTTACTAGGAGACATCTTGCATTACCTTCATACCCGCACCATGAAGAAAAGAGGTACTCTTTTGTGTTGTATCCCCCTACTCGCTAAGTGGTTCACTTCACACCTACCTCAATCAGTATTGAAGAATGAGCAAAGACTGGCATGGTCTCAAAGGATGATGTCCCTCACCCATTCTGGCATCCGTTGGTGTTCAAGGTCCTTGGAAGATGTCTCTATCATTGACCGCTGTGGGGAATTCCCTAATATCCCTCTGCTTGGTATTAGGGGAGGTATCACCTATAATCCTTGCTTAGCTCTTCGACAGTTTGGGAATGCCCGAAGAGACGGCCCTCACGAGATGCTCATTCAAGGTCTGGTATTCGACTACGACAAAGAAGACCAAGGTTACCGCCAGAGGTTTACACGAGCTTGGAGAATGGTTAACAAGGTGGACAGTAGGAATTTGGTACACAAAAACTCTATCCCTCTCAAGCCTTACCTTAGGTGGGTACAGACTCGTGCTCAAAGCCTCTTAATTCCTTACCCTTCTATCCTACCTGTTATCATATAACATGTTGTTGAAGGAGACGTCCCATACACTGTCCTTCACCCTGATATGCCTACCTCTATCGAAGACTTGCAGAAAGCTTGGGTTCAGTTGAAGGAAGAGCGAGACACCTTTGAAGCCTAATTTTACGCCAGTGAGAAGAAAGTTCTGGAACTCACCAAGCAGCTTCATGAAGAACGAAATCTGAACGCCTACATTGCGCCAAAGAGGATGTGTTCAACCCTTTTGTCTTAGGAGTTTTGTTGTATGTTCTTTCATTGTAAGCCCAAAGAGGCATAATGTACTCAAACTTGGATTTATTAATATAACGTGTGTTCCTCTTTTGGTCTGAGCAAATGTAAATCTCTAAATTCCTTGAAATCATTGCATACGCATACCATCCATGACATTGCATAAGCAGGTTCTGTTACAAGTTTCTCATCTCCTCCGCTGTTTATTTCGAGCAGATATGTCTTCTGAACAAAGCATCAAATATCTTCAGGCACAAAATGCCCAATTTCAACAGATGTTCGTAACTCTTGCAAAAAGGCAGGAGGATCTGAAGTCCCTCATCCTGAAAGAGAAAGAGAAGAAGAAGAAGAAGAAGAAGAAGAAGAAGAAGCGCTTCGGTGCCCTCAATATGGGCAGAAGATTCGGGGGGCCACTAAAGCAATTAGTTGATGTGACTTCTTCATCCAAAGAGGGGGAAAATCAAGAGGGACGGACAAGGGAAGAGGACCCCAGTCCTGAAGTCTCTAACAATGATACCGACTATAATGATGAGCAGTATCCTCCCACTGAGGATAGGTACAAGCAGATAGAGGACCGTTTAAGTTCTATGGATATCCAGAGAATACCAGGGCTGGATTTTGAAGAACTAGGGTTGGTGTCCGGGGTAGTCATCCCACGAAAATTTAAGGCTCCAGTCTTTGCAAAGTATGATGGAGTGTCTTGCCCAAAGCTCCATCTTCGTTCCTATGTGAGGAAGATACAACCCCACACCGCTGATAGAAACTTGTGGGTTCACTTCTTTCAAGACAGCCTGTCAGGGACTCAGCTCGAATGTTTCTACTAATTGGAGGGAACCAATGTCCGAAGCTGGGAGGATTTGGGTGCCGCTTTTTACGAGCAGTATCAATACAATGCCGACATGGCCCCTACTCGTACTCAACTCCAGAGTATGTCCATGGGTGCAGGTGAAGGCTTTAAGGATTATGCGCAGAAG
This sequence comes from Vicia faba, assembly GCA_948472305.1. Lineage (NCBI taxonomy): Eukaryota > Viridiplantae > Streptophyta > Magnoliopsida > Fabales > Fabaceae > Vicia > Vicia faba. The sequence continues at coordinate 1,407,424,343 of OX451737.1, read as the reverse complement.
TGGAGAGATTTGGTCGGGAGAGACCAACCCCCTTGTCTGATAGGGAGTTGGTCGACATGTTTCTTGGGACACTATCCGGTCCATTCTTCAACCATTTAATCGGTAGCTCATCGGATGGTTTTACGGAGCTGATATTAACTGGAGAAAGGGTAGAAGCTGGAATCCGGAGCGGCAAAATACAGAAAGACACCTCTTCGAGTTCAGTAAAGAAACCTTTCACTGGTAAGAATTAGGCCAGTGCCATTTATAGCCCGAGAGATCAGAGCAGAGTGGGATACCGTCCAACGGTAAGTGCTGTAATAATACTGAGGTCTGTGGCAGCCCCACAACGCAACAATCAGCAAAGGGTAGAAAGACCCCAAAGGTAGTTTACCCGGATTAACATGACAGTGACAGAGGTTCTACCACATCTGTTGAGATCCAACTTGACAACTTTTAAAGAGGCCCCCAAGAATCCTAATACCTCATCTCCTCGGTACAATCCTAACGCTCAGTGTGCCTACCATTATGAGAGTCCTGGTCACGATACAAATGACTGTTGGGCTCTAAGAAATAAAGTACAAGATCTGATTGAATCCAAGGAGATTGAGTTCGACGCTCTGGAGAAGCCCAATGTCGCAACTGCTCCCATGCCTAAGCACAACCGTGGAGTTAACACTGTTGATACCCATCTATTTGTGACCTCAGTTGATGAAGTTTCTACTCCCCTTATGATTGTTAAGAAGAATTTCTTGCTGGCCGGTTTATTTCTGGGTTGTGGTGAAGGTTGCCACATATGTTCATCCTTGCCTTCTTGTTGCTATTTGCTGAAAACAAGTGTCTAACGCCTGATGGACAGCCGAGAAATTTTGTTCGAGAAGACTTTGATTCCAACTGTTCCATGTGAAGATATTTCCATTATAACCATTTCCTCCAGTCCTTCCAAGGCCTCCTCGATAAGACCTGTTAGGATTACGCCCACTATGAGAATTGCTCCGTTGCACCAAACTAGCATACGAAAACAGTGATGAAAAAGCAAGGGAGCAGGATGCCAAATTGATTTTAAAATCCCCTTTGTCTTTCCCCCCAAAATCACAACAAATTCACCTATAAATACTTTGCTCCATCACACGTTCAAGGGGCTGGGCTTTGAAGGAGGGGATGACTTTGGAAGAGAGATTGATAAAAAAGGGAGAGAAAAGGAAGTTGAAACCTTCATAAAAAATCCAGAAATCCCAAACAGAAAACCAAACCTTTGTTCTTCCTTTTGAATCAAAGAGCTTGCCACTTCCTCTTCTGTTACTCTTGCTGATTCTAGAACATCCAAAGGTAGCAGCTCAAAGCTCCAAGCCCACGTTCCAAGTTCAAGGTAAGTCTTTCTGACTTTGCATCTTTTTCATTCAGAATATCATTAAACATGTAAATATCATAGTATTGGTGTTGTTCATATCATTGCATAAGTAGTAAAAAACTATGGGTCAAAACTTCTTGATTAAGGCTAGGCTCAGGATCAGGATTAGAAATTCTATAAACTGTTGTGTTTTTTATCCTTCTGATTTGCTGTTTGTTGAAAACTGAATAGATTACTGATGTGCTGATTGAGAGTTGAAATATAGCATAAAACTTCTGAGTTCTCTTCACTGTTTTAACACACAGAACTTCTATGATTTTCCTCACCGTTAACACACACTGAACTTTTGATGCTTACATGCTGATAACGCACTAGACTATTGATGTTCACTCACTGGCTTAGCATAAATACAGAACTTCTGATGTTTCCATTCGCTTTTTTCAAACACTCAGAGTGTCTGATTTTCACATGCTGACAATACACTGAACTTCTGAAGTTTACTCACTGTTTTAATGTAATACAGAACTTCTGACTTGTGGCCCACTGTCTGAATACCATCCAGAATTTCTGTGTTTTCCCTCTAACGTTTCTTGCAGGACCTCAGAGTGTACGAATCCAGAACTTCTGATTCTATTGATGTTCCTTTCCGAGTCATCACGCGCCTGGCTTCAGAACTTCTGATCCTTGTTTATTTTGCTTGCAGTAGCACGTTGTTTGTCTTTCATTTATTTCTCCTTTTCATCATTTTTATATTAACATAAAAAGACATAAAAATATTTTTCTTTTATTAATTTATTTATTTCTTTTTTCATTAAGACAAAAACATTTTCTAAACAAGTCCATTTATTTTTTATATTATGCATTTCAATATGGTTGTAATAGATAATTAGGACTTAAATTCCTTGCAACCCCCATTCATAAATTTGTACACCCCATCCCCCTAATATTGTAATAGCGTAGGACTTTACATTTCTGCAATTTATCACTTTCGAATGTAAATGCTAGTAATTAGGGTGTGTATGGCAAGACATGAAATTGACAAATAGATCACCCTAATCAAGACTAAATGTATGCAATCAAACACACTTGCACACTAGCACCCTTAGGGTAGTCTCACTTTGTTGCCTATCAGAAAAATAGTCATGTCCCTCGAATATGGGCGTTTTAGCAAAAGACCCTCGATAAAAGATCGTAGTCCCTCGATGACCCTCGATGTTTCCTTCGATAAACGATATAGTCCCTAAAACAACATTGCTAAAACGTTCCATGAGTTGCCTTCTATGACTATACAAATGTCCCAACGTCCGTACCTTCGCATCCAACGATGAAGCTTCTTACCAAATCAATGGTAAGATAGCAACATCTAAAGGAAGGAGGAAAAGCACATCTAAGACCTTTTGAGTAGGTAGGTTCGCTCTCAGTTACTCGCTTGCTCACAACAAAAACATTTTATGCACCAACACTCTCACTTTGAAACATTTTCAAAAAACAAACACTTTGTACGCATTCTTATAGAGACGAGAACCATTACAAAGAATACACCTTTTCAAAATACTTTCAAAACACATCTCACAAACACATCTTTGAACTATTTTCGAAACAAACACTTTGTATGCGTTCTTATAGAAACGAGAATCATTACAAAGTTACATTTTCAAAATACTTTCAAAACCCACACCACAAGCACATTCAAACAAAAACAAGTGATCTAGCAAGTAACTAAAAGCCCATGGAAAACCATGTATGAAAAGGGTGCTAATACCTTCCATTTTCCTAATCTACCCCCCGAACTCAAGAAAACATCTCTAAAGGTCTTTTATGTGCTTTTTCACCTTTCCTTATTGGATAAAATAAAAGTCGGTGGCGACTCTTGCTAAACCGCAACATTTGCAAACACAAACGCAAAACAACCAAGTCAGTTCTCCCACCGTATCATAGAACTGGCGACTCTGCTAGGGAATCTGTCTAAAAGTGGGGTTACCTTAGGGATAGATCACATTTACTTGCTTACATTGTTTTATTTGTTTGCTTTACATTACGGGTCCTTGTTTGGGTTACTGTTAAAAATCCTACACCCGGATTTGGGGACACCTTTTAGGTAAGTAGCAATAAACTGTGAGGGAACTGTGCAGGGTATACCGACACGGTTGAAGCAGTAGCTACGTTGATGTGGAACTTTGGTTGGTACCGGTAACCCTCGAGTCAATCAAGGAGAGTACGGGGCCGTCGCGTGGTGTCATAAAGCATCAACTGACCTTAGAACATTTACTTGACCAACTTGTCCATTAGGACGTAGCGATATGACCGGCTTTGGTGCAGTCTGAAGTTGGTAGATACTCGATGCTACACTCATTGAGGTTGAACTCTTGAGCTTTGTTTGGTTGCGAGTCAATTGCCTATTGAACGAAGCTGGGAGAAAGATCGGTGATATTGAGATCTCTTAGAACCCGGTTACTATTACTAGGACAGGTTGAGCCAACCAAACTTCAAGAGGGTACTTACCTACAAACTCCATGCAAGCCTAAACCTAAGGACTTGTATGCTTTGTGTGTATATGATTATTTGTATATAAACTTGCTTACTTTGCATACTTGTACATAACATCATGAAACCATACCATAGCATTTTTCAATAACATTGAACCATAGAATTTCAAGGATCTCGAGGGTCTTTGATGCAGGGTCGCAATGAACCAGATGTCTATCAAGGGGCAAGAGGATTTATTTTCCTCTAACCAAACACCGTCAAAGATCAAGTACAACAATTTGAGTCAAGGGTTATGACCCACTTGACATGGTGAGCTTGATTCTCGTGGAAGGACATCCACCGATACAAAGTTATCCAATCAAAGTTGTTGATCAAATTTCAACTTCTAACTTTTTCTTGTGTTTATCCCGCGAGATCCTTGAAAACATGCATCCACATATCATGCATCATATCATGACAGGTTTCTCCTATACAGGTTTCCTTATCTTCCTACTGTTTATTTCAGTAGAGATGGCCCTAGAACAGACCATCAAGAGTATTCGGATTCAAAACGCTCAACTTCAAGAGATGTTCTTGAACCTGTCCAAGGGACAAGAAGAGGTCAAGGCGCTCCTCATCAGGGGTATGATCATGGGAAATCTTGGGGACGATAGAGATGACCAATTGGGGCGGCTACAAATCGAGATAGCCGTAATGAAAGTCCAGATGATGAGACAATTGGTGGGCCAGATGGCTCTTATCCAAAATCTGGCACAAGGACAAGAAGAGCCGAGGGTCCTCATCAAAAAGCTTTGTCGGGATGGATGTAACCAAATGGGGAAAACATCTAGGATTGGGGATCAAGTCATCATTCAGCCTCCCTTAAGACAAGAAGCCGAGAGAATACCTCCCCAATTTGCTTCCACGCCACAAACCCAGCAACCACCTTGTCAACAAGGACAAGGTAACCAAAGTAAACATGTCCTAGCCGTTAGGAAGTTTACCAAACTCGACATGCCTATATCACAGGTCTTACAGCACCTGTTGAACTTGAATTTGGTCACATTAAGGGATCCTCCTCGGAATCCCAATACCTCTGCTCCTAACTATCATCCCAATGCATTATGTGCATACCACTCTAATAATCCTGAGCATGATACGAATGACTGTTGGGATTTGAAAAATAAGATCCAAGACTTGATTGACAGAGGAGTGCTGGAATTCACACAAGATGGCCAGACTGAGTTCTTCTGCCGTTCCTCAAAGGCTCTCCAGCTGAAGTGAAAAATTTAAACAAAGAAGCTTTTGTTTCATTTGAATTTTCAAGTTGTAATTCCTTTTGTTATTCAAACAATTATCTATTAATGTCAAACTTTGTTTCATTAATGCATTGCATATGTTTGTCTTGATTTGATCCACTCATTTTCATTACATTTAAACTATGCTTCCTACTTTCTTTATGACATTCAACTCTTGCTAAAAGTTACAAGCCTTTAGAGGGAGGATGACAAAAACAATGCCATAATCTCATACAACATGCTTTTGAACAGACCTTGCTGACGATGTACAGGCGTTCTTTCAAATCCTAAACACTGGAGTTATAAGGAAGATAATCCCTAGTTAACTCATTTGAGCCAAAGAAGCAGAAGTTTTCTTTCTTACACAAATTGAAACCTTTTAATCAAAACGTGGGGCAGGGTAGTCTCTCAGTTGATTCAAACGCGCGTTTAGCCGTAAACTCTCATTTCGTAATACAACGAATGACATCAAAAAAACATTCCTCTGAAATCAAAAGACAATGATGGTTCCCTATCGCATAGGCAGTCATTATCTCTCAAAGAGAAAAGCCCACTAAGTCAAAACCTACAAAGGAGACTTAAGAAAAAAACTGGGGCATCCCGCTGACTGTAATCTCAAAACAAGAACAGTTAGGCAAAAATTAGGGATAACAAATCAAAATAAAGAGGTCACTACAAATCCTCAACAACATGAAAAAAAATATTGCAAAAAATGGTTGCCTTCCGACAAACTTAACTTGTTTGAACCATCACCAAAATATCTTTCCAGACTCAATTGGAGTTCAAACGTATAATTAACTGAATTTAGGACTGAAGAACATCACGAAGAATGGGTGGGTACAAATACACTTTGAGCCTTTATCCTTTGTTTCTTAAACCGTGAACCAAGCCACGTTACAACCCTTCAAAAGTCCTAATTTAGACATGGGTTAGTTCGAAAGCATACTGTTACAAAAGGTATCTTGACTCCTGTAGAGCTTTACTCTAAATCCTGAGTTGAAGTTTTCTTACAAAATTTCTTTACTCACTAAAATGCATTTTAAAAAAACTTCAAGACAAACATAAACTTTGCATTACTTGAATATCATTGTTTGCATATGGCTATTTGTTTGACAGCACAGTAATTCACACAATGAATATCCAGTGAATGAAAGCTCTCTCAGTGAATAAAATCAATTCAAATAGCATGACACCTCCATTGGCAAATCTCCTATAAACAAGGTGGCATGACATGTCACTATCTAAGCACACCTGGGGCAGTCCAGTCAAGATTCCAAGAAATCTCTCAAGAATTGCAGAGTAACCAGGGACAAGTCTCCATCTCCGTCACTTGGGGCATCGAACGTCAATCTCAGCAAAGGGTTACGTACAATTAAACATTTTCTAGAAATACCACAAACATTTGCTGCTAGGGGAAATGACAAATCTCCCCAAAATTCTTCTCATAGGATGATTCCCCAGCAAGAGTTTAATCTCTGAAAGCCGTTCCCCAGCTGAGATAACCTCAAGAGTCCTCGAGGACTTTCCTCAACGAGGTCGTCACCTCTCTAGCAGACCATCAACAGGGTTTATTTCCCCAACAAACTACAGATTCCCCAGTTTGAGTTTACCTTTCCAACTACTACAAATCAAAGGACCACAACTCCCTTTCCCTAGTAGACTACTCTACAATCCCCAACAAGTTATTGTGAAACCTGGACCTGACCAGATATCAGTTCAACTTCGACCCCAGTAGAGAAACGGACAACCAAGACACCAGAACTCTTTTCCCAGGCCAGGATTAACACTCTCCAATAGAGTTTTCAATATTCCCCAATAGAGTTCTCCTCAAACAAGCAAATAGGAATCCCCGGTGGAAACATTCTAGGCAAAGTTTGAAGACACACCTACTCTTCAATAGCAGTTCAGGATTTAATGACTCCCCAACACTTGTCAAGGATTTATTTTCCAAGACAAAATTACATTTCAACAACATTCATAGCATATTCATACAAAATACATATAACACAAATCTCATTTATCTTGAGAACACAATTACGTAATGCATACATCATGACATTTCATACAACTAACTCTTTACCTTTTTAGGAAAGATCAATCAACAGACAAAGATCATCATCTTCTGAGGTAGTAATCGTCTAAGATTCCTTCATAATCTTTTGGATTAGTAATCATCCTAGATTCCTTCATCATCCTACTGAGGTAGTAATCGTCCTAGATTCCTTTATCATCCTATTGAGGTAGTAATCGTCCAAGATTCCTTCATCATCCTGTTGGGGTAGCAATCGTCCAAGATTCCTTCATCATCCTACTGAGGTAGTAATCGTCCCAGATTCCTTCATCATCCTGCTGAGGTAGTAATCATCCAAGATTCCTTCACTATCCTGTTGGGGTAGCAATTGTCCAAGATTCCTTCATCATCCTGCTGAGGTGGTAGTCATCCAAGATTCCTTCATCATCCTGCTGAGGTAGTAGTCATCCAAGATTCCTTCATCATCCTGCTAAGGTAGTAGTCATCCAAGATAGCTTCATCATCCTACTGAGGTAGTAGTCATCCAAGATTCCTTTATCATCCTGCTGAGGTAGTAGTCATCCAAGATTCCTTCATCATCCTTCTGAGGTAGTAGTCATCCAAGATTCCTTCATCATCCTGCTGAGGTAGTAGGCATCCAAGATTCCTTCATCATCCCGCTGAGGTAGTAGTCATCCAAGATTCCTTCATCATCTTGTTAAGGTAGTAGTCATCCAAGATTCCTTCATCATCCTACTGAGGTAGTAGTCATCCAAGATTCCTTCATCATCCTGCTGAGGTAGTAGTCATCCAAGATTCCTTCATCATCTTGCTGAGGTAGTAGTCATCCAAGATTCCTTTATCATCCTGCTGAGGTAGTAGTCATCCAAGATTCCTTCATCATCCTGCTGAGGTAGTAGTCATCTAAGATTCCTTCATCATCCTGCTGAGGTAGTAGTCATCCAAGATTCCTTCATCATCCTGCTGAGGTAGTAGTCATCCAAGATTCCTTCATCATCCTATTGAGGTAGTAGTCATCCAAGATTCCTTCATCATCCTGCTGAGGTAGTAGTCATCCAAGATTCCTTCATCATCCTACTGAGGTAGTAGTCATTCAAGATTCCTTCATCATCCTACTGAGGTAGTAATCGTCCAAGATTCCTTCATCATCCTGCTGAGGTAGTAGTCGTCCAATATTCCTTCATCATCCAGCTGAGGTATTCATCATCCTGCTGAGGTAGTAGTCATCCAAGATTCCTTCATCATCCTGCTGAGGTAGTAGTCATCCAAGATTCCTTCATCATCCTGCTGAGGTAGTAGTCATCCAAGATTCCTTCATCATCCTGCTGAGGTAGTAGTCATCCAAGATTTCTTCATCATCCTGCTGAGATAGTAGTCATCCAAGATTCCTTCATCATCCTGCTGAGGTAATAGTCATCCAAGATTCCTTAATCATCATGCTGAGGTAGTAGTCATCCAAGATTCCTTCATCATCTTGTTGAGGTAGTATTCATCTAAGATTCCTTCATCATCCTATTGAGGTAGTAGTCATCCAAGATTCCTTCATCATCCTGCTGAGGTAGTAGTCATCCAAGATTCCTTCATCATCCTGCTGAGGTAGTAGTCATCCAAGATTCCTTCATCATCCTGCTGAGGTAGTAGTCATCCAAGATTGCTTCACCATCCTGCTGAGGTAGTAGTCATCCAAGATTCCTTCATCATCCTGCTGAGGTAGTAGTCATCCAAGATTCCTTCATCATCCTGCTGAGGTAGTAGCCATCCAAGATTTCTTCATCATCCTGCTGAGCTAGTAGTCATCCAAGATTCCTTCATCGTCCTACTGAGGTAGTAGTCATCCAAGATTCCTTCATCATCCTGCTGAGGTAGAAATCGCCCAAAGATTCCTTCATCATCCTGATGAAGTAGAAATCGCCCAAGATTCCTTCATCATCCTACTGAGGTAGTAATCGTCCAAGATTCCTTCATCATCCTGCTGAGGTAGTAATCGTCCAAGATTCCTTCATCATCCTGCTGAGTCCAAATACAATCACCTTCGGATGGCATCTTTAAGCCCATCTCCAAAAACTATCCATTACCTCTCCAAATGGCATCTTTAAGCCAATTCCCTACATGATCAACTAACAAATCTTCGAGTGTAAATTTTTTGTGCACTCTAGTGTTCAATCATCTTCCACCTGCAAGTCACGAATGGCAGATTTACCAATCTAACTCTTTAGGTTTAAGAAGATTGAACATGGACAAATGTTGTACCCCAAAATTTGCCCTCTCATTTCTCAAGGAATCACCCTGGACCCCAATTTTGCTTCTGTTGTACCCCAAAATTTTCCCTCTCATATTTCTCAAAACATTGCAAGAAAAATCTCCAAGTGGCTCAAGATTGCTCAAGAGTTGGGCAGTCAAGCTATCTCCTAAGACAGTCAACCCCAAATTAGGGTTTTGTGTTGCATCAAGATCCTTGAGTCCAAATGACCTCAAGTTCTCCCCAATGTCCTAATATGTTCTCAAGGTCATCCATGTCAAATTTCAAGCCTTGCAGAGGAAGTTTACTCAGTCAATTGCTCAAAGGGTCCAAAAATCGACTGTGCTAGGGCAAAAGTCAACTATGACCCAAATACAGTCAAACTTCAAGTTTTTTGTCAACATTCTCATTTTGAAGGATATTTCATCATTTGATCAAGGGCTTATCATGATTCATCAAGGATTGCTCAAAATTCATCAAGACTCAAAAGTTGCTAAATTAGGGTTTTGTAGGAAAAGTCAACTCAACTTTGACCAAGCATAACTTTCTCATACTTTATGAGAAATGACCCATACAAATATCATTTTGAAGAGGATGCAATTTAATACAATCCATATTCATACCCCAAGATCAGAAAATGCACTCACAAAAAGTTACAAATTTAGACATTATAGGTCATTTTTGAAAGTCAACAAAAACACCTTTTTTTCCAAAGCTTATAACTTGAGCATGGAATATCAAAATGATATGATACCAAAAGGGTTGGTTAGAGGACATCTCAAGATTTCTAAAAAGTCCAATAACACTTCCAAAAGTTCAAAATTGAAGAAGTTATGGATTATTGAAGTTGGGCATTTTTGCAAAATTGTCAAAAGTCAACTATCCCCAAAACTTCAAATTTTGTCAAATGGGCCCATTCTTTTCCACTTGATTTGGGCTTGCCACATTCCACACGTGTCCTAGCTTCATCCTTGTGTCCATTTATCAAATTTATTATTTTATTTGATTTTTTATTGAATTATTTCATTTTAAATCAATTTAAATCAAATAAAATCCCAAAACTTGATTACATGAGATCTTTTTCTATTTTCAGGACTTAATCAACATCAATATCATGATCAGACTCGTATCAAGTATTCCATGTGCAAAAAGATTGAGTTTTTGGCAAATTAGGCAAGTTATCAATGGTGAATCAAATCCAATCTCAAGGCATTGATGAGGAGAGATTCAAGACCAATTTGTTGATCTAATACATTGCATCATACATATACAAGTCAAAGCACACGAAATCAGACCTAGAGGTTGCAAGAACACCAAGAACCAAACTTGAAAAATTGACAAAAAATTATGAAACTGAAATCATCCTTGGAGGCATTTTCAGAAGCGAAACTCAACATCAATCAATTGCTGGAGGTTCACTGAGTCAGAACCAACCCCTAGCAAGCTCTCACACGCTCTCAAACACACTGTAAGTGATACGCGTACCCCCTCTGAATTTGATTTCGTGTTTCAAAATTCATGCATCATTACAAGAAACCAATGGTATATTTGCAATCACTAGATAATTTCCAAGCTTTCCATGTTATTTGATTGTGTTTATCTGCTCTATGGTGCAAAACGCCATTGTAGGGTTTCCTAGGTTTTTTAGGGGTTTTTGTTACTGGTAAAATTAGGCCTATTAATGGCCATGGACATGACCGGGGGAGAAAGACAAGCACAACCATGGCCTTGGATGGAGTTTATATGGCCTGAGATGGGTTTTTGAAATGACCTACGCTTTTAGCTGCGGGGATTTAAATCCGCAGGTAATTTCCTTGTAGACCTGAGGACAGGGAGGACCACGTGCCCCCATCTGATTGCCCCATTTGAATATTCGCGCGTTTTGTTTTTTTTATTCTGGCATATTACGTGTTTTCCCATATTATTATTATTGTCTAATATAATAACAGATGAAGCACAATGGTTGAGTGGCAAAGGCGTGTATCTAGTTATCAACAGGACCTGGGTTCGAATCCCAGGTCCCCCATATGCCTTGCTATTATTTTTCTTCAGGTATTCCAGCACGCTTCAAGAGTTGTAGCATACCATGCTCCCTCACTCAATTGCTTGCCAGATGGCCCCAGGCCAGATCTGGTGGTCCAGATGGAATGTCCACCATGGAACCAAGTCAAAGGCGCACAGGGAATCCCACAGAGTCAGCCAGGCCAACGCCTATTGGGCCTCTGAATTGCTATTCCAAGCCTCCAAATTGGGCCCAAACCTCTCCTAAGTCTTTCTATTTCATTCTTTTTATTTATTTTATTTAATTGTTTGTTTAATTATTTTCATGATTAATTAACCAATCAAACTTTTTCTTAATAAAATTAAAAACCAAAAAATATTTTCTTATTTAAATTAATTTTCAGTATTTTATTTTTGTTAATAAATATTAATTTAATTAATTTAGTTTTAATTAGGAATAACTTTTAATATATTTTGCAATAATTAAAATTAACTTAGACAATTAGGTTTTTATTAACATTGAATAAATTTATTTTTATTTCTTTAAATATCAAAAATCCAAAAATATTATTTTCATTAATTAATTAATTAGTTTATTAATTTAATAATTAATCCAATTTAATTTCTTCCATAAATTCAAAATAACAAAAAAAATACTTTCTTTCAAAAAGGGTCAAAACCCTAAAAACTTACGCCCAATTTAATTTCCCGCACACGATCCATGTTTATTCAATATTGTATCTGTTTCCGGAATGTAATAGCTTAATAGGACTTTACTATCTTTATCGCTTTATTTATTTTCCGCATTTTAATTTCAAGGGTTGCTTTTGACGATGTAAATACCCGACGCCTTGTAATAGTTAGTTTAATTTCCGCAATTTAATTTCCGCAACTTATAAACTGTTAGATGTTTGATAATAGGGAATGCATGACAAGATCGAATGTTTAACTTAAAATCAACATAGATAACCATTGACATGTACAAAGACAAAATTAACTGAAAACAACACACTCTCACATGCGCACTCTTAGGGTACACCTCACTTGGTTACCTTCGTACGCGGTCATTGAGTATAGGAAGTTTTAGAGGTCGCCCTCTTGTCCAAAGATCATAAGTTGCCTCAAAACGGTTGCCTCAGAAAAATGATCTAAGACATTAAGGTTGCCGCTAAGGCGTCCTAACATTGCTTTAGTGACCGTACGTCCCTTAATCGAATTGACCCTTTAAACTCCAACGACGATGCTACCTACTTATTCATAGTGGGATAGCATTGTCTAAAGGATATTAGCATAGAACGATTCTTTTTTTAAGTAGGTAGATGGTTCTTAAGTACTTGCTCTTTCAAAATAAAACAAATTTTCACACTTACACTCCTTTTCAAACAAAAACTCTTTTCAAACCCACAAACACAAAGAAAAGCAAAATTTGAAAACATTATGAGCAAGTACCTAAGAGCCCGTGGATAACCACGGATAGAAAGGGTGCTAACACCTTCCCTTTCTATAATCTACCCCCCGAACCCGAGAAATATCTCAAAAAGGAATTTTTCTGTGCTTTTTTCCTTTCCTTGTTGGATAAAATAAAAGTCGGTGGCGACTCTTGCTTACCGCGACATTTTGCGAAAACAAACGCAAAACGCAAACCAGCATTCCAAAAAAAAAAACATTCAGTTCTCTCCCACCGTATCACAGAACTGGCGACTCTGCTGGGGACGCTTAATAAGTGGGGTGTACCTTAGGATTAGATCATTGTGTTTTCAATTTTTTGCTTTGTATGCTTTATATTTGTGGGCTTGAATCAGAGTTACTATAGATCCTAACCCGGATCTGGGGGATACCCTTTAGGTAAGTAGCAATAAACTGTTAGGGAACTGTACGACGTAGACCGATACGGTTGAAGCAGTAGCTACGTTGGTGTGGCACTTTAGATTGTACCGATATCCCTTATGTTGGAACGAGGAGAATATGGGCCATCTAAGGGGTCATTAAGCACCAACTGACCTTAGAACCTTTAAATTGACCAACTTGGCCATAGAACAGTAGCAGTATGCTACACTCATTGAGATTAAACTCTCGCGATGATTCGGCCGCAAGAAAAGGTTGCTAAATTGGAATTATGACCGATCGAGGGTAGTCAGTGATATTGAGATCCTCTATAACCCGGTTACTATTTTTAGGACAGGTTTAAACCAACTGAACTGAAAGAGGGTAGTACCTAAGCTCCTTGCCAGCCTGAAATCTAAGGGTTCTCTGTGTGACTTGTGTGCCTTTACCATGTTTGCTATTTGTGGATACTTGTGATGTGCTTTCTATCATGACATCATGACATTGCATGCATCTTGCATTGGACTAACCTATTTCAAAGACAAGAGGGATTCATCTTTGTTCTGTTTTGTAGGTCATAATGCCCATGCGTAGGAATACCATCCGGATTAACTTTGTCCAAGTTCCCACTATGCTTAAAGAATTGGTTTCAAAGATGTCTGATACTACCTCCTTCATCATAAGACATGGGCATCTTCTTAGTTTGGTCACCTCCAAATTGGACGAGCAGATGATGAGTGTCCTAGTCCAGTTCTATGATCCATTGTACCATTGCTTTACTTTCCAGGACTACCAGTTGGTTCCCACCTTAGAAGAGTTCTCTGATCTGCTCGGTATCTCTATTCTGGAGCAGACCCCGTTTACTGGTTGGGAGAAGATCCTTAGGCCAGAAGAGATTGCTTCAGCCCTTCATATGACCAAGGATGAGGTAATGGCTAATTGGGAGACTAGAAGTGGAGCAAAGGGCTTTCTGACTAAGTTCTTGGTTGGTAAGGCTAATTATTTCTGGGATAGTCTAGACTTCAAGGCATTCGAAGATATTCTGGCTCTTCTGATATATGGCTTGGTATTGTTTCCGAACCCTGACTCTTTTGTTGATGTGAATGCGGTGAAAATCTTCATATCTCGTAATCTTGTACCCACTCTCTTGGGTGACATTCTTCATCAGCTTTATGCCCATACTGCTCGAAAACAGGGAACCTTGATGTGATGTGCTCCATTATTGGCGAGGTGGTTTATTTCGCACCTCCCCAAATCAGTGTTGAAGAACAAAGAAGGCATGGGCTGGGCCTATAGGGTTATGTTTCTCTCTCATAATGACATCATCTGGACTATCAAGGGTGTGGATAAGGTGGCTATTATTGATCGATGTGGGGAATACCCCAATGTTCCATTGATAGGAACCCATGGAGGAATTTATTATAATCCATGCTTGGAATTACGTCAGTTTGGGCGAGCCAGAAGAGAAGGACCTCATGAGCTGCTAATGCCTAGTATCATCATTGATTTTCAAGGGGATAGTGACGAGCAACGCCGCAGATTCATAAGGGCTTGGGATAGAGTTCACAGATCTAATCCACATGAACTGGGTCCAAAGACTTCTCTTCCAATGGAACCATATCTCAGATGGGTAAGCTAGGAATGCCGTATGAAGCCGTCTTGCCTATCATTGTTGAAGTTGCTAATGAAGAGGGGGTTCTTCCTACCATCCTCCATCCTTACATGCCCATTGACATTGGGGCACTGAAAAGGTCTTGGATGCAGCTGAGAGAAGAGCGGGATGCTTACCGAGAAAAGTTTAACGAGCAAGAGCAGAAGATCCAGAAGTTGACTAGGTAGCTGGAGAACGAGCGGATCCTCAATGACTATGTCCGCACCGACAAGAAGCGACCATGAGAGCACTGATTGTCCTTTAATTATTTCCTTTCCAGTTCTATTTACTTTTCAGTATTTCCTTTCTTGTAACGCCTTAAGGGCGATTTGTTGAACAATTTGAATTTCAAATTTTATCTAATAAAAGTGTGTTTCATTTCTTGTTTACGAATTTGAATCTCTCGATGCCTTTGAAATCATGTCATACGCATTTCATTCCATGCACTTCATAACAGGTACCAATTACAGGTCTCTTATCTTCTTCGCTATTTATTTCAGCACTCATCATGTCTGCTGAACCATCAACTGAGCAAGCAATCAAGGCCCTACAGGCTCAAAATGCCCAATTCCAAGAGCTGTTCAAGAATCTAGCTAAGGGTCAGCAAGATCTGAAGACTATGATTCTGAAAGAGAAGAAGAAGAAGAAGAAGAAGAAGAAGAGGACAATCATGTTTAACACAGGTCATAGGTTTGGAAACAGGCTACGGGATGAAGTTAATTTGACCACCTCATCTGGAGGGAAAGATAGTCAGGAAGAAAGAAGGGCTCCTAGCCCTGTGGTCTCAAACAATGAGACGGACTTCGATGAAGACCAGTATCCTCCGGTTGAGGATAGATACAAGCAACTGGAAGACCAGTTGAGTGCGATGGAAGTTCAAAAAGTGCCTGGTCTGGACTTTGGTGATCTGGGTCTATCATCTGGGGTGGTGATTCCTCACAAATTCAAAGCACCAGCTTTTGCTAAGTATGATGGAGTTTCTTGTCTGAAGCTGCACCTTCGGTCATATGTATGGAAGATTCACCCGTACACCGCTGATAAGAACCTATGGATCCACTTCTTTCAAGACAGTCTCTCAGGGACTCAGCTTGAATGGTTTTACCAGTTGGACAGAGCCAGTATCCGCAGCTGGGAAGATTTGGCTACTGCTTTCTACAAGCAGTACCAATACAATGCCGACCTTGCTCCTACGCGTACCCAACTCTAGGGTATGTCTATGGGAACGGGTGAAGGTTTAAAAGATTATGCTCAGAAGTGGAGGGACCTCGCCGGAAGAGTGCAACCACCCTTGGCTGATCGGGAGCTTGTGGATATGTTTCTGGGGACCTTGTCTGGTCCATTTTTCAACCATCTGATTGGAAGCTCTTCGTCTGGGTTTACAGAGCTAATTATGACCGGTGAGAGGATTGAGGCTGGTATTAAGGCTGGTAAGATACAAAAGGGTGCTTCATCGAGCACTGAGAAAAAGCCTTTTAAGAAGGAGTCCAGTATTGTCTACAGTTCGAAAAGCCAGAATAGACCTGAACGCCGCCAAACTGTTAATGCGGTTGTTATTTCAAGACCTACTGATGCTACTCAGTGCAACAATCAACAAAAGGCCGAGAGACCTCGAAGGTAATTCACCCATCTCAACATGACTTTGTCTCAGATTCTGCCGCAGTTATTGAAAACTAATCTAGTAACTCCAAGGGAGGCTCCACAGAATCCCAACACTACATCACCAAAGTACAACCCTAATGCCCACTGTGCTTTTCATTATAATAGCCCGGGGCATGATACGGATGATTATTGGGTTTTGAAGAACAAGGTACAGGACTTGATTGATGCAAAGGAGATTGAGTTCGGCGCACCAGAAAAGCCTAAACAGGATGTAGGGGTAAATGCTATTGGGGACGACGATGGTGAAAAGTTTGATATTAACAGTTGGATCTACCCGACTGCCAATGGTGGACTAAGCAACAGGACAACGAAGGGATCTATGCCCGTTTCTGTTATCACCCAGTAATGAAACTTTTTGTTTTGAATTTGTAACAGACAATGTTTTAAACTCTACGGCCCGGTGTCTTACCCGGGGAACTATGGCTTCATTTGTGAGGGCTTTATGTGTGTCATTTTCATATATCATTAATAAAAGCATTGGACGTTTCTTGCATTTCAAATTTTGCGCTCCTTGTTTTTCTTTTATTACATATTGCAAAACAGCTATTTTACACACACTCACATATACAGGTCTACATCCACTCTGGATCTCACTGGTACGACTCTGCTACTGCTAGTTATGACTTCGAAAATCCGATCAACTTAGTCGAAGATGAAGGTGAAGATGATTGTGAAGTGCCTTGTGAACTTGCAAAACTGTTACTCCAAGAGGAGAGGGCTATACAGCCACATGAAGAGCCAGTGGAAACAGTGAATCTGGGTACAAAGGTAGACAAGAAAGAGGTCAAGATCGAGGCAAACCTGGAGCTTAGTGTGAAACAACGGTTGATTCAGATGCTGCGTGACTACGTTGAGATCTTTGCCTGGTCTTATGAAGACATGCCTGGGTTGGATACTGATATTGTGGTTCATCGCCTACCTACCAAGGAAGACTGTCCTCCAGTGAAACAGAAGGTCCGTTGAATGCGCCCAAAGATGTCTGAGAAAATCAAGGCTGAAGTTATAAAACAATTTGACGCCGGTTTTCTAGCAGTTACTTCTTACCCTTAGTGACTATAGAGATCTGAACAGGGCGAGTCCCAAGGATGATTTTCCTCTACCTCATATCGACGTTCTGGTTGACAACACCGCTCAACATAAGGTATTCTCCTTTATGGATGGTTTCTCCGGTTATAATCAGATTAAAATGGCTCCCGAAGACATGGAGAAGACAACCTTTGTTACTCAGTGGGGTACCTTTTGCTACAAGGTCATGCCTTTTGGATTGAAGAATGCTGGAGCAACGTATCAGCGTGCCATGGTTGCTTTGTTTCATGACATGATCCATCACGAGATTGAGGTATATGTCGACGACATGATTGCAAGATCCCAGACGGAGGAAGAACATCTTGACCACCTTCAAAAGTTGTTTGATAGGTTGAAGTTGTACAAGCTGAGGTTAAACCCGAACAAGTGCACCTTCGGGGTGAGATCTGGTAAGTTGTTGGGCTTCATCGTAAGTGATAAAGGTATTCAAGTGGATTCTGCAAAGGTGAAAGCTATACAGGAAATTCCAACTCCCAGAATAGAGAAAGAATTCAGAGGCTTTCTGGGACGTCTGAACTACATTGCCCGATTCATCTCACACCTAACTGCTACTTGTGAGCCAATCTTCAAGCTACTGAAGAAAGATCAAGTGGTACGTTGGAACGATGAATGCCAGGCCGCTTTCGAAAGGATCAAAGAGTATCTCCAAGAGCCACATATTCTGATGCCTCTAGTTGAAGGGAGACCTCTAATCTTATACTTGACAGTACTCGACAACTCAATGGGGTGTGTGCTGGGGCAGCATGACGAGTCTGGCCGAAAAGAGCATGCTATTTATTACCTTAGCAAAAAGTTTACCGACTATGAGACCCGATACTCACTGCTCGAGAAAACTTGCTGCGCTTTGGTATGGGCTGCTCGCCGACTGAGACAGTATATGTTGACTCACACTACTTTATTAATATCGAAGATGGATCCAATCAAGTATATCTTCGAAAAGCCTGCCTTGTCCGGAAGAATAGCGAGATGGAAGATGATCTTGACTGAGTATGACATCTAGTACACGACTCAAAAGGCAATCAAAGGAAGTGTGTTGGCAGATCATTTGGCACATCAAGCAGTGGATGATTACCAGTCTATGAACTTTGAATTCCCGGACGAGAATATCATGTTGGTAACTGATTGTGAGACACCTGGACCGGATGAATGACCTAAGGAAGGATCCTGATGGTCTATGTACTTTGATGAAGCTTTGAACACTTTGGGTAATGGCATTGGCGCCGTGATCATATCTCCTAAAGGCTCTCATACTCCATTTACCGCCCGACTATGTTTCAACTGCACCAACAATATGGCGGAGTATGAAGCATGCATCATGGGTCTTCGAGCAGCAATTGACCTAAGGATTAAGTTTCTAAGTGTCTTCGGAGATTCCGCTCTCGTGATCAGTCAGATCAAAGGTGAGTGGGATACGAAACACCCAAATCTTATTCCTTACAGGGAGTATGTGTTGACTTTGCTTCCCCACTTTGAAGAGATAACCTTTGAACACTTCCCTAGAGAGGAGAATCAGTTGGCGGACGCGCTGGCTATGATGTCTTCTATGTTCAAAGTCAATTGGGACAACGAGGCTCCCCGGATTATCATTGAAAGATTGGACGAACCTGCACATTACTGTGACATTGAGACTGAAGAGGTAGCAGATAAACCCCAGTTTCATGAAGTAAAGAGGTACCTTGAGGCTCAAGAATACCCCGAGAGTGCATCTGTTAATGACAAGAAGTTTATGAGGAGGTTCGCAGCAAAGTTCTTCATCAGCAATGGCATTCTTTACAAGCGCAACCATGATTCGACCTTACTGCATTGTGTGGATCATGGCGGAGTTACATGAAGGTACTTTCGGAACTCATTCCAATGGACACACCATGGCAAAGAAAATCCTTCGGGCAGGATATTATTGGTCCACAAAGGAAGCTGACTATTATCAGCATTCTCAGACATGTCACAAGTGTCAAGTCTATGCTGATAAAGTGCACGTACCTCCATTTCCTATGAACATCTTGACATCTCCTTGGCCTTTTGCAATGTGGGGAATTGATATGATCGGAGAGATCAGACCTACAGCATCCAACGGGCATCGTTTCATCCTGGTAGCAATTGATTACTTTACGAAGTGGGTTGAAGCAGCTTCCTTTGCTACCATAACCAAGAACGTCGTGGCACGGTTCATTTGGCACAATCTGATTTGTCGATACAGTGTACCAGAGAGGATCATTACGGACAATGGTACCAATCTCAACAACAAGATGATCACCGAGCTCTGCGAGCAATTCAAGATACAACATCATAACTCTTCTCCCTGCCGGCCGAAAATGAATGGGGCTGTCGAAGCGGCCAATAAGAACATTAAGAAGATTGTGCAAAAGATGACAGTGACATACAAAGACTGGCACGAGATGTTACCCTTTGCTCTTCACGAGTACCGTACCTCAGCGCAGACGTCAACAGGGGCAACACCCTACTCCTTGGTATATGGCATGGAGGAAGTCTTGCCCATTGAAGTTCAGATACCCTCTCTTCGAATCATGAAGGATGCAGGTTTGAGTGAAGATGACTGGATTTAGACCTGACTTGATCAGCTGAACCTAATCGACGAAAAAAGACTCACTGCTATTTGTCATGGTCAGATGTATAAAAAACGGATGATCAAGGCATTTAACAAGAAAGTCAGACGAAAAGAGTATCAAGTTGGGGATCTGGTTATCAAATGCATTATCTTACCTCAAGGTGATCCCAGGGGCAAATGGACCCCTACTTATGAAGGGCCATTTGTGGTTAAGAACCTTTTCTCAAGAAGAGCTATGATTCTAACCACCATGGATGGTGACGACCTTCCTCACCCCGTCAATGCAGACATAGTGAAAAGATACTACGCATAATCAAAGACCCGCTAGGTTGACTGGCCTAGGCAAAAATAAGGGCTTTCCGGCGAACCAAAAGGGTTCGGGCAAAAATAAGGGATGAAAATGAAAAAATCTGTACACCCGGCAAGTCGAAAACCTGAAAAGGCGGCTTGGGCAAAAAAGGGTATCCCGGTGGACTGAAAACCCGAAAGGGCGGTCCAGGCAAAAATTAGGGATCAAAGCACAACACTATGTCTCATTGGATCACCTTGCATCAAGACTTCGGTATCAACTATTAAGCTCAGACGACACTAATCAATCTGATCTACCTTCAACCAAGTAGCAAAGTGATGAGATGCTCGAGGACATAAAGGCAATAGCAGAGTTGGAACCCAGTGGGATTACTCACATAGCTGGTTTGTTTAGTTTTTCATAAATTGTGTAAATTCTATTATTCGGCGGCGTTCTCTTACTAGGACGTCAGCCTCTTGTACAAAAAACGCCTATTTACAGGCCAAACTTCAAAATCAATACAATTCATTTTCAAAGAAATTTCAAACTGTTTTTCCTTTATCTGTTTTGATTTGCAAAGAACGTCCAAGGTTCATTTTTGATATATGCATTTGACATTAATTGTTGCTCATAAATATTTACATGCGAAACAAAAGTGATTACTGGTAATATCAGAAACAGGGGCAAATAAGAATTGTCCGAACTGTACAGTTGCTCTGTCCACCAGGTACAAAGGTAGATCTAGCTGAAGAATATGGCTAAGATACCTTCACTCCCCGCAGAGTAAGGTAGTAATGGTAGCTCTCCCCCAGCTGGGACTTGCAACTATGAACAAATCAGCAATGCTCTCCCCAAGCAGAGTTGATCTACCATCAGCACTAAAAAGGCTTGATATCCCCGACAATCTTAATATTCCCTAGAATAGTATAAGAATGTTCTCCGGCAGAATACAAGATACCCCCAGTGGAGTTAAAATTTTCCCAACACTGTCTGAAAAAGCTTCCCCAATGGAGTTAAAGCATCTTCCCCAGTAGACTCTGGAAGTTTATCCCCAGCAGAGTACAAAAATAAATCTCCCCAGCCGAGTTAAAAGGATCATTCCCAGCAGAACTCAAAGGATTATCCCCACAAAAGTCTAAAAGGTTATCCCTAGTAACATCGCCACTGAGAGATCGTCTCCAGCAGAATTCTTCACTTTCACAAACAGGAATTCAATCCTCAACAGATTCAATATCACCAGCAACGATAATTCATCCCGACAGAACTTATTAGTGGAATCCTCAGCAGAGCATCTCTTCCCCACAGAGTAATCTCCTCATCAGTTTATTCCCCAACGGAGTTATCTTCTCCTATAGGTTTATTCTCGCAATCACCTTTGTTCACCATCCCCAGCGGAAGCGAAGAATTCAACTCTTGTTTCCAGCAACTGTCCGGGATTTATTTTCCCCAGCTAGAAACATTTGTAAGTCTCAGAGTGCCTAAGAGGGGGGGTGAATTAGGTCTTATAAAATTTATTCGGTTTTATGAGAATGCTTGGTAGTAATTTTTCGGTTAAGTGTTTGAAGGTTTTGATTATATCTTTATCTTTTCTTGATTATGGTGATGAAAGCGATAAATGCGGAAAAGTAAATAACACGGTGATATATCCTGGTTCCCCTCATAATCCGAGAGTACTCCAGTCCCCTTTCCAACACGAAAGAGATTTCACTATAGTTAGAATGATTGTACAGCCTATGCTTACTATCTAACCTATAGGGTGATCAAAGGTTCTTAACACCTTTAAGACCAAATAAACACTAATGTGAATGAAGAACAATCCTCTTCAAATCACAACACTTACTTCCAACAATCCTGGATAGTAAGGGAAAATCTTTAAGTAATACAATGTGTGATCGGTGGATCTGGAACTGACTGTTTAACGCTGGTTCGCGAAATGTCGCGGAAGCAAGAGTCGCCACCGTCTTTTATTTTCTCCAAATGGAAAGGACAAAAGCACAGAAAAATTCCTTAAAGAGATTGCTCTCGGTTCGGGAGGTAGGTTATAGAAAGGGAAGGTGTTAGCACCCTTTTTATCCATGGTTATCCATGGGCTCTTAGATACTTGCTCAATGTGTTTTCAAAAATGTTTGCTTGCTTTTCAATGTGGGTTTTAAAAAAGTTTCTTTTGAAAATTTCAGTTCGACTCGTACGTCAGAGTGTTTGAAAAATTTGCTTTGAAAGCTTTTGAAAAGTGTTGGTGTGAAAAGTATTTTTGATTTGTTTTTGAAATTAGAGCAAGTATCTATAAGAACCTACCTACCCTAAGGAATTCGTCTGTGTAAATGTCCTTTAAAGTAGTGCCATCCCACCATTGAGAGGTAGGTAGCACCACCATTGGAGGTGTTCGGGTCAATTCGAGGTTCGGGACATGGTGATCACCAGAGCAATGGGAAGACACCTTAGAAGCTACCCTCATGCCAGGTTCCCGGATCATGAGGACTTACTAAGACATCCTCTACTCGACGATCACCTTTCGAGGCAAGGCAACAGTGAGGCGTACCCTAGGGGTGGTGTGTGATTTGTGTGTCGTTTTCAGATATTTTGTCTTGTCATGTCATGGGTGATCTACGCGTTTGTTTTTATTTTGTCATTCATTCTTGCATGCCATTAATTAACAGTTAAAAAATTGCGAGAAATATAAAATTCCTAAACTATTACAAAGGCGCGGATCCACATCGCCAAATTTAATCCAGGACCCGATTTGACATAAAATAAAGAAATAAGGTGCGGGAAATATAAAATGTCTGAGTTACATGGCTTGAGCAATTACATAATATTTGAAAGAAAATAAATGTGCGAATTGAATTGAAATTGAAAGCGAGGGCGTTGGACCCTTTTTAATGAAATTAAATTATATTGAGCAAATTAATTAAATTAAAATAAAAAAGAAATTATTTTTGAGGTTTTTTGTATTTATGGTTTTTTATGAGAATTAAATGAAATTAAAATATTAATCCTAATTCTAATTTTTTTTATTTATTAAGAAAAACATGTTAAAATTAAACCTAAAATTAATCTAATTATTTACATGCAATTTTGATTTATAAAAATAAATAATTAATTATTAGTGAAATTTATTTACAAAAAATATTAATTAAATAAATATATTTTGATTTTTATGACTTTTCTGTTTTTTACTATTTTTTATATTTTATGAAAATAAGTTAAATTAAAGGAATTAATTAAAAAAATAATAATTGAAATAAATAAAATAAGGAAAAGAAAGAAAATACAATACCTTGGGGGGTTTCTGTCCCCTTTTTGGAGGTGAATTGGAGTGGTTTGGCCATTTGTGTTCTGGCCTCATCATGCATAAGTTGTTCTACTTTGGCCATTTGGCTTTTGGCTTTTGGCCATTTGCGTTCTGGCTTCAACATTCCTTTAATGTCTGCCTCGCCATGTATTGGTGTCATGTGTAAAATGTTCTGTTTTGGCCATTTGGCTTCTGGCCTTTTGGCCATTTGGCTTTTGGCCTCAACGTTCCTTAATGAACCTGCATGGGATCCTGTCTAAATCTGCAGTGTTGAACCTCATGAACACATTAAATAAAATCATAAAAATTCAAATAAAACCAACATATTAATGTTTAGGCACAATATGACATGTATGAATGATTATACCCTTTTGATCATGGAGATCAAATCAATCTTACTCTTACTGGAAGATTAGTGACCTGAATGCTTTTATGCCTTACTGGAAGATTAGGATCATGGAGATCAAGCCAGCCTTATCATTACTGAAGAAGTAGTGAGGTATTGGTTTATAACTGTGATGGCTTGTTTGTAGTGAGAGAGGGATTTGTAATAAGGATTTCAAGGTTTTAGGGTTCTTGAAAGAGTTTGATATTCTAACAGTATTGTGACAAGGTTTTTTCTCTCTTTTCCTCCTCTCTTTTTTTTTCTTTTTTCTCCCTCTGGTTTGTGTGAAAAGAAGGTGATTATATAAGGGAAATTAGGGTAAAGCAAATGGGCTTTGAATGTGCAATTGGGCCTCCAATATTCACTTGAATTCGTCACTTTCCAGGCTAAATCGCAGGGACTTAAGTGCATTTTTTGAAGTTGAAATGTGAAAACAAAATGTATCCGGCATCGAGAACTAACTCCTGTCCGAAAATCGACTCAATCGGATAAACGGTGAATTAGTTATGAATTTTTGAAGTTTCAGCTCAGACAAACTTATTTTGGGCTTCAGTGTCGACTCTGACACGTTCTTCAATAAAAAACTGGTATTGATCGGTGCATAATTTGGTCTCGACCTTTGAAGCAAAGTTGTAGATCTACGAGTCAGGGACCTTGTGTAAAAATATGAGTCCAATCCGATAAAAATTGACCGAGTTATGAATTTTCGAAGTTTCGGCCCAGATGAAATAATATTCAGCATTCAGGATTTTCAGCGTGTCACGCACTCTGAGCAAAAAACGAAGGCCTTTTGAATACCGTTTGAACTCAATACCTTCTGTGAAAATGTAGCCAACTCAATTTGTGAAATTTTGGCGCCAGAACCAGCTCGATACGATGAAAATCGACCAAGTTATGATTTTTTGAACATGACGCAAATAAACTTCTGTCACAAATTTTCTGCACGAAAATACTTGATAAATCCACATTTTTGAAGACCTTCTGATCGAAATTGGCTTCCAGCCGTGAGAGATGAAAACGTAGATAATGTCAAGACGGAATTTTGGCCACCGGAACGGGTTCAAAACGAGTCGCGATCTTCAAGTTATGAATTTTTTAGCGCGTAAAAACTGCACTTTCAGCACACTTTTTCACCATATTTCTTCGAGAAAACTCACACATTCAGATACCTTCTTTAAAGAATTGACTCTTGAGCCGAACCTGAATTTGAGAATATGTTATCAGAGATATCTTGGCGAAAGAATACCTGAATATGACGCGCCGGGTTGGACTTGTGAATTTTTCTTGAAATATTTTGAGAAATATGGGAGGGCAAATTTTGGGGTACAACAGTTGCCCCTGTTCAATCTTCTTAGACCTGAGGATGCAGATTGGCTGATGTGCCTTTCGTAATCCGAGGGTAGAAGATGATTGAACACTAGAGTGCCCAGAAATTTGCGCTCACATAGTAGCAGTGATGATGGGAATGGGCTTACAGATGCCATTTGGAGATTGACGAATAGGGTGATGGGCTTATAGATGCCATCTGTATGCTGATCGCGTAAGAGATTCCTTAGCGAGAACCTGCATACCTGCAACAGAAACATGAGTACCTGACACGTTGCAGGAGTTGATTTCAGATGCTTGGTATAGATGTGTCCTGACTGGTTACAGGAGCTGAGTCTGGAGCTTCAAACGGCGATGAATGAACCAGGGATGGTTACTGTCTTAGCATGAATGGTAAGAGAACCTTGGGCGACTTTAACTTCAACAACGCTCGTTGAGAAAAATCTTGGGTGTCTTCTACTGGGATAAGAATCAGGGAGATCTTAGGGTCGATCTGACTGAACCAGAGGAGGTTTTTTTTTTGATAAGGATGTGATGAAGGAATCTGAGACGATTGCTACTCCAAGTATATGATAAAGGAATCTGGGACGATTACTACCTCAACAGGATGATGAAGGAATCTGAGACGATTGCTACTCCAAATATATGATGAAGGAATCTGAGACGATTACTACCTCAGCAGGACGATGAAGGAATCTGGGACGATTGCTACTCCAAGTATATGATGAAGGAATCTGGGACGATTACTACCTCAACAGGATGATGAAGGAATCTGAGACGATTGCTACTCCAAATATATGATGAAGGAATCTGGGACGATTACTACCTCAGCAGGACGATGAAGGAATCTGGGACGATTGCTACTCCAAGTATATGATGAAGGAATCTGGGACGATTACTACCTCAACAGGATGATGAAGGAATCTGAGACGATTGCTACTCCAAATATATGATGAAGGAATCTGGGATGATTACTACCTCAGCAGGACGATGAAGGAATCTGGGACGATTGCTACTCCAAGTATATGATGAAGGAATCTGGGACGATTACTACCTCAACAGGATGATGAAGGAATCTGAGACGATTGCTACTCCAAATATATGATGAAGGAATCTGGGACGATTACTACCTCAGCAGGACGATGAAGGAATCTGGGACGATTACTACCTCAACGGGTGATGAAGGAATCTGGGACGATTACTACCTCAACGGGTGATGAAGGAATCTGGGACGATTACTACCTCAGCAGGATGATGAAGGAATCTGGGACGATTACTACCTCAACGGGTGAAGACTTTTATCTGTTGATCGTTCTTTCCTGAAAAAGTAACGAATTAGTTGTATGCAATGTCATAATGCATGAATTGCATGATTTTAAGATGTTCTCAAAAGTAAATGAGATTGGGGTGATATGATGCGTCTATGCATGCTATAATGATGTATGTGACGTTTTATGAATGTGTTTTTCGTCTAGGAAAGTAAATCCTTGACGGGTGCCGGGAAGTCGTATCCTGGGCTGATGTTGAGGAATAGATTTTGCTTCCGCTGGGGATGATAACGGCAAGAATACCGGTAGGAGAAGATGACTCCGTTGCGGAATAAACTTGGCAAATGGAAGATTCTGCGGGGAGAAAAGATACTCTAGCGACCATGCTGGGAAGCAACACTCTGGGGAGAGAGATAGTAACTTGCTGAGGATGTCTTGTTGTTGGAAGTGTGAATAGACTTTGCTGGGGATAGAAGACTTCGTCGAGGACGCTCTTTCCGTGGCTTTTGGCTGAGGATAACCCAGTTATATCCTGTTAAGGAAATAACTCTTTGAATAAAGCCGGGAGACGCGTTCGTGTTCTGCGAGGGGATAAGCTTCCAGAATCTACTGGGGATAAGCTTATTGCTTGGGGAGATGGATTCCAACTTTCCTGGGGAAGCTGGGTTGGACTCTCCTGAGGAAGTTTTGATATACTGGGGAAGTGATTCCTTTGAATGTTGACAGACCACCGGGGAACAATCTTTAGGTCAAGACTGCCGGGGATGCTTGTTAAGAATATATGTATTGCTGCTGGGGAATGTTGAGATCTGCTGGAGGATACTCGACTTCCTTGATATTTGATAACTCTGCTTGGAGAAGAATGCACTGACTGCTGACTCACTCTCTGGGGAATTGAGATGTACTGGTTGAATCTTGATACCTTGGAGGATGGAACAATTGGACTACTCAGACAACTCTTTATTGCCCCTGTTTCTACGGGAGGTGAAGACATGTGAGGTACTGATAGTTGTTGAGGGTCAAACCTTCTTCTGGTAGGCAAGTGACAAGATGACAGGACATAGTCGTACGCTTTTGATCCCTAAATTTTGCCTGGACCGCCCTGTCGGGTTTTCAGTCCACCGGGATACCCATTTTTGCCCAAGCCGCCTTTTCAGGTTTTCGACTTGCCGGGTGTACAGATTTTTCATTTCATCCCTTATTTTGCCCGAACCCTTTTGGTTCGCCGGGAAGCCCTTATTTTTGCCTAGGTATGTCAACCTAGCGGGTCTTTGACTTTGCGTAGTATCTTTTCGACTATGTCCACGCTCTCAGAATGTAGGGGGTTGCCCCTGTTAGCAGTGTTTTGTCATGCCACCAGAAGGTGTTTGATCAGGCAAGATTCGTTGTTGGAATGCCCCAAGCGACTCAGGCGGAGATTTGCCCCCAGGTTATTTGGCTTTTGAGAGATTCTCCGAATCTTGATTGGACTGCCCCAGATAATGGCCAATAGTCATGCCATGCCCCTTGATTGGAGATGCTTTTGTTCACCAGATATTCTTCGTGCGAATTTTCCTGTTGTTCAAACAAAAATTCATATGCAAACAATGTTGTATCAAAAATGCAAAGCTTATGTCTGTCTTGAAGATTTTGAAAATGCATTCTTTTTCATAAAACAAATGAATGCTTGTAAAACGTGATGTCAACTCAAGGTTTTGCAGCGAGCCTTCAGGAGTCAGGATACCTTTCGTAACAGTATGCTTTCGAACCAACCCATGCTTCAGCTAGGACTTTTAAGGGTTATAACGTGGCCTGGTTCACGGTTTAAGAAACAAAGGATAAAGGCTCAAATTATTTGTACCCACCCGCTCTTCGTGATGTTCTCCAAACCTAAACTCAGTTGATCATACGTTAGACCTTGTTTGAGTCTTTGCTCTGATTTTTCGGTGATGATTCAGATATTGAACGTTTATTTGAATAGGCAGTTATCTCCTTTTTTTTTGCTGAGGGTTTGTACGACCTCTTTCTTTTTTGATTTTTGTTATCCCTTTCTTTTTTTGCCTGAACTGTTTCCTTTTTTGGAATCACAGTCAGCGGGATGCCCCTGTTTCGTAAGTCCCCTTTATAGGTTTTGACTTATTGGTTTTTTTGATTTTGGTAATGACTGCCTTTCTTTATTGAACATTCGGAACCATCACTATCTTTTTTGTAAGGATCCCTTTGGTGCCATTCGTTATGCACTTGGATCAACTGAGAGACTACCCTGCCCCAGGTTATGATTAAGGGTTTTAAATTTCGAAAAGAAAAAACTCCTACTTCTTTGGCTCAGAGGGGTTGACGAGGGATTATCATCCTTATGACTCCAGTGTTTAGGGATTGAAACAATGCCAGTACCTCATCAGCGGGGTCTGTTCAAAAGCATACTGTAGATTATGGTATCGTTTTCGTCATCCTCCCTCAAGAGGCTTAGAATTTTAGATCAAGAGTTGACATCAGAAAAAAAAAATGGAAATAATTTGCATTTAGTGAATACGAATATATTGTTTCAGAACAGACATAAGCGATGCATTAATGGAATAACAATGTTTAACATGAATAAATGTTTGAACAAAAGAAAATTGCAACTTGAACATTCGAATGAACAAAAATTTCCTAGTCTCAGGGCTTGTCACTTCACATGGTGGATCCTGTGGGGATGGTAGAAGTACTCAGCCTGGCCCTCTTGGGTGAATTCCACAGCTCCTTCCTCAATCAGGTCCTGGATCTTATTTTTCAGAGTCCAACAATCCTCTGTAGCATGCCCCGGGCTATCAGAATGATAAGCACAGCGAGCGTTGGGGTTATACTTTGGTGACGTTGTATTTTGAAACTTCGGAGCCTCTTTTAGAGTTACCAGCTTGGTCTCCAGCAACTGTGGCAATATCTGGGATAAGGTCATGCTGAGCCGAGTGAACTGCCTCCTCTCGCTCTTTTGTTGGTTGTGATGTTGAATTTGTGACACTGGAGCCATCTGAGGAGCTCTCCCCTTACCTCCTTGTCTCAAAGGTGGTTGAACGATGACTGGCTTTTTGCCCTCAGACTTTTGCCTCAGTTGGTTACCCTGAAGCAGTTGGTTGACGAGAAACCAGAGCTCATCTTGTCTTTGAGCTAACCCTTGAATGGAAGTCATCTGCCCCAGCATCTGGACCTTCAATGCATCCACCTCAGCTTGTAGGTGTTTCAGCCTTTCATCCTCAGCACTGTTCCTGACAAAAGTCTCCATGAGAAGTGTCCTTAGCTCTTCCTGCCCCTTGGATAGATTCAGGAGGATTTCCCCAAATTGAGTCTCTTGAGCGTGAAGGTCCTGGTTATCTTGTTGTGGAGCCATTGCCTTAATAAACAGCGAGAAGGGTAAGTGACCTGCAAAAGGGATACCTGTAATGCAATGATATGTATGTATGCATGCAATGTTTTCAAGGACCTCGCGGGGTAAACAAGAAAATTGGTTAGCACTTGGATCCGGCAGTTTGATTGAAAGAACTTCATATTTGTTGAGAGTCTTTCTTCCAAGGGTCAAAGGCTCACCATATCCAGTGGGTCATAGCCCCTGACTTTAGTCATCATGTCTGGTTCTGATTTCCAAACAACCTTGGTTAGGGGAACCTTCTTCAGGAGTCAGAGCTCACCATATCAAGTGGGTCATAGCCCCTGACAACCTTGGCTAGAGGAAAATAAATCCTCTTTGCCCCTTGCTGGGATAGTTGATTCACCCTGACCTGCATCACAAGCCCTTGAGATCCTTGAAATGGGTTAGGATGTATGCAATTGTATGATGTCATGATGCATGGGGTAATGTAGGTAACCCTGTTATGAGTCCCAATTAAGGACTGCACACCAAAACCTGCAAGAGATTCAGTATACTAGTCATGAGTCCCAATTAAGGACTAGAACAAATCCTGCAAGAAACTCGGTAAACCCTGTTAGGAGTCCTAATTAAGGACTGCAAACCAAAACCTGTAAGAAACTTAGATACCCTGTTATGAGTCCCTATTAAGGACTATAAACAAAACCTGCAAGTAGTTCATGTGTCAGATAACAAGCATGCAAGTAGTCAAGTACGAAGGCACACAAGTCACACAAGAGAAACCCTTAGAGTTTAGGCCAGCATGGGGTCTGGGTATTACCCTCTTGAAGTTGGTGGGTTCAACCTGTCCTAATCAACGTAACCGGGTTCTAAGGTTCCCAATATCACGGGATTGCTTTCATTGTTCATCGTTTCGATTTAGCCACTGAACTGGCGACCGAAATATTCCAGGAAAGCAACCCTCAATTGAGTGTAGTATCGAGTATCAACCAACCTCGGACTGCACCAAAGTCAGTTATCTCACTACCCTAAAGAGGCCAAGATAGTTCAATTAAGGTTCCTAAGGTCTGTTGATGCTTCACGACACCACGCGGAGGCCCCGTACTCTCCTTGACTGAACTCAAGGGTTACCGGTACACACCAAAGTGCCACATCAACGTAGCAGACTGTTTCAACCATGTCGGTATACCCCGCACAGTTCCCTCACAACCTTGTTGCTACTTTCTAAGAAGGTATCCCCAGATCCGGGTTAGGATCTATAGAACTCCCAAGACAGTCCCACAATTTAAAGCAAACAAGGAAAGCAATTGAAAACACAGTTATGAACTAAACCCTAAGGTACACCTCACTTTAAGTTAAGTCCCCAGCAGAGTCGCCAGTTCTGTGATCGGTGGATCTGGAACTGACTGTTTAACGCTGGTTCGCGAAATGTCGCGGAAGCAAGAGTCGCCACCGTCTTTTATTTTCTCCAAATGGAAAGGACAAAAGCACAGAAAAATTCCTTAAAGAGATTGCTCTCGGTTCGGGAGGTAGGTTATAGAAAGGGAAGGTGTTAGCACCCTTTTTATCCATGGTTATCCATGGGCTCTTAGATACTTGCTCAATGTGTTTTCAAAAATGTTTGCTTGCTTTTCAATGTGGGTTTTAAAAAAGTTTCTTTTGA
The DNA here is from genome assembly GCA_948472305.1 of Vicia faba. NCBI lineage: Eukaryota > Viridiplantae > Streptophyta > Magnoliopsida > Fabales > Fabaceae > Vicia > Vicia faba. Next base: position 1,407,392,646 of record OX451737.1, on the reverse strand, counting down.
AAATTTCAGTTCGACTCGTACGTCAGAGTGTTTGAAAAATTTGCTTTGAAAGCTTTTGAAAAGTGTTGGTGTGAAAAGTATTTTTGATTTGTTTTTGAAATTAGAGCAAGTATCTATAAGAACCTACCTACCCTAAGGAATTCGTCTGTGTAAATGTCCTTTAAAGTAGTGCCATCCCACCATTGAGAGGTAGGTAGCACCACCATTGGAGGTATTCGGGTCAATTCGAGGTTCGGGACATGGTGATCACCAGAGCAATGGGAAGACACCTTAGAAGCTACCCTCATGCCAGGTTCCCGGATCATGAGGACTTACTAAGACATCCTCTACTCGACGATCACCTTTCGAGGCAAGGCAACAGTGAGGCGTACCCTAGGGGTGGTGTGTGATTTGTGTGTCGTTTTCAGATATTTTGTCTTGTCATGTCATGGGTGATCTACGCGTTTGTTTTTATTTTGTCATTCATTCTTGCATGCCATTAATTAACAGTTAAAAAATTGCGAGAAATATAAAATTCCTAAACTATTACAAAGGCGCGGATCCACATCGCCAAATTTAATCCAGGACCCGATTTGACATAAAATAAAGAAATAAGGTGCGGGAAATATAAAATGTCTGAGTTACATGGCTTGAGCAATTACATAATATTTGAAAGAAAATAAATGTGCGAATTGAATTGAAATTGAAAGCGAGGGCGTTGGACCCTTTTTAATGAAATTAAATTATATTGAGCAAATTAATTAAATTAAAATAAAAAAGAAATTATTTTTGAGGTTTTTTGTATTTATGGTTTTTTATGAGAATTAAATGAAATTAAAATATTAATCCTAATTCTAATTTTTTTTATTTATTAAGAAAAACATGTTAAAATTAAACCTAAAATTAATCTAATTATTTACATGCAATTTTGATTTATAAAAATAAATAATTAATTATTAGTGAAATTTATTTACAAAAAATATTAATTAAATAAATATATTTTGATTTTTATGACTTTTCTGTTTTTTACTATTTTTTATATTTTATGAAAATAAGTTAAATTAAAGGAATTAATTAAAAAAATAATAATTGAAATAAATAAAATAAGGAAAAGAAAGAAAATACAATACCTTGGGGGGTTTCTGTCCCCTTTTTGGAGGTGAATTGGAGTGGTTTGGCCATTTGTGTTCTGGCCTCATCATGCATAAGTTGTTCTACTTTGGCCATTTGGCTTTTGGCTTTTGGCCATTTGCGTTCTGGCTTCAACATTCCTTTAATGTCTGCCTCGCCATGTATTGGTGTCATGTGTAAAATGTTCTGTTTTGGCCATTTGGCTTCTGGCCTTTTGGCCATTTGGCTTTTGGCCTCAACGTTCCTTAATGAACCTGCATGGGATCCTGTCTAAATCTGCAGTGTTGAACCTCATGAACACATTAAATAAAATCATAAAAATTCAAATAAAACCAACATATTAATGTTTAGGCACAATATGACATGTATGAATGATTATACCCTTTTGATCATGGAGATCAAATCAATCTTACTCTTACTGGAAGATTAGTGACCTGAATGCTTTTATGCCTTACTGGAAGATTAGGATCATGGAGATCAAGCCAGCCTTATCATTACTGAAGAAGTAGTGAGGTATTGGTTTATAACTGTGATGGCTTGTTTGTAGTGAGAGAGGGATTTGTAATAAGGATTTCAAGGTTTTAGGGTTCTTGAAAGAGTTTGATATTCTAACAGTATTGTGACAAGGTTTTTTCTCTCTTTTCCTCCTCTCTTTTTTTTTCTTTTTTCTCCCTCTGGTTTGTGTGAAAAGAAGGTGATTATATAAGGGAAATTAGGGTAAAGCAAATGGGCTTTGAATGTGCAATTGGGCCTCCAATATTCACTTGAATTCGTCACTTTCCAGGCTAAATCGCAGGGACTTAAGTGCATTTTTTGAAGTTGAAATGTGAAAACAAAATGTATCCGGCATCGAGAACTAACTCCTGTCCGAAAATCGACTCAATCGGATAAACGGTGAATTAGTTATGAATTTTTGAAGTTTCAGCTCAGACAAACTTATTTTGGGCTTCAGTGTCGACTCTGACACGTTCTTCAATAAAAAACTGGTATTGATCGGTGCATAATTTGGTCTCGACCTTTGAAGCAAAGTTGTAGATCTACGAGTCAGGGACCTTGTGTAAAAATATGAGTCCAATCCGATAAAAATTGACCGAGTTATGAATTTTCGAAGTTTCGGCCCAGATGAAATAATATTCAGCATTCAGGATTTTCAGCGTGTCACGCACTCTGAGCAAAAAACGAAGGCCTTTTGAATACCGTTTGAACTCAATACCTTCTGTGAAAATGTAGCCAACTCAATTTGTGAAATTTTGGCGCCAGAACCAGCTCGATACGATGAAAATCGACCAAGTTATGATTTTTTGAACATGACGCAAATAAACTTCTGTCACAAATTTTCTGCACGAAAATACTTGATAAATCCACATTTTTGAAGACCTTCTGATCGAAATTGGCTTCCAGCCGTGAGAGATGAAAACGTAGATAATGTCAAGACGGAATTTTGGCCACCGGAACGGGTTCAAAACGAGTCGCGATCTTCAAGTTATGAATTTTTTAGCGCGTAAAAACTGCACTTTCAGCACACTTTTTCACCATATTTCTTCGAGAAAACTCACACATTCAGATACCTTCTTTAAAGAATTGACTCTTGAGCCGAACCTGAATTTGAGAATATGTTATCAGAGATATCTTGGCGAAAGAATACCTGAATATGACGCGCCGGGTTGGACTTGTGAATTTTTCTTGAAATATTTTGAGAAATATGGGAGGGCCAATTTTGGGGTACAACACAATGATTTAGTTTGAAGTATATGAAGAGCTTTATCAATCTTCAATTGATCTTCTTCTTCAAGATAAAAACAATTCTCAACAATGTATATAAATGTTCACAATGTATGAATGAAACTTGAAATGATAATGAAAGTGTATATGGTAAGTTTCACAAAATTATGAACACATGAAAGTTTAAATTCAAATGAGAGTGAATGAGAAAATTGTTAATGAAGAAGTATATTTTTTAATTTGAAAATTGAAGTATTGAACATTGTTTGAAAATAAGAAAATCTGCATTTTATAAAGTTGCAAGAACCTCTTCATTCATGCCAATTCATATGAAAAGTTGCAATGCATTCATGAAAAGATACCACTTGAAAAATGTTCAAAAAACAAAGTAAAAGCTGCATTGGTTCGCTAGGAACCGGTTCCGATACTGACAGAACTCGGTTCTTAGTGAACGTTATAAGTTGGAATTCAAATTTTTCACGCAGGAACCGGTTCCCCTATTGGTACAACCTGGTTCCTGGTACAAAATCCAGGGACATGTTTTTTGAGAAAAGCTGGAACCCGGTTCCCTGTTAGGGAGGAACCGGTTCCTAAAGGTTTATTTTCAAAAATACATTTTGAAAGATATTTCAAACAAAGTTTTTCTTGATGTTAAAGTTATGGAATATGTATATGTTGATGAATGCATATTGTGAACATCTATATTCAAGATTTTAAGAATTATTTATACCATTTTGACATTTGATGATTTCTTCAATAATTCTTCAATAATCTTCAAGACTTTTATTTGATGTTGATAAGATTTTTGCACATCCTTTGAAAGTTGATGTTCATGTTGTCTTCATCAAAACACATGCTTCAAATATGACTTGAGAAGCTTGCAATTACATTCTCCCCCTTTTTGATGGTGACAACCAAGTCTTGAAAACGATTTCTTGAAATGTTCATGTTGTTTTGTGTAGCAAATATGTTGAGCAAATGCAAGGCTCCCCCTAAATTGTATGCTCCCCCTAAGTCCATGATTCTTTGAATTTTGGAGAGAGTTTGATATTTATTTGGGCCTGCAATTTCTTTGAAACAAAACAACACACATGCATACTCTTATCCCCCTTTGTTAACATCAAAAAGGATGGGGAAAAAGAGTGAAATAGATACATATAAAAATTAAGACGTGTATCTTAAGAGAAACATTAGATATCACCTTCATCCAAAATACCAAGTTCTCTTCGGATTTTGAAGAAAGGTTCTCGAGCAAGCGGTTTAGTGAAGATATCTGCGAGTTGGTTATGAATATCCACAAAAGTGACTTCGACATCTCCTTTAAGTACATGATCACGGAGAAAATGATGTCAAATATCTATATGTTTGGTTCTTGAATGCATGACCGGATTCTTTGTAATATTGATAGCACTTGTATTGTCGCATCGAAGAGGAATGCATCCGAGATCAAGTCCGTAATCACGGAGTTGTTGCTTGAGCCAAAGAATTTGTGCACAACAACTACCCGCTGCTATGTATTCTGCTTCGGTCGTGCTAAGAGCAACACATGCTTGCTTTTTACAAGCCCATGATACTAATGCATTTCCAATAATGTGACAAGTACCACTTGTGCTTTTACGATCAGTTTTACAACCTGTATAATCCGCGTCAGAATAACCAATTAAAGTGCAAGTACTACCTTTTGGATACCATAGGCCGACATTGATTGTTCCTTTAAGATACTTCATGATCCTTTTAACTGCCATGAGGTGTGATTCCTTTGGATTTGCTTGAAAGCGAGCGCAAAGACAAACACTAAACATGATGTCAGGACGGCTTGCCGTCAAGTACAATAAAGAACCAATCATACCTCTGTACTTTGTAATATCAATTGGAGTACCAGATTCATCTTGATCAACATATGTACCGGAGCCCATTGGAGTGTTCATGGCTTTACAATTGTCCATATCAAACTTTTTCAATAATTCTTTGCAATACTTAGATTGATTAATGAAGATTCCATCTTCTAGTTGCTTGATTTGTAGTCCAAGAAAGTAGTTCATCTTTCCCATCATAGACATCTCGATTTCTCCTTGCATCATCAATGAGAATTCCTCAGACATTTCTTTGTTAGTCGATCCAAAAATGATATCATCAACATAGACTTGAACCAATAAAGTGTTACTTTGGATTTTCTTAATGAACAAGGTTTTATCAACCTTACCCTTTTCGAAACCTTTTTCACACAAAAAATTGCTAAGTCTATCATACCATGCTCTTGGTGCTTGCTTTAAGCCATAAAGAGCCTTTCTCAACTTAAAGACATGTGAAGGATGTTTGAAGTCTTCAAATCTCGGGGGTTGTTTGACATAGACTTCTTCATTGATGTATCCATTCAAGAATGCGCTTTTGACGTCCATTTGAAAAAGCTGAAAATTTAATGAACAAGCATAATCAAGTAAAAGACGTATAGCTTCTAACCTTGCAACTGGAGAAAATGTTTCTTCAAAGTCGATTCCTTCCTCTTGATTGTAACCTTGAGCAACCAACCTTGCTTTTTTTCGAACAATTAGACCATTCTCATCAAGTTTGTTCTTAAACACCCATCGGGTACCTATGATGTGTTTACCACTTGGTCTAGGAACAAGTTCCCAAACTTGATTTCTCTCGAATTGATTTAATTCTTCTTGCATAGCAATAATCCATTGATCATCTCCTAAGGCTTCATCAACTTTGGTAGGTTCAATTTGAGAAACAAACGCCATGTTTAAGCAAGCATCTTTTAGATTCAATCTTGTTGATACTCCTTGGCTAATGTCACCAATAATTTTGTCAATAGGATGGTCTCTATGAGTTCTCCATTCTTTTGGTAGATCATTGGTGTTTGAATCTTGTTGAACAATGTTTTCTGAATTTTCCGGTGATTTCTTAATTTGATCAATTGAAAGATCTTCCGGGGGTAAATCTATAGGATCATCATCATCACAAACAACTAATTCCTCCTTAGAGGGGTTAGTTTCATCAAAAGATACATGCATAGATTCTTCAATAGTTAAAGTTCTTTTATTATAGATTCTATATGCTTTACTAGAAAGCGAATAACCAAGAAATATACCTTCGTTGGATTTCTCGTCAAACTTACCGAGATTATCCTTGTCATTGTTAAGAACAAAGCACTTGCATCCAAAAATGTGGAAGTGAGCAATATTTAGCTTTCTTCCTTTGAAGAGTTCATATGGAGTCTTCTTTATTATAGGTCTAATGATAACTCGATTTCCAACATAACATGCCGTACTAACCGCATCCGCCCAAAAATATTTAGGAAGATTTGCATCACTAAGCATTGTTCTTGCAAGTTCCACTAAAAACATATTCTTTCTTTCAACTACTCCATTTTGTTGTGGAGTTCTTGGTGCTGAAAAATTATGAGAGATACCATGTTCTTCACAAAATTCTTCAAATTGAGCATTTTGGAATTCTCCACCATGATCACTTCTTATGGATACAATCTTTAGTGATTTTTCATTTTGGATTTGCTTAGCATACTTCTTAAAGGCTTTGAAAGCATCACTTTTCTGCACAAGAAACAAAGTCCAAGAATATCTAGAAAAATCATCAATAATGACTAAAGCGTATACATTACCTCTGAAGCTTTTTATTCTTGATGGACCAAAGAGATCCATGTGTAACAATTGTATTGGTCTTATAGTAGACACCACATTCTTAGATTTGAAAGTTGTTTTGGTCTGTTTTCCCTTTTGGCATGCATTACATAATTTGTCCTTGATGAACTTCATCTTTGGTAGACCAATAACTAAGTCATGCTTAACCAATTTGTTCAAGTGCTCCATGTGAATGTGAGCGATCCTCTTGTGCCATAACCAAGCGTCATTGTTGTTTACCATAAGACATTGTACCTTCAGAGACAAATCATCTAAAGTAATCATAAAAATATTGTTAGTTCTTATACCTTTGAGTTTTACCTCATTGGTTGCCTCATCCATAATGAGACATTCATCTTTGTTGAATTTGATCTTGAACCCTCTATCGCAAAGTTGACTTATGCTAAGAAGATTGTGCTTTAATCCTTCAACATAGAGAACATCCTCAATTTGAATGGATGGAGGTGTGCCAACTATTCCAACGCCAAGAATCTTTCCTTTGGTGTTGTCTCCATAGGTGACATACTCTTTGGCTTTATGTACTAGATATGAAAATTGGTGTACATCTCCTGTCATATGCTTTGAACATCCACTATCAAGATACCAAACATTTGATGTGGATTTCAAGCATACCTACACAAACAAAATTATTCTTTGTTAGGTACCCAAGTTGCCTTGGGTCCTTCATAGTTAGTTCCCTTTTTCACCCACACATAATGCCCACTTGCTATACTAAAGTTTCTAACATAGCAAGCATTAGGTGTATGGCCTTTAATACCACAATAAAAACAAGTAGGTTCAAAGTTACTTCTATATCTAGAAGGATAAGATTTCTTCTTAGGAAATGTTTTCTTTTTAGATACATTAGCCTTCTTCTTTTGATGATTATGAACAACTTGCTTCTTTTCTACCTTCTTGGGATTGGAACTATTACTAGCCTTTACAAAAACAGTGGGATTGTTACTTGGTTTCTTAGAATTCACATAACCAAGACCCCTTTTATCATTCGGATAACGTTGTTGGCTTAGTAATCCTTCCAATCCTATTTGTCCTTTTTCATATCGTTCAATGACTCTTTTCAATTGAACAATTTGAAAGACATTTGATTCACACTTGGAGCATGCAAAGTTTTCTTTTTCTTTAATAAAATTCTGTTTTTGAAGTTCAAAATCTTTAGTCATGGTGTCAATTTTTTCTAAACAACTTAGAAGTTCTTTTTCTTGATTTGACACCTTTTTGTATAAACTTTTGCATTCTTTCAAGAGTTCATCAATAGCATCTTGAACATCATCATCAAAAAGATTAAATTCATTACTAACCTCTTCTTCATTGTCGGAGTGATGTGAAGCCATTAATGCTAGATTTGCACATTCCTCGCTTTCCGAATCGGATGAAGAACTTATCTCATTATCTTCCCATGCAACATAAGCCTTTTTGTTCTTGAACTCCTTTTTGCCTTTGAATCCATTTTTCTTGGAGAGTTTTGGACAATCCGGCTTTATGTGACCTTGCTTTCCACATTCATAACATGTGACATCTTGTGTTGATGTGGAGGCTTCTTTATCTTTATGATTATAAAATTTCTTCCTCTTGACAAAGTTAGCATTATGAAGATTATTTTTATGACCAAAATATTTTCCTAACCTTTTTACAAGAAGCAAGAAGTTTTCATCTTCCTCCGATGCATCTTTATCTTGACTTTCCTTTGAATCAACTTTCAAGGCAATGCCTTTGGATTTCTTCTCTAAATTTTCATGTTTTTCAAGTCTACCGAGTTCCGTTTCATATTCTTGAAGTTTACCAAATAATGTAGCGGAAGTCATTACGGAGAGACTCTTCTTTTCCGAGATTGTCGTTACCTTTGGTTGCCATTCCCTAGTCAATGATCTAAGGATTTTCAAGTTGAGTTCATCATTTGTCAAGGTTTTACCAAGAGCATTTAAGTGATTTGTCAAATGCACAAATCTCTTTTGTAAGTCAAGAATGGATTCTCCGGGCTGCATTCGAAATAGTTCATATTCTTGACTCAAGGTATTTAGCCTTGATCTTTTTACTTCAGCCGTTCCTTCATGAGTTTGAACCAGGGTATCCCATATTTCTTTTGTTGTCTTGCAGTTCGAGACACGGAAAAATTCGTCCATACTGAGTGCACCTTGAAGAAGGTTTATTGCCTTTTTGTCATAGAGAACTTTCTTTTTATCATCGTCGTCCCATGCAGTTTTGGGCTTTACAGAACCAATGCCATTGATTACTGATATTGGGATAAATGGACCATTTTCAACAGCATCCCATACTTCCTCTCCTTGTGCTTCTAAATGCACCTTCATGCGTATTTTCCAGAAGTTAAAATATTCACCACAGAATAGAGGAGGCTTGTTGTTACTACCACCATCTCTGAAAACTGGTTGATGATTTGCGGAAGCCATTCTGGATCTTTAGGAACAAGTTACCGATAACTTGCTCTGATGCCAATTGTAAGTCTCAGAGTGCCTAAGAGGGGGGGGGGGGTGAATTAGGTCTTATAAAATTTATTCGGTTTTATGAGAATGCTTGGTAGTAATTTTTCGGTTAAGTGTTTGAAGGTTTTGATTATATCTTTATCTTTTCCTGATTATGGTGATGAAAGCGATAAATGCGGAAAATTAAAGAACACGGTGATATATCCTGGTTCCCCTCACAATCCGAGAGTACTCCAGTCCCCTTTCCAACACGAAAGAGATTTCACTATAGTTAGAATGATTGTACAGCCTATGCTTACTATCTAACCTATAGGGTGATCAAAGGTTCTTAACACCTTTAAGACCAAACAAACACTAATGTGAATGAAGAACAATCCTCTTCAAATCACAACACTTACTTCCAACAATCCTGGATAGTAAGGGAAAATCTTTAAGTAATACAATGATTTAGTTTGAAGTATATGAAGAGCTTTATCAATCTTCAATTGATCTTCTTCTTCAAGATAAAAACAATTCTCAACAATGTATATAAATGTTCACAATGTATGAATGAAACTTGAAATGATAATGAAAGTGTATATGACAAGTTTCACAAAATTATGAACACATGAAAGTTTAAATTCAAATGAGAGTGAATGAGAAAATTGTTAACGAAGAAGTATATTTTTTAATTTGAAAATTGAAGTATTGAACATTGTTTGAAAATAAGAAAATCTGCATTTTATAAAGTTGCAAGAACCTCTTCATTCATGCCAATTCATATGAAAAGTTGCAATGCATTCATGAAAAGATACCACTTGAAAAATGTTAAAAAAACAAAGTAAAAGCTGCATTGGTTCGCTAGGAACCGGTTCCGATACTAACAGAACCTGGTTCTTAGTGAACGTTATAAGTTGGAATTCAAATTTTTCACGCAGGAACCGGTTCCCCTATTGGTACAACCCGGTTCCTGGTACAAAATCCAAGGACATGTTTTTTGAGAAAAGCTGGAACCCGGTTCCCTGTTAGGGAGGAACCGGTTCCTAAAGGTTTATTTTCAAAAATACATTTTGAAAGATATTTCAAACAAAGTTTTTCTTGATGTTAAAGTTATGGAATATGTATATGTTGATGAATGCATATTGTGAACATCTATATTCAAGATTTTAAGAATTATTTATACCATTTTGACATTTGATGATTTCTTCAATAATTCTTCAATAATCTTCAAGACTTTTATTTGATGTTGATAAGCTTTTTGCACATCCTTTGAAAGTTGATGTTCATGTTGTCTTCATCAAAACACATGCTTCAAATATGACTTGAGAAGCTTGCAATTACAACATTACATTTCCATACATCATGATACATGCATATACGCATCATACCATACAATCTCATTTATGTTGAAAGCATCATTACTTGATATGTATATCATGCATTTCATACATCATGACATTGCATATGACTGACTCTTTACCGTTTCAGGGAAAGACGAATCAGTAAACACCACTGACTACTCATATGACCTAGTAGTCCCCTCAAAAGAAAAATTACATCTATGGAAGATTTTTGTCTGGTTCAACTAAATCAATCTTAAGATTTTTCTGATTCTTATCCAGCCAAAGTTAATCCAAGAGCTTCTCTGGTTCAGTCAGATCGACGCTAAGATCTACCTGATTCGTATTCCAGTTGAAGATATTCCAAGACTTTCGTCTGGTTCAGTTAAATCGATCCTAAGATTTTTCTAATTCTTATCCAGCCAAAGTTAATCCAAGACCTTCTCTGGTTCAGTCAGATCGACGTTAAGATCTCCCTGATTCATATTCCAGTTGAAGATATTCCAAGACTTTCGTCTAGTTCAGTTAAATCGATCCTAAGATTTTTCTGATTCTTATCCAGCCAAAGTTAATCCAAGACCTTCTCTGGTTCAGTCAGATTGACGCTAAGATCTCCCTGATTCATATTCCAGTTGAAGATATTCCAAGACTTTCGTCTGGTTCAGTTAAATCGATCCTAATATTTTTCTGATTCTTATCCAGTCAAAGTTAATCCAAGACCTTCTCTGGTTCAATCAGATCGACGCTAAGATCTCCCTGATTCGTATTCCAGTTGAAGATATTCCAAGACTTTTGTCTGGTTTAGTTAAATCGATCCTAAGATTTTTCTGATTCTTATCCAGCCAAAGTTAATCCAAGACCTTCTCTGGTTCAGTTAGATCGACGCTAAGATCTCCCTGATTCGTATTCCAGTTGAAGATATTCCAAGACTTTCGTCTGGTTCAGTTAAATCGATCCTAAGATTTTTCTGATCCTTATCCAGCCAAAGTTAATCCAAGACCTTCTCTGGTTCAGTCAGATTGACGCTAAGATCTCCCTGATTCGTATTCCAGTTGAAGATATTCCAAGACTTTCGTCTGGTTCAGTTAAATCGATCCTAAGATTTTTCTGATTCTTATCCAGTCAAAGTTAACCCAAGACCTTCTCTGGTTCAGTTAGATCGACGCTAAGATCTCCCTGATTCCTATTTCAGTCGAAGTTCAGACCACCTATCAGCAGTCTCCAAATGGCATTTTAAGCCCATTCCCGACATCACCGGGCTAATACCACTTCATGCGAGTGCAAATTTCTGGGCACTCTAGTGTTCAATCATCTTCCACCTTCGGATCACGAAAGGCACGAAAGCCAATCTACATCCTCAGGTTTAAGAAAATTGAACAGGGGCAGCTGTTGTACCCCAAAATTTTCCCTCTCATATTTCTCAAAACATTGCAAGAAAAATCTCCAAGTGGCTCAAGATTGCTCAAGAGTTGGACAGTCAAGCTATCACATAAGGCAGTCAACCCCAAATTAGGGTTTTGTGTTGCATCAAGATACTTGAGTTCAAATGACCTCAAGTGCCCTCCAATGTCCTAATATGTTCTCAAGGTCATCCATGTCAAATTTCAAGCCTTGCAGAGGAAGTTTGCTCAGTCAATCGCTCAAAGGGTCCAAAAATCGACCGTGTTAGGGCAAAAGTCAACTATGACCCAAATACAGTCAAACTTCAAGATTTTTTGTCAAAATTCTAATTTTGAAGGATATTTCATCATTTGATCAAGGGTTGATCATGATTTATCAAGGATTTCTCAAAATTCATCAAGACTCAAAAGTTGCTAAATTAGGGTTTTGTAGGAAAAGTCAACTCAACTTTGACCAAGCATAACTTTCTCATACTTTATTATAAATGACCCATCCAAATCTCATTTTGAAGAGGATGAAATTTTCTACAATCCATATTCATACCCCAAGATCATAAAATGCACTCACAAAAAGTTACAAATTTGGACATTATAGGTCATTTTTGAAAGTCAACAAAAACACCTTTTTTTCCAAAGCTTATAACTTGAGCATGGAATATCAAAATGAGATGAGACCAAAAGGGTTGGTTATAGGACATCTCAATCTTTCTAAAAAGTCAAAGAACACTTCCAAAAGTTCAAAATTAAAGAGGTTATGCATTGTTGAAGTTGGGCATTTTTGCAAAATTGCCAAAAGTCAACTATCCCCAAAACTTCAAATTTTGTCAAATGGGCCCATTCTTTTCCACTTGATTTAGGCTTGCCACATTCCACACGTGTCCTAGCTTCAGCCTTGTGTCCATTTATCAACTTCATTATTTTATTTGATTTTTTATTGAATTATTTCATTTTAAATCAATTTAAATCAAATAAAATCCCAAAACTTGATTACCTGAGATCTTTTTCTATTTTCAGGACTTAATCACCATCAATATCATGATCAAACTCGTATCAAGTATTCCATGTGCAAAAATATTGAGTTTTTGACAAATTAGGAAAGTTATCAATGGTGAATCAAATCCAATCTCAAGGCATTGATGAGGAAAGATTCAAGACCAATTTGTTGACCTAATACATTGCATCATACATATACAAGTCAAAGCACACGAAATCAGACCTAGAGGCTGCAAGAACACCAAGAACCAAACTTGAAAAATTGACAAAAAAGTGTGAAACTGAAATCATCCTTGGAGGCATTTTCAGAAGCGAAACTCAACATCAATCAATTGCTGGAGGTTCACTGAGTCAGAACCAACCCCTAGCAAGCTCTCACACGCTCTCAAACGCACTGTAAGTGATACACGGCCCCCCTCTGAATTTGATTTCGTGTTTCAAAATCCATGCATCATTACAAGAAACCAATGGTATATTTGCAATCACTAGATAATTTCCAAGCTTTCCATGTTATTTGATTGTGTTTATCTGCTCTATGGTGCAAAACGCCATTGTAGGGTTTCCTTGGTTTTTTTAGGGGTTTTTGTTACAGGTAAAATTAGGCCTATTAATGGCCATGGACATGACCGGAGGAGAAAGACAAGCACAACCATGGCCTTGGATGGAGTTTATATGGCCTGAGATGGGTTTTTGAAATGACCTACGCTTTTAGCTGCGGATTTAAATCCGCAGGTAATTTCCTTGCAAACCTGAGGACAGGGACGACCATGTGCCCCCATCTGATTTCCCCATTTAAATATTCACGCGTTTTATTTTTTTTATTCTGGCATATTACGTGTTTTCCCATATTATTATTATTGTCTAATATAATAATAGATGAAGCACAATGGTTGAGTGGCAAAAACGTGTATCCAATGATCAACAGGACCTGGGTTCGAATCCCAGGTCTCCCATATGCCTTGCTATTATTTTTCTTCAGGTATTCCAGCGCGCTTCAGGAGTTGTAGCATACCATGCTCCCTCACTCAATTGCTTGCCAGATGGCCCCAGGCCAGATCTGGTGGTCCAGATGGAATGTCCACCATGGAACCAAGTCAAAGGCGCACAGGGAATCCCACAGATTCAGCCAGGCCAGCGCCTATTGGGCCTCTGACTTACTATTTCAAGCCTCCAAATTGGGCCCAAACCTCTCCTAAGTCTTTCTATTTCATTCTTTTTATTTATTTTATTTAATTGTTTGTTTAATTATTTTCATGATTAATTAACCAATCAAACTTTTTCTTAATAAAATTAAAAACCAAAAAATATTTTCTTATTTAAATTAATTTTCAGTATTTTATTTTTGTTAATAAATATTAATTTAATTAATTTAGTTTTAATTAGGAATAACTTTTAATATATTTTGCAATAATTAAAATTAACTTAGACAATTAGGTTTTTATTAACATTGAATAAATTTATTTTTATTTCTTTAAATATCAAAAATCCAAAAATATTATTTTCATTAATTAATTAATTAGTTTATTAATTTAATAATTAATCCAATTTAATTTCTACCATAAATTCAAAATAACAAAAAAAATACTTTCTTTCAAAAAGGGTCAAAACCCTAAAAACTTACGCCCGATTTAATTTCCCGCACACGATCCATGTTTATTCAATATTGTATCTATTTCCGGAATGTAATGGCTTAACAGGACTTTACTATCTTTATCGCTTTATTTATTTTCCGCATTTTAATTTCAAGGGTTGCTTTTGACGATGTAAATACCCGACGCCTTGTAATAGTTAGTTTAATTTTCGCAATTTAATTTCCGCAACTTATAAACTATTAGATGTTTGATAATAGGGAATGCATGACAAGATCAAATGTTTAACTTAAAATCAACATAGATAACCATTGACATGTACAAAGACAAAATTAGCTGAAAATAACACACTCGCACATGCGCACTCTTAGGGTACACCTCACTTGGTTGTCTTCGTACGCGGTCATTGAGTATAGGAAGTTTTAGAGGTCGCCCTCTTGTCCAAAGATCATAAGTTGCCTCGAAACGATTGCCTCGGAAAAATGATCTAAGACATTAAGGTTTCCGCTAAGGCGTCCTAACATTGCTTTAGTGACCGTATGTCCCTTAATCGAATTGACCCTTTAAACTCCAACAACGATGCTACCTACTCATTCATAGTGGGATAGCATTGTCTAAAGGACATTAGCATAGAACGATTCTTTTTTTGAGTAGGTAGATGGTTCTTAAGTACTTGCTCTTTCAAAATAAAACAAATTTTCACACTTACACTCCTTTTCAAACAAAAACTCTTTTCAAACCCACAAACACAAAGAAAAGCAAATTTTGAAAACATTATGAGCAAGTACCTAAGAGCCCGTGGATAACCATAGATAGAAAGGGTGCTAAGACCTTCCCTTTCTATAATCTACCCCCCGAACCCGAGAAATATCTCAAAAAGGAATTTTTCTATGCTTTTTTCCTTTCCTTGTTGGATAAAATAAAAGTCGGTGGCGACTCTTGCTTACCACGACATTTTGCGAAAACAAACGCAAAACGCAAACCAGCATTCTAAAAAAAAACAGTCAGTTCTCTCCCACCGTATCATAGCTTCCATCTATTTCTAAGCCTTGAATTATCAATTTTCAAAGAAAATCACTCACACGGGCAAAATGGTTATTTGCACATTGAAAAGTCAAACTTTGACTTTTAAATCAAAATCAAATCTCAAAAAATCATATTTCATCAAGACATGTTAGAATATGAAGTTTTGTTTCATCTAGAAATTCAAAAGTCAAATTTTACTTTGGAAAAGTCAAATTCTAAATGCTTAGAAATTTTTCTAAGTGTTTAATTTCAGAACTTCTGACTAGATTATCACCCTAACACTCAGCAAATTCTAGATATTCTCAAGACAGAGTTTGGTCAGAGCTTCTGGGCAAGTTTTCATAAAAGTTCAGTCAAAGCTTCTGGGAAAGTTTTCATAAAAGGTTACAAAGCATGTTACAAACTTCCTGGAGAGCCTGAAAACTCCTTCAGAACATGCTGGAGCCAAAAGATACAAAGATCAGAGGTTGGATGCTATGCTGAAGCAGAACTTCTGATCCAGAACTAAGCCTTGGTCTAGAATCTCACGTTGCAGGATTTCTGGTTGTGATAAGTCTCATCGTCATTTAATGCTCACAACCACTTTCTGAGTCTTTATCCAAAGGATTTTCACCACGTGTACCTCTACTGTCTTGGGATAGCAAACTTTGATACTAGGCCCATGCTTTGTTTTGCTTTTCCTTAAATCCCGCTGACAACTCCAGCTTAGGCATGGTTAAAAGCTGATAATCAGCAGCTAGTTCAACCTACGCCTGCATCCCATAATTGCACCAAACTAGCATACGAAAACAATGATGAAAAAGCAAGGGAGCAGGATGCCAAATTGATTTTAAAATCACATTTGTCTTTCCCCCCAAAATCACAACAAATTAACCTATAAATACTTTGCTCCATCACACGTCCAAGGGGCTGGGCTTTGAAGGAGGGGCTGACTTTGAAAGAGAGATTGATAAAAAAGGGAGAGAAAAGGAAGTTAAAACCTTCATAAAAAATCCAAAAATCCCAAATAGAAAACCAAACCTTTGTTCTTCCTTTTGAATCAAAGAGCTTGGCACTTCCTCTTCCGTTACTCTTGCTGATTCCAGAACATCCAAAGGTAGCAGTTAGAAGCTCCAAGCCCATGTTCCAGGTTCAAGGTAAGTCTTTCTGACTTTGCAGCTTTTTCATTCAGAACATCATTAAACATGTAAATATCATAGTATTGATGTTGTTCATATCATTGCATAAGTAGAAAAAACAATGGGTCAGAACTTCTTGATTAAGGCTAGGCTCATGATCAGGATTAGAACTTCTGTAAATTGTTGTGTTTTTTATCCTTCTGATTTGTTGTTTGTTGAAAACTGAATAGATTACTGATGTGCTAATTGAGAGTTGAAATATAGCATAAAACTTCTGATGTTCATCCATAGTCTTAACATACAGAACTTCTAGGATTATCTTACTGTTTAAGCATGCAGAACTTCTGAGTTCTCTTAACTGTTTTAACATACATAACTTCTATGATTTTCCTCACGGTTAACACACACTGAACTTCTGATGCTTACATGCTGATAACACACTGGACTGTTGATGTTCACTCACTGGCTTAGCATAAATACAGAACTTCTGATGTTTCCATTCGCTGTTTTCAAACACTCAGAGTGTCTGATTTTCACATGCTGACAATACACTGAACTTCTGAAGTTTACTCACTGTTTTAGTGTCATACAAAACTTCTCACTTGTGGCCCACTGTCTGAATACCATCCAAAATTTGTGTTTTCCCTCTAATGTTTCTTTTAGGACCTCAGAGTGTACGAATCCAGAACTTCTGATTCCATTGACGTTCCTTTTTGAGTCATCACGCGCCTGGCTTCAGAACTTCTGATCCTTTTTTTATTTTGCTTGTAGTAGCACATTGTTTCTGTCTTTCATTTATTTCTCATTTTTATCATTTTTATATTAACATAAAAAGACATAAAAATATTTTTCTTTTATTAATTAATTTATTTCTTTTTTCATTAAGACAAAAACATTTTCTAAACAAGTCCATTTCTTTCTTATATTATGCATTTCAATATGGTTGTAATAGATAATTAGGACTTAAATTCCATGCAACCCCCATTCATAAATTTGTACACCCCATCCCCCTAATATTATAATAGCGTAGGACTTTACATTTCTGCAATTTATCGCTTTCGAATGTAAATGCTAGTAATTAGGGTGTGTATGGCAAGACATGAAATTGACAAATAGATCACCCTAATCAAGACTAAATGCATGCAATCAAACACACTTGCACACTAACACCCTTAGGGTAGTCTCACTTGGTTGCCTATCGAAAAAATAGTCATGTCCCTCGAATATGGGTGTTTTAGCAAAAGACCCTCGATAAAAGATCGTAGTCCCTCGATGACCCTCGATGTTGCCTTCGATAAACGATCTAGTCCCTAAAATGACATTGCTAAAACGTTCCATGAGTTGCCTTTTATGACTATACAAACGTTCCAACGTCCGTCCCTTCATATCCAACAACGAAGCTTCTTACCAAATCAATGGTAAGATAGCAACATCTAAAGGAAGGAGGAAAAGCACATCTAAGACCTTTTGAGTAGGTAGGTTCGCTCTCAGTTACTCGCTTGCTCACAACAAAAACATTTTATGCACCAACACTCTCACTTTGAAACATTTTCAAAAGACAAACACTTTGTACGCGTTCTTATAGAGACGAGAACCATTACAAAGAATACACCTTTTCAAAATACTTTAAAAACACATCTCACAAACACATCTTTGAACTATTTTCGAAACAAACACTTTGTATGTGTTCTTATAGAAACGAGAATCATTATAAAGTTACATTTTCAAAATGCTTTCAAAACCCACACCACAAGCACATTCAAACAAAAGCAAGTGATCTAGCAAGTAACTAAGAGCCCATGGAAAACTATGGATGAAAATGGTGCTAATACCTTCCCTTTTCATAATCTACCCCCCGAACTAAAGAAAACATCTCTAAAGGTCTTTCCTGTGCTTTTTCACCTTTCCTTATTGGATAAAAGAAAAGTCGGGGGTGACTCTTGCTAAACCGCAACATTTGCAAACACGAACGCAAAACAACCAAGTCAGTTCTCCCACCGTATCACAGTAACATTGTCGGAACCAGCAAAATCACCCGAAGTGGAAAGGTCTTCTCTCCCGAGATTTCCCCTAAGGCTGTTAACAAGCTTATTGTCATTCCATCTGTTGTTCCTGCTAGTACATCCACTACAATTCATGTTCTTACTCCAGTTATTGCCCCTGTCGGAAAATCATCTGATACACGCGACAAGGAGATTGTAGGTGAGCCTGCCCAGACGGAGGCGCCTAAGAAAATTGTTGTGGAAGCCTCTAAGCAAGAAATGGAGGAGATACTGAAAATAATTAAAAAGAGTGACTACAATATGGTCGAGCAGTTGGGGCAGACCCCCTCAAAGATATCCATGTTATCCCTACTGTTATGCTCTGAGGCTCATGTGAAGGCTTTAATTGCATTCCTCAAAACTACGCATGTGCCGCAAGAGACTTCAGCTAATCAATTTAAAGATTGTGTGGCTAGCCTGACTGCTGACAATGGGCTGGGTTTTTCAGATGCAGACTTGACACCGAAGGGAAGAAAGCATAATGATGCTCTGCATGTCTCGGTTGAATACAGCGGCACCACTATGGCTCATGTGTTGGTGGATATTGCGTCTTCGCTGAATGTTCTGCCCAAGAAGGCGTTGGACCGATTGGGTTGCGAGGGTTTGACTTTAAAGCCTAGTAACATTGTGGTAAGGGCTTTTGACAGGTTGAAAACAACGGTGCATGGGGAAGTGGACATCCCTGTCAAGATAGGCTCTCAGACTTTCAAGTCCACCTTTTATGTGATGGACATCAGGCTGTCATATTCTTGTTTACTGGGTCGTCCTTGGATCCATGAGGTTGGGGCAGTTACTTCCACACTCAATCAAATGCTGAAGTATCTGGTAAAAGGGAAGATTGTCATTGTACGGGGTGAAGAGGAGTATATGGTGAGCCATCTCAATTCCTTCCGCTATGTAGAGATGGACGGGGAATTTATAGAAACTCCTTGTCATAACTTCGAAGAGGTCCCGCAAATCTTGGCACCAACTGAAACTACTACTAGCAACAAACCTCCTCTGAAGATGGCTTCTTTCAAGGATGCCAGGGCCATGGTTGAAGAAGGTGGGTGTGCCAATTGGGGTCAGCACCCTGATTTCACTCACAAAACTGACAAATTTGGTTTGGGCTTTACTTCAGGGGCTCAAAGGGATGTTCGACGCGCTCGGGCTGGAGGACCTCCCCTACACATCAGTAATCGTGAGGTCAACGCTATTGAAGACAGTGAGGAAGACGCTGACATCCACAACTAGATCTACCCGACTACCAATGGTGGACCAAATAATTGGACGGCTAGAGATTTTGTTCCAATTTCTTTTATTCTGCAGTAATTGTCTTACTTGTGTTCTGAATTTGTAACGAACAACTTTTAAACTTTTTAGCCTTGTGTCTTACCCGAGGCACACTGGTTCCATCTGTGAGGGTTATTATGTGTCATTTCATATATCATCAATGAAGCATTGGACGTTCTTTGCATAACAAATTTTACGCTCTCTGTTTTTTTCTTCTTCTCTGCCTTTAATTTATCAATACAGCTATGCTCTTACACACACTCACGTATCAAACTACAGATCCATATCCACTCTGGATCCCATTGATAATAATCTTGCTATTGCCAGTTATGACTTTGAAAATCCGATCAACCAAGCCGAGGAGGAAGGTGAGGACGATTGTGAGGTACTTGGAGAACTTGCTAGACTACTACAACAAGAAGAGAGGGCCATACAACCTCACGAAGAGCCGGTTGAGACAGTGAATTTGGGTACTGAGGAAGACAGAAAAGAGGTTAAAATAGGTGCAAATTTGGAGTTTAGCGTCAAACAGAGGTTGATACAGATGCTGCACGACTATGTTGAGATCTTCGCCTGGTCCTATGAAGACATGCATGGTTTGACACTGATATTATGGTACATCGCCTGCCAACTAAAAAGGATTGTCCTCCGGTTAAACAAAAGGTCCTCCATATGCATCCTGAAATGTCAAAGAAGATCAAGGCAGAGGTCATGAAGCAGTTCAACACGGGGTTCTTAGCTGTCACCTCCTATCCGCAGTGGTTTGATAACGTCGTTTTGATACCTAAGAAGGACGACAAGGTACGGATGTGTGTGGATTACAGAGATCTGAACAAGGCAAGCCCTAAGGATGACTTCCCGCTTCCCCATATTGATGTTCTAGTTGACAACACCGTGCAACACAAAATATTCTCCTTCATGGAAGGTTTCTCTGGATACAACCAGATCAAGATGGCCCTTGAAGACATGGAGAAGACAACCTTCGTTACAAAGTGGGGCACCTTCTGCTACAACGTGATGCCTTTTGGGTTGAAGAATGCTAGGGCAACCTATCGGTGTGCTATGGTCGCTTTGTTCCATGATATGATTCACCAGGAGATCGAAGTTTATGTTGATGACATGATAGCCAGGTCTCAGATAGAGGAGGAGCACCTTGATCATCTCCAAAAGTTGTTTGACAGATTGAAGACATACAAGCTGAGGTTGAATCCAAACAAGTGCACCTTCAGGGTAAGGTCTGGTAAGCTTTTGGGTTTCATCGTCAGTGACAAAGGCATCCAGGTAGACCCTGCAAAGGTAAAGGCCATACAAGAGATGCCGGCTCCCCGCACAGAGAAAGAAGTTAGAGGTTTCTTGGGACGTCTGAATTATATCGCCAGGTTCATTTCACATTTGACTACTACTTGTGAGCCAATCTTCAAGCTTCTGAAGAAAGATCAAGTGGTAAAGTGGAATGATGAATGCCAGACCGCTTTCGAAAGAATTAATGAATACCTTTAAGAACCACCAATTCTGATGCCTCCAGTTGAAGAAAGACCTTTAATATTATACTTGACAGTGCTAGACAATTCAATGGGGTCTGTGCTGGGGTAGCATGACGAGTCTGGTCGAAAAGAGCATACAATATACTACCTTAGCAAAAAGTTTACCAACTGTGAGACACGATACTCATTGCTCGAGAAAACTTGCTACGCGTTGGCATGGGCTGCTCGCCGACTGAGACAGTATATGTTGACTCACACTACCTTGTTGATATCAAAGATGGGTCTGATCAAGTACATTTTCGAGAAGCCCACTCTCTCCAGGAGGATAGCAAGGTGGCAAATGATCTTAACTGAGTACGACATACAATACAAAACCCAGAAAGCAATAAAGGGGAGTGTATTGGCTGATCATTTGGCTCATCAGGCCGTGGATGACTATCAATCCATGCATTTTGAGTTCCCAGATGAGAATATTATGCTGGTGACTGACTACGGAGAACTTGGACCGGATGAAGGACCTGAGGAAGGGTCCCGATGTTCTATGTATTTTGATGGAGCCTCGAACGCACTAGGTAACAACATTGGTGCTGTAATTGTATCTCCCGAGGGTTGTCATACTCCGTTCACTGCCCGATTATGTTTCAACTGTACCAACAACATGGTGGAGTATGAAGCATGTATCATGGGTCTTCGAGCTGCTATCGACCTAAGGATCAAGTTCTTGAGTGTATTCGGGGATTCCGCTCTGGTGATAAGTTAGATCAAAGGCGAGTGAGATACGAAGCACTCGAACCTTATCCCTTACAAAGAGTATATACTGACACTGCTTTCGCATTTTGAAGAGATCACCTTTGAACATTTCCCCCGAGAAGAGAACCAGTTAGCAGACGCGCTAGCTACCATGTCGTCAATGTTCAAAGTCAGGTGGGATAATGAAGTTACCCAAATCACCATTGAGAGGTTGGATGAACCAACACACTGCTGTGAAATCGATATCGAGGAAGTGGCAGACAAACCCTGGTTTCACGAAGTCAAAAGGTATCTCGAAGCTCAAAAGTATCTCGAAGGGGTATCTGTCAATGATAAGAAATTTCTGAGAAGGTTCGCTACAAAGTTCTTCCTCAGTAATGGAATCCTCTACAAACGCAACCATGACTCCACACTACTACAGTGTGTAGACAAGAGCGAAGCAGAGAGGATCATGACAGATCTACATGAAGGCACCTTCGGAACCCATTCTAGTGAACATACCATGGCTAAGAAAATCCTATGGGCAGGATACTACTGGTCCACTATGGAAGCCGATTGTTATAAGCACTCTCGAACTTGTCAAAAGTGCCAAATTTACGCTGATAAGGTGCACGTGCCTCTGGTCCCCTTAAATGTTTTGACAACTCCGTGGCCCTTTGTAATGTGGGGAATCGACATGATTGGCGAAATCAGGCCCACCGCTTCCAATGGACATCGCTTCATCTTAGTAGCCATTGATTACT
Source organism: Vicia faba (assembly GCA_948472305.1). Lineage (NCBI taxonomy): Eukaryota > Viridiplantae > Streptophyta > Magnoliopsida > Fabales > Fabaceae > Vicia > Vicia faba. Next base: position 1,407,369,978 of record OX451737.1, on the reverse strand, counting down.
TCATGAAATGGGTTGAGACAGCCTCTTTTGCTACTGTTACCAAGAGTGTTATAGCGCGATTTATTAAGCATAACCTGATCTGTCGGTATGGTGTGCCAGAGAGAATTATTACTGACAATGGTACGAATCTCAACAACACAATGATCACCGAGCTCTATAAACAATTCAAGATACAACATCATAATTCTTCTCCCTACCGGCCAAAGATGAACGGTGTTGTTGAAGCAGCTAACAAGAACATCAAGAAGATTGTACAGAAGGTGACAGTGACATATAAAGACTGGCATGAGATGTTACCATTCGCTCTTCATGGGTACTGTTAGGGGTGTTCAGATCCAATCCGATCCAAAAAAAATCCAAAAAATGAACCGAAAAAACCGAAATCCAAAAAAAACGAATTTTTTAGATGTATTTGGATCACCATGTAGCATAACTGACCGATTCGGTTCGGTTTACAGTTGGCTTCATGAGAACCGAACCGGTCCAAACCGAACCGGTATTACTTCCATTTACTTGCCATTTATTATTTAAAATAAATTAATATCGAATCATTTATAAACATCCTCCCAAATTAATTATGTTAGCCAGCACTAATTTCTCTAGAGAATCTCAATCATTCCTATAATTTCCCTATTCAGATTCTAAATTATCTTAAAATTAAATACAATGAATGTTATTCATTGTTGTAACCGCAAGAAATTCAATATCGCAAGCAAGAAATTCAATAATGCTAAATAGACATTCATCTCAATTAGTTTTCTGAATTATACTATCAGTAAGCAAGCTTCTTAATTTGTTTGATTTTATCTTTTTTGTACTTTGTAGTTTTGTTCGATCAGATTTTCTAAAGCTACTCAAATTTTTAGCCTTTTGTAAAGCTGTTCTAATTTGTGTTGTTGAAAGCTTATTTAAAATTAATTTACTTATGTTCTCAATTATATATTATAGCCATGTCTATTTCGTTGGGATAGATATTATACATATATTATAATGAAACTTTGCAATAATGACATCAAATAGCCATATGAACATAGCAATTAGATATTGTCTCAGTAGACGTTGGTGGCATAATTGTAACTGGTATTGAAATATATTCTTTTTAAATTTCTAAATAGTGTTGGTTTAAAAATCGAATAAAACCGATTCAACCGAACCGAAGTAAATCGTATAAATTGGATTGGATTGGATTGGATTTTTCTTGTTGTCATCCAAAAACCGAACCAAACCGTATGCTTTATATATTTTTGGATCGGATGATATTTTGTCTCAAAACCGATCCAAACTGGACCACGAACACCCCTAGGTATTGTACCTCAGCACGGACTTCGACAAGGGCAACACCCTACTCTATGGTATATGGCATGGAGGCAGTCCTAGCCATTGAGGTCCAGATCCCTTCTCTGCGAATCATGAAGGATGCAGGTTTGAACGAAGACGACTGGATCCGAACCCGACTTGATTAGTTAAATCTAATTGGTGAAAAGAGACTCACTGCTATCTGCCATGGTCAGACGTATCAAAAGCGAATGATTAAGGATTTTAACAAGAAAGTCAGGCGTCAAGATTATCAAGTCGGGGATCTAGTAATCAAACTCATCATACTACCGCAAGGTGATCCCAGGGGCAAATGGACCCCCACGTACGAAGGCCCATTTGTGGTTAAGAACATTTTCTCAGGAGGAGCTATGATTCTAACCACCATGGATGGTGATGACCTTCCTCACCCTGTCAATGCAGGCATAGTAAAAAGATACTACGCCTAACTAAAAGACCCGCTAGGTTGACTAGCCTATGCAAAAATAAGGGCTTCCTGATGAACCAAAAGGGTTCGGGCAAAAGTAAGGGATAAAAATGAAAAAAAATTTGTACACCCGGCAAGTTGAAAACCCAAAAGGGCGGCTTGGGCAAAAAGGGGTATCACGGTGGACTGAAAACTCGAAAGGGCGGTCCAGGAAAAAGTTAGCGATATAAAGCGTACCACTATGTCTCATTGGATCATCTGGCGAACAGACTTCGGCATCGACTATCAAGCTCGAACGGCGCCAACCAATCTGATCAACCTTCGGCCAAGAAGCAAAGTGATGAGACGCTTGAAGATATAAAGGCAATAGCAGATTTGAAACTCAATGGGATTGTTGGACATACCTGTTTTATTTTCGTTGTACACAATATTGTATAACTTCCATCTTTATGGCGGAGTTCTCTTACTAGAGCGTCAGCTTCCTTGTACAAAAATGCCTGTTACAGGCCAACTTCAAAAATCAATACAAGTCATTTTTTACGAAACTATTTGTTTTCTTTTTCTGCTTTGTTCTGCAAGAACGTCCAATGATTTATTCTTGACATATGCATTTGAATATGATTACTGTTCACTAACATTTGCATAGGAAAAAGAAAGACAATTGCTCATAACTTAAGAAACAGGGACAAAAAAAACTAAAATGTTAAAACCCGACAGTTACGCTATCCAGCAGAGACATCATTGGATCACAATCATCAATACATGCTACCTTGTAACATCCGTATTCACCACAGAGTAAAGGTAGTCAAAGCATTGATATTCAGTTCTCTCAAAACGGGAATTAATCTCCCTAGCTAGGGTCGTCAGAAGCCTGACATCTTTGTCCCCCATCCAGATTTCACAATCGTGAGCGGATCATCATAAATTTTCATCCCCAACAGAGCTTATTACTTCAGCCACGGAAGTCCACCTTCTAACAAAGTCATTTCTCCCGCGGAGCTACTCTCATACAGGGTCTCTCCTTGGCAAAATATTCACAAGCAGTAAAGAACAAATCTTCGGCACAGTCATTTCCGTTCACCATCTCCAACGGAAGTAGAAGAACCACAGTTCTCTACAACAGTCAGAAATGCTATTTTCTCCAGCAGCAATCAGGGATTTATTTTCCTAGACTCGGATAAGTCACAAATAACATCTCATGTTCATACATCATGACATACGCATACATATCACATGCAACATACTCTCGTTTATTTTGAGAACATCATCTCATAACGCATTTCATGCATCACATATAATTAACCCTGTTATCTTTTCAGGAAAGACAGTTATCACCAACATTTCCAACAGTTATACATGACATATCTGCAGGCAACCAAGGGAAAGTCAGTTCCCGAAACCAAATGGGTCAACTAATCTACATGATCAAACAAAGTAACCCTACTATCCAGGTTCCTTCCCCAAGCCCTACTATCCAGGCTTTCATCTCGAAGTAACCCTATTACCCAGGTTCCTTCCCCAAGCCCTACTATCCAGACTTTCATCTCGAAGTAACCCTACTACCCAGGTTCCTTCTCCAAGCCCTACTATCCAGGCTTTCATTTCGAAGTAACCCTACTACCCAGGTTTCTTCCCCAAGCCCTACTATCCAGGCTTTCATTTCGAAGTAACCCTACTACCTAGGTTCCTTCTCCAAGCTCTACTATCCAGGCTTTCATTTCGAAGTACCTACTACCCAGGTTCCTTCTCCAATCCCTACTATCCAGGATTTCATTTCGAAGTAACCCTACTACCCAGTTTCCTTCCCCAAGCCCTACTATCCAGGCTTTCATTTCGAAGTAACCCTACTACCCAGGTTCCTTCCCCAAGCCCTACTATCCATGCTTTCATTTCGAAGTAACCCTACTACCCAGGTTCCTTCCCCAAGCCCTACTATCCAGGCTTTCATTTCTAAGTAACCCTACTACCCAGGTTCCTTCCCCAAGCCCTACTATCTAGGATTTCATCTCGAAGTAACCCTACTACCCAGGTTCCTTCCCCAAGCCCTACTTTCCAGGCTTTCATCTTGAAGTAACCCTACTACCCAGGTTCCTTCCCCAAGCCCTACTATCCAGGCTTTCATTTCAAAGTAACCCTACTACCCAGGTTCCTTCCCCAAGCCCTATTATCCAAGACTTCATTTCGAAGTAACCCTACTACCCAAGTTCCTTCTCATAGCCCTACTATCCAGGCTTTCATTTCGAATTAACCCTACTACCCAGGTTCCTTTCCATAAGCCCTACTATCTGGGCTTTCATCTCGAAGTAACCCTACTATCCAGGTTCCTTCTCCCTTATCTCCAGGCAACATTTTGCAACATTGTACGGCCCAGACCCCCGACCAGATACAGTCGATTTCACATTTCCCCAATAAGTCGATATACAGCCTAGACTCTGACCTGATATGCATTCTACTTTCACCTCCTCAATCAAGAGTTAATTCCCCAGTAGAGTAATGGACAACCAAAGCTCCAATATTTTACTTCCCATGAATACATCAACATTCCTCGGCAAAGTCCTCCTCAACGGTAGGTGCAGGAATTCTTGCCAAGGAATCTCTTATACAACCGATCTTTTCGGGATGGAATCTTTAAGCCCATCTCCGACGATTCTTTGTCGCCTTCAAAATGGCATCTGTAAGCCCATTCCCGACATCACCAATCAACATTACTTCAGGCGAGTGCAAATTTCTGGGCACTCTAGTGTTCAATCATCTTCCACCTTCAAATCACGAAAGGCTGACCAACCAATCTACATCCTCGGGTTTAAGAAGATTGAACAGGGGCAACTGTTGTACCCCAAAATTTGCCCTCTCATTTCTCAAAAGATCACCCGGACTCTCAGGCTTACTTATATCAAGTTTCAAGTCTTGAATTACAACTTCTCAAGAAAATCATCCACAAGGGCAAAATGGTCAAACTTGGACTCTTAGATCAAAAATCAAGTCTCAACAATTATATTTCATCGAGACATGAAATTGGTTTATCAAAAATCAGAAGTCAGAAGTTACTTTGAAAAAATCAAATTTCTAAACATTTAGAAAATTTTCTAAGTGTCAAGAGAATATGATACTTCAGAACTTCTGAGTCAGCCTCTACGCAAGTGCAGTCAGAAGTTGCAAACACGGTTCAGAATATGACGCTTCAATCAGAACATATGGAAGCAATGTTCTTCGGTCAGAACATGCCCCTTCAGCATTTGGAGGTTACGTTTCTGATCTTTTGCGATCAGAACATCACCAAATCCCAAGACCTCGTTTAAACAACCTGTTGCACTTCTACAACACAATACTCTAACCAGCAGCTAATCCAGTCCACGCCTGCATTTTCCCAGATCCTGTATTTGCACCAAATACAAAAAGCTGTGATAAAAAAGAAATGGAACAGTGTGCCAAAAAAGTTTAAATCCCATTTGTTCCCCCCCCCCCCCCCCCCCCCCCAAAAAAAATCATAACAAATTCACCTATAAATAAGTTGCTCCATCACACTTTCAAGGGGATGGCTTTGAGAGAGAGAGAGAGAGAGAGAGAGAGAGAGAGAGAGAGAGAGAGAGAGAGAGAGAGAGAGAGAGAGAGAGAGAGAGAGAGAGAGAGAGAGAGAGAGAGAGAGAGAGAGAGAGAGAGAATTATCAAAGAAAGAAAAGAAAACAGTAAAAACCTTCACAAATCCTAAATAGAACCTTTGTTCTTCTATTGGAATCAAAGAACATAACCACTGTTCCGTTACTCTCACTGACACCAGAACATATGAAGGCAGCAACTTAAAGTTCCAAACACACGTTTCAAATTCAAGGTAAGTCTTTCTGACTTTGCATCTTTTCATTCAGAATATCATTAATATGTAAAATATCACAATTAATGTTGTCCATATCATTGCATAAGTAGAAAAACCATGGATCAGAACTTCTTGATTAGGGATAGACTCAGATTTAGGATTAGAACTGCTATAAATTGTTATGTTGTTATCCTTCTGATTTGCTGTTTATTAAGAACTGAATGAATTGTTGATGTGCTGATTAATAGTTGAAATATGGTGCAGAACTTCTGATATTCACTCACTGTTTAAATACACTGAACTTCTGATATTCACTCACTGTTAATGCACACTAAACTTCTAATGTTCACTCACTGTCTTAGCACAAACTGAACCTCTGAGTTCTCTTCACTGTTTTAATACACAAAACTTCTAAGATTTTCTCGTTGTTTTAACACTCAGAAGTTCAGCACATAGCAATCCAAAATTTCTGTGTTTTCCCTCTAACGTGTCTTGCAAGACCTCAGAGTGTATCAATCCAGAACTTCTGACGCTTCCTTCTGAACCACCACGCACCTGGCTTCAGAACTTCCGATCCTTATTGTTTTTCTTGCAGCAGCACGCTGTTTCTATCTTTCATTTATTTTCCTTTTTATCATTTTTTATATTAATTCTTTTTTTATTATTATTAACATAGAAAGACATAAAAAAATTTTCTTTTATTAATTAATTAATTTCTTTTTTTTCTCTTAATTCATTAAGACAAAAAACCATTTTCTAAGCAAGTTCATTTCATATTTTCTTGTACATTCTTATCCATTCAATATCGTTGTAATAGTAACTTAGGATTTAATTTTATTTGCAATCCCCATTTATAAATATGTACCCCCATCCCTAAAATATTGTAATAGCGTAGGACTTTACATTTCCGCAATTTATCGCTTTCAAAATGTAAATGCTAGTAATTAAGGTGTGTATGGAAAGACATGAAAACAACAAATAGACAACTTAAAAAGCAAGACTAAATGCATGCAATCAAATACACTTTGCACACACGCACCCTTAGGGTAATCTCACTTGTTGCCTATCGGAAATTAGTCATGTCCCTCGAACATGGGCGTTTTAGCAAAAGACCCTCGATAAAAGATCATAGTCCCTCGATGACCCTCGATGTTGCCTTCGATAAACGATCTAGTCCTTATAACGACATTGCTAAAACGTCCCATAGGTTGCCTTCTATGACTATGCAGAAAGCGTCCCACACCCGTCCATTCACATCCAACGATGGAGCTTCTTACCAAATCAATGGTAAGATAGAAACATCTAAAGGAATAGGAAAAGAACGTCTAAGACCTTTTGAGTAGGTAGATTCGCCACTAGTTGCTCGCTTGCTCACAACAAAAACATTTTTATACACCAACACATCTCTTTGAACTATTTTCAAAACCAACAATTTGTATGTGTTGTACCCCAAAATTTTCCCTCCCATATTCTTCAAGAAATTGCCAAGTCAAGCTTCAAATTCCCCAAGGGTTGCATAGTGCAAAGGTCTCTTATACAGTCAAGATTAGGGTTTTTGTTTTGATCAAGAAAATGAAGTTTCCAAAGGTCCAATCAAGTCTCACATGCCTACAAATATGGTCAAGCATCCTCATACAAAGTTTCAAGGCTTTCAGCACAAAATTGCACAGTCAAAAACCCTAATTGCATTACAGTCAACTGTAGGGGCAAAATGGTCATTTGACAGTCAAAAGTTCAAATTTTTGGTCAACATATCATTTTGAAGCCACAAACATCATTTGATCAATGCTTGATCATGATTCTCAAAATTTGGCTCAGAAATCATCAAGATGCAAAAGTTTCCTTATTTGGACAGTTGAAAAAGTCAACTGAAATTGACCAGAGCATAACTTTCACATGGATTATCAGAAAAATTCCATTCAAAGCTCATTTTGAAGAGAAAGACATTTCCTACAACTCATCTTCATACTTCAAGTCCAAGAAATGCTCTCACAAAAAGTTATCAATTTCAACATTATAGGTCATTTTCAAAAGTCAACAAAAAGGGACTTTAAGTCAAAGGCCATAACTTGAGATTGGTAAATCAAAATGACATGGGACCAAAGGAATTGGTTAGAGGACTCAAAGACCTTTCCAAAATGTCCAAGAACATGAGAAAAGCTTAAAAATTGAGCAAGTTATGCCTTGTGGAAGTTGGGAAATTTTTGGGTATTTTGAAAAGTCAACATTGATTCAAATGGTCTAAAATTGCTAATGGGCCCATTTTTCCTCCATAATTCATCATCCATGACATGTGCACGACTACTTGGCCCAAAGGGAAGTCTTTCTTCATTTTTTATTTGAATTTTTATTTATAATAATTCATTTAAATCAAATTAAATGTATGAAAAATACTTAACCTAAAGTTTTAAATCTTTTTGTGCATGTTTTACCCTCAAGATTTCGTGCATGTACCAATATGGAAAGATTTGGATTGATTGGTATGATTGAGAATAAAAAACACATGGAAAAAGATTTGGAAATCATGGTGAAAAAATCAAATATTGAATTCTTTAATTCATGGATCTTTGGACAATTTCTTTGACCTAATCTATTCTATACATAAGCAAAAACACAAACCTAATGCTAAAACACACGCAGCTTCTGAGAAAACTGGAAAACAAACTTGAAATTTTTCTAAAAAAACTCAATTCTGAAAACCCTTTTGCAGGTTGATTCAAGGCACGATTGCCATTCCATTAGCTTCCTTGAAGATTACTGAACGTGTTCCAATCAAAAACATCCATCAAAACTCAAGGAATTGGTAACAAGAACCGCCCCTGTACAGAAAAAAATCCATGATCATATTTTAACATCTAGGCATTCTCATGACATTCTAATTGTTGATTTACATTCCTTATGTTATTCTGAAGCTGACCCATATATTTAATTGCATTTTTATGTGCTATACGCGATTTCGCCATTGATGATTTTTAGGGTTTACAGAGCTTCAAATTAGGGGTTTCAAGATGAGGCAAAATTAGAACACCACAGGGCCATGGTTGTGATCAGCACATTTGGACGAAGACAATGGGACTCTCGCGCTCAATTTATGAGTGTCTGAGGGCTAATCGCTATTTTCCCTAAAGATGCCTAAAAGAACGCGTAGAAAAACGTTGCCTAATGTTTTGTATTTCAGGGACAATGAAGAAGACAACCTCGTGGCAAGACGTGATAGGCCAGTTCAAATTTCGCGCGCGTTGGTGGCTACTGACTTTCTTTTCTTTTATAATGTTTGTTAACTATTATATATCAAACGCGTGTGTAGTGGCTCAGTGGCAAGCAGGGTTGTTGGTAAGGTACGTGACCTGGGTTCGAGCCCCAGGTCTTCATTGTTTCAATATTATTTTTCAATTTACAATCCCATGCAGTGCCAACGTCAAGACGCACCATACACCCTCCAGATCAAATCGTCCACGTGCATATTGGAATCAAATCAAAGGCTCAGAATTGGGGAACACCATAATCTCTGGTCAACGCACCAGCATACTCCCTGAAAAGTCAAAAGGGCCAGCAAGGTCATTGGGCCTGAATTACTAAGGCCAAACCTCCATATTGGGGTCTGAACCCCCAGGTTTGCATATTTTTTTATTTTCTTTACTTTTTTTGTATTATTATTTTTACTTCTTTTCTTTATTATTGTTTTAATTAATTAGTTTTATTATTTTCATAAATATAAAAAACCCATAAAAAAATCAGAAAAGAATTAAAATAATAAATATTTTTATTTCTAATATTTTCATAAATAAATTTGCATGTAATTATTTAGTTTTAAATTAGGTTGTAATTTTAATTCTTTTCATAATAAAATCTAAAAATGTAGAAATAGGTTTAAGTAATAATTTTTATCCTTTTTTATTTTTCTTTCATAAATATATTAAATAATTAAATATTTTATTTTTTATAATCAAATTGCATGAAAATAACTTAGGGTTAATTTAGGTCAAAAACTTCAATATTTTTTTTAATAAATTAAAAGCCACTAGAATTAGGGTTTGCATCTTATTTTAATTTTAATTAATTCTCCTTTTCATATTAAAACATAAAATATTAAAAATACCAAAAAATAATTCCTTTTCTTTTTTTTATTAATTAATTAATTCCATAGAATTTAATTTTGCAAAAGGGTCCAACGCCCTCGTTTCAATTTAATTTTTATTAATTCGCATGTTATTTTATTTCGTTTAAATATTCATGTATCTCTCCCAAGGCCTTGTAACATTTTAATTACTTCTCGCACTTTTAATTTCTTTATTTTCTGTCAAATCGGGTCCGAGAAACTTTTGGCGATGTGGACCCGCGCCGTTTGTAATAGCTTTAGATTTTTACATTCCCGCAACATTTTTAACTGTTAAACAATGGCATGAAAGACTGTATGGACAAAAATAAAAGCAAGTGTAGAACACCAATGACATGACAAGATAAATGCAAATGAAAACGACACACAAATCGCATACACCACCCCTAGGGTACGCCTCACTGTTGCCTTGCCTCGAAAGGCGATCGTCGAGTAGAGGATGTCTTAGTAAGTCCTCATGATCCGGGAACCTGGCATGAAGGTAGCTTCTAAGGTGTCTTCCCATTACTCTAGTGATCACCATGTCCCGAACCTCGAATTGACCCGAACACCTCCAACGGTGGTGCTACCTACCTCTCAATGGTGGGATGGCACTACTTTAAAGGACATTTACACAGACGAATTCCTTAGGGTAGGTAGACGACCCTAGATACTTGCTCTAATTTCAAAACAAATCAAAATACTTTTCACACCGACACCTTTTCAAAAAGCTTTCGAAAGCAATTTTTCAAACACTCTTGAGGACCGATACAAGAGTCGAACTGGAATTTTCAAAGAAACTTTTTTTAAAACCCACAGTTGAAAAGCAAACAAACCATTTTTGAAAACACAATGAGCAAGTATCTAAGAGCCCATGGATAACCATGGATAGAAAGGGTGCTAACACCTTCCCTTTCTATAACCTACCTCCCGAACCGAGAGCAATCTCTATAAGGAATTTTTCTGTGCTTTTGTCCTTTCCATTTGGAGAAAATAAAAGACGGTGGCGACTCTTGCTTCCGCGACATTTCGCGAACCAGCGTTAAACAGTCAGTTCCAGATCCACCGATCACAGTATGCATTCTTATAGAGACGAGGATCATTACAAAGTTACATTTTCAAAGTACTTTCAAAACCCACAAAGCACATTTCAAAACAAAAGCAAGTGATCTAGCGAGTAAACTAAGAGCCCGTGGAAAACCATGGATGAAAAGGGTGCTAATACCTTCCCTTTTCATAATCTACCCTCCGAACTCAAGAAAACAACTCTAAAGGTCTTTCATGTGCTTTTTCACCTTTCCTTATTGGATAAAAGAAAAGTCGATGACGACTCTTGCTATCCATAACATTGTGATCAAACGCAAAACAAAAAGTTAGTTCTCCCACCGTATCACACTCATGAATCTGCTTTGTGAGTTCTAAGACTTTCTTTCTTCTGGGCATAGAACTGGTCCCTATAAGTATCTCGCTCCTTCTTCAACTGAATCCAGGACCTCTGTAACTCTTCAAGATCAGCGGGCATATGAGGATGAAGAACCGCGTAGGGAATATCCCCTTCAGTAATGCGCTCCACAATCACTGGTAAGACAGCTATGTACGACATCATAAGTTTCTGAGCACGAGCTCGTACCCATTGGAGATAAGGTTCCATAGGAATGGAAGCAATCGGCCCCAAAGTCTTGATATCAGATCTGTTTACCATGCCCCAGACTCGTATGAACCTCTAGCGATACCCCTGAATATCATCCTCATAGTTGAACATAATGCCCTGGAGAAGCATCTCATAAGGACCATCCCTTCGAGCGTAACCAAATTGTCGCATAGCCAAACAAGGATTGTAAGTTATGCCTCCCCTAATTCCAAGTAATGGGACATTATGGAATTCCCCGCAGCGGTCAATAATAGAAATATCCCTCATTGATCGAGAATACCAGAGAATATCTGCGTGAGAAAGTGACATTATCCTTTGTGACTAACCCAAACCTTCTTCATTCTTCAGCACTGACTTAGGGAGGTGAGAAATAAACCACCTCGACAGTAATGGCATGCAACACATAAGAACCCCTCTTCTCTTCATATTACGAGTGTAGAGAGCATGCAAGATATCTCCGAGCAAAGTAGGCACAGGGTTGCGGGAGAGGAAGATCTTGATAGCATTCACATCTATGAGTAAGTATGGATTAGGGAACAATACTAACCCATAAATCAGATGAGCCAAAACCTCCTCAAAAGCCTGAAAGTCCAAATCATTCCAAAACAGTTGGGCCTTCTCTATTAGGAACTTGGCTAGAAAACCCTTGACTCCGCTTCTTATTTCCCAATTGGATACCACGTCGGCCCGTTTCAGATGCAAAGCTGAGGCAATAACCTCTGGCTTAGGAACCTATTCTAAACCTATGAAAGGAATCTAGTCAAGAATAGGTAGGTCTAATAACTGAGAGAACTCTTCCATGGTAGGCACCAACTGATAGTCTGGAAAGGTGAAGTAGTGGTGCTTATGATCAAAGAACTGAAAGAGTACACCCATCATCTTTTCATCAAAGCTCGAAGTAACCAGGTTGAGAAGTCGACCATGTCTTTTAGTGAACGAAGAAGTTTCAGGAACCCTTGATTCTAGCTCCTTGAGCTGGAGAGGTATTCTCACAAAGCTGATTCGAATAGTGTTTCTACGAGCGGAAGCCATGATCTGCAAAACAGAACAAAGATAAATTCCCTCGGTCCTTGAAATGGTTAGTGTAATAAGAATGAATGTTATGTTATGATGCATGATGTTATGTTTAAACAGAGTAAATCACACACAAGCAAAACACACAAAATACCTTAGGTTCAAAGGCTTGCATGAGGTTAAAGGTGAGTACCCTCTTGAAGTTTAGTTGGTTTCAAACCTGTCTTAGAAAAGTAACCGGGTTCTAAGGATTCTCAATATCACTGATCATCCTTTATCGAGCATTGTTTCAACTCAGGGAATCTTTTCTTGCGGCCAAAATATCCCGAAAGTCTGATCTCAATGAGTGTAACATCGAGTATCAACCAATCCTCAGCTTTATACCAAGGCCGACTATCTCACTACTTTATAATGGCCAAGTTTGTTCAACTAAGGTTCTAAGGTCCGTTAGTGCTTCACGACACCACGTGGAGGCCCCGTATTCTCCTCGTTTCCACACGAAGGATACCGATATCGACCAAAGTGTCACACCAACACAACCATTGCTTAAACCATATCGGTCTACACCGTACAGTCTCCATGATCTATCGCTGTTTACCTAAAAAGTTCCCCCCAGATCCGGGTGTAGGATCTTCAACAACACCCAAGCAAAATACCCTTAAGGATAAAGCAGACAAAACAAACAAGAAATAAATTTTAAAAATGTACTAGATCCTAAGGTATACCCCACTTTATTTTTTTCCCTACAGAGTCGCCAGTTCCGTGATACGGTGGCAGAACCGACTGTTATACTGGTTTGCGTTTTTTATTCGCAAATGTCGCGGTAAGCAAGAGTCGCCATCGACTTTTATTTCATCCAACAAAGGAAAAGGAAAAAGAATAGAAAAAACCTTTTTCGAGATGTTTCTGAGTACCGGGGGTAGATTATAGAAAGGGAAGGTGTTATCACCCTTTCTATCCATGGTTTTCCATGGGCTCTTAGGTATTTGCTCATTTTTTTTGAAATTGCTTTCGTGTTTGTGTGAATTTTTTTTTTGAAATTGCCTTAGTGCGGCGATTCATTTCATGGTAACCCTTGTATCAGTCCTCAAAGGTGTGATAAAATGTTTTTGAAAACTTTGTTTAAAAAGCTTGTTTGAAAGTGTATGTGTAAAAAAAATTGTTTTGAGCAAGTACCTAAAAGTTTCTACCTACTCGAAAAAAAGTCTGTTTGTTTTCTTATTTCCTTTAGACAATGTTATCCTACTATTAAGGAGTAGGTATCTCCATCGTTGGAGTTTAAGGGACAATCGAAAGGGACGAAAGGGAAAATTACGATCACTAAAGCAATGGTTTGGAAACCTTAGTAATTACCCTAGAGTCCTAAAGATCTTTCCGAGACAACATTCGAATGGGTCATTTTTGATCTTTTAGGACTAGAGAACAACCACTAAGACTCCATATACTTCATGATCGTTTACCGAAGGCAACCGAAGTGGGGCAAACTCTAGGAGTGAGCATGTGCAAGTGTTTATTTTCCAGTCAATTTAGTCTTTGCATATTTAGGGTTTTCTACCATTTTAAAATTATGAATTTATCTTTCGCATACAACCCTATTATCAATCATCTAACAGTTTATAATAACGAGAAATAAAATGCGAGAAATTTAAACCTAGCTATTACATAATCAAAAACCGGAGGAAAATAGTAAAGGCAAATATCAAACCTAAGTTAAACTATTACAAACTTGGAGCAATTACATTAATCAAAAAAATAATGCAATAAATACGTGCGATAAAATTAAATACGGAATTAAAATTAAATTCAACGACATTTAATTCAGTAAATAGAGAAAAGTATTTTTTTGGATTTTTGAGAAAAAAGTAATTAACTTTGCAAATTAACCCAATTTCTAATTAATTTTAGTTATGAAAAAAAGAATTTAAGTTATCCTAATTAACCTAATTAATTAATGCAATTAAATATTTTATATAAAAAAAAACCTAATTCTATTTTTTGTGTTTTTATAATTTTTTTTGGATTTAATTAAAAAAGATATGATTTTTTTTTGTAGAATAATTAAAACTAAAAATTAAATAAGGAAATTAAAAAAGAAATAAAATGGGCCTGGTGAAATGGTAACCCTGGGAGGTGCAAGTTGAAATCCATGTTGGGCCCAGGATAGCTGGCCCAAGGCTGCGCCTGATCCAGTGTGGTTCCTCTTCAGAGAATGCACCATGGATCTTCAATTCCAGAGCCTTGGATCTGCTTGGAGATGATCCAGAGGGTGGGATCTGAGGGCACACGGTAGACGTTTGGCCAGGAGACACACTGGATATGTAAGGAGAAAATCAGAAAATAAAATGTGTGGACCTGGGATCGAACCCAAGTCCTTCCTCTCACACGCGCTTGCTTTTACCATCTGTGCTGGGTTGTTAGTCATGCATATGTTTCAATAAATAAAATATAACATAAATCAATTATTATGCTCAGAAACGCGCACAAATTCAGATCTCCCAATGGGAGTCGGCCACCTAGTCGTCTTCCTCCCAGAACTGTCGTTGTTGATACTACACTTTTACCTACGGACAAAATTGTCACTAAAAGCTATAGTGACAGTTTTTGTCCATAGCTATAACCCCGCAACTTCTCAAAATGCAATGCAAGCAATATTAATCAGAACTAAGAACATAGATCAACCCAGAATCTTGTCCTGAGTCTATTGGTGCCCATGATCCCCTTCAATTTTCCTTGGACAGAGAAACCCCAATTTTGAGCTCATAACCCTAGCAATGACGCAGGCTTGTTCTTGCACTAGAAATCAAATCCAAGCTATCCAAAAGATCATAAACATGATTATGAATACATTTATACAAGCAAATCGAAGGTAAAACGCGTAAAACCTTGAAAACGAATTTGAATTAAAGGAGTGCAAACTGCGATGTGGATGATGTGATTCTGGAAGCTTTGATGCTGGGAAACGATTGGAAAAGCTTCTTGAGTATGCGTGGGTGATTATTGAAGGCTCAAAACTCCTTGAACTGGCATGCGGAAGAAGATAGGTCTTGCACTTTTTTTGACAAAAGTTGAGATTCGTTTGTTGCTTTGGAGGCAGGCTGCGCACGAAAATCCTTCTTCTCCAGGGTTCACAAAGCTTCTGTATAAGTAGTGAATCCAATTAGGTCAATAAAGTTAGAAAGAATCAAAAGATTGATGGTCTTGAAGTTTTGATTCAAATCTTTCCAAAATTGGAGATTTCCCCTTGTTTTTGGCTTGGCACGATTTGCTTGATCATTGACAGCATATGAGATCTATAATTCAATGCAAAACAAATCTTATTCCATAAATTTGATTTAATTTGATTTCATTTGAATTTATTTGATTTTTAAATGAATAAAAATCATAATAAATTAAATAAACAAAAATAAAAAGGCATGGAGGGTCCCATAGGTCGTGGACCATGCTAGGCCTGAGATTCAATCTTGAAAAGAATGGGCCCATGTGGAAAAATGCAATTTTGGGCATTGTTGACTTTGGGCAAATTTCCAAAAATGGACAACTTTGACAATGCATATCTCTCTCAATTTTGATCCTAAGTGGGTGTTCTTTGACTTTTTAGAAATCTTAGGATGTCTTCTAAACAACCCTTGGTTTCATTTCAATTGGATCTTCCATGTTCATGTTAGGAGTTTTGACCTAAAAGGTGTTTTTGTTGACTTTTGAAAAGGACCTATAATGTTTGAATTTATATCTTTTCATGAGTGCATTTTTTGAACTTGAGGGCCGAAGATGAGATGTAGGGAATTGAATTCTATTCAAAATGAGCCTTGGATGATAAATTTCTAATAAAGTATGAGAAAGTTATGCCTGATCAAAGTTTGGTAGACTTTTCCTATAGAAACCCTAGTTTAGCAACTTTTGAGTTTTGATGAATTAGGAGCATTTCTTGAGGAATCATGATCAACCCTTGATCAAATGATGGATATCACTTCAAAATGTTGATGTTGACAAAAAATCTTGAAGTTTGACTGTATGTGGGCCACATTTAACTTTTGACCTAACACAGTTGATTTTCAGGCATCTGAGCAGTTGATTGAGCAAACTTCTGGTGCAAGGTATGAAACTTGACATGGATGATCTTGAGGACATATTAGGGCAATGGAAATCATTTAGGACCCTTGGAACTCAAACATCTTGATGAGGAGTGAAACCCTAGTTGTGGCTCATTGTCTTAAGAGGAGGATTTGTCTGGTCAATCCTTAATCAACTTGAGCAATTGAGAACCTCTAGGAGTATGTTTTGAATAAAAATGGGAGGACAAATTTTGGGGTACAACACTCCCCTAATATACAATTTATCTACTGTAATGCGATGAAATTTTGGCTTACCCTTATGTTCAATGTTCAAATTATACACTTAGGAGCAAAACAAAAGAATCTTTTCATTAGAGAAAAAATTAAAAAAAAAATATAAAAAGATAAATAAAAATTCGCTCACATTACACGGATAAAATATATTTAACCCAAAATTTTATGTGTTTGTTGAATATTGCATAAATTTTTTAATGAAATGCAAACTATCAACATAGTAAATTTGAATGATGATTAATAATGGACATGAGGGCTCATATCTTACGAGTCCCTTTCCTATAATTCAAATCCAACAACATAGACTTATAAAATAAATCTGGAGTATAATAATTAAAATAAAACAAATCTTCATTCCTTTTTGAAGCTACAGATCAGTAGCTTTAAGATGCAAATTTCTTTTGGCCTCATATTTTTTTATTGAAGGATGTTTATCATATAAAAGACCAAAACAAAAACTTAAATAAAGTTAAAGATTTAAGTTAAAGATTCAATAATAATAATAATATCTCACATAAAATATTTAAAGTTAAAAATTAACAAAATAAGTTAAATAAACAAACCTAATTATTTAAAAAAAATTAAACTGTTAGTTGTCGTGACCTATTATTATATATACGGATGACTTGATCGAATTCACAAAACTTCTTTTTCCTTTCCTTACATTCCATTCATATTCTGCCAAAAATCTCAGAGTAAAAAAGAAAAAAAGATGGTTCTTTCTCAAAAGCTTCACGAAGCTTTCAAAGGCACTGTAGAGAGAATCACCGGCCCAAGAACCGTTTCCGCCTTCAAAGAGAAAGGAGTTCTTAGCGTCTCTGAATTCATCATCGCCGGTGATAATCTCGTCGCTAAATGCCCCACTTGGTCATGGTAATTTTCAATTTCCCCCTTTTCTCAATTAGGGTTCATCGTTCTTTTCTTCTTATTGGGGTTTTTTATTTTAATTTAAAAAATTCTAATTGGGTATTTGGTATTTGAGTCATGAGAATATTATAGAAACTGTTTTTGATTCATGTGGTAATGTTTTCCTCTTTGAATGATAGGGAATCAGGTGAGCCAAACAAGAGGAAGCCGTATTTACCATCTGACAAACAATTCTTGATTACTAGAAACGGTAAGATTATGAATTCGAGAGTGCTTTTTTTTTTTTTTACATTATTGTGAGTGTTCTTTGTTTTTGTTTTGTTTATTCTTTGTGATAATTGTATTAGGAATTTGCATTCACCTTAATTACGTCCCCCTTTACTCTTATTACATAATAATTGGGGAAGTTTTTTTTTTTTTTTGGTTGTTGGAACTTGAAAACACCTACTTGAGCCCATCTAGAGGCAGAGCAAAGTTGAGCCTATTTAGTCTGCCCTTACCCGGTGAGCCCGCGGAGCCCAACTTACCTAAACTTTATTATATAAAAAAAGTTGAGCTCATTTAAAGCCCGAGCAAAGTTATGTAAGACTGGGCCAACCCATTCTTAGCACCTCGCAAGATTCAACCTTAAGACTTTGAGAGGAGTACACTCTCAGGACTCAAACGTTCACCAACGGGCCAAACCCTCGGGATGGTTGTCCTTTTGAAGGCATAATGTTCGGTTGGTTACACTCACAGGACCCAAACATTCACCAACGGGCCAACCCCTCGGGATGGCTGTCCTTTTGAATGCATAATGTTTGGTTGGTTGCTTAGATCGAAACTTAAGGCTCTTTGCCCTTCCTCAAAAGTGTGCTTTATAGGGATTTAACTGCAGTCCTCCCCATTCAAACTGAACAACACATGTTGTAATAATGTGTTTGTAATTGAGGTAATGTTAAATGTCTTTAGGGCTTATGTGTTATGTAAGCATATAGCTCAAGGGAGGTTAAGGCATATGCAATTTCCTAGATTTTGTATTTGTGCATTTGTTATAGTGTTTTAAGACCTTTCCTATTTAATGACTGATTTTCGAAGTTGTTTTGTACACAACAGTCCCTTGTCTGCGGAGAGCTGCGTCTATTGAAGAAGAATATGAAGCTGCCGGAGGGGAAGTTCTACTTGATGATGAAGATAATGACGGATGGCTAGCTACTCATGGAAAACCTAAAGGTATTTTTATTCAATTGAACTGGAGGCCTGAATGTAATATATTGTGCTGCAAATTAAGTCCTTTGATCTATATACCCTTGTAATTTGATTTTTCAGAAATTAAATCTGACGAAGATGAGAATTTACCTTCCATGGAAAGTCTAGAAATCAGCGAAAAGAGTTCTACTAAGCCAGTTTCTTCCTTCAAGGAAGATGAGGATGATGAAGATATTCCTGATATGGCAGAGTTTACAGAATATGACAATATTATTGAGACAGATCCGGTAAGTTGATACTACATATGCATATTAAGAAGCACAATCGCTGATTTCTAACGGTACCACAGAAATTGTCAAAGTAAAACTTTCAATTTTATTGAATGTGTTGTCTTTGTATGTTTTGAATTTGAGTAATAGACTCCATTTGGTCAAAACTAGCGGATGACAAATATGCTAGTTTATAGATAATAGAGGATAAAATAGCTGATTGAATTTGATGTGTTAAGTAAAATTAATGGTTGAAATAAAACATAAACATAAAAGGACAAAAAATGTATTTTTAATTAATATTTAAAATTTTCAATTAGGATAATGAAAGTAAAAAAGAGAGAAAATATGAAATGTTAAAAGCTACATGAATTGAAATAGCATCTCCAAAAATGCTACAACCACAGTGAGGGAAAACCATTACCTGATAACTCTGCTTTTGTATTATCAACCTTCTGAATTGAAGTAGCTGCTTCATATTAGCGTCATTTGAGAAGCATTTGAAATTTAGGAGCAATCGGAATAATCTTCATGTGTATGATAAAGGGAAAACCCTAATTTCTAACCTTTTTCCAGTTGTTTATTACTATATGGTACTCCATCCGTCCCATATTATAAGAGAAATTTACTTTTTAGATTCATTAAATAATTAATGTATTTGGTCTATATATAGATCAGATAAATTAATTATTCAATGAATCTAAAAAGTGAATTTCTCTTATAATATGGGACGGATGGAGTATGCTTTTTCCCTCTCCCTTGTCCTTTTAGAAGGATATATATAGGGATCAGATCAGTTGACACCATGGTGTCAAATTAAATATTGACACTTATGATAATTTTTTATTGCATATATCATGTCTATAAAATTTGACGTAATCTCACATGATTTGATATATTAATGAGATACATCAAAATTAAATTGGTAAAAATTTTTAAGACGTTAACTTTGGACGAGGTTTGACATAATCACATATCGAATGATTTTTAGATTAATGTCAAATTTTATAGACATCAAATTTTATAATAACTCTTAACCTTTCTAATGCCCGAAATCATTTCTCCAAATTTTAGTTGGCCTCGTGCTGTGAAATACCCATAATAACTGATTCTGCGAACACAATCTTCTGGTTTGTTTGTTAACTTGGCAATTTTGAACTTAAGCTTGTGTATCTTGATTTAGTATCACATGTTAACAGTGTTTATTCTCAACTCCTTATTCACAGATTCACACTTATAAGTATGATGGTCGATATTTCATTTGAATTTGAGCCCTAATTTAATTAGCATTTCACTTTATGCACGATGTTTAGATCATACTTTTAGATTGTTGCTTTTTGTTGACTCTAATTTGAGTAATGTGATTCATTTCATTTACTTTTCATTTTGCTTGTTGGCGGCCACTCTTCAGTCCACATATCTAGTAGCTCATGAACCTGATGATGATAATATTCTTCGCACCCGCACCTATGACATCAGCATCTCGTAAGATGAACTTCTGTATATATTTAAACACAAACCTACTTTGTTTCATAATCAATTATTTCTTTGGCAATGAATTTAAAAGACGGACCTTGCTTTTTATGCAGGTATGATAAGTATTATCAAACACCTCGTGTGTGGCTTACTGGATATGATGAGGTTTGTTTTTTCACTTGATCCTTTAAAACATAATTAGCCATTTGAGGTATCTAGCAGTAGAAATATCGTATCTGTAACATATGTATTATTATTCCTATTTTGATATTTTGAGACTATATACCTTGGAAAGCGCTAGTGTACTGACTGGTTCAGTGATTTCATCTCTTGTCTTGTGGCAGTCAAGAATGCTATTGCAACCAGAACTTGTCCTTGAAGACGTTAGTCAAGACCATGCACGCAAAACGGTGAGATATGGCACATCAGTTGATTATCAACATGCAATACACACACACTTAGAGTTTGCTACAATTTTTGTCAAAACAGTTTTCTAACGTAAAATGTTCCAGGTAACAATTGAGGACCACCCTCACTTGCCTGGAAAACATGCATCTATTCATCCTTGTCGACATGGAGCAGTGATGAAGAAAATCATTGATGTGTTGATGTCACGTGGAGTTGAACCTGAAGTTGACAAGTAAAACCCTTTGTTTCTAATATACAAGTGATCCATTCAATATTACATAAATGAGGTATATAATTACTTAAACTTGTTTCTGCAGGTATCTGTTTTTATTCTTGAAATTTATGGCTTCTGTTATTCCAACAATCGAGTATGATTACACAATGGACTTCGATCTCGGTAGCTCCAGCAATTGATTAAGGTAATTGGGATTCTGAGCTGAACTGAATGGGAATTCATATCGTGATGCATCTTCTCTTGTTACCACTATGAGCTGAACTAAACTTGTGATGTTAAGATTCTATTGATGATTTATACTTGTTTTTCTTCTTTACAGAAGGTAGCTGCACGTTCAAGTATAACACGAGCATAATCTCTCTTACCAAATCTTTCTTTGTTTTCGCGCCACATTAAAACTGCTTGTAAAGTTTGGTCTTTTGAGTTTGGACAAATTTCCTTTTGAGATTTGTACATATTTGACATACCACATTCTTAAGACTATGGTGCTCCTTGCAATATAAATATATTGTTTTCTAGAATCCGAATATTTAAAAAACGTTTTAGACTTTTATAATTTAGAGAATATTTTTTAAGCTGTTGGTTATTTCAACTTCACCTCAACATACATAACAGATTCAATTAGCATCAATCACATTTATTCTTTACTTCACCTTGACAACATTCACCTGCCTTACATATTTTCTTACCTGTTTTTTTAAAATAATATAAAAAATGTGACTTGAAAAGAAACTAAGGGTAATTCCCATAAATAAATGAACTAGCCTAATCCATCTTACAGCAAATTAATCAATAAGTAATTAGAAAATGAAGAATCAACCCCTATGCTGCTTTCTTGTTTTTTCTCTGTTCCTTTATAAATGATTGAGACTCAAATATGACTCAAATATAAGTATTTTGGCTTAATTGTAATTTTAATCATCTTATTTTTCATTTTTTGAGTTTTAGTTCCTTTATTTTAGAACTTTAGAGCACAACATTTATCTTGTGGATTTGTAACCGGAGCTTTTATGATCATTTTCATTATCTTCTGCGATTTAGCAAGCTTTGTGCAGCATATGAAATTAAGCACATTGTGAATCAATGATTTCATTATAATCATTATTAACATGATTGAAGACTCATTTTAATAACAATTGTTGTTATAGTGGTTGATAGTTTTTTGGTTGTGTTCTAATAATGACAACTTTCATTTTAATATTGAACACCAACAACATTTTAAACATACGATACTTTTATTATATAGCCAAGTAAAATAGAGTCGTTGGCTATTTGAAAAAGAGTCGTTACAAATAGTACTGCTTCGTCATTTTCTCTTCCACAATTCAAGCTAGTGGAGAGGTAGTGGAATAAGGCTTTTTCGTACCGTGTACTATTGTATCATGTTAACGTTATATTCTTTCCTCCTGCACTTTAGAGGCTTCTGTGAGCATGCATTTAGAAGTGGGAACATAACATAAGGTATTCAGGACTTCAAGTCTTCAGAAATGCGTCTTGAGAGTCTTCAGTACTTGGTCTTGAGAACCCGTTGTAGAGAACCCGCACTTTATGGTTTGACATAAGTTAATGGATGTATCACCACCCTAGTGGTCAAAGCGCGTGCCTATCACCATGAGGTCTTGGGTTCAAGCCCCAGCGAGACCTTTCTACCTTGTCAAATCTTAGGATTAGTGTACATGATAGAAATAACTGGCTGTTTGATTGGATGTACCCCACAATGACCCACCAACTTCTCCTGAGATACCTCAAATTTATGACCCCTTTGATAACTATATCTCTGATGCAGAAACCGACCCTGAGACTCCTCCATTCTACCATAATTTTTCATCCCCAGACCATGCCAACCCTCTGGTTGCCTCTCTAATCATTACACCACCCCCAAATGAAGGCCATCTCCCTGACACAGCTTCTTGTGCCTCTGTTGCACCATTTGCAACACCTCTTGATCACATTGTTGCCATCAATGCACTCCAAACTGACATTGCTAACATTCGAGATGAGCTGACATCTTTGCATGTTGATTTCCACAAATTTATGGACATAGTGACAGAGAAACTTGATAACATCTATTAGCATCTATATCATGTTGCTCCTCATTTTGGCTCTAATAGTGGCTAATGCTTATGGATAGTATTGCATTTCTAACTCTCACACTCAAACAGTGAGGACATTGTATTGTTTTAAGTGTGGGGGAAGGAATACCTCTTAATTTAGAATTTCCATTACTTGCTTAATTTATGATTTACATTGTTTTCTTAAATTAGGATTTCCACTGTTTGGTTTTCTAGATTAGACTTACTGTTTTCTAGACTATTTTGTAATTTTCTACATTTTCTTGATACAATAGCATTTATCCGAATATTCAATTAAATTATGGCATTTTATTCATGTATGTCAATTTTATTATCTATAATTTTCCTCTGTTAACTCATTGTTGTATGTGGGAGAATGTTTAAAACACTTCTGAGTTTTCAACCTGTGGCCCTCGCCCCAGGTTCATGGCCCTCTCCATGCAAGTGTGGCCCTCGCCACAGTCTTATAACACAAACAATTTTAAGTGTTAACTCAGACCCTCGTTTTCTCTTCTTCCTTTCCATTCTTCCCATCTTCCTCCAATAACTATCACAAATTAAGACTCACTCAACCTTTCACCCTCCATAACCGTCCCACTCTTTCCCTTTTCCAACTTCCCATCAACACCCATTAATACCCACTCAATTTCAACTGCCAACCTCCATTTTCCCTTTTAATTTCGTGAAAATCCAAAAAACTCAAAGCACCTCTCCACTCACATAGACCTAAGAGAAACCATTTATTTTTAAAGCAGTGTGTTCATCTTGCCTCAACAAGCTCAACAAACAAACAGAAGGGCACGTCCATCACTAGATTTGTCAACAATTATCTTCCGCACAGAGGAAGCGGGTGAACTACAGAAAGAGAAGTATCTGAAATTTTATCAACGCTCTGTTATACCTACAAGGTATGTTGATGAATCCTGTCTGCGCGAATTAGGACTGTTTGATAGTGTTAAGTGGATGCTAGATAATTCAAGTCTAACACACCTCTGTATATTGAATCACCCTACTTATGAACCATTAACCTTGGAATTTTTGAGTTCTTTTATCTATGACACCCCTATAGTTGAACAATATTTCACCGGAACTTCCAAGTTTAGAACGTTTAACAAATAATACTCTTTGAGCCAAGACACCTTGGGAGATATGTTACATTTCCCGCACGGAGAAAATATTGCATATAGAATTCCTCTAGAAGCGGAATGGAAGACAATAGCATTTGTCCTTTGGGAAAATCTAACAGGTGAGAAAACTATTAATTGGGAAGGACTTAATGCCTCACTTATTCATAATCCAGCCATACGTTATTTTCACCGTGTTTTGGCAAGTACAATTTTCGGCAGGATAAACACCCACAAGGTGAATTCTGAGGAGTTGTTCTTTATGAATTGTGTCTTCAAGCCAAAAAGAATCAATGAAACTCCATTTTTGTTGGCACACATACAGTCCATTTGTGCAAGAGGGACTAATCCTTTTTGTATTGGGCGAATAGTCATGTCCATAACACTTGCTTTAGGCCTGAGCGACAAACTTTCAAATTTGCCATCAACGTCGGCTCTATTTCTTGATATTGACAATTTTCGATCCACACACCTGATTAAGGCCAAAGAAGATGGCAAATATAATCAGACAATTCGAAATAGGGAGGTTAAGAGTGTCATTTTGCCTTCTCGTAATCGTACTAATGTGCAGAATATGGCAAATTGGCATTATGATCTGGCTGCCCCTGAGCCCAATGCGCCTACCAAGGTGAACAAGGTGGTCAGACTGATGATGAGTTAGATGAGATGAAGCAGGGTGCACTTAAACCTGATCCACACCCACACACCATTGTTCACAGTGATTTCTGGTGAACAACCGCTAGTCTTCCAAACTATCGAATAAACTTAATTACTGTTACTCAATTTCTCTGGTAACTTGCAGGATCGACTAGATTGATCCTATGGAACATAGTTGTTTGGTTAAGTCTAATTGTAAAACTGGTATTCCTATTTAGGACTTCTAATTAAAGTGTTTCGAAGATATCCAATCCACTTCGATTTCTACACTGAATGATTCGAAGGACAATTTCTATATGATATCAGGAATGTTCTTTAGAAAAGTAAAAATACTTAAAATGGGGAAAATGGCAGGATTAAGTAAGAGAATGTAAAAGTTACTGAATATTTAGAGGATTCGAACATAAGAAAAGTGTTTAAATGCAGAAAGAAATAAATGACTTCGAATGTAAAGGCTTTAATGTAAAGGCGTAAACGTAAAATTTGTTTGAAGCACAAATGAAATGGAAGTGAAAGACAAAACTGGAAAATGTAAAGAGTTTTCATTGAATTGTAAATGTTGGTGTTATCATACGTACATCTTTCGAGCATTCGTTTCCCTATCCATGCGGTATTTTGAATGTTTACTGAATTTGTACAACAGATATGACACCCCAAATCCTAACACTAAGACCTCTATTTATACTACTTCGACCATAACAGTCTTGTTATCAGAATCTGCCACGTTCGAAGCATGCAGAGCATTACTTCCCTCTAGCCTCCACGCGTCCTCGAACGTTCCAATGCTTATGTATTTTGAATTTCCAATATCCCGCTCACATTTGAATTTCAAGCGCCTTGGTACCTTCATTTCGAATTCGTTTCGAAAACAACCCTCACAAATATAGTCTCATCATTATTTCGAACAAGGCTTTAGACTTACACTCCACAACTATCATTCGAAACCTTGAACTTTAATATTTCCATTCGAAACGAATAGTCTCTTTCATTCCGAATCATCAAACTTGCTTTATTCAAACAAAACCCAATCGTCTTATTTCGAATCATAATATCAAAATCTTCAGCCAACACTATGTTGGAATAATTTGAGAAATATTTAACAAAACGATACTGTTTTGACACCCTAAACTCCCTAATTATGCATGATCAATTTAAGTACCTATTATGTCGAGACCTTAAGTTTGAGTTTTAAAGTAGCCTGAGTAGTTTATGTTAGCAGTCAACACCATCTTAAGCGCAAACTACATAGGGAGTCGATGAATATAAGTGAATGACCCCAAAAATTCTAAACTTACATGCTTTAATATCATAAAAATAGGGAATGCACCTATTCAGTTAGGTGACCCTCACCCAATCACTTAATCCAACAATTGTGGCACCTACAAAATATTTTATAAACAACCCGTTGTGAGTTGGTTCAGAGGTATCTGATGTTGAACTTGGTAGGTCGGACTACAGTTCGATCCCCTGCAACTTAAAATTGGGTAAATGTTGCACCCCAAAATTTCCCCTCTCACTTATCCCATTTTTTATCACAAAGATCTCTCTTGGCTCAAGACTGCACAAGGATTGATCAGCTCAAGACACCTTCTTAAGCACTGATGACTAAAATTAGGGTTTGAGATTGCACAAGGATAATTGAACTTTCAATGCCTCATATGACTTTCATAGATCATTATGGACCCCCAATATTACTCATGTCAAGTTTCAAACCTTGAATCACATTTTTGCTCAGTCAATTGAGTAGTTGACCTAAAAATTAGTTGTATTGGGGGAAAAGTCAATTGTGGCCAATTTACAGCCAAACTTCATAATTTTTGATCTACATCAATATTATAAACTCATATGTATCATTTGATCAAGTTTGGACCACAATTCCTCAAGAAATTTTATCAAATCATCAAAAGGGCAAAATGGTCAAAATTAGGGTTTTGACTGAGGGGGGGCAATTTCTGATTTTTGACCTAGCAAATGGTCAATTGGTTTGAAGCATGATATCAAGAGTTCAATTGCACCATTTTTACCTAATAGCATGACTTAAAACATTGCTCAAGAAAAATTGGATTGATAGTTGGTTTTCGGTCAACTCATCAAAAGTCAACTTTATAATGAAAAGTCAAACTTTGACTTTTTGGTCAAAATCAAGTGTCAAAATTCACAATTCATCAAAACATGTCAAAATATGAAACTTAATCATCAAGAAATCAAAAAGTCAAGATTTCATTTTGAAAAGTCAAAGTTTTCAAACTTAGAAAATTTTCTAAGTGTTGAAAATTTCATGTTTTTCACAACTTTGAGCAAAAGTTTTACCATG
This sequence comes from Vicia faba, assembly GCA_948472305.1. Taxonomy (NCBI): domain Eukaryota; kingdom Viridiplantae; phylum Streptophyta; class Magnoliopsida; order Fabales; family Fabaceae; genus Vicia; species Vicia faba. Next base: position 1,407,342,709 of record OX451737.1, on the reverse strand, counting down.
ATGCAAGATGATTCAAAAGAAACTTTCAACACGAAATTTTTAGATCTCCATGATATCTAAAACATTATTTTACACAACTTCTCCTAAAAATGCTTGGATCTCAAGTTATTAATTCATGAAGTCATGGTCTTGAAGTTAAACACTTAGTGAAATTTTGCCTTAGTTTAGGCAGGATTTTGACCTAACTTCATGTCACTTTTTCATATAGTTCCAATGGGAATATTCAAAAGTGATTCAAAGAGGGGTTGTAGAGCACATTACAAGCTTTCTAAAATGTCCAAGAAATCCTTGAGACCATTCTTGAGCAAGGAGAATCGAAGAGAGGAAGTTAGGGTTTCAAACTGAAATTATAGGTCATTTTCACGATGAACAAAAATGCAATTTCAATATTAAGATGCATAATCTTGCTTTGCAGGCCTTCTAACTTGTGTATATATCCATCATTAATGGATTACACAAATTTTTGAGCTTTAATCCAAGTGGTTTAAGCTTTATCCAATCCACATTTCCATTAATGGCACAAAGTGAACACTTCCATTTTAGAAAAGCAAGCTTTATGTGCAAAGTCAATTCTTGAGCCTCTAACTTATTCCCTCTGATCACACTCTATCTACAAAGTCAAAAGCAAGTGTTTTTAAAGCATAACCACTCTATCTTAGCCAGTACACAAAGCATTGAAACTTGATTTCTCAAAAAATCACATGTTGAGCTTAAACATGTGATTTTGAATTCTGATCAGATACAAGCCTCCATACTTGTTGCTTATAAATAGAGGCACTGTTTGTGAGCTAGAGGACGAGCTTAAGCACCCTGAAACACACCAAAACTCTCTCAAATCAGAAATTCCCCAAAAACTCCATTGTTGCATAGTTTCTGACCTTGAACACCAAACTCATATTTTCCTCATGCGTTTCTTGGCCTTTTAGTTTCTAAAGCTTCCTTACATCAAGTGTAACCTATCCCTGTTTCATTACTGTAACATCATTTACCATATCCTCCATAACCAAAAATAGAGCATTGCACGTTGACTTCTCTAAGCCATTCCAGCCATCCATTGCTCAAGCAAACCATTACATTAGCTTCCTGGGAACTTGAGGAAGCTAACCTGATCATTGCAGCACCTTGAATCAAGCTCATTTGCATTTCACGATTTCCAGTTTTGAGGTGTTTTTCTTGAACTTCTATCTTATTACTTAGGCATTATTAGGCTTGCATTTGTGAAGATAAAATGTAGACATCATTTCCCTGAAGCTGTACATGTCCATAGATTTCATTTATATTGATTGAGCTAGGAGAATTTTAGGATTGAATCTCTGAAAATAATTAGGTCAGAATTTGGTACTTTCAAAAATTCTTATTCGTCTTTGATTTATAGTTCATGATATTTATATGGTTGGATTCGTATAAAAAATGGAGCAATTTTCATGTTTACATTTTTGCAAATGGTTGAGAAATGAACAAGTTGCAGGGCTTCTGGCTGGAGGTTGAAGATGAAGTATATTTAGGGCAAGATTTATGTTATATATTTATGGTTTGACATAAGTTAACGGATGTATCACCACCCCAGTGGTTAAAGCACGCACCTATCACCACGAGGTCCTGGGTTCAAGCTCCAACGAGACATTTTTTCCATTTTTTTCACCTTTTTTGACATTTTTCTGTTTTGCAGCGCTTGGGCCAGTTTAGTTTGGGTCTTACTTTTTTTTCTTACAATACTCCCTGACTATTTTTTAACCCCCCTGACTTTTTATTTATTTATTTTATTTTTACTTTTTTACCTTTCATTTATTTATTATTAATATTATTATTAATATTATTTTTATTACTATTTTTAATAATAAAAAAATCCAAAAATATTTTATTTATTTATTTGCATGTTTAAAAAATACTTATACATTTTATTTTTCTTTATAAAAACTAAAAGAACAAAAACATTTTCTTTAATAATTAAATTCACCTCTTTTATTTGTATTATTTTGTAAATTAAAATCAATTTAGAACTTAGGGTCTTGTATTTAATCATTTTTATTTATTAGTTTAATTAAGTTCACAAAAAAAACTCTAAAAAATACTTTTCTCTAAATTAATTATTTTTACTAACTTAACCTTAATTTTCATTTTTTAATTAATTATTTTATTTTAGTTAATTAGGTTAAAAAACCCTTTTCATAAAAAAAACAAACAAAAATCATATTCCTTTTCACATTTATATTCTTGTATTTTATTTGTACATTTATTCAAAAATTCCATATGGTTGTAATAGTTATTTAGATTTAATTTCTTGCAATATTCCCCATTTGTAATTTGTACACCCCCTCCCCTAAATGATGTAATAGCGTAATAATTTTAATTTCTGCAATTTATCACTCTATATACAAATGCTAGTAATTAGGGTTTTGTATGGAAAGACTAAAACCAACAAATAGTAAACCCTAATCAAAGACAAACCAAACATGTAAATCAATACACTTGCACACAAACACCCCTAGGGTAAACCCACTTTGTTGCCTTACAAAAATAACCATATTAAGCATATGAGGTATCTTAGCAAAAACAAACAAATACAAGATCATAGTCCCTCGATGATGCTATCTATGTTGCCTTTCAAAATGATCTCAGTCCCTAAAGAAAAATGCTAAGATATCTGGCAACATTGCTAATCATGGTTATACGATGACCCACGCCCGTCCCTTTTTACATCCAAAGATAGGGTTACTTACCAAATCAATGGTAAGATAACAACGTCAAAGGAAAAAGGAAATAAACATGAAATACTTTTGAGTAGGTAGAAATTTCCTAGTTACTTGCTCAATTTCAAAACAAAAACATCTTTTCTATTTTCAAAACAAACACCTACAAAACACCTTTCAAACTTGAAAACATTTTCAAAAGATCAAACACTTTGTATACATTCTCACGAACGAGAATCATTACAAAGTTTTCCTAAACAAATGTCTCTTTACAAAATACTTTCAAAAACCACACAAAGCATATTTTTCAAACAAAAGCAAGTGATCTAGCAAGTAACTAAGAGCCCATGGAAAACCATGGATGAAAAGGTTGCTAATACCTTCCCTTTTCATAATCTACCCCTCGAACTCAAGAAAAGATCTCAAAGGTCTTTCCTATGCTTTTTCACCTTTCCTTTTGGATAAAAGAAAAGTCGGTGGCAACTCTTACTAACCACAACATTTGCGATCAAACGCAAAAACAACCAAGTCAGTTCTTCCATCGTATCATAGTAAATAATAGGGGTTACCAAAATTATGTATCAGGACCCCGTGCTTAAGGATTATAATAACTACTTGACTCCCCTACTATGTGCGTGCACGAATAAAGGGCTTAATGTGATTGTGCTCGAATAAAAATGGTGAAATAAAACAAAAGAAATAGGTTGAGTTAAAATAGAATCATTCAGACTGGTTTTGCATAAGGTGGGAGTTTTTTTATCGCGTTTTGTGGTTTTGTGTCATTACGGTATCCTTAGTGTTGACATTGAGAATCTATCTATCTAACAATACTCCACGCAACCACATATGATTTCAGCTTTGTCGTGTATTTATGTGGAGCTCAGTTATAATTAAATTATCATGCTAGTTTTTTGCTTGAGGACAAGCAAATGTTTAAGTGTAGGGGAGTTTGATAACGTGAAATTACATTGTATATTCGACTTGACTCACATGAATTCTTTTATTATTTTGATTTATTTATGTCGTTTTATGTCGGTATTTTCTGGTTTCATTTTAGGTATTACAGACATATGCTAGCCACGAGTAAAAGAGTGAGAAATTGACAAGACATGATAAGAATTGAAGAAAATATGAAAAAAGTATGAGAAACACATTTCAAACATGTGGCCCTCGCCAAAAATCCAAGAAGCATGGCCCTCGCCACACAATGCATGGCCACCCCCGCAACTCTTAAAAGCCAGCCACATACCATGTTATGTGGTTCTTCTCCATGTCAACACTCATGAAGCCCAGTCTCCTAAATCTTCTCCACAAGCAACGTATCCGATATATTCTCCATGTTACCACTAGTCCCAGATTCTTCTGCATGGAAGTAACGAGAATCTAGTAGGGAGTTTATATAAGCATCAGTTATTCACAAGTAGGGGGTCCAATTTTCTGGAGTTCAGAGCACCATTATCATTAGATTTTAAGCACAAAAACTCACTTCTAAAAGTGATAGCCTTCCATATTGGGGGACTATCAAAACCATAGTCTTAGGTTTATTTCCTGTTGTCTCAATTGTAATTCAGAGTAGCCAATTCTTCCGGCATCTATGGAGGATATTACTTGAGGTTGCAGTTTATCATTAAGTAGTTTTCATTCAATTTAATTCCAGGTTTTAATTTAATTATTATTTTTTATGTTCTTAGAAGTCATGCTTATGGGTATATTTAATTTGTTCAATTATTGTTACAGTATGTTTACGTTTAAAACCATGACCGGCTAATTCCCTTGATACTGGTATGTGAAAGTAGTCTCATAGACGAGGTTTATAAATCTGTTGGCGAAAATATTTTACAAACTATTTTTTCTGGTTTAGTTCCTAATTTTAATTGAAACAGTTCTGTTACGAGAGTAAAAGACACACAAAGGTTATTGTAATACCCCAAATTTTCCCTAGGGTACTAATAATTGACTTTTCCTTTTTTTAATTTTTTGTTGAATTCCAATAATTTTGATTATTAAACTAGTTTTGGTATAATAGTTTAAAAAGTTAGAAGAGAGGTGTATGGACCATCAAGATCTGATGGGCCCATTGAGGTTTTTTTTATAAGAGGTGCGTTGTTGTAAAAAAGACTTAATTCTCTAAATAGATGGCCCATTAGATTCGTTTTTATAATTAGGATGGGGTGTATTCTCTTCTCCTTTAATCAAAGCTGTGGCCATTAAAGTCTTTGACTCTTTTATATAAAAGAAGGAAGGGGGTATACGTTTTATTAAGACCGGTCCATCAGTTTGTTTTTGGAAGGCCCAATAAGTGGGAGGCCCGTCGAGTTTTTCTCTTGGTCCAGATGTTGACCAAGTCAACATTCATTTATTATTATTATTATTATGTTATGTTATTATTATTATTATCATTTTTAATATTTTAATATTTTTATTACAATCAAAACTTTTATTGAAATTTTGTTGACCGAGTCAAACTACAAGGGTACCAAAACCCTAATACCCAATTTCCAGCAGCAGCGACCCAAGAAATCAAAAATAACAAACACTATGGAGATTGAAAAGGAAAAAGGATTAGAAACATAAAAGAAATTATTGTGCGAATCAAGCAAATTTGTATCGAATCTCAAACAAATCTCATATTTGTATATCATTACATAACAGAATCGTCCACAATCAATTTACAAACAGAATCAATCACATATCTAATCTAATTAATTTCTAAGCTAAAACATTTTGTAACGACAAATCAAATAAATTTCCTAATCAGTCTAATTCTAAAAACTATAAATAAAAACCCTAAAACTATTTTAAGAGGAGGAAAAATCGCGGAGGAAGAAAATTACAATAGAGAAGAAGCAATTCGTGATCCAACCATCTTGTTTGAGATATGGGTTTCAATTTATGAAACCCTAGATCTATGTTGAACAACCATCGCCTTCAAATCGTTGTCGCGCCATCATCATACACATCTAAAATCAGAAAAGGAGAAAAGGATTAGACAGAGGGAGAAAGAGCCATAAGGAGATTTACAAGAAGGATCACTACAGGAAAGGTAAGCCAATTCACTTAGCTTAGGGTTTTTTTTGTTTGAATCTACGATTTGTGTTTGGTTTTAAAATTTTGGGTTTCTAAGGGTTATGGTTCATTATGGTCCATGTTTAGGGTTAGGGTTCATTCGGTTTAGGGTTAGGGTTCTAACGTTTGGGGTTTTCTAGGTTTTAGTTTGATTAGGGTTCTTCACGAACCCTTAGGGTTCTTAGGATTCTAAGGTTTGGTTGAAGATCTTCAACGATTCTGGGTTTCCTCACGGTGGAACAGATGAGCACATGAAGATTTTGGTTGAACTTTAACCAGAGATCTGGGGAGACAATGTTCCCTACAGTGGCTAAAGGTAGTAGCCGCCGGTGGAAGTGATTTCCGTCCGGCGGGGCGATTTTCAATCGCCTAGAGAGAAGCCAGAGCTTCTCTCTCTAAAAGTATAATGTGTTTGTTGTTTTGGTGTAGAGAGAAGGAGATAAAAGAGAAAAATGGGCTTTCAGCCCAGAGATTTTCTTTTATAATACCCTCTGATTCCCTATGTCCCTCTTACCACGCACCTTCATCCCCTGCCCCTTGATTATCATCCGAAGTTCCTCAAATGCACTCCCACCATAACCCTATGCACTCACCTGCATGAGGTCCAAACGGACTCCCCAACGCTTATGATCTTGGGCCTAAGCCCATTCTGGATCGCACCTCCCTGTTCTTGTTATTTTACTACAACGCTAGAAAACACACCTCCCCCCAGCGCTAAAGGGCCAAGTCCAATATCTGGACTTGGACCCTTACTTTGTATATCCCCCAATTTTGCTACGTAGTGCAAATCTGTACCCACCCCTTGTGATTTTGGCCTAATCCAATATATGGATTTATGGCCCTGTTATTTACACCCCCCCTAAAATACTAAGTCCAAGTAAAATACTCCCCCCTACGTTTTAATAAAAAAATTATTTTTTATTTTATATTTCATTTATTATTATTTTTACATAATTAATATCTTTAATATTTAATGTTATTTATATAAATTCTAAATTGTTTATTTTTTATTATTTTTAATTCAAAATTCCTTTTTAAAAATAATAACTCATCTTTAAATTGCATTAAAATTCTTTTTATCATGTATTAAAAATATTTTTTCCAATATTATATAATATATTTGAAAGCATCTAACCAATCAAATACTAACCACTTTCTTACTAACTTAATAAACTCAAGATTATTTTCAAAAAGTATTATGGAAATATCTTCAATCGACTGTGAACTTCGTCTACAAATTCCGCTATTCACACACTCAAACTTGGTTCAAGAAGAATTCGAGATATTTTCATAACCCATAAAAAAAACTAACCAAACACTACGAACTACAAATTGGGACTCTGACTCCTCATAAGAGGATACGTAGGCATACGACTTAAAATTGTGGCGAGTTTCCCTAATGAAAATTAAAACTCTATTTCCTAAATATTGCAATTATAAACCCTAGTATCCTTGTGAAAAAGGTAGGTGAGGGGTGCCTAACACCTTCCCTTCATCTAAAAACGAGTCAAACAACTTAGAATATCTGATCAAATTAGGGTTATCCTTTATATTCCTTTCATAAAGATAAAAATTAATGGTGGCGACTCTATATTTGTTGTCGGTTGTTATAGTTATAATCAATAAAATGGAAGTTTAAGATTTTTAATTGGATAGTAGAAACTAGACATTAATTCTAAACACAACGAGAACACTTTAGGGCTAATTAGAATCTATTGATTTCCAAAAATCATTTCTAAATTCAAATGAGACAGCGAGAGCAAAGCATTATGATTTAGGAGTTTAGTCAGAGTCAATAAACACGAGAGTGTGAGACAACGACTTTTAAATTGATATTTTCTACTGAAGAGAATTTTAACATTTAAAGATTATGCCAACGATTTATCGAATCTCTGAAGTTTGACGAATTGCATATCGGTATCCCGTTCTTGAATATTTTAAGAGTCACTTCAACAGTCCTTGTGGGTTCGATATCTTTTAAAACTATGTGATTAGACTGTGCACTTGCAGTCAGTAATTTCGACAGACTCTTAAAGTCGCGACCAGTCTCTCACCTCACGTGAGCTGGTCTCAAAAACAATCTCAAAAACTGTCGCCGTGGGCTAGCCCTTACCTCCAAACGTGTAATAAACCTATTAAAGCATCTAAGTCTCTCTGCCCTTGCTGGAGGAACACACACACTTGTACTATTTTAAACAATACAAATTCTTATCTGATCTTCTCACGTGGTGAATTATATGTTACCATTTCAAGAGTCACTTCAATAAAACGATTGAAGTTGTTAATAACTAATGAAGATAATGAATGTACTAATTTAACTTCAAATGTTATGCATGTAGAAATGTTTTAGAATTTATAACATAAACAATAATGATATTAGATTTTACATATATTTGTTATTTATTTTTTACAAATTTCTAGATTTATATATCTGATATTATGATAAACTATGAAGGACTATTAGAGTTTAGATATTCTCATTATATAATAAAATGGGAAAAAATCTAGTAGTAATTAGGGGTGAGAATAGACTCAGTCGAGATAGGCTTTAACAAGTCTAAGTCAGGTATGTTAAAAATTTTAAATGCTAAGTCAGATTCGTAATTTATCATAGATTTATTTTTAATCTTGAGTATGACCTTTTTAAAAGTCTGGTGAATTTATTAGCCTACTTAAAAATGTATTTTATTTGAATATATGTAAATAAATAATTCAATTAAAATTTTATTAATGTTTATTTAGACTAAAAAAAATAAAAGATCAGTGATATTAAAAATTTGTTTGTAATGATTGATTGAGTTTATCTAATAGCGTAAGTTTCATGAAACTATTTATTTGACAAAACCTATTAAAAAAACTTATGAAACTATTTATTTGAGAAAACCTATTAAAAGAACTTATGAAATTGTTCGTAGTATTTTCATCATAGTTACTAAATTTTATTTTTATATTTTTAGTTGAATTAGAATATACAATAAAATAATTAAAATAAAAATATTCACATTTATTTAAATAGTCCAACTCAATATATTTGATAGACTTTTTTATAATTTGAAGTCTAATTTTTTTTTTAACTAAATTTTAAAAATATCTAACCTTTTCTATTTAAAAAAAAAACATTTAGTGTTGGTGTGGTTAGGTTAGAACGTAGACCTAGTAACCTAATAGTAATCAATCATTTATGATGCATTGTCCTACCATTATATATTCTCTGTTGACCTAATAGAAAGCGTCTCTTTCACAATTCACAAAACTTCTTTTTCCTTCCATTCCATTCATATTCTTCCAAAAACAAAAACAAAAAAAAGATGGTTCTTTCTCAAAAGCTTCACGAAGCTTTCAAAGGCGCTGTAGAGAGAATCACAGGCCCAAGAACCGTTTCCGCCTTCAAAGAAAAAGGAGTTCTTAGCGTCTCCGAATTCATCATCGCCGGTGATAATCTCGTTGCTAAATGCCCCAGCTGGTCATGGTAATTTATTTCCATTTGAGTACTTAGCAAATATAGAAATTGTATTATTCAGGCATGTGAGTCATAATATTAAAGAAACTGTTTTTTATGTGGTTTTGTTTTCTACTTTGAATGATAGGGAATCGTGTGAGCCAAGCAAGAGGAAGCCATATTTACCATCTGACAAACAATTCTTGATTACTAGAAAGGGTAAGATTATGGATTCGAGAGTGTTTTTACCTTATTCAGTGTTCGTGTTCGTGTTTTAAGACCTTTCCTATTTAATGGCTGATTTTTGAAGTTGTTTTGTACACAACAGTCCCTTGCCTGCGGAGAGTTGCGTCTATTGAAGAAGAATATGAAGCTGACGGAGGGGAAGTTCTACTTGATGACGAAGATAATGATGGATGGCTAGCAACTAATGGTAAACCTAAAGGTGTTTATTCTACTGAACTGGAGGCATGCATTATAATATATTGTGCTGCAAGTTTAATCCTGTGATATTATACCCTTGTAATATGATTTTTCAGAAATTAAATCTGATGAAGGTGAAAATTTACCTTCCATGGATGATGAAGATATTCCTGATATGGCACAGTTTACAGAATATGACAACATTATTGAGACAGATCCGGTAAGTTGAATCAAATAAAATTTCTATGAATAAGTGAAATATTTAGTGTTTAATAAATATGGAATAATCTTTAGAAATTGCAAAGAATAATGCAAATGACAGTTTAATGTAGAATAAGAGTAATAATAGGAAAAAAAGTACATGAGAGGTTTTTAATTCTTTGAAGTATTGTTTACTAAATTTTTAGCATGTACGTTACTATAAAATGTTAAGAAGTTTTGTAGTTTATATATCAGAACAAAAACAAACATATTTTATTTCTTCATATAAGTCTACGTTATTTCGTGTTAACTTTAGTGAGGTCTATTTATACTATTCTATTAGAAGTCTGGATTTTCCGCTGCTTCCAACAATTGGCATCAGCATCAGAGCTAAAAATGACTTCTTCTAGTAGATCGGTCGAGGTCGTCAAATATAAAATTGAAATGTTCGATGGAAAAAATGATTTTCCTATTGAAGGATGCAAATGAAAAATGTGCTTATATCACAAAAATTGCATAAGGCATTAGCGGGGAAAGAACAAAAACATGTGGAAATGAAGGATGGGGATTGGAAAGATTTAGATCTCGAAGCACGAGCATTGATAATCTTATGTCTTGAGAGGGATGTTGCATTCTTGGTAAATAAAGAATCAACCGCTGTTGGCGTGTGGTCAAAGTTAGAGAATAACTTTATGGTGAAAACTCTAACAAATCAGATCTATTTAAAATCCAGATTGTATACATGCAAGATGGAGGAAGACACCTCAATCTGAGATTATGTAAACAAGTTTCATAGGATTATATCAGACTTAAATGATATAGGAGTTAAGATTGATGATGAAGACCAAACACTTATGTTGCTTCTTTCATTGACTAAGAAGTATGGAAATCTAGTTCAAAAATTGATGCTTGTGGGTGATACTCCAACCATGGATAAGACGAGCATCGTTATTAGCAGATGATCTTCGAAAGGTTTCTACAAGTGGGATAAGACAAACCTCTGAAACATTTTTGACAGATAAACTTGGTGGAATATGCACTCTTGAATGTACAGCCCAATTGTTGAAAGCAGCAGAAAATATAGACTTCTAATAGAATAATATAAATAGACTTCACTAAAGTTAAACACAAAATAAGGTAGTTAGAACAATAAACTTGTGTGAAAAAATAAAATGTCTAAGAAAAAAGATAAACTTCTAATTAATAAACTTACTTTGTTATACTATATTTGTTTTTGTTGTGATATGTAAACTACAAAACTTCTGAACATTTTATAATAAACGTACATGCTAAAAATTTAGTGAACAATACTTCAAACAATTATAAGTCTGTCATATACTCTCCTTTCTATTATTATTCTTATTCCAGAGTAAACTTTTTTTTTGCATTTTTTCATATTTCGTAAACACTAAATATTTCACGTATTCTGACAGTAGATTAGATGTGTTATCTTTGTATTGTATTGAGACAGAAGACATATCACGTTCTCAAATTTAATATTATGACACTTAATGATTATTTTTTTATCGAATATTGGAATTACAAAATATACTGTTAGGTTGAAAACTATTGTCGCATAGACGTCATATTTTTAGATTGCAGCATTTTGTTTGATGCTGATTTGAGTAATGCGATTCATGCACTACACCAAATTTGTCTTTTAGCAGCACCCCTACTAAAGCGCTTTTTGTAAAAAGCGCTGGTATAGGTTGCGCTAAAAACAAAATAAAAAAACACGCTAAAAAAGCGCTCTTAAAGGGGGGGGGGTTACAAAAGCGCTTTCAGAAAGCGCTCTTAGAGGCTGGGGTACGAAGGCGCTTTTGAAAAGCGCTCTTATAGTGGGGGGGGTATGAAAGCGCTTTCTGAAAGCGCTCTTATAGGGGGCTTATGAAAGCGCTTTCAAAAGTGCTGATATAGGGGGTGGGGTACAAGAGCGCTTTTATCCTCAAAAGCGCTGGTATAGCCTTAGTTACGAAAGCACTTTTCAAAAGCGCTGTCATACCCTCTTTACAATTAAAATTTTTTAAAACAAAATTATACTAAACGCGTTCTTCGTTTCCAAATCCCTAATTTCTGCTGAAAACGCACAAAATCTTGCATTCTCAGAAAACTCACAAAATCGTTTCCAAATCCCTAATCGTTGAAAACTCACATCGTTTCAATCGTTCTCCGTTCTCAATCGTCTTCTTCGATTGTCTTCTCATCGTCTTCTCTCCGTTCTCAATCGTTTCAATCTTTGCTTGTTCTCATCGTCTTCTTCTCAACGGCACTGCTCATCGTCTTCCATCTTTGCTTGCATCTTGTCTTCAACTCTTTGCTTGCGTGGTTTTGAGAATAAAGTTTTGGTATTGCTTTTACTTCAAAGACCGGAGGGATTAGCAGGTAATTTTTCTTATATTTTTTTTTAAGGTTTTCTGTTTTAGTAAATGTATTTGCACTCATTTTCTAATTCTTCATTGCCATATACAGAGAAGACAAGTCCTGGTTTGATATCAGTAGACCTTCTTACTGACACTATAGAAGGTACGGTTTCTTTTGAAGTTTTCTTTGCAACTCATTTGTCGATGTATTCTATTTTGATTTTGAATTTCATTTCATCTTTCAGGGGGAAGGAAACCTTCAGTTGCTGCTATTGATGGTCTTGCCCTGGGTGGAGGGTTAGAGCTTGCATGGTTTTGAGAATAAAGTTTTGGTATTGCTTCTCAATCGTCTTCCATCTTTGCTGCTGCTTTTTGCTGTTTTGCTATTTGAATTGAATCTACTCACATCTTCGTCTAAGGTGATTTTCATTATTTTATTATTATGCCTTACAGTGTAGCTTTTTTGGTGAATATCATTATATTATATATCTTTTTTTGAATTTATTTTCAATATGCTTGAAATAGATAGATCAATCAATGTCTCTAATATTGCTCTTTAGATATTGTTTAACATCCAGCATATGGCTTAGTAGTAGTAAGCTTAGATGCTGAGTTTGTATAGTTAAGAGTGTGAATCTGCTGAAATTAAATGCTGAGTTTGTATAGTGAAGTGAAAATATGGATTAAGGGATAAAATGTGTATAATTGATATTGATATAACTGTAATCATAGTAATCACTAATTACATCCTAACCCCCCAAAAACTTTCTATCATTGTTATTTTTACTTTATATTTTTTTATGTTCAAAACATTTTTCAAACAAAGCTCTTGTTTGCTTAGAATAGTAATTATTACATATAAATTGTATTATCATCTTTCCTCGTGGACTCATAATTTTAGTCATTGTATTTTGATATTTGTTGACACATCTACTACACATACAATAAAAATTTTAAACAAGACTATCAAAAATTAAGTTCAAACTTAAAACATCTTTTTATTTAAAAGAGATTTCTTATAATTTTAATTTCATATATTTATCTATTTATTATTAAGAAAGAAAAGTAATGTAATTAAATTATAATATTTTACTTTTAGATTATATTAAGTAATACTCATTATTTCGACATGCATGTGGAATATTCATGATGTCAATTTCGTTTATCGTTAAGTGAGGTACTTACTAACTTTGTGAATTGAATTCGCCATAGGGGTTACTTGTGAAGAGTGAAAGTTTGACCGTTTTTGTTTAGCTTAATTAAGACATGGATAAGACATGGATGAATTCAAACCGATTGTCGAAAGAGTACGAGAAAGGGGTATGGGAATTTGTTGAGTTTGCGGTTGCGCACTCCAAAGACCCGCTTCGAATGCCGTGTCCTTGCTTGGGTTGCTGTTATGCCGGGGGTAAGGTTGACGGGAATCAGTTGGGATCTCATTTACTACGGTTTGGAATTGATAGAAGTTATACATGTTGGACAATGCATGGTGAGAAAAGTACCGGGAATGCTGAGTCGAGTTGTAATAGGAAGTATGCTTCAAACGACGATTGCACAGACACATACGATTGTGATCGAGTCGAAGAGATTGCAGAAGCGCTTGAAGAAGATCTTGCGGATTGTCCCAAAATGTTTGAGAGGTTGGTAAGCGATGCAGAGAAACCGTTGTATGTTGGTTGTTCAAAATTCACAAGATTGTCTGCGGTGTTAAAGTTGTACAACTTAAAGGCGGACAATGGATGGTCGGATAAAAGTTTCACAGAGTTATTAGCCCTTATGAAAGATATGCTACCAGAGGATAATGTTCTTCCCAATCGAACGTATGAAGCCAAAAAGATGTTGTCTTCTATTGGAATGAGCTATGATAAGATACATGCATGTCCAAACGATTGCGTTTTGTTTCGAAACGAGTATGCAGCGTTGAATGAGTGTCCTAAATGTGGTGCCCCTCGATATAAGAAAAAGTTGTCTCCTGCTAAAGTCTTATGGTATTTTCCTATAATTCCGAGATTTAGACGCATGTATCGTAGTGAGACCGATTCAAGACACTTGACTTGGCATGCAGATGAAAGAATTATTGATGGAAAGTTGCGACATCCGGCAGACTCACCACAATGGAGTAAAGTTGATACTGAATATCCTGAATTTGGAAAAGAAGCAAGAAACCTTCGGTTGTCATTGTCTACTGATGGAATGAACCCGCATGGTATTCAAAGTATCTCGCATAGCACATGGCCTGTGATTCTTATGATTTATAACTTACCTCCGTGGCTATGTATGAAGCGTAAGTACATGATGTTATCTATGCTAATTTCTGGGCCTAAACAACCAGGGAATGACATAGACGTATACTTGGCACCCTTAATCGAAGATTTAAAGTTTTTGTGGGAGAGAGGTGTGGAGGTTTACGATGGGTATAGGAAAGAAAGTTTCAACTTGAGGGCGATGTTGTTTGGAACAATTAATGATTTTCCAGCATACGGAAATCTATCCGGGTACAGCAACAAGGGTCAAAAGGCGTGTCCTGTTTGTGAAGATGAAACCGATACGACACGATTGGCGCTTTGTCAGAAGAATGTCTTTCTCGGCCATCGTAGATTCTTAAATTCTAATCATCACTACCGTGGGTGGAGAAAAGCATTCAATGGAGAGGCCGAACATCGTACAGCCCCGCCTTTTTTGTCAGGTGATCAAATTTTTGAAAAGGTGAAAGATGTGAGCACTCAGTTTGGCAAGCCTTTTGCACATTCAATTTGTCAAGGGTGGGTGGAAGAAGAAGTCAATTTTCTTTGAACTTCCATATTGGAAGTCGTTGTACGTAAGACATTTCCTGGATGTTATGCATATTGAAAAAAATGTATTTGACAGCGTTATAGGTACGCTACTCAATATACAAGGAAAGTCTAAGGATGGCGTTAACATAAGGAATGACATGGTAAACATGGGGATGAGAACTGAATTGGGGCCCGTGACGAAAGGAAGACGAACATATCTGCCACCTGCTGTTTACACTCTATCTAGAAAGGAGAAGAAAACATTGTGTAAGTTCCTCAGTGAAGTAAAAGTTCCAGAAGGCTACTCTTCAGATATTAGAAGACTTGTGTCCATGAAAGACCTCAAGTTAAAGAGTTTGAAGACGCATGATTGCCATGTTATAATGGAACATTTTTTACCAATAGGTATACGTTCTATTCTGCCAGAAAAAGTAAGAAGCGCAATAACTAAGCTGTGTTTCTTCTTCAGGTCTATTTGCAGTAAGGTGGTCGATCCCGCGATCTTACCAACATTGCAAAATGAGATAGTTGTTACTTTATGTGATCTTGAAATGTATTTTCCTCCCTCGTTTTTTGACATAATGGTTCATCTAGTCGTTCATCTTGTGAAAGAGACACAACTGTGCGGACCAGCTTATATGAGATGGATGTACCCTGCTGAACGTTATATGAAAATATTAAAAGGGTACGTGAAAAACAGAAGTCGACCAGAGGGTTGTATTGCCGAGCGATACGTTGCTGAAGAAGCGATTGAGTTTTGTACTGAATATCTGTCAAATGTTCAATCAATTGGACTCCCCAAATCTCATATTGTCGAAAAAAAAGAAGGAAAAAGGCTAATTGGAAATAAAGTTGTGACAATATCAATGGTCGAACGGGATCAAGTGCACTTGTATGTTCTGCACAATGAGATTGAGGTTGAGCCGTTTGTTGAAATGCACAAAGTTGTTCTCCGAGATTTAAATCCAAATAGAAATGAGAACTGGATAGTACGAGAGCACAATCGAAGTTTCATACCGTGGTTTAGAGATCATATTTATTCAAAGTATCGTTCAGATCCTGCTTCAGTAACAGAAAGGTTGAGATGTTTAGCCTATGGTCCATCTGTAATTGTGCTTTCTTATAGCGCATACGCAATTAATGGATACACATTTTATACCAAAGAACAGGATGATAAAAGTATTATGCAAAATAGTGGTGTTACCTTGGTAGCTGAAGCTATGCACATATCAAGTGCGAATGACTTAAATCCGAAATTTGCAAATTTGTCATATTTTGGGGTTATCGAGCGCATTTTGGTGTTTGATTACGCGAAGTTTCAGATTCCTGTATTTGGTTGCAAGTGGGTTGAAAATAATAGTGGCGTACGAATGGATAAGTCAGGATTTTTGCAAGTGGATCTCAATAGGGTAGGGTACAAAGATGAGCCTTTCATTCTAGCCTCTCAAGCTAAACAAGTGTTCTATGTCAATGATCTGACAAGTACGAAATGGTCTATAGTGCTTTTATCTAACAAAATAGTTGATGAAAAAATTGAAGATCAAGGTGATATTGGTGTTGGCATTGAATCTTGTACAAGAAACGATCAAAATGAGAATGAATCTTGTATTAGAAATGATCATAATGAGGGTATTTGGATCAATCCAACCGTCCGCATTGTTAAGAGACGCGTAGTACACAATCCTACCAAGAAAAGAAAGAGACGTTAGTGATAAAGTTAGTGTTAATAGTGTACTAATGTGCTTTAGTTTGTTTGATACAGGTTCAATGGCTCCAGATAGAGATGCTCCACCTGAAAACCCACCTGAAAACTCACAAGAAAACTCACAAGAAAGAGTTGCTTCGGATACAAATGCTCCACCTGATACTGAAGCAAAAGAGGTTGCACGAGGCATCACTATTATGAGGGGAATCATTCGACATAGAGACCAAGGATTAGTATACCGATTGGAATGGAATTCTGATAAACAACCAATTGGTCCTAATTCTGCAAAGTTGACAAGTTATATTGGTACACTTGTCCGTATGCATATTCCGGTCTCCGTAGCTACCTGGAAATCGAAAACGAAAAATTTAGAATTGGAGGAGAAAAAACAAGCGATTTGGGAAGAGCTTCAGGTATATATCATATATGGTTAATTGTTGTTATTATCTTGACGATAAATTGTTTAAATTACTTATACTAACACACTATGCGTACGTTTTTTTGCAGAGGACTTTTGAGATACCAGATGAACGTAAAAGCTACATACTTAGTTTGGCCGGCAAAAGATATAGAGGGTGGAAAAGTTTTTTGACAAACACCTATCTTAAGGATAAAGATGGAAAATTTCTTGAAGAGGCACCGGGACGGCCAACAAAGTATGCGACCTTCATTGATGAAGCAGATTGGGCTGAGTTTGTAAAGCAAAGAGATGAAGCTTTTCAGAAAAAGAGTGCCACGAATAGTGAGAGAGCATCCAAACCCGCGTATCCATACAAAAAAGGGCATTTGGGATATGCACGCTTAGAGGATAAAATTGTAAGTAAATAGAAATGCGTTTTAATTAATTGTCTACATGTGCATGTTTTAATTGACGATTTTATCGTTTGTGTCAATGCATAGTTAGAGGAGACTAAAAGTGAGGAAGCTTCACTTCCTGTACATGTGTTGTGGAAGGAAGCTCGTGTGGGCAAGAATCAAGCTGTCGATCCCGATGTTCAGAGAGTTTATACTGAATGTGTAAGTATAATACTGTGTCTTTAATTAAATCAAATGTTTTTTAATATATAAATGTTTTTTTATCTCCACTAATAATTATTTAAATGTAAATGAATTACAGGAGACCTTGTCGCAATCGGCATCCACCGGTGAGGAGAGCGTACTTAGTATAGTACTAGATGCTCCCGAGTATCCCGGTCGGGTGAGGGGTAAGGGTCATGGTGTGACTCCAACCTCTTTTTATAAGAGTTCTAGGAGAAGATCAAATCTTACCAATGAAGAAGTGTTGCAAAAGTTGCAGGAATTGCAAGCACAGGTCTCTGAATTGCAAAGAGATAAAGATATGTATATGAGAGAAAATTGCAACACTTCATCGGTGAGAGAAACTAGTGATAAGGCTAGTATCAACTATCAAAAGAAATTTCCCGAGGTAATTATAAGTTTTTTTCCTTACAAACTGTTCTATTTTATTAATGATAATGACTTTATATTTTCTATTTGTTTAGGGCATTTCATCTTGCCAACTATACTTATCGTCACCGAATTATCGACTAGTTGGCAAGGGAAAAGTGCACAACACTTCGGGAGATTTACTTCACCACAGACCGCTCCCGGATGGACACCTGAAAGTATCGGTGGATGTTGTATTAGATCGTGATGCGATTCTACCGGTACCTGACATGGTCTCAGAGACGACATTGCTGCGAGATGCAATAGGATCATTTGTTGCATGGCCCTCGGAGCTCATTACCATTAGTGATGAGGTATACTGAAAACGATTATGAATCATTTAGTTTTCGAATGTCAATTCTAAACCGTTTATTAATTATTTTTTACATTTTAATTTTAGACTGCTCCTATAAAACCCGCAATTAAGGGTAAAGGGATTTTACAGGAGGAGGAGTCTGTTGCATCACTAAAAGAGGTACATTTAAAGTGTTAATATATAGTCTGAATCTAAATCTGCATGATTTTATATTTTACCTAACTTATATGATTTTTAGGCATCCGCTCGGGAGTCACAACAAGTGACGCAGCAGGTTCGTAGCTTACCACCCACTGGTCCTCCGAAGCAAGCGGCAAAAAAAGGCGGTGCTTTTGTGCCTCGATACCGTTCGACACTCGCAACAATGGTTGATATGTCCGATTTGAAGGATGGTGGTTTACGTGAAATCAACATGGATGAAAGTGTCTTCGGTATTGAATTCCCGTCACATATTACATTTGATGACTTGGAAGAGATTTTTAGGCATGATCAACTAGGCGTCAGTAATATGCACTCATACATCCGGTAATATTCACTCATCCGATATATTATTTAATTAGTCCCACAATATAATTTATTTACACATTTCAATGAAAATAATCTAATGTTTATTATGTTTTTATTTAAGGTTGTTGTATGACAGAGTGTTGCGCGGGACTGCATTGTCTAACAGATTCCGTTTCGTGTCTTCCGCCCATTGCAGCGGAATGACAATTGCTTCGGAACCGGAATCAGTTAGACAGCGCTTAGTAGATAGATTCATGTCCACCGGCAATACAGAAAGTCTGCATCTTTGGGCGTATAATACCCGACCAGTAGGGTTAGTTTCTCATTCTTGGTTCATCTAATCTCTGTTTCTTTTGTGTATAGCAAAATTTTCATATAACCTATTGTTTTAATTTATAGAGCACACTGGTTGCTGCTTGCTATCAACCCGATAAGAGAAGTCGTGTATTATCTGAATTCGGTAAATGGTGAATGGACCAATTATCCGGCTATGAAGGAAATCGTTGATTTGTAAGTGGGATCGTTCTAAATATATATTCGTGTATATTTATATATTTTCTTATTTGTGGGATTGATCTAAACATATGCTTTTATATATTTAATAATTAGATCAATACAAGTGTTCCGTAGTCAACGGGACGCACAGGTATCCCGGACTAAATCAAACAACATCACTTGGATCCAAGTGCAGGTACATTACTTTTCACAATTTTGCTTATAATATTTATGCTACTTGGTAAAACAAGACAACTATAGAATCTTATTTGTTTTATTATGTAGTGTCCGCAACAGCGAAACAGTCATGATTGCGGATACTTTGTTTTGAGGTTCATGAAAGAAATCCTTCAGGCGAATCAATTAGAGATTCCGCTCACGGTATGAATTTATAACTTAAGATAATTTCATATAATTTATTACATTTAACTAAATATATCATTTATATTATGTTTTTGTTTTGTAGTACCTTGACGAATTCCGTGCTGTTGGGTACCCGAAGCTTAAGTTGGAAGAAATTAAAGAAGATTTGTGTCAATATTATATTAAGCAATTTTTCATGTAGGATTTGTGTCGATTTGAACTATAATATTATTGATGTAATGATGTATATATATAATTTTGGATATTATAATGGTATTATATTAGTATATATATTGTCTTACTGATGGCTGAAATAATAGCGTCGAAAATATATTACAGGTCAAAAATATATTACAGGTCGAAAATATTACAGGTCGAAAACATTACAGGTCGACTGGGAGGATTAAATTATAGGCTGCACATAAAAATACCTCATTTAGAAACGACAGCGCTTTTAAAAAGCGCTCTTAAAGGTCCACCTACTAAAGCGCTGCCAAAGACCAGTAAAAAAGCATAAAAAATTAAAAAAAAACGCAGCATACAAAAGCGCTTTTGGAAAAGCGCTCTTATAGGGGGGCCTATCAGAGCGCTTTTTCCAGAAAAAGCGCTCTCATAGGGGGGCCTACCAGAGCGCTTTTCCAAAAGCGCTTTTGTATGCTGCGTTTTTTTTTAATTTTTTATGCTTTTTTACTGGTCTTTGGCAGCGCTTTCTGAGAAAAGCGCTCTTAAAGGGGGGTCTACCAGAGCGCTTTTTCCAGGAAAGCGCTCTTATAGGGGGTCCTACCAGAGCGCTTTTTCCAGGAAAGCGCTCTTAAAGGGGGGGTCTACCAGAGCGCTTTTAGAAGCGCTTTTGTTACCTACGCCAGCGCCAGCTATTAAAGCGCTTTTAAGCCCTTTTAAAGGCCAAAATAAGCGCTTTTAAAGCCCTTTTCCGTAGTCGTGATGTCATTAATTTTTATTTTGCTTATTGAAGGCCACTCTTCAGTCCACATATCTAGTAGCTCATGAACCTGATGATGATAATATTCTACGAACTCGCACCTATGATATCAGTATCACGTAAGACGAACCTCTGCATATATTTTAAACATAAACCTACTTCAATTCAGAAACAATTATTTATTTGACAATGAGTTTCAAAGGTTGGCCTTGCTTCTTTTTTTTTATGCAGGTATGATAAGTATTATCAAACACCTCGTGTGTGGCTTACTGGATTCGATGAGGTTCGTTTTATTCACTTGATCACTTGATCCTTGTGTACTGGTACACTGATTTCATCTCTTGTCTTTTGGCAGTTAGGAATGCTATTGCAACCAGAACTTGTCTTTGAAGACGTTAGTCAAGACCATGCACGCAAAACAGTGAGATATGGGACATCAGTTTATTATCACCATACACACAGTAGAATTTGCTACAATATATGTTAAAACAGTGCTAACTTAAATTGTTGCAGGTAACAATTGAGGTCCACCCTCACTTGCCTAGAAAACATGCATCCATTCATCCTTGTCGACATGGAGCGGTGATGAAGAAAATCATTGATGTGTTGATGTCACGTGGAGTTGAACCTGAAGTTGACAAGTAAAACCCTTTGTTTCTAATATACAAGTGATCCATTCAATATTACATAAATGAGGTATATAATTACTTAAACTTGTTTCTGCAGGTATCTGTTTTTATTCTTGAAATTTATGGCTTCTGTTATTCCAACAATCGAGTATGATTACACAATGGACTTCGATCTCGGTAGCTCCAGCAATTGATTAAGGTAATTGGGATTCTGAGCTGAACTGAATGGGAATCTTCTCTTGTTACCACTATGAGCTGAACTAAACTTGTGATGTTAAGATTCTATTGATGATTTATACTTGAACGTGCAGCTACCTTCTGTAAAGAAGAAAACCTTGCAATATAAATTTATTGTTTTCTAGAATCCGAATATTTAAAAAACGTTCTAGACTTTTATAATTTAGAGAATATTTTTTAAGCTGTTGGTTATTTCAACTTCACCTCAACATACATAACAGATTCAATTAGCATCAATCACATTTATTCTTTACTTCACCTTGACAACATTCACCTGCCTTACATTTTCTTACCTCTTTTTAAAATAATATAAAAAATGTGACTTGAAAAGAAACTAAGGGTAATTCCCATAAATAAATGAACGAGCCTAATCCATCATACAGCAAATTAATCAATAAGTGATTAGAAAATGAAGAATCAACCCTATGCTTCTTTCTTGTTTTTTCTCTTTTCCTTTATAAATGATTGAGACTCAAATATGACTCAAATATAAGTATTTTGGCTTAATTGTAATTTTAATCATCTTATTTTTCATTTTTTTGAGTTTTAGTTCCTTTATTTTAAAACTTTAGAGCACAACATTTATGTTGTGGATTTGTAATCGGAGTTTTCATGATCATTTTCATTATCTTCTACGATTTAGCAAACTTTGTGCAACATATGAAATTAAACACATTATGAATCAATGATATCATTATAATCATTATCAACATGATTGAAGACTCATTTTAATAACAGTTGTTGTTATAGTGGTTGATAGTTTTTTAGTTGTGTTCTAATAATGACAACTTTCATTTTAATATTGAACACCAACAACATTTTAAACATACGATACTTTTATTATATAGCCAAGTAAAATAGAGTCGCTGGCTATTTGAAAAAGAGTCGTTACAAATAGTACTGCTTCGTCCTTTTCTCTTCCACAATTCAAGCTAGTGGAGAGGTAGTGGAATAAGGCTTTTTCGTACCGTGTACTATTGTATCATGTTAACGTTATATTCTTTCCTCCTGCACTTTAGAGGCTTCTGCGAGCATGCATTTAGAAGTGGGAACATAACATAAGGTATTCAGAATTTCAAGTCTTCAGAGTCTTTAGAAATGCGTCTTGAGAGTCTTCAGTACTTGGTCTTGAGAACGCGTTGTAGAGAACCTGCACTTTATGGTTTGACATAAGTTAATGGATGTATCACCACCCCAGTGGTCAAAGCGCGCGCCTATCACCATGAGGTCTTGGGTTCAAGTCCCAGCGAGACCTTTTTACCTTGCCAAATCCTAAGATTATTGTACATGATAGAAATAATTGGCTGTTTGATAACTATATCTCTGATGCAGAAACCGACCCTGAGACTCCTCCATTCTACCATAATTTTCCATCCCCAGACCATGCCAACCCTCTGAAGGCCATCTCTCTGACACAACTTCTTGTGCCTCTGTTGCACCATTTGCAACACCTCTTGATTACATTGTTGTCATCAATGCACTTCAAACTGACATTGCTAACATTCGAGATGAGCTGACATCTTTGTATGTTGATTTCCACATATTTATGGACATAGTGACAGAGAAACTTGATAGTGGCTAATGCTTATGGATAGTATTGCATTTCTAACTCTCACGCTCAAACAGTGAGGACATTGTACTATTTTAAGTGTGGGGGAAGGAATACCTCTTAATTTAGGATTTCCATTACTTGCTTAATTTAGGATTTACATTGTTTTCTTAAATTAGGATTTCCACTGTTTGGTTTTCTAGATTAGACTTACTGTTTTCTAGACTATTTTGTAATTTTCTACATTTTCTTGATACAATAGCATTTATCCGAGTATTCAATTAAATTATGGCATTTTATTCATGTATGTCAATTTTATTATCTATAATTTTCCTCTGTTAACTCATTGTTGTATGTGGGAGAATGTTTAAAACACTTCTGAGTTTTCAACCTGTGGCCCTCGCCCCAGGTTCATGGCCCTCTCCATGCAAGTGTGGCCCTCGCCACAGTCTTATAACACAAACAATTTTAAGTGTAAACTCAGACCCTCATTTTCTCTTCTTCCTTTCCATTCTTCCCATCTTCCTCCAATAACTATCACAAATTAAGACTCACTCAACCTTTCACCCTCCATAATCGTCCCACTCTTTCCCTTTTCCAACTTCCCATCAACACCCATTAATATCCACTCAATTTCAACTGCCAACCTCCATTTTCCCTTTTAATTTCGTGAAAATCCAAAAAACTCAAAGCACCTCTCCACTCACATAGACCTAAGAGAAACCATTTATTTTTAAAGTAGTGTGTTCATCTTGCCTCAACAAGCTCAACAAACAAACAGAAGGGCACGTCCATCACCAGATTTGTCAACAATTGTCTTCCGCACAGAGGAAGCAGGTGAACTACAGAAAGAGAAGTATCTGAAATTTTATCAACGCTCTGTTATACCTACAAGGTATGTTGATGAATCCTGTCTGCGTGAATTAGGACTGTTTGATAGTGTTAAGTGGATGCTAGATAATTCAAGTCTAACACACCTTTGTATATTGAATCACCCTACTTATGAACCATTAACCTTGGAATTTTTGAGTTCTTTTATCTATGACACCCCTATAGTTGAACAATATTTCACCGGAACTGCCAAGTTTAGAACGCTTAACAAATAATACTCTTTGAGCCAAGACACCTTGGGAGATATGTTACATTTTCCGCACGGAGAAAATATTGCATATAGAATTCCTCTAGAAGCGGAATGGCAGACAATAGCATTTGTCCTTTGGGAAAATCTAACAGGTGAGAAAACTCTTAATTGGGAAGGACTTAATGCCTCACTTATTCATAATCCAGCCATACGTTATTTTCACCGTGTTTTGGCAAGTACAATTTTCGGCAGGATAAACACCCACAAGGTGAATTATATGGAGTTGTTCTTTATGAATTGTGTCTTCAAGCCAAAAAGAATCAATGAAACTCCATTTTTGTTGGCACACATACAATCCATTTGTGCAAGAGGGACCAATCCTTTTTGTATTGGGGGAATAGTCATGTCCATAGCACTTGCTTTAGGCCTGAGCGACAAACTTTCAAATTTGCCATCAACGTCGGCTCTATTTCTTGATATTGACAATTGTCGATCCACACACCTAATTAAGGCCAAAGATGATGGCAAATATAATCTGACAATTAGAAATAGGGAGGTTAAGAGTGTCATTTTGCCTTGTCGTAATCGTACTAATGTGCAGAATATGGCAAATTGGCATTATGATCTGGCTGCCCCTGAGCCCAATGCGCCTACCAAGGTGAACAAGGTGGTCAGACTGATGATGAGTTAGATGAGATGAAGCAGGGTGCACTTAAACCTGATCCACACCCACACACCATACAAGTTCCTTCTGAAAATGTTGCAGGTACATCATCTAAACGCCGAAGAAGGAATGAAGACACATCTGCCACCTCTGATGACATTCTTGCTAAAATGAGGTGACATAATAAATTGGATGCTCAGTGCAACCAAAGGCTTCAAGATATACAAACTCAGCAAACTGAGATGATGCGAATAATTCACCAAATTCAACAAGATCAGCGTGACTATGATGACAGGAATGAACAAACAATGTCAGGCATGATCAACGAGATGGCAGCTTTGATAGTACGTGTGAATGGCTTACAGGAATACATTCATCATGTGGGTATTCCCCCTCACTAAACTAGTAATGGTGGACATGGATGAGCACGTGACAGAGGCTACCAGTAGTAGAGATTCCAGGTTCTACCTTTATTTTTCACCTTATTTTGAAACATTGGGTACAATGTTCGATTCGAGTGTGGGGAGAAAGTTGTACTGCTTTTGTTTATCGCTTTCTAGGTAATTTTAAATTATTATTCATTTTCCTTTTCTCGTTTAATGTTAGTGTTAGTTGAGTCGAATTCTTGTGTTGTCGAGTCTCTATGCGTGTTTTTACGCTATTAATTGATTCCCCAAATTTTCTTGAGCCATAACAAAAATTGTGTTGGTTTGATCCATAACACGACACCTTAAGAGTATATAGTTGCTTTTCACTTAGGCTATGTTGGAATGATTTGAGAAATATTTAACAAAACGATACTGTTTTGACACCCTAAACTCCCTAATTATGCATGATCAATTTAAGTACCTATTATGCCGAGACCTTAAGTTTGAGTTTTAAAGTAGCCTGAGTAGTTTATATTAACAGTCAGCACCATCTTAAGCGCAAACTACGTAGGGAGTCGATGAATATAAGTGAATGACCCCAAAAATTGTAAACTTACATGCCTTAATATCATAAAAATAGGGAATGCACCTATTCAGTTAGGTGACCCTCACCCAGTCACTTAATCCAACAATTGTGGTACCTACAAAATATTTTATAAACAACCCGTTGTGAGTTGGTTCAGAGGTATCTGATGTTGAACTTGGTAGGTCGAACTACAGTTCGATCCTCAGCAACTTACAATTGGGTAAATGTTTCACCCCAAAATTTTCCCTCTCACTTATCCAATTTTTTCTCACAAAGATCTCTCTTGGCTCAAGACTGCACAAGGATTGATCAGCTCAAGACACCTCCTTAAGCACTGATGACTAAAATTAGGGTTTGAGATTGCACAAGGATAATTGAACTTTCAATGCCTCATATGACTTTCATAGATCATTATGGACCCCCAATATTACTCATGTCAAGTTTCAAACCTTGAATCACATTTTTGCTCAGTCAATTGAGTAGTTGACCTAAAAATCAGCTGTATTGGGGAAAAAGTCAATTATGGCCAATTTACAGTCAAACTTCATAATTTTTGATCTACATAAATATTATAAACTCATATGTATCATTTGATCAAGTTTGGACAACAATTCCTCAAGAAATTTTATCAAATCATCAAAAGGGCAAAATGGTCAAAATTAGGGTTTTGACTGAGGGGGGGCAATTTCTGATTTTTGACCTAGCAAATGGTCAATTGGTTTGAAGCATGATCTCAAGAGTTAAATTGCACCATTTTTACCTAATAGCATGACTCAAAACATTACTCAAGATAAATTGGATTGGTAGTTGATTTTCGGTCAACTCATCAAAAGTCAACTATATATTGAAAAGTCAAACTTTGACTTTTTGGTCAAAATCAAGTGTCAAAATTCTCAATTCATCAAAACATGTCAAAATATGAAACTTAATCATCAAGAAATCAAAAAGTCAAGATTTCATTTTGAAAAGTCAAAGTTTTCAAACTTAGAAAATTTTCTAAGTGTTGAAAACTTCATGTTTTTTCACAACTTTGAGCAAATTTTTCACCATGATGCAAGATGATTCAAAAGAAACTTTCAACACGAAAGTTTTAGATCTCCATGATATCTAAAACATTTCTTTACACAACTTCTCCTAAAAATTCTTGGATCTCAAGTTATTAATTCATGAAGTCATGGTCTTGAAATTAAACACTTAGTGAAATTTTGCCATGGTTTAGGCATGATTTTGACCTAACTTTATGTCACTTTTTCATTTAGTTCTAATGTGAATCTTCAAAAGTGATTCAAAGAGGGGTAGTAGAGCACATTACAATCTTTCTAAAATGTCCAAGAAATCCTTGAGACCATTCTTGAGCAAGGATAATCGAAGAGAGGAAGTTAGGGTTTCAAACTGAAATTATAGGTCATTTTCATGATGAACAAAAATGCAATTTCAATATTAGGCTGCATAATCTTGCTTTGCAGGCCTTCTAACTTGTGTATCTATCCATCATTAATGGATTACACAAACTTTTGAGCTTTAATCCAAGTGGTTTAAGCTTTATCCAATCCACATTTCCATTAATGGCACAAAGTGAACACTTCCATTTTAGAAAAACAAGCTTTATGTGCAAAGTCAATTCTTGAGCCTATAACTTGTTCCCTATGATCACACTCTATCTACAAAGTCATAAGCAAGCGTGTTTAAAGCATAACCACTCTATCTTAGCCAGTACACAAAGCATTGAAACTTGATTTCTCAAAAAATCACATGTTGAGCTTAAACATGTGATTTTGAATTCTGATCACATACAAGCCTTCATACTTGTTGCTTATAAATAGAGGCACTGTTTGTGAGCTAGAGGACGAGCTTAAGCACCCTGAAACACACCAAAACTCTCTCAAATCAGAAATTTCCCAAAAACTCCATTGTTGCATAGTTTCTGACCTTAAACACCAAACTCATATTTCTCTCATGCGTTTCTTAGCCTTTTAGTTTCTAAAGCTTCCTTACATCAAGTATAACCTATCCCTGTTTCATTACTGTAACATCATTTACCATATCCTCCATAACCAAAAATAGAGCATTGCACATTGACTTCTCCAAGCCATTCCAGCCATCCATTGCTCAAGCAAACCATTGCATTAGCTTCCTGGGAACTTGAGGAAGCTAACCTGATCATTGCAGCACCTTGAATCAAGCTCATTTGCATTTCACGATTTCCAGTTTTGAGGTGTTTTTCTTGAACTTCTATCTCATTACTTAGGCATTGTTAGGCTTGCATTTGTGAAGATAAAATGTAGACATCATTTCCCTGAAGCTGTACATGTCCATAGATTTCATTTATATTGATTGAGCTAGGAGAATTTTAGGATTGAATCTCTGAAAATAATTAGGCCAGAATTTGGTACTTTCAAAAATTCTTATTCGTCTTTGATTTATAGTTCATGATATTTATATGGTTTGATTCATATAAAAAATGGAGCAATTTTCATGTTTACATTTTTGCAAATGGTTGAGAAATGAACAAGTTGCAGGGCTTCTGGCTGGAGGTTGAAGATGAAGTATATTTAGGGCAAGATTTATGTTATATATTTATGATTTGACATAAGTTAACGGATGTATCACCACCCCAGTGGTTAAAGTGCGCACCTATCACCATGAGGTCCTGGGTTCAAGCCCCAGCGAGACCTTTTTTTTCCATTTTTTTCACCTTTTTTGACATTTTTCTGTTTTGCAGCGCTTGGGCCAGTTTAGTTTGGGCCTTACTTTTTTTCTTACAATACTCACTGACTATTTTTTAACCCCCCTGACTTTTTTTATTATTTTTATTTAATTTTACTTTTTTACCTTTCATTTATTTATTATTAATATTATTATTAATATTATTATGACTATTACTATTTTTAATAATAAAAAAATCCAAAAATATTTTATTTATTTATTTGCATGTTTAAAAAATACTTATACATTTTATTTTTATTTATAAAAACTAAAAGAACAAAAACATTTTCTTTAATAATTAAATTCACCTCTTTTATTTGTATTATTTTGTAAATTAAAATCAATTTAGAACTTAGGGTCTTGTATTTAATCATTTTTATTTATTAGTTTAATTAAGTTCACAAAAAAAAACTCTAAAAAAACTTTTCTCTAAATTAATTATTTTTACTAACTTAACCTTAATTTTCATTTTTTAATTAATTATTTTATTTTAGTTAATTAGGTTAAAAAACCCTTTTCATAAAAAAAAACAAACAAAAATCATATTCCTTTTCACATTTACATTATTGTATTTTATTTGTACATTTATTCAAAAATTCCATACGGTTGTAATAGTTATTTAGATTTAATTTCTTGCAATATTCCCCATTTGTAATTTGTACACCCCTCTCCTAAATGATGTAATAGCGTAGTAATTTTAATTTATGCAATTTATCGCTCTATATACAAATGCTAGTAATTAGGGTTTTGTATGGAAAGACTAAAACCAACAAATAGTAAACTCTAATCAAAGACAAACCAAGCATGTAAATCAATACACTTGCACACAAACACCCCTAGGGTAAACCCACTTTGTTTCCTTACAAAAATAACCATATTAAGCATATGAGGTATCTTAGCAAAAACAAACAAATACAAGATCATAGTCCCTTGATGACGCTATCTATGTTGCCTTTCAAAATGATCTTAGTCCCTAAATAAAAATGCTAAGATATCTGACAACATTGCTAATCATGGTTATACGATGACCCACGCCTGTCCCTTTTTACATCCAAAGATAGGGTTACTTACCAAATCAATGGTAAGATAACAATGTCAAAGGAAAAGGAAATAAACATGAAATACTTTTGAGTAGGTAGAAATTTCCTAGTTACTTGCTCAATTTTAAAACAAAAACATCTTTTCTATTTTCAAAACAAACACCTACAAAACACCTTTCAAACTTGAAAACATTTTCAAAAGATCAAACACTTTGTATACATTCTCACGAACGAGAATCATTACAAAGTTTGCCTAAACAAAGGTCTCTTTATAAAATACTTTCAAAAACCACACAAAGCACATTTTTCAAACAAAAGCAAGTGATCTAGCAAGTAACTAAGAGCCCTTGGAAAACCATGGATGAAAAGGTTGCTAATACCTTCCCTTTTCATAATCTACCCCCCCCCCCCAAACTCAAGAAAAGATCTCAAAGATCTTTCCTATGCTTTTTCACCTTTCCTTTTGGATAAAAGAAAAGTCGGTGGCGACTCTTGCTAACCACAACATTTGCGATCAAACGCAAAAACAACCAAGTCAGTTCTTTCATCCTATCATAGTAAATAATAGGGGTTACCAAAATTATGTATCAGGACCCCGTGCTTAAGGATTATAATAACTACTTGACTCCCCTACTATGTGCGTGCACGAATAAAGGGCTTAATGTGATTGTGCTCGAATAAAAGTGGTGAAATAAAACAAAAGAAATAGGTTGAGTTAAAATAGAATCATTCAGACTGGTTTTGCATAAGGTGGGAGTTTTGTTATCGCGTTTTGTGTCATTACGGTATCCTTAGTGTTGACATTGAGTATCTATCTATCTAACAATACTCCACGGAACCACATATGATTTCAGCTTTGTCATGTATTTATATGGAGCTCAGTTATAATTAAATTATCATGCTAGTTTTTTGCTTGAGGACAAGCAAATGTTTAAGTGTAGGGGAGTTTGATAACGTGAAATTACATTGTATATTCGACTCGAATCACATGAATTCTTTTATTATTTTGATTTATTTATGTCGTTTTATGTCGGTATTTTCTTGTTTCATTTTAGGTATTACAGACATATGCTAACCACGAGTAAAAGAGTGAGAAATTGACAAGACATGATAAGAATTGAAGAAAATATGAAAAAAGTATGAGAAACACATTTAAAACATGTGGCCCTCTCCAAAAATCCAAGAAGCATGGCCCTCGCCACACAATGCATGGCCACCGCCGCAGCTCTTAAAAGCCAACCACATACCATGTTATGTGGTTCTTCTCCATGTCAACACTCATGAAGCCTAGTCTCCTAAATCTTCTCCACAAGCAACGTATCCGATATATTCTCCATGTTACCACTAGTCCCAGATTCTTCTGCATGGAAGTAACGAGAATCTAGTAGGGAGTTTATATAAGCATCAGTTATTCACAAGTAGGGGGTCCAATTTTCTGGAGTTCAGAGCACCATTATCATTAGATTTTAAGCACAAAAACTCACTTCTAAAAGTGATAGCCTTCCATATTGGGGGACTATCAAAACCATAGTCTTAGGTTTATTTCCTGTTGTCTCAATTGTAATTCAGAGTAGCCAATTCTGCCGACATCTATGGAGGATATTACTTGAGGTTGCAGTTTATCATTAAGTAGTTTTCATTCAATTTAATTCCAGGTTTTAATTTAATTATGATTTTTTATGTTCTTAGAAGTCATGCTTATGGGTATATTTAATTTTTTCAA
Source organism: Vicia faba (assembly GCA_948472305.1). Taxonomy (NCBI): domain Eukaryota; kingdom Viridiplantae; phylum Streptophyta; class Magnoliopsida; order Fabales; family Fabaceae; genus Vicia; species Vicia faba. Next base: position 1,407,311,401 of record OX451737.1, on the reverse strand, counting down.
TTATTGTTACAGTATGTTTACGTTTAAAACCATGACCGGCTAATTCCCTTGATACTGGTATGTGAAAGTAGTCTCACAGACGGGGTTTATAAATCTGTTGGCAAAAATATTGCACAAACTATTTTTTCTGGTTTAGTTCCTAATTTCAATTGAAATAGTTCTGTTACGAGAGTAAAAGACACACAAAGGTTATTGTAATACCCCAAATTTTCCCTAGGGTACTAATAATTGACTTTTCCTTTTTTTAATTTTTTGTTGAATTCCAATAATTTTGATTATTAAACTAGTTTTGGTATAATAGTTTAAAAATTTAGAAGAGAGGTGTATGGACCATCAAGATCTGATGGGCCCATTGAGGGTTTTTTTATAAGAGGTGCGTTGTTGTAAAAAAGACTTAATTCTCTAAATAGATGGCCCATTAGGTTCGTTTTTATAATTAGGGTGGGGGTGTATTCTCTTCTCCTTTAATCAAAGCTGTGGCCATTAAAGTCTTTGACTCTTTTATATAAAAGAAGGAAGGGGGTATACGTTTTATTAAGACCGGTCCATCAGTTTGTTTTTGGAAGGCCCAATAAATGGGAGGCCCGTCGAGTTTTTCTCTTGGTCCAGATGTTGACCAAGTCAACATTCATTTATTATTATTATTATTATGTTATGTTATTATTATTATCATTTTTAATATTTTAATATTTTTATTACAATCAAAACTTTTATTGAAATTTTGTTGACCGAGTCAAACTACAAGGGTACCAAAACCCTAATACCCAATTTCCAGCAGCAGCGACCCAAGAAATCAAAATAACAAACACTATGGAGATTGAAAAGGAAAAAGGATTAGAAACAAAAAAGAAATTATTGTGCGAATCAAGCAAATTCGTATCGAATCTCAAACAAATCTCATATTTGTATATCATTACATAACAAAATCTTCCACAATCAATTTACAAACAGAATCAATCACATATCTAATCTAATCTTTAATTTCTAAGCTAAACCATTTTGTAACGACAAATCAAATAAATTTCCTAATCAGTCTAATTCTAAAAACTATAAATAAAAACCCTAAAACTATTTTAAGAGGAGGAAAAATCGTGGAGGAAGAAAATTACAACAGAGAAGAAGCAATTCATGATCCAACCATCTTGTTTGAGATCTGGGTTTCAATTTATGAAACCCTAGATCTATGTTGAACAACCATCGCCTTCAAATCGCTGTCGCGCCATCATCATACACATCTACAATCAGAAAAAGAGAAAAGGATTAGACAGAGGGAGAAAGAGCCATAAGGAGATTTACAAGAAGGATCACTACAGGAAAGGTAAGCCAATTCACTTAGCTTAGGGTTTTTTTGTTTGAATCTACGATTTGTGTTTGGTTTTAAAATTTTGGGTTTCTAAGGGTTATGGTTCATTAGGGTCCATGTTTAGGGTTAGGGTTCATTCGGTTTAGGGTTAGGGTTCTAACGTTTGGGGTTTTCTGGGTTTTAGTTTGATTAGGGTTCTTAGGATTCTAAGGTTTGGTTGAAGATCTTCAACGATTCTGGGTTTCCTCACGGTGGAACAGATGAGCACATGAAGATTTTGGTTGAACTTTAACCAGAGATCTGGGGAGACAATGTTCCCTACAGTAGCTAAAGGTAGTAGCCGCCGGTGGAAGTGATTTCCGTCCGGCGGGGCGATTTTCAATCGCCTAGAGAGAAGCCAGAGCTTCTCTCTCTAAAAGTATAACATGTTTGTTGTTTTGGTGTAGAGAGAAGGAGATAGAAGAGAAAAATGGGCTTTCAGCCCAGAGATTTTCTTTTATAATACCCTCTGATTCCCTATGTCCCTCTTACCACGCACCTTCATCCCCTGCCCCTTGATTATCATCCGACGTTCCTCAAACGCACTCCCACCATAACCCTATGCACTCACCTGCATGAGGTCCAAACGGACTCCCCAACGCTTATGATCTTGGGCCTAAGCCCATTCTGGATCTCACCTCCATGTTCTTGTTATTTTACTACAACGCTAGAAAACACACCTCCCCCCAGCGCTAAAGGGCCAAGTCCAATATCTGGAGTTGGACCCTTACTTCGTATATCCCCCAATTTTGCTACGTAGTGTAAATCTGTACCCACCCCTTGTGATTTTGGCCTAAATCCAATATATGGATTTATGGCCCTGTTATTTACACCCCCCCTAAAATACTAAGTCCAAGTAAAATACCCCCCTACGTTTTAATAATAATTTTATTTTTTATTTTATATTTCATTTATTATTATTTTTACATAATTAATATCTTTAATATTTAATATTCTTTATATAAATTCTAAATTGTTCATTTTTTTATTATTTTTAATTCAAAATTCCTTTTTAAAAATAATAACTCATCTTTAAATTGCATTAAAATTCTTTTTATCATGCATTAAAAATATTTTTTTCCAATATTATATAATATATTTGAAAGCATCTAACCAATCAAATACTAACCACTTTCTTACTAACTTAATAAACTCAAGATTATTTTCAAAAAGTATTATGGAAATATCTTCAATCGACTGTGAACTTCGTCTACAAATTCCGCTATTCACACACTCAAACTTGGTTCAAGAAGAATTCGAGATATTTTCATAACCCATAAAAAAAACTAACCAAACACTACGAACTACAAATTGGGACTCTGACTCCTCATAAGAGGATACGTAGGCATACAACTTAAAATTGTGGCGAGTTTCCCTAATGAAAATTAAAACTCTATTTCCTAAATATTGCAATTATAAACCCTAGTATCCTTGTGAAAAAGGTAGGTGAGGGGTGCCTAACACCTTCCCTTCATCTAAAAACGAGTCAAACAACTTAGAATATCTGATCAAATTAGGGTTATCCTTTATATTCCTTTCATAAAGATAAAAATTAATGGTGGTGACTCTATATTTGTTGTCGGTTGTTATAGTTATAATCAATAAAATGGAAGTTTGAGATTTTTAATTGGATAGTAGAAACTAGACATTAATTCTAAACACAACGAGAACACTTTAGGGCTAATTAGAATCTATTGATTTCCAAAAATCATTTCTAAATTCAAATGAGACAGCGAGAGCAAAGTATTCTGATTTAGGAGTTTAGTCAGAGTCAATAAACACGAGAGTGTGAGACAACGACTTTTAAATTGATATTTTCTACTGAAGAGAATTTTAACATTTAAAGATTATGCCAACGATTTATCGAATCTCTGAAGTTTGACGAATTGCATATCGGTATCCCGTTCTTGAATATTTTAAGAGTCACTTCAACAGTCCTTGTGGGTTCGATATCTTTTAAAACTATGTGATTAAACTGTGCACTTGCAGTCAGTAATTCCGACAGACTCTTAAAGTCGCGACCAGTCTCTCACCTCACGTGAGCTGGTCTCAAAAACCGTCGCCGTGGACTAGCCCTTACCTCCAAACGTGTAATAGACCTATTAAAGCATCTAAGTCTCTCTGCCCTAGCTGGAGGAACACACACACTTGTACTATTTTAAACAGTACAAATTCTTATCTGATCTTCTCACGTGGTGAATTATATGTTACCATTTCAAGAGTCACTTCAATAAAACGATTGAAGTTGTTAATAACTAATGAAGATAATGAATGTACTAATGTAACTTCAAATGTTATGCATGTAGAAATGTTTTAGAATTTATAACATAAACAATAATGATATTAGATTTTACATATATTTGTTATTTATTTTTTACAAATTTCTAGATTTATATATTTGATATTATGATAAACTATGAAGGACTATTAGACTTTAGATATTCTCATTATATAATAAAATGGGAAAAAATCTAGTAGTAATTAAGGGTGAGAATAGACTCAGTCGAGATAGACTTTAACAAGTCTAAGTCAGGTATGTTAAAAATTTTAAATGCTAAGTCAGATTCGTAATTTATCATAGATTTATTTTTAATCTTGAGTATGACCTTTTTAAAAGTCTGGTGAATTTATTAGCCTACTTAAAAATGTATTTTATTTGAATATATGTAAATAAATAATTCAATTAAAATTTTATTAATGTTTATTTAGACTAAAAAAAATAAAAGATCAGTGATATTAAAAATTTATTTGTAATGATTGATTGAGTTTATGAAACTATTTATTTGAGAAAACCTATTAAAAGAACTTATGAAACTATTTATTTGAGAAAACCTATTAAAAGAACTTATGAAATTGTTCGTAGTGTTTTCATCATATTTTTATAAGTTCTTCATAGTTACTAAATTTTATTTTTATATTTTTAGTTGAATTAGAATATATAATATAATAATTAAAATAAAAATATTCACATTTATTTAAATAGTCCAACTCAATATAATGGAAAACCTAAAGGTGTTTATTCAACTGAACTGGAGGCATGCATTATAATATATTGTGCTGCAAGTTTAATCCTGTGATATTATACCCTTGTAATATGATTTTTCAGAAATTAAATCTGATGAAGGTGAAAATTTACCTTCCATGGATGATGGAGATATTCTTGATATGGCACAGTTTACAGAATATGACAACATTATTGAGACAGATCCGGTAAGTTGAATCAAATAAAAGTTCTATGAATAAGTGAAATATTTAGTGTTTATTAAATATGAAATAATCTTTAGAAAGTGCAAAGAATAATGCAAATGACAGTTTAATGTGGAATAAGAGTAATAATAGGAAGAAAAGTACATGAGAGGTTTTTAATTCTTTGAAGTATTGTTTACTAAATTTTTAGCATGTACGTTACTATAAAATGTTAAGAAGTTTTGTAGTTTATATATCAGAACAAAAACAAACAGTGTAACAAAGTGAGTTTATTAATTAGAAATTCATCTTTCTTAGATATTTTATTTTTTCATATAAGTTTATTGTTTCAACTACGTTATTTCGTGTTAACTTTAGTGAGATCTATTTATACTATTCTATTAGAAGTCTGGATTTTCCGCTGCTTCCAACAATTGGCATCAGAGCTAAAAATGACTTCTTCTAGTAGATCGGTCGAGGTCGTCAAATATAAAATTGAAATGTTCGATGGAAAAAATGATTTTCCTATTGAAGGATGCAAATGAAAAATGTGCTTATATCACAAAAATTGCATAAGGCATTAGCGGGGAAAGAACAAAAACATGTGGAAATGAAGGATGGGGATTGGAAAGATTTAGATCTCGAAGCACGAGCATTGATAATCTTATGTCTTGAGAGGGATGTTGCATTCTTGGTAAATAAAGAATCAACCGCTGTTGGCGTGTGGTCAAAGTTAGAGAATAACTTTATGGTGAAAACTCTAACAAATCAGATCTATTTAAAATCCAGATTATATACATGCAAGATGGAGGAAGACACCTCAATCTGAGATTATGTAAACAAGTTTCATAGGATTATATCAGACTTAAAGGATATAGGAGTTAAGATTGATGATGAAGACCAAACACTTATGTTGCTTCTTTCATTGACCAAGAAGTATGAAAATCTAGTTCAAAAATTGATGCTTGTGGGTGATACTCCAACCATGGATAAGACGAGCATCGTTATTAGCGGATGATCTTCGAAAGGTTGCTACAAGTGGGATAAGACAAACCTCTGAAACATTTTTGACAGATAAACTTGGTGGAATATGCACTCTTGAATGTAGAGCCCAATTGTTGAAAGCAGCAGAAAATATAGACTTCTAATAGAATAATATAAATAGACTTCACTAAAGTTAAACACAAAATAAGGTAGTTAGAACAATAAACTTGTGTGAAAAAATAAAATGTCTAAGAAAAAAGATAAACTTCTAATTAATAAACTTACTTTGTTATACTATATTTGTTTTTGTTGTGATATATAAACTACAAAACTTCTGAACATTTTATAATAAATGTACATGCTAAAAATTTAGTGAACAATACTTCAAACAATTATAAGTCTGTCATATACTCTCCTTTCTATTATTATTCTTATTCCAGAGTAAACTTTTTTTTTGCATTTTTTCATATTTCGTAAACACTAAATATTTCACGTATTCTGACAGTAGATTAGATGTGTTATCTTTGTATTGTATTGAGACAGAAGACATATCACGTTCTCAAATTTAATATTATGACACTTAATAATTATTTTTTTATCGAATATTGGAATTACAAAATATACTGTTAGGTTGAAAACTATTGTCGCATAGACGTCATATTTTTAGATTGCAGCATTTTGTTTGATGCTGATTTGAGTAATGCGATTCATGTCATTAATTTTTATTTTGCTTATTGAAGGCCACTCTTCAGTCCACATATCTAGTAGCTCATGAACCTGATGATGATAATATTCTACGAACTCGCACCTATGATATCAGCATCACGTAAGACGAACCTCTGCATATATTTTAAACATAAACCTACTTCAATTCAGAAACAATTATTTATTTGACAATGAGTTTCAAAGGTTGGCCTTGCTTCTTTTTTTTTATGCAGGTATGATAAGTATTATCAAACACCTCGTGTGTGGCTTACTGGATTCGATGAGGTTCGTTTTATTCACTTGATCACTTGATCCTTGTGTACTGGTACACTGATTTCATCTCTTGTCTTTTGGCAGTTAGGAATGCTATTGCAACCAGAACTTGTCTTTGAAGACGTTAGTCAAGACCATGCACGCAAAACAGTGAGATATGGGACATCAGTTTATTATCACCATACACACAGTAGAATTTGCTACAATATATGTTAAAACAGTGCTAACTTAAATTGTTGCAGGTAACAATTGAGGTCCACCCTCACTTGCCTAGAAAACATGCATCCATTCATCCTTGTCGACATGGAGCGGTGATGAAGAAAATCATTGATGTGTTGATGTCACGTGGAGTTGAACCTGAAGTTGACAAGTAAAACCCTTTGTTTCTAATATACAAGTGATCCATTCAATATTACATAAATGAGGTATATAATTACTTAAACTTGTTTCTGCAGGTATCTGTTTTTATTCTTGAAATTTATGGCTTCTGTTATTCCAACAATCGAGTATGATTACACAATGGACTTCGATCTCGGTAGCTCCAGCAATTGATTAAGGTAATTGGGATTCTGAGCTGAACTGAATGGGAATCTTCTCTTGTTACCACTATGAGCTGAACTAAACTTGTGATGTTAAGATTCTATTGATGATTTATACTTGTTTTTCTTCTTTACAGAAGGTAGCTGCAGTTCAAGTATAACACGAGCATAATCTCTCTTACCAAATCTTTCTTTGTTTTCGCGCCACATTAAAACTGCTTGTAAAGTTTGGTCTTTTGAGTTTGGACAAATTTCCTTTTGAGATTTGTACATATTTGACATACCACATTCTTAAGACTATGGTGCTCCTTGCAATATAAATATATTGTTTTCTAGAATCCGAATATTTAAAAAACGTTCTAGACTTTTATAATTTAGAGATTATTTTTTAAGCTGTTGGTTATTTCAACTTCACCTCAACATACATTGCAGATTCTATTAGCATCAATCACATTTATTTTTTACTTCACCTTGACGACATTCACCTGCGTTACATTTTCTTACCTCTTTTTTTAAAGTAATATAATAAATGTGACTTGAAAAGAAACTAAAGGGTAATTCCCATAAATGAACGAGCCTAATCCATCTTACAGCAAATTAATCAATAAGTAATTATAAAATGAAGAATCAATCCTATGCTTCTTTCTTGTTTTTTCTCTCTTCCTTTATAAATGATTGAGACTCAAATATAAGTATTTTAGCTTTATTGCAATTTTAATCATCTTATTTTTCTTATTTTTTGAGTTTTAGTCCCTCTATTTTAAAACTTTAGAGCACAATATTTATGTTGTAGATTTGTAACTGGAGTTTTCATGATCATCTTCATTATCTTCTGCGGCTTAGCAAGCTTTGTGCAGCATATGAAATTAAGCACATTGTGAGTCAATGATTTCATTGTAATCATTATCAACATGATTGAAGACTCATTTTAATAACAGTTGTTTTTGTTGTTATAGTGGTTGATAGTTTTTTGGTTGTGTTCCAATAATGACAACTTCCATTTTAACATTGAACACCAACAACATTTTAAACATACGATTCTTTTCTTATATAGCCAAGCAAAATAGAGTCGTTGGATATTTGAAAAAGAGTCGTTACAAATAGTATTGCTTCGTCCTTTTCTCTTCCACAATTCAAGCTAGTGGAGAGGTAGTGGAATAAGGCTTTTTCGTATTGTATACTATTGTACCATGTTAACGTTATATTCTTTCCTTCTACACTTTAGAGACTTCTGCGAGCATGAGTTTAGAAGTGGGAACATAACATAAGGTATTCAGAACTTCAAGTCTTCAGAGTCTTCAGAATTGCGTCTTGAAAGTCTTCAGTACTTAGTCTTGAGAACCCGTTGTAGAGAACCTTGGATCAGAAGAGTTTCAAATCTTCAGAGTCTTAAGAGATGCGTCTTTAAAGTCTTCAACACTTGGTCTTGAGAACCCGTTGTAGAGAACCTTGGATCTTTAGAACTTCAAGTCTTTGAAATCTTCAGAACTTCCGCCTTTAGAATCTTTAACACTTGATTCTTTAAGAGTCCTTTTAAGAACTTTTTTATTAGAAACACAAGTCTTTAGCATCTAGACTTTAGTAGAAACGATGCCTTCAGATCTTTTAACTTTGTCTTCTTAAAACAGGTTGTCTTTTTAGAAATTAAGTTTTCAGCATCTGGACTTCAGTAGAAACATTGTCTTAAGATCTTCTAACTTTGTTTCTTTGGAACACACTGTCTTTAAAAACTTGAGTCTTTAGCATCTGAATTTAAGTTAAAACTTTTGTCTTAAGATCTTCTGACTGTTTCTTTGGAACACACTGTCTTTAGAAACTCGAGTCTTTAGCATTTGGACTTAAGTTAAAACTTCTGCCTTCAGATCTTTTGATTGTTTGTTTAGAACCTGTTGTCTTCAGAAACACGGGTTTTAGCATCTGGACTTAAGTAGCAACTTATATCTTCAGATCTTCTGACTGATTTCTATAGACAAACATCAGAGCCTACACTTCAGAGCCTTCTGGAGTGTCTTGTTGTTGTTCAACAGAACTTGTGTAGCACAGAAGCAGAACTAATTCTCTTATAATGTCTTGACCACGCCATTCATCGGAAGCAGAACCTGTTTGTTAAGTACTCAACAATAACATTAGAGTATCAAAATTGTTCATACAAACATACTCATTTGTTACCATCAAAACTCAGAGATAATATTGCAGAACTAAATCTTGTTCTTACACACAAACCCTTCTTATTGTTCCATATAGATTTCCTCTTCTAAGTCACTGTTTAATAAAAAAAATTTAACATCCATTTGGTATACTATTAAGTTGTAAATAGCAGTTAGTGAAATAAGTACCCTAATGGATGTAATTCTAGTGACTGGAGAGAATGTGTTGAAGAAATCTATATTTTCTCTTTGTCTAAGACCCTTGGCTAAAAAGAGAGCATTGTATTTATCAATAGTTCTATCAATTTTTAGTTTCTTTTTCAAAACCCATTTACAACCGATTGGTTTGCACCCAGGAGGCAAGTCTACCAAGTGTCAAGTCTTGTTAGACTCTAGAGATTCTATCTCATCATTAATAGTTTCTTGCCATAACTCAACATCCAGAGATGACAAGGCTTCATGAAGATTTATTGGATCTTCTTCTACATTATAAGCCGCATAATCGGGCCCATAGTCTTTAGCAACTCTTACTCTTTTACTTCGTCGAAGTTCTGTTTCTACAATGTCGTTGTTTTCTGTGCTTCTTATCATAGGAATGTGACCCGATTATGTGCCTCCACTATTTCTCGATTTAAAAGGAAATTTGTCTTCATAGAATTCAACATCATTTGATCATATGGTCACTTTTGCATTTAGGTCATAAAACCTATACGCTTTACTGTTTGCTGCATATCCAATGAATACACATTCATATGCTCTACTAGCGAGTTTAACTCGTTTTGGATCCAGAATTCTGACATAAGCCAGACAGCCCCAAGTTCTCAAATAAGACAAGTTTGGTTGTCTTTTCTTTAATATCTCATAAGGAGATCTCTTACTTTTTTACTGGGGGAATCTATTCATGACATAGCAAACATTCAATAAAATGTCCCCCACCAGTGAGGTGCAGCACCAGAGTTCATCATAATTGCAACAACAAGTTCAGTAAGAGTTTTATTCTTTCTTTATGCTTTACCATTTATTTCAGGAGAATATGGAGCAGTTGTTTCATGTACAATTCCATGTTATTTATAAAAATGATTAAATAAATCAGAATCATATTTAGTTTCCCTATCACTACGAAGTCTCTTAATCTTCTTACTAAGTTGGTTCTCAATTTCAGTTACATACATCTTAAACATCTCAAGCGCATCACTTTTATTCTTCATTAAGTATACATAAGTGTAATCAGAATAATTGTCAATAAAAGTGATAAAATAATATTTACTATTTTTAGTTAAAGTTCCATCTAACTCAAATATATCAGAGTGTATAAGATTTAGGGGATCAAATTCTTTAATAATTGATTTATGCAAGGTCTTAGTTATTTTAGCTGGACTACAATATTCACATTTATTTGAATCATTGACATTTAATTTAAGGATTAGGCCTAAGTTGCTTGCATTAGAAATAATTCTCTTATTAACATGACAAAGTCTAGCATGCCAAATGATAAAGTCACACAAAGATTAAATAGAAGGAGAAATTTTATTCAAATCAACATTCAACTTAAACATGTCATCAGTGGCGTACCCTTTTCCAACAAAAATACCATTCTTAGTGATGGTGTACAAATCTGCCCCTATAGACTTACTAAACCCTGCCTTATTCAAAAGAAAACTAGAAACAAGATTCTTTCTAAGTTCAGGGACATGCATGACGTCCTTCAAGATTAAAGTCTTTCCTGAGGTTAAGTTCAACTCAATGTCTCCAATTTCAGTAACATCAGTGGTGTGAGCATCTCCCAACAACACTTTCTTTTTTTCATCATTTGTGTATGTCTTAAACATAGCACGATCATAGCAGACATGACGAGAGGCGCTAGTTGTTGCACCCCAAAATTTTCCCTCCTAATTTCACTTTTATTTGTCTTAGGCTTAGCGTCGCATTCACATCTTTTTATTAGATCACTAACATAACATGCATTTGGCATTTCAATAAATCACATGGGGTCAATGTTCAATGGTTGTGCGATATCAGGGTTTCACAGTGACTAAGGTGTATATACCTGATAAAACTGATTACCTCTAACTCTTCTAGTTATTCTGCAAGCAGTGAAGTTTGGAATTAGAGTTGTGTTGTGTGGTTACCTTGAATTTCCTTTTTTTCTCAAGAGATAAGGCCATTAGGGTTTACTTCCATATGTACGGTCAAGGTTAGAGTTTTTTTTAGCTACTGTGTTCGGTTGAGGTTTCTTCTCCAAGGATCATGGTTTAGAATTGTATCTTATGGCTATCTTGAGTCTCTCTCATTCAGAATTAAGGACCTCCATCCATTACTTGTGTTACAAGTTCCGTCATCACTTCTTGGTGGGACCTTGACGCTGCTACCAACTCAAAAACCAAATAGATAGCCCTGCATATTAACAACCAAAAGGCCAACTCTTTCTAACAACTTTGGCTAACATTCATAATAGAATTTCACGGTAACTAGCTTCTAACTTGCTAACGGTTTCTAACTAACAGTTAACAACAATTAACTTCTAAACAGAAATTCTCTAACCAACCTTTAAACAGTTAGTAAATAACTTTTAACTAATTTTCTAACCATCAAACATAACTTCAAAAAATATGTAACTAACTTTTCCTAACAGCATAAAAAAATTTCTAAACAGTTTTAACTAACAACTTTGTTTTCTAAGCTAACATTTTATTTTAGTTACTTGTACTAACAGAGAGTGATGGTTTTCTCATAGCTTAACTACTAACAATTTTTACTGTACTGATTTTTTTTAATAGTAGTCTACTAGCATTCAACTGAGCTGGTCCTGACAATTCATTAACAGCTAACAACTTGTAACAGAATTTCAAACTAATTCTCTAGATCCCTATAACTAACTTGTAACAGTTTTTCACCCTAACAGTTTTCACCCTAACAAAAAATCAAAACCAAAGGCCCGGATTTATTCAGCTCTAATTGACTTCCTAACCATAACAAAATATATAAATCGAAAACTCACCAGAGATTTCTCATTCTTCAATCTCTGAAGAATCAACCAGAAAAATCTCTAAAAAATGCTCTCTGATTCTCATCTTCATTCTAAAAACCAAGAAAACTCCATAAACCTCTTGCTTCTTCTCCTCCAACTACTTCTTCATCTTCACTGTCATTCTTCAATGGATAGAAGAATCACTATCTAAAATTCTCTCTCCTTCCTCTCCCAATCTTCACTCTCGGTAATCTTCACTTTCTCTCATTCATTCTTCAATTCCCAGAGAAGAATTACACAGAAACTCCACAAAAAACTACAGGGCTCTCAACTCTTCACAATCTTCTCCATCATCAATCTTCAACCACATTTATCTCTCTATAACCGCACCTTCATCACCAATCCTCATTCTCCCTAAGCTGATTCTTCAAGCCTATCGACATCTTCATCTTCTCTAGGAATCCTCTGCAATAACCACATCAACAACAACCATCCTTCACATCATCATCATCATCATCCTGGCGCATCGTTAGTAATCATCTTACATCATCGGCGATTCTCCTTCAACCTGCACAATGTAATTGTAATAAAATTCAAAACATCTACAACCTCATCGCATGACACACAATACAATAATACACAGAAGAAATTTGAAGAAGAAGAAGAAGAGGTCATGGAATAAGAAGAGGTTTAGAGCAAGGAACATAATCACATACTCGAATTTCTGAAGAACTTGTCTATGTTCTCTCATCAGCTTCATCGCTTTGAAGAGGCGCCAGATCCTTCTCCGGTTAGTAAGTCTTCTTCACACTTTCCTTTGCGTCTTCCATTTTTGTTGTGAATAGAGCTTGAAGACATGATGGGCGGAGCACGAAGCATATTCGTGAAGGAGACGAAGGTGACAACAAAGAGATGAGGCCAGAGAAGGAGTTTTTTTCGAAGGAGGCGAAGGTTGAGCGCCGCCACTGAAATTGGAGGGAGACATTGTGTTGTTTCCGCTGAACGTCAGATCCATGGCCGCTGTTAATCGAAGAAGCCGCGATCGGCAGAGAAATTTCAGGGTCATTATCGCGCTGTCTTGAGAGAAAGAAGATAGAGCTGAAACGTGGAAGCTGAACAAACACAAGTTGTAGCCCTAGCCAAACTCTTCAAAACGACATCGAATTCATTGTTTTATTTTTAATGTTTTATTTTTATTATCATTTTAAATTGAAGAAAGTCAAAAGCTGAATAAATCCGTTGGAAATTGGATGGTAATGGAAGTTAAATTCATTGGGCCTTGCTGTTTAGAATTTCGTTATTGAGCCCATATCTTCGTTTTTGAAGCCTGAAACGATTGAACCAAAAAAAGGGAGCATTGGACTTTATTGATTTGGGCCTTAGTGCCAGATTACTACATTACCTCATGTTTACAGATTGTACCCCCCTTTTTTCATTATTTGCATTTTTGTTTAGATAGTTTTGATAATTTTTTTATTTGAGTTTTTTTTACATGATAAAAATAATAAAATCAAATATAAAAATTTGTTAGATTTTTATTTGGTTTTTTTTTAGGAATTAAATCAGGATTATCTGATTACTTGAGATTGGTAATCACCTTTGCTTGTTGAGATTTGAATCTTATGCAGGTTTATTGTGCGATATGCGGATATGCTTGAGATTTCGATTGTGATTTATTTTCACACCGGTGATGCTTCGACACTTATTCTGAGCATTTGATGTCTTACTCTTTTCCGTGGCTTGGTGAAGCTTAATCGAAGTTTTTTGGATTTATTTGTTTTTGCTCGCAGCGCTACGAACTTTTGTTCGTTTGGTATTTTTTATGGTTTCTTGTTTCATCATTTTAATGCTTCTAGAGATCCTGTATAGTAGGGGCATTTATCGCTTTTTAGAAATCATGTGAAGTAAGAAGCAGGAAATAAAGAGCGTGCGCTCGAAGTCGCTGTTTAAAGACCTGTAGCACGCATTCCGCACTTTATTTGCTATATATGTTGTGCTTGTTTTATTTCCTTGGTTGTTGATCGATGAGTCACTCAATTTAGAAATTGATATCACGACTTCGCTCTCAGTGCATGCTCCCTATAGGATTTTATCGCTTCCCTTGATTTCTTGTTGATCGATGAGTCACTCAATTTAGAAATTGATATCACGACTTCGCTCTCATTGCATGTTTCCCATAGGATAGTTTTTATTAGACTTTCTTTGGCATGCTAGCCTAGATAGGATCTCTCTACGTGTGCTCTATTGAGCCTCTTAATTGTTGATTTGTTTTCCTACCTCGATCCTTAATATCTTGGTTAGGCATTTGACTTGAGTTAGTACGAGCTGCTCATGACATATTGTGTGTGCTCTCTTGAGCTTATTGGCTTGTTTGCTTGATTTCATCTTTGTGTGCATGTCTTGAGATGATATACCCTCAACATGTTCCCTTAGGATCTCTTGATTCATCTATAGATGACGATTTGAGATAGACATAGTTTTAGGTGATAGACCATTGCTATGCTCCTTTAGGACTTCTTGATCCATCTATAGATGATGAATCAAGATAGACATTAGGATTGTTATCCAAGCATGTCAATATAGGGTAGAGATTTCCATTCAAAACTTAACTTTAGGATCAATCATTGTATGATAATATTAGGGATATATTTAGGTTAGTCTCCCTTAGATGTTTTTTATTTCTTTTGCATCCTTACATTAAGACTAAAACTCTTTTTCTTGAAAAAGCATAAAAAAATCTAAAAACTTTCAAACCCTTTTTCAAGGTAAAAAAATATTAACTAATGCAAACTCTTTTGCGTCTTAGAGCTTCTCTTTCAAACTTTTTTTCAAAAGAACATGTTAATTCACTTATGTGCTGACGCGTGAGTCTCCAAAGGTCGAGCTGCGACATAAAGAGAAATTAATATTGTTCATTAAAAAATACAAACCAACAAAAACATTTGAAGCCGAACTATGGCTGCTCTGATTCCTTAAAAGGGATACGTAGTCATTGGGGTAGGGCCTGAACGAGCACAACTTTTTATTTTTCCTACATTCTTTTATCCTTTCTTTTGCATGCATTCCATGTACAACTTAGATATAGATTCTTACACACCCTTTGATTAGAACAACAAGAGTGGATGCTGTAGAGTACTACAGGTGTGTGGGATACTAATACCTTCCCCTCGCGTAACAGACTTCCTTACTCGATCTCTTGGTCGTTTGACCTTGATTTCACCCTTCTCAGGTTTAGTCGATGTTTACCTTTCCCTTCCTATGGGATAAAAAATGTTTGATGGCGACTTTATTGATTTCATTATCAGTTGATTGTTCAGCCGGTTGTTTCAGCTGGCGACTTCACTAGGGAAGGGTCTACCTATTGATGGTCCATCCCGGAGTAGCTCCTAGCTCTTGTTTTCTTTTCTTTGAGTGTTTATTTTTATACTTTTAGTTTATTCATTTGTACATGTTTATCTGAGCATATGTTTGCATTGAATTTTATTACTTTCTATATTAGTTATCTGTTATGCTGGATTCTGGTTTTCCATGTTGGGTGGGTGTTACTATTAAGGTAAAAGGCCCAGTACCCAGGCCAGAGTATGTTGGTGTAAGCCCTAGAGGCCAATACTTTCGGTACTTGTATCGAATTATTTATTAATAATAAAAGGCATTTCTTTATTATGTTTGCTTTCCAAAATAATAAAGTCCCTAGAATGGTTTATTTGTTTAATGAAATGTTAAGTGTGACTTAATCATGAGATCCCATTAAACATAAGACACTATTCTTAAAGTATCAGTAGTCAAGCTTTAATGTGAAGTGGGATAACATTAAAGCATTAAGATTATTATGAAGATAGATTGATGATCACATCTCATGGATCATAGATAAGGAGTTATCAAGTCTTGACATAGGTATGAATATTAGGAGTAATATTTATACTGGATTGACCCGCTATGAGAATACTACATAGAATGTTATGCAAAGTGTCATAAGTTATTCTCATGATGATAATGGTGTATACCACCCTTCGACCTGAAACCACTATGGACCCTAGATGTAGAGTCAAGTACTTTATTGTTGATCAAACGTCATCCGTAACTGGATGACTATAAAGACGGTTGATGGGTACTTCACAAAGCATGCTAAGGGACATGAGTGCTAGATGGAATTTTCTCATCCTGCATAACAGGATAAATGTCTAAGGGCCCAATATTGAACTGGACAAGGGTGACACAGTGTATGCCTTGTGTTCAATATAGACATGAGGGTAAAAGGGTAATTGTACAACACAAATATTATCACGGAAAAGGTTTGGTCAGATCACATGACATTTTCGTGACTTGGGTAACAGTGATGTGTTGCTAGATACCGCTCACTGTTTATTATATTAAATGTGTGATTTAATATAATTGCCAACGTCGTGAAAACCTACAGGGTCACACACATAAGGACAGGTTGATGAGAGATAGAATAAATAAGGAACACCGTAAGGTACGGTGCACTTAAATGTAATACGGAAAGTGGTAAGGTACCACGTGGATAAGTGATATATGGTACATCATAAGGTATGATGTCCATAAGCTTAATTGGGCTTTTAGCTTATAGCCTTAATTGGGCTTTTAGCTTGTAGCCCACACGAGTGATTATATAAATAGATCCCTTGTGATGAAGCAATTTCACTTGATGCAATTTCGTTTTTGATTCTCTCTCTCACTCAAGGTTTCCGTTCGTGATCAGCTAGCACTGTGACCGGAAGTGATCTGTTCGTGTGGACTGAGTAGAGGCGTTGTTCTTCATCAACGCTCGTGATCACAACATCAAAGGTCTGAATCGCCACAAGAGGTAAATATTTCTATCACTGACCATGCTCATTCGTAAGGATCGCTAAAGGAAAATTTTAAATTCCGCTGCGCTTTTGATCGCAATTTTCCTTCAGTGGTATCAGAGCCACTTACGAAACCATGGATCTGATAGTTGTTTATGTTCTATATTTTCTGTTTTGATTCGATTAAAACCAGAATGAATTGAATAATAAACGAGTAATTAAATTTGGCATCTGTTGTGTACAATTTGGATGATTGATGTTGACTATGCTTCGGAATCCGACATTAGTATGGTGAAGCAGCGATACATTGATCGTACATAGGTTACACAAATAAAATCGATCACTTTTATATATGATATAAGTAAATCTGATGCAACGGTGGTATATGGGATATACTGTTTCTATTTCGTTCATTCAAACACTTGATGATTGTTATTCCTTTGACCGATCACTGTTCATATGCTTCGGAATCCGACATTAGTATGGTGAAGCAATGGCATGTGATTAATCATACTGAATTATCAATTGAAATGTGTTTGACAGCATGAAACTGTTGCATTAGGGTTCATGACGGCACAAGGGTTGTGTTGTTGCAGAGTTATGCGATTAGGGTTATGAATGCACAAGAGTTGTGCGAAAATGACGCCGAAACTTAATTTGCCTTTTTTTTAATTAACAAAATTTAAACTAATAATAAAAGTGTGTTTATTATTATTGTTTTGTGGTGATAAGTTATGGCCTTAGTTTTTTTTTCCTTTATTTTGTTTTGGGATTGTAAAATACGGCCTGCGTGTCGTGCCTCTCTCTAAAATTCTTGATGTAACTTCTTTTCTCATCTCACTCCCTCGTATGTAAAACGAGTTTCTTTTATGTAATGTAATGTTATGAAGAAAGAGAAGAATACAATATCAAAGGAGGATAACCTTGGAGATCTTGCTTGGAGAAGTTTAGATCGTTATTAGGTTAGCTTAGGTTCTCTCATTGGCTTGGGAGAACAATTGCGCTAGGGGCCATAACTGTATCCTTTTATGTATATTGACGCATGTGTTTGTATGTTGATGCATGAGAGAGACGAATTGCATGTTAAGCCGGTGAGATCAAACTAATAACAAAATCCCTCAAGTTAAATATTAAGTTCATGCTTTCAAAGTTTTAGCACTCATCAAGACTAGTATCGAACAATGTAGGTTTCGCCTACGCGAGGTGCATGTTCTATATTAGTAAGGTGCGATGGGATAATTGTAATATCCAACTGCTAAAACAATGGGTCAAACTTAACTAAACACATTATAATAAGATTATACATGTTTAGAAGCAAGAGTTGGGAATGATTCATATGATGAATTAGAATAAGGAGTTATTCACCCAACTGAAAATATTCTAGAGTTGTATGAGATACAATTGGAAGGAGTTCCTACCTAAATAACCTAGTTTTGTGTAATCAGCCTAACGTTGACTTAGAACGAAGTGAAATGTGGATCTCGACCCACTAGAAAGTCTTCCAACGGGATTTTCCGAATCAAATGATGAGGGTCATTTGGTTTGAGTAAAATAGTGGGAGCATATTTGATTAAAGGCCTAATTAAATATGTTGTTTTAATGATACTTATATTTTCATTTTTTTTGTAGATTACCAGGACAACAAACAACCTTATTTTGCGATTAATCCTAGATAAGGAAAAATTGTCTGGGACAAATTTCCTAGATTGGCACCGAAATCTGAGGATTGTCCTCAAGCACGATAAGAAGCTGTATGTCTTGGAGACACCTGTTCCTGAAGAGGAACCGCCTAGTTCGGCACCTAAGGCAGAAAGAGATGCTTATAAGAAGCATTTTGATGATGCTAACGAAGCCGCTTGTCTCATGCTAGCTACTATGAACTCGGGGTTGCAAAAGCAACACGAGAACATGTCAGCGTTCGATATGATCAGACATCTGAAAATGCTCTATCAAGAGCAGGCAAGAAATGAGAGGTTTCAGGTTTTAAAGGCCCTTTTTAACAGCAAGTTATCTGAGGGAAATCCTGTAGGTCCACATGTACTCAAAATGATTGGGTATGTGGAGAACCTTGAAAGGTTAGGGTTTCCGCTTGGAAAGGAACTTGCAACTGATTTTATCTTGCAATCGTTGCCAGATAGCTTTAATCAGTTTGTCATGAACTTAAACATGAATGACATGGATAAGAGTCTTCCAGAATTGCTAAGCATGTTGAAAACTGCTGAGCAGAATATGAAGACAAAAGGGAAGTCCATTCTGATGGTCAGTAATGGAAAGAAGCTGAACAAGAGGCCTACCAAGCAGGTTGGTAAAGGGAAAGGCAAGGAATTTGCCAAGCCTAAACCTACTGTTCCTGCTTTGAAGCCTAGTGGAGGCATAGTGTTGTACCCCAAAATTTGCCCTCCCATATTCTTCAAAGTTTTGACAAGCATCATCTCAATTTGCTCAAGTCTACTCAAGGGTTGCACAGTTCAAACACCCTCCTAAGCCAGTCAAATTAGGGTTTTGGTTCCTGCAAGGAAGTTGAGGTTTTCAAGGGTCCAATCAAGTCCCACATGCCTATAAAAATTGCCAAGCATCTACATGCCAAGTTTCAAGGCTCACAAGGTCAAGTTGCACAGTCAAAAACCCTAATTGCTTCACAGTCAACTGCAGGGGCAAAATGGTCATTTGGCAGTCAAAAGTAAAAAATTTTGGTCAACATCTCATTTTTAAGCCACAATCATCATTGGATCAAATCTTGATCATGATTCCACAAGAATGGCTCAAAAATCATCAAGATGCAAAAGTTTCCATTTTTGGACAGTTGAAAAGTCAACTGTAACTTGACCAAGGCATAACTTTTTCATGGTTCATCAGAAAAATCCCATCCAATTCTCATTTTGAAGGGGAGGACATTTCCTACAACTCATCTTCACATTCCAAGTCCAAGAAATGCTCTCACAAAAAGTTATCAATTTCAACATTATAGGTCATTTTCAAAAGTCAACAAAAAGGCATTTTAAGTCAAAGACCATAACTTGAGATTGGTAAATCAAAATGACATGGGACCAAAGGCATTGGTTATAGGACTTCAAGACCTTTCCAAAATGTCCAAGAACATGTTCATGTGATCAAAATTGAGCAAGATATGCATTGGAGAAGTTGGGAAATTTTTGTGAAATGGTAAAAGTCAACTATCCTTGAAACTTCAATTTTTGACAAAAGGGCCCACTTTTTTCCACTTGATTCAGCCTTGTCATTCCACCCACGTGTCCCATGATCAATTTCAAGACCAGATAATTATTTTTCTATATTTATTTAATTTTTATGGATTTAATTCATTTTAATCCATAATAATTCAAGTAAATCTAAAAAATTTAATTAAATGGTATCTTATGGTTTGAATAGCCTTCATGAAGCATTTGCAACCTACCAATTTCGTGCTAAGCTCATTTAGGCATGAAAATTCAAATTTTAAACAAGCTTTGAAAGGCCTTTAATGGTGGTTAAGACAAAATCCAAAGCTTAATTGCAATGGTTAAAGGCTCCTAAATGTGACTTATTCTCACTCATTACTATATATGCAAGCCTTGCAAGCCTCATTCACAACCTAGAACTTTACACAAAACGGCCAGAGCAAAATCCAAAAAGTGTCAAAAAAAGTGTGAGATCAAAAGGAGTATTGCAAGCATTTTCAGGCCAAAAGGAGAACGTGACTCTCTTCTTTGCCATCCCCTGAAGCTAAAGCAACCCTTGCCACGTCCTAAGATCCATCATACCGCGCTGTAAGTTCTTCCCAGGTCCCCCAAAATTTATATACATTTTTTTCTTTACATGCTTGTGTGTAGGTTCCAAAAGAAGGTTCATCATACACCTTCCTCATCCAGACGTCAAGTGTCCTCAAGCGTCCATCCAGTGGCCTAAAGATGACGCACACCATGCTCCTGGTCAACCTTGTGCATAGGCAAGCAAGAAAGTCAACGTGGCTTGGCTGGTTAATGGGCCTAAATTTCCAGATTCACCTCCTTAAGGGTCCAACACCCCCCTTGGTTCACTCTTTTTTCTTTTTGTTTTATATTTTCTAATTTAGTTATTAATTGTTTTTTTTTAATTATTATTATTACCACCAAAATTAACATAATTAATATTTTTCATAAAAATTCAAAAAAAAACTAAAAAATGTAAATATTTTTTATTATTCACTATTAATTATTTTTGTAAATAAAACACTAATAAATTGATTTAGTTTAATTAGGTAATTTTAATTTCCTTTTCCAATAAATAAAAATGAATTAGACTTAGGTTTTTTTTTCTTTTAACTTTAAATTTCTTATTTTTATTTTTATTTTCATTAAAAACATAAAAACACAAAAAATACTTTTTCTTATAAATAATTAATTAATTAGTTATTAGTTTTAATTTCATTAATTGCAAAAAGGGGACAAAAATTCAATTCTTATTAAAAAAAGGGTCAACACCCTTAGGATGTTCCCGATTAAATTTCCATTCGCGCGTATTTATTTATTCTGATTATATTTATGTATCTGTACAGAGGATGTAATAGTAATTAGGATTTTATTGCTTTCTTTAATTTTCTGCATTTACTTTTCAAAAACGGGTTTTTGTTTTTGGCGATGTATAGACCCGCGCCTTGTAATAGTTAGATTTACCTTTCCGCAATTTATTTTCCGCACTCCTAACTGTTAAAAAATGCATGAAAGAATGTATGACAAATGAAACCAATCCGTAGCTCACAAATAACATGTACAAGATAAACATAACATGAAAACAACACACAAGCACATGCCACTCTTAGGGTACGCCTCACTGGTTGCCTCGAACGTGGTCATCAAGTATAGGGTGTCTTAGAGGTCGCCCTTCTGTCTAAAAGATCCAGTCGCCTCGAAACGGTTGCCTCGGATAAAAAAAAGGGGATCTAGGACATTAGTGTTACTTCTAAGGTGTCCTACTATTGCTTTGGTGACCACACTGTCCCTAATCATCGAATTGACCCGAATACCTCCAACGATGGTACTACCTACCTCTCAATGGTAGGATAGCACTATCTAAAGGACTCTTACACAGCTTAATTCCTTAGAGTAGGTAGATCTCATGGATACTTGGTCTTTTCAAAACAAAACAAAAACATCTTTTCACACCTCACACTTTCTAAAAGTTTTCAAACAAATTTTTCATACACTCTTGAGGACAGATACAAGAGTTACTTAGAAATTTTTCAAACGAAACTTTTTCAAAACCCACACACACTTGAAAAGCAAACAAATTTTGAAAACATAAGAGCAAGTACCTAAGATCCCGTGGATAACCACAGATAGAAAGGGTGCTAACACCTCCCTTTCTATAAATCTACCTCCCGAACCGAGAAACATTCTCGAATAAGGAATTTTGCTGTGCTTTTGTCCTTTCCATGTTGGAGAACATAAAAGACGGTGGCGACTCTTGCTTACCGCGACATTTCGCGAAACCAGCTTAAAAAACAGTCAGTTCTCATTTCCACCGATCACAGAACTGGCGACTCTGCTGATGAATTAATAAGTGGGGTGTACCTTAGGAATAGTTCATCATCATGTTTTCAATTGCTTGCTTTGCTTGATTTAATATTGTGGGCCTGTTTTGGGAGTTTCATAGATCCTAACCTGGATCTGGGGGATACCTTTTAGAAAGTAGCAACAAACTGTGAGGGAACTGTGCGGGGTATACCGACACGGTTGAAGCAGTTTGCTACGTTGATGTGGCACTTTGGTGAGTAACGGTAACCCTTGAGTCAAGTCAATGAGAGTACGGGGCCGCCGCGTGGTGTCGTGAAGCATCAACTGACCTTAGGAACCTTACTTGACCATCCTGGCCTCTTTAGGGGTTGTGAGATGACCGACTTTGGTGCAGTCCGAAGTTGGTTGATACTCGATACTACACTCATTGAGGGTTGTTTTCTTGGAATATTTTGATCGCCAGTTCAGTGGCTAAATCAAAACAATGAACATAGAAAACAACCCAATGATATTGAGCTCCTTAGAACCCGGTTACTTTTGATAGTACAGGTTTTTGAGCCCACCAACTTCAAGAGGGTAGTACCCTAAACTTCATGCTGGCCTAAACTCTAAGGGCTGTCTTGTGTGACTTGTGTGCCTTCAAACTTGACTACTTGCATGCTTGTTATCTGACACACGGGTTCCTTGCAGGTTTTGTTTACAATCCTTAATCTGGACTCATAACAAGGTTCACTTACATCACTCCATACATAACACAACATCATATCATCATACCATTGCATACATCCTGCATAAGGACTAATCCATTTCAAGGATCTCAAGGGTCTGTGATGCAGGTCATGATGAATCAAATGTCTAGCAAGGGGCAAAAGGGATTTACTTTCCTCTAGCCAAGGTTGTCAGGGGCTATGACCCACTCGGTATGGTGAGCTTTGACTCTTGAAGAAGGACTCTCAACAACACGAAGTTCCTTCCATCAAGCCACGAAATTCAAATTCTAACAAGTTTCTCTGTTTACCCTGCGAGATCCTTGAAAACATTGCATGCATATCATACATATCATTGCATTACAGGTACACTTTTACAGGTCACTTACCTTCTTCGCTGTTTATTTCAGCAATGGCTTCCCAACAAGATAACCAGGGTCTTCATGCTCAAGAGACTCAGTTCAGGGAGATCTTCCTAAGCCTATCCAAGGGGCAGGAAGAGCTAAGGACACTCCTCATGGGGAATTTGGCCAAGAAAAGTCCCGAAGATGATAAGGACGAACGGCTGAAACGTCTACAAGCTGAGGTGGATACAATGAGAACCCAGATGCTGGGGCAAATGGCTCTTATCCAAGACTTATCTCAAAGACAAGGACAACTCAGGGTTCTCGTCAACCTACTGCTTCGGGATAACCAACTGGGGCAAACATCTAAGGTTGAAGAGCAAGCCATCATTCAACCACCTGTGGGACAAGAAGACAAGGGAAAAACTCCTCAGTTTGCTTCAGGGTCACAAGCCCAGCATCAACCTCACCAGCGTCAACAGGGTAATCAGCGTAAGCAAAATACGCCCGGAAGACATTTCTCGGAGACTAGTATACCATCATCACTAATACTGAAACGCTTGTTGGAGGTCAAGCTGATTGCTTTAAAGGATCCTCCTAAAAAGCTCAACATAACCTCCCTGAAGTACAATCCTGATGAGAGGTGTGCCTATCATTCTGACAGTCCTGGACATGACACCAACGACTGTTGGAGCTTGAAGAACAAGATCCAGGACTTGATCGACGGAAGGGTGCTGGAGTTCATGCCGGGTGGCAAAATGAAAATCTTCTGCTAAGAATCTCCCATCTGAAATGACTAGTGCAAACTAAGAAGCTTTTGTTCATTCGAATGTTCAAGTTGTATTTTTTCTTTGATTGTTCAAACATTTGTTCATGTCAAACTCTTTTACTTTATCAATGCATCGCATATGTCTGTTTTGAATCAATATATTCGCGTTCGCTATATTCAAACTGCTTTCATTTTTTGATGTCAACTCTCAATTAATAATTCTAAGCCTCTTGAGGGAGGATGACGAAAACGATACCATAATCTACAGTATGCTTTTGAACAGACCCCGCTGATGAGGTACAGGCATTGTTTCAATTCCTAAACACTGGAGTTATAAGGAAGGTAATCCCTCGTCAACCCCTTCTAGCCAAAGAAGTAGGAGTTTTTCTTTTCGAAAATTAAAACCCTTAATCTAACCTGGGGCAGGGTAGTTCTCTCAGTTGATCCAAGTGCACAACGAATAGCATCAAAGAAGTCCTTCCAAGATGAAAAGACAGTGATGGTTCATATAATCATAAAGACAGGCAGTCGTTATCTCTCAAAGTAAAAGCCCATTAAGTCAAAACCTATGAAGGAGACTTACAAAACTGGGGCACCCCGCTGACTGTAATCACGAAAAGGAACAGTTCAGGCAAAAAACAGGGATAACGAAATCAAAAAAGAAAGAGGTCCTACAAACCCTCAACCAAAAAAGGAATGACTGCCTATTCAAAATAAACTGTCAATATCCGAACCATCATTGGAACATCAGGACAAAGACTCAAACAAAGTCTAATGCACGACCAGCTGAGTTTAGGTTTGAAGAACATCACGAAGAACGGGTGGGTACAAATACATTTTGAGCCTTATCCTTTGTTTCTTAAACCGTGAGCCAGGCCATGTTATAACCCTTAAAAAGTCCTAGCTGAAGCATGGGTTAGTTCGAAGGCATACTGTTACGAAAGGTATCCTGACTCCTTAAGGCTTGCTGTAAAATACTGAGTTGACATCACATTTTACAAAATTTGCTTGTTTTACTGAAAATGCATTTTCAAAAATTTCAAGACAGACATAAGCTTTGCATTTTTAATATAACATTGCTTGCATGTGACTATTTGTTTGAACAGCATAGAAGTTCGCACGACGAATGTCTAATGAACAAAAGCACCTCCAATCAAGGGGCAGGGCATGATCATTGTCCATCATCTGGGGCAGTCTAGTCAAGATTCAGAGAATCTCTCAAATGCCTAATAGTCTGGGGAAAATCTCCGCTTGAGTCACCTGGGGCATTGGACATGAGTTCCAGCTACGAATCTTACCTGATCAAACATCTTCTGGTCGCATGGCAACACAACAACAGGGGCATCTCC
Organism: Vicia faba; assembly: GCA_948472305.1. Taxonomy (NCBI): domain Eukaryota; kingdom Viridiplantae; phylum Streptophyta; class Magnoliopsida; order Fabales; family Fabaceae; genus Vicia; species Vicia faba. Next base: position 1,407,285,791 of record OX451737.1, on the reverse strand, counting down.
CTACATTCTGAGAGCGTGGACATAGTCGAAAAAATACTACGCATAATCAAATACCCGCTAGGTTGACACACCTAGGCAAAAATAAGGGCTTCCCGGCGAACCAAAAGGGTTCGAGCAAAAACAAGGGATGAAATGAAAAAATCTGTACACCCGGCAAGTCGAAAACCTGAAAAGGCGGCTTGGGCAAAAAGGGTATCCCGATGGACTGAAAATCCGAAAGAGCGGTCCAGGCAAAAGTTAGGGATCAAAAGCATACGACTATGTCCCGTCATCTCGTCACTTGCCTACCAGAAGAAGATTTGTCGAATCGGCAGTTGTCTAACACCTCACAAGGTATCTTCTTCTCTCACGTTAGAAACAGGGGCAATAATGAGTTGTCCAAGCGATCTAGTTGCTCTGTCAACCAAGGTACCAAGGTAGGTTCGGCTGAAGAACATAACCAAGAGGCCTCCACTCCCCGGGAGTAAAACAGGTTTCAGCAATGCTCTCCCCAAGCAGAGTTGGTCTCTCATCAACCCCGAAGAGGCACAATATCCCTAGCAAGTCAGCAACGCTCTCCCCAAGCAGAGTTAGGCTACTGTCAGCCCTAAGGAAGTTGGGTACCCCCAAAAAATCTCAATATTCCCCATCGGAGTATACAGATGTTCCTAAGCAAGCATCCCCGACAGTCTTAATATAAGATTGTTCCCCGGCGGAATACAGACACCCCAGTGGAGCCACTTCCCTAGTACAGTCTCAAAAGTTTCCCCAGGAGAGTTGAATCAATCTCCCTAGTAGATTCTGGAAGCTTATCCCCTGCAGAGTACGAACGCATCTCCCCAGCTCTATTCAAAGGTTATTCCCCACCAGGGTCTAACTGGGTTATCCTCAGCTAATTACCACGGAAAGATCGTCCTCGGCGAAGTTCTTCCTATCCCCAACGGAATTCATCAAATTCCCCAACAAAATTTATCAAGGGGAATCCCCAGCGGAGTTATCATCAAAACCGCAGCGAAGTATCTCTTCCCACAGATTAATTCCCCGCAGAGTAATATCTTCATCAAGTTTATTCCCCAACGGAGTCATCCTCTCCTACCGGTTTATTCTTGCAACCATCATCCCCAGCGGAAATGAAGAACTCTACTCTTCAACCTCAGCCCAGGATTCAACTTCCCGGTGTTCGTCAAGGATTTATTTTCCTAGACGAAGATACATTCATAGACATTCATCACATTATCATACACCATGACGCATGCATATACGCATCATAACACACAAATCTCATTTATTCTTGAGAACATCTTAATATCATGCAGTTCATGCATCATGACACTGCATACAGCTAACGTTTTGCCTTTTCAGGAAAAGATCAATCAAAAGATGATTACCATCTACCTCTACAGTTCCAGATCAACATTGGTAACAAGCCAGGAAAATTCTGTGGACGACTGATCGTGGGTTAATATCTGAAACCAGACAGGACAATCATCCACTTGATCATCATGAAGCAACCCCACACTGGTTCCTTCTCAACTTCAGATGTAGTTTTACACGAACTCATCATCAGGCAACCCTACACCGGTTCCTTCTCAATTTTCAGACAAAGTCTTACACGGACTTATCTCAAGATGACCTTACCCCGGTTCATCCAGAATTTTTACACGAACTTATCCTGCAGCAACCTTACCCCGGTTCCTCCAGAAGTCTTACACGGACTTATCTCAAGATGACCTTACCCCGGTTCATCCAGAAGTTTTACACGAACTTATCCTGCAGCAACCTTACCCTGGTTCCTCCAGAAGTCTTACACAGACTTATCTCAAGATGACCTTACCCCGGTTCATCCAGAAGTTTTACACGAACTTATCCTGCAGTAACCTTACCCCGGTTCTTCCAGAAGTCTTACATGGACTTATCTCAAGATGACCTTACCCCAGTTCATCAAGAAGTTTTACACGAACTTATCCTGCAGTAACCTTACCCCGGTTCCTCCATAAGTCTTACACGGACTTATCTCAAGATGACCTTACCCCGGTTCATCAAGAAGTTTTACACGAACTTATCCTGCAGTAACCTTACCCCGGTTCCTCCAGAAGTCTTACACAGACTTATCTCAATATGACCTTACCCCGGTTCATCAAGAAGTTTTACACGAACTTATCCTGCAGTAACCTTACCCCGGTTCCTCCAGAAGTCTTACACGGACTTATCTTAAGATGACCTTACCTCGGTTCATCCAGAAGTTTTACACGAACTTATCCTGCGGTAACCTTACCCCGGTTCCTCCAAAAGTCTTACACGGACTTATCTCAAGATAACCTTACCCCGGTTCATCCAGACGTTTTACACGAACTTATCCTGCAGTAACCTTACCCCGGTTCCTCCAGAAGTCTTACACGGACTTATCTCAAGATGACCTTACCCCGGTTCATCCAGAAGTTTTACACGAACTTATCCTGCGGTAACCTTACCCCGGTTCCTCCAGAAGTCTTACACGTACTTATCTCAAGATGACCTTACCCCGGTTCATCCAGAAGTTTTACACGAACTTATCCTGCGGTAACCTTACCCCGGTTCCTCCAGAAGTCTTACACGGACTTATCTCAAGATAACCTTACCCCGGTTCCTCCAGAAGTCTTACACGGACTTATCTCAAGATGACCTTACCCCGGTTCATCCAGAAGTTTTACACAAACTTATCCTGCAGTAACCTTACCCCGGTTCCTCCAAAAGTCTTACACGGACTTATCTCAAGATGACCTTACCCCAGTTCATCAAGAAGTTTTACACGAACTTACCCTGCAGTAACCTTACCCCGGTTCCTCCAAAAGTCTTACATGGACTTATCTCAAGATAACCTTACCCCGGTTCATCAAGAAGTTTTACACGAACTTACCCTGCAGTAACCTTACCCCGGTTCCTCCAGAAGTCTTACACGGACTTATCTCAAGATGACCTTACCCTGGTTCATCAAGAAGTTTTACACGAACTTATCATGCAGTAACCTTACCCCGGTTCCTCCAGAAGTCTTACACGGACTTATCTCAAGATGACCTTACCCTGGTCCATCAAGAAGTTTTACACGAACTTATCCTGCAGTAACCTGACCCCGGTTCCTCCAGAAGTCTTACACGACTTATCTCAAGGTAACCCTACACCGGTTCCTCCCAAAGTCTTACACGGATTTATCCCAAGGTGACCTTACCCCGGTTCCTCAAGAAGTTTTACACGAACTTATCCAAAAAAAAACCCTACACAGGTTCTCTCTTTCCAAAAGATGAAGTTTTACACGGACTCGTCACCCAGAAACCCTACACAGGTTCTCCATTTCCAAGGATGCTTTTTTACACGGACTCGTCTTCAGAAACCCTACCCAGGTTTTACTTCTTCCAGGATGCAGTTTTACACGGGCTCATCATCAAAGTAACCCCACACAGGTTCCCTTCTCAAACTCCAAACGTAGTTTTACACGGACTCGTCATTTGAAACCCTACACAGGTTTCCTTCTCAGCTCTAGATGCGGTTTTACACGGACTCGTCATCAAAGTAACCCTACACAGGTTCCTTCTCCATTTCAGATGCAGTCTTATACGGACTCATTATCAGTAAACCCTACGCAGGTTTCCTTCCTTCAAAGATGCAGTTTTACACGAGCTCATCATCAGTCAACCCTACACAGGTGTCTTTCTTTCCAAGATGCAGTTTTACACGAGCTCATCATCAGGAAACCCTACACAGGTTCCCTCTTTCAACTTACAAAAATTACAATTCAACAGACCACCGTCAGATGGCTTCTATAAGTCCATCCACCTATCAACAGTCCCCAAATGGCATCTATAAGCCCATTCCCGACAAGGTTTTGTCACACTTCCAGATGGCATCTATAAGCCCATCCCCCTATCCACCATCTCTCCAAATGGCATCTGTAAGCCCATTCCCGCCATCACATTGCTGATACCTCACTATGTGAGTGCAAATTTCTGGGTACTCTAGTGTTCAATCATCTTCCACCTTCGGATCACGAAAGGCACGCTAGCCAATCTACATCCTCAGGTCTAAGAAGATTGAACAGGGGCAACTGTTGTACCCCAAAATTTGCCCTCCCATATTCTTCAAAGTTTTGACAAGCATCATCTCAATTTGCTCAAGTCTACTCAAGGGTTGCACAGTTCAAACACCCTCATAAGCCAGTCAAATTAGGGTTTTGGTTCCTGCAAGGAAGTTGAGGTTTTCAAGGGTCCAATCAAGTCCCACATGCCTATAAACATTGCCAAGCATCTACATGCCAAGTTTCAAGGCTCACAAGGTCAAGTTGCACAGTCAAAAACCCTAATTGCTTCACAGTCAACTGCAGGGGCAAAATGGTCATTTGGCAGTCAAAAGTCAAAAAATTTGGTCAACATCTCATTTTTAAGCCACAATCATCATTGGATCAAATCTTGATCATGATTCCACAAGAATGGCTCAAAAATCATCAAGATGCAAAAGTTTCCATTTTTGGACAGTTGAAAAGTCAACTGTAACTTGACCAAGGCATAACTTTTTCATGGTTCATCAGAAAAATCCCATCCAATTCTCATTTTGAAGGGGAGGACATTTCCTACAACTCATCTTCACATTCCAAGTCCAAGAAATGCTCTCACAAAAAGTTATCAATTTCAACATTATAGGTCATTTTCAAAAGTCAACAAAAAGGCATTTTAAGTCAAAGACCATAACTTGAGATTGGTAAATCAAAATGACATGGGACCAAAGGCATTGGTTAGAGGACTTCAAGACCTTTCCAAAATGTCCAAGAACATGTTCATGTGATCAAAATTGAGCAAGATATGCATTGGAGAAGTTGGGAAATTTTTGTGAAATGGTAAAAGTCAACTATCCTTGAAACTTCAATTTTTGACAAAAGGGCCCACTTTTTTCCACTTGATTCAGCCTTGTCATTCCACCCACGTGTCCCATGATCAATTTCAAGACCAAATAATTATTTTTCTATATTTATTTAATTTTTATGGATTTAATTCATTTTAATCCATAATAATTCAAGTAAATCTAAAAAATTTAATTAAATGGTATCTTATGGTTTGAATAGCCTTCATGAAGCATTTGCAACCTACCAATTTCGTGCTAAGCTCATTTAGGCAAGAAAATTCAAATTTTAAACAAGCTTTGAAAGGCCTTTAATGGTGGTTAAGACAAAATCCAAAGCTTAATTGCAATGGTTAAAGGCTCCTAAATGTGACTTATTCTCACTCATTACTATATATGCAAGCCTTGCAAGCCTCATTCAGAACCTAGAACTTTACACAAAACGGCCAGAGCAAAATCCAAAAAGTGTCAAAAAAAGTGTGAGATCAAAAGGAGTATTGCAAGCATTTTCAGGCCAAAAGGAGAACGTGACTCTCTTCTTTGCCATCCCCTGAAGCTAAAGCAACCCTTGCCACGTCCTAAGATCCATCATACCGCGCTGTAAGTTCTTCCCAGGTCCCCCAAAATTTCTATACATTTTTTTCTTTACATGCTTGTGTGTAGGTTCCAAAAGAAGGTTCATCATACACCTTCCTCATCCAGACGTCAAGTGTCCTTAAGCGTCCATCCAGTGGCCTAAAGATGACGCACACCATGCTCCTGGTCAACCTTGTGCATAGGCAAGCAAGAAAGTCAACGTGGCTTGGCTGGTTAATGGGTCTAAATTTCCAGATTCACCTCCTTAAGGGTCCAACACCCCCCTTGGTTCACTCTTTTTTCTTTTTGTTTTATATTTTCTAATTTAGTTATTAATTGTTTTTTTTAATTATTATTATTACCACCAAAATTAACATAATTAATATTTTTCATAAAAATTCAAAAAAAACTAAAAAATGTAAATCTTTTTTATTATTCACTATTAATTATTTTTGTAAATAAAACACTAATAAATTGATTTAGTTTAATTAGGTAATTTTAATTTCCTTTTCCAATAAATAAAAATGAATTAGACTTAGGTTTTTTTTTCTTTTAACTTTAAATTTCTTATTTTTATTTTTATTTTCATTAAAAACATAAAAACACAAAAAATACTTTTCTTGTAAATAATTAATTAATTAGTTATTAGTTTTAATTTCATTAATTGCAAAAAGGGGACAAAAATTCAATTCTTATTCAAAAAAGGGTCAACACCCTTAGGACGTTCCCGATTAAATTTCCATTCACGCATATTTATTTATTCTTATTATATTTATGTATATGTACAGAAGATGTAATAGTAATTAGGATTTTATTGCTTTCTTTAATTTTCTGCATTTACTTTTCAAAAACGGGTTTTTGTTTTTGGCGATGTATAGACCCGCGCCTTGTAATAGTTAGATTTACCTTTCCGCAATTTATTTTCTGCACTCCTAACTGTTAAAAAATGCATGAAAGAACGTATGACAAATGAAACCAATCCGTAGCTCACAAATAACATGTACAAGATAAACTTAACATGAAAACAACACACAAGCACATGCCACTCTTAGGGTACGCCTCACTGGTTGCCTCGAACGTGGTCATCAAGTATAGGGTGTCTTAGAGGTCGCCCTTCTGTCTAAAAGATCCAGTCGCCTCGAAACGGTTGCCTCGGATAAAAAAAAGGGGATCTAGGACATTAGGGTTACTTCTAAGGTGTCCTACTATTGCTTTGGTGACCACACTGTCCCTAATCATCGAATTGACCCGAATACCTCCAACGATGGTGCTACCTACCTCTCAATGGTAGGATAACACTATCTAAAGGACTCTTATACAGCTTAATTCCTTAGAGTAGGTAGATCTCATGGGTACTTGCTCTTTTCAAAACAAAACAAAAACATCTTTTCACACCTCACACTTTCTAAAAGTTTTCAAACAAATTTTTCATACACTCTTGAGGACAGATACAAGAGTTACTTAGAAATTTTTCAAACGAAACTTTTTCAAAACCCACACACACTTGAAAAGCAAACAAATTTTGAAAACATAAGAGCAAGTACCTAAGAGCCCGTGGATAACCACGGATAGAAAGGGTGCTAACACCTTCCCTTTCTATAAATCTACCTCCCGAACCGAGAAACATTCTAGAATAAGGAATTTTGCTGTGCTTTTGTCCTTTCCATGTTGAAGAACATAAAAGACGGTGGCGACTCTTGATTACCGCGACATTTCGCGAAACCAGCTTAAAAAACAGTCAGTTCTCATTTCCACCGATCACACATAGCAAAGGAGGGCACTTGCTTCCATTGCGGTAAGACCGGACATTGGAAGAGAAACTGCCCAAAGTACCTGGAAGATAAGAACAATGGAGTAGGGACTTCAAATTCAGGTATTTTTGTTATTGAAATTAATTTATCTACTTCTGCATCATGGGTATTAGATACTGGATGCGGTTCTCACATTTGTACTAATGTGCAAGGGCTAAAAAGGAGTAGAGATTTGGCAAAAGGTGAAGTTGACCTACGAGTTGGAAATGGAGCAAAGGTTGCTGCTTTAGCCGTAAGAACTTATGTTTTGACTTTACTAGGGGGTTAGTAATTCAGTTAGAGAACTGTTATTATGTACCTGCCATTAGTAGGAATATTATTTCTGTTTCTTGTTTGGACAAGTTTGGTTTTTCATTTATAATAAAGAACAATTGTTGCTCTATTTATTTGAATGATATATTCTATGCTTCTGCACAAATGAACAATGGACTATATGTCCTTGATCTTGAAATGCCAATTTATAACATTAATACCAAATGGATTAAACCTAATGAGTTAAATCCAAGCTACCTTTGGCATTGTCGCTTAGGCCACATAAATGAGAAACGCATTTCCAAACTCTATAAAGATGGACTCTTGGACTCTTTTGATTATGAATCATATGAGACATGCAGATCTTGTTTAATTGGAAAGATGACAAAGTCCCCATTCACAGGAAAAGGTGAAAGGGCTAATGATCTTTTGGCCCTCATACATACTGATGTATGTGGACCACTGAACATACCAGCCAGATGAGGTTTTCAATACTTCATCACATTTACTGATGATTTCAGTAGATATGGTTATGTGTATTTAATGAAACACAAATTTGAAACCTTTGAAAAATTCAAGGAATTCAAGAATGAAGTACAAAACCAACTAGGTAAGAATATTAAAGTTCTTCGATCAGATCGAGGCGGTGAATATTTAAGCCTAGAGTTTGATGACCATCTAAAGGAATGTGAGATTTTATCCCAACTTACTCCTCCCGGAACACCACAATGGAATGGTGTATCTGAGAGAAGAAATCGAACCTTGTTAGACATGGTCCGATCCATGATGAGTCACGCCGATCTTCCGAACTCCTTTTGGGGACATGCACTATTGACTGCAGCTTACACACTTAACTGGGTTCCATCCAAAAGGGTTGAGAAGACACCATATGAGATATGGAGTGGTAAGAAACCACATATGTCTTACATGAAGATTTGGGGTTGCGAAGTTTATGTGAAATGACAAATTTCAACTAAGCTTGAGGCCAAATCTGACAAATGCTTATTTGTGGGGTATCCTAAAGAAACAAGAGGGTATTACTTCTACAATCCTTCTGAGGGCAAAGTGTTTGTCGCTCGAACTGGAGTTTTTCTGGAAAAGGATTTTATTTCCAAAAGAATCAGCGGGAGGAAAATAGAGCTTGAAGAAATTCAAGAACCACAAAGCATTGATACACCTATGGAGGAATTAGAGCAGGAAACACAAGTAGTTGTGGAAGAGCAACCTGCTCAAGTAGAACAAGACCAGCATAGGTCAAGCAGGATACGTCAACAACCTGAGAGATATGGATATCTCATAAGTGATCCGGGTGATGTATTACTCATGGATCAAGATGAGCCTGTGACCTACCAAGAGGCCATAATTGGTCCTGAGTCCGAGAAGTGGCTAGAAGCCATGAAATCTGAAATGGATTCCATGTACACAAACCAGGTTTGGACCTTGGTAGAGCCTCCTATAGGAGTTAACCCTATAGGATGCAAGTGGGTATTCAAAAAGAAGACTGACATGGATGGTAAGGTACATACCTATAAGGCAAGACTGGTTGCAAAAGGCTATAAACAAATTCATGGGGTTGACTATGATGAAACCTTTTCACCAGTTGCAATGCTTAAATCTGTTCGGATTTTACTTGCTATCGCTGCATATCATGATTATGAAATATGGCAGATGGATGTCAAAACTACTTTCCTTAATGGGAATCTTCTTGAGGATGTGTACATGACACAACCTGAAGGATTTGACATACCAGAAGAAGCCCAAAAGATATGTAAGTTATAGCGATCAATTTATGGATTAAAGCAAGCTTCCAGAAGCTGGAATCTTCGTTTTGATGAAACAGTAAAACAATATGGATTCATCAAGAATGAAGATGAGCCTTGTGTATACAAGAAGGTTAGTGGGAGCATGATCGTATTCCTGGTATTATATGTAGATGACATATTACTCATTGGAAACGATGTCCCTACCTTGCAACAAGTGAAGACTTGGTTAGGGAAATGCTTTTCAATGAAGGACCTAGGTGAAGCAGCCTATATATTAGGAATCAGGATCTATAGAGATAGGTCACAAAAACTGCTTGGCCTAAGTCAGAGTACATACATAGAAAAAGTGTTGAGACGCTTTAATATGCATGATTCCAAGAAAGGATTCATACCTATGCAACATGGCATGTGTCTGTCAAAAACACAATCCCCTTCAAGTAAGGAAGAAAGGGATCGCATGGATAAGATTCCATATGCATCTGCAATAGGATCTATCATGTATGCCATGCTATGTACTCGACCAGATGTCTCGTATTCTTTAAGTGCAACGAGTAGGTACCAGTCTAATCCCGGTGATGCTCATTGGGTAGCTGTCAAAAATATCCTTAAGTACTTGAGAAGGACTAAGGATTCATTCTTGATATATGGAGGTCAGGAAGAGCTTGCTGTAATTGGATACACCGATGCTAGCTTCCAGACAGATAAGGATGACTTTAGATCGCAATCTGGTTATGTGTTTTGTTTAAATGGTGGCGCTGTGAGCTGGAAAAGTTCAAAGCAAGATACAGTTGCTGATTCTACAACTGAGGCTGAGTATATTGCTGCCTCAACTGCAGCAAAGGAAGCTGTTTGGATTAAGAAGTTCATTAGTGAACTTGGCATAGTCCATAGTATTGTGGATCCCATTGATCTCTATTGTGATAACAATGGTGCTATCGCACAAGCTAAGGAGCCTAGATCTCACCAACGATCCAAACACATACTTAGGCGTTATCATCTCATTCGAGAGATAATCGATCGGGGAGATGTGAAAATATGCAGAGTACCTACACTTGACAATGTTGCTGACCCATTAACAAAGCCTCTTGCGTAGCTGAAGCATGATGGACATACTAGATCTATGGGTATTAGGGGTATGCCTGATTGGCTCTAGTGCTAGTGGGAGATTGTTGGTGTAAGCCCTAGAGGCCAATACTTTTGGTACTTTTATCGAATTATTTATTAATAATAAAAGGCATTTCTTTATTATGTTTGCTTTCCAAAATAATAAAGTCCCTAGAATGGTTTATTGGTTTAATGAAATGTTAAGTGTGACTTAATCATGAGATCCCATTAAACATAAGACACTATTCTTAAAGTATCCGTAGTCAAGCTTTAATGTGAAGTGGGATAACATTAAAGCATTAAGATTATTATGAAGATAGATTGATGATCACATCTCGTGGATCATAGATAAGGAGTTATCAAGTCTTGACATAAGTATGAATATTAGGAGTAATATTTATACTGGAATGACCCGCTATGAGAATACTACATAGAATGTTATGCAAAGTGTCATAAGTTACTCTCATGATGATAATGGTGTATACCACCCTTCGACCTGAAACCACTATGGACCCTAGATATAGAGTCAAGTACTTTATTGCTGATCAAACGTCATCCGTAACTGGATGACTATAAAGACGGTTGATGGGTACTTCACAAAGCATGCTAAGGGACATGAGTGACCTAGATGGAATTTGCTCATCCTGCATAAAAGGATAAATGTCTAAGGCCCAATATTGAACTGGACAAGGGTGACACAGTGTATGCCTTGTGTTCAATATAGACATGAGGGCAAAAGGGTAATTGTACAACACAAATATTATCAAGGAAAAGGTTTGGTCAGATCACATGACATTTTCGTGACTTGGGTAACAATGATGTGTTGCTAGATACCGCTCACTGTTTATTATATTAAATGTGTGATTTAATATAATTGCCAACGTCGCGAAAACCTACAGGGTCACACACATAAGGACAGGTTGATGAGAGATAGAATAAATAAGGAACACCGTAAGGTACGGTGCACTTAAGTGTAATACAGAAAGTGGTAAGGTACCACGTGGATAAGTGATATATGGTACATCATAAGGTATGATGTCCATAAGCTTAATTGGGCTTTTAGCTTGTAGCCCACACGAGTGATTCTATAAATAGATCCCTTGTGATGAAGCAATTTCACTTGATGCAATTTCGTTTTTGATTCTCTCTCTCACTCAAGGTTTCTGTTCGTGATCAGCTAGCACTGTGACCGGAAGCGATCTGTTCGTGTGGACTGAGTAGAGGCGTTGTTCTTCATCAACGCTCGTGATCACAACATCAAAGGTCTGAATCGCCACAAGTGGTAAATATTTCTATCACTGACCATGCTCATTCGTAAGGATCGCTAAAGGAAAATTTTAAATTCCGCTGCGCTTTTGATCGCAATTTTCCTTCATAACAAACAGGTTCTGCTTCTTATGAATGACGTGGTCAAGACATTATAAGGGAATTAGTTCCGCTTCTGTGCTACACAAGTTCTGTTGAACAACAACAAGACACTCCAGGAGGCTCTGAAGTGTAGGCTCTGATGTTTGTCTATAGAAACCAGTCAGAAGATCTGAAGATATAAGTTACTACTTAAGTCCAGATGCTGAAGACCCGTGTTTCTGAAGACAACAGGTTTTAAAGAAACAGTCCAAAGATCTGAAGACAAAAGTTTTAACTTAAGTCCAAATGCTAAAGACTCGAGTTTCTAAAGACAGTGTGTTCCAAAGAAACAATCAGAAGATCTTAAGATAAAAGTTTTAACTTAAACTCAGATGCTAAAGACTCAAGTTTTTAAAGACAATATGTTCCAAAAAAACAAAGTTAGAAGATCTTAAGACAATGTTTCTACTGAAGTCCAAATGCTGAAAACTTAATTTCTAAAAAGACAACCTGGTTTGAGAAGACAAAGTTAAAAGATCTGAAGACAACGTTTCTACTAAAGTCTAGATGCTGAAGACTTGTGTTTCTAATAACAAAGTTCTTAAAAGGACTCTTGAAGAACCAAGTGTTAAAGATTCTAAAGGCGGAAGTTCTGAAGATTCCAAAGACTTGAAGTTCTAAAGATCCAAGGTTCTCTACAACGGGTTCTCAAGACCAAGTGCTGAAGACTTTAAAGACGCAGCTCTTAAGACTCTGAATATTTGAAACTCTTCTGATCCAAGGTTCTTTATAACGGGTTCTCAAGACTAAGTATTGAAGACTTTCAAGACGCAGTTCTGAAGACTCTGAAGACTTGAAATTCTGAATACCTTATGTTATGTTCCCACTTCTAAACTCATGCTCGCAGAAGCCTCTAAAGTGTAGAAGGAAAGAATATAATGTTAACATGGTACAATAGTATACAATACGAAAAAGCCTTATTCCATTACTTCTCCACTAGCTTGAATTGTGGAAGAGAAAAGGACGAAGTAATACTATTTGTAACGACTCTTTTTCAAATATCCAATGACTCTATTTTGCTTGGCTATATAAGAAAAGAATCGTATGTTTAAAATGTTGTTGGTGTTCAATGTTAAAATGGAAATTGTCATTATTGGAACATAACCAAAAAAACTATCAACCACTATAACAACAAGAAGAACAACTGTTATTAAAATGATTCTTAAATCACGTTGATAATGATTACAATGAAATCATTGATTCACAATGTGATTAATTTGATATGTTGCACAAAGCTTGCTAAGCCGCTGAAGATAATGAAGATGATCATGAAAGCTCCAGTTACAAATCCACAACATAGATGTTATGCTCTAAAGTTTTAAAATAATGGGACTAAAACTCAAAAAAATGAAAAATAAGATGATTAAAATTGCAATTAAGCTAAAATACTTATACTTGAGTCTCAATCATTTATAAAGGAAGAGAGAAAAAACAAGAAAGAAGCATAGGGTTGATTCTTCATTTTTTAATTACTTATTGATTAATTTATTGTAAGATGGATCACTACAAGAAATATCATCTCCAGCCACGTGATTTTGCCACGTGATTATCATGTGGCTAAAAAAAGCCAGTTGTGACGTGATAATCACGTGGCAACATGTTTTATTAATAAAATAAAGAAGCCTGATGGTTGTCTGACTTTTTTTATAAAAAAAAATGTTGCAACGTGGGAATCACGTCGCTAGTAAAAATATAATATAAAGTATTTTAATTGGTCTAACGTTCACATAGATGGGTTTTTGAAATTTTGAAAAAGTAAGTTGTGATGTGTTATTCACGTCGCAACATTTAAGAGGGAAAAATGAAATCAATACAGACTGGCATGATCAGATTTTGCAGGCATGTGAAGAAAGAGAATATGACTGTTGGCATTGTTGCGACGTGAAAGTCACGTGGCAAAGTTGCAGCGTGATTTTCACGTCGCTAAATGCTTTATATTTTTAATTGCATCACGTTACACCAAGCAGACAATATATTGTCATCAAACAATCAAACACTCTTCTTCTTCATTAACCCTCTTCTCATTCCATCCCTCCATTAACCCTCAACTTCTTCATAAAACCTCTTCTTCTCCATTATAAAATCCAACTTCAATCTCCATTAATCCTTGTTTTTTCAGGTTAATTTAATTTAATTTTGTCTCTATTTTGTTTACAAGTTTTTATTTATTGTATTATGGGATTGTAATTTATTTTAATTTTTCTTTGAATAGAAGAAGATTGATATTGTAGAAGTAGATTGCAAAAAGGTTGGACAAGAAGATTGAAGGAGTTAGAAGAGAAGAGGTATTTCTTGGAATTTTTTTTTTACATTTGGTATATTTTCTGAATTTAGTTAGATTTTAGGTTGAATTTAGTTAAATTATAATATTTTCTGAAGAGGTATATTTAATTTATTTATTATAAAAAACAAAAAAAAAAACAGAATAATATATAAATTTTATAAAAACAGTTTTAATGTTAATATATATTTTATTTAAAACAAATATAATATAATATTTTATGTATTGATTAAAAACACATATAAAAAAAATAGTTTTTTGTATTGAATAAAAACATATTTAAAAAACTGTTTTAATATGTACATATTTAGTAAAAAATGTTTAATGTTATTATTATAAAATCTGTTTTATAATTAAAAAAAATATAATATTATATTTTATGTAGAATGTTAATAAAAATGGATTTATAATTAAAAAAAATATATAAAAACTGTATTATATGTTAATAAAAAATATTTATATATCATATATATAGAATGTTAATAAAAACTCTTTTATAATTAAAAAAGTTATATAAAAGTATTATATGTTAATAAAAAATGGTTTTATAATTAAAAAATATTATATAAAAACTATATTATATGTCAATAAAATATTAATATAGTATGTTAAAAAACATTATATGTCAATAAAACATTATATATAGTATGTTATAAAACATTATATATAAAAAACTGATTTATGTATTTAATTATTATATATTATATGTATGTTAATAAAAACGATTTTATAATTAAAAATTATTTTATAAAAACTATATTATATGTCAATAAAAAATATTATATTAATTATTATATATTTAATAAACTATATTAATAGCATATTTAATAGTATATAATAAAAAACATTATATATTAAAAATAGTTAAAATAAAAGCATATGTTTATGCTTAATAGTATATATACATAGTATATTTTTAGTAGTAATAAGAACAAGAACAATATGTTTAGGATTATTATTAAGTTGATTAATTAATATTTTTAATTAAAAAGGTTTTGATTATATAAATTTGCAGTAAATGGAATATTATAGGTATTATCGTAGTTGGATGTACGATAGACTATATCTAGGAAGACGCACACTTAAACCCAATTTTATAGACGAAGTTAATGATTTTATCACGTGGACGTTTGCTCAGGAACATTGTCTAAGTGAAGGAGGATTTAGGTGTCCTTGTCTTAAATGTGGATGTAGATATATAATTAGTGACCCAGAGGAAATAACACGTCATTTGCATAGAAAAGATTTCATTGAAAATTATTGGGTTTGGACGTATAATGGTGAAACACTGCCGAGTAATGTACCAGAGACTAGTAACACAGATGCTTCAAGTAGTCGACCGGCTATGCAACCGCCTATGGAATTTAAGGAAAATTTTAATCTGATAGGTGACATGGTTGGTGATGCTTTTGGTGTTAACGTGACCTATGATCAACCAAAAGATTTTGACAAGGAAGAGTTGCCGAATGAGGAAGCGCAAAGATTTTATAAGTTGTTGAATGAGATGAATACGCCGTTGTTTGAGGGGTCATCAGACTCAAAGTTATCAATGTGTGTGAGATTATTGGACGCCAAGTCAAATTGGAATGTTCGTGATCAGTGTTTGGAGCACTTCACAAAAATGATGTTGGACTCAACTGCAACGAAAGATAACTTGCCTGCGAGTTTCTATGATGCAAAGAAGTTGGTGTCGAAGTTGGATTTAAGAGTAAGAAAGATTGATTGTTCCATTAATGGTTGCATGTTGTTTTATGACAACGAGTTTGGTACTCAAGATGGATCGTTGGAGGAATGTAAGTTTTGCCAGAGTCCAAGATATAAAGTTCGCAATAGAGCCATTAACAGTAAGCAAAAACGTGTAGCAGTAAAGTCCATGTTTTATCTTCCGATAATACCAAGGTTAAAAAGAATGTATTCTTCAATGCACAGTGCAATACAAATGGCATGGTATCATACAAACAAAACAAGCCCAGGCAATATGCGACACCCATCTGACGACCATGCATGGAAGCACTTTGATGAGGTACATCCTGATTTTGCCGTGGAACCTAGAAATGTCAGGCTTGGATTATGCTCTGATGGTTTTGCTCCATATGTCCAAGCGTCTGGAAGTGCGTATTCTTGTTTGCCAATTATTGTAACTCCTTACAATCTCCCTCCTGAGATGTGCATGACAAAACCATACATGTTTTTGACGTGCATCATTCCAGGACCGTCGAGTCTAAAAACCGGAATTGATGTGTACTTACAACCTTTAATTGATGATTTGAAGAGGTTGTGGAATAATGGAGAACAAACTTATGATATATCCCATAAAAAAACTTTTCTATGCGAGCTGCCTTGATGTGGACCATTAACGACTTTCCAGCATATGGCATGTTGTCTGGTTGGGATACGCATGGCAGAATGGGTTGTCTGCATTGCATGGAATACACTAAGGCGTTTACATTGGATAAAGGGGGAAAAGCTCGTGGTTTGACTGTCACCGCAGATTCCTACCATCAAATCATCCCTTTAGAAAAAACAAGACAAATTTCAAAAAGGACAAACTGGTAACAGATCTTCCTCCGCCTCGATTGTCACCAGTTGCTATATGTAACCAAGTTCGTGAACTTCCAATGTTTACAAATACTGGCAAAGCATGTAGAATTGAAGGATATGGGGTCACACATAATTGGACAAAAAGAAGTATATTTTGGGACCTCCCGTATTGGAAAGATAATTTGTTGCGCCATAATCTTGATGTTATGCATATTGAGAAGAATTTTTTTGATAACGTATTTAACACAGTGATGGATGTTAAATACAGAACAAAAGATAATGTGAAGGCTAGACAAGACATGGAAATTTGGTTTAATCGTAAAGAGTTGGAATTGAAGCCTCAACCAAATGGAAAATTATTTAAACCCAAAGCTTGTTTCAGTATGACCCTCCAAGAAGCTAAAGCAGTTTGTGGATGGCTAAAAGGTTTGAGAATTCCCGACGGGTATTCTTCAAATTTAGCAAGGCGTGCCGATGCTAACACTGGGAAGTTGCATGTAAATGTTATCGAAAGAAGTCAGTACACCTTATCAGTCTTCGGGCTTCCAGGTCGTCCCTCTGGAAAGAAGGGTGAGCATTGGTTGATCCAACAAGAAATGCAATCTGCACATGTTCATGTCTTGATCAACTGCATTGAAGGTAAACCATATCTTGAGTAAGTATAATCCAAAATTTTAGAGAAGTTTCGGATAAAGAAGAATGGTTTAAGCAATTTCAGGTATAATTAATTTATTTCTTAAGTTATTTTTATTTAAATGACCTTTTCATTATTGTTATAATTTATCTAACTATTTATTTTAATGTCATACAACATTGCAGGAGAAATGTGTTTGGGATCCACTGAACCATAACAAAGTTTAAAAAAATTATTTTGGCAGGAGTTCAAGACGACTTTCTGACATGCTACGACGTGTTAGAGAGAATTGGCAACTTTTGGGCATTCGTCCCAAATGGATAGGCAAAGAAGTTTTTGAACAACTTCTTAAGTATTGGGAATCAGATGAATTTAAGGCTAAATCTGAAATTGCAAAGAAGACGAGGGCATCGAAAAAGGGGGTTGCCTTAATGCTGTTGGAAGTATTAGTACTGCTGAGCATGCTCGACGCATGCCAATTATTACCACATTTTAAAGTCATATTTGGATTTATAACATATATTATTAATTTAAGTTAATTTTTTATTTAGACTAAGCGTTTGGGAAGACAACCATTGATGACTAAGCTGGTTACCGAAACTCGGACAAAGAAATCGGGGGAATTTATTGACGAGCGTACAAAAAAAGCCCTGGTAAGTAAATTTATGTTTATTTTTATTTTTATTTTTTAAGCAATTTTGTGACGTGATTTTCACGTGGCAAGTGAGATGTTATGGTGTGAAAATCGAGTGATAACTGATAAGTTGTGGCGTTACAATCACATGGCTATATGTTTTTTATTATTATTTTTATTTAATTTAATTTCATTAACATTATTTATATATTTAACTTGATATTTTTATTGTATGTGTAGGAGGATTATCAGGTCTTGCTTGTAGAATTTCTGACCCATAATCCTCAGTATACTCCTCCTCCGGGAAAACCGGTTCATCCAGATGTGGATTTCTATATTTGAAGTCAAGTTGTTGGGGGAAAGGGGCCTAAGGGTACATTTTTGGTGGTTGAAATTTGGCGGGCACCTTGAGGAGTGGGGATAGAACTCTGTATCAGAGAGCTGCGGATGGTGAAGCAGGGTCACGTCAAACAAATTTGACACCAAATCAGTTAGAAACGGTAAGACAATTGGCTAGACGCGAGTCCGAAGAACGTGAGGCGGCATTGAAGGCCCAAATGGAGGCGGCATTGAAGGCCCAAATGGAGGCAATTAGGGATGAACATAATAGAGAAATGAAGGTAATGGCGAAGAGGCAGGCTGATATGGAGGAGCAAATGTGACAATTTATGCAAGCATTTGGTGGAAATCCCAACAATGGTGGCCAAAATAATAACCACCAAAATAATGATGACTTTCTTCGCGACTTTTCCGACGACTCGAATGATCCTTCTGCTTAATTTTATTTTTATTTTATATTTAGTTTTTTATTTGTCGTACTAATATAAATTTATAATCATATTTTATATTTAAAAATATTAAATTTAAGTTTTAGTTTATTATTTTTATTATATTAAGTATATTAATTTATATATTTTGATATATTTAGTTTTATTTTTGATAATTTGATTTATAATATTGAATTTAATAAATAAATTATAATATTGAATTTATAAATTTAATGAAACAGAAAATAATATTAATTATTATATCAGAATTATTATATTTAAAACAAAAAATAATTTTAAAAAAAAAGTTGCGACGTGTTTTCCGCGTCACAAATTAGTGACATGAAAAACACGTTGCAACACACAACGTAAAAGTGAATATAAAACCTGCTCTGACATCTGCTCTGATTGTCTTTGACCCCATAAAATTTGTTGCGGCGTGAATTTCACGTGGCAACGTTGTGACATGTTTTCCACGTCGCAACAACATTGTCACGCGCTCTCCAGCGACGTGTTTCTTCGGGTGACAAAAATAAAATTGTGACATGATTTTGGTGTTAGCGACGTGGGAATCACGTGACAAAACACAACTTATTTTGTAGTGGATTAGGCTCGTTCATTTATTTATGGGAATTACCCTTAGTTTCTTTTCAAGTCACATTTTTTACATTATTTTAAAAAAAGAGGTAAAAAATTGTAACGCAGGTGAATGTTGTCAAGGTAAAGTAAAGAATAAATGTGATTGATGCTAATAGAATCTGTTATGTATGTTGAGGTGAAGTTGAAATAACCAACAGCTTAAAAAATATTCTCTAAATTATAAAAGTCTAGAACGTTTTTTAAATATTCGGATTCTAGAAAACAATAAATTTATATTGCAAGGAGCACCATAGTCTTAAGAATGTGGTATGTGAAATATGTACAAATCTCAAAAGGAAATTTGTCCAAACTCAAAAGACCAAACTTTACAAGCAGTTTTAATGTGGCGCGAAAACAAAGAAAGATTTGGTAAGAGAGATTATGCTCGTGTTATACTTGAACGTGCAACTACCTTCTGTAAAGAAGAAAAACAAGTATAAATCATCAATAGAATCTTAACATCACAAGTTTAGTTCAGCTCATAGTGGTAACAAGAGAAGATGCATCACGATATGAATTCCCATTCAGTTCAGCTCAGAATCCCATGTTGGGTATCAGAATAATATTTAATAATAATAACAATAGCACAAGTAAAATTTGAGAGTTGAGTGTAGAAATAAGAAGAAACACAATTGTAGCAAACTCTTGGATGATTAGGATGATTAGGATGATTAGGAATTACAATATGATTACTCTATATATAATAGTTTCATATACTATTATAAGTAGATACTTATTATTGGATTCTACGTAATCTTCTCTGCATCATAGAAAACCAATGACTTATAATGCATTGAATTTTTCTACAAAATAAAGATTACTTTATGTCCTCACAATCTCCCACTTAAAGTAATTTTTTTTGCTTTCAAAAAAAATTTTTACATCCCTTGTTAATTCCATGTTGCTACGTTTTAGATAGGCCATAAGAAGAATTGCACCAATAAAACTTGTCAGCGTTGATCGGCTTTGTCATAACATCTGCTAGGTTGTCTTTTGTGTGAATCTTTTGCATGTCCACACTCCCTTCCTCTACTACTTTGCGGACGAAATGGTATTGAACTCCTATGTGCTTTGTCTTGGAATGAAAAGCTGGATTTCTTGCAATGTGCAAGGCACTTTGATTGTCACAATACACAATAATTTTTGGTTGTTTGTATCCGAGCTCTTCCAATAACCTTTGAATCCATATAGCTTTCTTGCATGCTTGGGTAGCTGCCATATACTCAGCTTCTGTAGTAGATAGAGCTACAACAGTCTGCAATTTGGATAACCAGCTTACTGCTCCTCCTGCAATTGTAAACACATAGCCTGTAGTATATTTTCTTTTGTCAAGATCACCTGCATAATCTGAATCAACATATCCTCTAACACCAAACTCCAATCCTCCAAAACATAACGCAACATCTGAGGTTCCTTTAATGTATCTCAGAATCCTCTTCACAACATTCCAATGCTCTTTACCAGGATCTGCCATAAACCGACTGACCGCTCCCACTGCATGTTCAATGTCTGGCCTTGTACATATCATGGCATACATAAGGCTTCCCACCGCTGATGCATAGGGTACTCGAGACATTTCCATCCTCTCCGCTTCATTGCTAGGATTCATACTTGAGGATAATTTATAATTGATAGGAAGTGGGGTAGATATTGACTTAGAGTCTTGCATGTTGAAGCACCGCAAAACTTTTCGTAGATAATTTCTTTGAGAAAGCCAAATCTTCCTATCTTTTCTATCTCGGTGAATTTGCATCCCTAAAATCTTGTTTGCTGGTCCCAAATCCTTCATATCAAACTCCCTAGCCAATTGTGCCTTCAATTCTTGGGCTTGATCTTTGTTGGGGCCTACCACCAACATGTCATCCACATACAACAACAAAATGATGAAAGCATTTTCCTCAAACCTCTTGTAATATGTACAATGATCTGAGCTCAACCTGTTGTATCCAAGGCTAATAATGAAAGAATCAAATCTCTTGTACCAACACCTCGGCGCCTGCTTTAAACCGTACAAAGATTTGGTCAACCTGCAAACCAAGTTTTCTTTTCCTTTTTCTTCAAAACCTTCTGGTTGGAGCATATATATTTCTTCTTCAAGTTCTCCATGAAGAAAAGCAGTCTTTACATCCAATTGTTCAAGATGTAAATCATAAACAACACACATAGCTAACACTACCCTGATAGTGGTAAGTCTAACCACCGGAGAAAATATTTCATTGAAATCAATTCCTTCCTTTTGAGCATACCCTTTAACCACTAATCTTGCACGATATCTTTCCACTTGATCATTACCATCACGCTTAATCTTATAGACCCATATGTTGCCGATGGATTTCCGACCTTCAGGAAGTACAACAAGATCCCATGTCTTATTTCTATGTAAGGCTTCCATTTCTTCCTGCATTGCTGCCATCCACAAAGAATCATTTGAGCAACTCACAGCCTCTTGAAAGGTTGATGGTTCTCCATCTTCGGTTAGAAGACAATATGCATAACATAGTCTGATTGCCAATTTGGTTTCCTTTCCTGACGTGTTGATCGTCGAACTTCAACACCATCAGGTTCATCTAGTTCTTGTACCTCGTGCTCTGGTTCTGCTTCAAAAGAGTCATTTTCAACAGACTTTCCATCTATATGAACAATAGTGTTATCTTTAGAAGTGTTATCATTTTCCTGCTCCCTTTACAGTTCATCCTCTGCAAAGATTACATCTCTGCTGACAATAACCTTATGGGAAGTGGGATCCCACAGGCGATACCCCTTGACACCGTCAGCGTAGCCCAAGAATATGCATTTCCTAGATTTTGGATCTAGCTTAGTTCTTTCTTGGGAGTTGTACATCACGTACACGGGACATCCAAATACATGTAGAGTAGAATACTCAGCTGGCTTTCCTTTCCACATCTCCATTGGAGTCTTTAAACCAATTGCACTTGATGGCGATCTATTTATCACATAACAGGCAGTTTTCACGACTTCTGCCCAGAATGACTTGGCTAATTCTGCAGTTCGTAACATAGCTCTAGTCCTTTCTAGGAGAGTTCTATTCATCCGCTCTGCTACACCATTCTGCTGAGGCGTATGAGCAACTGTAAATTGTCTCATTATACCCTCTTCCTTGCAAAATGTCAAACAATCACCGTCTGTATATTCTCCTCCATTGTCTGTCCTCAAGCACTTAATCTTCTTTTCAGTTTCAAGCTCAATTAGTGCTTTGAATTGCTTGAATATTGAAAACACATCTGACTTCTTCTTGATTGGGTATACCCACAATCTTCTGGAGTAATCATCAATGAATGATACAAAATATTTTGCTCCTCCTAGGGACATTTGTGGTGACTCCCACACATCAGAATGAATCAAGTCAAGTATGTGTTTGCTCTTAGTAGTTGATCTATCAAACTTCAACCTATTTTGTTTGCTTACCACACAATGCTCACAGAAAGGTAGACTTACTGATTTGAGCCCGGGTAAGAGATCACGTTCTGCAAGAATTTTCAAGCCTCGTTCTGACATGTGGCCTAATCTGCGATGCCACATTGTCGTTGAGTTTTCTTGACTAGTTGATGCAATTGACACATCACCTTCTTGCAATGTCTCTCCCATAAGAATGTATAGATTTGCAGATAGCTTCTCTGCCTTCATCACTACTAGAGCACCTCTCACCACCTTCAAGATCCCACCTTCAACATGGGTCTTGCAACTGAGATCATCTAACTGTCCAATAGACAATAAATTTTTCTTCAAACCTTTCACATGTCGTACCTCTTGAATTGTGCGAATTGTAACATCATACATTTTTATTTTGACAGTACCTACACCAGCAATTTTTAAGGCGTAATCATTTCCCATGAACACGGATCCTTCTAAGATAGGTTGATAAGTATAAAACCAATCTCTTCGAGGAGTCATGTGCCATGTTGCTCCTGAATCAATTATCCAAACATCAGTGAGTTGTTTACTACCTTTGCAATTATTTGTTGCTCCGCTATATAGAATCTCTCCATCATCAGAGGTATTGGCAATACATCCTTGAGATGAACTTGCCTCAGAAGACTTCTCACCATTCTTCTTAAACTAACAATCTCTTTTCAAGTGCCCTTTCTTGCCGCAATTGTAGCATTTCAAATTCATCTTCGAGATTTTGATCTACCATGATTTTGACTCCTACTAGGGCCACGTTCCACTGATCTGCCTCTTGTCATTGTCAAAGCTTCTACTTGTTTTGAGTTTTCTTGACGATCTTCCTTATTTATACGCCTGGACTCTTCCTCAAGAATAGCTCCGACAACATCATCAAAGTATAGACGGTCTGTAACATTATTATTTGTTAAGTTAACAACGAGTGGATCATATGAATCTGGTAAGCTCTGAAGTAGTAATTCTGCACGTTCATTTTCTGCTATGCTAAAATTTGCCGATGTAAGTTGAGAAAACATTGTATTTAGAGTGTTGATGTGATTTGTCACAGATGTGGATTCACTCATTCGAAGAGTGTAGAGTCTCCTCTTTAAGAAAATTCGATTGTGAAGTGACTTGACCTCGTACAATTTGATGAGAACATCCTAAATCTCCTTTGCAGTTTTCTTTTCGGCAACGCTAGACAAAACTGAATCTGCCAATGCTAATTGCAAATTGGCAACAACGTTGCTATCCTTCTCATTCCATTTTTCGTCAGATAATCCCTCAGCTCTATCTTCATTTGTTGCTAAACAATTATCCTTTCTCAGGATTGCCTTTATCTTCAGTTTCCATAGGGAGAAATTACTCCCATTGAACTTCTCAATCTCAAATTTTGCCGTCATAATAATTTCAATTAAACCGGCTTACACAATTTCACCGTGAATAATATTTGCAGCGGAATATGGACCAATACCAAATGCTCTGATACCACTGTTGGGTATTAGAATAATATTTAATAATAATAACAATAGCACAAGTAAAATTTGAGAGTTGAGTGTAGGAATAAGAAGAAACACAATTGTAGCAAACTCTTGGATGATTAGGATGATTAGGATGATTAGGAATTACAATATGATTACTCTATATATAATAGTTTCATATACTATTATAAGTAGATACTTATTATTGGATTCTACGTAATCTTCTCTGCATCATAGAAAACCAATGACTTATAATGCATTGAATTTTTCTACAAAATAAAGATTACTTTATGTCCTCACATCCCAATTACCTTAATCAATTGCTGGAGCTACCGAGATCGAAGTCCATTGTGTAATCATACTCGATTGTTGGAATAACAGAAGCCATAAATTTCAAGAATAAAAACAGATACCTGCAGAAACAAGTTTAAGTAATTATATACCTCATTTATGTAAATATTGAATGGATCACTTGTATATTAGAAACAAAGGGTTTTACTTGTCAACTTCAGGTTCAACTCCACGTGACATCAACACATCAATGATTTTCTTCATCACTGCTCCATGTCGACAAGGATGAATGGATGCATGTTTTCTAGGCAAGTGAGGGTGGACCTCAAATGTTACCTGCAACAATTTAAGTTAGAAAATAGCACTGTTTTAACATATATTGTAGCAAATTCTACTGTGTGTATGGTGATAATCAACTGATGTCCCATATCTCACCGTTTTGCGTGCATGGTCTTGACTAACGTCTTCAAAGACAAGTTCTGGTTGCAATAGCATTCCTAACTGCCAAAAGACAAGAGATGAAATCAGTGTACTAGTACACAAGGATCAAGTGATCAAGTGAATAAAACGAACCTCATCGAATCCAGTAAGCCACACACGAGGTGTATGATAATACTTATCATACCTGCATAAAAAAAAGAAGCAAGGCCAACCTTTTAAACTCATTGTCAAATAAATAATTGTTTCTGAATTGAAGTAGGTTTATGTTTAAAATATATGCAGAGGTTCGTCTTACGTGATGCTGATATCATAGGTGCGAGTTCGTAGAATATTATCCTCCTCAGGTTCATGAGCTACTAGATATGTGGACTGAAGAGTGGCCTTCAATAAGCAAAATAAAAATTAATGACATGAATCACATTACTCAAATCAGCATCAAACAAAATGCTGCAATCTAAAAATATGATGTCTATGCGACAATAATTTTCATTCTAACAGTATATTTTGTAATTCCGATATGCGATAGAAAAATAATCATAAGTGTCATAATATTAAATTTGACAACGTGATATGTCTTCTGTCTCATTACAATACAAAGATAACACATCTAATCTACTGTGAGAATACGTGAAATATTTAGTGTTTACTAAATATGAAATAATCTAAAGATAAAAAGTGCAAAGATTAATGCAAAAAAAAAGTTTACTCTAGAATAAGAATAATAATAGAAAGGAGAGTCTATATTTTCGTCAAATGTAACGTCCTTGCTAATCATAAACTTAGTATCTTCTAACCTCCAAAGACGTCAGCCTTTGGCTCTTTTTACCTATCCTAGAAAGATAATTTTCGTTGTTCTATTATAAACTTTGTTATCTTCAACAAGATAATAAGTTGTGAATCCAAAGACTTTTAGTCTGTCGTAATCCTCTTGTTCACCTGACCACACCCTGTAGGGCGTGTTTCCACCTAAACTAGAATGTGGGGATATGTTGACTACATAACAAGTTGTAGTAACCAACTCTGCCCACCATTCTCGACCTAACCAAGAATTAAAGCGCATACACCTTGTTTTTTCAAGAAGTGTACGATTCAGCCTTTCTGCGACTCCATTCTGTTGTGTCTCTTACTGCCCAGTGTCTAACAATGCCTTCCTGATCACAAAACCACTTGAAAGCTCCATCCGTATACTCGGTACCATTATCCGATCACAAAGTTTTCAACTTTCTACCTCTTTTGTTCTCAACCATCGCTTTCCAACATTTGGAAATATCAATTACCTCATTCTTATGCTTAAGAAAATAAATCCAAGCATACCTCAAATGATCATCAACATATGTAACAAAGTACCTGAAACCACCCTTAGAAGTAACTAGAGTCGGACCCCAAACATTAGTATGCACATAGTATAATATTCCCTTGCTTTTATGCTTGCTTGTAGAAAACTGCAACCTATGTGTTTTGCCATACTCACAATGTTCACAAAATTCCATGCATGGCTTTCAATGTTCTTCAGCAAACCTTTCTCACCAAGCAGTGATAGACCCTTTTCAGACATATGCCCAAGACGGATGTATCACATCCTCGTACATTCAGTCTGGTATTTAATTCTAGGGTTAAATGTACAATTCCCCCTGCAATATAGGAGAGTTTCGTTTTACCCCTCTTTAATTTATTTTAATTTCAAATGCCCCTCTGAAATTTTAAAATACTAAGTCTTTTACCCCCTAAGTGCAAAATTTACCCCGTGTATTTTTTTAATTTATTTACTCCCCCGAATTCAGTGTTAAAATTGTACACTTAGGGGGGTAATTAAAAAAATAATATTACGAAGAGGTAAAAAATTAAATAAAGTGGGGTAAAACGAAACTCGCCTATATTGTAAGGGAAATTGTGCATTTAACCCTTAATTCTATTGATTCCAATTGACAAATCATCCGTGACAGTTTCCCTCATAAAAGGATAAAGATTTATGTGACGAACTCCATTCATCACAATGAACGAACCACGAGCAACCTTTAAGACTCTATTTTCCAAGATTATTTTGAAACCATTTTACTCTAATACACCAAGAGAAATAAGGTTTTTCGTCAAATTAGGGACATGTCTCACATTCCTCAAAGTCCTTACCGCTGTATCATTCATCTTGATTTGTATTGTACCATACCCCATAATTTTACAGGCATGGTTGTTTCCCATTAAAATAGTTCCACCATCTATACTTTGATAGGCAGTAAACCACTTCTTATTTGGACAGATATGGTTTGAGGCTCATGAATCAAGACTCCACTTACCTGATATATCGTGGCATTTCTCTAAGACAGAGAAACAATCATCCTCACCATTAAAGACATAACTCACCTCCGACAAATCTTGTTGTTTGCCTTTGGAGTTGTTTCTATTGTTGGTCTGCTTATTCTGAAATAATACCCTCTTATTTGGACAATTTTCTTTAAAATGTCCAATCTCACCATATTTAAAACATGTTCTTTCCCCAGGAGCTCTAGATTTGGATCTATACTTCTTTCCCCTGCCCTGTCCTCTTTCACTGGTCCTCCCTCTAGTAGCAAACAATCCTTGAGATTGTTCCTTATGTTCTCTTCCACTGCTAGACATCCCACTTGTAGCAACCTTTCGAAGATCATCCACTAATAACGATGCTCGTCTTATCCATGGTTGGAGTATCACCCACAAACATCAATGTTTGAACTAGATTTTCATGCTTCTTGGTCAATTAAATAAGCAACATAAGTGTTTGGTCTTCATCATCAATCTTCACTCCTATATTCTTTAAGTCTGATATAATCCTATCAAACTTGTTTACATAATCTGGGATTGAGGTGTCTTCCTCCATCTTGCATGTTTACAATCTGGATTTTAAATACATCTAATTTGTTAGAGTTTTCACCATAAAGTTATTCTCTAACTTTGACCACACGCCAACAACGGTTGATTCTTCATTTACCAAGAATGCAACATCCCTCTCAAGACATAAGATTATCGACGCTCGTGCTTCGAGATCTAAATCTTTCCAATCTCCATCCTTCATTTCCACATGTTTTTGTTCTTTCCCTGCTAATGCCTTATGCAACTTTTGTGATATAAGCACATTTTTCATCTTCATCCTTCAATAGGAAAATCATTTTTTCCATCGAACATTTCAATTTTATATTTGACGACCTCGACCGATCTACTAGAAGAAGCCATTTTTAGCTCTGATGCCAATTGAATTCTAATAGAATAATATAAATAGACCTCACTAAAGTTAACACGAAATAACGTAGTTGGAACAATAAACTTATACGAAGAAATAAAATGTGTAAGAAAGATGAATTTCTAATTAATAAACTCACTTTGTTACACTCTGTTTGTTTTTGTTGTGATATATAAACTACAAAACTTCTTAACATTTTATAGTAACGTACATGCTAAAAATTTAGTAAACAATACTTCAAAGAATTAAAAACCTCTCATGTACTCTTCTTCCTATTATTACTCTTATTCCACATTAAACTGTCATTTGCATTATTCCTTGCACTTTCTAAAGACTATTCCATATTTAATAAACACTAAATATTTCACTTATTCATAGAACTTTTATTTGATTCAACTTACCGGATCTGTCTCAATAATGTTGTCATATTCTGTAAACTGTGCCATATCAGGAATATCTTCATCATCCATGGAAGGTAAATTTTCACCTTCATCAGATTTAATTTCTGAAAAATCATATTACAAGGGTATAAGATCACATGATTAAACTTGCAGCACAATATATTACATGCATGCCTCCAGTTCAGTTGAATAACCACCTTTAGGTTTTCCATTAGTTGCTAGCCATCCATCATTATCTTCGTCATCAATAGACGCAACTCTCCGCAGACAAGGGACTGTTGTGTACAAAACAACTTCAAAAATCAGCCATTAAATAGGAAAGGTCTTAAAACACGAACACGAACACTGAATAAGGTAAAAAACACTCTCGAATCCATAATCTTACCCTTTCTAGTAATCAAGAATTGTTTGTCAGATGGTAAATATGGCTTCCTCTTGCTTGGCTCACACGATTCCCTATCATTCAAAGTAGAAAACAAAACCACATAAAAAACAGTTTCTTTAATATTATGACTCACATGCCTGAATAATACAATTTCTATATTTGCTAAGTACTCAAATGGAAATAAATTACCATGACCAGCTGGGGCATTTAGCAACGAGATTATCACCGGCGATGATGAATTCGGAGACGCTAAGAACTCCTTTTTCTTTGAAGGCGGAAACGGTTCTTGGGCCTGTGATTCTCTCTACAGCGCCTTTGAAAGCTTCGTGAAGCTTTTGAGAAAGAACCATCTTTTTTTTGTTTTTGTTTTTGGAAGAATATGAATGGAATGGAAGGAAAAAGAAGTTTTGTGAATTGTGAAAGAGACGCTTTCTATTAGGTCAACAGAGAATATATAATGGTAGGACAATGCATCATAAATGATTGATTACTATTAGGTTACTAGGTCTACGTTCTAACCTAACCACACCAACACTAAATGTTTTTTTTTTAAATAGAAAAGGTTAGATATTTTTAAAATTTAGTTAAAAAAAAATTAGACCAAAAATTATAAAAAAGTCTTTCAAATATATTGAGTTGGACTATTTAAATAAATGTGAATATTTTTATTTTAATTATTATATTGTATATTCTAATTCAACTAAGAATACAAAAATAAAATTTAGTAACTATGAAGAATTTATAAAAATACCATGAAAACACTATGAACAATTTCATAAGTTCTTTTAATAGGTTTTCTCAAATAAATAATTTCATAGGTTTTCTCAAATAAATAATTTCATAAGTTCTTTTAATAGGTTTTCTCAAATAAATAGTTTCATGAAACTTACATTATTAGATAAACTCAATCAGTCGTTACAAACAAATTTTTAATATTACTGATCTTTTATTTTTTTTAGTCTAAATAAACATTAATAGAATTTTAATTGAATTATTTATTTACATATATTCAAATAAAATACATTTTTAAGTAGGCTAATAAATTCATTATGAAGAAGTGAAAAATACAAGAAGGGGGGTTGAATTGAAAACTTGAAATCAAATGCGCAATGACACAGTATTTTTATCCTGGTTCGTTTGATCTCAAACTACTCCAGTCCATCCGTCAAGGTGACTTCGCCACTCTCCAACGAGGTCTTAATCCACTAATCTCAAAAAAATTACAATCACTACTTTAACAACTGTTAAATTCTTCTTGAGTATAACCACAATCCGGTTAATCTCAAGGAACACTGTCTTAAACAAATAAACAAGAATGTGTGTACAAATGCTTTTCGTTATAAAAACAGTTATCACAACTGTGATATTTTACACAAATTTAGAGCGTGGAATAGATGAGTAAGCTTGCAGCATTTTTTGAATTCTCTTGTAGTAGTCTATACAAATCGTGAACGATTTGATCACTGAGCTTGTTTATATAGGCAATGGATTCCTGTTGAACATTAAGCGTGATAAATATCATTAACTCAGTTTCCATTTGGAGAAGATCCTGTCTGAATGAAGCCGTCGTAATTGATGTTGTCTTGAATGAGTAGTAACGCTTCAGAATCTTACATCTTTGCCTGCTGCTGATGCTTCAGAACATTGATGACTTAAATTGTTATGCTCTTGTTCAGAATCAGAGTTTACTTCACCTAAGCGCAGGTTCTGGTCACCAATCTTCAGCGCAAATTCTGATTGCTTCAGCGTGTAGCTTCTATAGCTTAACTTCTGATGTTGCTTTGGTCAGAACTTTTGTATACACAATAACATAATTTTTAGGGTGTATATTTGTTTTTTGTATTTGTTATCATCAAAACTCTAACTAAGGATTGTAGAATCAAACTATGTTCTAACAATCTCCCCATTTTTGATGATGACAAAAACTAAAATTTTCAATGAAAAATAAAGAACAAAAGGTTTAAGAGAAACTCCCCCTGAGTTGATTACTTCCCTGAAGTTCCTTCTCATCAGAGTTTTAGCTGCATCTCCTATCAGAATTTGTTCCTGTTCAACTTTTCAGAAAGTAGAGGTTAAATAATTCAAAATGTTTGAGACTTTTATCTCGGTAAACCATTATTGAAAATATCTTACTTTCTCCCCCTTTTTTGTCAAGTATCAAAAAGGCAATATAATCAGAGCCAAAATAGATGAATTATATTTAAAACATAATGCAATGACAAGTTTCAGAAGCAAAGAGGTAAAGATAAAAGTTACAGATAAACAATTTTAAAAGAAAATCTAAGAAGGAGGGGGGAGACGTGTGAACAACGCTTCCAACAAGCTCTTGATCAGAGTGTTTGACTCTTCTTGCTTGTCCAAAATACTTTTAATCTCTTTGTTCGTATCCTCTTGCTTATCCAGTATTGCATGGATTAAAGCATTCTCTTTCTTCAACTCTTCCAGAGTTTGCATGACTAAGGAGGAAGCTGGTGTCTCTTCAGGGGTTGGATGTTGCTCAGAACATTCTGCAGCCTCTTCTGAGTGAACCATTTCTTCTGCTACAATCATGTCTTCTGGAGCAGTAGTCAGAGAGAGACTTTCTGATTCTGGTTCAGCTACTTCTGAAGGATGATGCTCTTTCCAGGGAGCATTATCCAGCGAGAGGATATATTTCTTGAATAGTTGGATCAGAACTTGGTTTTGGAAAGCCTTCAGCTGATCACTGAAGTTCTGCTGAGCCTTTTCATAACTCAATTCCTTCAGCTTCAAAGTTTCATTGTTGACCCATTTTCTAAATCTTTCCCACATTTAATCAGAAGCAGCAGGATTATAAATCTCTTGACTTGCATGCTTCAAAGAATTGATCCATTCCTGCATTCCTGTTTCAAAAATCAACAAACTTGTACCAACATCTTATGTGGTTGCAGTTGGTTTAGGTTTGGGAATGGAAGTTTTGTGTGAGGTGGAGGCTAGACTTTCCAGCACAATTGGATCAATGACAAGTCTTAAGTTATCAGCTAGACGGTTAGTGGGTGAAGGAGTGGGAGAGTCAGGAATTATAATTGGTCTGTTAGGGGAGTTTGGTGGTGTGGATTCAAGGGATGAAGGAATTTCTGGAATATCATGAATGGTGAGAGGCATGCGAACCGCAAGAGGTTCTGTTATTCCAGGAATTTGGATTGTGGTATCAGAGTCTGAAGGAGGGTCTTCAGATTTTTTTGTGGCAGCATGTCGGGTTTCTGATTCAGGAATATCAGAAGATGGATTTTTAGAAGGTTGAGTTTCTGGTTGTGGTGAGTTGGGATTTATATCTTCTGGTTGAGGTGATTGTGGTTGAGTATTTTCTGGTTGTGGAATTTCTTGTTGAGGTGATTATGGATGTGGAATTTCTGGTTGAGGAGATTGTGGGATTTCTGGTTGAGGAATTTGTGGGATTTCTGGTTGAGGAATTTCTGGTGGTTGTTGAGTGTTTGTATTTTCTAGGAGTTGAGAGTTTGAATTTTCTGGTATAGGAGAGGAAAAATCTTGATCAAATAGTTCAATGTCAGACAAAACTTTGGCAAGTTCTGGTTGCTGATGTTCAGGATTTGGATTTTGAGTAGGGAAGTGAGGTTCATTAAAAAAATTACCTAGAGTTATGGATGGATCAAACTCTATGTCAAAATGTTCAAAGGTTTGGGGTGATGAATTTTCTGGTTGAGAAGGAATGGCTTCAGATGTTGAAACAGTTATTGATTCTATAACAGAAACAGAAGATGGATTACCTTTCTTTTTGGCAGCTTTAGGTGTCCTCTGAGAGGGTCCTTCTCCTGTTTCTTTCCTCTTCTTTGATTTCTTTAACGCAACTTCTGGAGCAGCCTTGTGCAGATCCTGAATGTTGATTTCTGGAGCAGTCCCATCAGCCTTGCAAGCTTCAAGGTATCTGACTATTATTTCTGGCTTAGAGTCTATCTCAGAAAATAAAGGAAAATCCTTCAGAGGTATCCTTCTTGAAGTAATTGTCTCATGAGCAGTAACAATTGGTTCCTTCTTGATATTCTCAATGATCTTCATTTTCTTTAGATTCTTGGCGTTCAAGGGTTTCCCAGCAGTTGCTTCCAATGTGCTTATTTCTTGAGCCTCCGTCAGATGTTCTATCAGCCTGTTCTCTGTTAGAATATCTGATATCAGCCTTCCTAAGGGAATCCAATCCCTCTTGGTCCTTTCGTCTTCTCTGGTTTCCTTCACACTTGTTCTGAGATGGTTGAAGAGCAAGTGTGGAAGATTTACCTTTGTCTTCTTAGCAATGAAATAGATCAGAAATTGCTTATCAATATTGATGTAATTAGGAGAGCTTGTAGGCTTCCTATGGTGGATACATCCTAGAATGATTCTGGCCCAGATTCTGTTATGATCCTTCAAATCTCTGATTTTACTGGAGGGTTGTCCAGAAGTAAAAATTTCCTTTGCAATTGATCTTAGGTCAGAGCATCTCTCAGCCATATCAATGCATCTGACACCACCACCGTTGTATCTAAGAAGCTTCGCAATAAGATCTTCTGTAATCATAATTTTCTTCCCCATGACATAAGAAGTAACCTGGTGATTTGATGAAGAAGCATGTATCCAAAATTCTTTGACGAGAATGGGAAACGTTGGACCAACCAGACGGTCAAAATACTTGTTCCAACCTTGAGCATTCACGTCTTCATAGAGATTGAACCCATTTTCTCGTAGACTCCCAAAATCAATGATCAGTTCTGAGAGAACTTCCAGGTTATCAACAAGAGTGAGAAGCGTCCAGATGGGTTCTTCATATTGTTTCGTTGATGCAGAATCAGGAGCACTGAGATTTTTGAAGTTTGATGATGCCATTGTTCACACGGGATTTTGAGGAAGATGAAAAGGGTTTTTGAAAGCAAGAACTTGAAACAAGAGAAAATATTGAGGAGATTAAAGGTGAATGAAAGAAAAAAGTAATTTTGAGTTTAAATAGGTTTCTTGAAAACGTAAACAGTAAGTAAAAGAAAAAATTAGTAATGATTATATGCATTAATGACACTTGAAATTAGGGGATTTAGAAAGATACTGAACGGTTACCATTGACAAGTGTCTCAGTGCATCTAATCAGCACTTTGCACCCTTCAGAAATTGAATGCGTGTTCAGCCTCAGAAGGTAGCTGGTGAGAGGATGACAAATGTTTGATGATGTGAACTGCACGCTCTATCCTTGAAATGAAACGTTCATATCTTCATGGATAGATTCTGATGCAATCTGTACTTCTAAACTCTGAAGACAGGTAGATCAGTTGTTCACAGAAACTAATAAAGTTCTGAGGGTTAAGATATAAATAAAACATTTTATTCTGGGCATAACTTCATGCTGAGATGTTTCAGAATGAAGTTGAACCTATCTTCAGAAAGGGGTTTTGTAAATACATCAGCCCATTGATGGTCGGTGTCAATAAATTTTAAGGTAAGAATTCCTTTCTGAATATAGTCCCTAATAAAATGATGTTTTATTTCTATATGCTTAGCCTTAGAATGCAAAATAGGATTCTTAATGAGACATATAGCAGAAGTGTTGTCACAGAAGATAAGAATGTTACTCTCAATTATGTTGAAGTCTTCAAGTTGACTTTTCATCCAGAGCATTTGCATTCTACATCCAGCAGCTGCTATGTATTCAGCTTTTGCTGTTGATAGTGCTATTGTGGACTGTCTCTTGTTGGTCCATGAGATCAGATTTTCTCCCAGAAACTGGCAGCTTCCATAAGTGATTTTACGTTCTACTCTTAAGTTTAGACAGTTTTATTTTGTAAATGTTGTTTTTCCTCTTTCCATTAAAAAGGGTAGTTCTATCTTTCTGACTAACAGCTTTGCATGAATTTTGATTAAAGATTATATCATAACCGTTATCACTTAATTGACTTATGGATAACAGGTTATGCATTAATCCGTCAACTAGCAGTACATTATTTATAGAGGGAAGATTTCTGTTACCTACTGTTCCAGAGCCAGTGATCTTTCCTCTTTGGTTGCCTCCAAAGCCCACGTAGCCTCCAGGTTTAAGTTCCAGGCTTTGGAACATATGCCTTATTCCCGTCATGTATCGAGAGCAGCCATAGTCCAGGTACCATGACTGGTGTTTTAGCCTTGCTGCTAAAGATATCTGCTACATATATAATTTTATCCTTAGGTACCCATATCTTTTTGGGTCCTGTTTTTTTAGTTTTACCAAAATTCTGATTGAATTTTGGTTTGACAGAGTAATCACTACTAGTGTATTTCATGTCATGTGTGTGCCCATATATAAA
Source organism: Vicia faba (assembly GCA_948472305.1). Taxonomy (NCBI): domain Eukaryota; kingdom Viridiplantae; phylum Streptophyta; class Magnoliopsida; order Fabales; family Fabaceae; genus Vicia; species Vicia faba. Next base: position 1,407,250,647 of record OX451737.1, on the reverse strand, counting down.
ATGTGATTTAAGTGGTGTGCGTTTTATGACTAAGTCCTTGGCTTGCTTAGGTGTAGATACCTTACCTTGATATCCTATCCCTTTTATGCCATTTCTGCTAACTCCATAGATCATTGAAGCCATCTTGCTTCTATCTATGTTTTTAGTCAGAAACTTCTGAAAGCTGTGATCATACTCTTTGATGATCTCATCAGCATTACTGGGAGTCTCTGAGATTATTTCCTTCTGAGAAATTTGCAAATCATTTTCTAATTTTGAAACTTTTTATTTTAACTCAGAGTTTTCTAATCTGAGACTCTCAGTGTTTTCAGAGTCAGAGACAAGTTCCTTTTTCAGGTTCTTGAACTTGACTCTGATTTACTGATACCTTTCCAGAATTTCATTTAGACTTTCTGCAAGTTCAGCTTTAGTGAAATTAATAGCAAAGTTAGGGAATACCTCTTCAGTGTCTGATTCTGAGTCTGAACCAGAAGCTTCACTGTCTTCTGACACGTTTGCCATGAGAGCTATGGTTGCTCTTTCATCATCTGACTCTGAGTCAGCTTCAGAGATGTCCGAATCGTCCCATGTTTCCATGAGGCTTTTCTTCTTTTCCTTGAAAGATTTATTTTTGGGCTTCTCCTTCTGAAGCCTTGGGCAGTCACTTTTGTAGTGCCCTTGCTCATTACATTCATAGCAGATGATGTCTTTGTTATTTGGCTTTCTGTGTCCCGAAGAACCTTCAGATCTTTTATGTCCAGAGGAAGACTCAGACTTTCTGTATCTGGAGGAGGATTCATTTTGATTCTCTGATCTTCTAGGATTTATAAATTTCCTTTGTCTCTGCTTCCACAGTTAATTCACCCTTCTGGAGAGGAGAGACAGTTCATCTTCTTCTGATGAGGATCCATCAGAAGTTTCTTCCATAGCCTGCAAAACCTTAGAGCTAGATTTTCTGTTAGATTTTAAAGCTAGTGGCTTACCTTTCTTTTAAGGCTCATCTTCTTCTAGCTCTATCTCGTGACTTCTGAGGGAGCTGACAAGTTCCTCAGAAGTCACGAGATAGATCTAGAAGAAGATTAAGCGTGATAAATGTCATTAACTCGGTTTCCGTTTGGAGAAGATCCTGTCTGAATGAAGCCGTTGTAATTGATGTTGTCTTGAATGAGTAGTAACGCTTCAGAATCTTACATCCTTGCCTGCTGCTGATGCTTCAGAACATTGATGACTTAGATTATTATGCTCTTGTTCAAAATCATAGTTTACTTCACTTAAGCGCAGGTTCTGGTCATCAATCTTCAGCACAAATTCTGATTGCTTCAGCGTGTAGCTTCTATAGCTTAACTTCTGATGCTGCTTTGGTCAGAAATTCTGTATACACAATAACATAATTTTTAGGGTGCATATTTTTTCTTTGTATTTGTTATCATCAAAACTCTAACTAAGAATTGTAGAACCAAACTATGTTCTAACACATAAGACTTTTGAAAAGGTCATACTCAAGATTAAAAATAAATCTATGATAAATTACGAATTTGACTTAGCATTTAAATTTTTTAACATACCTGACTTAGACTTGTTAAAGCCTATCTCGACTGAGTCTATTCTCACCCCTAATTACTACTAGACTTTTCCAATTTTATTATATTATGAGAATATCTAAATTCTAATAGTCCTTCATAGTTTATCATAATATCAGATATATAAATCTAGAAATTTGTAAAAAATAAATAAAAAATATATGTAAAATCTAATATCGTTATTGTTTATGTTATAAATTCTAAAACATTTCTACATGCATAACATTTGAAGTTAAATTAGTACATTCATTATCTTCATTAATTATTAACAACTTCAATCATTTTGTTGAAGTGACTCTTGAAATGGTAACATATAATTCACCACGTGAGAAGATCAGATAAGAATTTGCACTGTTTAAAATAGTACAAGTGTGTGTGTTCCTCCAGCAAGGGCAGAGAGACTTAGATGCTTTAATAGGTTTATTACACGTTTGGAGGTAAGGGCTAGCCCACGGCGATGGTTTTTGAGACTGTTTTTGAGACCAGCTCACGTGAGGTGAGAGACTGGTCGCGACTTTAAGAGTCTGTCGGAATTACTGACTGCAAGTGCACAGTCTAATCACATAGTTTTAAAAGATATCAAACCCACTGGGACTGCTAGTCAAACTAATGTTATTATGTAAATCTAAGGTTGATGATTAATCTTGGGGTTTGGAGAGAAACGAGGAATAAACTCAGGTTTAACTAAAATATTCAAGAATGAGATACCGATATGCAATTCGTCAAACTTCAGAGATTCGATAAATCGTTGGCATAATTTTTAAATGTTAAAATACTCTTCAGTAGAAAATATTAATTTAAAAGTCGTTGTCTCACACGCTCATGTTTATTGACTCTGACTAAACTCCTAAATCAGAATGCTTTGCTCTCGCTGTCTCATTTGAATTTAGAAATGATTTTTGGAAATCAATAGATTCTAATTAGCCCTAAAGTGTTCTCGTTGTGTTTAGAATTAATGTCTAGTTTCTACTATCCAATTAAAAATCTCAAACTTCCATTTTATTGATTATAACTATAACAACCGACAACAAATATAAAGTCACCACCATTAATTTTTATCTTTATGAAAGGAATATAAAGGATAACCCTAATTTGATCAGATATTCTAAGTTGTTTGACTCGTTTTTAGACGAAGGTAAGATGTTAGGCACCCCTCACCTACCTTGTTCACAAGGATACAAGGGTTTATAATTGCAATATTTAGGAAATAGAGTTTTAATTTTCATTAGGGAAACTCGCCACGATTTTAAGTCGTATGCCTACGTATCCTCTTATGAGGAGTCAGAGTCCCAATTTGTAGTTCGTAGTGTTTGGTTAGTTTTTTTTATGGATTATGAAAATATCTCGAATTCTTCTTGAACCAAGTTTAGGTGTGTGAATAGTGGAATTTGTAGACGAAGTTCACAGTCGATTGAAGATATTTCCATAATACTTTTTGAAAATAATCTTGAGTTTATTAAGTTAGTAAGAAAGTGGTTAGTATTTGATTGGTTAGAAGCTTTCAAATATATTATATAATATTGGAAAAAATATTTTAATGCATGATAAAAAGAATTTTAATGCAATTTAAAGATGAGTTATTATTTTTAAAAAGGAATTTTGAATTAAAAATAAAAAATAAACAATTTAGAATTTATATAAAGAATATTAAATATTAAAGATATTAATTATGTAAAAAAATAATAAATGAAATATAAAATAATAAATAAATTTTTTACTAAAACGTAGGGGGGGAGTATTTTACTTGGACTTAGTATTTTAGGGGGGGTGTAAATAACAGGGCCATAAATCCATATATTGGATTTAGGCCCAAATCACAAGGGGTGGATACATATTTGCACTATGTAGTAAAATTGGGAGATATACGAAGTAAGGCTCCAAGTCCAGATATTGGACTTGGCCCTTTAGCGCTGGGGGGAGGTGTGTTTTCTAGCGTTGTAGTAAAATAACAAGAACAGGGAGGTGCGATCCAGAATGGGCTTAGGCCCAAGATCATAAGCGTTGGGGAGTCCGTTTGGACCTCATGCAGGTGAGTGCATAAGGTTATAATGGGAGTGAGTTTGAGGAATTTCGAATGATAATTAAGGGGCAGGGGATGAAGGTGCATGGTAAGAGGGACATATGGAATCATAGGGTATTATAAAAGCAAATCTCTGGACTGAAAGCCCATTTTTATCTTCTATCTCCTTCTCTCTACACCAAAACAAGAAACACGTTATACTTTTAGAGAGAGAAGCTATGGCTTCTCTTTAGGTGATTGAAAATAGCCCCGCCGGACGGAAATCACTTCCACCGGCGGCTACTACCTTTAGCCACTGTAGGGAACATTGTCTCTCCAGATCTCAGGTTAAAGTTTAATCGAAATCTTCATGTGCTCATCTGTTCCACCGTGAGGAAACCCAAAATCGTTGAAGATCTTCAACCAAACCATAGAATCCTAAGAACCCTAAGGGTTCGTGAAGTACCCTAATCAAACCAAAACCCAGAAAACCCCAAACGTTAGAACCCTAACCCTAAACCGGATGAACCCTAACCCTAAACATGGACCCTAATGAACCATAACCCTTAGAAACCCAAAATTTTAAAACCAAACACAAATCATAGATTCAAACAAAAAAAACCCTAAGCTAAGTGAATTGACTTACCTTTCCTGTAGTGATCCTTCTTGTAAATCTCCTTATGGATCTTTCTCCCTCTGTCTAATCCTTTTCTGATTATAGATGTGTATGATGATGGCGCGACAGCTATTTGAAGGCGATGGTTGTTTAACATAGATCTAGGGTTTCATAAATTGAAACCCAGATCTCAAATAAGATGGTTGGATCACGAATTGCTTCTTCTCTGTTGTAATTTTCTTCCTCCACGATTTTTCCTCCTCTTAAACTAGTTTTAGGGTTTTTATTTATAGTTTTTAGAATTAGACTGATTAGGAAATTTATTTGATTTGTCGTTACAAAATGTTTTAGCTTAGAAATTATAGATTAGATTAGATATGTGATTGATTCTGTTTGTAAATTGATTGTGGACGATTCAGTTATGTAATGATATACAAATATGAGATTTGTTTGAGATTAGATACAAATTTGCTTGATTCGCACAATAATTGCTTTTCTGTTTCTAATCCTTTTTCCTTTTTAATCTCCACAGTGTTTGTTATTTTTTATTTCTTGGGCCACTGCTACTGGAAATTGGGTATTAGGGTTTTGGTACCCTTGTAGTTTGACTCATTCAACAAAATTTCAATAAAAGTTTTGATTGTGATAAAAATATTAAAATATTAAAAATGATAATAATAATAACATAACATAATAATAATAATAAATGAATGTTGACTTGGTCAACATCTGGACCAAGAGAAAAACTCGACGGACCTCCCACTTATTGGGCCTTCCAAAAACAAACTGATGGACCGGTCTTAATAAAACGTATACCCCCTTCCTTCTTTTATATAAAAAATTCAAAGACTTTAATGGGTAGCAGCTTTGATTAAAGGAGAAGAGAATACACCCCACCCTAATTATAAAAACGAACCTAATGGGCCATATATTTAGAGAATTAAGTCTTTTTGACAACAACATACCTCTTAAAAACCCTCAATGAGCCCATCAGATCTTGATGGTCCATACACCTCTCTTCTAAATTTTTAAATTATTATACCAAAACTAGTTTAATAATCAAAATTATTGGAATTCAACAAAAAATTAAAAAAAGGAAAAGTCAATTATTAGTACCCTAGGGAAAATTTGGGGTATTACAATAACCTTTGTGTATCTTTTACTCTCGTAACATAATTGTTTCAATTAAAATTAGGAACGAAACCAGAAAAAATAGTTTGTGAAATATTTTCGCCAACAGATTTATAAACCCCGTCCGTGAGACTACTTTCACATACCAGTATCAAGGGAATTAGCCAGTCATGGTTTTAAACGTAAACATACAGTAACAATAATTGAACAAATTAAATATACCCATAAGCATGACTTCTAAGAACATAAAAAATCAGAATTAAATTAAAACCTGGAATTAAATTGAATGAAAACTACTTAATGATAAACTGCAACTTCAAGTAATATCCTCCACAGATACCGACAAAATTGGATACTCTGAATTACAATTGAGACAACAGGAAATAAACCTAAGACTATGGTTTGGATAGTCCCCCAATATGGAAGGCTATCACTTTTGGAAGAGAGTTTTTGTGCTTAAAATCTAATGATAATGGTGCTCTGAACTCCAGAAAATTGGACCCCCTACTTGTGAATAATTGATGCTTATATAAACTCCCTACTAGATTCTCGTTACTTCCATGCAGATGAATCTGAGACTAGTGGTAACATGGAGAATATATCGGATACATTGCTTGTGGAGAATATTTAGGAGACTGGGCTTCATGAGTGTTAACGTGGAGGAGAACCGCATAACATGGTATGTGGCTGGCTTTTAAGAGCTGCGGCGGTGGCCATGCATTGTGTGGCGAGGGCCATTCTTCTTGGATTTTTGGCGAGGGCCACGTGTTTGAAATGTATTTCTCATACTTTTTTCATATTTTATGTAATTCTTATCATGTCTTATCAATTTCTCACTCTTTTACTTGTGGTTAGCATATGTCTGTAATACCTAAAATGGAATAAGAAAATACCGACATAAAACGACATAAATAAATCAAAATAATAAAATAATTCATGTGAGTCGAGTCGAATATACAATGTAATTTCACGTTATCAAACCCCCCTACACTTAAAAATTTGCTTGTCCTCAAGCAAAAAACTACCATGATAATTTAATTATAACTGAGCTCCACATAAATACACGACAAAGCTGAAATCATACGTGGTTGCGTGGAGTATTGTTAGATAGATAGATACTCAATGTCAACACTAAGGATACCGTAATGACACAAAACCACAAAACGCGATAAAAAACTCCCACCTTATGCAAAACCAGTCTAAATGATTCTATTGTAACTCAACCTATTTCTTTTGTTTTATTTCACCACTTTTATTCGAGCACAATCACATTAAGCCCTTTATTCGTGCACGCACATAGTAGGGGAGTCAGTTAGTGATTATAATCCTTAAGCACGGGGTCTTGGTAAATATTTTTGGTAACCCCTATTATTTTCTATAATACAGTGGGAGAACAGACTTGGTTGTTTTTGCGTTTGATCGCAAATGTTGTGGTTAGCAAGAGTCGCCACCGACTTTTCTTTTATCTAAAAGGAAAGGTGAAAAAGTATAGGAAAGACCTTTGAGATGTTTTCTTGAGTTCGGGGGGTAGATTATGAAAAGGGAAGGTATTATCAACCTTTTCATCCATGGTTTTCCATGGGCTCTTAGTTACTTGCTAGATCACTTGCTATTGTTTGAAAAATGTGCTTTGTGTGGTTTTTGAAAGTATTTTGTAAAGAGACCTTTGTTTAGGCAAACTTTGTAATGATTCTCGTTCATGAGAATATATACAAAGTGTTTGATCTTTTGAAAATGTTTTCAAGTTTGAAAGGTGTTTTGTAGGTGTTTGTTTTGAAAATAGAAAAGATGTTTTTGTTTTTAAATTGAGCAAGTAACTAGGAACTTTCTACCTACTCAAAAGTCTTTCATGTTTATTTCCTTTTTCCTTTGACATTGTTATCTTACCATTTATTTGGTAAGTAGCCCTATCTTTGGATGTAAAAAGGGACGGGTGTGGATCATCGTATAACCATGATTAGCAATGTTGCAAGATATCTTAGCATTTTTCTTTAGGGACTAAGATCATTTTGAAAGGCAACATAGATAGCGTCATCGAGAGACTATGATCTTGTATTTGTTTGTTTTTGCTAAGATATCTCATATGCATAATATGGTTTTTTTTGTAAGGCAACAAAGTGGGTTTACCCTAGGGGTGTTTGTGTGCAAGTGTATTGATTTGCATGCTTGGTTTGTCTTTGATTAGGATTTACTATTTGTTGGTTTTAGTCTTTCCATACAAAACCCTAATTACTAGCATTTGTATATAGAGTGATAAATTACATAAATTAAAATTACTACGCTATTACATCATTTAGGGGAGGGGTGTACAAATTACAAATGGGGAATATTGCTAGAAATTAAATCTAAATAACTATTACAACCATATTGAATTTTTGAATAAATTTACAAATAAAATACAAGAATGTAAATATGAAAAGGAATATGATTTTTGTTTGTTTTTTTTATGAAAAGGTTTTTTTAACCTAATTAACTAAAATAAAATAATTAATTAAAAAATGAAAATTAAGGTTAAGTTAGTAAAAATAAGTAAATTAGAGAAAAGTATTTTTTAGGGTTTTTTTGTGAACTTAATTAAACTAATAAATAAAAATGATTAAATAAAAGACCCTAAGTTCTAAATTGAATTTAATTTACAAAATAATACAAATAAATAAGGTGAATTTAATTATTAAAGAAAATGTTTTTGTTCTTTTTGTTTTTATAAAGAAAAATAAAATGTATAAGTATTTTTTAAACATGCAAATAAATAAATAAAATATTTTTGAATTTTTTATTAATAAAAATAGTAATAATAATAATAATATTAATAATAATATTAATAATAATATTAATAATAAAAAAATGAAAGATAAAAAAGTAAAAATAAAATAAAAAAAATAAAAAAAGTCAGGGGGGTTAAAAAATAGTCAGGGAGTATTATAAGAAAAAAAGTGTTCTGGACTGGACCCGTCCTGGCCTAAGAGCAAGAACGAAGGCCCAATCCAAGCAGCTCTACAAGGGGCGCGCGCCCGAAGATTCCCGCCAGCACGTCGACCAGAAGCCACAACCGTGCCCACCGCTGCCCGCGAACACGACGTCGTCGCCCCCAAGAAATCCAGCTCGAGCCCAGCTCGAGCACCCTCCTCGTAGGGTAGACTATGACCGTTACTCCATCACCTGAACTCCGGAAAGACCGCATCCTCGTCCATCCGTACTTCTCGCAGAGCATCACCAGGAAGGGGACCACATTCGGTTCCCCACTACACACGTAGAACCTGGCAGTTCCTTTATTGGTCCAGTCCTGGTCGGCCCAATGAAGGGACCTTGGTCCCGCGTTGGGGGCTATAAATACCCTCTATTCCTAGAAGGTCAGGTATTCATTCTCTTACCCATACACACACTTTTTTCCTTCTCGTACTACCACTCACTTTAGCATCGGAGTGCCTTGCAGGTACCCCCCATCTCGTTCAACTTCTGCTCAGAGCCAGTCGTGATGGTCCAAGTCTGATCCGGTAAGATCAGTGGCGCCGTCTGTGGGAATCTAGCTTCCCCGTCTTGCAAAAACTCGAAGACCAAAGCTCAACTCAACTATCACCGTCATGGATGACCAAGTTTGTGATGAACAAAACATCCGCGTCGTCGACACCAACAACGGCCCCGCAGATAAAAATGGACACCCCGATAACATCGGCAACCCCGATCATAACACCCTCCCTGTGGGAACTGCCCCGGGGCCCTCAGCCCACCGCGACGGAGTTACTGCATCATCTTCCTCGGTCCCTCCGCCGCTCGAAGAAGACAATGCAGCTCCCACAAACCATCGAGCTGCCCAATTTCAGGAAGTTCTTGTCCCCGTCGGGGCAGATGCCACAACCAGCGTGCTGTTCGCAACGATCAATCAGACGAATTACCTCATCTTCGCCCAAGGGGAAAGATTGAGGACACTAGAAGACGATCGAAGACCTACTAGGAGACACAGGAGGCCCCAAACTCCACCTCCTCGAGTAATAGAGGTACATCTCCCATCTCCCCCGCGGAGACACTACAAAGACACTTCCCGTAGCCCGTCGCCCCGACCCTCGGGAAGACGGCCCCCTTTGGAGAGGCAACCCATCATTGAAGTCGGGGGACACAACCACGCCCCCACACGACAAGAAAGAAGACACTCCGGAGACGGGTATGGGAGAATCAACCAATGAGCACCACACTCGAGAGATGCCCAACACGACCAGGATCATCGGGATCGACAATATTACAGGTTCCCATCACTCAACCCGGAGCGAAGTAACCAGGACGACCCCCACGGTCCCCTGTCACAAGAAATCATGGAGGCGCCCATACCCCCGGGCATGGAGAAGCCCCCACATCTGAAGGAATACGACGGAGTCGCGGACCCGGTCGACCATATAAACGGGTTCGAGGCTATGCTGCACTATCACAACGTCGGGGGACCCATCAAATGCCGGTTGTTCCCCACGACCCTTAGAAAAGCAGCAATGGAATGGTATAAGGGCCTCGCTCCGAGATCAATCACCTCGTGGCGAAACCTAAAGAACCAATTCATAAGTTCTTTCACTGCGTCTCGGTGACACCCAAAGATCGAGGCAGCTCTCGAGGCTATCATCCAGAGACAGGATGAAACCTTGAGGGAGTTTATCAATCGCTTCAACCGCGAAGCCATACAGGTCCCCTGCGCGGACCACATGAAAAGATATTTGCTGGAGAGGGGGCTCCTCCCCGACACAGAATTCAGAAAGGCAGTGGGCATCGAGCCACCTAGAACATTCGATGCCCTCCTCGAGAAGGCGCGGGCGTACATGGATTACGAGGAGAGGGAGGCGGCCAACAAAGCCCGAGACCCCAGGACTCGCGGATCCAGCAGCAACCCACGCCAGGAAGCTGCTCCTCCTCGACGAACCTGGGAGAAAAGAAAAGGGGACAGACCCCAAGAAGTCCGAGAGCAAAGAGGACCCTCGGGGCGTTTTACCGAATACACTCTGCTCACAGCTTCCCGCGAGCGCATTTTGGCGGAGTGTGCCAGCACGGACTTTAAAGACGGCGGTGTCAAACATCCCCGACCTGCTCCCGCCAAGCCCGGAGCAGACAAGAGCAAGTATTGTAAGTACCACAGGAGCCATGGTCATCTGACTGAAGATTGCGTCACCTCAAGGACGCCATTGAAACCCTTATCAAGGGAGGGAGGCTCGCACAATACCGGCGAAACGATGCTCCTCGTCGTGATTCCCGGGAAGCAAGAGAACCGGAGGAAGACGCTCGACCATCTGACGAGTCGGTCCCCGTCCAGACCGCCTTCTTCGTCACCAGACCCGAGGACTTCAACATCCCCGAACACCTGCAGGAGCCGCTCACGACACACAGTAGGTGGGAATATTTCCCCTCCGCCATGGTCATCAATGGCGGAGGATTCAACGACCTGACTGTCAATTCGGCTAAAAGGAAGCTGGATGAACTGGTCGACGCGGCACCTCCGTAAACATTGACGTTTTAGAGGGTAAAAGGTAGGTCGGAGCCCATCACCTTTTACCAGGAAGAGATCCCCGGGGGAGCCTCCAACGCAGTCATTCCCCTGCAGATAAGGGCAAGAATGGCTAACTTCGATGTACACCGCATCCTCGTCGACAAAGGAAGTTCCGTCGATGTAATGTACAGCCAATTATTCCGGACTCTTCAGCTGGACGACTTGCATCTCTCGCCATATGTAGGGTCGGACTTACAGGGCTTCAACGGCTCGACCTCCAAGCCTTGGGGATATGTCGAGCTCATGGTTACCTTCAGCAAAGGCACAGCCACAAGGCAGGTTAAAGTACGCTTCCTCGTCATCGACTGCCCGTCCCTCTACAACTGCATCCTGGGGAGACCAACACTGGCAGAACTGACAGCGGTGCCCTCCACCATCCACCTGAAGATGAAGTTCTATACCAAGAGGACACGAGTAGCTACTATCCAGGGAGACCTAGCCGCTGCTCGAAGGTGTTTCAACACTGCATCTAAGGGACGCGATACTGTCGACGTCGGGACAAGGCCCGCCAAAAGACCGGCGACGACACGACAGGAACCCAACAAGGAGGAAGTCCAGAAATCTCCACCAAAGGTCGACTCTATAACTCTGGATGTTCGTTTCGATCAGGATGAACCTCCCAACGGCGAGCAAATTCCCCTTCGACCAATACCGGACGGGGACTTTGAGCTCGTCCTCCTCGGCACAAACCCGAGCAAAGGAGTAAAGATTGACATGGACCTCCCCGACTTGGAAAGGAAGCAGATCAAAGCCTGCTTGCGCGAGAATGCTGACCTGTTCGCCTTGAGCGCCGCAGAGATGCCCGGACTTGACCCTGAGGTTGCTAGTCACCGTCTCGCCATAGATCCTGCCGCTAAGGCCGTAGTACAACGTAGGTGTAGGCAGTCTCTGTAGAAAACAGAGGCTGCTGAAAAAGTTGTAAAAGACCTCCTAGAGGCAAATTTTATTTCTGAAGCCCGGTATTCAACCTGGCTGTCAAACGTTGTACTTGTTAAAAAGAATAATGGAAAATGGAGGATGTGTGTTGACTATACCGATCTCAACTGGGCTTGCCCGAAGGATGCTTTCCCTTTCTCAACTCGGCCGACTACAAAAAGTTGTCGTTCATGGATGCCTACTCGGGCTATAACCAAATTCCAATGGCCATGGGCGACAAACATTGCACGGCTTTCATGACCAGCTCGGGCAATTATTACTACAACGTAATGCCCTTTGGACTAAAAAATGCAGGGGCAACTTACCAACGTATGATGAACAGGGTTTTCCACAAGCAGATTGGAGACATGCTCGAGGTCTACATGGACGACATGATCGTCAAATCTCGAGCAGACACCGATCATGCAACACACCTCAAGGCAGTCTTCGCCCAAGAAAGACAATGTAAGATGAGATTCAACCCCGAAAAATGCACGTTCGGAGTCAAGGCGGGGAAATTCCTCAGATTCTACCTAACAGAATGAGGAATTGAAGCCAACCCCGACAAATGTCGAGCGTTCTCCGACCTCCCGACCCCGACATCGAATAAATCAATACAAGTCATGAACGACATGCTCACGTCATTGTCCTGCTTTGTCGCGAGGTCCGCTCAGCACGCCCTCCCCTTCTTCATACTCCTTCGCAAAGAAGCAGCCTTCGAATGGACCGAGGAATGTGAACGAGCACTGCTCCACCTAAAACAAAGTCTATCTCAACCACCAGTGCTATCTCGACCAGACGACGGAGAGCCATTATTCCTATACTTGGTCGTCTCAAACGAAGCCGTCAGCGCGACTCTCATTCGCGAAACCACCGACGGGCAGAAACCCGTTTATTTCACGAGCAAAGCCCTACAAGGACCCGAAAACAGGTACCAACATATAGAAAAGGTAGCTATGGCCCTCGTCAATGCAGTGAGGAGACTCAAACACTATTTTCTAGCCCACACGGTCATCGTGCGAACCGACCAACCGGTGAAACAGCTCTTAGGTCGACCTGACATGGCAGGCCGAATGTTGAAATGGTCCTTAGAGCTCTCCGAATTCGACATTTAATACGAGAGCAGGAAAGCTCTGAAAGCACAAGCCCTGGCCGACTTCGTCGCGGAAATGACCGCTCGCGACCCGCCTGCGGGGAAGGAACACAAATGGACCATCTTTGTCGACGGAGCCTCCAACTCGTCCGGAAGTGGAGCAGGGATCCTCCTGGAAAATGGGGAAGGCGTGGTGATCGAACACTCGTTAACCCTCTCCTTCCCTACATAGAACAACCAAGCAGAGTACGAAGCCCTGCTCGCAGGACTAAGGCTAGCCGAGGACTTGGGAGCCCGCGAGATACAAATCTTCACGGACTCACAACTCGTTGCTTCCCAAGTCCAAGGGAGTTACCAAGCCAAAAACGACAGCCTCGTCGAATACTTAAACTTAGTCAAAAAACACATGACAAAGTTTAAGCGAGCAGAAATATCACACGTCCCGCGCGAGAAAAACACAAGGGCAGACATATTGTCCAAACTCGCGAGCACGAGGAAGAAGGGCGGAAACAAATCCGTTATACAAGAATCCCTGTCACGCCCAAGCATCGAAGGGTCCTCGACACCAGTCGGGGTACACGCCATTGGTGATGCCTCATCCTGGATGAGCCAGGTGTACAATTTTTTGACAAAGGGTGAACTCCCCTCGGACCAAACAGAAGCGACCACCACGAGGCGACAAGCATGCTCCTACATGGTGCTCGAACACAAACTATATCGCAGGGGATTCTCCATCCCCCTCCTGAAGTGCATTGACGAATCCACAGTTCCCGAGGTTCTGCGGGAGATACACGAAGGGATTAACGCCCAGCACATGGGTGGTAAGTCCCTGGCAAGGAAAGCCCTTCGAGCAAGGTACTATTGGCCGACGATGCAGCAGGACGCCAAGGAACACGTTAAGAAGTGTGACAAGTTCCAGAAGCACGACGACATGCACCTCGCTCCCCCTCACGAGCTAAGCATACTGTCATCCCCTTGGCCGTTTGCATGGTGGGGAATGGATATCCTCGTTCCTTTCGTGCAAGGAACTTACCAAAACAAGTTACTCATTGTGGCCGTGGATTACTTCACGAAATGGATAGAGGCCGAGGCTCCCGCTAAGATCACCTTGCACAACATACTCCGTTTCTACAAAAGAAACATCCTCTCCAGATTCGGGATCCCGAGGGCACTGGTCAGCGACAACGGCACCCAATTCACCGATCACGGATTCCAAGATTTCGTCACCAAACTGGGAACAAAACAACACTTCACCTCAGTCGAGCACCCTCAAACCAACGGGAAAGCCGAGGCTGCGAACAAAGCCATTCTCCGAGGACTCAAATGCCGGCTCGGCAAAGCAAAGAGAGGTTGGGTCGAGGAGCTGCACAGCGTCTTATGGGCATACCACACCACACCCCATTTGACGAGGGGCGAGACCCCCTTTCGACTAACGTACGGAACCAAGGCCGTCATCCCAGTAGAAATCAGGGAACCCTCCAGGCGGACAGAAAATCCCCTCAACGAAGAAATGAACGACGAGGCACTCAGGGACGAACTCGACTTAGTCGAGGAGATTCGATCGGGGGCAGCCCTGCGCGAGGCCACCCTAAAACAACGAGTGGCCCTGCGTCACAATGACAAGGTCATTAAACGCGAGTTCGAGATCAGCAGCCTGGTGTTACGAAGAAACCAGAAAGACTCCCGCGAAGGGAAATTGGCCGTAAACTGGGAAGGGCCTTATCGCGTCCATGACACCACAGGTACCGGGGCATATTACCTCGAGCAACTAGACGGAGAACCACTGCCACGACCCTGGAATGCTGCTAAACTAAAGCAGTACTATAGTTAAAAACCCTTAACCCCAAGGACTCTCGTCGTCGAACGTCTACATCCGGTCAATGGAGAGAAACGTCTCGACCACGTAGAAAGGCCAAGGTACAGGCCCAATCTACGCCCAAACGACATAACGTCGCTCAGCCAAACGAGCATGAACGATAGTGCCCGACATGGACACCTCAATCGAGCTCCACCGTCGAAGTACCTGTAAAGCAGAACACCCAGCTCGCGATGGGCAGTTCACGCCACGGGCAAGCGACCCCGATCCAGGTCATACGCCTGAGTAAACGGCTTTACTCCGCACGCCCGACGCATCTCGAAGTACGTCGGATCATCCAATGGGTCGAAAAGAATCTCCACTCGAGGACGTAACTTAGGCGAATTTCGCCACAAAATAGCAAGCCGAGCACAAGCATGTACCGAGGGAAAAACTTAGGCAAATTTGCCACAAAGTGATAGCCGAGAACAGCCGAGACTCGGGGACATAACTTAGGCAAATTTTATCACAAAATATGAAAACATAGACACGGGCAAATAATTAAGGCCGAAACAAACATTCATTCAAAAGCTCGTAAGCAAAAACCAAATAGAAATAAACCGACCAAGAAGGCCGGCGATGTTCAGAAATTAAAAGAACGGGCACGCAGGCCCAAAAAAAAAATGCACGGGCACGCATGCCCGAAAAACAACTATCAATAATAAGGCGCGCAGGCCCGGCCAAAATTTCACGGCTAGACTTCCCCGGGGCTACCAGCATTGACGACGGGAGACTCGGGCGGAGGCACGACCTGGCCGTCGATGATCTGGGACATGAAGCCCGCCCCTTCGGTATTCAGACCAGGATTCCGTAAAGTGAGCTGGCTAACCGCGGCCTCAAAGCCATCCACCAAGGCGCCAACACAGTCCGTCTCGAGGAGTTGAATACGGGCGACCAATTCCGGGCGACTCCGCAAGGGGGTTGTCTCCTCCGACTCATCTTCGTCGGGAAGCATGGCGGCCTTCAGATCCTCGACCTCTTTGGCGAGACGCCCGTTGTCGGCTTCCAAGCGTTCCTGGTCTAGTCGAAAGTAGTCCCTCTCCTCGGCAACCTTCCCTGAGTTCTCCTTCTCCATGGCCAGCAACTCGACTTGCTCGCGGAACATCTCCTCAGAGCGCTCCAGGGCAACCTTCAACTTTCGAGAGCTCACAGCAAGGGCAGCTTTCTCCTGCTCTAGCTCTTTGACGCGATCAAAGTCTGCCCCCTTCTCAGCCAGGACAATGGCCATCTCGGTCATATTAACCATCTCGACCATGTTGGCGGCCAAATGCTTTCTCCGACTTTCTTTACTTAGCCGCCTAATGGTATCAGCTTCATCGGCGCTTACAATCAAGGGAAACCCCTCGAAGAAGCCCTCCTCTTTAAAATAGGGGGGCAAGCCAAAGGACCTCACCGCGCCAGACTCATCGCCGACTTCCGGTTGGCTCTCTACCCGGTTCCTCTTCCTCGGTATCAGATCAATATGCTGCTCGACATCTTGGGAGTACGGGGACCCGCCGGAAGCATCACCAGAACTAGTTGGCGGACCCATCCTCGTCGCCTAAGGAGCTCGCACCATCCTTTTGTTGACTTTCTTGTCTTGTGTCAACTTTAGAAGCCTCTCCTTTAGTCCGGCCATATGACCTGCAAAAAAGAAAACCCGGGTTAGTTACGAGCAAGTAACAAACGAAGAAATTAGAACAAGACTATAAGACAAAAAGTAACCTAGCAGGTTCGCGGCCTGCCCGTAGGACTGGCACTCCACAAGCGCCTTTGTATCTATAGGACGGGCCTCGAAGGTAGGGTAACCATCCTCGTCGAGAATGTCCTTTCCCTCCCTCGTGGCCCACCGGGCAGGGAAGAAACTGTCGACATATCTGCAGAGGGTACCGTAGGCCTCCTCGTCTTTGGTGCTCATCCCCCCCGCGGGCGTATGGTAATGCCCAGTTCCATGCCCGTAATGGCGCGAGCTCCAATGCAAGGGAAACTTAGCTACGCGCCCCAACACCGGGAGACCCTCATCGTCCATAAGAGGCTCCCGGTGATCATCGGTCACTGCAGTCTCTTCTTCATATACAGAATCTAGAGCAGTCTGGGTGATCGGCCGCATGATATACCATTTGTCCTTGAACCCCCGAACAAAATCCATGTACATCCTGAATAGCCTCTTCGACTGTTTCAGGGAAACCCAACTGTGCCTACCTCCCCGAGACTGGCATTGTAAATGAAAGACTTTGAAGAAGAGAGGTATGGTCGCCCCAATCCTTAAAAAGTGACACGTCAGCTCGAACGCCCGAAGAAAGGCAATCGAGTTGGGGTGAAGCTGCGAGGGGGCCAACTCCAGATGACTGAATACCCCGACCTGAAAATCATTAAAGGGGAGCTTGAGGTCGAGGTCCTTGAATTCTATTTCGTACATGGGAAACCCATACTCGGAGAACTCCGAGCAGATCCGCGCGTTAAGAGATGGTCTGGTGATGACAAATTTTTTCCGGAAGCCCGGCTGACTACCGCCGTGCTCGACGATAGTGTACGCGCTCCGACTATATGCAGAAGCAATCCCTCTGGGCTTGGAGCCCACCCACTCTATCAAAGGATCATCAATGGTATCGATCAAAGTTACATTTTCCTCGGGACTCTGATCTTCGACCTCGTTGCGCCCCGAGGACCCCGGTTCATCAGCCAGTTTACCTGCAAAGCACAGGAAACCGGTCAAGTTGGGAGCAAATCCATACGCTCGCCATAACTGATGGGAAGAAGGGCACAAAAAGCCAAGTCATACTCTGCACACGATTAAAACGTTGAGGATTCGAACAAGAGTCTGGTTTCACCTCCCCGACGCCAAGGTGCCACGACGAGTCGTCCTACATACTGCCTAAATGGGCCAACATCCCGGCTAGTCACGAGTACGTCGACCTAAACTATGGATATGACGAGCAATATCATGAATCCTAAACCTAGAACTATGGGTTTACCGGGCAATATCATGAGTTAGGCGCCCAAAACCATGAAGATCCCGAGCAGCATCGTGAGTCACATGCCTAAACTATGCGTTTACCGGGCACAAACATGCATTCATCGGGCATAAACATGAATATGCCGGGCAGGAATACGAATGTACCAGGGCTAATCCCAGATGCGGATTTTCTAACATACAAATAAACATAAAATCACCTACCACAGAGAAAAACATGAGGGATAAAACGCTTACTTGGAAATTAGGAAGGATGTACGGCGGCAGGGAAGAAAATCGACGGTGGAAAGCACGGTGGTCCTATGAAGTTCTGGAAAAATAGAGGCGGCAAAGGCAGAGGAAGGAGGAGAAGCGCGGAGAGGAAAAACGGATTATGGGACCCAATGATCCTATTTATAAGGATGACGTGGAATACGAAACATCACCCCGAGGGAACCACGAGCTTCCCCTCCTCGACATCTACTCCCCTAGGCAATAATGACTCTACTTTCACTAGGGTGGCATCACGGTTCCCAAGGGTTACCTCATGTACTCAATGAGCACAACCCGTAAAGAGTCCCCCGAGCACACCTCGAAAGGGATTATCTCACGAACGCAACACAGGAGAAACTCCTAGAGCAACAACGGGGAAGCAAATATCTTGGCCGAGCGTAAGGCCCCGTGACGAATACGAACTGAGATCAAGTCATAACTCCTGCCCCAGGAGCCACGACTTGGGGGGCTCCTGTTCTGGACTGGGCCCGTCTTGGCCCAAGAGCAAGAACGAAGGCCCAATCCAAGCAGCTCTACAAGGGGCGCGCGCTCGAAGATTCCCTCCAGCACATCGACCAGAAGCCACAGCCGTGCCTGCCGCTGCCCGTGAACACGACGTCGTCGCCCCCATGAAATCCAGCTCGAGCCCAGCTCAAGCACCCTCCTCGTAGGGAAGACTATGACCGTTACTCCATCACCTGAACTCTGGAAAGACTGTGTCCTCGTCCCTCCATACTTCTCGCAGAGCATCACCAGGAAGGGGACCACGTGCGGGTCCCCACTACACACGTAGAACCTGACAGTTCCTCTATTGGGCCAGTCCTGGTCGACCCAATGAAGGGACCTTGGCCCCGCGCTGGGGGCTATAAAAACTGTAAGTGTTTGGATGTTGGCATGTTTTTTGGTAAAACCAGTTGTGTGAATGTCATGAATGATGTCATAACATTCTGGGATACAAGGCACATTCTGCAGAAAAAGAATGTCATACAGGAGCTGCTCAATATGAGTGTTTAGCTGATCATTATGCAATGATCATATTTATTGCATTCTACCAAAATCTGTAAACAGGATTCTTGTTGTCATAACCAATGTTAAGACATCCTGTACTGAACTAACACTTGTGCAGATTTATTATTTTCTGAGAAGTTTCAGGAATCTGGTTATTCAGTCCAGATCAGATTCTCACATGGACTTAAGTTAACTTTGCTTAACCCTAATCTGGTTGTTAAAGTCCCATGACCAAGTCTTGAGGTTAAACCTAATTAACCCTAGCTATTTTCGTGGAAGCTCTAACTGAAGAATAGCAGCCTATATATTCCTCATGAAGACTGTTGGTGGAAGATACTTTTTGACAGAAGATCAATAAGGGACTATATAGTTGTAACTACTGTAATCCAAGCAATTATCATTATGATAAGTGACTTGGAGTAGGATTTGATTGTAAGGGTTGTGTATCACTCAAAGCTTTGAAGCACGAGTGTTTGTGTCACTTGATTAAAGCTTTAAAGCAAAGTCAAGTTAGGATTGTGTATCACTCAAAGCTTTGAAGCACGAGTGTTTGTGTTACTTGATTAAAAGCTGTGAAGCAAAATCAAGTGTATGTTCTGAAGAGTGTCTTCATAATTTCATAGTCAATTGTTTAATGTCACTGCTGTGATATAGGGGGAGTGAGTAGGAACTCAGGTTTAAGGTGAACTTAGATTGAAGTTGCACTGGGTAGGTCTTAAGTGAAAGATATAAACTGGTTGGTTTATTCCTGAATTAATATTTCTTATAGTGGATTTCCTCCCTGGCTTGGTAGCCCCCAGAGTAGGTGTTGTTTCACACTGAACTGGGTAAACATTTGACTGTGTTATTTACTGCTTTTAGTTTTACTGTCTTGAAGAGTGTCAGATACGGTGTCATAACATTCACTATGACATTAAGTATCTGCAGCCAAAATTTCAATTGGCATCAGAGCAGGCACCCTGCCTGTCTTACTGGGTGAGATCTAGGGATATTATTTTCTGGCGCTATGGACAAAGAAGGAGGTTTTGGAAACAGACCACCCATTTTGGATGGATCAAATTATGACTACTGGAAACCTCGTATGATTGCCTTCTTAAAATCACTGGACAAAAAGGCTTGGAGAGCTGCTGACAAAGGATGCAACTATCCCACCATAACGAGGAAAGATGGGACAATCAATCTGAAACCTGAGGAAGAATGGAGCAAAGAAGAAGATGAGTTAGCCCTGGGTAACTCCAAAGCTTTAAATGCCTTGTTCAATGGAATTGATAGAAACATATTCAGACTAGTACATCAATATGAATTGGCCAAGGAGGTTTGGGACACTCTCAAAACTACCCATGAGGGCACATCCAAAGTAAAAATATCAAGGCTTCAGATGCTGACTACCAAATTTGAGAACCTAAGGATGATGGAAGATGAGACCATTCATGAGTTTCACATGAACATCTTGGAAATTGCCAACACCTCAGGAGCATTGGGAGAAAAGATGTCAGAAGAAAAGCTGGTGAGAAAGATTCTCAGATCTTTGCCTAAAAGATTTGCAATGAAGGTGACTGCTATAGAGGAAGCTCAGGATATTTGCAACTTGAAGGTGGATGAACTCATTGGGTCTCTTCAGACCTTTGAGATGGGGATCAGTGACAATGTTGACAAGAAAAACAAGAGCATAGCACTTGTATCTAATACTGAAGATGAAAACAAGGAGGATGAAGAAGAAAATATTTCATAAGCTATAGCCATGCTTGGAAGACAGCTCAACAAACTCATCAAGAGAATGGACCCAAAGTCAAGGTCAAATGTTAAGAACATCCCTTCTGACATCAACAGATCCTATGACTCCAGCAGAAGACCAAAGTCTGAAGAGAAAGGAAATCAAAGCAAATGAATTCAATGCCATGGATGTGAAGGATATGGGCACATTCGAGCTGAATGTCCAACCTTTCTGAAGAAACAAAAGAAAGGAATGTCTGTTACTTGGTCTGACTGTGACTCAGAAAGTAATTCTGAAGAAGAATCTTCCAAACTAGTTACTGCACTAACTGGTATTTGTGACTCTGATAGTGACTCTAGTAATGAGGAAGTGACATTTGAAGAACTGGATGACTCCTACAAGAAGTTATGTATCAGAAGTGCTGAAGTCTGTCAGCAAAATGAGAGACAAACAAAACTCTTAGTAAAGCTGGAGGCTGAGAAGAAGGCAGGCGTTGATACTATAAGTCATCTAGAAGAGGAAGTTCAAATGCTAAACTCAAAACTTGACCAGATGACCAAATATGTCAAGATGTTGACAAATGGAACTGACAAATTAGAAGAAATCCTTCAGGTTGGACAAAATATGGGAGACAAGTCTGGTCTGGGATTTGTGGCAACAAAGAATTCTATTGTAGACAAGAAGAAGATCAGGCCTGATAAACAAATGTTAAAGCAGATGTCACAACATAACACTCAACATCGCGAACAGAGAAATATGAAGAAAAAGTATCAAAGATGGAGATGTCATCATTGTGGGAGGTTTGGTCACATAAAGCCATTCTGCTTCAAATTATATGGATATCCGAATCAGACCCCAGTTGTCAAACCTAAATCTAACAAGACACCATATACTCAATAGTGGAAGAAAAAGGCTACTGCCCTGATAGCTCACACCTCCCTTAGAGTCTCTACAAAGGAAGACTGGAACTTTAACAGTGGGTGTTCTAAACACATGAATGGAATCAAGAATCTTCTCAATAATGTTAAACCTCACACTACTAGCTATGTGACTTTTGGAGATGGTGCTAGAGGAGAAATCAAAGGAGTTGGAAACTTGGACTGTCCTGGAGTTCCAAACCTAAATGAAGTATTGCTAGTAAAAGGCTTGACTGCTAATCTTATAAGTATCAGTCAATTATGTGATCTAGGATTCAAGGTCAACTTCACCAAGTCAGAATGCCTTGTAACTGATGAGAAACAAGAAGTTGTAATGAGAGGTGTCAGATCTAAAGACAACTGTTACTTATGGGAGTCTGAGAACACTAATTACTCTTTTGTGTGCTCTATTGCCAAAGAAGAAAAAGAAGTGAAACTGTGGCACCAAAAACTTGGTCATTTACATCTAAGAGGAATGAAAAGGACTATATCCATGGAAGCAGTCAGAGGGATTCCAAGGTTGCAAATTGATGAAGGGAGAGTCTGTGGTGAATGTCAGGTTGGAAAGAAGACTAGAATGTCACATCCAAAGTTAAGACATCTGACTACCTCTAAGGTGTTAGAACTTCTACACATGGATCTGATGGGACCAATGCAGGTAGAAAGTCTTGGTGGAAAAAGATATGTCTATGTTGTTGTGGATGATTTTTCCAGATTCACCTGGATTAACTTCATTAGAGAAAAGTCTGATGTATTTGAAGTTTTTAAGGAACTGTGCAAAAGAATTCAAAGAGAGAAAGAAGGACGCATTGTCAGGATCATAAGTGATCATGGCAAGGAATTTGAAAACAGTAAGTTTGATGAGTTCTGCTCCTTAGAAGGAATTAATCATGAATTCTCTTCACCCATAACTCCTCAACAAAATGGAGTTGTGGAAAGGAAAAACAGAACTATACAGGAATCTGCCAGAGCAATGATACATGTCAAAAGACTTCCTATTCATTTTTGGGCTGAAGCTATGAATACAACATGTTATGTCCATAACAGGGTCACCTTGAGAAAGGGAACATCATCCACCAATTATGAACTTTGGAAAGGAAGAAAGCCTACAGTGAAGTACTTCCATGTATTTGGAAGCAAATGCTATATTCTGACAGATCGTGAACAAAGGAGAAAGATGGACCCTAAAAGTGATGAAGGAATATTCCTAGGATACTCTACCAACAGCAGAGCTTATAGGGTATTCAATTCCAGGACCAAAGTTATGATGGAATCTATAAATGTCATAGTGGATGATTACCATGAGGAAACAAATGTCTCATATAATGTTGAGACATTCTTTGAAACTTCAACTCAAAAGGATGATATTCCTAAAAATACTTCATCAGAATCTGAATCAAAGGAAGCTAACAAAGACCCCTCCATCAGAATTCAGAAAGATCATCCTAAGGAACTCATCATAGGAGATCCTAACAGTGGAATCATTATAAGATCTAGAGAAATCATCTCAAACTCTTGTTTTGTATCTAAGATTGAACCAAGAAATGTTAAGGAAGCTTTAACTAATGAATACTGGATTGGAGCAATGCAAGATGAATTGAACCAATTCAAGCAACATGAAGTATGGGAGTTGGTTCCTAGACCAGGAGGAACAAACATCATTGGAACAAAATGGATCTACAAGAACAAATCAGATGCTGAAGGAGTTGTCACCAGGAATAAGGCAAGACTTGTTGCTCAAGGATACACTCAAGTTGAAGGGGTTGATTTTGATGAGATGTTTGCTCCTGTAGCCAGACTGGAATCAATCAGACTCCTATTGGGTATTGCTTGTCTCCTCAAGTTCAAGTTATTTCATATGGATGTAAAAAGTGCCTTCCTAAATGGGTACTTAAATGAGGAAGTTTATGTGGAACAACCTAAAGGATTTGTGGACCCAAACTGCCCTGATCATGTCTACAAATTGAGGAAAGCTTTATATGGCCTGAAACAAGCTCCTAGAGCATGGTATGACAGGTTGACAAAATTCCTCTCTGACAAAGGATATAGGAAAGGAGGCTTGGATAAAACTCTTTTTGTCAAAAATGAAGGAGGAAAGATAATTGTAGCTCAAATCTATGTTGATGACATAGTGTTTGGGGGAATGTCAGATAAAATGGTTAAACATTTTGATGACCAGATGCAAGCTGAATTTGAAATGAGCCTCATGGGAGAATTGACCTACTTTCTTGGACTGCAAGTCACACAGATGGAAGACTCAATCTTCTTGTCTCAAAGCAAGTATGCAAAGAACATTGTCAAGAAGTTTGGGATGGAGAATGCCAGTCACAAAAGGACTCCTGCACCTACTCACTTAAAGTTGTCCAAAGATTCAAGTGGGGTCAAGGTGGACCAAAGCTTATACAGAAGTATGATAGGAAGTTTGCTATACTTAATAGCTAGCAGACCTGACATTGCTTTTGCAGTTGGAGTATGTGCAAGATACCAGGCTGAACCCAAAGTAAGTCATATCAACCAAGTGAAGAGAATTCTGAAGTATGTAAGTGGAACCCACAACTATGGCTTGCTGTACTCTCATGGATGTGAACCAACTCTGACTGGTTACTGTGATGCTGATTGGGCTGGAAGTGCTGATGATAGAAATAGCACCTCTGGAGGATGTTTCTTCTTAGGAAATAATCTTGTTTCCTGGTTGAGCAAGAAACAGAACTGTGTGTCTCTATATACTACTGAAGCTGAATACATAGCAGCTGGTAGTAGCTGTTCTCAAATGATCTGGATGAAACAGATGCTTACTGAGTATAATGTCACACAAGATGTTATGACATTGTACTGTGACAATCTGAGCACTATCAACATTTCCAAGAATCCTATTCAGCATAGCAGGACCAAGCATATTGACATTAGACATCACTTCATCATAGATCTTGTAGAGGAGAAGACGATTAAACTGGAACATGTTGCCACAGAACTACAATTGGCTGACATTTTTACCAAGGCAATTGATGCAAATCAATTTGAAAATTTGAGGGGCAAGCTGGGTATTTGCCAACATGAAGATATGTAGCAATTAATTTTGCTCAAAACAAGGGATGAAAGAGATGTTTTTGTTAAGTCTACTCTGATTGGGCTAAGCATCTACTTCCTTATTTCTTTCCAAGATTTTAAGAAGTTGAGTAGACGCTCATTTATCTCACTCCTCTCGCGTTTCTGCAAAAATCTTCAATCTCTCAAATGAAGACTGCACTATTACTGCTACCTGCTTTCTAAAACTCTCAAAATGTCTCAACTATCCATGACTTCATCCTCTTCAAAGACGACTGCTTCTTCCGCATCCTCTGATCGAGAACCTAGGGCAATCACAAAATGCATGGATTCTGATGTTCTGGAGATAACTCCTCTTCGTGAACTGTCAGCTGACCCCACTAAGGTTAAGAAGCTACGAACCAGACATGCAAGGAGGTCACAAGCTTCTTCATCTGGTAAACCCTCTCAACCATCATCTTCTGTTCCTTCAGAAATAACAAATAGGGAAGGCTCAGCTTATGTTCATCAAGCTATAGCTAGACTTGTCACTAGGATTCTAAATGAGAATCACTCTGTACCTGGAATTTCTGTACCCTTGAATCAAGAATCTGCTAGTCCAAATGTTGAAATAAATCTAGATGTCTCTCAGAATGTTGAGACACCAGATGATAACATTAGGAAATCTCCTGAAAATCTTGATGATCACCAGAACCCTAATGAGAAGGATGTTGAACCTCCGATTATTGATGTTGATGAAGAATACTCTGATAATGACTTAATTGCAAATATCAACCCTAGCATAGCTAGAAGAATGATGAACAGAAAAGGAAAGACTGATGATATTGTTCATAAGAAAACCGGGTCTGAGAACAAGACTGGAGTAGAAACTGTGAAGGCTGGTTTGTCAAAAGGGAAGGTGAAAACTCGAGTACCTGCTGGTAGTCTCTCAAAACCTGTGAGACAACCAATAGCAAAGAAAAGGAAAGAACCTGAACCCTCTGAATCTGATGAGGAATCAGAATTTGAATTTGATGTTGAAGACATTCCTCTCAAAAGTAAACTCTCCTCAAGCAAAATGCCTAAAGTCCCTGAAGTCCCCACTGACAACATTTCCTTTCACCATCCTGAGAATGCAAATAGGTGGAAGTATGTAAGTTTGAAAAGGATAGCCTTGGAAAGATAACTGAACACCAGTGCCATGGAATGTACAGAGATCATGGATCTAATCAAAACTGCTGGTCTAATAAATACTGTGGTAAAGTTTACCAACTGTTATGAAGTTCTTGTCAAAGAATTCATAGTGAATTTATCTGAAGGGTGTGCTGATGGAAAGTCAACTGACTTTAAGTGTGTTTATGTGAGAGGAAGGAAGGTAAAATTCTCTCCCTTGGAAATAAACAAATTCCTAGGAAGACCAGATGATGCTTGCCCTGAGCTAGAGGTTACTGACAACCAAGTGTGCCAAACCATCACTGTAAACCAAGTCAAGAGCTGGCCCTTAAAAGGGAAACTGAATGCAAGTAAGCTGAGCATGAAATTTGCCATTCTGCACAAAATTGGTGCAGCTAACTGGGTTCCCACCAACCATAAATCAACCATCTCCACAGGCTTGGGAAGATTCATTTATGCTGTTGGAACCAGGAAAAACCTTGACTATGGCAAGTATATCTTTGATCAAACTTTAAAACATGCTGGAAGCTATGCTATTAAAGTCCCTATTGCCTTTCCCTCTCTCCTATGTGGTATAGTCCTTGCTCAGTATCCTGACATTCTAGTCGAAAAGGATACTGTATGCAAAAGAGCCCCTGCTCTTGGGTTGCACTATAAGCTATTTTAGGGATCACATGTTCCTGACATTGTCATGACATCAGCTGAGACATCAACTGTGAAATCTCATTCCAAGAAAACTGATGTTATAGTTGTGCTGAAGGAAACCTGCAAAGAGCTTGACACAAGGAAAAGGACTCTTGAGGACATGATTGCTAGACTAGAACAGGAGGAGATTGAAGGACAAAGAAGGGAAGAGGATGCTGCTGAAGACCAGCTTCATGCTGAAGACAGTGCCTCCTCTGAAGATGACAATGCTTGAAGATCATTGCAGTTGAAAAGTTTGCTGCTGGTACCTGATGCTGCAAATGACTTTTGAATTTTTTCTCTGTGTTTTTATTATTCATTTTGGATGACTGTATAACCTAAAAGTACATGTATCTTTGGCCTATTTATGGCTAAAGAGGGGGAGAAGAATTTGTGTGATAATTTATTTTGGTAGAATTAGACTTGGTGGATTTTATTAATTCCGCTGCTTTCTAATCTCTGATTGTTTAGGGGTTTTAGCCAAAAATTTTCCAAAGGGGGAGTTTGTAAGTGTTTGGATGTTGGCATGTTTTTTTGGTAAAACCAGTTGTGTGAATGTCATGACTGATGTCATAACATTCTGGGACACAAGGCACATTCTGCAGAAAAAGAATGTCATACAGGAGCTGCTCAATATGAGTGTTTAACTGATCATTATGCAATGATCATATTTATTGCATTCTACCAAAATCTGTAAACATGATTCTTGTTGTCATAACCAATGTTAAGACATCCTGTACTGAACTAACACTTGTGCAAATTTATTATTTTCTAAGAAGTTTCAGGAATCTGGTTATTCAGTCCAGATCAGATTCTCACGTGGACTTAGGTTAACTTTGCTTAACCCTAATCTGGTTGTTAAAGTCCCATGACCAAGTCTTGAGGTTAAACCTAATTAACCCTAGCTATTTTCGTGGAAGCCCTAACTGAAGAATATCAGCCTATATATTCCTCATGAAGACTGTTGGTGGAAGATACTTTTTGACAGAAGATCAATAAGGGACTGTATAGTTGTAACTACTGTAATCCAAGCAATTATCATTGTGATAAGTGACTTGGAGTAGGATTTGATTGTAAGGGTTGTGTATCACTCAAAGCTTTGAAGCACGAGTGTTTGTGTCACTTGATTAAAGCTTTGAAGCAAAGTCAAGTTGGGATTGTGTATCACTCAAAGCTTTGAAGCACGAGTGTTTGTGTTACTTGATTAAAAGCTGTGAAGCAAAATCAAGTGTATGTTCTGAAGAGTGTCTTCATAATTTCATTAGTCAATTATTTAATGTCACTGCTGTGATTGAGAGGGAGTGAGTAGGAACTCAGGTTTAAGGTGAACTTAGATTGAAGTTGCATTGGGTAGGTCTTAAGTGAAGGAGATAAACTGGTTGGTTTATTCCTGAATTAATATCTCTTATAGTGGATTTCCTCCCTGGCTTGGTAGCCCCCAGAGTAGGTGTTGTTTCACACTGAACTGGGTAAACAATTGACTGTGTTATTTACTGCTTTTAGTTTTACTGTCTTGAAGAGTGTCAGATACGGTGTCATAACATTCACTGTGACATTAAGCATCTGCAGCCAGAATTTCAAATACCCTCTATTCCTAGAGGGTCAGGTATTCATTCTCTTACCCATACACACACTTTTTGCCTGCTCGTACTACCACTCACTTTAGCATCGGAGTGCCTTGCAAGTACCCCCTATCTCGTTCAACTTCTTCTCGGAGCCATTCGTGACGGTCCAAGTCTGATCCGGTAAGATAAAAAAGTAAGGCCCAAACTAAACTGGCCTAAGCGCTGCAAAACAGAAAAATGTCAAAAAAGGTGAAAAAATGGAAAAAAAGGTCTCGCTGGGGCTTGAACCCAGGATCTCATGGTGATAGGCACACACTTTAACCACTGGGGTGGTGATACATCCATTAACTTATGTCAAACCTTAAATATATGACATAAATCTTTCCCTAAATATACTTCATCTTCAACCTCCAGCCAGAAGCCTTGCAACTTGTTCATTTCTCAACCATTTGCAAAAATATAAACATGAAAATTGCTCCATTTTTCATACGAATTCAACCATATAAATATCATGAACTATAAATCAAAAATGAATGAGAATTTTTGAAAGTACCAAATTATGACCTAATTATTTTCAGAGATTCAATCCTAAAATTATTCTAGCTCAATCAATATAAATGAAATTTATGGACATGTACAGCTTCAGGGCAATGATGTCTATATTTTATCTTCACAAATGCAAGCCTAACAATGCCTAAGTAATGAGATAGAAGTTCAAGAAAAATACCTCAAAACTGGAAATTGTGAAATGCAACTTGATTCAAGGTTCTCCAATGATCAGGTTAGCTTCCTCAAGTTCCCAGGAAGCTAATGCAATGGGTTGCTTGAGCAATGAATGGCTGGAATGGCTTGGAGAAGTCAATGTGCAATGCTCTATTTTTGGTTATGGAGGATATGATAAATGATGTTACAGTAATGAAACACGGATAGGTTACACTTGATGTAAGGAAGCTTTAGAAACTAAAAGGCCAAGAAATGCATGAGGGAAATATGAGTTTGGTGTTCAAGGTCAGAAACTGTGCAACAATGGAGTTTTTGGGCAATTTCTGATTTGAGAGAGTTTTGGTATGTTTCAGGATGCTTAAGCTCGTCCTCTAGCTCACAAACAGTGCCTCTATTTATAAGCAACAAGTATGGAGGCTTGTATCTGATCAGAATTCAAAATCACATGTTTAAGCTCAGCATGTGATTTTTTGAGAAATCAAGTTTCAATGCTTTGTGTACTGGCTAAGATAGAGTGGTTATGCTTTAAACACACTTGCTTCTGACTTTGTAGATAGAGTGTGATAAGAGTGAATAAGTTAGAGGCTCAAGAATTGACTTTGCACATGAAGCTTGCTTTTCTAAAATGGAAGTGTTCACTTTGTGCCATTAATGGAAATGTGGATTGGATAAAGCTTAAACCACTTGGATTAAAGCTCAAAAGTTTGTGTAATCCATTAATTATGGATAGATGCACAAGTTAGAAGGCCTGCAAATAAATATTATGCAGCCTAATATTTAAATTGCATTTTTGTTCATCATGAAAATGACCTATAATTTCAGTTTGAAACCCTAACTTCCTCTCTTCGATTCTCCTTGCTCAAGAATGGTCTCAAGGAGTTCTTGGACATTTTATAAAGCTTGTAATATTATATAAAACCACTCTTTGAATCACTTTTGAAGATTCCCCTTGAAACTATATGAAAAAGTTCCATGAAGTTAGGTCAAAATCCTGCCTAAACTAAGGCAAAATTTCACTAAGTGTTTAATTTCAAGACCATGACTTCATGAATTAATAACTTGAGATCCAAGCATTTTTAAGAGAAGTTTTGTAAATAAATGTTTTATATATCATGGATATCTAAAACTTTCATTTTGAAAGTTTCTTTTGAATCATCTTGCATCATGGTGAAAAATTTGCTCAAAGTTGTGAAAAAACATGAATTTTTCAACACTTAGAAAATTTTCTAAGTTTGAAAACTTTGACTTTTCAAAATGAAATCTTGACTTTTTGATTTCTTGATGATTAAGTTTCATATTTTGACATGTTTTGATGAATTGTGAATTTTGACACTTGATTTTGACCAAAAAATCAAAGTTTGACTTTTCAGTATAAAGTTGACTTTTGATCAGTTGACCGAAAATCAACTATCAATCCAATTTATCTTGAGTAATGTTTTGAATCATGCTATTAGGTCAAAATGGTGCAATTGAACTCTTGAGATCACGATTCAAACCAATTGACCATTTGCTAGGTCAAAAATCAGAAATTGCCCCCCCTCAATCAAAACCCTAATTTTAACCATTTTGCCCTTTTGATGATTTGATAAAATTTCTTGAGGAATTATGGTCCAAACTTGATCAAATGATACATATGAGTTTATAATGTTGATGTGGATAAAAAATTATGAAGTTTGGTTGTAAATATTTCTTTTAACCATTGAGCATCTATGTCTTAAGTTCAAAGTAAGTATTATCATTATACCTTGAAATTTTGATAAGTGCTTGAACTGAAGACTTTATCCATAAATGATTTTAGCTTGATCAATAATCTTTGCCTTCTTTGTCAATCATGTTTTGTCTTCATCAAAACAAAAATGCATTTGAGAATCTTGCTTTTACACTTATTTCACTAACTGCTATTTACAACTTAATAGTACACCAAATAGATGTTAAAAAAACTTTTTTAAACAGTGACTTAGAAGAGGAAATCTATATGGAACAACAAGAAGGGTTTGTGTGTAAGAATAAGATTTGGTTATGCAATATCATCTCTGAGTTTTGATGGTAACAAATGAGTAAGTTTGTATGAACAATTTTGATACTCTAATGTTTGTTATTGTTGAGTACTTAATAAACAGGTTCTGCTTCTAATGAATGGCGTGGTCAAGACATTATAAGAGAATTAGTTTTGTTTCTGTGCTACACAAGTTCTGTTGAACAACAACAAGACACTACAGAAGGCTCTGAAGTGTAGGCTCTGATGTTTGTCTATAGAAACCAGTCAGAAGATCTGAAGATATAAGTTGCTACTTAAGTCCAGATGCTGAAGACCCGTGTTTCTGAAGACAACAAATTCTAAAGAAACAGTCAGAAGATCTGAAGACAGAAGTTTTAACTTAAGTCTAAATGCTAAAGACTTGAGTTTCTAAAGACAGTGTGTTCTAAAGAAACAGTCAGAAGATCTGAAGACAAAAGTTTTAACTTAAATTCAGATGCTAAAGACTCAAGTTTTTAAAGACAATGTGTTCCAAAGAAACAAAGTTAGAAGATCTTAAGACAATGTTTCCACTAAAGTCTAGATGTGAAAACTTAATTTTTAAAAAGACAACTTGTTTTAAGAAGACAAAGTTAAAAGATCTGAAGACAACGTTTCTACTAAAGTCTAGATGCTGAAGACTTGTGTTTCTAATAACAAAGTTCTTAAAAGGACTCTTAAAGAACCAAGTGTTAAAGATTCTAAAGGAGGAAGTTCTGAAGATTCTAAAGACTTGAAGTTCTAAAGATCCAAGGTTCTCTACAACGGGTTCTCAAGACCAAGTGGTGAAGACTTTAAAGACGCAGCTCTTAAGACTCTGAAGATTTGAAACTCTTCTGATCCAATGTTCTTTACAACGGATTCTCAAGACTAAGTACTGAAGACTTTCAAGACGCGGTTCTGAAGACTCTAAAGACTTGAAATTCTGAATACCTTATGTTATGTTCCCACTTCTAACGTTAACATGGTACAATAGTATACAATACGAAAAAGCCTTATTCCACTACTTCTCCACTAGCTTGAATTGTGGAAGAGAAAATGACGAAGCAATACTATTTGTAACGACTCTTTTTCAAATATCAAACGACTCTATTTTGCTTGGCTATATAAGAAAGGAATCATATGTTTAAAATGTTGTTGGTGTTCAATGTTAAAATGGAAATTGTCATTATTGGAACATAACCAAAAAAATTATCAACCACTATAACAACAACAAGAACAACTGTTATCAAAATGATTCTTCAATCCTGTTGATAATGATTACAATGAAATCATTGATTCACAATGTGCTAAATTTGATATGTTGCACAAAGCTTGTTAAGCCGTTGAAGATAATAAAGATGATCATGAAAGCTCCAGTTACAAATCCACAACATAAATGTTGTGCTCTAAAGTTTTAAAATAAAGGGACTAAAACTCAAAAAAATAAAAAATAAGATGATTAAAATTGCAATTAAGCTAAAATACTTATACTTGAGTCTCAATCATTTATAAAGGAAGAGAGAAAAAACCAGAAAGAAGCATAGGGTTGATTCTTCATTTTTTAATTACTTATTGATTAATTTGCTGTAAGATGGATTAAGCTCGTTCATTTATTTATGGGAATTACCCTTAGTTTCTTTTCAAGTCACATTTTTTATATTACTTTAAAAAAAAGAGGTAAGAAAATGTAACGCAGGTGAATGTTGTCAAGGTGAAGTAAAGAATAAATGTGATTGATGCTAATAGAATCTGTTATGTATGTTGAGGTGAAGTTGAAATAACCAACAGCTTAAAAAATATTCTCTAAATTATAAAAGTCTAGAACGTTTTTTAAATATTCGGATTCTAGAAAACAATAAATTTATATTGCAAGGAGCACCATAGTCTTAAGAATGTGGTATGTGAAATATGTACAAATCTCAAAAGGAAATTTGTCCAAACTCAAAAGACCAAACTTTACAAGCAGTTTTAATATGGCGCGAGAGATTATGCTCGTGTTATACTTGAACGTGCAGCTACCTTCTGTAAAGAAGAAAAACAAGTATAAATCATCAATAGAATCTTAACATCACAAGTTTAGTTCAGCTCATAGTGGTAACAAGAGAAGATGCATCATGATATGAATTCCCATTCAGTTCAGCTCAGAATCCCAATTACCTTAATCAATTGCTGGAGCTACCGAGATCGAAGTCCATTGTGTAATCATACTCGATTGTTGGAATAACAGAAGCCATAAATTTCAAGAATAAAAACAGATACCTGCAGAAACAAGTTTAAGTAATTATATACCTCATTTATGTAAATATTGAATGGATCACTTGTATATTAGAAACAAAGGGTTTTACTTGTCAACTTCAGGTTCAACTCCACGTGACATCAACACATCAATGATTTTCTTCATCACCGCTCCATGTCGACAAGGATGAATGGATGCATGTTTTCTAGGCAAGTGAGGGTGGACCTCAATTGTTACCTGCAACAATTTAAGTTAGAAAATAGCACTGTTTCAACATATATTGTAGCAAATTCTACTGTGTGTATGGTGATAATCAACTGATGTCCCATATCTCACCGTTTTGCATGCATGGTCTTGACTAACGTCTTCAAAGACAAGTTCTGGTTGCAATAGCATTCCTAACTGCCAAAAGACAAGAGATGAAATCAGTGTACCAGTACACAAGGATCAAGTGATCAAGTGAATAAAACGAACCTCATCGAATCCAGTAAGCCACACACGAGGTGTATGATAATACTTATCATACCTGCATAAAAAAAAGAAGCAAGGCCAACCTTTGAAACTCATTGTCAAATAAATAATTGTTTCTGAATTGAAGTAGATTTATGTTTAAAATATATGCAGAGGTTCGTCTTACGTGATGCTGTTATCATAGGTGCGAGTTCGTAGAATATTATCATCATCAGGTTCATGAGCTACTAGATATGTGGACTGAAGAGTGGCCTTCAATAAGCAAAATAAAAATTAATGACATGAATCACATTACTCAAATCAGCATCAAACAAAATGCTGCAATCTAAAAATATGACGTATATGCAACAATAGTTGTTTGACTCGTTTTTAGACTAAGGAAAGGTGTTAGACACCCCTCACCTACCTTGTTCGCAAGGATACTAGGGTTTATAATTGCAATATTTAGGAAATAGAGTTTTAATTTTCATTAGGGAAACTCGCCACGATTTTAAGTCGTATGCCTGCATATCCTCTTATGAAGAGTCAGAGTCCCAATTTGTAGTTCGTAGTGTTTGATTAGTTTTTTTATGGATTATGAAAATATTGTAGGATCAAGCGCTTACCATTGAGCTAAATGCAATTGCTTGTAGCCAAGGTACTACTCTATTTCCTTATAGAGAATCTAACAAGGGGCCTACTTGGCCCACCTAACACACATGTGTAGGCGCATATGGGGGAATGTTAAGCCCTTCGAATCCCTAAGGTTGAAGCTGGATATCTTAATCCAACAATCTCTCCCCCCCCCCCCCCCCAGTGTCAGCCAGGGGAATTCGAACCATGACCTTACTCTGATACCACTTGTAGGATCAAGCGCTTACCACTGAGCTAAAAGCAATTGCTTGTAGCCAAGGTGCTACTCTATTTCCTTATAGAGAATCTAACAAAGGGCCTACCTGACCCACCTAACACACCAGTGTATACGCCCATGGGGGGATGTTAAGCCCTCTGAATCCCTAAGGTTGACGCTGAATATTTTAATCCAACAAATATCTCGAATTCTTCTTGAACTAAGTTTGGGTGTGTGAATAGCGGAATTTGTAGACGAAGTTCACAGTCGATTGAAGATATTTCCATAATAATTTTTGAAAATAATCTTGAGTTTATTAAGTTAGTAAGAAAGTGGTTAGTATTTGATTGGTTAGATGCTTTCAAATATATTATATAATATTGGAAAAAATATTTTTAATGCATGATAAAAAGAATTTTAATGCAATTTAAAGATGAGTTATTATTTTTAAAAAGGAATTTTGAATTAAAAATAAAAAAAATAATTTAGAATTTATATAAAGAATATTAAATATTAAAGATATTAATTATGTAAAAAATTAATAAATGAAATATAAAATAAAAAATAAAATTTTTATTAAAACGTAGAGGGGAGTATTTTACTTGGACTTAGTATTTTATGGGGGGTGTAAATAACAGGGTCATAAATCCATATATTGAATTTAGGCCCAAATCACAAGGGGTGGGTACAGATTTACACTACATAGTAAAATTGGGGGATATACGAAGTAAGGGTCCAAGTCCAGATATTGGACTTGGCCCTTTAGCGCTGGGGGGAGGTGTGTATTCTAGCGTTGTAGTAAAATAAAAAGAACAGGGAGGTGCGATCTAGAATGAGCTTAGGCCCAAGATCATAAGCGTTGGGGAGTCCGTTTGGACCTCATGCGGGTGAGTGCATAAGGTTATGGTGGGAGTGCGCTTGAGGAATGTCGGATGATAATCAAGGGGCAGTGGATGAAGGTGCATGGTAAGAGGGACATAGGGAATCAGAGGGTATTATAAAAGCAAATCTCTGGGCTGAAAGCCCATTTTTCTCTTCTATCTCATTCTCTCTACACCAAAACTACAAACACATTATACTTTTAGAGAGAGAAGCTCTGGCTTCTCTCTAGGTGATTGAAAATCGCCCCGCTGGATGGAAATAACTTCCACCGGCGGCTACTACCTTTAGCCACTGTAGGGAACACTGTCTCCCCAGATCTCTGGTTAAAGTTCAACCAAAATCTTCATGTGCTTATCTGTTCCACCGTGAGGAAACCCAAAATCGTTGAAGATCTTCAACCAAACCTTAGAATCCTAAGAACACTAAGGGTTTGTGAAGAACCCTAATCAAACCAAAACCCAGAAAACCCCAAACGTTATAACCCTAACCCTAAACCGGATGAACCCTAACCCTAAACATGGACCCTAATGAACCATAACCCTTAGAAACCCAAAATTTTAAAACCAAACACAAATTGTAGATTCAAACAAAAAAAACCATAAGCTAAGTGAATTGGCTTACCTTTCCTGTAGTGATCCTTCTTGTAAATATCTGTATGGCTCTTTCTCCCTCTGTCTAATCCTTTTCTCCTTTTCTGATTGTAGATGTGTATGATGATGGCGCGACAGTGATTTGAAGGCAATGGTTGTTCAACATAGATCAGGGTTTCATATATTGAAACCCAGATCTCAAACAAGATGGTTGGATCACGAATTGCTTCTTCTCTGTTGTAATTTTCTTCCTCCACGATTTTTCCTCCTCTTAAAATAGTTTTAGGGTTTTTATTTATAGTTTTTAGAATTAGACTGATTAGGAAATTTATTTGATTTGTCGTTATAAAATGTTTTAGCTTAGAAATTAGAGATTAGATTAGATATGTGATTGATTATGTTTGTAAATTGATTATGGACGATTCTGTTATGTAATGATATACAAATATGAGATTTGTTTGAGATTCGATACAAATTTGCTTGATTCGCACAATAATTGATTTTCTGTTTCTAATCCTTTTTCCTTTTCAATCTCCACAGTGTTTGTTATTTTTGATTTCATGGGCCGCTGCTACTGGAAATTGGGTATTAGGGTTTTGGTACCCTTGTAGTTTGACTCGGTCAACAAAATTTCAATAAAAGTTTTGATTGTAATAAAAATATTAAAATATTAAAAATGTTAATAATAATAATAACATAACATAATAATAATAATAGATGAATGTTGACTTGGTCAACATCTGGACCAAGAGAAAAACTCGACGGGCCTCCCACTTATTGGGCCTCCCAAAAACAAACTGATGGACCGGTCTTAATAAAACGTATACCCCCTTCCTTATTTTATATAAAAGAGTCAAAGACTTTAATGGCCAGCAAATTTGATTAAAGGAGAAGAGAATACACCCCAACCCTAATTATAAAAATGAACCTAACAGACCATTTATTTAGAGAATTAAGTCTTTTTGACAACAACACACCTCTTATAAAGAAACCCTCAATGGGCCCATCAGATCTTGATGGTCCATACACCTCTCTTCTATCTTTTTAAACTATTATACCAAAACTAGTTTAATAATCAAAATTATTGGAATTCAACAAAAAATTAAAAAAAGGAAAAGTCAATTATTAGTACCCTAGGGAAAATTTGGGGTATTACAATAACCTTTGTATGTCCTTTACTCTCGTAACAGAAATGTTTCAATTAAAATTAGGAACTAAACCAGAAAAAATAGTTTGTGAAATATTTTCGCCAACAGATTTATAAACCTCGTCCGTGAGACTACTTTCACATACCAGTCTCAAGGGAATTAGCCGGTCATGATTTTAAACGTAAACATACAGTAACAATAATTGAACAAATTAAATATACCCATAAGCATGACTTCTAAGAACATAAAAAATCAGAATTAAATTAAAACCTGGAATCAAATTGAATGAAAACTACTTAATGATAAACTGCAACTTCAAGTAATATCCTCCACAGATGCCGGCAGAATTGGCTACTCTAAATTACAATTGAGACAACAGGAAATAAACCTAAGACTATGGTTTTGATAGTCCCCGAATATGGAAGGCTATCACTTTTAGAAGTGAGTTTTTGTGCTTAAAATCTAATGATAATGGTGCTCTGAACTC
This sequence comes from Vicia faba, assembly GCA_948472305.1. Classification (NCBI taxonomy): domain Eukaryota; kingdom Viridiplantae; phylum Streptophyta; class Magnoliopsida; order Fabales; family Fabaceae; genus Vicia; species Vicia faba. The sequence goes on along the minus strand of OX451737.1, from coordinate 1,407,213,303 downwards.
CAGAAAATTGGACCCCCTACTTGTGAATAACTGATGCTTATATAAACTCCCTACTAGATTCTCGTTACTTCCATGCAGAAGAATCTGGGACTAGTGGTAACATGGAGAATATATCGGATACGTTGCTTGTGGAGAAGATTTAGGAGACTGGGCTTCATGAGTGTTGACGTGGAGAAGAACCACATAACATGGTATGTGGTTGGCTTTTAAGAGCTGCGGCGGTGGCCATGCATTGTGTGACGAGGGCCATGCTTCTTGGATTTTTGGCGAGGGCCACATGTTTGAAATGTATTTCTCATACTTTTTTTCCACATTTTCTTCAATTCTTATCATGTCTTGTCAATTTCTCACTCTTTTACCCGTGGTTAGAATATGTCTGTAATACCTAAAATGAAATAAGAAAATACCGACATAAAACGACATAAATAAATCAAAATAATAAAATAATTCATGTGAGTCGAGTCGAATATACAATGTAATTTCATGTTATCAAACTCCTCTACACTTAAATATTTGCTTGTCCTCAAGCAAAAAACTAGCATGATAATTTAATTATAACTGAGCTCCACATAAATACACGACAAAGCTGAAATCATACGTGGTTGCGTGGAGTATTGTTAGATAGATAGATACTCAATGTCAACACTAAGGATACCGTAATGACACGAAACCGTAAAACACGATAAAAAACTCCCACTTTATGAAAAACCAGTCCGAATGATTCTCTTGTAACTCAACCTATTTCTTTTGTTTTATTTCACCACTTTTATTCGAGCACAATCACATTAAGCCCTTTATTCGTGCACGCACATAGTAAGGGAGTCAGTTAGTGATTATAATCCTTAAGCACGGGGTCCTGGTACATAATTTTGGTAACCCCTATTATTTACTATGATACGGTGGGAGAACTGACTTGGTTGTTTTTGCATTTGATCGCAAATGTTGTGGTTAGCAAGAGTCGCCATCGACTTTTCTTTTATCTAAAAGGAAAGGTGAAAAAACATAGGAAAGACCTTTGAGATGTTTTCTTGAGTTCGAGGGTAGATTATGAAAAGGGAAGGTATTAGCAACCTTTTCATCCATGGTTTTCCATGGACTCTTAGTTACTTGCTAGATCACTTGCTTTTGTTTGAAAAATATGCTTTGTGTGGTTTTTGAAAGTATTTTGTAAAGAGACCTTTGTTTAGGCAAACTTTGTAATGATTCTCGTTCGTGAGAATGTATACAAAGTGTTTGATCTTTTGAAAATGTTTTCAAGTTTGAAAGATGTTTTGTAGGTGTTTGTTTTGAAAATAGCAAAGATGTTTTTGTTTTGAAATTAAGCAAGTAACTAGGAACTTTCTACCTACTCAAAAGTCTTTCATGTTTATTTCCTTTTTCCTTTAACATTGTTATCTTACCATTAATTTGCTAAGTAACCATATCTTTGAATGTAAAAAGGGACGGGCGTGGGTCATCGTATAACCATGATTAGCAATGTTGCAACATATCTTAGCATTTTTCTTTAGGGACTAAGATTATTTTGAAAGGCAACATAGATAGCGTCATCGAGGGACTATGATCTTGTATTTGTTTGTTTTTGCTAAGATACCTCATATGCATAATATGATTGTTTTTGTAAGGCAACAAAGTGGATTTACCCTAGGGGTGTTTGTGTGCAAGTGTATTGATTTACATGCTTGGTTTGTCTTTAATTAGGGTTTACTATTTGTTGGTTTTAGTCTTTCCTTACAAAACACTAATTACTAGCATTTGTATATAGAGTGATAAATTGCAGAAATTAAAATTACTACGCTATTACATCATTTAGGGAAGGGGGTGTACAAATTACAAATGGGGAATATTGCAAGAAATTAAATCTAAATAACTATTACAACCATATTGAATTTTTGAATAAATGTACAAATAAAATACAAGAATGTAAATGTGAAAAGGAATATGATTTTTGTTTTTTTATGAAAAGGGTTTTTTAACCTAATTAACTAAAATAAAATAATTAATAAAAAAATGAAAATTAAGGTTAAGTTAGTAATAATAATTAATTTAGAGAAAAGTATTTTTTAGGGTTTTTTTGTGAACTTAATTAAACTAATAAATAAAAATTATTAAATAAAAGACCCTAAGTTCTAAATTGATTGTAATTTACAAAATATTACAAATAAAAGAGGTGAATTTAAATATTAAAGAATTTTTTTTTTGTTTTTTTAGTTTTTATAAAGAAAAATAAAATGTATAAGTATTTTTTAAACATGCAAATAAATAAATAAAATATTTTTGGATTTTTTTATTAATAAAAATAGTAATAATAATAATAATATTAATAATAAATAAATGAAAGATAAAAAAGTAAAAATAAAATAAAAATAAAAAAAAAAGTCAGGGGGCTTAAAAAATAGTCAGGGAGTATTGTAAGAAAAAAAGTAAGACCCAAACTAAACTGGCCCAAGCGCTGCAAAACAGAAAAATGTCAAAAAAGGTGAAAAAAATGGAAAAAAGGTCTTGCTGGGGCTTGAACCCAGGACATTCAAGCTTTCCAAAACATCCAAGAGCATGAATTTATCATATTTGAGCTAGGAGATTCAAGGATCTGAAGTTGGACATTCATTCTTGATTTACAAGGCAGATTTGTGATGAACAAGGAACCAAAATCTTAGTCATGCTGCATAATCTTCACTTTGCATGCCTCTTGACTTACAAATCTATCCATAATCAGATGTTTACACAGTTGATTGAACCATTATCCAAGTGGTTCAAGTATTGTCCATTGCATCTTTCCATTTTTGGCACAAAGGCACCATTTCCATTCTTGCAAAGTTCACTTTAATCATAAAGTCAATTTCTTGAGCCTCTAACTTGTTGTTCTAATTACACTCAACTTCTACAAGTCAGAACAAACATGTTTAAAGTGATCAACCACTTTAGATGTAAAATCAAGCTTCTCAAATAAGCTTTTATTTTGATGAAGACAAACCATGGCTAACAAAGAAGGCAAAGATTTTGATCAAGCATCTAAGCATCTAAGGATAATATATTCACTCAAAGCTCTCAACAACTTTAAAGGTATAATAATATTATCTACTTTGATCTTAAGATATAGATGCTCAAAAATGAAAAAGAAATGTTTAAGAATCATTTCTCAAGCTTTTCAAAGATAAAATTTCACTTTTCTTCTGCATGCAATCGATTTACATCTTAGTGCAATCGATTGCACTCTTCAAAATTTCAAATCTTTTGCTTCTGTTTCTTTGTGCAATCGATTTACATTCCTATGCAATCGATTGCATACTTAAGTTTTTCAAAATGTTTGCTACTGACTTTGCATGCAATCGATTACATTGTTAGTGCAATCGATTGCACTCAGTTAATTTTTGCTACTGACTTTGCATGCAATCAATTACATTGTTAATGCAATCAATTGCACTCTTAAAGATTTTGAAAAAATAGTTGTTAAAAACCTTGTGCAATCGATTTACACGAAGGATGCAATCGATTGCACCTTGCACGAATTTGAAAAATAACAACTTTGTTCATGCCTTTTGATCATGCCTTTTCATTACATCTTTTCACTCAAACTTGGCATTTGTTCATGATACATTTCCAGATCTTCATGATGTTTCAAAAGGGTGTTATGAACATATAAATATTCAATTTCAAATCCAGATCTAACACCTTCTTTCATAAATATTTTCTGAACTTTCAAAATACAAACTCAAGCATTCTTCATTTTCATGCATAAGTTTTCTGCACATTTTCATACTTTAAACAGAAAACTTTGAGAAAATATATCTTGAGTCTTTGTACAATATTATTATTGAAAGAAGAAGATTATACATTGTCAAATCACTCTTACTGATCAATATTACTCTACTCACTCAAACTCACAAATCGATATTTACTTACTTATTTTCCAGGATTGTTGGAATTAAGTTTAAGTGTTTTTGTTGAAATCTTGTCTTTCCAAGTTGTTGGATACAAGTGTAGTTACATTGAGAGTATTTTTCTCATAGGTAACTTAGTGAAAATCCAAGAGTATTGTTCTTGTTCCAAGAGGATTGTTCTTGGTTTGGTTGGTAGTTCTTGTTTAAGTTTGCCACAATAAGGAAATCTCTTTCATGTTGAAAGGGGGCTGGAGTACTCTCGGACTGTAAGGGGAACCAGGATATATCGCCCGTGTCTCTTTATTTTTATGCATTTTTAAGCTTTCCTAAACTCACTTATAACCAGAGAAATAAGAACCATCATCACTAAAAACCAGAATTTTTAAAAGTACCTAATTCACCCCCCCTCTTAGGCGCACTTCGTACTTACAATCGGTATCAGAGCAGGTTATAGGTAACCTGCTCCTAAAAGATCCAGAATGGCTTCCGCAAATCATAATCCCGTTTTCAGAGATGGTGGTAGTAAAACAAGCCTCCTCTATTCTGTGGTGAATATTTTGACTTCTGGAAAATTCGCATGAAGGCGCATCTAGAAGCACAAGGAGAAGAAATATGGGATGTCGTTGAAAATGGTCCATTTATCCTGATAATCAATGGTGTTGGCTCATCAAAGCCTAAAACTGCATGGGACGATGATGATAAGAAGAAAGTTCTCTATGACAAAAAGGCAATAAACCTTCTTCAAGGTGCACTTAGCATGGACGAGTTCTTTCGTGTCTCGACATGCAAAACATCAAAGGAAATATGGGATACCTTGGTACAAACTAATGAAGGAACGGTTGAAGTAAAAAGATCAAGACTAAATACCCTAAGTCAAGAATACGAACTATTTTGAATGCAGCCCGGAGAAACCATTCTTGACTTACAAAAGAGATTTGTGCACTTGACAAATCATCTAAGTGCTCTTGGTAAAACTTTGATGAATGATGAATTGAATCTGAAAGTACTTAGGTCCTTAACTAGGGAATGGAAACCAAAGATAACGACAATTTCAGAAAAGAAAAGTCTCTCCAACATGACATCCGCAACATTATTTGGAAAAATTCAAGAATACGAAACGGAACTCGGAAGACTCGAAAAGCATGAAAATCAAGAGAAAAAAAATCAAATAATATTGCTTTGAAGATAGACTCCAAGGAAGTTGAAAAGGAAAACAATCCAGAAGAAGATGAAAACTTCATGCTTCTTGTTAAAAGGCTTGGTAAGTTCTTCGGTAGAAATGACAAACCTTTTTCTCATTCAAAAGGAAAGAAACATTTTCAGAAAAAGGAAGGCTCCACAACAACACAAGAAATCACATGTTATGAATGTGGTAAGCAAGGTCATATCAAGCCGGATTGTCCAAAACTCTCTAAGAAAGGTGGCTTCAAAAGAAAGAATGGATTCAAGAACAAAAGGGCTTATGTCGCATGGGAGGACAATAAAATAAGTTCCTCATCCGATTCCGATAATGATGAAAGTAAAAATCTAGCATTGATGGCCTCACACCATTCTGATGATGAAGACAATGAAGTATGCTTGAAGACCACATGAAATCGTTGGTATCTTGATAGTGGTTGTTCAAAGCATATGACAGGAGATATAAACCAATTTTCACATCTAGCGCTAAAGGCCAAGGGTTTTGTCACTTATGGAGACAATAATAAGGGAAGAATCCTAGGCAAAGGCAAAGTTGGTGCTCCACCTTTCACATCCATTGAAGATGTTCTTTATGTTGAAGGACTAAAGCACAATCTTCTAAGTATTAGCCAACTTTGTGACAAAGGCTTCAAAATAAAGTTCACTAAGGATGAGTGTTTGATAGAAGACGAAGTCACTCATGAGGTTATACTTAAAGGTAAAAGAATCAATAATATATTTATGATTTCCCTTGATGATCCATCTTTAAAGGTTAAATGTCTCATGGCGAACAACGATGATTCATGGCTTTGGCACAAAAGAATTGCTCATATTCATATGGAACACTTGAATAAATTAATCAAGCATGATCTTGTCACTGGATTTCCTAAGAGAAATTTTGTCAAAAATAGACTATGCGATGCTTGTCAAAAAGGGAAACAAACTAGATCAACTTTCAAATCTAAGAATGTGGTGTCCACTACAAGGCCACTACAATTGTTACATATGGATCTATTTAGTCCACCGAGAACAAGGAGTTTCGGAGGTAATGTATATGCTTTGGTTATTATTGACGATTTCTCTAGATACACTTCAATTCTAATAACTCATTCCCTACCTACCTAAATCACTTCCAAATCTCTCACATAAAATCTTTCTCTCTCACAAAAACTAAAATCCCCAAAACCCTAAATCTCCATATCCATGGCTTCAAGAACAAAGATAAAGGCTTCAGTTTCAGATAAAGGGAAAAAGAAGATTGATTCAACATCCAATCCACTGCTTTCAACTCTCACCGAAGAGCAAGAAGCCAGATTTATCAAAGACTTTCAAAAGAAAATTGTATCCAACCCCAAGTATGGTATACTCTCCTCCTTTCGTCAAGAATGTTTTTCCTTTCAGAACGATCTAGCTGCTTATGGTCTGGAACCCTTGATTTCTTCGTACGGTCCATACTACCCGTATTTGGTAAGAATGTTTTTCAGTAATCTAACACCCCAAAAAGGAAAAATGGTCACATATATGCTAGGCACTCGTATCTCTCTGACTCCTCAGGTTGTTGGTGAGATCTTGCATATTCCTTTCACTGGAAGCTCCATATATGATCCTGAAAACGAGATATGGGATGGCTATCAGAAAAAGGGATTCTTTTACAGCATTGGGCGGTTAAGTGAAGCTGAATTTCGCGCCAAACAGATCCGTGGTCTTGGCGGGGTAATTCCATATAGAGACTCCTGGAGTGCAGGTAACCTCCATATAGACGATCACTTATATCATTATTTTTGGTCTATATACTGTTTCCAAGAGCTGGAAACCATTGCACGATTACCGACTTTGAGATGCAGCTTATTTATGCAAGGAAGAAAGGAGTAAATGTAAATTGGGCAAGAATGATAATGATGCATATGCTGAGAGTGGATGAAAAGTCTAAATTCCTTCCATATGCTTATTTTATCACTTTGATTATGGAGGAATTTGGTGTTGATTTTCGTGGTTTTGAAAAGGTGGATATGGATCCTAATTGAAACAAAATTTCAATTAAAAATGTTGATTCAATAATGGGCGTACATTTTAATCCGGAGACAAAGACCATCACCTACATTGGTGAAGATGTTGTTGGCAATGAAGATAATGACCAAGAAGTTAAAGGCGGTGAAGCTGTGCCTCCTCCTCCTACTGCTCCCTCTGGTCCAAGCAATTAAGAACTCATGGACTACATGTCTCAACAGTTTGCTTCTATGAACACCAACATCAACAATCAATAGAGTGCAATCAATGACTCCACTACAACCCGGACAAATGATTTTCGCTCGGATGTGAACCAACAATTCTCATACCTTTATTCTCACCTTCATATCCCACTATACGACCCAAATAACCCAGCTGCACCTCCTCCTCATTACATAGAACCTCCTATTCAACAACAATTCCCAAACCAAGGCTCATGGTCTTACAACCATCCAGACATTCATCACCCTTAATGTTCTGGCTGACTTTTTTTCCTGTTATGTTATTGTCTTACTCTTTCAATGTTTCGTTTGTTCAATTTTCTATGTAACTCTTAAACAATGTGTGTTAATGTTTTAATTCTATAATTTTTGTCAATATATTTCTCTATTATTATTTGCTTTAGGCATCTTTCCCTTCTTTTTGATAATGTCAAAGGGGGAGAAAGATGTATGGTAATTTATGCTTGTATTTCATGTGTCTTAATTTTCAAGGTACTCTCCAATCAAGATGAAGAATTGCAAAGGATTCCAACCCTCTCCTACATAGAGGGATTTTTGCATCTTAGGGGGAGAATCTCTTCCGGAAAGTACATCGCATAAAGAAAGATTGTTTGTCATCATCAAAAAGGGGGAGAATGTAAAATCAAGCTTCTCAAATAAGCTTTTATTTCGATGAAGACAAACCATGGCTAACAAAGAAGGCAAAGATTTTGATCAAGCATCTAAGCATCTAATGATAATATCTTCACTCAAAGCTCTCAACAACTTTAAAGGTATAATAATATTATCTACTTTGATCTTAAGATATAGATGCTCAAAAATGAAAAAGAAATGTTTAAGAATCATTTCTCAAGCTTTTCAAAGATAAAATTTCACTTTTCTTCTGCATGCAATCGATTTACATCTTAGTGCAATCGATTGTACTCTTCAAAATTTTAAATCTTTTGCTTCTGTTTCTTTGTGAAATCGATTTACATTCCTATGCAATCAATTGCATACTTAAAATTTTCAAAACGTTTGCTATTGACTTTGCATGCAATCGATTACATTGTTAGTGAAATCGATTGCACTCAGTTAATTTTTGCTACTGAAAGAGAAAGAGCTCAGAAAAAAGAAGGGGAAACTAACACACAAAATCATTTTTTGCTGTCAAAAACCAGAATTACCCATAAAACCTCCATTTTTGAGCTTTGAAGTCTAAATCTTTGAATCTCATACCTTGCAAGTTTTCTCCAAAAAAACCATCCAAACACCACACATACATCATATACAAGTTGTTTAAACACAAAAATAACTTATGTAACATCAATATCATCACTTCCTAATCTCAACAACAGCCCATACAGCAGCTCAAACTCAAAGCACAAATTTCAGTTTCAAGGTAAGTTTTCTTGACTTTGAACTCTTCATACAAGCATCATTAATGGTTCATTTATGAAGATAAAATATAGATATCATTGCCTTGAAGCTAACCATATGCTTGCTTTTCATTTTAACTAACCATATGTTAAGAACTAACTTTTACATGTAGCAAAACAGTGATAAAAGCAAAAAACAGCAGTTATGGGTCGATACGAAATGCTATGAGTCGACACATACTATGTTCAAAACAGGTTATGAGTCGACACAAAACACATATGTGCTGATACAAAATGGTTATGAGTCGATATGAAACCAGTATGTGTCGACTTATAATGAGTTGTTTTGACTTCCAGGAGCAAGAACACATATGAGCCGACACATGAGCCAATACGAAATCTGCATGAGCCAATACATAAGCTCATGTGTCAGCTCATAAAACTTTGTTTTTTTAATCTTTTTTTAATTTTATTTTTATTTTTTCTTTATAATTTTATTATTATTATTTTAATATAAAAAAATCAAATATATATATATATATATATATATATATATATATATATATATATATATATATATATATATATATATAATATATATATATATATATATATATATATATATATATATATATATATATATATATATTATATATATATATATATATATATATATTATATATATATATATATATATATATATATATATATATATATATATATATATATAT